>OZ012737.1:667505313-668924214 GCA_963859935.3 Lathyrus sativus | reverse complement strand
CTAACAAGGCCCAAATCCCCCATATCGGGCACATATCTAAATATGTCGTGCAGACCCTCCCCTGTCGGGCAGAACCACACGTCTTTCACACGATCTTCACGTGCCCACCCCGCAGGAACACGTCATCAGGAAACTACCCAACTCTGAAAGAGCAGGTCAGCCCACCTTCCAGTGATCACGGGACAGTTGATCTAGGGCGAAGACCACGTGCTGGTCTTCGCTATGCCACATAAGCCCTAGCAGTCACTTGGGTTGGGCCTGGCATTCTGGCCCAATGCAAGTGACCGTTGGCCCTGTGTTGGGGTTTCACTATAAATACCCTCTCTTGCTAGAGGGTCAGTTATTCCATTCTCTACACCATTTCTGTATTTTCTCCCACTCTGATCCTTTACTCCTTTAAGAAGTAGAGTGTCTTGCAGATACACCCCCTCCTTCTCCCTATCTCCGGTGAACAGCTACCAATCATCGACGCATGGCTAATCAGCAATCTCTTCTGATCAGGTAAGATCGATTTGTTTTTGATATAATTTTGTAGCAGTTTAGAGTATTATAATGTTTGTTTTACAAACTAAATTTTCATATTTTGAATTAAGCAATCATGTTAAAAGCCCATAAATTAGTATTGTTCTTTTAAAAACTTTCAAGATCAAATTCTAAATTTATTACTTATTTTTATTTACTAATTCTATATTCACTTAGGTATAACTATATTAATAGAAAATGTCAAAAACATATTTGTTTTGTAATAAAAAGTAAACAATACTTTATATTATTTTAAAAAAGTTAATGAAGTATTTTCGATTCGACCTAGGCCCGACTCTAGTATGAACTTTAAACCTTGAACTCTTATCTACACCGATTTATTTTTTGTTAGTTTTAACTACTGTAATAGATACTATTAATTAGATATTAAATATAAAAATTTACGAACATTTTGTAGTTCTCATATCGTAATTGAGTCCCACAAATTTTAAAATAGGAATATTTTCATTTTTATCTTTTTCAATTAACTTGACTCTTTTAAATTCACAACATCATCAGTTACTTAAATTTTGAAAACACCCTTAATTATTGTTTCCTTTCTTTTATGCAATCTATACTTTAAAAAGGCATTAATACATCGTTTTAATTTCTAATTGTGATTAATGGGATTAACGTGCTTCCTATATTAATGGTTAGTTTTGTTGATTTTCAATATAAAATTAATAATATTTACTAACATTTTATTATTAATAGTAGATAGAGAAATGAATATGTGAATAGAGGTATAAAAATAACGCTAAATATTTAGAAAAATAATTTTAAATGATTCTTTAGTAATTTAAATGAATAAATGATTTTGGACGTATTTTTGTGTGAGCAAAAGAGAAGACACTTATTATGAATATGATAGATTAATTAATTTTCTTTCATGAAAGTTTGATTTGTTAAAACCATACTAATTATCATAAAAATTGATATAAAAATCAATTCTTAATTCAAATAATTAAAACATACGCCTATGTATTTATCGATAAATGTAATAAAAACATACCATCAAATCACAATTACAAATATTTCTATTGAATAATTTTTAAATGTTCTTTCCAAATGTATGTGGTTTCGTGGTGTAGTTGGTTATCACGTCAGTCTAACACACTGAAGGTCCCCAGTTCGAGCCTGGGCGAAGCCAAGATGTTTAATTCTTTATCCAAATTTTATAAATTATGCCTAAACATTGACTTCGAAAATGTCGTACATGGTCCAATGTAAATATTCAAACATCTGAAATAAGATATGACATGCCCAGGACAATTTTGTGAATCAACGAAATACTTTATTTTATTCGATAGAACTAGTAATAAAGAATAATATTTTTCCAAACTTTGAGGAACTCAATAAAGAAAAAGACATATAGTTCAAAAAGGGTCATCTTAAATTCTAAATATCATGCTCAAAAGAGAGATAGAACTAGTAATAAAGAATAATAATTTTCCAAACTTTGAGGAACTCAATAAAGAAAAAGACATATAGTTCAAAAAGGGTCATCTTAAATTCTAAATATCATGCTCAAAAGAGAGATACAAAAATAAGAAAGAAAAAAGTGTTTAAGGTTTTTATAATATGAACAACAAAACTTATAAAAATAATAGTTATAAAGATAATATGTATATTAAAACATATATAGCCTAAACTACCCTAATTCAGATTATAACAAAAGCTCCATTGCATATTATTTAAAAATGAATATGATGGAGACCAAACTTAACCAAACACTTTGAAGACTCAATTCTCCCTAATTTTCCTGTTTGTTTTAACATAGAAGATTCTAGAACTTTTAAAAAGGAGTTAAACATTTAATTTATTTTCTCAAACAAGCGATAAAGTCTATAGTTGCACTGTAATAAAAACCGTATCGGACTGGACGCTTTGACCTGTTGAGCAGGAAACCAGAACAGTGGCATGTCCAATTAAGTTAAATAACCTATCAAAACAAAAACTATGGAAACTGATTGAGAACCACTGAAATCGGGAAAAACTAGAGCATCATGTGGTTTAAATAAAAAATAAAATTTAAATCTTAGAAAGAGACTGACTCGTGATCTTCTAAAGAAACTTTTAAAATTCCTTCTTAATAAGTGTAGAAGTAAAAGAAAATATATTTATTATGTGTGATTGGCAATTGTGTGGGACTAGAAAAAGAATAGAAGTTATTAAAAGGAGAATAAGTTACAGAACAATAAATTCCATTTTTTTTATGGGGTAGAGGACGAATAAACTGAATATAGAATACTTTTTTCTTTTTACATAAATTTCAATGGGTTTTTAATGGATATTCTCACACTACCTTTCATATTTAGAATTTTACGACCACTGTTAAAAATTTTGCTTTCATGGTTTGTGTTCTAGAGTGGGCTAAGACCTGCCCATCCGTCGGGCAGGCCATGCCCAACATTCTTTGGGGAAGGCCTAACAAGGCCCAAATCCCCCATATCGGGCATATATCTAAATATGCCGTGCAGACCCTCCCCTGTCGGGCAGAACCACACGTCTTTCACACGATCTTCACGTGCCCACCCCGCAGGAACACGTCATCAGGAAACTACCCAACTCTGAAAGAGCAGGTCAGCCCACCTTCCAGTGATCACAGGACAGTTGATCTAGGGCGAAGACCACGTGCTGGTCTTCGCTATGCCACATAAGCCCTAGCAGTCACTTGGGTTGGGCCTGGCATTCTGGCCCAATGCAAGTGACCGTTGGCCCTGTGTTGGGGTTTCACTATAAATACCCTCTCTTGCTAGAGGGTCAGTTATTCCATTCTCTACACCATTTCTGTATTTTCTCCCACTCTGATCCTTTACTCCTTTAAGAAGTAGAGTGTCTTGCAGATACACCCCCTCCTTCTCCCTATCTCCGGTGAACAGCTACCAATCATCGACGCATGGCTAATCAGCAATTTCTTCTGATCAGGTAAGATCGATTTGTTTTTGATATAATTTTGTAGCAGTTTAGAGTATTATAATGTTTGTTTTACAAACTAAATTTTCATATTTTGAATTAAGCAATCATGTTAAAAGCCCATAAATTAGTATTGTTCTTTTAAAAACTTTCAAGATCAAATTCTAAATTTATTACTTATTTTTATTTACTAATTCTATATTCACTTAGGTATAACTATATTAATAGAAAATGTCAAAAACATATTTGTTTTGTAATAAAAAGTAAACAATACTTTATATTATATTAAAAAAGTTAATGAAGTATTTTCGATTCGACCTAGGCCCGACTCTAGTATGAACTTTAAACCTTGAACTCTTATCTACACCGATTTATTTTTTGTTAGTTTTAACTACTGTAATAGATACTATTAATTAGATATTAAATATAAAAATTTACGAACATTTTGTAGTTCTCATATCGTAATTGAGTCCCACAAATTTTAAAATAGGAATATTTTCATTTTTATCTTTTTCAATTAACTTGACTCTTTTAAATTCACAACATCATCAGTTACTTAAATTTTGAAAACACCCTTAATTATTGTTTCCTTTCTTTTATGCAATCTATACTTTAAAAAGGCATTAATACATCGTTTTAATTTCTAATTGTGATTAATGGGATTAACGTGCTTCCTATATTAATGGTTAGTTTTGTTGATTTTCAATATAAAATTAATAATATTTACTAACATTTTATTATTAATAGTAGATAGAGAAATGAATATGTGAATAGAGGTATAAAAATAACGCTAAATATTTAGAAAAATAATTTTAAATGATTCTTTAGTAATTTAAATGAATAAATGATTTTGGACGTATTTTTGTGTGAGCAAAAGAGAAGACACTTATTATGAATATGATAGATTAATTAATTTTCTTTCATGAAAGTTTGATTTGTTAAAACCATACTAATTATCATAAAAATTGATATAAAAATCAATTCTTAATTCAAATAATTAAAACATACGCCTATGTATTTATCGATAAATGTAATAAAAACATACCATCAAATCACAATTACAAATATTTCTATTGAATAATTTTTAAATGTTCTTTCCAAATGTATGTGGTTTCGTGGTGTAGTTGGTTATCACGTCAGTCTAACACACTGAAGGTCCCCAGTTCGAGCCTGGGCGAAGCCAAGATGTTTAATTCTTTATCCAAATTTTATAAATTATGCCTAAACATTGACTTCGAAAATGTCGTACATGGTCCAATGTAAATATTCAAACATCTGAAATAAGATATGACATGCCCAGGACAATTTTGTGAATCAACGAAATACTTTATTTTATTCGATAGAACTAGTAATAAAGAATAATATTTTTCCAAACTTTGAGGAACTCAATAAAGAAAAAGACATATAGTTCAAAAAGGGTCATCTTAAATTCTAAATATCATGCTCAAAAGAGAGATAGAACTAGTAATAAAGAATAATAATTTTCCAAACTTTGAGGAACTCAATAAAGAAAAAGACATATAGTTCAAAAAGGGTCATCTTAAATTCTAAATATCATGCTCAAAAGAGAGATACAAAAATAAGAAAGAAAAAAGTGTTTAAGGTTTTTATAATATGAACAACAAAACTTATAAAAATAATAGTTATAAAGATAATATGTATATTAAAACATATATAGCCTAAACTACCCTAATTCAGATTATAACAAAAGCTCCATTGCATATTATTTAAAAATGAATATGATGGAGACCAAACTTAACCAAACACTTTGAAGACTCAATTCTCCCTAATTTTCCTGTTTGTTTTAACATAGAAGATTCTAGAACTTTTAAAAAGGAGTTAAACATTTAATTTATTTTCTCAAACAAGCGATAAAGTCTATAGTTGCACTGTAATAAAAACCGTATCGGACTGGACGCTTTGACCTGTTGAGCAGGAAACCAGAACAGTGGCATGTCCAATTAAGTTAAATAACCTATCAAAACAAAAACTATGGAAACTGATTGAGAACCACTGAAATCGGGAAAAACTAGAGCATCATGTGGTTTAAATAAAAAATAAAATTTAAATCTTAGAAAGAGACTGACTCGTGATCTTCTAAAGAAACTTTTAAAATTCCTTCTTAATAAGTGTAGAAGTAAAAGAAAATATATTTATTATGTGTGATTGGCAATTGTGTGGGACTAGAAAAAGAATAGAAGTTATTAAAAGGAGAATAAGTTACAGAACAATAAATTCCATTTTTTTTATGGGGTAGAGGACGAATAAACTGAATATAGAATACTTTTTTCTTTTTACATAAATTTCAATGGGTTTTTAATGGATATTCTCACACTACCTTTCATATTTAGAATTTTACGACCACTGTTAAAAATTTTGCTTTCATGGTTTGTGTTCTAGAGTGGGCTAAGACCTGCCCATCCGTCGGGCAGGCCATGCCCAACATTCTTTGGGGAAGGCCTAACAAGGCCCAAATCCCCCATATCGGGCATATATCTAAATATGCCGTGCAGACCCTCCCCTGTCGGGCAGAACCACACGTCTTTCACACGATCTTCACGTGCCCACCCCGCAGGAACACGTCATCAGGAAACTACCCAACTCTGAAAGAGCAGGTCAGCCCACCTTCCAGTGATCACAGGACAGTTGATCTAGGGCGAAGACCACGTGCTGGTCTTCGCTATGCCACATAAGCCCTAGCAGTCACTTGGGTTGGGCCTGGCATTCTGGCCCAATGCAAGTGACCGTTGGCCCTGTGTTGGGGTTTCACTATAAATACCCTCTCTTGCTAGAGGGTCAGTTATTCCATTCTATACACCATTTCTGTATTTTCTCCCACTCTGATCCTTTACTCCTTTAAGAAGTAGAGTGTCTTGCAGATACACCCCCTCCTTCTCCCTATCTCCGGTGAACAGCTACCAATCATCGACGCATGGCTAATCAGCAATTTCTTCTGATCAGGTAAGATCGATTTGTTTTTGATATAATTTTGTAGCAGTTTAGAGTATTATAATGTTTGTTTTACAAACTAAATTTTCATATTTTGAATTAAGCAATCATGTTAAAAGCCCATAAATTAGTATTGTTCTTTTAAAAACTTTCAAGATCAAATTCTAAATTTATTACTTATTTTTATTTACTAATTCTATATTCACTTAGGTATAACTATATTAATAGAAAATGTCAAAAACATATTTGTTTTGTAATAAAAAGTAAACAATACTTTATATTATATTAAAAAATTTAATGAAGTATTTTCGATTCGACCTAGGCCCGACTCTAGTATGAACTTTAAACCTTGAACTCTTATCTACACCGATTTATTTTTTGTTAGTTTTAACTACTGTAATAGATACTATTAATTAGATATTAAATATAAAAATTTACGAACATTTTGTAGTTCTCATATCGTAATTGAGTCCCACAAATTTTAAAATAGGAATATTTTCATTTTTATCTTTTTCAATTAACTTGACTCTTTTAAATTCACAACATCATCAGTTACTTAAATTTTGAAAACACCCTTAATTATTGTTTCCTTTCTTTTATGCAATCTATACTTTAAAAAGGCATTAATACATCGTTTTAATTTCTAATTGTGATTAATGGGATTAACGTGCTTCCTATATTAATGGTTAGTTTTGTTGATTTTCAATATAAAATTAATAATATTTACTAACATTTTATTATTAATAGTAGATAGAGAAATGAATATGTGAATAGAGGTATAAAAATAACGCTAAATATTTAGAAAAATAATTTTAAATGATTCTTTAGTAATTTAAATGAATAAATGATTTTGGACGTATTTTTGTGTGAGCAAAAGAGAAGACACTTATTATGAATATGATAGATTAATTAATTTTCTTTCATGAAAGTTTGATTTGTTAAAACCATACTAATTATCATAAAAATTGATATAAAAATCAATTCTTAATTCAAATAATTAAAACATACGCCTATGTATTTATCGATAAATGTAATAAAAACATACCATCAAATCACAATTACAAATATTTCTATTGAATAATTTTTAAATGTTCTTTCCAAATGTATGTGGTTTCGTGGTGTAGTTGGTTATCACGTCAGTCTAACACACTGAAGGTCCCCAGTTCGAGCCTGGGCGAAGCCAAGATGTTTAATTCTTTATCCAAATTTTATAAATTATGCCTAAACATCTTTATCCAAATTTTATAAATTATGCCTAAACATTGACTTCGAAAATGTCGTACATGGTCCAATGTAAATATTCAAACACGTGAAATAAGATATGACATGCCCAGGACAATTTTGTGAATCAACGAAATACTTTATTTTCTTCGATAGAACTAGTAATAAAGAATAATAATTTTCCAAACTTTGAGGAACTCAATAAAGAAAAAGACATATAGTTCAAAAAGGGTCATCTTAAATTCTAAATATCATGCTCAAAAGAGAGATACAAAAATAAGAAAGAAAAAAGTGTTTAAGGTTTTTATAATATGAACAACAAAACTTATAAAAATAATAGTTATAAAGATAATATGTATATTAAAACATATATAGCCTAAACTACCCTAATTCAGATTATAACAAAAGCTCCATTGCATATTATTTAAAAATGAATATGATGGAGACCAAACTTAACCAAACACTTTGAAGACTCAATTCTCCCTAATTTTCCTATTTGTTTTAACATAGAAGATTCTAGAACTTTTAAAAAGGAGTTAAACATTTAATTTATTTTCTCAAACAAGCGATAAAGTCTATAGATGCACTGTAATAAAAACCGTATCGGACTGGACGCTTTGACCTGTTGAGCAGGAAACCAGAACAGTGGCATGTCCAATTAAGTTAAATAACCTATCAAAACAAAAACTATGGAAACTGATTGAGAACCACTGAAATCGGGAAAAACTAGAGCATCATGTGGTTTAAATAAAAAATAAAATTTAAATCTTAGAAAGAGACTGACTCGTGATCTTCTAAAGAAATTTTTAAAATTCCTTCTTAATAAGTGTAGAAGTAAAAGAAAATATATTTATTATGTGTGATTGGCAATTGTGTGGGACTAGAAAAAGAATAGAAGTTATTAAAAGGAGAATAAGTTACAGAACAATAAATTCCATTTTTTTTATGGGGTAGAGGACGAATAAACTGAATATAGAATACTTTTTTCTTTTTACATAAATTTCAATGGGTTTTTAATGGATATTCTCACACTACCTTTCATATTTTGAATTTTACGACCACTGTTAAAAATTTTGCTTTCATGGTTTGTGTTCTAGAGTGGGCTAAGACCTGCCCATCCGTCGGGCAGGCCATGCCCAACATTCTTTGGGGAAGGCCTAACAAGGCCCAAATCCCCCATATCGGGCACATATCTAAATATGCCGTGCAGACCCTCCCCTGTCGGGCAGAACCACACGTCTTTCACACGATCTTCACGTGCCCACCCCGCAGGAACACGTCATCAGGAAACTACCCAACTCTGAAAGAGCAGGTCAGCCCACCTTCCAGTGATCACGGGACAGTTGATCTAGGGCGAAGACCACGTGCTGGTCTTTGCTATGCCACATAAGCCCTAGCAGTCACTTGGGTTGGGCCTGGCATTCTGGCCCAATGCAAGTGACCGTTGGCCCTGTGTTGGGGTTTCACTATAAATACCCTCTCTTGCTAGAGGGTCAGTTATTCCATTCTCTACACCATTTCTGTATTTTCTCCCACTCTGATCCTTTACTCCTTTAAGAAGTAGAGTGTCTTGCAGATACACCCCCTCCTTCTCCCTATCTCCGGTGAACAGCTACCAATCATCGACGCATGGCTAATCAGCAATCTCTCTAGATCAGGTAAGATCGATTTGTTTTTGATATAATTTTGTAGCAGTTTAGAGTATTATAATGTTTGTTTTACAAACTAAATTTTCATATTTTGAATTAAGCAATCATGTTAAAAGCCCATAAATTAGTATTGTTCTTTTAAAAACATTCAAGATCAAATTCTAAATTTATTACTTATTTTTATTTACTAATTCTATATTCACTTAGGTATAACTATATTAATAGAAAATGTCAAAAACATATTTGTTTTGTAATAAAAAGTAAACAATACTTTATATTATATTAAAAAAGTTAATGAAGTATTTTCGATTCGACCTAGGCCCGACTCTAGTATGAACTTTAAACCTTGAACTCTTATCTACACCGATTTATTTTTTGTTAGTTTTAACTACTGTAATAGATACTATTAATTAGATATTAAATATAAAAATTTACGAACATTTTGTAGTTCTCATATCGTAATTTAGTTCCACAAATTTTAAAATAGGAATATTTTCATTTTTATCTTTTTCAATTAACTTGACTCTTTTAAATTCACAACATCATCAGTTACTTAAATTTTGAAAACACCCTTAATTATTGTTTCCTTTCTTTTATGCAATCTATACTTTAAAAAGGAATTAATACATCGTTTTAATTTCTAATTGTGATTAATGGGATTAACGTGCTTCCTATATTAATGGTTAGTTTTGTTGATTTTCAATATAAAATTAATAATATTTACTAACATTTTATTATTAATAGTAGATAGAGAAATGAATATGTGAATAGAGGTATAAAAATAACGCTAAATATTTAGAAAAATAATTTTAAATGATTCTTTAGTAATTTAAATGAATAAATGATTTTGGACGTATTTTTGTGTGAGCAAAAGAGAAGACACTTATTATGAATATGATAGATTAATTAATTTTCTTTCATGAAAGTGTGATTTGTTAAAACCATACTAATTATCATAAAAATTGATATAAAAATCAATTCTTAATTCAAATAATTAAAACATACGCCTATGTATTTATCGATAAATGTAATAAAAACATACCATCAAATCACAATTACAAATATTTCTATTGAATAATTTTTAAATGTTCTTTCCAAATGTATGTGGTTTCGTGGTGTAGTTGGTTATCACGTCAGTCTAACACATCTGAAATAAGATATGACATGCCCAGGACAATTTTGTGAATCAACATAGAAGATTCTAGAACTTTTAAAAAGGAGTTAAACATTTAATTTATTTTCTCAAACAAGCGATAAAGTCTATAGATGCACTGTAATAAAAACCGTATCGGACTGGACGCTTTGACCTGTTGAGCAGGAAACCAGAACAGTGGCATGTCCAATTAAGTTAAATAACCTATCAAAACAAAAACTATGGAAACTGATTGAGAACCACTGAAATTGGGAAAAACTAGAGCATCATGTGGTTTAAATAAAAAATAAAATTTAAATCTTAGAAAGAGACTGACTCGTGATCTTCTAAAGAAACTTTTAAAATTCCTTCTTAATAAGTGTAGAAGTAAAAGAAAATATATTTATTATGTGTGATTGGCAATTGTGTGGGACTAGAAAAAGAATAGAAGTTATTAAAAGGAGAATAAGTTACAGAACAATAAATTCCATTTTTTTTATGGGGTAGAGGACGAATAAACTGAATATAGAATACTTTTTTCTTTTTACATAAATTTCAATGGGTTTTTAATGGATATTCTCACACTACCTTTCATATTTAGAATTTTACGACCACTGTTAAAAATTTTGCTTTCATGGTTTGTGTTCTAGAGTGGGCTAAGACCTGCCCATCCGTCGGGCAGGCCATGCCCAACATTCTTTGGGGAAGGCCTAACAAGGCCCAAATCCCCCATATCGGGCATATATCTAAATATGCCGTGCAGACCCTCCCCTGTCGGGCAGAACCACACGTCTTTCACACGATCTTCACGTGCCCACCCCGCAGGAACACGTCATCAGGAAACTACCCAACTCTGAAAGAGCAGGTCAGCCCACCTTCCAGTGATCACGGGACAGTTGATCTAGGGCGAAGACCACGTGCTGGTCTTCTCTATGCCACATAAGCCCTAGCAGTCACTTGGGTTGGGCCTGGCATTCTGGCCCAATGCAAGTGACCGTTGGCCCTGTGTTGGGGTTTCACTATAAATACCCTCTCTTGCTAGAGGGTCAGTTATTCCATTCTCTACACCATTTCTGTATTTTCTCCCACTCTGATCCTTTACTCCTTTAAGAAGTAGAGTGTCTTGCAGATACACCCCCTCCTTCTCCCTATCTCCGGTGAACAGCTACCAATCATCGACGCATGGCTAATCAGCAATTTCTTCTGATCAGGTAAGATCGATTTGTTTTTGATATAATTTTGTAGCAGTTTAGAGTATTATAATGTTTGTTTTACAAACTAAATTTTCATATTTTGAATTAAGCAATCATGTTAAAAGCCCATAAATTAGTATTTTTCTTTTAAAAACTTTCAAGATCAAATTCTAAATTTATTACTTATTTTTATTTACTAATTCTATATTCACTTAGGTATAACTATATTAATAGAAAATGTCAAAAACATATTTGTTTTGTAATAAAAAGTAAACAATACTTTATATTATATTAAAAAAGTTAATGAAGTATTTTCGATTCGACCTAGGCCCGACTCTAGTATGAACTTTAAACCTTGAACTCTTATCTACACCGATTTATTTTTTGTTAGTTTTAACTACTGTAATAGATACTATTAATTAGATATTAAATATAAAAATTTACGAACATTTTGTAGTTCTCATATCGTAATTGAGTCCCACAAATTTTAAAATAGGAATATTTTCATTTTTATCTTTTTCAATTAACTTGACTCTTTTAAATTCACAACATCATCAGTTACTTAAATTTTGAAAACACCCTTAATTATTGTTTCCTTTCTTTTGTGCAATCTATACTTTAAAAAGGCATTAATACATCGTTTTAATTTCTAATTGTGATTAATGGGATTAACGTGCTTCCTATATTAATGGTTAGTTTTGTTGATTTTCAATATAAAATTAATAATATTTACTAACATTTTATTATTAATAGTAGATAGAGAAATGAATATGTGAATAGAGGTATAAAAATAACGCTAAATATTTAGAAAAATAATTTTAAATGATTCTTTAGTAATTTAAATGAATAAATGATTTTGGACGTATTTTTGTGTGAGCAAAAGAGAAGACACTTATTATGAATATGATAGATTAATTAATTTTCTTTCATGAAAGTTTGATTTGTTAAAACCATACTAATTATCATAAAAATTGATATAAAAATCAATTCTTAATTCAAATAATTAAAACATACGCCTATGTATTTATCGATAAATGTAATAAAAACATACCATCAAATCACAATTACAAATATTTCTATTGAATAATTTTTAAATGTTCTTTCCAAATGTATGTGGTTTCGTGGTGTAGTTGGTTATCACGTCAGTCTAACACACTGAAGGTCCCCAGTTCGAGCCTGGGCGAAGCCAAGATGTTTAATTCTTTATCCAAATTTTATAAATTATGCCTAAACATTGACTTCGAAAATGTCGTACATGGTCCAATGTAAATATTCAAACATCTGAAATAAGATATGACATGCCCAGGACAATTTTGTGAATCAACGAAATACTTTATTTTCTTCGATAGAACTAGTAATAAAGAATAATAATTTTCCAAACTTTGAGGAACTCAATAAAGAAAAAGACATATAGTTCAAAAAGGGTCATCTTAAATTCTAAATATCATGCTCAAAAGAGAGATACAAAAATAAGAAAGAAAAAAGTGTTTAAGGTTTTTATAATATGAACAACAAAACTTATAAAAATAATAGTTATAAAGATAATATGTATATTAAAACATATATAGCCTAAACTACCCTAATTCAGATTATAACAAAAGCTCCATTGCATATTATTTAAAAATGAATATGATGGAGACCAAACTTAACCAAACACTTTGAAGACTCAATTCTCCCTAATTTTCCTGTTTGTTTTAACATAGAAGATTCTAGAACTTTTAAAAAGGAGTTAAACATTTAATTTATTTTCTCAAACAAGCGATAAAGTCTATAGATGCACTGTAATAAAAACCGTATCGGACTGGACGCTTTGACCTGTTGAGCAGGAAACCAGAACAGTGGCATGTCCAATTTAGTTAAATAACCTATCAAAACAAAAACTATGGAAACTGATTGAGAACCACTGAAATCGGGAAAAACTAGAGCATCATGTGGTTTAAATAAAAAATAAAATTTAAATCTTAGAAAGAGACTGACTCGTGATCTTCTAAAGAAATTTTTAAAATTCCTTCTTAATAAGTGTAGAAGTAAAAGAAAATATATTTATTATGTGTGATTGGCAATTGTGTGGGACTAGAAAAAGAATAGAAGTTATTAAAAGGAGAATCAGTTACAGAACAATAAATTCCATTTTTTTATGGGGTAGAGGACGAATAAACTGAATATAGAATACTTTTTTCTTTTTACATAAATTTCAATGGGTTTTTAATGGATATTCTCACACTACCTTTCATATTTTGAATTTTACGACCACTGTTAAAAATTTTGCTTTCATGGTTTGTGTTCTAGAGTGGGCTAAGACCTGCCCATCCGTCGGGCAGGCCATGCCCAACATTCTTTGGGGAAGGCCTAACAAGGCCCAAATCCCCCATATCGGGCACATATCTAAATATGCCGTGCAGACCCTCCCCTGTCGGGCAGAACCACACGTATTTCACACGATCTTCACGTGCCCACCCCGCAGGAACACGTCATCAGGAAACTACCCAACTCTAAAAGAGCAGGTCAGCCCACCTTCCAGTGATCACGGGACAGTTGATCTAGGGCGAAGACCACGTGCTGGTCTTCGCTATGCCACATAAGCCCTAGCAGTCACTTGGGTTGGGCCTGGCATTCTGGCCCAATGCAAGTGACCGTTGGCCCTGTGTTGGGGTTTCACTATAAATACCCTCTCTTGCTAGAGGGTCAGTTATTCCATTCTCTACACCATTTCTGTATTTTCTCCCACTCTGATCCTTTACTCCTTTAAGAAGTAGAGTGTCTTGCAGATACACCCCCTCCTTCTCCCTATCTCCGGTGAACAGCTACCAATCATCGACGCATGGCTAATCAGCAATTTCTTCTGATCAGGTAAGATCGATTTGTTTTTGATATAATTTTGTAGCAGTTTAGAGTATTATAATGTTTGTTTTACAAACTAAATTTTCATATTTTGAATTAAGCAATCATGTTAAAAGCCCATAAATTAGTATTGTTCTTTTAAAAACTTTCAAGATCAAATTCTAAATTTATTACTTATTTTTATTTACTAATTCTATATTCACTTAGGTATAACTATATTAATAGAAAATGTCAAAAACATATTTGTTTTGTAATAAAAAGTAAACAATACTTTATATTATATTAAAAAAGTTAATGAAGTATTTTCGATTCGACCTAGGCCCGACTCTAGTATGAACTTTAAACCTTGAACTCTTATCTACACCGATTTATTTTTTGTTAGTTTTAACTACTGTAATAGATACTATTAATTAGATATTAAATATAAAAATTTACGAACATTTTGTAGTTCTCATATCGTAATTGAGTCCCACAAATTTTAAAATAGGAATATTTTCATTTTTATCTTTTTCAATTAACTTGACTCTTTTAAATTCACAACATCATCAGTTACTTAAATTTTGAAAACACCCTTAATTATTGTTTCCTTTCTTTTGTGCAATCTATACTTTAAAAAGGCATTAATACATCGTTTTAATTTCTAATTGTGATTAATGGGATTAACGTGCTTCCTATATTAATGGTTAGTTTTGTTGATTTTCAATATAAAATTAATAATATTTACTAACATTTTATTATTAATAGTAGATAGAGAAATGAATATGTGAATAGAGGTATAAAAATAACGCTAAATATTTAGAAAAATAATTTTAAATGATTCTTTAGTAATTTAAATGAATAAATGATTTTGGACGTATTTTTGTGTGAGCAAAAGAGAAGACACTTATTATGAATATGATAGATTAATTAATTTTCTTTCATGAAAGTTTGATTTGTTAAAACCATACTAATTATCATAAAAATTGATATAAAAATCAATTCTTAATTCAAATAATTAAAACATACGCCTATGTATTTATCGATAAATGTAATAAAAACATACCATCAAATCACAATTACAAATATTTCTATTGAATAATTTTTAAATGTTCTTTCCAAATGTATGTGGTTTCGTGGTGTAGTTGGTTATCACGTCAGTCTAACACACTGAAGGTCCCCAGTTCGAGCCTGGGCGAAGCCAAGATGTTTAATTCTTTATCCAAATTTTATAAATTATGCCTAAACATTGACTTCGAAAATGTCGTACATGGTCCAATGTAAATATTCAAACACGTGGCCCAGGACAATTTTGTGAATCAACGAAATACTTTATTTTCTTCGATAGAACTAGTAATAAAGAATAATAATTTTCCAAACTTTGAGGAACTCAATAAAGAAAAAGACATATAGTTCAAAAAGGGTCATCTTAAATTCTAAATATCATGCTCAAAAGAGAGATACAAAAATAAGAAAGAAAAAAGTGTTTAAGGTTTTTATAATATGAACAACAAAACTTATAAAAATAATAGTTATAAAGATAATATGTATATTAAAACATATATAGCCTAAACTACCCTAATTCAGATTATAATAAAAGCTCCATTGCATATTATTTAAAAATGAATATGATGGAGACCAAACTTAACCAAACACTTTGAAGACTCAATTCTCCCTAATTTTCCTGTTTGTTTTAACATAGAAGATTCTAGAACTTTTAAAAAGGAGTTAAACATTTAATTTATTTTCTCAAACAAGCGATAAAGTCTATAGATGCACTGTAATAAAAACCGTATCGGACTGGACGCTTTGACCTGTTGAGCAGGAAACCAGAACAGTGGCATGTCCAATTAAGTTAAATAACCTATCAAAACAAAAACTATGGAAACTGATTGAGAACCACTGAAATCGGGAAAAACTAGAGCATCATGTGGTTTAAATAAAAAATAAAATTTAAATCTTAGAAAGAGACTGACTCGTGATCTTCTAAAGAAATTTTTAAAATTCCTTCTTAATAAGTGTAGAAGTAAAAGAAAATATATTTATTATGTGTGATTGGCAATTGTGTGGGACTAGAAAAAGAATAGAAGTTATTAAAAGGAGAATCAGTTACAGAACAATAAATTCCATTTTTTTATGGGGTAGAGGACGAATAAACTGAATATAGAATACTTTTTTCTTTTTACATAAATTTCAATGGGTTTTTAATGGATATTCTCACACTACCTTTCATATTTTGAATTTTACGACCACTGTTAAAAATTTTGCTTTCATGGTTTGTGTTCTAGAGTGGGCTAAGACCTGCCCATCCGTCGGGCAGGCCATGCCCAACATTCTTTGGGGAAGGCCTAACAAGGCCCAAATCCCCCATATCGGGCACATATATAAATATGTCGTGCAGACCCTCCCCTGTCGGGCAGAACCACACGTCTTTCACAAGATCTTCACGTGCCCACCCCGTAGGAACACGTCATCAGGAAACTACCCAACTCTGAAAGAGCAGGTCATCCCACCTTCCAGTGATCACGAGACAGTTGATCTAGGGCGAAGACCAGGTGCTGGTCTTCGCTATGCCACATAAGCCCTAGCAGTCACTTGGGTTGGGCCTGGCATTCTGGCCCAATGCAAGTGACCGTTGGCCCTGTGTTGGGGTTTCACTATAAATACCCTCTCTTGCTAGAGGGTCAGTTATTCCATTCTCTACACCATTTCTGTATTTTCTCCCACTCTGATCCTTTATTCCTTTAAGAAGTAGAGTGTCTTGCAGGTACACCCCCTCCTTCTCCCTATCTCCGGTGAACAGCTACCAATCATCGACGCATGGCTAATCAGCAATCTCTTCTGATCAGGTAAGATCGATTTGTTTTTGATATAATTTTGTAGCAGTTTAGAGTATTATAATGTTTGTTTTACAAACTAAATTTTCATATTTTGAATTAAGCAATCATGTTAAAAGCCCATAAATTAGTATTGTTCTTTTAAAAACTTTCAAGATCAAATTCTAAATTTATTACTTATTTTTATTTACTAATTCTATATTCACTTAGGTATAACTATATTAATAGAAAATGTCAAAAACATATTTGTTTTGTAATAAAAAGTAAACAATACTTTATATTATATTAAAAAAGTTAATGAAGTATTTTCGATTCGACCTAGGCCCGACTCTAGTATGAACTTTAAACCTTGAACTCTTATCTACACCGATTTATTTTTTGTTAGTTTTAACTACTGTAATAGATACTATTAATTAGATATTAAATATAAAAATTTACGAACATTTTGTAGTTCTCATATCGTAATTGAGTCCCACAAATTTTAAAATAGGAATATTTTCATTTTTATCTTTTTCAATTAACTTGACTCTTTTAAATTCACAACATCATCAGTTACTTAAATTTTGAAAACACCCTTAATTATTGTTTCCTTTCTTTTATGCAATCTATACTTTAAAAAGGCATAAATACATCGTTTTAATTTCTAATTGTGATTAATGGGATTAACGTGCTTCCTATATTAATGGTTAGTTTTGTTGATTTTCAATATAAAATTAATAATATTTACTAACATTTTATTATTAATAGTAGATAGAGAAATGAATATGTGAATAGAGGTATAAAAATAACGCTAAATATTTAGAAAAATAATTTTAAATGATTCTTTAGTAATTTAAATGAATAAATGATTTTGGACGTATTTTTGTGTGAGCAAAAGAGAAGACACTTATTATGAATATGATAGATTAATTAATTTTCTTTCATGAAAGTTTGATTTGTTAAAACCATACTAATTATCATAAAAATTGATATAAAAATCAATTCTTAATTCAAATAATTAAAACATACGCCTATGTATTTATCGATAAATGTAATAAAAACATACCATCAAATCACAATTACAAATATTTCTATTGAATAATTTTTAAATGTTCTTTCCAAATATATGTGGTTTCGTGGTGTAGTTGGTTATCACGTCAGTCTAACACACTGAAGGTCCCCAGTTCGAGCCTGGGCGAAGCCAAGATGTTTAATTCTTTATCCAAATTTTATAAATTATGCCTAAACATTGACTTCGAAAATGTCGTACATGGTCCAATGTAAATATTCAAACATCTGAAATGCCAAGATGTTTAATTCTTTATCCAAATTTTATAAATTATGCCTAAACATTGACTTCGAAAATGTCGTACATGGTCCAATGTAAATATTCAAACATCTGAAATAAGATATGACATGCCCAGGACAATTTTGTGAATCAACGAAATACTTTATTTTCTTCGATAGAACTAGTAACAAAGAATAATAATTTTCCAAACTTTGAGGAACTCAATAAAGAAAAAGACATATAGTTCAAAAAGGGTCATCTTAAATTCTAAATATCATGCTCAAAAGAGAGATACAAAAATAAGAAAGAAAAAAGTGTTTAAGGTTTTTATAATATGAACAACAAAACTTATAAAAATAATAGTTATAAAGATAATATGTATATTAAAACATATATAGCCTAAACTACCCTAATTCAGATTATAACAAAAGCTCCATTGCATATTATTTAAAAATGAATATGATGGAGACCAAACTTAACCAAACACTTTGAAGACTCAATTCTCCCTAATTTTCCTGTTTGTTTTAACATAGAAGATTCTAGAACTTTTAAAAAGGAGTTAAACATTTAATTTATTTTCTCAAACAAGCGATAAAGTCTATAGATGCACTGTAATAAAAACCGTATCGGACTGGACGCTTTGACCTGTTGAGCAGGAAACCAGAACAGTGGCATGTCCAATTAAGTTAAATAACCTATCAAAACAAAAACTATGGAAACTGATTGAGAACCACTGAAATCGGGAAAAACTAGAGCATCATGTGGTTTAAATAAAAAATAAAATTTAAATCTTAGAAAGAGACTGACTCGTGATCTTCTAAAGAAATTTTTAAAATTCCTTCTTAATAAGTGTAGAAGTAAAAGAAAATATATTTATTATGTGTGATTGGCAATTGTGTGGGACTAGAAAAAGAATAGAAGTTATTAAAAGGAGAATCAGTTACAGAACAATAAATTCCATTTTTTTATGGGGTAGAGGACGAATAAACTGAATATAGAATACTTTTTTCTTTTTACATAAATTTCAATGGGTTTTTAATGGATATTCTCACACTACCTTTCATATTTTGAATTTTACGACCACTGTTAAAAATTTTGCTTTCATGGTTTGTGTTCTAGAGTGGGCTAAGACCTGCCCATCCGTCGGGCAGGCCATGCCCAACATTCTTTGGGGAAGGCCTAACAAGGCCCAAATCCCCCATATCGGGCACATATCTAAATATGTCGTGCAGACCCTCCCCTGTCGGGCAGAACCACACGTATTTCACACGATCTTCACGTGCCCACCCCGCAGGAACACGTCATCAGGAAACTACCCAACTCTAAAAGAGCAGGTCAGCCCACCTTCCAGTGATCACGGGACAGTTGATCTAGGGCGAAGACCACGTGCTGGTCTTCGCTATGCCACATAAGCCCTAGCAGTCACTTGGGTTGGGCCTGGCATTCTGGCCCAATGCAAGTGACCGTTGGCCCTGTGTTGGGGTTTCACTATAAATACCCTCTCTTGCTAGAGGGTCAGTTATTCCATTCTCTACACCATTTCTGTATTTTCTCCCACTCTGATCCTTTACTCCTTTAAGAAGTAGAGTGTCTTGCAGATACACCCCCTCCTTCTCCCTATCTCCGGTGAACAGCTACCAATCATCGACGCATGGCTAATCAGCAATTTCTTCTGATCAGGTAAGATCGATTTGTTTTTGATATAATTTTGTAGCAGTTTAGAGTATTATAATGTTTGTTTTACAAACTAAATTTTCATATTTTGAATTAAGCAATCATGTTAAAAGCCCATAAATTAGTATTGTTCTTTTAAAAACTTTCAAGATCAAATTCTAAATTTATTACTTATTTTTATTTACTAATTCTATATTCACTTAGGTATAACTATATTAATAGAAAATGTCAAAAACATATTTGTTTTGTAATAAAAAGTAAACAATACTTTATATTATATTAAAAAAGTTAATGAAGTATTTTCGATTCGACCTAGGCCCGACTCTAGTATGAACTTTAAACCTTGAACTCTTATCTACACCGATTTATTTTTTGTTAGTTTTAACTACTGTAATAGATACTATTAATTAGATATTAAATATAAAAATTTACGAACATTTTGTAGTTCTCATATCGTAATTGAGTCCCACAAATTTTAAAATAGGAATATTTTCATTTTTATCTTTTTCAATTAACTTGACTCTTTTAAATTCACAACATCATCGGTTACTTAAATTTTGAAAACACCCTTAATTATTGTTTCCTTTCTTTTATGCAATCTATACTTTAAAAAGGCATTAATACATCGTTTTAATTTCTAATTGTGATTAATGGGATTAACGTGCTTCCTATATTAATGGTTAGTTTTGTTGATTTTCAATATAAAATTAATAATATTTACTAACATTTTATTATTAATAGTAGATAGAGAAATGAATATGTGAATAGAGGTATAAAAATAACGCTAAATATTTAGAAAAATAATTTTAAATGATTCTTTAGTAATTTAAATGAATAAATGATTTTGGACGTATTTTTGTGTGAGCAAAAGAGAAGACACTTATTATGAATATGATAGATTAATTAATTTTCTTTCATGAAAGTTTGATTTGTTAAAACCATACTAATTATCATAAAAATTGATATAAAAATCAATTCTTAATTCAAATAATTAAAACATACGCCTATGTATTTATCGATAAATGTAATAAAAACATACCATCAAATCACAATTACAAATATTTCTATTGAATAATTTTTAAATGTTCTTTCCTAATGTATGTGGTTTTGTGGTGTAGTTGGTTATCACGTCAGTCTAACACACTGAAGGTCCCCAGTTCGAGCCTGGGCGAAGCCAAGATGTTTAATTCTTTATCCAAATTTTATAAATTATGCCTAAACATTGACTTCGAAAATGTCGTACATGGTCCAATGTAAATATTCAAACACGTGAAATAAGATATGACATGCCCAGGACAATTTTGTGAATCAACGAAATACTTTATTTTCTTCGATAGAACTAGTAATAAAGAATAATAATTTTCCAAACTTTGAGGAACTCAATAAAGAAAAAGACATATAGTTCAAAAAGGGTCATCTTAAATTCTAAATATCATGCTCAAAAGAGAGATACAAAAATAAGAAAGAAAAAAGTGTTTAAGGTTTTTATAATATGAACAACAAAACTTATAAAAATAATAGTTATAAAGATAATATGTATATTAAAACATATATAGCCTAAACTACCTTAATTCAGATTATAATAAAAGCTCCATTGCATATTATTTAAAAATGAATATGATGGAGACCAAACTTAACCAAACACTTTGAAGACTCAATTCTCCCTAATTTTCCTGTTTGTTTTAACATAGAAGATTCTAGAACTTTTAAAAAGGAGTTAAACATTTAATTTATTTTCTCAAACAAGCGATAAAGTCTATAGATGCACTGTAATAAAAACCGTATCGGACTGGACGCTTTGACCTGTTGAGCAGGAAACCAGAACAGTGGCATGTCCAATTAAGTTAAATAACCTATCAAAACAAAAACTATGGAAACTGATTGAGAACCACTGAAATCGGGAAAAACTAGAGCATCATGTGGTTTAAATAAAAAATAAAATTTAAATCTTAGAAAGAGACTGACTCGTGATCTTCTAAAGAAATTTTTAAAATTCCTTCTTAATAAGTGTAGAAGTAAAAGAAAATATATTTATTATGTGTGATTGGCAATTGTGTGGGACTAGAAAAAGAATAGAAGTTATTAAAAGGAGAATCAGTTACAGAACAATAAATTCCATTTTTTTATGGGGTAGAGGACGAATAAACTGAATATAGAATACTTTTTTCTTTTTACATAAATTTCAATGGGTTTTTAATGGATATTCTCACACTACCTTTCATATTTTGAATTTTACGACCACTGTTAAAAATTTTGCTTTCATGGTTTGTGTTCTAGAGTGGGCTAAGACCTGCCCATCCGTCGGGCAGGCCATGCCCAACATTCTTTGGGGAAGGCCTAACAAGGCCCAAATCCCCCATATCGGGCACATATATAAATATGTCGTGCAGACCCTCCCCTGTCGGGCAGAACCACACGTCTTTCACAAGATTTTCACGTGCCCACCCCGCAGGAACACGTCATCAGGAAACTACCCAACTCTGAAATAGCAGGTCAGCCCACCTTCCAGTGATCACGAGACAGTTGATCTAGGGCGAAGACCATGTGCTGGTCTTCGCTATGCCACATAAGCCCTAGCAGTCACTTGGGTTGGGCCTGGCATTCTGGCCCAATGCAAGTGACCGTTGGCCCTGTGTTGGGGTTTCACTATAAATACCCTCTCTTGCTAGAGGGTCAGTTATTCCATTCTCTACACCATTTCTGTATTTTCTCCCACTCTGATCCTTTATTCCTTTAAGAAGTAGAGTGTCTTGCAGGTACACCCCCTCCTTCTCCCTATCTCCGGTGAACAGCTACCAATCATCGACGCATGGCTAATCAGCAATCTCTTCTGATCAGGTAAGATCGATTTGTTTTTGATATAATTTTGTAGCAGTTTAGAGTATTATAATGTTTGTTTTACAAACTAAATTTTCATATTTTGAATTAAGCAATCATGTTAAAAGCCCATAAATTAGTATTGTTCTTTTAAAAACTTTCAAGATCAAATTCTAAATTTATTACTTATTTTTATTTACTAATTCTATATTCACTTAGGTATAACTATATTAATAGAAAATGTCAAAAACATATTTGTTTTGTAATAAAAAGTAAACAATACTTTATATTATATTAAAAAAGTTAATGAAGTATTTTCAATTCGACCTAGGCCCGACTCTAGTATGAACTTTAAACCTTGAACTCTTATCTACACCGATTTATTTTTTGTTAGTTTTAACTACTGTAATAGATACTATTAATTAGATATTAAATATAAAAATTTACGAACATTTTGTAGTTCTCATATCGTAATTGAGTCCCACAAATTTTAAAATAGGAATATTTTCATTTTTATCTTTTTCAATTAACTTGACTCTTTTAAATTCACAACATCATCAGTTACTTAAATTTTGAAAACACCCTTAATTATTGTTTCCTTTCTTTTATGCAATCTATACTTTAAAAAGGCATTAATACATCGTTTTAATTTCTAATTGTGATTAATGGGATTAACGTGCTTCCTATATTAATGGTTAGTTTTGTTGATTTTCAATATCAAATTAATAATATTTACTAACATTTTATTATTAATAGTAGATAGAGAAATGAATATGTGAATAGAGGTATAAAAATAACGGTAAATATTTAGAAAAATAATTTTAAATGATTCTTTAGTAATTTAAATGAATAAATGATTTTGGACGTATTTTGGTGTGAGCAAAAGAGAAGACACTTATTATGAATATGATAGATTAATTAATTTTCTTTCATGAAAGTTTGATTTGTTAAAACCATACTAATTATCATAAAAATTGATATAAAAATCAATTCTTAATTCAAATAATTAAAACATACGCCTATGTATTTATCGATAAATGTAATAAAAACATACCATCAAATCACAATTACAAATATTTCTATTGAATAATTTTTAAATGTTCTTTCTAAATGTATGTGGTTTCGTGGTGTAGTTGGTTATCACGTCAGTCTAACACACTGAAGGTCCCCAGTTCGAGCCTGGGCGAAGCCAAGATGTTTAATTCTTTATCCAAATTTTCTAATTCAGATTATAACAAAAGCTTCATTGCATATTATTTAAAAATGAATATGATGGAGACCAAACTTAACCAAACACTTTGAAGACTCAATTCTCCCTAATTTTCCTGTTTGTTTTAACATAGAAGATTCTAGAACTTTTAAAAAGGAGTTAAACATTTAATTTATTTTCTCAAACAAGCGATAGACTTTTAAAAAGGAGTTAAACATTTAATTTATTTTCTCAAACAAGCGATAAAGTCTATAGATGCACTGTAATAAAAACCGTATCGGACTGGACGCTTTGACCTGTTGAGCAGGAAACCAGAACAGTGGCATGTCCAATTAAGTTAAATAACCTATCAAAACAAAAACTATGGAAACTGATTGAGAACCACTGAAATCGGGAAAAACTAGAGCATCATGTGGTTTAAATAAAAAATAAAATTTAAATCTTAGAAAGAGACTGACTCGTGATCTTCTAAAGAAATTTTTAAAATTCCTTCTTAATAAGTGTAGAAGTAAAAGAAAATATATTTATTATGTGTGATTGGCAATTGTGTGGGACTAGAAAAAGAATAGAAGTTATTAAAAGGAGAATAAGTTACCGAACAATAAATTTCCATTTTTTTATGGGGTAGAGGACGAATAAACTGAATATAGAATACTTTTTTCTTTTTACATAAATTTCAATGGGTTTTTAATGGATATTCTCACACTACCTTTCATATTTTGAATTTTACGACCACTGTTAAAAATTTTGCTTTCATGGTTTGTGTTCTAGAGTGGGCTAAGACCTGCCCATCCGTCGGGTAGGCCATGCCCAACATTCTTTGGGGAAGGCCTAACAAGGCCCAAATCCCCCATATCGGGCACATATATAAATATGCCGTGCAGACCCTCCCCTGTCGGGCAGAACCACACGTCTTTCACACGATCTTCACGTGCCCACCCCGCAGGAACACGTCATCAGGAAAATACCCAACTCTGAAAGAGCAGGTCAGCCCACCTTCCAGAGATCACGGGACAGTTGATCTAGGGCGAAAACCACGTGCTGGTCTTTGCTATGCCACATAAGCCCTAGCAGTCACTTGGGTTGGGCCTTGCATTCTGGCCCAATGCAAGTGACCGTTGGCCCTGTGTTGGGGTTTCACTATAAATACCCTCTCTTGCTAGAGGGTCAGTTATTCCATTCTCTACACCATTTCTGTATTTTCTCCCACTCTGATCCTTTACTCCTTTATGAAGTAGAGTGTCTTGCAGATACACCCCCTCCTTCTCCCTATCTCCGGTGAACAGCTACCAATCATCGACGCATGGCTAATCAGCAATCTCTTCTGATCAGGTACGATCGATTTGTTTTTGATATAATTTTGTAGCAGTTTAGAGTATTATAATGTTTGTTTTACAAACTAAATTTTCATATTTTGAATTAAGCAATCATGTTAAAAGCCTATAAATTAGTATTGTTCTTTTAAAAACTTTCAAGATCAAATTCTAAATTTATTACTTATTTTTATTTACTAATTTTATATTCACTTAGGTATAACTATATTAATAGAAAATGTCAAAAACATATTTGTTTTGTAATAAAAAGTAAACAATACTTTATATTATATTAAAAAAGTTAATGAAGTATTTTCAATTCGACCTAGGCCCGACTCTAGTATGAACTTTAAACCTTGAACTCTTATCTACACCGATTTATTTTTTGTTAGTTTTAACTATTGTAATAGATACTATTAATTAGATATTAAATATAAAAATTTACGAACATTTTGTAGTTCTCATATCGTAATTGAGTCCCACAAATTTTAAAATAGGAATATTTTCATTTTTATCTTTTTCAATTAACTTGACTCTTTTAAATTCACAACATCATCAGTTACTTAAATTTTGAAAACACCCTTAATTATTGTTTCCTTTCTTTTATGCAATCTATACTTTAAAAAGGCATTAATACATCGTTTTAATTTCTAATTGTGATTAATGGGATTAACGTGCTTCCTATATTAATGGTTAGTTTTGTTGATTTTCAATATCAAATTAATAATATTTACTAACATTTTATTATTAATAGTAGATAGAGAAATGAATATGTGAATAGAGGTATAAAAATAACGGTAAATATTTAGAAAAATAATTTTAAATGATTCTTTAGTAATTTAAATGAATAAATGATTTTGGACGTATTTTGGTGTGAGCAAAAGAGAAGACACTTATTATGAATATGATAGATTAATTAATTTTCTTTCATGAAAGTTTGATTTGTTAAAACCATACTAATTATCATAAAAATTGATATAAAAATCAATTCTTAATTCAAATAATTAAAACATACGCCTATGTATTTATCGATAAATGTAATAAAAACATACCATCAAATCACAATTACAAATATTTCTATTGAATAATTTTTAAATGTTCTTTCTAAATGTATGTGGTTTCGTGGTGTAGTTGGTTATCACGTCAGTCTAACACACTGAAGGTCCCCAGTTCGAGCCTGGGCGAAGCCAAGATGTTTAATTCTTTATCCAAATTTTATAAATTATGCCTAAACATTGACTTCGAAAATGTCGTACATGGTCCAATGTAAATATTCAAACACGTGAAATAAGATATGACATGCCCAGGACAATTTTGTGAATCAACGAAATACTTTATTTTCTTCACATATAGTTCAAAAAGGGTCATCTTAAATTCTAAATATCATGCTCAAAAGAGAGATACAAAAATAAGAAAGAAAAAAGTGTTTAAGGTTTTTATAATATGAACAACAAAACTTATGAAAATAATAGTTATAAAGATAATATGTATATTAAAACATATATAGCCTAAACTACCCCAATTCAGATTATAACAAAAGCTTCATTGCATATTATTTAAAAATGAATATGATGGAGACCAAACTTAACCAAACACTTTGAAGACTCAATTCTCCCTAATTTTCCTGTTTGTTTTAACATAGAAGATTCTAAAACTTTTAAAAAGGAGTTAAACATTTAATTTATTTTCTCAAACAAGCGATAAAGTCTATAGATGCACTGTAATAAAAACCGTATCGGACTGGACGCTTTGACCTGTTGAGCAGGAAACTAGAACAGTGGCATGTCCAATTAAGTTAAATAACCTATCAAAACAAAAACTATGGAAACTGATTGAGAACCACTGAAATCGGGAAAAACTAGAGCATCATGTGGTTTAAATGAAAAATAAAATTTAAATCTTAGAAAGAGACTGACTCGTGATCTTCTAAAGAAATTTTTAAAATTCCTTCTTAATAAGTGTAGAAGTAAAAGAAAATATATTTATTATGTGTGATTGGCAATTGTGTGGGACTAGAAAAAGAATAGAAGTTATTAAAAGGAGAATAAGTTACCGAACAATAAATTTCCATTTTTTTATGGGGTAGAGGACGAATAAACTGAATATAGAATACTTTTTTCTTTTTACATAAATTTCAATGGGTTTTTAATGGATATTCTCACACTACCTTTCATATTTTGAATTTTACGACCACTGTTAAAAATTTTGCTTTCATGGTTTGTGTTCTAGAGTGGGCTAAGACCTGCCCATCCGTCGGGTAGGCCATGCCCAACATTCTTTGGGGAAGGCCTAACAAGGCCCAAATCCCCCATATCGGGCACATATCTAAATATGCCGTGCAGACCCTCCCCTGTCGGGCAGAACCACACGTCTTTCACACGATCTTCACGTGCCCACCCCGCAGGAACACGTCATCAGGAAACTACCCAACTCTAAAAGAGCAGGTCAGCCCACCTTCCAGAGATCACGGGACAGTTGATCTAGGGCGAAGACCACGTGCTGGTCTTCGCTATGCCACATAAGCCCTAGCAGTCACTTGGGTTGGGCCTTGCATTCTGGCCCAATGCAAGTGACCGTTGGCCCTGTGTTGGGGTTTCACTATAAATACCCTCTTTCTAGAGGGTCAGTTATTCCATTCTCTACACCATTTCTGTATTTTCTCCCACTCTGATCCTTTACTCCTTTAAGAAGTAGAGTGTCTTGCAGATACACCCCCTCCTTCTCCCTATCTCCGGTGAACAGCTACCAATCATCGACGCATGGCTAATCAGCAATCTCTTCTGATCAGGTACGATCGATTTGTTTTTGATATAATTTTGTAGCAGTTTAGAGTATTATAATGTTTGTTTTACAAACTAAATTTTCATATTTTGAATTAAGCAATCATGTTAAAAGCCTATAAATTAGTATTGTTCTTTTAAAAACTTTCAAGATAAAATTCTAAATTTATTACTTATTTTTATTTACTAATTCTATATTCACTTAGGTATAACTATATTAATAGAAAATGTCAAAAACATATTTGTTTTGTAATAAAAAGTAAACAATACTTTATATTATATTAAAAAATTTAATGAAGTATTTTCGATTCGACCTAGGCCCGACTCTAGTATGAACTTTAAACCTTGAACTCTTATCTACACCGATTTATTTTTTGTTAGTTTTAACTACTGTAATAGATACTATTAATTAGATATTAAATATAAAAATTTACGAACATTTTGTAGTTCTCATATCGTAATTGAGTCCCACAAATTTTAAAATAGGAATATTTTCATTTTTATCTTTTTCAATTAACTTGACTCTTTTAAATTCACAACATCATCAGTTACTTAAATTTTGAAAACACCCTTAATTATTGTTTCCTTTCTTTTATGCAATCTATACTTTAAAAAGGCATTAATACATCGTTTTAATTTCTAATTGTGATTAATGGGATTAACGTGCTTCCTATATTAATGGTTAGTTTTGTTGATTTTCAATATAAAATTAATAATATTTACTAACATTTTATTATTAATAGTAGATAGAGAAATGAATATGTGAATAGAGGTATAAAAATAACGGTAAATATTTAGAAAAATAATTTTAAATGATTCTTTAGTAATTTAAATGAATAAATGATTTTGGACGTATTTTTGTGTGAGCAAAAGAGAAGACACTTATTATGAATATGATAGATTAATTAATTTTCTTTCATGAAAGTTTGATTTGTTAAAACCATACTAATTATCATAAAAATTGATATAAAAATCAATTCTTAATTCAAATAATTAAAACATACGCCTATGTATTTATCGATAAATGTAATAAAAACATACCATCAAATCACAATTACAAATATTTCTAATGAATTATTTTTAAATGTTCTTTCTAAATGTATGTGGTTTCGTGGTGTAGTTGATTATCACGTCAGTCTAACACACTGAAGGTCCCCAGTTCGAGCCTGGGCGAAGCCAAGATGTTTAATTCTTTATCCAAATTTTATAAATTATGCCTAAACATTGACTTCGAAAATGTCGTACATGGTCCAATGTAAATATTCAAACACGTGAAATAAGATATGACATGCCCACGACAATTTTGTGAATCAACGAAATACTTTATTTTCTTTGATAGAACCAGTAATAAAGAATAATAATTTTCCAAACTTTGAGGAACTCAATGGAGCATATTATTTAAAAATGAATATGATGGAGACCAAACTTAACCAAACACTTTGAAGACTCAATTCTCCCTAATTTTCCTGTTTGTTTTAACATAGAAGATTCTAGAACTTTTAAAAAGGAGTTAAACATTTAATTTATTTTCTCAAACAAGCGATAAAGTCTATAGATGCACTGTAATAAAAACCGTATCGGACTGGACGCTTTGACCTGTTGAGCAGGAAACCAGAACAGTGGCATGTCCAATTAAGTTAAATAACCTATCAAAACAAAAACTATGGAAACTGATTGAGAACCACTGAAATCGGGAAAAACTAGAGCATCATGTGGTTTAAATGAAAAATAAAATTTAAATCTTAGAAAGAGACTGACTCGTGATCTTCTAAAGAAATTTTTAAAATTCCTTCTTAATAAGTGTAGAAGTAAAAGAAAATATATTTATTATGTGTGATTGGCAATTGTGTGGGACTAGAAAAAGAATAGAAGTTATTAAAAGGAGAATAAGTTACCGAACAATAAATTTCCATTTTTTTATGGGGTAGAGGACGAATAAACTGAATATAGAATACTTTTTTCTTTTTACATAAATTTCAATGGGTTTTTAATGGATATTCTCACACTACCTTTCATATTTTGAATTTTACGACCACTGTTAAAAATTTTGCTTTCATGGTTTGTGTTCTAGAGTGGGCTAAGACCTGCCCATCCGTCGGGTAGGCCATGCCCAACATTCTTTGGGGAAGGCCTAACAAGGCCCAAATCCCCCATATCGGGCACATATCTAAATATGCTGTGCAGACCCTCCCCTGTCGGGCAGAACCACACGTCTTTCACACGATCTTCACGTGCCCACCCCGCAGGAACACGTCATCAGGAAACTACCCAACTCTGAAAGAGCAGGTCAGCCCACCTTCCAGAGATCACGGGACAGTTGATCTAGGGCGAAGACCACGTGCTGATCTTCGCTATGCCACATAAGCCCTAGCAGTCACTTGGGTTGGGCCTTGCATTCTGGCCCAATGCAAGTGACCGTTGGCCCTGTGTTGGGGTTTCACTATAAATACCCTCTCTTGCTAGAGGGTCAGTTATTCCATTCTCTACACCATTTCTGTATTTTCTCCCACTCTGATCCTTTACTCCTTTAAGAAGTAGAGTGTCTTGCAGATACACCCCCTCCTTCTCCCTATCTCCGGTGAACAGCTACCAATCATCGACGCATGGCTAATCAGCAATCTCTTCTGATCAGGTACGATCGATTTGTTTTTGATATAATTTTGTAGCAGTTTAGAGTATTATAATGTTTGTTTTACAAACTAAATTTTCATATTTTGAATTAAGCAATCATGTTAAAAGCCTATAAATTAGTATTGTTCTTTTAAAAACTTTCAAGATAAAATTCTAAATTTATTACTTATTTTTATTTACTAATTCTATATTCACTTAGGTATAACTATATTAATAGAAAATGTCAAAAACATATTTGTTTTGTAATAAAAAGTAAACAATACTTTATATTATATTAAAAAATTTAATGAAGTATTTTCGATTCGACCTAGGCCCGACTCTAGTATGAACTTTAAACCTTGAACTCTTATCTACACCGATTTATTTTTTGTTAGTTTTAACTACTGTAATAGATACTATTAATTAGATATTAAATATAAAAATTTACGAACATTTTGTAGTTCTCATATCGTAATTGAGTCCCACAAATTTTAAAATAGGAATATTTTCATTTTTATCTTTTTCAATTAACTTGACTCTTTTAAATTCACAACATCATCAGTTACTTAAATTTTGAAAACACCCTTAATTATTGTTTCCTTTCTTTTATGCAATCTATACTTTAAAAAGGCATTAATACATCGTTTTAATTTCTAATTGTGATTAATGGGATTAACGTGCTTCCTATATTAATGGTTAGTTTTGTTGATTTTCAATATAAAATTAATAATATTTACTAACATTTTATTATTAATAGTAGATAGAGAAATGAATATGTGAATAGAGGTATAAAAATAACAGTAAATATTTAGAAAAATAATTTTAAATGATTCTTTAGTAATTTAAATGAATAAATGATTTTGGACGTATTTTTGTGTGAGCAAAAGAGAAGACACTTATTATGAATATGATAGATTAATTAATTTTCTTTCATGAAAGTTTGATTTGTTAAAACCATACTAATTATCATAAAAATTGATATAAAAATCAATTCTTAATTCAAATAATTAAAACATACGCCTATGTATTTATCGATAAATGTAATAAAAACATACCATCAAATCACAATTACAAATATTTCTAATGAATTATTTTTAAATGTTCTTTCTAAATGTATGTGGTTTCGTGGTGTAGTTGATTATCACGTCAGTCTAACACACTGAAGGTCCCCAGTTCGAGCCTGGGCGAAGCCAAGATGTTTAATTCTTTATCCAAATTTTATAAATTATGCCCAGGACAATTTTGTGAATCAACGAAATACTTTATTTTCTTTGATAGAACCAGTAATAAAGAATAATAATTTTCCAAACTTTGAGGAACTCAATGGAGCATATTATTTAAAAATGAATATGATGGAGACCAAACTTAACCAAACACTTTGAAGACTCAATTCTCCCTAATTTTCCTGTTTGTTTTAACATAGAAGATTCTAGAACTTTTAAAAAGGAGTTAAACATTTAATTTATTTTCTCAAACAAGCGATAAAGTCTATAGATGCACTGTAATAAAAACCGTATCGGACTGGACGCTTTGACCTGTTGAGCAGGAAACCAGAACAGTGGCATGTCCAATTAAGTTAAATAACCTATCAAAACAAAAACTATGGAAACTGATTGAGAACCACTGAAATCGGGAAAAACTAGAGCATCATGTGGTTTAAATAAAAAATAAAATTTAAATCTTAGAAAGAGACTGACTCGTGATCTTCTAAAGAAAATTTTAAAATTCCTTCTTAATAAGTGTAGAAGTAAAAGAAAATATATTTATTATGTGTGATTGGCAATTGTGTGGGACTAGAAAAAGAATAGAAGTTATTAAAAGGAGAATAAGTTACAGAACAATAAATTTCCATTTTTTTATGGGGTAGAGGACGAATAAACTGAATATAGAATACTTTTTTCTTTTTACATAAATTTCAATGGGTTTTTAATGGATATTCTCACACTACCTTTCATATTTTGAATTTTACGACCACTGTTAAAAATTTTGCTTTCATGGTTTGTGTTCTAGAGTGGGCTAAGACCTGCCCATCAGTCGGGCAGGCCATGCCCAACATTCTTTGGGGAAGGCCTAACAAGGCCCAAATCCCCCATATCGGGCACATATCTAAATATGTCGTGCAGACCCTCCCCTGTCGGGCAGAACCACACGTCTTTCACACGATCTTCACGTGCCCACCCCGCAGGAACACGTCATCAGGAAACTACCCAACTCTGAAAGAGCAGGTCAGCCCACCTTCCAGTGATCACGGGACAGTTGATCTAGGGCGAAGACCACGTGCTGGTCTTCGCTATGCCACATAAGCCCTAGCAGTCACTTTGGTTGGGCCTGGCATTCTGGCCCAGTGCAAGTGACCGTTGGCCCTGTGTTGGGGTTTCACTATAAATACCCTCTCTTGCTAGAGGGTCAGTTATTCCCTTCTCTACACCATTTCTGTATTTTCTCCCACTCTGATCCTTTACTCCTTTAAGAAGTAGAGTGTCTTGCAGATACACCCCCTCCTTCTCCCTATCTCCGGTGAACAGCTACCAATCATCGACGCATGGCTAATCAGCAATCTCTTCTGATCAGGTACGATCGATTTGTTTTTGATATAATTTTGTAGCAGTTTAGAGTATTATAATGTTTGTTTTACAAACTAAATTTTCATATTTTGAATTAAGCAATCATGTTAAAAGCCTATAAATTAGTATTGTTCTTTTAAAAACTTTCAAGATAAAATTCTAAATTTATTACTTATTTTTATTTACTAATTCTATATTCACTTAGGTATAACTATATTAATAGAAAATGTCAAAAACATATTTGTTTTGTAATAAAAAGTAAACAATACTTTATATTATATTAAAAAATTTAATGAAGTATTTTCGATTCGACCTAGGCCCGACTCTAGTATGAACTTTAAACCTTGAACTCTTATCTACACCGATTTATTTTTTGTTAGTTTTAACTACTGTAATAGATACTATTAATTAGATATTAAATATAAAAATTTACGAACATTTTGTAGTTCTCATATCGTAATTGAGTCCCACAAATTTTAAAATAGGAATATTTTCATTTTTATCTTTTTCAATTAACTTGACTCTTTTAAATTCACAACATCATCAATTACTTAAATTTTGAAAACACCCTTAATTATTGTTTCCTTTCTTTTATGCAATCTATACTTTAAAAAGGCATTAATACATCGTTTTAATTTCTAATTGTGATTAATGGGATTAACGTGCTTCCTATATTAATGGTTAGTTTTGTTGATTTTCAATATAAAATTAATAATATTTACTAACATTTTATTATTAATAGTAGATAGAGAAATGAATATGTGAATAGAGGTATAAAAATAACGGTAAATATTTAGAAAAATAATTTTAAATGATTCTTTAGTAATTTAAATGAATAAATGATTTTGGACGTATTTTTGTGTGAGCAAAAGAGAAGACACTTATTATGAATATGATAGATTAATTAATTTTCTTTCATGAAAGTTTGATTTGTTAAAACAATACTAATTATCATAAAAATTGATATAAAAATCAATTCTTAATTCAAATAATTAAAACATACGCCTATGTATTTATCGATAAATGTAATAAAAACATACCATCAAATCACAATTACAAATATTTCTATTGAATAATTTTTAAATGTTCTTTCCAAATGTATGTGGTTTCGTGGTGTAGTTGGTTATCACGTCAGTCTAGAACTAGTAATAAAGAATAATCATTTTCCAAACTTTGAGGAACTCAATAAAGAAAAAGACATATAGTTCAAAAAGGGTCATCTTAAATTCTAAATATCATGCTCAAAAGAGAGATACAAAAATAAGAAAGAAAAAAGTGTTTAAGGTTTTTATAATATGAACAACAAAACTTATAAAAATAATAGTTATAAAGATAATATGTATATTAAAACATATATAGCCTAAACTACCCTAATTCGGATTATAACAAAAGCTCCATTGCATATTATTTAAAAATGAATATGATGGAGACCAAACTTAACCAAACACTTTGAAGACTCAATTCTCCCTAATTTTCCTGTTTGTTTTAACATAGCAGATTCTAGAACTTTTAAAAAGGAGTTAAACATTTAATTTATTTTCTCAAACAAGCGATAAAGTCTATAGATGCACTGTAATAAAAACCGTATCGGACTGGACGCTTTGACCTGTTGAGCAGGAAACCAGAACAGTGGCATGTCCAATTAAGTTAAATAACCTATCAAAACAAAAACTATGGAAACTGATTGAGAACCACTGAAATCGGGAAAAACTAGAGCACCATGTGGTTTAAATAAAAAATAAAATTTAAATCTTAGAAAGAGAATGACTCGTGATCTTCTAAAGAAATTTTTAAAATTCCTTCTTAATAAGTGTAGAAGTAAAAGAGAATATATTTATTATGTGTAATTGGCAATTGTGTGGGACTAGAAAAAAATAGAAGTTGTTAAAAGGAGAATAAGTTACAGAACAATAAATTTCCATTTTTTTATGGGGTAGAGGACTGGACGCTTTGACCTGTTGAGCAGGAAACCAGAACAGTGGCATGTCCAATTAAGTTAAATAACCTATCAAAACAAAAACTATGGAAACTGATTGAGAACCACTGAAATCGGGAAAAACTAGAGCACCATGTGGTTTAAATAAAAAATAAAATTTAAATCTTAGAAAGAGAATGACTCGTGATCTTCTAAAGAAATTTTTAAAATTCCTTCTTAATAAGTGTAGAAGTAAAAGAGAATATATTTATTATGTGTAATTGGCAATTGTGTGGGACTAGAAAAAAATAGAAGTTGTTAAAAGGAGAATAAGTTACAGAACAATAAATTTCCATTTTTTTTATGGGGTAGAGGACGAATAAACTGAATATAGAATACTTTTTTTCTTTTTACATAAATTTCAATGGGTTTTTAATGGATATTCTCACACTACCTTTCATATTTTGAATTTTACGACCACTGTTAAAAATTTTGCTTTCATGGTTTGTGTTCTAGAGTGGGCTAAGACCTGCCCATCCGTCGGGCAGGCCATGCCCAACATTCTTTGGGGAAGGCCCTACAAGGCCCAAATCCCCCATATCGGGCACAAATCTAAATACACCGTGCAGACCCTCCCCTGTCGGGCAGAACCGCACGTCTTTCACACGATCTCCACGTGCCTACCCCGTAGGAACGCGTCATCTGGAAACTACCCACCTCTGAAAGAGCAGGTCAGCCCACCTTCCAGAGATCACGGGACAGTTGATCTAGGGCGAAGACCACGTGCTAGTCTTCGCTATGCCACATAAGCCCTAGCAGTCACTTGGGTTGGGCCTGGCATTCTGGCCCAATGCAAGTGACCGTTGGCCCTGCGTTGGGGTTTCACTATAAATACCCTCTCTTGCTAGAGGGTCAGTTATTCCATTCTCTACACCATTTCTGTATTTTCTCCCACTCTGATCCTTTACTCCTTTAAGAAGTAGAGTGTCTTGCAGATACACCCCCTCATTCTCCCTATCTCTGGTGAACAGCTAGCAATCGTCGACGCATGGCCAATCAGCAATCTCTTCTGATCAGGTACGATCGATTTGTTTTTGATATAATTTTGTAGCAGTTTAGAGTATTATAATGTTTGTTTTACAAACTAAATTTTCATATTTTGTATTAAGCAATCATGTCAAAAGCCTATAAATTAGTATTGTTCTTTTAAAAAATTTCAAGATCAAATTCTAAATTTATTACTTATTTTTATTTACTAATTCTATATTCACTTAGGTATAACTATATTAATAGAAAATGTCAAAAACATATTTGTTTTGTAAAAAAAAGTAAAAAATACTTTATATTATATTAAAAAATTTAATGAAGTATTTTCGATTTGACCTAGGCTCGACTCTAGTATGAACTTTAAACCTTGAACTCTTATCTACACCGATTTATTTTTTGTTAGTTTTAACTACTGTAATAGATACTATTAATTAGATATTAAATATAAAAATTAACGAACAATTTGTATTTCTTATATCGTAATTGAGTCCCACAAATTTTAAAATAGGAATATTTTCATTTTTATCTTTTTCAATTAACTTGACTCTTTTAAATTCACAACATCATCAGTTACTTAAATTTTGAAAACACCCATAATTATTGTTTCCTTTCTTTTATGTAATTTATACTTTAAAAAGGCATTAATACATCGCTTTAATTTCTAATTGTGATTAATGGGATTAACGTGCTTCCTATATTAATGGTTAGGTTTGTTGATTTTCAATATAAAATTAATAATATTTACTAACATTTTATTATTAATAGTAGATAGAGGAATGAATATGTGAATAGAGGTATAACAATAACGGTAAATATTTAGAAAAATAATTTTAAATGATTCTTTAGTAATTTAAATGAATAAATGATTTTGGACGTATTTTTGTGTGAGCAAAAGAGAAGACACTTATTATGAATATGATAGATTAATTAATTTTCTTTCATGAAAGTTTGATTTGTTAAAACCATACTAATTATCATAAAAATTGATATAAAAATCAATTCTTAATTCAAATAATTAAAACATACGCCTATGTATTTATCGATAAATGTAATAAAAACATACCATCAAATCACAATTACAAATATTTCTATTGAATAATTTTTAAATGTTCTTTCTAAATGTATGTGGTTTTGTGGTGTAGTTGGTTATCACGTCAGTCTAACACACTGAAGGTCCCCAGTTCGAGCCTGGGCGAAGCCAAGATGTTTAATTCTTTATCCAAATTTTATAAATTATGCCTAAACATTGACTTCGAAAATTACAAATACTTTATTTTCTTCAATAGAACTAGTAATAAAGAATAATCATTTTCCAAACTTTGAGGAACTCAATAAAGAAAAAGACATATAGTTCAAAAAGGGTCATCTTAAATTCTAAATATCATGCTCAAAAGAGAGATACAAAAATAAGAAAGAAAAAAGTGTTTAAGGTTTTTATAATATGAACAACAAAACTTATGAAAATAATCTATAACAATATATAAAGGCAATAGATTGTTTTGGTGTAGCTTTTTTTTCTTCCAAATTTACCCTTTTCAATTTTTATTTTAAATTATTATTTTTTTCTCACAACGGCGGTTACACAAAGGTTTATTAACCGCCAACAGTTTATTATTTTTCATATCATTATCTTTAATTATTTTATAAATACTTTATAATTAAATTAAAATTAAATAATTTATCTAGGTGTCATACCCTAAATTTGTCCTACTCATTTTCAATTATTTTCACTTTTCGAACTTATTTTCTTTTTTTTGCGTTGTCTGCTTATTTCTTCTTTAGACACGTGTCCGCTCGCAATTGGTCGTTTTTTTTTAGAAATTTATCTTCATAACCAATTAAGGCGTGACACGTGGCCTAACTTTTTTTTGGATATTATTTTCTTAAAACTTTTTATTAAATATTACTATTATTTTTTCTTCTTTTTTAGTAATCATTTTTCGTTTTTTAAATAAATTTCAATCCTTTTTTATATATATATATACATTTATTTTAATACTGATTTATTTGTTATTGTTAATATTTATTTTATTATTAGTTTTCTTTATGGTTATGTTAATTAGTATTAAGAAAGTAAGAATTAACAGGAAAAAAAAAGGGAAAAAAGGAGTGGGTTAAACCCATGTTCGAGCCCCATTAAAGGGGGAGGAATATCACACTGTTATAAGGAGAGGGTTACTGTTCACAATCCGGGGAAGGAAACCCTAAGCGGGCGCCGCCCCTCAATTCACCCCAACCCTAATCAGACTCAACGCCACTACAACATTCGTATGCCCTTCTTTCAATACCCTTTCCTCCATTAAAATGAGTTTCTAAAAAAAAAGACCACTTCATCTCGGACGAAACCTATGACCACTCTATTTTCCATTGAAACCATCCACCATTTTCTTCACCAAATTCCAAACCCCAGTTGTAAACTTTCGCCGAAAAAACACTCAACAACAGCAGCAACTCGACCGTTCTTTTTTTGCTTTTCGTACTACTGTTACGCCATCGACAATAGCTCGTTAGCCGGTACTCCTGTATTTTGAAGAAGGCGTGATACTCATAGCAATTGTAGAGGAATCGTCGAGACATCGTGTTCGAAGACCCCTTGGCTAGCATGTACCAGACTTGAATACGACGACGAAACTATCAGCTTATCGCGTTGGTTTGTTCTGGTTAAAACTGTCAAGAATCATATGTGCATTGTTTATGCTAAGGATGGGTTTGTGGTAACGGTTCGACAACAGGGACGTAATACCGACAATAAATCACCGTACGCGGCACGGTTGTGAGATTTCAAAACTGTTGTTTGCAGCTGAGGAAGAAACCATTTCAACAACATTTAGGTAACAGGTACAAGGTATAATGTTACACTATTTTCATTTTTTATGTCCACTTTTACTGCATCCCCACTGTTAATTGAGTTATTGGTAGATATGTTTTTGAGTTTTGTAGTTGTTTTTTTTTTTCTTATTTCTGTTGAGAATCATGTTAATCATATTCTTGTGTTTTCATCTCATATTCCATGGCTTGAGTGTACATCATGTTTGTTTTTGTTGTTATTTCTCTGGTGATTAGTATGGGTGTTGATGTTTAGGAAACCATGTTATCCCAATTGTTATCTTTCTAGCCATTGATACACTCGTAGGGGATGCTTTGGTTCGGTGTGATGTTTGTTAGTATACATTATACGGGTTTTGAATGGGCAAAAAGGGAACTGATATGTTACCTTCCATGACTAGTTCTGCTTGAGTTTTTAAACTGTTATAGGAAGTGTAGTTATCACATCTGATATTGATTTGTTTTGATTGCATTGATAGTCCTGTTAATTTTTTTTCTGATGAATTTCCTTTAGCTTCGTGTGGATGTTGCAGTTCCAAAGCTGATGCCTTCTAAATAAATTGCGGGGTTATATCCCAGTTTTTTTATGAGCATTGGTGTCATCTTCGAGTAGACGATTCCAGCATATCAGGATTGTATTTTGTGTTGCTGTTTGTTGTTAGCCTTTGTGCAGGTCGCGACCCTGTTGAATGGCAGCAATAAATCCCTGGACGCAATGACGGTGGATGACAGTCATTCTAAGTGCCGCTCGATTTGGATGGTACCGGTTTGATTATTTGGAACGGCTCGTTAATAATTGATTGATGTTTCGCGACATTGGTAGGCATCTCATATCCACATGACTTGTTCTTGATATGTCTTTACTTTAGGTAATTCTGAATTAAACCTTTTGGCATATTCATGTATGGTATGTATCGGAGATTGATTGATGAATTGTGGTTTTCATTATGATTGCGATTTCTGAGTACTCTCACTATGTAGAGGACAGATCCTGAGTTGGCAGCAGCCTCGGCATGAGGTTTTCGGTTATGCTTCCGAATTGTTATTTGCCTTGGCATTAATTTGATGATAGGTCCTAAGTCATTTCTTTTGTTTATAAAATTATGTGGTTGCGTGGGATTGGTTTGTATGCAGGTTTCAGTATCACCAAGCTTCAAGTTGCGCGGTAAATAAAACTGAACGGTGTAGCAGCGGCAAGATGGCGATGTCGTTTGTGTTTCAATATAATTCTGTTTTATCTGTTATTGTTTCTCTAAAAGTGTGTGTTTTGTGCTGTTGTCTGTGGTTTGCTCTGTATGCAGATATAGGTTTTAAAAGGATTCGATTCAAGTTTGTCTCTGATGACATACGTGACGCCGCCACTGCTGCAGCTGAATTCATGAATGCTGAACCCAACAATGAATATGGTTTTGAATCCTTCGTATCAAACTGATCAGTTTCTTGATGAGAGAGTTATAGTTCGTGGTCGCGACTTCGAACTTCGATAGCAGTCGCGACATATCAAGTGTAGCAGCCGTGACTTCAGATTTCTACCCGATTTGACAACAATGTGAATTCTACCACAGCAGATTTGCAACTGACCTCAACACTAGCGCCATTGCAGCCATAATTCTGTCACCAAATTCTAGTCTGATCCTGCAACGACATTGAGTCGCATACGCCGGCATCTTATCTCGTCATGGTTTCGACATCAGTGGCACATCTTTGACGAGTTTAGGTGCTACAATTGTGGTTTTTTCTGGTCATTACTAATGCACGAGGGAGATACATTTTTAATCTTGGATAAACGTCGCCATGTGGTGCTGACGGCAGACAGACAGTAGGTCATGATCATTTAATGCTTGCGTTTGTCTTTTATTTTTTCTTAATACAATTGAGTTTGTTTTTTTTAAGAAGGGAGGTTTAAGACAATTAAGTGCAACATTGTCTTAGGATTAGAATAATTATTGTTTAAATTCCAAATAATATTTCATATTTAAAGTTCAATGTTTTTAAAAAAAAAAAAAAGATAATAATAATTTTTTATATGCAGCATATAGTGCATGGATCATTTTCAAAAGTACTTTCAAAATATATTTAATTATTCTTTTAAAACTATTAACTCAATTTATGGTTATTCAAATTATTTTTAAGGTCAATTTCGAAATTTAAACTCTTGAAGTCTAGCACTTCTCGAGTTTTCAAATAGATGTTATTAAGGTGTACATCTTAAATAATATATTTAGACTCTTCTTTTTAAAATTTGCCTTTTAATTATTTAGATAAAGAGTGTCATTAATCCACATGTTGGTTTCACTGTTTATTTTAAAAAATATTTCGTAAATCAATTATTTAAACTCTTGAAGTCTAGCACTTCTCGAGTTCTCGAATGAACATTATTAAGGTGTACACCTTAAATAATATGTTGTTCATTCTTTTAGATAATTAATTTAGGCGATTCAACTTCTATATTTTGTCTATGCTTAGTAAAATAGCATGTTTTAAACAATTCAATAATTTACACTTTAGTTTTTTTTTTTTTCAAATTTACTTTTAACTTTTGATTAATTTATTTCAATTTACTTTAACTCACAATTTATTTTTTCAGCTTATTTCTAAAATATGTTTGATTTTCTTTAAATCCTGTTTCAATGTATATTTTTTTTTAATACCAAATTATTTTGCAATCAAGTCATAAAAATTAAATTCTTGAAGTCAAGCATTTCTTGAATTTTGGACGAACATTATGGAGGTGTACACCTCAAATAATACGTCGTTCGACTTTTCATTTTAGTACGCTATTCAGAACAAATATCATAAGAATCCAGCAATTCTGTGTGATATTCCCGTTGTTCATTCAAACATTTTATGTATGAAAAATGTATCGTCGAGATCTAGTATCTCGATAATACCCCGATTATCTAGTCGTGGGGCCGACGTCTCATTTATTAAATAATCGATATTTTCAAACTCAATCTCGCGTTCTCACTTCTCACACGTTCACAATTTATTTTCATACCTCATTTCGCTTCAAGTTATTTTTAAAATATTTTTTCTCGATCAAACTTCGAAAGAAGGAGATACTTGGAATCTAGCATTCCTTGTGTCTTCGAGTGGATAATTCTCAAGGCACGCCTTTGAGTTGTTATTCGCTCAACCTTTCGACTCTTTCAAAATTAAATCATTTTCAAACATTCTCCTAAGTCGAATGCTCGTACGCATTTGCAACCCACACTTCACACACATTCACAATTCCTCGTGGTCTCGATATTAGGAGCACCCTCAGGGACTAATATCGTTTCTCACAACTTTAACCCTTGACACGTCGTCAAGTCAGTTACATTTTCAAGCAAATCCTCGACACGTCGTCGAGCCATTCAAATCAACCTCCTTTTGGCCTCGCATGCCATTCTTCGATTCGATCCTTTCACAAACATTTTTAAAACTTACGAAAGAGAGATATTCCTAGAATCTAGCATTCTTTGAATATTTGAATGAGTAACTCTCGAGGCGCGCCCTCGAATTGTTATTAATTTATTTCTTTCGATTTCAAAACATCCAATTCTTCAACTTATTCAGTCAATTCCCGAAAGAATTGAGTTCTTGGAATCTCGCATTCTTTGAATTCTTGAGTGGCAAACTCTCGAGGCACGCTCTTGGGTTGCTTGTCAGTCGCCCTTTCGTCTCTTTCCCAAACTCCCAATCTATTCAACCTCATATTTTCGTGGTTGTTACCACGAACTACGGACGCTCTGATTCTTTATTCATTCTCGAATATAAGATACGTAGGCACAAGATCGCGATAATCTTGGCGAGCACACTTCTATCCATCTTCCGTTTTCCCCCCATCCTTTCCCGTAGTCGAACTACGACGCTCTGATTTCTCATTCTCGTCCGAATGAGCATACGTAGGCACAAGGGCCCCAATCCTTGGCGAGCACCCTATTCTTCCTACCACCCATCCCTCCTTTGCGTTTTTAAACCTTTTACCCTACCGATTCTACCTTTAACAACGAGAAGAAAACCAGTAAACCTAAACAACACTCCCCACAATTACCTTAAGAGGTTCCCGTCGAGTACGACGGACGTGAGGGGTGCTAATACCTTCCCCTCACGTAACCGACTCCCGAACCCGGAACATGGTTGCGACAGCCCTGTTCCTATCCTTTCATTTTCAAGAGGTTTTCTCGATATTTTCCTCTCCCGTTTATTCGGGAAAAATAAAGTTCGGTGGCGACTCTGTCGAATCGCATTTCCGCGCCTTTCGCGCGAGGGTCGTATGTTCGAAATGTCTCCGTGATTTTTCGAGGTGCGACAGGTGGCGACTCTGCTGGGGACATTTTGCTCCATGAAAAGAGAGAGTTGAGCCTATCTTTTGGTTTGTGAGGAGTGTTTGTTTTTATTTTTTTTCTTTTGGTATTTGTTATCTTGTAGAGTTTAGTTGTGCTTGTTATCTGGGCCTTTCGGTTTTTGGGATGACGTCATGAGTAAGGCTCTACACCCGAGTTTTGGTAAAAGCAGAGAGAACACATAGTTTAGAATTGGTAGTCGAGTAGTGTTAGTCTCTGAGGACTTGCTCCTTGTGGGCCTAGCATGAAAGCTCCTCCAGAGGAGACCTATTCGTAGATCTCGTTGTAACACAGCTAGCCTGTTGCACGACTTGATTAATGAAGGGTCCGTGATTCTGGGAACCTTTTGTTAGCACCAGTTTTGATATTGGTGGTCGTGTAATGTTAGTCTCCAAGGACTCGCTCTTTGTGCGCCTAGCATGAGGACCCCGCCCAGGAGAGACCTTATCGTCATTATCGTCGTAATACAGTCAGCCTGTTGCATGACACTAATACGACTAGTGTCCGTGATCCTGGGAACCAAACATAGAAACCACCCCGTGAGTGGGTTTATGGGTAGAGTGTCTAGATCTTCCCATATAGGGTTTACCTGTCAATGTTCTTTGAGCAGGAATTACGGTTACTTATCTGTTACAGTTACCAGCTTCAGGAGTCGTGTGATTGTGATCCTGTGATCCTGGATCTTGTATCTTGCATTGCATCTTGCATATCATTTGCATTGCATTTCATATGTTGTGCATTTTGCATTTCCAGTCCTTCAACAGAATCTTATGTCTCCGTTCCTTCCTCTCCAGTAAATCAAGCTGATTCCTCAACACCAGTACGCAACTAGAGCCAATACTAGACGTATGATGGAGCAGATTCAGCAGGAGCAAGTTGCCTTCAGGGAAGAGTTGGATTCTATGAAAGGAAAGATCGACCAGATCCTCGAAGCCATCCTCGCAGCCAGGAGAGAGGAAGAACAGCGTGAGGTCGCCGCTGTCGTCAACCACAATGGACAAGGGTCTACTGCCATCCCTTTGGTTCCAATTCCAAGTTCTCATGGGATGCCATTGAACTTCAACAACGCAGTCGAAGGAAACACATCTCAGCCAATCCCAGCGCCTGGAGTTACCGTTGGAGTTATCCCGCACGCCCAGCCTACTGCTGTACAAATCCCAACTCCTCATATCGAAGACACTATGATGGATCAGTATGACGATGTTCAGAACTATCATGCTGCTATCCCCATTGCCAGTCCTGTTGCCGCTCAGGATTCAGAAGCCATGAAGATGTGCCGAGATCTAGCCGAGAAACTCCGCGCCATGGAGGGGCATAACTCAAATTCTTTCAGTGCTCTGGAATTGTGCTTGGTGCCTGATGTTGTCATTCCTCCCAAGTTCAAGGTGCCCGAATTTTCAAAGTACAAAGGTCTCAGTTGCCCAAACATTCATCTGAAGATGTACTGTCACAAGATGGCTGCCTATGCCAGAGACGAGAAGCTCATGATCCATTGCTTCCAAGACAGCTTGTCTAGGGCATCACTCGAATGGTATATGCAGCTGGAACGTAACAGCGTACGCACTTGGGCTGAGTTAGCCGATGCATTCGTCAAGCAGTACAAATACAACACCGATCTTGCTCCAAATCGTACTCAGCTTCAGAGTATGACTCAGAAGGACAGTGAATCTTTCAAGGAGTATGTGCAGCGATGGAGAGAGCTAGCTGCAAGGGTGCATCCACCTCTTGTTGACCGTGAATTGATTGACATCTTCATGGGCACTTTGCAAGGCTAGTACTACGAAAAGCTGATCGGTAGTGTCTCTGCTGGATTCTCTGACCTAGTGATCGTCGGTGAGAGAATTGAAGAAGGGCTGAAGAGTGGGAAGATCCCAGGAGGTTCTAACAGCCAGGCTAATGCCAAGAGACCTTTTAATGGATACAAGAAGAAGGAGGGCGAAACAAATGCCATCTTTGTGCAAAAAGGGCAAACTTCTCAACAAGCTCCTCCTATGCCTTATCAAGTTCCCTACTATCAGTATCCATATGTTGCTGCTGCGCAATATGCTCCAATGCCTTATCATCCAGCTGTTCAAGCAGCGCAAACTCAGATGCCACGGCAACAGGCTCCTCAGCAACAAGCTTACAACCAGCAAGGATATCAGTATCCTCCTCAGCAACAGCAGATGCAAGCAACTCAACAACGACAAGGTGCTCGCCCACAGCGTCCGCAGAGAACATGGAGACCAGATAGAGTCTTTGATCGTCTACCAATGTCATATGCCAAAATCTTTGCTCAGTTGATGGAGAAGAAAACTGTTGTTCAGAGAGATTTAGCTCCTCCAACCATCCTTCCTGTCGATTATGATGCAAATGCTCATTGTGAGTTTCATAAGGGCGCTCCAGGTCACACCATTGAGGACTGCAGGGCTTTCAAGCATATAATTCAAGACATGATCGATAGGGATGCTATCAACTTCAATGGGAAGTCTCCAAATATCATCAATAATCCGATGCCACCAGTCAACTAGCGCCAACGTCAGATTGTTTCCAGTCAAGTTTATTCCCCGAAGAAGGCAGTCATGTTGCCATTTCATTATTCGCAGTTTCTTATGTTTTGTCTTTGCTTATTTAAGTACTGTATGCTTTGAACAATTGCCATTCGTATTTGGTTTTCATTAATGTATCGTTTATGCATGTTTTGAATTAGTTATGTCGTATTCACTCATTTTTCGCTTATCACCGACACATCTCTTTACTCCACTCTACTCACTGTTGTTTAGCATGATTTGAGGGAGGATGATGAAAACAAGATACCCATAATTGCGAACTCATATGCTTCCAGATAGAATCTCGTCAATGATGTACAGGCATTGCTTCAATTCCCCAAACACCGGAGATATAAGGAGTTAATCCCTAGTAAACCACTTCGAGCCTAGAAGTAGCAGTTTCCTTCGGATATTCAAACCTTACACTTAACCTGGGGCAGGGTAGTGTTCAACTAATTCAACCCTGCACTCGAATAAATAAAGCAAAATCCAAAAGACGGTGGTTCATCAAAGACCCGTGCTATGGCAGTCCCAACAAAATCCAGAAAAAATCAAAAGCCTGCTAAGTCAAACACCTTAGAGGGGACTTAGGCAAAATCAAGGCAATCCCGATGGATTTGACAAACAAAATCAATCCATGCAAAAGTTAGGGATCAAAAACAAAAGCAAAAGAGGACCCTGAAACCCTCAACAAAAACAAAGGAGGATTCAGTGGCCACCCAAGTCAAGGGGCACTGACATCCGTCAAAAAACCAAAATAAGGTGACTGCCACGTCGAGCAAACCTTGAACCACCAAGTCTACACCGTCCAGACAAGTGTAGAATTAACTGAGCGTAGGATTGGAGATCATTAAGAAGGAAGGGTGGGTACAAATCACACTTTGAGCCTAATAACCCTTGTTTCATAACCGTGAACCAGACCATGTTACAACCCTTGAAAGACCTAATTGAGACGAGGTTTATTCTGAAAGCATATCATCGCAAGGTTGCGTAACCTGACTCCTCACATGATTTCTAATCATCAATATTGGTGTCATTTTGCTTGCTATATCTTTCACACCAATCAAATTAGCACGACGTCTGGGCTAGCACTCCATTCGTCTCACTATCACGACACTTCAATAAAACGATACTTTTTCAAATCTTGCATCGAACTTTTCATTAATATTACCATTTATGAATGTACAATTTTAATTGCAAATCAGTGCTAGGTATTCAAAGACACTCCAGCAAGGGGCAATTGAGGAGAAACTTGACTTTCAGTGGCGTACACGAAGCAAGATTATTTCAAAACCCACAGGCTGGAGCAAATCATTCAAACAGCTCAAGCAGGGGCATATCATTACCATATTCAGACTGGGGCAAGACCAGGTCGTCCTGACCAACAAGCAGAGTTGCAATCTTCTCTGAAGGAAATTGACAACAAATCACTAAGTACCCAGACTTGGGACATCCAGAGCATCATCTTCTGCTTCGATCGTGATGTCTTCAACAAGCTGCGTGTCGAGGAAGTCGATCCCTCCCACCACCCGAAGTCCAACTCACATTGGCAACTACCCAAAGTCCACTACGCTGGCGTCTCCACCTGCATTTCCAAACACCTGTCTGCATCATACGCATTGCATTCATTGTCATAAGCATTTTACATCATTTTGCATAACCAGTTGTATCATACTTCCCCAGCTCATGCATCTCCGCTCGTCAGCATTTGCATTTGCATTTCCACTCATATGGAATATCATGTATCATCCAGCATTCATATATGCAAGTCAAGGTCCAGGATCAATCCTGAGGATTTCCAAGACCATTGGTAGCCCAGTCAAGGGCATCTTCCGCAAAATGGTGGGTTTGTCCCACGAATATCAAGAGCTTCAAAGCAATCATCAGCCTAGTCATGGGCAATCTTCTGCAATTGTGGGTTTCTCCCGCAAAATTTGAAGTTATTCAAAACAAAGATTCAGCCCAGTCAGGGGCATCTTTTTTCAAGACCATAGGCGTCTCCCGTGACGAATTTCAATCTCGTGGTTGATCAAATATGCAAATCAACATTCAGCCCAGCCAGGGGCATATCATTCAAGACCGTGGGCGTCCCCCACGAAGTTGTTCAACCTTTTGTTGGGCAAATCCAAGAAGTTTAATGCAAGATCCAGCCCGAGCAAGGGCATCTTCAGCAAAACCGTGAGCGTTCCTCATGAAGTTGTTCAGCCTTTTGTTGAGCAAGACAAGACATCAAGACAAATTCAGCCCAATCAGGGGCATCCTCTTCAGAATTCATGGGCGTAACCATTTCAGCAAAACTATGATCTCCAAACAAGACGGTGGGCGTACCCCGTTGACTCATTTCAATTCAATCTTCCTCTCAGGGGCCCCCCATTGAGTTGTACCCAGCAAGCGTGACCGTTGTCAATTGCCTTACTATCATCCTTTTGGTGATAGCCGAACTTCGTCGGTTCAACATAGCCTGCGTCCTTTTCGATGTTGGTAACCTTCTATTTGTGTTTGTCCTATCATCCTTTTGGTGGTAGTGACTGGTTTTTGTTTTCGCTCCATCATCCTTTTGGTGGTGGGTCTGGTATTTCGTCGATATCAGATTGCGCGATGTTTTGTTTTGTTTTTCGCTCTATCATCCTTTTGGTGGTGGGTCTGGCATTTCGTCGATGTCAAATTGTGCGATATTTTGGTGTGAGTTTCGCTCTGCCATCCTTTTGGTGGTGGGTCTGGCATCTCGTCGATGTCAGATTGTGCGGTATTTTGTTTGTGTCTCGCTCCTTCATCCTTTTGGTGGGGGGTCTATCATGGTCATTAATGATAGATTGTGCGATGTGTTTCGTGTTTCGCTCCGTCATCCTTTTGGTGGGGGGTCTATCATGGGCATTAATGATGGATTGTGCGAATTTTGTGTTCTCGCTCTACCATCCTTTTGGTGGTAGGTCTGGTATTTCATCGATATCAGATTGCGCGATATTTTGTGTTTTCACTCTACCATCCTTTTGGTGGTAGGTCTGGCATTTCGTCGATGTCAGATGGCGCGATATTTTGTTTGTGTGTTCGCTCCGTCATCCTTTTCATGGTGGGTCTATCATGGTCATTAATGATAGATTGTGCGAATTTTGTTTATCTCGCTCCGTCATCCTTTTGGTGGTGGGTCTATCATGGTCATTAATGATAGATTGTGCGAATCTTTTTGTTTGTCTCGCTCCGTCATCCTTTTGGTGGGGGGTCTATCATAGTCATTAATGGTAGATTGTGCGATTTGTTTTGTGTTTCGCTCTGTCATCCTTTTGGTGGTAGGTCTGGTATTTCGTCGATATCAGATTGTGCGATGTTTTATTTGTGTTTTCTCTCTACCATCCTTTTGGTGGTAGGTCTGGTATTTCGTCGATATCAGATTGCGCGATGTTTTATTTGTGTTTTCGCTCTACCATCCTTTTGGTGGTAGGTCTGGTATTTCGTCGATATCAGATTGCGCGATGTTTTATTTGTGTTTTCGCTCTACCATCCTTTTGGTGGTAGGTCTGGTATTTCGTCAATATCAGATTATGTGATATTTTGTTTTTTTTTGCTCTACCATCCTTTTGGTGGTAGGTCTGGTATTTCGTCGATATCAGATAGTTTATGTGTGAGTCTCGCTCCGTCATCCTTTTGGTGGGGGGTCTATCATGGTCATTAATGATAGATTGTGAGATAGTTTATGTGTGAGTCTCGCTCCGTCATCCTTTTGGTGGGGGGTCTATCATGGTCATTAATGATAGATTGTGCGATAGTTTATGTGTGAGTCTCGCTCCGTCATCCTTTTGGTGGGGGGTCTATCATGGTCATTAATGATAGATTGTGCGATAGTTTATGTGTGAGTCTCGCTCCGTCATCCTTTTGGTGGGGGGTCTATCATGGTCATTAATGATAGATTGTGCGATAGTTTATGTGTGAGTCTCGCTCCGTCACCCTTTTGGTGGGGGGTCTATCATGGGCATTAATGATGGATTGTGCGAATTTTGTGTTCTCGCTCTACCATCCTTTTGGTGGTAGGTCTGGTATTTCATCGATATCAGATTGCGCGATATTTTGTGTTTTCACTTTACCATCCTTTTGGTGGTAGGTCTGGCATTTCGTTGATGTCAGATGGCGCGATATTTTGTTTGTGTGTTCGCTCCGTCATCCTTTTGGTGGTGGGTCTATCATGGTCATTAATGATAGATTGTGCGAATTTTGTTTATCTCGCTCCGTCATCCTTTTGGTGGGGGATCTATCATGGTCATTAATGATAGATTGTGCGATAGTGTTTTGCTTTGCCATCCTTTTGGTGGTAATAGCTGTGTGTGTTTCATCCCATCATCCTTTTGGTGATGACGACTTGTGCCAGTTATTTACAGCTTACTCAGAGGTTTACATCATCCAGCATTTTCAATTCTCAAGCATCTCTCTTCCTTTCGGACAAATTCAGGGTCTTTTTATATCTAAAAGACTTCTACCTCAGGAGTGTGAACGCCAATGAAGTTCATTCTCCTAGGTTTAAGCCTATTAGATAGGGGCATCTGTCATACCCTAAATTTGTCCTACTCATTTTCAATTATTTTCACTTTTCGAACTTATTTTCTTTTTTTTGCGTTGTCTGCTTATTTCTTCTTTAGACACGTGTCCGCTCGCAATTGGTCGTTTTTTTTTAGAAATTTATCTTCATAACCAATTAAGGCGTGACACGTGGCCTAACTTTTTTTTGGATATTATTTTCTTAAAACTTTTTATTAAATATTACTATTATTTTTTCTTCTTTTTTAGTAATCATTTTTCGTTTTTTAAAAAAATTTCAATCCTTTTTTTTATATATACATTTCTTTTAATACTTATTTATTTGTTATTGTTAATATTTATTTTATTATTAGTTTTCTTTATGGCTATGTTAATTAGTATTAAGAAAGTAAGAATTAACAGGAAAAAAGAGGGAAAAAAGGAGTGGGTTAAACCTATGTTCGAGGCCCATTAAAGGGGGAGGAATATCACACTGTTATAAGGAGAGGGTTACTGTTCACAATCCGGGGAAGGAAACCCTAAGCGGCCACCGCCCCTCAATTCACCCCAACCCTAATCAGACTCAACGCCATTACAACATTCGTATGCCCTTCTTTCAATACCCTTTCCTCCATTAAAATGAGCTTCTAAAAAAAAAGACCACTTCATCTCGGACGAAACCTATGACCACTCTATTTTCCATTGAAACCATCCACCATTTTCTTCGCCAAATTCCAAACCCCAGTTGTAAACTTTCGCCGAAAAAACACTCAACAACAGCAGCAACTCGACCGTTCTTTTTTTGCTTTTCGTACTACTGTTACGCCATCGACAATAGCTCGTTAGCCGGTACTCCTGTATTCTGAAGAAGGTGTGATACTCATAGCAATCGTAGAGGAATCGTCGAGACATCGTGTTCGAAGACCCCTTGGCTAGCATGTACCAGACTTGAATACGACGACAAAACTATCAGCCTATCGCGTTGGTTTGTTCTGGTTAAAACTGTCAAGAATCATATGTGCATTGTTTATGCTAAGGATGGGTTTGTGGTAACGGTTCGACAACAGGGACGTAATACCGACAATAAATCACCGTACGCGGCACGGTTGTGAGATTTCAAAACTGTTGTTTGCAGCTGAGGAAGAAACCATTTCAACAGCGTTTAGGTAACAGGTACAAGGTATAATGTTACACTATTTTCGTTTTTTATGTCCACTTTTACTGCATCCCCACTGTTAATTGAGTTATTGGTAGATATGTTTTTGAGTTGTGTAGTTGTTTTTTTTTGTTCTTATTTCTGTTGAGAATCATGTTAATCATATTCTTGTGTTTTCATCTCATATTCCATGGCTTGAGTGTACATCATGTTTGTTTTTATTGTTATTTCTCTGGTGATTAGTATGGGTGTTGATGTTTAGGAAACCATGTTATCCCAATTGTTATCTTTCTAGCCATTGATACACTCGTAGGGGATGCTTTGGTTCGGTGTGATGTTTGTTAGTATACATTATACGGGTTTTGAATGGGCAAAAAGGGAACTGATATGTTACCTTCCATGACTAGTTCTGCTTGAGTTTTTAAACTGTTATAGGAAGTGTAGTTATCACATATGATATTGATTTGTTTTGATTGCATTGATAGTCCTTTTAATTTTTTTTCTGATGAATTTCCTTTAGCTTCGTGTGGATGTTGCAGTTCCAAAGCTGATGCCTTCTAAATAAATTGCGGGGTTATATCCCAGTTTTTTTTATGAGCATTGGTGTCATCTTCGAGTAGACGATTCCAGCATATCAGGATTGTATTTTGTGTTGCTGTTTGTTGTTAGCCTTTGTGCAGGTCGCGACCCTGTTGAATGGCAACAATAAATCCCTGGACGCAATGACGGTGGATGACAGTCATTCTAAGTGTCGCTCGATTTGGATGGTACTGGTTTGATTATTTGGAACGGCTCGTTAATAATTGATTGATGTTTCGCGGCATTGGTAGGCATCTCATATCCACATGACTTGTTCTTGATATGTCTTTACTTTAGGTAATTCTGAATTAAACCTTTTGGCATATTCATGTATGGTATGTATCGGAGATTGATTGATGAATTGTGGTTTTCATTATGATTGCGATTTCTGAGTACTCTCACTATGTAGAGGACAGATCCTGAGTTGGCAGCAGCCTCGGCATGAGGTTTTCAGTTATGCTTCCGAATTGTTATTTGCCTTGGCATTAATTTAATGATAGGTCCTAAGTCATTTCTTTTGTTTATAAAATTATGTGGTTGCGTGGGATTGGTTTGTATGCAGTTGCGGCAAGCTTCAAGTTGCGCGGTAAATAAAACTGAACGGTGTAGCAGCGGCAAGATGGCGATGTCGTTTGTGTTTCAATATAATTCTGTTTTATCTGTTATTGTTTCTCTAAAAGTGTGTGTTTTGTGCTGTTGTCTGTGGTTTGCTCTGTATGCAGATATAGGTTTTAAAAGGATTCGATTCAAGTTTGTCTCCGATGACATACGTGACGCCGCCACTGCTGCAGCTGAATTCATGAATGCTGAACCCAACAATGAATCTGGTTTTGAATCCTTCGTATCAAACTGATCAGTTTCTTGATGAGAGAGTTATAGTTCGTGGTCGCGACTTCGAACTTCGATAGCAGTCGCGACATATCAAGTGTAGCAGCCGTGACTTCAAATTTCTACCCGGTTTGACAACAACGTGAATTCTACCACAGCAGATTTGCAACTGACCTCAACACTAGCGCCATTGCAGCCACAATTCTGTCACCAAATTCTAGTCTGATCCTGCAACGACATTGAGTCGCATACGCCGACATCTTATCTCGTCATGGTTTCGACATCAGTGGCACATCTTTGATGAGTTTAGGTGCTACAATTATGGTTTTCTCTGGTCATTACTGATTCACGAGGGAGATACATTTTTAATCTTGGATAAACGTCGCCATGTGGTGCTGACGGCAGACAGACAGTAGGTCATGATCATTTAATGCTTGCGTCTGTCTTTTATTTTTTCTTAATACAATTGAGTTTGTTTTTTTTTTAAGAAGGGAGGTTTAAGACAATTAAGTGCAACATTGTCTTAGGATTAGAATAATTATTGTTTAAATTCCAAATAATATTTCATATTTAAAGTTCAATGTTTTTAAAAAAAAAAAAAAGATAATAATAATTTTTTATATGCAGCATATAGTGCATGGATCATTTTCAAAAGTACTTTCAAAATATATTTAATTATTCTTTTAAAACTATTAACTCAATTTATGGTTATTCAAATTATTTTTAAGGTCAATTTCGAAATTTAAACTCTTGAAGTCTAGCACTTCTCGAGTTTTCAAATAGATGTTATTAAGGTGTACACCTTAAATAATATATTTAGACTCTTCTTTTTAAAATTTGCCTTTTAATTATTTAGATAAAGAGTGTCATTAATCCACATGTTGGTTTCACTGTTTATTTTAAAAAATATTTCGTAAATCAATTAATTAAACTCTTGAAGTCTAGCACTTCTCGAGTTCTCGAATGAACATTATTAAGGTGTACACCTTAAATAATATGTTGTTCATTCTTTTAGATAATTAATTTAGGCGATTCAACTTCTATATTTTGTCTATGCTTAGTAAAATAGCATGTTTTAAACAATTCAATAATTTACACTTTAGTTTTTTTTTTCAAATTTACTTTTAACTTTTGATTAATTTATTTCAATTTACTTTAACTCACAATTTATTTTTTCAGCTTATTTCTAAAATATGTTTGATTTTCTTTAAATCCTGTTTCAATGTATATTTTTTTTAATACCAAATTATTTCGCAATCAAGTCATAAAAATTAAATTCTTGAAGTCAAGCATTTCTTGAATTTTGGACGAACATTATGGAGGTGTACACCTCAAATAATACGTCGTTCGACTTTTCATTTTAGTACGCTATTCAGAACAAATATCATAAGAATCCAGCAATTCTGTGTGATATTCCCGTTGTTCATTCAAACATTTTATGTATGAAAAATGTATCGTCGAGATTTGTATCTCGATAATACCCCGATTATCTAGTCGTGGGGCCGACGTCTCATTTATTAAATAATCGATATTTTCAAACTCAATCTCGCGTTCTCACTTCTCACACGTTCACAATTTATTTTCATACCCCATTTCGCTTCAAGTTATTTTTAAAATATTTTTTCTCGATCAAACTTCGAAAGAAGGAGATACTTGGAATCTAGCATTCCTTGTGTCTTCGAGTGGATAATTCTCAAGGCACGCCTTTGAGTTGTTATTCGCTCAACCTTTCGACTCTTTCAAAATTAAATCATTTTCAAACATTCTCCTAAGTCGAATGCTCGTACGCATTCGCAACCCACACTTCACACACATTCACAATTCCTCGTGGTCTCGATATTAGGAGCACCCTCAGGGACTAATATCGTTTCTCACAACTTTAACCCTTGACACGTCGTCAAGTCAGTTACATTTTCAAACAAATCCTCGACACGTCGTCGAGCCATTCAAATCAACCTCCTTTTGGCCTCGCATGCCATTCTTCGATTCGATCCTTTCACAAACATTTTTAAAACTTACGAAAGAGAGATATTCCTAGAATCTAGCATTCTTTGAATATTTGAATGAGTAACTCTCGAGGCGCGCCCTCGAATTGTTATTAATTTATTTCTTTCGATTTCAAAACATCCAACTCTTCAACTTATTCAGTCAATTCCCGAAAGAATTGAGTTCTTGGAATCTCGCATTCTTTGAATTCTTGAGTGGCAAACTCTCGAGGCACGCTCTTGGGTTGCTTGTCAGTCGCCCTTTCGTCTCTTTCCCAAACTCCCAATCTATTCAACCTCATATTTTCGTGGTTGTTACCACGAACTACGGACGCTCTGATTCTTTATTCATTCTCGAATATAAGATACGTAGGCACAAGATCGCGATAATCTTGGCGAGCACACTTCTATCCATCTTCCGTTTTCCCCCCATCCTTTCCCGTAGTCGAACTACGATGCTCTGATTTCTCATTCTCGTCCGAATGAGCATACGTAGGCACAAGGGCCCCAATCCTTGGCGAGCACCCTATTCTTCCTACCACCCATCCCTCCTTTGCGTTTTTAAACCTTTTACCCTACCGATTCTACCTTTAACAACGAGAAGAAAACCAGTAAACCTAAACAACACTCCCCACAATTACCTTAAGAGGTTCCCGTCGAGTACGACGGACGTGAGGGGTGCTAATACCTTCCCCTCACGTAACCGACTCCCGAACCCGGAACATGGTTGCGACAGCCCTGTTCCTATCCTTTCATTTTCAAGAGGTTTTCTCGATATTTTCCTCTCCCGTTTATTCGGGAAAAATAAAGTTCGGTCGCGACTCTGTCGAACCGCATTTCCGCGCCTTTCGCGCGAGGGTCGTATGTTCGAAATGTCTCCGTGATTTTTCGAGGTGCGACACTAGGGCACATGAAATTTTAGACTGGCCTATTTTTATTTCTATTTTATCCTTTAATATTTAATTTTAGTTAATTTTAAAACGAACTGATTATACAACCAAGCAAAGATATATCTAATAATAAAAATAATAATAATGATTATGATAATAATCTATAACAATATATAAAGGCAAAACACAATTTTGGTGTAGCCTTTTTTTACTTCCAATTTTGTCTCTAATAAATTGATTTTTTTACATTATTTTTTTTAATGCTAATAGAATAATTTATTAATTAAATAAGAATTGATAATAAAAAAAAGGAGTAGTAACTTCTAAAAATAATTAACTGCTTTATAACCCAACTTAATTAAATTAATTAAATGAAAAATGATAATAAAAAAGTAGTAGTAACTTCTACATATGATTAACTGCTTTATAACCCACTAATCCCATTATTGAATAAAATAGAACTATATAACAACTTCCGTTCTCAGAATGATATATAAATACCCCTTTCATCTTCTACTTTTTCACATTCAAAATTCAAAAGAATAAACAGTTTCTCAAAATTTCTTACAAAAATGGCAAGTCGTAGAAAGGGTATTAAGGGGCTCGGAAAGGGAGGAGCAAAGAGGCACAAGATGATTCTGCGCAATAATATTTGGGGAATTACAAAGCCATCGATTCATAGATTGGCTAGGAGAGAAGGTGTCAAGAGGATAAGTGACTTGATCTATGAAGAAACTATGTTATTTCTCAAGGTTTTCTTGACAAAAATCATTCATGATGCTGCTTAATATACTAATCATGCAAGAAGAAAGGTTGTGACTGCCATGAGTGTTGTGTATACTCTTATGAGACAAGGAAGAACTTTATACGGTTTCAGAGGTTGAAGAAGATACTCTCTTTTATTTATTATTATGTTATCTTTTTATCGTCTAAGTTGTATAATTTGTATTTACGTTTCTACATTTTTAAAAAAGTTTATATCTAAGTAATAGTCAGTGATTATCAATGATCACCGTCTAAATTATGTAGTTTGTATTTGTATTTTCAAAAATGTTTATTTTCAAGTATTAGTTTGTGATTATGCAATGGTAATGACTAAATACTACAATATGTTTTTTCTATTGTATGGTTTATGGACAAAATTATACTATATATATATATATATATATATATATATATATATATATATATATTGTTGGAACTATATTAATTAGAGTGGGAATTGGAAAGATTTATTGACAATTAATGGGCAATAAATCAATACAAGTAAGAAGTAATATATAAGTGAATTTGAAAAGATTCATTTTAGTCCCACATTGAAGGAATGAAAATTAAGATTCATTTTAGTCCAACATTGAAGGGAATGGAAATTAAGATTCATTTTAGTCCCACATTGAAGGAATGAAAATTAAGATTCATTTTATTCCAACATTGAAGGGAATGGAAATTAAGATTCATTTTAGTCCCACATTGACAGGAATGAAAATTAAGCCTTACTAGCTGCCTATAAATAAAGGGTAGAAATTCAGTAGTAAGTATTCCGGATTTCACAAATTCATGAATTTTGATTTCCCTTTTCTCTTCCTTAATTCTCTTCATCTATAATTTTTTTCTTTTCTTGACTGGTTATTTTCACCAGATACTGTAACGTAGAAAGGTGTATTTCTAGAGCGATTTATCAGTGTGCAACTGATAATCGTAAAGTTTTTGAACGGGCTGTTTTATCCTGGAGGCGTCGTCGTAAATCGACTGCTTTGCATATTTTGGCAGTACGACGAAACGTCTTAAAGAAAGCGACCTAGTACGCGACTCGTCCCGATAATTTTCTTGTGCCAAACTCAAATTTTCAAATCCGAAAACAACAATTTTAAGACGGTTTCATAACTGCCATGGCAACTGAGGAAATTATCGGTACTACTGCGGCCGCTTCGGTCTCTGACAAACCTTTCAGGTTTGAGGGTTCCAATTTCAAACGTTGGCAAGCTAAGATGAAATTTTTCTTAACTCTGAAAAAGGTTGCCCACGTTCTGACTGAGGATATCCCGGTTGTCCCTTCTGCATCATCTGAACTACCTAACGGTAACTCACTTGCAGATTCAGACGAGACTTCCAAAATGTCTGACTCAGATGCTGCAAAAGCTAAGGCTGTAGCAGATGATCTGCAGCTCCGAAAAGAAATCGCCTTATGGCACGAGAATGATTATCTGTGCAAAAATCACATTCTTAACAGCCTTGCTGATGATCTGTACGACTACTACAGTAGCTACAGGACTGCTAAACAGGTTTGGGAGGCTCTGCAAAGAAAATACGATACTGAAAAAGCAGGTGCGAAGAGCCGCTACTTGAACTACAAGATGGTGGATGAGAAGTCGGTGGAAGCTCAAAGCCACGAAATTTAGAAGATTGCTCATGAGATCATTACAGAAGGTATGCCCCTTAATGAACAATTTAAAATTGCTGTAATTATTGACAAACTGCCCCCTGGTTGGAAAGATTTCAAAAATGTGCTTCGTCACAAAACAAAAGAATTTTCAATCGAGAGTCTGATAACTCGCCTCCGAATTGAAGAGGAGGCTCGGAAACAAGATCAGAAAGAAGAAGTCTTAGTTATGTCTAACAACAAAAAGAAATTCGGTGCGGTTCTGAAGCCTACGGGCAAACCTTTAAAGAATCAGAACCGCAATGCTATGAACCAAACTAAGAATGGGAATCCCTCTAGGGCCCCATCGGCTCCATTTGCTAAGCAACAACCACCACCTCAAAGAAATGATGCTCCGGTTTTTTCTTGCTACAACTGTGGGAAACCGGGCCATATGGCAAAGAAATGTAGGAGCAGGCCTAAACCTGCAGCTGGCTCAAATGCTCAGGTCAACCTGACTGATGAGCAACGCATTGCCATGATCACTGAAATCAACATGGTTGGTGGAAGTGATGGTTGGTGGATAGACACTGGCGCCACTCGTCATGTCTGTTATGATCGTGCTATGTTCAAGACATACATGAATACTGAAGATAAGAAAGTGCTGTTGGGAGATGCTCACACCACTAATGTTGCTGGAATTGGAGATGTTGAGCTGAAGTTCACTTCAGGAAAGACTTTGATCTTGAAGGACATCATGCATGTTCCTGAAATTAGGAAGAATCTTGTTTCTGGTTTTCTTTTGAATAAGGCTGGGTTTAGTCAAACTTTAGGGGCAGATTTATACACCATCACTAAGAATGGTATTTTTGTTGGGAAAGGGTACGCCACTGATGGCATGTTTAAGTTGAATGTTGGATTGAATAAAATTTCTCCTTCTGTTTACTCTGTGTGTGACTTTAATATTTGGCATGGTAGACTTTGTCACGTTAATAAACGAATCCTTTCTAATGCAAGCAACATAGGCCTAATCCCTAAACTAAATGTTAATGATTCCAATAAATGTGAATTTTGCAGTCAAGCTAAAATAACAAAAACTTCACATAAATCAATCATAAAAGAATCTGACCCCCTAGATCTTATACACTCTGATATATGTGAATTAGATGGAAGTTTAACTAGAAATAATAAACGTTATTTTATCACTTTTATTGACGATTGCTCTGATTATACTTATGTATATCTAATGAGGAATAAAAGTGAAGCGCTTGACATGTTTAAGGTGTATGTAACTGAAATTGAGAATCAATTTAACAAGAAGATTAAGAGACTTCGCAGTGATAGGGGAACCAAATATGGCTCTAGCTTGTTTAATGATTTTTATGCTGAACATGGTATTATACATGAAACGAATGCTCCATACTCTCCTGAAATGAATGGTAAAGCAGAAAGAAAGAATATGACTCTCACTGAACTTGTAGTTGCAATCATGTTAAATTCTGGTGCTGCACCTCACTGGTGGAGGGAAATTTTATTGACTGTTTGCTATGTCCTGAATAAAGTTCCCAATTCAAAAAGTAAGATCTCACCTTATGAGATATTAAAGAAAAGACAACCAAATTTGTGTTATTTAAGAACTTGGGGCTGTCTGACTTATGTCAGAATTCCGGATCCGAAACGAGTTAAACTCGCTAGTAGAGCCTATGAATGCGTATTCATTGGGTATGCAACAAACAGTAAGGCATACAGGTTTTATGACCTAAATTCCAGAGTAATTATAGAATCAAACAATGTTGAATTCTTTGAAGACAAATTTCCTTTCAAATCGAGAAATAGTGGGGGGACACAATTGAGTCACATTCCTGTGATAAAAAGCACTGAAAGCAGCGACAATGTAGAAACAGAACTTCGAAGAAGTAAAAGAGCAAGAGTTGCTAAAGACTATGGGCCCGATTATTCGGCCTATAATGTAGAAGAAGATCCAATAAATCTTCAAGAAGCATTGTCATCTATGGATGCAGACTTATGGCAAGAAGCCTTTAATGATGAGATAGATTCTCTAGAATCTAACAAGACCTGGCACTTAGTAGACTTACCCCTGGGTTGCAAACCAATTGGTTGTAAATGGGTTTTGAAAAAGAAACTAAAACCTGATGGAACGATTGAGAAATACAAGGCTCGCCTTGTAGCCAAGGGTTTTAGACAAAGAGAAAACATAGATTTCTTCGACACCTTTTCTCCGGTCACCAGAATTACATCCATTAGGGTACTCATTTCAATAGCAGCCATTTATAACTTAATAGTACACCAAATGGATGTTAAAACAACGTTTTTAAACGGTGACTTAGAAGAAGAAATCTATATGGAACAACCATAAGGGTTTGTAATCCAAGGACAAGAAAGCAAGGTCTGTAAGTTAGATAAGTCTCTGTATGGACTAAAACAAGCCCCTAAACAGTGGCATGAAAAGTTTGATAACTTAATGATAATTAATTAGTACAAAGTGAATGAAAGTGACAAGTGCGTTTATTACAAATCTGAGAATCGCATTTGTACTATCATATGTCTATATGTAGACGATCTACTTATATTTGGATCAAACATTCAGGCCATTAATGATATGAAATCATTGTTATGCAATAACTTTGATATGAAAGACCTCGGAGAAGCAAGCGTGATCCTGGGTATCAAGATCACGAGATCCGACCAAGGAATTTCTTTGGATCAATCTCACTATGTGGAGAAGATCTTAAAGAAATATAAATACTTTGATTGTAAACATGCATGCACTCCGTATGATCCAAGTGTGAAACTGTTTAAGAACACTGGAGAAAGTGTCAAACAAGCAGAATATGCGAGCATCATTGGCAGTCTTAGGTATGCCACTGATTGTACCAGACCCGACATTGCATATGTCGTAGGATTGTTGTGCAGATTTACAAGTAGGCTGAGTAACGAACATTGGCAAGCTATTGAGCGAGTAATGAGGTACCTTAAAAGGACTATGGACCTCGGCCTACACTATCAGAAATTTCCTGTTGTACTAGAAGGGTATAGTGATGCAGATTGGAACACCTTATTGGATGATTCCAAAGCTACTAGTGGTTATATATTTAGTATAGCCGGAGGAGCTGTATCTTGGAAATCAAAGAAACAGACCATTCTGGCACAGTCCACAATGGAGTCTGAGATGATAGCATTAGCTACAGCTAGTGAAGAAGCAAGTTAGTTAAGATGCTTGCTAGCTGAGATTCCTTTATGGGAAAAACCTATACCAGTTGTGTTGATCCATTACGATAGTACCGCGGCTATTGCAAAAGTTGAGAACCGTTATTATAATGGTAAAAGACGTCAAATTAGAAGAAAACATAGCACTGTTAGAGATTGTATCTCTAAAGGAGTTGTGAGAGTGGATCATGTACGCACTAATGAGAACTTAGCAGATCCTTTGACGAAAGGATTAGCTAGAGAGAAAGTCCATAATACATCCAAAAAGATGGGACTAATGCCTATAAAGCAAATGGTTACTCATGATGGTAACCCGACCTAAATGATTGGAGATCCCAAGAATTAGGTTCAATGGGTAATAACAAGTTGTGAGTAATATGAAAATGATCATGCAAGTAAAGCATGAATCCTGAAGTAATGAAAGGATGAGATAATAGAAACTCTTAATGAGGTCTATACTCTATATGAGGGAGTACCTAGGCTACAGGAGTACTCTTGATAGATCCACCTATGTGACTGTGGAACTGAGGCCGGTTCCTATGGAATTTCGAGGCAGAATTCCTAGAACATTCACTAAACCGGGATACACGTGCAGGGCCACTAAAGCACGGGCTACAAGAATACACCTTACGGAAAGGTTGTGTGCGGGTCTGATGTTCGAGATAGAGTTCAAGACAATGGTGTCACTCTTGTTGAATCAGAATCCTACTCGCTACGCTAAGGTTCAAGTCGTAGACACCTTTGCTTATGCACAATCTTAGAAACGTATGACGTACTTCTAAAATCTCTTTTTAAATTCAAGTGGGGGATTGTTGGAACTATATTAATTAGAGTGGGAATTGGAAAGATTTATTGACAATTAATGGGCAATAAATCAACACAAGTAAGAAGTAATATATAAGTGAATTTGAAAAGATTCATTTTAGTCCCACATTGAAGGAATGAAAATTAAGATTCATTTTAGTCCAACATTGAAGGGAATGGAAATTAAGATTCATTTTAGTCCCACATTGACGGGAATGGAAATTAAGCCTTACTAGCTGCCTATAAATAAAGGGTAGAAATTCAGTAGTAAGTACTCCGGATTTCACAAATTCATGAATTTTGATTTCCCTCTTCTCTTCCTTAATTCTCTTCATCTATAATTTTTTTTTCTTTTCTTGACTGGTTATTTTCACCAGATACTGTAACTTAGAAAGGTGTATTTCTAGAGCGATTTATCAGTGTGCAACTGATAATCGTAAAGTTTTTGAACGCGCTGTTTTATCCTGGAGGCGTCGTCGTAAATCGACTGCTTTGCATATTTTGGCAGTACGGCGAAACGTCTTAAAGAAAGCGACCTAGTACGCGACTCGTCCCGATAATTTTCTTGTGCCAAACTCAAATTTTCAAATCCGAAAACAACATATATATATATATATATATATATATATATATATATATATATATATATATATATATATATATATATATATATATATATATATATATATATATATATATATATATATATATATATATATATATATATATATATATATATATATATATATATATATATATATATATATATATATATATATATATATATATATATATATATATTGTTGGCGTTAGCTGTCAACAAAATTGTAGGGACTATAATAGGAATATAGTTATTAATTGTTAATTTCTCTGATTTGGTTATAATTATTCTGATTTAGTTATAATTAGAAATAGGGTTTTCTGTGTATATAAATATAACCAATTCCCATATGATGTATAGGATTGAAATATATGAAAATATTATACCAATTTAACATGGTATCAGCCGCCAGGTCTTAATCCAGACCTACGGTAACACTTTCCATCCTTCTTCCATGGCCGACTCGGATTCAAACTCCGATGAGACTACCTCGTCTTCTATTCTTGCTGAGTTGACGACGAAAATGACGGAAGTTCTGAACCGTGCTTCAGCCCCGTCACAAATTGGCTCTGACCATACGGTGGCACCGATTGGCATCAAGTTAGATGGCAGCAACTATCCCCTTTGGTCCCAGGTGGTCGAGATGTATATCTCGGGCAAAGACAAACTGGGATATATCAACGGAGATTTCCCGCAACCCCCTCAAACATATCCTACATTTCGACGTTGGCGGACTGACAACGTGATTGTTAAGGGATGGATAATCAACTCAATGGACTCCTCTCTAATCAGCAACTTTATTCGATTCTCAACTGCCAAACTGGTGTGGGATGCAATTGCGACCACGTACTTCGATGGCAGTGATACCTCCCAAGTGTATGACCTTCGGCGACGGGTGACACGTCTTAAACAAGCCAGTGGTTCTCTTGGAAAATATTATAACGATCTCCAAGGACTTTGGCGTGAGATAGATTTTCGTCGTCCAAATATGATGACATGTCAAGTTGATATCCAACACTACAATACACTTGTCCAAGAAGAACGAGTGTATGTGTTTTTGGATGGACTTGATGACCGCTTGGATAATATCAGAAGCGACGTTTTACAAATGAAACCGTTTCCAACAGTGGAGCAAGCATATGCACATGTTAGGAGGGAAGCTCTTCGTCAGGCAGTGATGACAAACAACTCAAATGAATTATCAGGAGCAGGTCTTGCATCCAAGGGTCTCAAATTACAGAACAGTAAGATATTTTCTCAATCCAAACATAAAGAACCATCTAATGACACTAAGTGCTCTCATTGTGGAGGTAACAAACATACTAGTGAGACATGTTTTAAGCTCCATGGCTATCCATACTGGTGGACAGACTTTCAGGCTCGAAAGCGTCGCGAAACAACTGAGAGCAACCCGGGCAAAGCTGCAGTAGCTACTGCTGAACCACATCTTTCCCTCATTCCGAAATCAAGTTCCCACACCACTGAAGGTAATGTTCTAATTTGCTCTAATCATGATGATGACTCTAACGCATGGATACTTGATTCTGGAGCTACTGATCATATGACGTTTGATGCTGCTGATTTCTCTGAACGTTCAACCCCTCGGCGCTCAAGTATTGCCAACGCAAATGGTGATTTATCGGCGGTAACAGGGGCTGGAACTGTGATGTTATCACCAACCCTTTTGCTTTCAAATACATTACTTGTTCCCTCTCTATATCATAAGTTGCTGTCTGTGAGTCAAGTTACAAAAGACTTGAACTGTGTTGTTCTAATTTATCCATCTTTCTGTTTTCTTCAGGATATTCTCACGAAGGAGATCATTGGGCGTGGTACTAAGAGAGGGGGACTTTACTATATGGAAGATTTTAGTGTAGGCCGAGCGCATCACATGCATTATCCAAGAAACAACAAAATGGAGCAAGTCTTACTTTGGCATCGTCGATTAGGCCATCCTTCGTTTGGCTACTTGAAACATGTGTTCCCAAACTTATTTTCAGATAAATCTTTGTTGAACTTCAAATGTGAAGCTTGTATTTTAGCCAAGAGTCATCGAGTCACTTTTCCATCAAGTATGAATAAAAGTAATGTTCCTTTTGCTTTAATCCATTCTGATGTATGGGGTCCATCCCCAAAATCGTCTCTCTTTGGTTATCGGTGGTTTGTTATATTTGTTGATGATTGCACTCGAATGACTTGGATTTATTTGTTGAAACAAAAAAATGAAGTGGTACACATATGTTGCACCCTAAAATTTGCTCAACTTTATTCACTTGGTTTATGTTTCAATATCATTAGCATTTGTATATAGAGTCATGTACATAGACTAACCATCTGCATAGCATAAGCATAGCAAGTCATACAACAGGGGGACCAATCATTATTCTCATCTCTAGAGGCCTATCAAGAGGTTATTATCCCAATTCAATCTTACTCAAGTCATCAGGAAAGAATTTGAAAGCAAAGAGTTCAGCAGATCAAGCTTTGAGTCCATCTCCTAGCTGAGGGTATCTGAGGGTCAACAAGAGGGTTGTGAGCTGTGAGTTGAAGGCATGGAGAGTATCTAGACATTATGAGAGACTTAGAAAGTCATTTGGAGAAGGATACAAGTCATTGATGAGAGCACAAAAGCTATAGTTGAAGACAGTCAACTAGGGTTTCATCTGGGTCAACCCTAGGTCAACCCCAGGTCAATTGACTGATTTAAAGGGCATTCAAGTCTAGTGGAGAGATGTGGGGTTCATCATTGGACATATAAAGAAGGATATGGAGATATGCCAAGGAGAATTCAAGAGAAATCAAGGAGAAGAGGAGTTTCTAAATTAGGGTTTCTGTGTAAAATCCCCTAGTTTAGGTCAATTTTCCAAGCAAGATAAGTCAAAATGCTAGCTTCTTGGCCAACATGAAACTTGTAGAGGATCTCAAGACCTTTAATTTGAGTGGTGGAAGACCTCAAGGAGATTTATAGAACTCAAGTTATGGTCCTTGCAAGTTACAGGTCATCTGAGGTATCTGAATTTTTGTCTGTGAAAGTGACTTGACTTCCAAGCAATTTTTACCCCTCAAGGAGATTTCAAATGAATTCTTGGTCAACATACGAATTGTTCCTCATTGTCTTAGCTTTCTAGAATGGTATAGTATGCCTTCATATGATGTGTGGAACTCAACTTATGGTCTTGGCAAGCAAAGGGTATTTTGGGCATTTGTGAATTACAGGTCATTTTAACCTATGTCCAAAACTCATACAAGGAGGCCTCAAATGGAAAAACTTACAACATCAAACTTGCTCCAAATGGGATTTTAAGTCTAGAAAGAAGGTCACAAATTGTTGGAAAATCTCATAACATGAAGTTGCATAATTGGTCAAAAGTTGAACTAAAATGGCTTATAATTCAAAGAAATTCAAAGTGAAAAATGGTTTGGGAGATTTATGAGTCTAAATGGAGACTTCCAATATATGATTTTGAATGGAAAAGCAATTCTAAGAACAATGGTTCAAACACTTTTTTGAGTTTAGAAGGAAAAAAGAAAGATATTCATGGTTACTTGCATTTTAAGAAACACTTCAAAAATGGATCAAAGTTGGAAGGCAAGGGAATGTGCAAGATGGATCTAGAAGTTACCATTGGGGTCTATATATTCATGAAATGAGGATTGATCAAGGGTTGGCTTCATTTTTCACCAAGAATCTCCCAAATTCTCTCATTCTTTTTTCATTGAAGTTTCATTCCAATTCCTCAAATTCTTCACCAAATCATCATCAAAATCAACTTCATTATACTGTTTCATCATCATAGATCATAATTCAATCAAGAACAAGGTGGTTAGAATCCATTTTCGTGCACTTTCTTCAAGAACATCAAAACTGCAATTTCCATTGGATAGCACAATTCAAGCCAAGGATTATTCAAGTGTTGCAAACAGAAGCAAGTAGAGCAATTGTAGATCAGGATCCAAGCCTCACAAGTCTCAGATCCACCAGATTCAGCATCATCCACAAGATTTTACACCAGGTGCGTTTTCATTCAAACAGCTTGATTCAATTAGGTTAGCATGATTTTATTAGTTTAGACATGATGTAGGATGTTAGTAGAATAATTAGGATGAATTTGGAGTGGTTTGGTGATGATGATTAGCAGGTTGTAGAAACTGTTAAGAGGTAGAACTTGTAGTAGAATGCATTAGAATGTTAGGTTGTTAGCGCAGGTTAATCACCATTAGTCATAGATTAGATTAGGATAAGTTTGATGGAGAATTGTGTTGGTGCATCTCAGAGTAATCTCATGGTAACCAGAGTTTGTTGCGCGCGAGTTTGTTGATTTGTTGAGTTTCAGAATAATCCAAGACCATAGGATTATAGAGGGAGAGATCCTGAGCATTTTTCATGTTCACATCGTGTGGATTCATGACCTGTAGAGTGAGAACAGAGGGAGGGAAGTTTGGTTCGTGCATGGTAGCCATGGCAGAAACCCTAGCTCTTGGATGATCCAACGAGGAAGACGCAATCGTGAGCGTCCGTTTGGTGGTGGACCTTTGACTTGGAGAGTAATCCTAGGGTTGAGATTTAATCTGATTTTGGAGGGAAATGAGTTGGTGCCAAAACGCACCGTTTCATTAATTGAAACGGGCGGGCCTGAGATTGATGTTGATATTCCCACCCCCAGTAATAGGCCCATTATCTTTTTGAACGTAATTCTCTTTCTTTTCTCACCCCCTGCGCTGATTTTATTTTTCATATTTCTGAACTAGTTCTGGGCCTTAGTAAATATGCTACGCGCACCCCCCATTGTTGGCCCATCCTGGATTATCAACTGCGCGCGCCTGCTATTCAAACCCCCCTCCCTTCATTTCATTATTTTTCTTTTATATTCTTTAATTGTTTTTTTATGCATTTTCATTAATTCATAATAAATTCATAAAAAATTCATTTTAATCCATTCTTTTTACATCATTTTCATTAAAATGTCTAGAAAATTTTCATTAAATAAAATTGCATTTTTATTTTCATTTCATATTTTTTCCATATTTTCTAAATAAATGTCATTTTAAATAGTTTCATTTCATGCATGATTTTAATAATTTTTGTTCTATTACATGCTTTAATATTTTTTGTTCATTCTTTTTAGGGTGTTTAGATGAGAGGTTGAACTTGTAGATTCAATTTAGTTCCCATTTTTAGGAATTAATTTTAGGTGATTAATGTAGGCTTGAACAACATGAACAAATTAGGGTTTTTTAGGTGATGACTTAGGAAGTTTGATTCTTTCCCTTAGGACTTAGGATTTAACTAGAGGGACTATAGGGGCTACGGGTAGTTATTAGATCCCTTAGAAAAAGTCAGGATTCCCCTACTGCTATTAATACTGTCTGTATATATTTGACTGGTGTGATGTGCCCTCTGGGGATTATTGCTTGCTTGCTTGGGTATTGGGTTTGTCTGGGGCCTTGGGAGAGCTGAAGACTTGAGGAGATGAAGCCATTGGAGATCCAGAGATTGAATATCAACTTCCAGAGAAGAGGAGATTCTTGCTAGCAGATGCTGAGGAGACTAGGGTTTAGGAGCTAGGCAGAGCTCTAGGTTAGAAAGTTTGTTTCTCAAACATGGATTGCCTTGTCTGCATCCATTCTTCTCTGTGATTCAGAGTCTCTCTAAGACACTCACCCCCTTCCTTTGGAAGGCTTGGTGATAGTGTCTAAGAGATAGAACTCTTGAGAGAAAATGTCTTTTGTGTTAGAAGCAGTCTGTTCATCACCCTTGGTAGTCAACTGATTGCTTAACACCCAATTCACTCTTGTGACTGATTCCTCATCCTGGAGGTTTGAACTTGAAGAAAAGCCATTGCAGATGGAAGAATGATGATCAAAGCCCTTGCCTAAAGGTCATGAAGATGGAGACTGATGCTTGTTGAAGCCTGTAGCTGATTGGAGATTACTTGAAGCCAGATGTTGATTCAGAGCTGTTGATGCTGTTTCTTTTGCTGTTGTATTTCATTCCTGATGTACTTGTTTGATTTTACTGGACTGTATTGTTTGCTGTTTACCCTGCTGGGTTGAAAGTGAAGTCTGTTCACTTTTGCCTATTGTTTTCTAGGTTCGAGGTTGAGTGGGACTCCCTTGCCTCGCTTGTACTGTTGCATCCATGCATTTTACTGCTTTATTATATCTGTTATTGTTTCTGTTTCTGCCTATCCTGTAGGATCTCTGTTTCTCTCTGTGCAAGAGAGGAGCATGATAGACACTAGGTCTTAACCCATGCATGATAACATTAGGTTAGTTTGTTTCCCTTCGCAACCGTAGGTTAGAGTTCTGTCTCTTTCTTTCTCAAAACAAACAGAAAAACACATAAAGACTTCAAACACAATAAAAGACACTTCTTCCGTAAAAGAATGTGAACTCATCAAAACGTCATTTTTGTCCGCTTGGACTGTTAAGCAGAAAAACCCTTTTTCAGAGGAAGATAAAAGCAATCAAAACAGACTTGTGTCGTACGTGGCCCGAACTACGTTTGCTCTGATCTTTCATGCTGTATGAAAGTACGTAGGCATAGGATGCGATATCCTAGCGAGCAACCTTCCCCTCCTTTCCCGTAGGTAGGCGAACTACGTTGACTCTGATTTCTCGTTCCAGGCGGGAATACGTAGGCATAAAGTGCGATACTTTGCCGAGTCATTTTTATTTTTTATTTTCTTTTTAACCCTTGACCTATAGTTTAGATAGAATAACAATCCATACCCGAAAACAAGCGTGGATCCCGTCGAGTACGACAGACGTGAGGGGTGCTAATACCTTCCCCTTGCGTAACCGACTCCCGAATCCAGGTTTTGGTTGCGACGACCATACCTTTCCCATGTTGTGCGAGGTTTACTCTGAGCGTTTCCTTTCCCTCCCGTGGGATAAATAACGCACGGTGGCGACTCTTCTGTTCAGCCGGCGCCGATTTTCGCAGTAGCGACAGCTGGCGACTCTGCTGGGGATCCAACGTCCCCTGGCTGCTAAGGATTGCGATGGTTCTTATGCATTTGGGATCCAACGTCCCTTGAGAGAGTCAATCCTAACGCTTGTTTTCCCGTCGAGGATTTTGTATGGAGTTATTTTATATGTCTAACCTCGTATTTTCAGTTTTATATATTGATTATTGTTGCTGTATCTGGGGTGTGACGGGTGTTCTGATATTGAGAGATAAGCCGGACCTGGGCTTGAGCGCACCTAGAATTAGAGTAGAAATTAGTGGGTGCCCGCTTGCTTTGCTTGCTTTGGTGTCCCATGAAATCTACACTCAGACGAGGTTCCTCTGGTTGGCTCCCTGTCCCTTCCTTTGGTTGGCGTGGGTTGCTGGTTAGTTGAATTGTCGACTCTGGGAACCGATCATTTGGAAGTTGGCTAAGTGAGGCCTCTTCAGGAATTGATGATGCCACTCCTTCTGGGAATCGTATCATCAACCCTGAAAGTCTGTGACGCCAACGACCGCATAGGATGCCGTACCTTGTGCCAGTTATAGGGCCACCCACCTGTGAGGGGATTTGGGGTTATGCAGGTAACCAGACCTTCAGATACCGGTTATTTCTTGATCAGAGATCCTGGTTATTTATGGAGAGTTATGAGGTCTGGCAGAGACCATTTGGAGATGTGTTATGAGGTCTGTCAGAGACCATTTCGAGATGTGTTCTGAGGTCTGTCAGAGACCAGTTGGAGAGTTCTGAGGTCTGTCAGAGACCAATTAGAGGTGTGATTTGAGGTCTATCAGAGACCAGTGGGAGTTATGGTTTGAGGTCTGTCAGAGACCAGTGTTGGAATTTTGTTGTAGGTCTATCTGAGACCAGGGTTTGATGACTTCTGGATGGTCTATCTGAGACCTTTCTTGATTGGGTTTAGGCTATTCAGCTGCAGATTTGGTCCCTGTTGCATGTTACTTGCATTGCATCCCTGCATATCCATTACCATTTGCATTTCACTAATGTGTGTCTGTGCTGCAGGTGCATTTGCATTTCCCTAGTTCTAGTGCCCAGACTTCTGAGTGTTTGATCATGACTAGCTTAAGGAGAACGGTTGCTTACAAGTTGCCTACGCCTGATATTGTTCCTCTACTTGGGTTGATCTCTCTTGCTGATGAGGGTGTTCGTAGGAGTTTCCGGATGAGCTATGGTAGACTACTGAGATTGGTGTGCAAACCTACAGAGGTAGAGATGGATGGGTTGTATGCTTTGATGCAATTCTACGACCCTGCTTTGAGGTGCTTTACGTTCTCTGACTTTATTATGGGACCAACCCTGGAGGAATACGCTGAGTATATTGAGCTGCCCGTGCAGAATCAGGTTCCATTCATTCATTATGACGCCAAGCCCAAGCCGGAGGATTTGGCAAAAGCCTTGCATGTTGATGCTTCTGAACTTGTGACTACTATTTCCCGTGGAGTTCCAGGCTTCTCATTTCAGTTCTTAGTTGGTAAAGCCCAAGAGTACGCCAAGAGCGGGTGCTGGGTTGCTTTCAATGCTGTGTTGGCCTTGTGCATTTATGGCATAGTACTGTTCCCCAACATACCGGATTTTGTGGACTTCGATGCTTTCTACTTGTTTGCCGCTGGTAATCCTGTACCTACCTTACTCGGAGATCTCTACCACTCACTGCATTACAAGAATGAGAAGGGAAGAGGAAAGAATGTTCACCTGTGTGTGCCCTTGTTGAGTATGTGGTTCAAGAGTCACCTTCCTATAAAGGGACCATTTGTGGACAGTGCAACCTCAGCCAGTTGGTCAGAGCGCCTGATGAGGCTATCTTCCGAAGACGTTGTATGGTTTGATCGAGACCTGTTGGGATCTGAGCTCATCTTTAGTTGTTCTGGGTACCCTAATGTGCCGTTGATCGGAAGAAAAGGGTGTATCAATTACAACCCTTCTCTATTCATTCGCCAGTTCGGATATGCACTGAAGAATCCACCTCAGGAGGAAGAAGTACAGGAATCTCTGTACTTCACAGGTGACGTGAAGGGGGAGTTATTAGCCAAGTTGCAACATGCCTGGACGCGTATTAACCGCCGAGGGAAGCCGTTGTTAGGAAAGAATGACTGTCAGGCCTATGCACCTTATAGAGTTTGGATTCAGGAGAGGGCTAGTCAGTTGAAGATGCCATTTCCAGACGCACCAATCCTCGCTCTTATTCCGGCAGCAGAGCCGACTACTGTTTCTAGAGAAGTCTATGAGCAAGTTGTGAAGGAAAAGGAAGCCTTGATGAAGATTAATGAAGGGTTAGAGCAAGAGTTAGCCCAAGTACGCAGCGAGAAAAACAAGGCCGTATATGCTTTCCAGCAACAGATCGAGCTAGTAAACAGACTAGGGGCTGAGTTGACCGAGGAAAAGAAAAAGCGTGAACGTCTGGGGCAAGAGTTCAGAAGCTCCCATGACATGCTTGAATCCAAGAAGAAAGCGCTTGACATCGCTCACCGAGAGATCTCCTCTTGCAATAAGACTTGGAATGCTACGCTCACCAACAACAAGAAGAGGGAAGATAAGCTGAAGCAGCAAATTTTCGACCTCGAAGAGAAGTTGAAGTCTAGCATCAAGAAGTGTGAGGAGGAAGTGATGACCCGGTATAGTGTCCAGCATGCACTGAACAAGGCAATCAAGTCCAGAGATGAAGCAGTGTCTCAGAAGCGAAAGTTAGAAGATTGCTTTGGAGAAGCAACCTGGGAAGAAACTGCTGAAGACGTACGCCGTGTCCTTAAAAGGAGAAACCAGCTTGTTGAAGGGCTGCTTGATCGACCAAGCCATCCGGAGACCAAGAAGTTGATAGAGGAGTACCAGACTTGTGGAAGGATTTGATCATTTCATGTAGTAACTTGTATGCTTTATTTGCATAGCGCTGACCATCACCAGGATTGTTGGTTGAGGTCATGCCTTCTATTGTACTCTCAATGATCTTGTACCCTGGGCTTATTGATTCTCTCTGCAATATATGAGGCTTTCTATGATTCAGCTCCGATATTCCTATTGTCAGCACTGTCACTGCACCGGCACCTTCGCACTAGAACTGGGGGAATGAACTTCCCTAAGGCACAGACACATTGCATTTCATTCATGATCATATTGCATTACAGGTAATTATTAAATTGTATCTCATCTCCTGTATCCGTCAGGTCTTCCAAGATTAGCGACCGAAGAATTCCCTGGCAGCAAGGAAGTCATGAGTCAGGATCCGACCGAGATGCAAGAAGTGCGCGACCACATAACACGGATCATACAGGTAATGGAGGCCATGGCCGAGAGTCAGAAGCAGTTGCAGGATACGGTGCAGCCTCTGATGGCACGGGCTAATGATAGAGCTGCCGACTTTGCTCAGCTAGAGAATCAAGGTTTTCTCCCAGGCCGCATACGCCAACTTGTGGGGGTAGCCATCAAACAGGTTCAAGCAGAATTAACGGATGTTCGAGGCCAGCTGGGGCAGTTCACGAAAGATGTGCAAGAGTTGCGCTCGAGTCAAGAGACGCTAGAAGAAGAGAACTGCCGACTGAAGGCACAGATAGGGTTGATGGCTGAAGTATTAAGGAACGTACTCCGGAGAGAAGGAGGGCAAATGTCGGAAGACGCGGCTGGCTTATCTGTTCCTCAGGGGTCTGAAGAATCGGCATCCACGCATGATAGGCGTAAGAGACCTTCCCCACGATTCGAAGCTCAGAATTCTCCTCGTCAGCAGTCGCCATTGGTTTTGCAGGATAACCCAAGAAGGTGTGGTAAGAGGATGAGATCTTCTAACAGAGTATTTGATGAGATCCCTGTGGATCATGATCAGCTGGTGCAACTCTTGTTCCAACTTCAACTGGCTGAGCCCCGCATTTTGGTTCCACTGACAGGGCAGCCACCACCAGACTATGACCTGAACGCCCATTGCGCCTTCCACTCCGGAGCACCGGGGCATAACATTGCAACATGCAAAGCTTTTAAGCATAAGATCCAAGATTTGTTGGAGGGGAAAATAATTGAGTTTGTACCGGAGGGCATAAAAGTTGCAGGGACTGATATTCCCATTTCTCCGCCAGAGGTCGCAGACGAATCGAGGTATATCCCAGAACCACTGGAAGCTGAGTCTCCATGTCCACAACAGCTGCCGATGCCAGGGTTGAATTTAAGGATGATAACGCGTGGGCCCAAGGAATCGTCCGAGCAAAGCCAGCAGCATACAAGAGGCCAGTATCCAGCTCAACAAAGAATTCGGGGAAAGAAGCCGAGGAGGGTGTTTGAGAAGCCTCCCTCAACATACGCAGATTTGTTACAGACACTACTAAGACTGAACTTGGTGGAGAAAAGAACTCTGGCGCCAATAACCGGCACTCTGCCGGATGGCTATGATGCAAGCAGACACTGTGAATTCCACTCCGGGGCTCCCGGCCATGATATTGAAGGTTGTCACGCGTTCAAGCATAGCGTCCAAGATTTAATCGACAGCAGGGTCATTAACTTCTCCGATAGGGTCCCCAAGGTGGTGCAAAGCCATAAACAAGCAAAAGCCGGGGTGATGAAAAGGTTTCCCAGGTTTGATCGGGCCGTTGAAAGAAGATCGAGACAGCAGTAGACTACCCCTGATGATAGCTTCTGAGGATGATTGACTCACCAATAAGTCAGAGTGCAGGAAGTCCAGTTCTGAGACGCCGACATTTTTCATGTTATCTTGTTCATATCCTCGCATTTGTAGTTTCCTTTCTGTGTAATTGCAAATTTCGCTCTTAAAACTTGTTGTTTTTTCAATTGATATTGATAAACGAAATGAATATGCATGTTTTGAATTAATCCAGTCGTGTTCACTCTTTGCCTTCTTAATGCTTAATGCTTGTTTTAGCAGGAATCCGGGGAGGATGACGAAAACAGATGACGAATAATATTCCGATCGTATGCCTTTGGATAAAGAACCTGTTGATGAGATACAGGCATTGTTTCAATCCATAAACACCGGAGATATAAGGAAGATAATCCCTTGATAACCCCTTTGAGCCCAGTAGTAGGAGTTTCTTTTGAAAATGAAAAAAAACCTAAATCTCAACCCGGGGCAGGGTAGGCGTCAGTTAGTTCGGCCAAGCGTTCGAATCGTGAAAGGAGTGTCCGGTTGAGGATAAATCACACTTGTATAAGTCGTGCCTAAAGAACCGCAATGGTTAAACCGTGCCGACAAAGAGTGAAACAGTCACATTACCCCACAAAAAGTCAGATAAACCAGTGTCGCACGACTTGTTAAAAAAAAAAAGAGAACGAAAAGTGAAAAGAATCAAGAGCCCGCTAAGTCAAAACTTGAAAACAAATGACTTAGGCAAAAACAGGGGCATCCCGCTGGACTGGAAAATCAAAAGAATCTCAAAAGATACTCAGTCCAGGCAAAAGTTAGGGAACGAAAAAACGAAAGACTAAAAGGATTGTCAAAGAAAAGAACAAATCCTCGAAAAGGACAAAAGTCGTTTGATTCTAGGTACCCAAAGACGAAAAGCAAATGACTGTCACTCAAAAAAAAGAAAAACGCGTGGTATCCTGAACCATCACTCCTATCATTCCACCTCTAATAGGTGAACGCTGAAGTCAGATTAGCTGGACATAGGATTGGAGAACATCACGAAGAATGGGTGGGTCGAAATAAATTTTGAGCCTATATCTTTCCTTGTTAACCGTGAACCTGACCACGTTACAACCCGCAAAAGTCCTAATTGAAACAGGTTTTGTCCGAGGGCATACGTCAGTAAAGATCTCGTCGATTCTGACTCCTAAAAGGGTTCCTCTTACCAGCTTTCATATTGACATTTTGATAATTGATTCATTACATGTCACAAAATTTTTAGTGAACAGACTTGGATTTTGAAACTGTCATATGCATTGCGTTTAATATATCTTTTATGCAGAACAACTTTTGTTACTTGCGAGTAAGCGCATGCCGACAGGAAAGATTCCTACAGTGGAAGGTATGATCGGGATGAAATGCAGAATGCCCAAATATTTCGTGAACTGGGGCAAGCTATACTGATTAATTCAGGTAAAGTCAGTCATCCTAGAAGCAGTAAATCCGGGGCAGCCAGGTCAAGATTTGGCAAATCTCTCATAGCTATGGGCAGTACTCCACGACTCAGTCAATCAGAGACAAAAGGTTGCTGCAAGACCGGGGCAGGTCACCCTAGAAGCACGAAAGTTATGTTCTTGAAACACCCCTTCGAGGTCCGAAATGTAGAAGCCGTCCATGTCTGGTTGTCAAGATACGAAGACTGAAGGGTCCATTCCAAAATGGTAGCAGATTCAGGGGCAAGCTATACAAAATACAGACTGGGGGCATGTTAGTATCCCCGAAGCGGAGTTCTCTCTTTTCAGCAAGTGTTCTTTCCTTCCAGTGGAACTTGAAGATCAAGACTCTCCCCAGCAGAGTTGGTGGTGGGTCCTGGCATTTATTTTGTCAGGGATACTGTGTAATATCAGTTCACTCGCCAGCAGAAGTTCAATCATACCAGGCACATCCACTACTCCCCAGTAGAGTTATATTCCCCAGCAGGATGTTACTTCAACAAGGTGCTCGGTTTAAGTTCCCAATTTCCCAGCAGGGTTGACTTCACCCTTCCAGCATTTATTTTGCTGGAATAATTCTGTAGCATCTGGCTATCCCCGGCGGAGTCGGCATTAGCTTCAGCATTTATTTTGCTGAAGCAGTTTCTGTACTCTAGCAGTTCAGGTGGAGAGAATTCTTGCTCAGATGAACTACCAAACATTCAAGATCTCGGCATGAGACATCCAATGATAATGTCAGTTTCGGCAGTATTCCCCATAGAGTTATCAGGATAAGTTTCTCTCTTGTCATCAGGGGTTCCATGAATCAGAATTTCAGAGGCCACCGCCGGTTATCAGAACAGGCGTCCGGTAGTTTGGTTTCCAAATACCCTCAGTAGAGTCCATCCCAAAGTCGCTGTCACGTCAGTGCTGAGAAGTTTGTGGGTTGGGATCAATGGAGAACTAAGTCCTGACATGGACAAGATTTATTCTCTCAGCAGAAAAGATGTAGTCCTTACGCGGACATATCGAAATGGATTCCTTACGGGGAAACAAGCGCATTCTTAACGTGGAAGAGTTTAGTCCTGACGCGGACAGATCCAGACGAAGTCTTATTCCTTACGTGGAAAATAGATTGATTCCTTACGTGGACAGATCAAAGTTCGATCAGAGTCCTTACGTGGACATATCAAGAGCATTCCTTACGTGGAAGAAAAATGATTCCTTACGTGGAAAGACGAGTTTATTCCTTACGCGGAAAGATTGAGTCCTTACGCGGACATATCAAGAATGATTCCTAACGTGGAAAGAAAATGATGATTCCTTACGTGGAAAGATTGAGTCCTTACGTGGACATATCAAGAGCATTCCTTACGTGGAAGAAAAATGATTCCTTACGTGGAAAGACGAGTTTATTCCTTACGTGGAAAGATTGAGTCCTTATGCGGACATATCAAGAATGATTCCTGACGTGGAAAGAAAATGATGACTCCTTACGTGGAAAGATTGAGTCCATACGCGGACATATCAAAAGTTATTCCTTACGTGGATAAGAGCATTCCTTAAGTGGAAAAGAAGTTATTCCTAACGTGGAAAAATGGTGATTCCTTACGTGGGAAGATTGGAGTCCTTACGGGGACAGGGAAAGAGTGCATTCCTAACGTGGAAGAGTTTAGTCCTGACGCGGACAGATCAAAGAAGTTATTCCTAACGCAGAAGAAGAAGATAGATTCCTTACGTGGAAAGTTTAGTCCTGACGTGGACGGATTCAGAAGAAGAAGTATTCCTAACGTGGAAAGAAAGCGTGTTCCTTACGTGGAAGAGAAAGAGAAGTTTCAGTTCCTTACGCGGAAAGATTGAGATTCCTTACGTGGAAAGAGAAAACGATTCCTTACGTGGAAAAGAGACGGAGATTCCTAACGTGGAAAGAGTGAGTCCATACGCGGACATATCAGAAGCGGATTCCTTACGTGGAAAGAGGTGATTCCTAACGTGGAGATGGCATTCCTTACGTGGAAGAAGGTAGTCCTGACGCGGACAAATCGGAAGGAATTGGTTGCCTTATGTGGAAAAGTTATGTTTCCTTGCGTGGAAGACGGATAGCATTCCTTACGTGGACAGATGCAAGAAAAGTTGATTCCTGACGTGGAAGAATGATATACTCCTTACGTGGAAAGTTGAGTCCTGACGTGGACAGGTTCAGAACCAAAGTTGGATTCCTTACGTGGAAAGATTGGAGTCCTGACGCGGACATGTCAAGTGGTATTGGAGTCCTTACGTGGACAGATCGATATAGTTCTCCTTACGCGGAAAGAAGATTGATTCCTGACGTGGAAAGATGAAAGGGTTAGTCCTGACGTGGACAGATACAGAAGAAATGATTCCTAACGTGGACGGTGGTATTCCTAACGTGGAAGAGTTTATTCCTAACGTGGACGATTTATCTCTGACGAGAAGGCAGACGAGCCGTCCCCAGCAAAGTTGTTGAAGTTTTTTCCGAGTTGACAGCAGATAGAGTCCTGACGTGGACAAGCAAAGGACGAAGTTTCCGATGATTCAATCTTCTTCAGGATGATGAGAAGAATCCCCAGCACGGTCGCACGAGATCAGTGGGTTGCCGTAACAGTCATATTCAGCTGATGAATGTCGTTCCTCAAGCAGGAGCGCAATTTAGTTTTGCGGTTGGCAAATTTCTGGTTTCACTAGTATTCAACCGTCTCGTACCGCGAATGTCTGAAGGCTCCAGGCCCTTCACCCAATCGGGTCCAAGTCGCTTGAATAGGGGCAGCTGTTGCACCCTAAAATTTGCTCAACTTTATTCACTTGGTTTATGTTTCAATATCATTAGCATTTGTATATAGAGTCATGTACATAGACTAACCATCTGCATAGCATAAGCATAGCAAGTCATACAACAGGGGGACCAATCATTATTCTCATCTCTAGAGGCCTATCAAGAGGTTATTATCCCAATTCAATCTTACTCAAGTCATCAGGAAAGAATTTGAAAGCAAAGAGTTCAGCAGATCAAGCTTTGAGTCCATCTCCTAGCTGAGGGTATCTGAGGGTCAACAAGAGGGTTGTGAGCTGTGAGTTGAAGGCATGGAGAGTATCTAGACATTATGAGAGACTTAGAAAGTCATTTGGAGAAGGAGACAAGTCATTGATGAGAGCACAAAAGCTATAGTTGAAGACAGTCAACTAGGGTTTCATCTGGGTCAACCCTAGGTCAACCCCAGGTCAATTGACTGATTTAAAGGGCATTCAAGTCTAGTGGAGAGATGTGGGGTTCATCATTGGACATATAAAGAAGGATATGGAGATATGCCAAGGAGAATTCAAGAGAAATCAAGGAGAAGAGGAGTTTCTAAATTAGGGTTTCTGTGTAAAATCCCCTAGTTTAGGTCAATTTTCCAAGCAAGATAAGTCAAAATGCTAGATTCAAATGGCTTCTTGGCCAACATGAAACTTGTAGAGGATCTCAAGACCTTTAATTTGAGTGGTGGAAGACCTCAAGGAGATTTATAGAACTCAAGTTATGGTCCTTGCAAGTTACAGGTCATCTGAGGTATCTGAATTTTTGTCTGTGAAAGTGACTTGACTTCCAAGCAATTTTTACCCCTCAAGGAGATTTCAAATGAATTCTTGGTCAACATACGAATTGTTCCTCATTGTCTTAGCTTTCTAGAATGGTATAGTATGCCTTCATATGATGTGTGGAACTCAACTTATGGTCTTGGCAAGCAAAGGGTATTTTGGGCATTTGTGAATTACAGGTCATTTTAACCTATGTCCAAAACTCATACAAGGAGGCCTCAAATGGAAAAACTTACAACATCAAACTTGCTCCAAATGGGATTTTAAGTCTAGAAAGAAGGTCACAAATTGTTGGAAAATCTCATAACATGAAGTTGCATAATTGGTCAAAAGTTGAACTAAAATGGCTTATAATTCAAAGAAATTCAAAGTGAAAAATGGTTTGGGAGATTTATGAGTCTAAATGGAGACTTCCAATATATGATTTTGAATGGAAAAGCAATTCTAAGAACAATGGTTCAAACACTTTTTTGAGTTTAGAAGGAAAAAAGAAAGATATTCATGGTTACTTGCATTTTAAGAAACACTTCAAAAATGGATCAAAGTTGGAAGGCAAGGGAATGTGCAAGATGGATCTAGAAGTTACCATTGGGGTCTATATATTCATGAAATGAGGATTGATCAAGGGTTGGCTTCATTTTTCACCAAGAATCTCCCAAATTCTCTCATTCTTTTTCATTGAAGTTTCATTCCAATTCCTCAAATTCTTCACCAAATCATCATCAAAATCAACTTCATTATACTGTTTCATCATCATAGATCATAATTCAATCAAGAACAAGGTGGTTAGAATCCATTTTCGTGCACTTTCTTCAAGAACATCAAAACTGCAATTTCCATTGGATAGCACAATTCAAGCCTAGGATTATTCAAGTGTTGCAAACAGAAGCAAGTAGAGCAATTGTAGATCAGGATCCAAGCCTCACAAGTCTCAGATCCACCAGATTCAGCATCATCCACAAGATTTTACACCAGGTGCGTTTTCATTCAAACAGCTTGATTCAATTAGGTTAGCATGATTTTATTAGTTTAGACATGATGTAGGATGTTAGTAGAATAATTAGGATGAATTTGGAGTGGTTTGGTGATGATGATTAGCAGGTTGTAGAAACTGTTAGGAGGTAGAACTTGTAGTAGAATGCATTAGAATGTTAGGTTGTTAGCGCAGGTTAATCACCATTAGTCATAAATTAGATTAGGATAAGTTTGATGGAGAATTGTGTTGGTGCATCTCAGAGTAATCTCATGGTAACCAGAGTTTGTTGCGCGCGGGTTTGTTGATTTGTTGAGTTTCAGAATAATCCAAGACCATAGGATTATAGAGGGAGAGATCCTGAGCATTTTTCATGTTCACATCATGTGGATTCATGACCTGTAGAGTGAGAACAGAGGGAGGGAAGTTTGGTTCGTGCATGGTAGCCATGGCAGAAACCCTAGCTCTTGGATGATCCAACGAGGAAGACGCAATCGTGAGCGTCCGTTTGGTGGTGGACCTTTGACTTGGAGAGTAATCCTAGGGTTGAGATTTAATCTGATTTTGGAGGGAAATGAGTTGGTGCCAAAACGCACCGTTTCATTAATTGAAACGGGCGGGCCTGAGATTGATGTTGATATTCCCACCCCCAGTAATAGGCCCATTATCTTTTTGAACGTAATTCTCTTTCTTTTCTCACCCCCTGCGCTGATTTTATTTTTCATATTTCTGAACTAGTTCTGGGCCTTAGTAAATATGCTACGCGCACCCCCCATTGTTGGCCCATCCTGGATTATCAACTGCGCACGCCTGCTATTCAAACCCCCCTCCCTTCATTTCATTATTTTTCTTTTATATTCTTTAATTGTTTTTTTATGCATTTTCATTAATTCATAATAAATTCATAAAAAATTCATTTTAATCCATTCTTTTTACATCATTTTCATTAAAATGTCTAGAAAATTTTCATTAAATAAAATTGCATTTTTATTTTCATTTCATATTTTTTCCATATTTTCTAAATAAATGTCATTTTAAATAGTTTCATTTCATGCATGATTTTAATAATTTTTGTTCTATTACATGCTTTAATATTTTTTGTTCATTCTTTTTAGGGTGTTTAGATGAGAGGTTGAACTTGTAGATTCAATTTAGTTCCCATTTTTAGGAATTAATTTTAGGTGATTAATGTAGGCTTGAACAACATGAACAAATTGGGGTTTTTTAGGTGATGACTTAGGAAGTTTGATTCTTTCCCTTAGGACTTAGGATTTAACTAGAGGGACTATAGGGGCTACGGGTAGTTATTAGATCCCTTAGAAAAAGTCAGGATTCCCCTACTGCTATTAATACTGTCTGTATATATTTGACTGGTGTGGTGTGCCCTCTGGGGATTATTGCTTGCTTGCTTGGGTATTGGGTTTGTCTGGGGCCTTGGGAGAGCTGAAGACTTGAGGAGATGAAGCCATTGGAGATCCAAAGATTGAATATCAACTTCCAGAGAAGAGGAGATTCTTGCTAGCAGATGCTGAGGAGACTAGGGTTTAGGAGCTAGGCAGAGCTCTAGGTTAGAAAGTTTGTTTCTCAAACATGGATTGCCTTGTCTGCATCCATTCTTCTCTGTGATTCAGAGTCTCTCTAAGACACTCACCCCCTTCCTTTGGAAGGCTTGGTGATAGTGTCTAAGAGATAGAACTCTTGAGAGAAAATGTCTTTTGTGTTAGAAGCAGTCTGTTCATCACCCTTGGTAGTCAACTGATTGCTTAACACCCAATTCACTCTTGTGACTGATTCCTCATCCTGGAGGTTTGAACTTGAAGAAAAGCCATTGCAGATGGAAGAATGATGATCAAAGCCCTTGCCTAAAGGTCATGAAGATGGAGACTGATGCTTGTTGAAGCCTGTAGCTGATTGGAGATTACTTGAAGCCAGATGTTGATTCAGAGCTGTTGATGCTGTTTCTTTTGCTGTTGTATTTCATTCCTGATGTACTTGTTTGATTTTACTGGACTGTATTGTTTGCTGTTTACCCTGCTGGGTTGAAAGTGAAGTCTGTTCACTTTTGCCTATTGTTTTCTAGGTTCGAGGTTGAGTGGGACTCCCTTGCCTCGCTTGTACTGTTGCATCCATGCATTTTACTGCTTTATTATATCTGTTATTGTTTCTGTTTCTGCCTATCCTGTAGGATCTCTGTTTCTCTCTGTGCAAGAGAGGAGCATGATAGACACTAGGTCTTAACCCATGCATGATAACATTAGGTTAGTTTGTTTCCCTTCGCAACCGTAGGTTAGAGTTCTGTCTCTTTCTTTCTCAAAACAAACAGAAAAACACATAAAGACTTCAAACACAATAAAAGACACTTCTTCCGTAAAAGAATGTGAACTCATCAAAACGTCATTTTTGTCCGCTTGGACTGTTAAGCAGAAAAACCCTTTTTCAGAGGAAGATAAAAGCAATCAAAACAGACTTGTGTCGTACGTGGCCCGAACTACGTTTTCTCTGATCTTTCATGCTGTATGAAAGTACGTAGGCATAGGATGCGATATCCTAGCGAGCAACCTTCCCCTCCTTTCCCGTAGGTAGGCGAACTACGTTGACTCTGATTTCTCGTTCCAGGCGGGAATACGTAGGCATAAAGTGCGATACTTTGCCGAGTCATTTTTATTTTTTATTTTCTTTTTAACCCTTGACCTATAGTTTAGATAGAATAACAATCCATACCCGAAAACAAGCGTGGATCCCGTCGAGTACGACGGACGTGAGGGGTGCTAATACCTTCCCCTTGCGTAACCGACTCCCGAATCCAGGTTTTGGTTGCGACGACCATACCTTTCCCATGTTGTGCGAGGTTTACTCTGAGCGTTTCCTTTCCCTCCCGTGGGATAAATAACGCACGGTGGCGACTCTTCTGTTCAGCCGGCGCCGATTTTCGCAGTAGCGACAACATATTTCAACAATTTCATAAAATGATTCAGACTCAATATTTAACGAAGATTAGGATCCTTCGCTCTGATAATGGTGGGGAGTTTGTAAATCACCAATTCCATGAGTATTTAAAAAAACACGGACTTATTCACGAAACCACGTGTCCACAAACTCCACAACAAAATGGTATTGCAGAATGGAAAAATCGCCATATCCTTGAAACTGCTCGCGCTCTTTAACATGGAGCACATGTGCCTCACCACCATTGGACTGATGTTGTTACTACAGCAGTATATCTCATCAATCGGATGCCATCGAAGGTTCTTGAATTTAAAACTCCGCTGCAGACCTTGTCCGCATTTGTACCGCTGCCTACAATAGAAATGCTGCCACCTCGTGTCTTTGGGTGTGTTGTGTTTGTTCACCTACATAAAAACCAGCGTACAAAGCTTGATCCGTGTGCCATTCGCTGCCTGTTTTTGGGATATGGTGTACACCAGAAAGGGTATCGCTGCTATGACCCTACTACTTGACGCATTTATGTAACTATGGATGTTACATTCTTGGAATTTGACCATTTCTACTCCTCGGCAGCACCCAATTCTTCTCTTCAGGGGGAGACACCAGAAGAAGAGTCGAATTGGTCGACATTTGACTGGTTCAAAGATATTGATATACCATCAACTGAAGTGGCTGGTGATTCGTGTCAAACTCAAACAAACCATATGAGTCCTGAAGTTGAAGTATCAGAATCCCCCCCCCCCCTCTCCAGTACTCAACGATCCATCTCCTGAGAATATCATTGAGGTAAGCTCTCCTATATCTCTTGATAATAATAATAATAATAATAATAGTGATATCTCTGTTAGCTATGAATTACCTCATAGGCATAATCGGGGAAAACCACCGAAGCGTTACTCTCCTGAAGAAGAGGATCATCGATCGAGGTATCCAATTGCTAATTATGTCTGTATGAAGGAATTATCTGAACCCCTTAAGAAATTTGCAAATGAACTATCTTCACACAATGTACCTAGCAACGTTGAACAGGCCATTGAAGACACTAGATGGGTTCAAGCTATGAATGAAGAAATGAAGGCATTAAACAAGAATGCGACATGGACCCTTGTCCCTTTACCAAAAGGAAAGAAACCAGTAGGGTGTAAGTGGGTTTTCTCTATCAAGTACAAAGCTGATGGGTCAATTGAAAGGTACAAAGCAAGACTAGTAGCTAAAGGCTTTACACAAACATATGGCGTAGACTATCAAGAAACCTTTTCTCCTGTTGCCAAGTTGAGCATTGTCAGAGTTCTTTTATCTCTTGCAGTAAATCTTGATTGGCCATTGCATCAGTTAGACGTGAAAAACGCCTTTCTCCATGGGCACTTGAAAGAAGAAATATATATGGATATCCCTCCGGGATACATGACAAACTATGAGACTAAAGTGGTGTGCAAATTGCAACGCAGTTTGTATGGCTTGAAGCAATCTCCTAGAGCGTGGTTTGGGAGATTGAACTTGGCAATGAAAAAATATGGCTTCCAACAAAGCAACGCAGATCATACGTTGTTTTTGAAACACCGTCAAGGTAAGGTCACAGCTTTGATTGTGTATGTAGATGACATGATTATTACAGGAGATGACTTTGAGGAAATAGCAAAACTTCAAAAACATCTGGCAACCGAATTTGAGATGAAAAATCTAGGTGGACTCAAATATTTTCTAGGTATTGAAGTTGCTAGGTCAAAGAAAGGCATCTTTTTATCTCAACGAAAATATATCTTAGATCTTTTATCAGAAGTTGGGCTACTAGATTGTAAACCTGTAGATACTCCAATTGTCCAGAACCACCAACTTGGAGAATATCCAGACCAAGTGCCAACAAACAAAGGAAGGTACCAGAGATTGGTTGGCAAACTTATTTACTTATCTCATACACGACCTGATATAGCGTATACGGTAAGTGTAGTAAGCCAATTTATGTACAACCCGAGTAAAGATCACATGGACGCGGTAATTCGAATCATGCGGTACTTGAAGTCCTCGCCTGGAAAAGGCTTGATGTTCACAAAGAATAATCATGTACAAGTTGAAGGTTATACAGACGCTGACTGAGCTGGAGATATCACCAACAGAAAATCCACCTCAGGCTATTTTACCTTTGTTGGAGGAAATTTGGTTACATGGAAAAGTAAGAAACAAAATGTTGTAGCATTATCAAGTGCTGAAGCAGAGTTTCGAGGGATGGCTAAAGGTCTTTGTGAGCTTCTCTGGCTTCGAAGACTGTTAATTGAAATTGGCTTTGCTCCGAATAGTGCAATGACTCTTTTTTGTGACAATAAGTCTGCAATTGAAATTGCTCATAATCCGGTTCAACATGATCGAACGAAGCACGTGGAAGTAGATCGACACTTTATTAAGCAAAATTTGGAGACCAAGATAATTCAATTTCCGTTTGTTAAATCTGAAGATCAATTAGCAGATATACTCACAAAAGCTGTATGTAGTAGAGACTTCTACAACGCACTTGACAAGTTGGGCATTCGAGATATCTATGCACCAACTTGAGGGGGAGTGTTGGCGTTAGCTGTCAACAAAATTGTAGGGACTATAATAGGAATATAGTTATTAATTGTTAATTTCTCTGATTTGGTTATAATTATTCTGATTTAGTTATAATTAGAAATAGGGTTTTCTGTGTATATAAATATAACCAATTCCCATCTGATGTATAGGATTGAAATATATGAAAATATTATACCAATTTAACACATATATATATATATATATATATATATATATATATATATATATATATATATATATATATATATATATATATATATATATATATATATATATATATATATATATATATATATATATATATATATATATATATATATATATATATATATATATATATATATATATATATATATATATATATATATATATATATATATATATATATATATATATATATATATATATATATATATATATATATATATATATATATATATATATATATATATATATATGATTTATGATGATTTTAGTTAAGTTAAATCTAATTTTTATAATTATAGATAACTTGAATATGAGTCATTGGTTATTTTTGTTCTTTAACCATCATTAACTTCCATTAAAAAAAACTTATGAAAGCTTTAACACATATAACTCTTCTTTGCATGGTAAGAGATCAATTAAAATAAATAATATATTCTAAAATATACAAAATATACAAAATAATATTACAAATGTACAAAATATTATAAATAATAATATATACCAATTTGATACAAATTGCATGTAAAGTTATTTAAGTGATAATCAATTATTAAGTTACAAATGTTTATGTTTATTTGCTTAATAAATTTTGAGAAAGATTTTTATTCTTATTCTATCTAAATCTTCTTATAGTTTTGACTAATCTATAGCAATATATAAATACAAAACTTAATTTTGGAGGAGGAAATTTGAGGGAAAGTGTTTGGATGGTTAGGGATTGCAAGGATTAGTGAGTCAGTTATCTGGAAATTTTTTTTGTGGTGGATCAGATTTATTGAATTTAGATCAGTGGAGAAGGGGAAAGTCGACATTATTTGGATAATGCTTTCACTTAAAAAAAATAAACCTAACTAAGTAAAAGAGAGAAGATGGATCCTATCCCTTATATCGAACACTAAATCCTATCTATTGATAGAAAGATCTTTGTCAAATACCGGACAAAAGCTGTTGTTTATATTTTCATGCGTATACATATTAAATAAAAATAAACGTTTATGTTATAACGCACGTGAACATTTATATTTTATCATATTAAGAATTTATATTAAAATCAAACTTATAAAATAAGACATTGTTAATATTTTCACGCGTTAGCGCAATAAAAAAAAGCGGACAAACGGGCACGGAGTGCCCGTTTGGACGCTAGTAGTTATAAAGATAATATGTATATTAAAACATATATAGCCTAAACTACCCTAATTCAGATTATAACAAAAGCTCCATTGCATATTATTTAAAAATGAATATGATGGAGACCAAACCTAACCAAACACTTTGAAGACTCAATTCTCCCTAATTTTCCTGTTTCTTTTAACATAGAAGATTCTAGAACTTTTGAAAAGGAGTTAAACATTTAATTTATTTTCTCAAACAAGCGATAAAGTCTATAGATGCGCTGTAATAAAAACCGTATCGGACTAAACGCTTTGACCTGTTGAGCAGACATCTTAAGGGTCATCTTAAATTCTAAATATCATGCTCAAAAGAGAGATACAAAAATAAGAAAGAAAAAAGTGTTTAAGGTTTTTATAATATGAACAACAAAACTTATGAAAATAATAGTTATAAAGATGATATGTATATTAAAACATATATAGCCTAAACTACCCTAATTCAGATTATAACAAAAGCTCCATTGCATATTATTTAAAAATGAATATGATGGAGACCAAACCTAACCAAACACTTTGAAGACTCAATTCTCCCTAATTTTCCTGTTTCTTTTAACATAGAAGATTCTAAAACTTTTAAAAAGGAGTTAAACATTTAATTTATTTTCTCAAACAAGCGATAAAGTCTATAGATGCGCTGTAATAAAAACCGTATCGGACTGGACGCTTTGACCTGTTGAGCAGAAAACCAGAACAGTGGCCTATCCAATTAAGTTAAATAACCTATCAAAACAAAAACTATGGAAACTGGTTGAGAACCACTGAAATCAGGAAAAACTAGAGCATCATGTGGTTTAAATAAAAAATAAAATTTAAATCTTAGAAAGAGAATGACTCGTGATCTTCTAAAGAAATTTTTAAAATTCCTTCTTAATAAGTGTAGAAGTAAAAGAGAATATATTTATTATGTGTAATTGGCAATTGTGTGGGACTAGAAAAAGAATAGAAGTTGTTAAAAGGAGAATAAGTTACAGAACAATAAGTTTCCATTTTTTTATGGGGTAGAGGACGAATAAACTGAATATAGAATACGTTTTTTCTTTTTACATAAATTTCAATGGGTTTTTAATGGATATTCTCACACTACCTTTCATATTTTGAATTTTACGACCACTGTTAAAAAACTTTCTTTCTTGGTTTGTGTTCTAGAGTGGGCCAAGACCTGCCCATCCGTCGGGCAGGCCATGCCAAACATTCTTTGGGGAAGGCCCAACAAGGCCCAAATCCCCCATATCGGGCACATATCTAAATACGCCGTGCAGACCCTCCCCTGTCGGGCAGAACCACACGTCTTTCACACGATCTCCACGTGCCCACCCCGCAGGAACACGTCATCAGGAAACTACCCACCTCTAAAAGAGCAGGTCAGCCCACCTTCCAGAGATCACGGGACAGTTGATCTAGGGCGAAGACCACGTGCTGGTCTTCGCTATGCCACATAAGCCTAGCAGTCACTTGGGTTGGGCCTGGCATTCTGGCCCAATGCAAGTGACCGTTGGCCCTGTGTTGGGGTTTCACTATAAATACCCTCTCTTGCTAGAGGGTCAGTTATTCCATTCTCTACACCATTTCTGTATTTTCTCCCACTCTGATACTTTACTCCTTTAAGAAGTAGAGTGTCTTACAGGTACACCCCCTCATTTTCCCTATCTCCACTGAACAGCTACCAATCGTCGACGCAAGGCCAATCAGTAATCTCTTCTGATCAGGTACGATCGATTTGTTTTTGATATAATTTTGTAGCAGTTTAGAGTATTATAATGTTTGTTTTACAAACTAAATTTTCATATTTTGAATTAAGCAATCATGTTAAAAGCCTATAAATTAGTATTGTTCTTTTAAAAAATTTCAAGATCAAATTCTAAATTTATTAATTATTTTTATTTACTAATTCTATATTCACTTAGGTATAACTATATTAATAGAAAATGTCAAAAACATATTTGTTTTGTAATAAAAAGTAAAAAATACTTTATATTATATTAAAAAATTTAATGAAGTATTTTCGATTCGACCTAGGCCCGACTCTAGTATGAACTTTAAACCTTGAACTCTTATCTACACCAATTTATTTTTTGTTAGTTTTAACTACTGTAATAGATACTATTAATTAGATATTAAATATAAAAATTTACGAACAATTTGTAGTTCTCATATCGTAATTGAGTCCCACAAATTTTAAAATAGGAATATTTTCATTTTTATCTTTTTCAATTAACTTGACTCTTTTAAATTCACAACATCATCAGTTACTTAAATTTTGAAAACACCCTTAATTATTGTTTCCTTTCTTTTATGCAATCTATACTTTAAAAAGGCATTAATACATCGTTTTAATTTCTAATTGTGATTAATGGGATTAACGTGCTTCCTATATTAATGGTTAGTTTTGTTGATTTTCAATATAAAATTAATAATATTTACTAACATTTTATTATTAATAGTAGATAGAGGAATGAATATGTGAATAGAGGTATAAAAATAACGGTAAATATTTAGAAAAATAATTTTAAATGATTCTTTAGTAATTTAAATGAATTAATGATTTTGGACGTATTTTTGTGTGAGCAAAAGAGAAGACACTTATTATGAATATGATAGATTAATTAATTTTCTTTCATGAAAGTTTGATTTGTTAAAACCATACTAATTATCATAAAAATTGATATAAAAATCAATTCTTAATTCAAATAATTAAAACATACGCCTATGTATTTATCGATAAATGTAATAAAAACATACCATCAAATCACAATTACAAATATTTCTATTGAATAATTTTTAAATGTTCTTTCCAAATGTATGTGGTTTCGTGGTGTAGTTGGTTATCACGTCAGTCTAACACACTGAAGGTCCCCAGTTCGAGCCTGGGCGAAGCCAAGATGTTTAATTCTTTATCCAAATTTTATAAATTATGCCTAAACATTGACTTCGAAAATTACCTTTTGGTAACATAAAAATGTGTAAATTAAAGTATGATTTGAAACCAAGATTTATAGTATAAGATAATGTCGTACATGGTCCAATGTAAATATTCAAACACGTGAAATAGGATATGACATGCCCAGGACAATTTTGTGAGTCAACGAAATACTTTATTTTTTTCAATAGAACTAGTAATAAAGAATAATCATTTTCCAAACTTTGAGAGGAACTCAATAAAGAAAAAGACATATAGTTAAAAAAGGGTCATCTTAAATTCTAAATATCATGCTCAAAAGAGAGATACAAAAATAAGAAAGAAAAAAGTGTTTAAGGTTTTTATAATATGAAGAACAAAACTTATGAAAATAATAGTTATAAAGATAATATGTATATTAAAACATGTATAGCCTAAACTACCCTAATTCAGATTATAACAAAAGCTCCATTGCATATTATTTAAAAATGAATATGATGGAGACCAAACTTAACCAAACAATTTGAAGACTCAATTCTCCCTAATTTTCCTGTTTCTTTTAACATAGAAGATTCTAGAACTTTTAAAAAGGAGTTAAACATTTAATTTATTTTCTCAAACAAGCGATAAAGTCTACAGATGCGCTGTAATAAAAACCATATCGGACTGGACGTTTTGACCTGTTGAGCAGGAAACCAGAACAGTGGCCTGTCCAATTAAGTTAAATAACCTATCAAAAAAAAACTATGGAAACTGATTGAGAACCACTGAAATCGGGAAAAACTAGAGCATCATGTGGTTTAAATAAAAAATAAAATTTAAATCATATTATTTAAAAATGAATATGATGGAGAACAAACTTAACCAAACACTTTGAAGACTCAATTCTCCCTAATTTTCCTGTTTGTTTTAACATAGAAGATTCTAGAACTTTTAAAAAGGAGTTAAACATTTAATTTATTTTCTTAAACAAGCGATAAAGTCTATAGATGCGCTGTAATAAAAACCGTATCGGACTGGACGCTTTGACCTGTTGAGCAGGAAACCAGAACAGTGTCCTGTCCAATTAAGTTAAATAACCTATCAAAACAAAAACTATGGAAACTGATTGAGAACCACTGAAATCGGGAAAAACTAGAGCATCATGTGGTTTAAATAAAAAATAAAATTTAAATCTTAGAAAGAGAATGACTCGTGATCTTCTAAGGAAATTTTTAAAATTCCTTCTTAATAAGTGTAGAAGTAAAAGAGAATATATTTATTACGTGTAATTGGCAATTCTGTGGGACTAGAAAAAGAATAGAAGTTGTTAACAGGAGAATAAGTTACAGAACAATAAATTTCCATTTTATTTAAGGGGTAGAGGACGAATAAACTGAATATAGAATACTTTTTATTTTTACATAAATTTCAATGGGTTTTTAATGGATATTCTCACACTACCTTTCATATTTGGAATTTTACGACCACTGTTAAAAATTTCGCTTTGACCTGTTGAGCAGGAAACTAGAACAGTGGCCTGTCCAATTAAGTTAAATAACCTATCAAAACAAAAACTATGGAAACTGATTGAGAACCACTGAAATCGGGAAAAACTAGAGCATCATGTGGTTTAAATAAAAAATAAATTTTAAATCTTAGAAAGAGAATGACTCGTGATATTCTAAAGAAGTTTTTAAAATTCCTTCTTAATAAGTGTAGAAGTAAAAGAGCATCATGTGGTTTAAATAAAAAATAAATTTTAAATCTTAGAAAGAGAATGACTCGTGATATTCTAAAGAAGTTTTTAAAATTCCTTCTTAATAAGTGTAGAAGTAAAAGAGAATATATTTATTATGTGTAATTGGCAATTCTGTGGGACTAGAAAAAGAATAGAAGTTGTTAACAGGAGAATAAGTTACAGAACAATAAATTTCCATTTTATTTAAGGGGTAGAGGACGAATAAACTGAATATAGAATACTTTTTCTTTTTACATAAATTTCAATGGGTTTTTAATGGATATTCTCACACTACCTTTCATATTTGGAATTTTACGACCAGTGTTAAAAATTTCGCTTTGACCTGTTGAGCAGGAAACTAGAACAGTGGCCTGTCCAATTAAGTTAAATAACCTATCAAAACAAAAACTATGGAAACTGATTGAGAACCACTGAAATCGGGAAAAACTAGAGCATCATGTGGTTTAAATAAAAAATAAATTTTAAATCTTAGAAAGAGAATGACTCGTGATATTCTAAAGAAGTTTTTAAAATTCCTTCTTAATAAGTGTAGAAGTAAAAGAGAATATATTTATTATGTGTAATTGGCAATTGTGTGGGTCTAGAAAAAGAATAGAAGTTGTTAAAAGGAGAATAAGTTACAAAACAATAAGTTTCCATTTTTTTTATGGGGTAGAGGACGAATAAACTGAATATAGAATACTTTTTTTCTTTTTACATAAATTTCAATGGGTTTTTAATGGATATTCTCACACTACCTTTCATATTTTGAATTTTACGACCACTGTTTAAAAAAATTTCTTTCACGGTTTGTGTTCTAGAGTGGGCCAAGACCTGCCCTTCCGTCGGCCAGGCCATGCCCAACATTCTTTGGGGAAGGCCCAACAAGGCCCAAATCCCCCATATCGGGCACATATCTAAATTCGCGGTGCAGACCCTCCCCTGTCGGGCAGAACCACACGTCTTTCACACGATCTCCACGTGCCCACCCCGGCGGAACACGTCATCAGGAAACTACCCACCTCTGAAAGAGCAGGTTAGCCCACCTTCCAGAGATCAAGGGACAATTGATCTAGGGCGAAGACCACGTGCTGGTCTTCGCTATGCCACATAAGCCTAGCAGTCACTTGGGTTGGGCCTGGCATTCTGGCCCAATGCAAGTGACAGTTGGCCCTGCGTTGGGGTTTCACTATAAATACCCTCTCTTGCTAGAGGGGCAGTTATTCCATTTTCTACACCATTGTTGTATTTTCTCCCACTCTGATACTTTACTCCTTTAAGAAGTAAAGTGTCTTGCAGGTACACCCCCTCCTTCTCCCTATCTCCGCTGAACAGCTACCAATCGTCGATGCAAGGCCAATCAGCAATCTCTTCTGATCAGGTACGATCGATTTGTTTTTGATATAATTTTGTAGCAGTTTAGAGTATTATAATGTTTTTTTTACAAACTAAATTTTCATATTTTGAATTAAGCAATCATGTTAAAAGCCTATAAATTAGTATTGTTCTTTTAAAAAATTTCAAGATCAAATTCTAAATTTATTACTTATTTTTATTTACTAATTCTATATTCACTTAGGTATAACTATATTAATAGAAAATGTCAAAAACATATTTGTTTTGTAATAAAAAGTAAAAAATACTTTATATTATATTAAAAATTTTAATGAAGTATTTTCGATTCGACCTAGGCCCGACTCTAGTATGAACTTTAAACCTTGAACTCTTATCTACACCGATTTATTTTTTGTTAGTTTTAACTACTGTAATAGATACTATTAATTAGATATTAAATATAAAAATTTACGAACAATTTGTAGTTCTCATATCGTAATTGAGTCCCACAAATTTTAAAATAGGAATATTTTCTTTTTTATCTTTTTCAATTAACTTGACTCTTTTAAATTCACAACATCATCAGTTACTTAAATTTTGAAAACACCCTTAATTATTGTTTCCTTTCTTTTATGCAATCTATACTTTAAAAAGGCATTAATACATCGTTTTAATTTCTAATTGTGATTAATGGGATTAACGTGCTTCCTATATTAATGGTTAGTTTTGTTGATTTTCAATATAAAATTAATAATATTTACTAACATTTTATTATTAATAGTAGATAGAGGAATGAATATGTGAATAGAGGTATAAAAATAACGGTAAATATTTAGAAAAAAAATTTTAAATGATTCTTTAGTAATTTAAATGAATAAATCATTTTGGACGTATTTTTGTGTGAGCAAAAGAGAAGACACTTATTATGAATATGATAGATTATTAATTTTCTTTCATGAAAGTCTGATTTGTTAAAACCATACTAATTATCATAAAAATTGATATAAAAATCAATTCTTAATTCAAATAATTAAAACATACGCCTATGTATTTATCGATAAATGTAATAAAAACATACCATCAAATCACAATTACAAATATTTCTATTGAATAATTTTTAAATGTTCTTTCTAAATGTATGTGGTTTCGTGGTGTAGTTGGTTATCACGTCAGTCTAACACACTGAAGGTCCCCAGTTCGAGCCTGGGCGAAGCCAAGATGTTTAATTCTTTATCCAAATTTTATAAATTATGCCTAAACATTGACTTCGAAAATTACCTTTTGGTAACATAAAAATGTGTAAATTAAAGTATGATTTGAAACCAAGATTTATAGTATAAGATAATGTCGTACATGGTCCAATGTAGATGTTTAATTCTTCATCCAAATTTTATAAATTATGCCTAAACATTGACTTCGAAAAATTACCTTTTGGTAACATAAAAATGTGTAAATTAAAGTATGATTTGAAACCAAGATTTATAGTATAAGATAATGTCGTACATGGTCCAATGTAAATATTCAAACACGTGAAATAAGATATGACATGCCCAGGACAATTTTGTGAATCAACGAAATACTTTATTTTCTTCAATAGAACTAGTAATAAAGAATAATCATTTTCCAAACTTTGAGGAACTCAATAAAGAAAAAGACATATAGTTCAAAAAGGGTCATCTTAAATTCTAAATATCATGCTCAAAAGAGAGATACAAAAATAAGAAAGAAAAAAGTGTTTAAGGTTTTTATAATATGAACAACAAAATTTATGAAAATAATAGTTATAAAGATAATATGTATATTAAAACATATATAGCCTAAACTACCCTAATTCAGATTATAACAAAAGCTCCATTGCGTATTATTTAAAAATGAATATGATGGAGACCAAACTTAACCAAACAATTTGAAGACTCAATTCTCCCTAATTTTCCTGTTTCTTTTAACATAGAAGATTCTAGAACTTTTAAAAAGGAGTTAAACATTTAATTTATTTTCTCAAACAAGCGATAAAGTCTATAGATGCGCTGTAATAAAAACCGTATCGGACTGGACGCTTTGACCTGTTGAGCAGGAAACCAGAACAGTGGCCTGTCCAATTAAGTTAAATAACCTATCAAAACAAAAACTATGGAAACTGATTGAGAACCACTGAAATCGGGAAAAACTAGAGCATCATGTGGTTTAAATAAAAAATAAAATTTAAATCTTAGAAAGAGAATGACTCGTGATCTTCTAAAGAAATTTTTAAAATTCCTTCTTAATAAGTGTAGAAGTAAAAGAGAATATATTTATTATGTGTAATTGGCAATTCTGTGGGACTAGAAAAAGAATAGAAGTTGTTAATAGGAGAATAAGTTACAGAACAATAAATTTCCATTTTTTTTATGGGGTAGAGGATGAATAAACTGAATGTAGAATACTTTTTCTTTTTACATAAATTTCAATGGGTTTTTAATGGATATTCTCACACTACCTTTCATATTTTGAATTTTACGACCACTGTTAAAAATTTCGCTTTGACCTGTTGAGCAGGAAACCAGAACAGTGGCCTGTCCAATCAAGTTAAATAACCTATCAAAACAAAAACTATGGAAACTGATTGAGAACCACTGAAATCGGGAAAAACTAGAGCATCATGTGGTTTAAATAAAAAATAAATTTTAAATCTTAGAAAGAGAATGACTCGTGATCTTCCAAAGAAGTTTTTAAAATTCCTTCTTAATAAGTGTAGAAGTAAAAGAGAATATATTTATTATGTGTAATTGGCAATTGTGTGGGACTAGAAAAAGAATAGAAGTTGTTAAAAGGAGAATAAGTTACGGAACAATAAGTTTCCATTTTTTTATGGGGTAGAGGACGAATAAACTGAATATAGAATACTTTTTTTCTTTTTACATAAATTTCAATGGGTTTTTAATGGATATTCTCACACTACCTTTCATATTTTGAATTTTACGACCACTGTTAAAAAATTTTGTTTCACGGTTTGTGTTCTAGAGTGGGCCAAGACCCGCCCATCCGTCGGGCAGGCCATGCCCAACATTCTTTGGGGAAGGCCCAACAAGGCCCAAATCCCCCATATCGGGCACGTATCTAAATACGCCGTGCAGATCCTCTCCTGTCGGGCATAACCACACGTCTTTCACACGATCTCCACGTGCCCACCCCGCAGGAACACGTCATCAGGAAACTACCCACCTCTGAAAGAGCAGGTCAGCCCAACTTCCAGAGATCGCGGGACAGTTGATCTAGGGCGAAGACCACGTGCTGGTCTTCGCTACGCCACATAAGCCTAGCAGTCACTTGGGGTGGGCCTGGCATTCTGGCCCAATGCAAGTGACAGTTGGCCCTGCGTTGGGGTTTCACTATAAATACCCTCTCTTGCTAGAGGGTCAGTTATTCCATTTTCTACACCATTTCTGTATTTTCTCCCACTCTGATACATTACTCCTTTAAGAAGTAAAGTGTCTTGCAGGTACACCCCCTCCTTCTCCCTATCTCCGCTGAACAGCTACCAATCGTCAATGCAAGGCCAATCAGCAATCTCTTCTGATCAGGTACGATCGATTTGTTTTTGATATAATTTTGTAGCAGTTTAGAGTATTATAATGTTTTTTTTACAAACTAAATTTTCATATTTTGAATTAAGCAATCATGTTAAAAGCCTATAAATTAGTATTGTTCTTTTAAAAATTTTCAAGATCAAATTCTAAATTTATTACTTATTTTTATTTACTAATTCTATATTCACTTAGGTATAACTATATTAATAGAAAATGTCAAAAACATATTTGTTTTGTAATAAAAAGTAAAAAATACTTTATATTATATTAAAAATTTTAATGAAGTATTTTCGATTCGACCTAGGCCCGACTCTAGTATGAACTTTAAACCTTGAACTCTTATCTACACCGATTTATTTTTTGTTAGTTTTAACTACTGTAATAGATACTATTAATTAGATATTAAATATAAAAATTTACGAACAATTTGTAGTTCTCATATCGTAATTGAGTCCCACAAATTTTAAAATAGGAATATTTTCATTTTTATCTTTTTCAATTAACTTGACTCTTTTAAATTCACAACATCATCAGTTACTTAAATTTTGAAAACACCCTTAATTATTGTTTCCTTTCTTTTATGCAATCTATACTTTAAAAAGGCATTAATACATCATTTTAATTTCTAATTGTGATTAATGGGATTAACGTGCTTCCTATATTAATGGTTAGTTTTGTTGATTTTCAATATAAAATTAATAATATTTACTAACATTTTATTATTAATAGTAGATAGAGGAATGAATATGTGAATAGAGGTATAAAAATAACGGTAAATATTTAGAAAAACAATTTTAAATGATTCTTTAGTAATTTAAATGAATAAATGATTTTGGACGTATTTTTGTGTGAGCAAAAGAGAAGACACTTATTATGAATATGATAGATTATTAATTTTGTTTCATGAAAGCTTGATTTGTTAAAACCATACTAATTATCATAAAAATTGATATAAAAATCAATTCTTAATTCAAATAATTAAAACATACGCCTATGTATTTATCGATAAATGTAATAAAAACATACCATCAAATCACAATTACAAATATTTCTATTGAATAATTTTTAAATGTTCTTTCTAACTGCATGTGGTTTCGTGGTGTAGTTGGTTATCACGTCAGTCTAACACACTGAAGGTCCCCAGTTCGAGCCTGGGCGAAGCCAAGATGTTTAATTCTTTATCCAAATTTTATAAATTATGCCTAAACATTGACTTCGAAAAATTACCTTTTGGTAACATAAAAATGTGTAAATTTTATAAATTATGCCTAAACATTGACTTCGAAAAATTACCTTTTGGTAACATAAAAATGTGTAAATTAAAGTATGATTTGAAACCAAGATTTATAGTATAAGATAATGTCGTACATGGTCCAATGTAAATATTCAAATACGTGAAATAAGATATGACATGCCCAGGACAATTTTGTGAATCAACGAAATACTTTACTTTCTTCAATAGAACTAGTAATAAAGAATAATCATTTTCCAAACTTTGAGGAACTCAATAAAGAAAAAGACATATAGTTCAAAAAGGGTCATCTTAAATTCTAAATATCATGCTCAAAAGAGAAATACAAAAATAAGAAAGAAAAAAGTGTTTAAGGTTTTTATAATATGAACAACAAAATTTATGAAAATAATAGTTATAAAGATAATATGTATATTAAAACATATATAGCCTAAACTACCCTAATTCAGATTATAACAAAAGCTCCATTGCATATTATTTAAAAATGAATATGATGGAGACCAAACTTAACCAAACAATTTGAAGACTCAATTCTCCCTAATTTTCCTGTTTCTTTTAACATAGAAGAATCTAGAACTTTTAAAAAGGAGTTAAACATTTAATTTATTTTCTCAAACAAGCGATAAAGTCTATAGATGCGCTGTAATAAAAACCGTATCGGACTGGACGCTTTGAGCTGTTGAGCAGGAAACCAGAATAGTGGCCTGTCCAATTAAGTTAAATAACCTATAAAAAAAAACTATGGAAACTGATTGAGAACCACTGAAATCGGGAAAAACTAGAGCATCATGTGGTTTAAATAAAAAATAAAATTTAAATCATATTATTTAAAAATGAATATGATGGAGAACAAACTTAACCAAACACTTTGAAGACTCAATTCTCCCTAATTTTCCTGTTTGTTTTAACATAGAAGATTCTAGAACTTTTAAAAAGGAGTTAAACATTTAATTTATTTTCTCAAACAAGCGATAAAGTCTATAGATGCGCTGTAATAAAAACCGTATCGGACTGGACGCTTTGACCTGTTGAGCAGGAAACCAGAACAGTGGCCTGTCCAATTAAGTTAAATAACCTATCAAAACAAAAACTATGGAAACTGATTGAGAACCACTGAAATCGGGAAAAACTAGAGCATCATGTGGTTTAAATAAAAAATAAAATTTAAATCTTAGAAAGAGAATGACTCGTGATCTTCTAAAGAAATTTTTAAAATTCCTTCTTAATAAGTGTAGAAGTAAAAGAGAATATATTTATTATGTGTAATTGGCAATTCTGTGGGACTAGAAAAAGAATAGAAGTTGTTAACAGGAGAATAGGTTACAGAACAATAAATTTCCATTTTTTTTATGGGGTAGAGGACAAATAAACTGAATATAGAATACTTTTTCTTTTTACATAAATTTCAATGGGTTTTTAATGGATATTCTCACACTACCTTTCATATTTTGAATTTTACGACCACTGTTAAAAATTTCGCTTTGACCTGTTGAGCAGGAAACCAGAACAGTAGCCTGTTCAATTAAGTTAAATAACCTATCAAAACAAAAACTATGGAAACTGATTGAGAACCACTGAAATCGGGAAAAACTAGAGCATCATGTGGTTTAAATAAAAAATAAATTTTAAATCTTAGAAAGAGAATGACTCGTGATCTTCTAAAGAAGTTTTTAAAATTCCTTCTTAATAAGTGTAGAAGTAAAAGAGAATATATTTATTATGTATAATTGGCAATTGTGTGGGACTAGAAAAAGAATAGAAGTTGTTAAAAGGAGAATAAGTTACAGAACAATAAGTTTCCATTTTTTTATGGGGTAGAGGACGAATAAACTGAATATAGAATACTTTTTTTCTTTTTACATAAATTTCAATGGGTTTTTAATGGATATTCTCACACTACCTTTCATATTTTGAATTTTACGACCACTGTTAAAAAATTTTCTTTCACGGTTTGTGTTCTAGAGTGGGCCAAGACCTGCCCATCCGTCGGGCAGGTCATGCCCAACATTCTTTGGGGAAGGCCCAACAAGGCCCAAATCCCCCATATCGGGCACATATCTAAATACGCCGTGCAGACCCTCCCCTGTCGGGCAGAACCACACGTCTTTCACACGATCTCCACGTGCCCACCCCGCAGGAACACGTCATTAGGAAACTACCCACCTCTGAAAGAGCAGGTCAGCCCACCTTCCAGAGATCACGGGACAGTTGATATAGGGCGAAGACCACGTGCTGGTATTCGCTATGCCACATAAGCCTAGCTGTCACTTGGGTTGGGCCTGGCATTCTGGCCCAATGCAAGTGACAGTTGGCCATGCGTTGGGAATTCACTATAAATACCCTCTCTTGCTAGAGGGTCAGTTATTCCATTCTCTACACCATTTCTGTATTTTCTCCCACTCTGATACTTTACTCCTTTAAGAAGTAAAGTGTCTTGCAGGTACACCCCCTCCTTCTCCCTATCTCCGCTGAACAGCTACCAATCGTCGATGCAAGGCCAATCAGCAATCTCTTTTGATCAGGTACGATCGATTTGTTTTTGATATAATTTTGTAGCAGTTTAGAGTATTATAATGTTTTTTTTTACAAACTAAATTTTCATATTTTGAATTAAGCAATCATGTTAAAAGCCTATAAATTAGTATTGTTCTTTTAAAAAATTTCAAGATCAAATTCTAAATTTATTACTTATTTTTATTTACTAATTCTATATTCACTTAGGTATAACTATATTAATAGAAAATGTCAAAAACATATTTGTTTTGTAATAAAAAGTAAAAAATACTTTATATTATATTAAAAATTTTAATGAAGTATTTTCGATTCGACCTAGGCCCGACTCTAGTATGAACTTTAAACCTTGAACTCTTATCTACACCGATTTATTTTTTGTTAGTTTTAACTACTGTAATAGATACTATTAATTAGATATTAAATATAAAAATTTACGAACAATCTGTAGTTCTCATATCGTAATTGAGTCCCACAAATTTTAAAATAGGAATATTTTCATTATTATCTTTTTCAATTAACTTGACTCTTTTAAATTCACAACATCATCAGTTACTTAAATTTTGAAAACACCCTTAATTATTGTTTCCTTTCTTTTATGCAATCTATACTTTAAAAAGGCATTAATACATCATTTTAATTTCTAATTGTGATTAATGGGATTAACGTGCTTCCTATATTAATGGTTAGTTTTGTTGATTTTAAATATAAAATTAATAATATTTACTAACATTTTATTATTAATAGTAGATAGAGGAATGAATATGTGAATAGAGGTATAAAAATAACGGTAAATATTTAGAAAAACAATTTTAAATGATTCTTTAGTAATTTAAATGAATAAATGATTTTGGACGTATTTTTGTGTGAGCAAAAGAGAAGACACTTATTATGAATATGATAGATTATTAATTTTGTTTCATGAAAGTTTGATTTGTTAAAACCATACTAATTATCATAAAAATTGATATAAAAATCAATTCTTAATTCAAATAATTAAAACATACGCCTATGTATTTATCGATAAATGTAATAAAAACATACCATCAAATCACAATTACAAATATTTCTATTGAATAATTTTTAAATGTTCTTTCTAAATACATGTGGTTTCATGGTGTAGTTGGTTATCACGTCAGTCTAACACACTGAAGGTCCCCAGTTCGAGCCTGGGCGAAGCCAAGATGTTTAATTCTTCATCCAAATTTTATAAATTATGCCTAAACATTGACTTCGAAAAATTACCTTTTGGTAACATAAAAATGTGTAAATTAAAGTATGATTTGAAACCAAGATTTATAGTATAAGATAATGTCGTACATGGTCCAATGTAAATATTCAAACACGTGAAATAAGATATGACATGCCCAGGACAATTTTGTGAATCAACGAAATACTTTACTTTCTTCAATAGAACTAGTAATAAAGAATAATCATTTTCCAAACTTTGAGGAACTCAATAAAGAAAAAGACATATAGTTCAAAAGGGTCATCTTAAATTCTAAATATCATGCTCAAAAGAGAGATACAAAAATAAGAAAGAAAAAAGTGTTTAAGGTTTTTATAATATGAACAACAAAATTTATGAAAATAATAGTTATAAAGATAATATGTATATTGAAACATATATAGCCTAAACTACCCTAATTCAGATTATAACAAAAGCTCCATTGCATATTATTTAAAAATGAATATGATGGAGACCAAACTTAACCAAACAATTTAAAGACTCAATTCTCCCTAATTTTCCTGTTTCTTTTAACATAGAAGATTCTAGAACTTTTAAAAAGGAGTTAAACATTTAATTTATTTTCTCAAACAAGCGATAAAGTCTATAGATGCGCTGTAATAAAAACCGTATCGGACTCGACGCTTTGACCTGTTGAGCAGGAAACCAGAACAGTGGCCTGTCCAATTATGTTAAATAACCTATCAAAAAAAAACTATGGAAACTGATTGAGAACCACTGAAATCGGGAAAAACTAGAGCATCATGTGGTTTAAATAAAAAATAAAATTTAAATCATATTATTTAAAAATGAATATGATGGAGAACAAACTTAACCAAACACTTTGAAGACTCAATTCTCCCTAATTTTCCTGTTTGTTTTAACATAGAAGATTCTAGAACTTTTAAAAAGGAGTTAAACATTTAATTTATTTTCTCAAACAAGCGATAAAGTCTATAGATGCGCTGTAATAAAAACCGTATCGGACTGGACGCTTTGACCTGTTGAGCAGGAAACCAGAACAGTGGCCTGTCCAATTAAGTTAAATAACCTATCAAAACAAAAACTATGGAAACTGATTGAGAACCACTGAAATTGGGAAAAACTAGAGCATCATGTGGTTTAAATAAAAAATAAAATTTAAATCTTAGAAAGAGAATGACTCGTGATCTTCTAAAGAAATTTTTAAAATTCCTTCTTAATAAGTGTAGAAGTAAAAGAGAATATATTTATTATGTGTAATTGGCAATTCTGTGGGACTAGAAAAAGAATAGAAGTTGTTAACAGGAGAATAAGTTACAGAACAATAAATTTCCATTTTTTTTATGGGGTAGAGGACAAATAAACTGAATATAGAATACTTTTTCTTTTTACATAAATTTCAATGGGTTTTTAATGGATATTCTCACACTACCTTTCATATTTTGAATTTTACGACCACTGTTAAAATTTTCGCTTTGACCTGTTGAGCAGGAAACCAGAACAGTGGCCTGTTCAATTAAGTTAAATAACCTATCAAAACAAAAACTATGGAAACTGATTGAGAACCACTGAAATCGGGAAAAACTAGAGCATCATGTGGTTTAAATAAAAAATAAATTTTAAATCTTAGAAAGAGAATGACTCGTGATCTTCTAAAGAAGTTTTTAAAATTCCTTCTTAATAAGTGTAGAAGTAAAAGAGAATATATTTATTATGTGTAATTGGCAATTGTGTGGGACTAGAAAAAGAATAGAAGTTGTTAAAAGGAGAATAAGTTACAGAATAATAAGTTTCCATTTTTTTATGGGGTAGAGGACGAATAAACTGAATATAGAATACTTTTTTTCTTTTTACATAAATTTCAATGGGTTTTTAATGGATATTCTCACACTACCTTTCATATTTTGAATTTTACGACCACTGTTAAAAAAATTTCTTTCACGGTTTGTGTTCTAGAGTGGGCCAAGACCTGCCCATCCGTCGGGCAGGTCATGCCCAACATTCTTTGGGGAAGGCCCAACAAGGCCAAAATCCCCCATATCGGGCACATATCTAAATACGCCGTGCAGACCCTCCCCTGTCGGGCAGAACCACACGTCTTTCACACGATCTCCACGTGCCCACCCCGCAGGAACACGTCATTAGGAAACTACCCACCTCTGAAAGAGCAGGTCAGCCCACCTTCTAGAGATCATGGGACAGTTGATCTAGGGCGAAGACCACGTGCTGGTATTCGCTATGCCACATAAGCCTAGCAGTCACTTGGGTTGGGCCTGGCATTCTGGCCCAATGCAAGTGACAGTTGGCCATGCGTTGGGGTTTCACTATAAATACCCTCTCTTGCTAGAGGGTCAGTTATTCCATTCTCTACACCATTTCTGTATTTTCTCCCACTCTGATACTTTACTCCTTTAAGAAGTAAAGTGTCTTGCAGGTACACCCCCTCCTTCTCCCTATCTCCGCTGAACAGCTACCAATCGTCGATGCAAGGCCAATCAGCAATCTCTTTTGATCAGGTACGATCGATTTGTTTTTGATATAATTTTGTAGCAGTTTAGAGTATTATAATGTTTTTTTTACAAACTAAATTTTCATATTTTGAATTAAGCAATCATGTTAAAAGCCTATAAATTAGTATTGTTCTTTTAAAAAATTTCAAGATCAAATTCTAAATTTATTACTTATTTTTATTTACTAATTCTATATTCACTTAGGTATAACTATATTAATAGAAAATGTCAAAAACATATTTGTTTTGTAATAAAAAGTAAAAAATACTTTATATTATATTAAAAATTTTAATGAAGTATTTTCGATTCGACCTAGGCCCGACTCTAGTATGAACTTTAAACCTTGAACTCTTATCTACACCGATTTATTTTTTGTTAGTTTTAACTACTGTAATAGATACTATTAATTAGATATTAAATATAAAAATTTACGAACAATCTGTAGTTCTCATATCGTAATTGAGTCCCACAAATTTTAAAATAGGAATATTTTCATTTTTATCTTTTTCAATTAACTTGACTCTTTTAAATTCACAACATCATCAGTTACTTAAATTTTGAAAACACCCTTAATTATTGTTTCCTTTCTTTTATGCAATTTATACTTTAAAAAGGCATTAATACATCATTTTAATTTCTAATTGTGATTAATGGGATTAACGTGCTTCCTATATTAATGGTTAGTTTTGTTGATTTTAAATATAAAATTAATAATATTTACTAACATTTTATTATTAATAGTAGATAGAGGAATGAATATGTGAATAGAGGTATAAAAATAACGGTAAATATTTAGAAAAACAATTTTAAATGATTCTTTAGTAATTTAAATGAATAAATGATTTTGGACGTATTTTTGTGTGAGCAAAAGAGAAGACACTTATTATGAATATGATAGATTATTAATTTTGTTTCATGAAAGTTTGATTTGTTAAAACCATACTAATTATCATAAAAATTGATATAAAAATCAATTCTTAATTCAAATAATTAAAACATACGCCTATGTATTTATCGATAAATGTAATAAAAACATACCATCAAATTACAATTACAAATATTTCTATTGAATAATTTTTAAATGTTCTTTCTAAATGCATGTGGTTTCGTGGTGTAGTTGGTTATCACGTCAGTCTAACACACTGAAGGTCTGAGCCTGGGCGAAGCCAAGATGTTTAATTCTTTATCCAAATTTTATAAATTATGCCTAAACATTGACTTCGAAAAATTACCTTTTGGTAACATAAAAATGTGTAAATTAAAGTATGATTTGAAACCAAGATTTATAGTATAAGATAATGTCGTACATGGTCCAATGTAAATATTCAAACACGTGAAATAAGATATGACATGCCCAGGACAATTTTGTGAATCAACGAAATACTTTACTTTCTTCAATAGAACTAGTAATAAAGAATAATCATTTTCCAAACTTTGAGGAACTCAATAAAGAAAAAGACATATAGTTCAAAAGGGTCATCTTAAATTCTAAATATCATGCTCAAAAGAGAGATACAAAAATAAGAAAGAAAAAAGTGTTTAAGGTTTTTATAATATGAACAACAAAATTTATGAAAATAATAGTTATAAAGATAATATGTATATTAAAACATATATAGCCTAAACTACCCTAATTCAGATTATAACAAAAGCTCCATTGCATATTATTTAAAAATGAATATGATGGAGACCAAACTTAACCAAACAATTTAAAGACTCAATTCTCCCTAATTTTCCTGTTTCTTTTAACATAGAAGATTCTAGAACTTATAAAAAGGAGTTAAACATTTAATTTATTTTCTCAAACAAGCGATAAAGTCTATAGATGCGCTGTAATAAAAACCGTATCGGACTGGACGCTTTGACCTGTTGAGCAGGAAACCAGAACAGTGGCCTGTCCAATTAAGTTAAATAACCTATCAAAAAAAAACTATGGAAACTGATTGAGAACCACTGAAATCGGGAAAAACTAGAGCATCATGTGGTATAATAAAAAATAAAATTTAAATCATATTATTTAAAAATGAATATGATGGAGAACAAACTTAACCAAACACTTTGAAGACTCAATTCTCCCTAATTTTCCTGTTTGTTTTAACATAGAAGATTCTAGAACTTTTAAAAAGGAGTTAAACATTTAATTTATTTTCTCAAACAAGCGATAAAGTCTATAGATGCGCTGTAATAAAAACCGTATCGGACTGGACGCTTTGACCTGTTGAGCAGGAAACCAGAACAGTGGCCTGTCCAATTAAGTTAAATAACCTATCAAAAAAAAACTATGGAAACTGATTGAGAACCACTGAAATCGGGAAAAACTAGAGCATCATGTGGTTTAAATCAAAAATAAAATTTAAATCATATTATTTAAAAATGAATATGATGGAGAACAAACTTAACCAAACACTTTGAAGACTCAATTCTCCCTAATTTTCCTGTTTGTTTTAACATAGAAGATTCTAGAACTTTTAAAAAGGAGTTAAACATTTAATTTATTTTCTCAAACAAGCGATAAAGTCTATAGATGCGCTGTAATAAAAACCGTATCGGACTGGACGCTTTGACCTGTTGAGCAGGAAACCAGAACAGTGGCCTGTCCAATTAAGTTAAATAACCTATCAAAACAAAAACTATGGAAACTGATTGAGAACCACTGAAATCGGGAAAAACTAGAGCATCATGTGGTTTAAATAAAAAATAAAATTTAAATCTTAGAAAGAGAATGACTCGTGATCTTCTAAAGAAATTTTTAAAATTCCTTCTTAATAAGTGTAGAAGTAAAAGAGAATATATTTATTATGTGTAATTGGCAATTCTGTGGGACTAGAAAAAGAATAGAAGTTGTTAACAGGAGAATAAGTTACAGAACAATAAATTTCCATTTTTTTTATGGGGTAGAGGACAAATAAACTGAATATAGAATACTTTTTCTTTTTACATAAATTTCAATGGGTTTTTAATGGATATTCTCACACTACCTTTCATATTTTGAATTTTACGACCACTGTTAAAAATTTCGCTTTGACCTGTTGAGCAGGAAACCAGAACAGTGGCCTGTTCAATTAAGTTAAATAACCTATCAAAACAAAAACTATGGAAACTGGTTGAGAACCACTGAAATCGGGAAAAACTAGAGCATCATGTGGTTTAAATAAAAAATAAAATTTAAATCTTAGAAAGAGAATGACTCGTGATCTTCTAAAGAAATTTTTAAAATTCCTTCTTAATAAGTGAAGAAGTAAAAGAGAATATATTTATTATGTGTAATTGGCAATTGTGTGGGACTAGAAAAAGAATAGAAGTTGTTAAAAGGAGAATAAGTTACAGAACAATAAGTTTCCATTTTTTTATGGGGTAGAGGACGAATAAACTGAATATAGAATACTTTTTTTCTTTTTACATAAATTTCAATGGGTTTTTAATGGATATTCTCACACTACCTTTCATATTTTGAATTTTACGACCACTGTTAAAAAACTTTCTTTCTTGGTTTGTGTTCTAGAGTGGGCCAAGACCTGCCCATCCGTCGGGCAGGCCATGCCAAACATTCTTTGGGGAAGGCCCAACAAGGCCCAAATCCCCCATATCGGGCACATATCTAAATACGCCGTGCAGACCCTCCCCTGTCGGGCAGAACCACACGTCTTTCACACGATCTCCACGTGCCCACCCCGCAGGAACACGTCATCAGGAAATTACCCACCTCTGAAAGAGCAGGTCAGCCCACCTTCCAGAGATCACGGGACAGTTGATCTAGGGCGAAGACCACGTGCTGGTCTTCGCTATGCCACATAAGCCTAGCAGTCACTTGGGTTGGGCCTGGCATTCTGGCCCAATGCAAGTGACAGTTGGCCCTGCGTTGGGGTTTCACTATAAATACCCTCTCTTGCTAGAGGGTCAGTTATTCCATTCTCTACACCATTTCTGTATTTTCTCCCACTCTGATACTTTACTCCTTTAAGAAGTAGAGTGTCTTACAGGTACACCCCCTCCTTTTCCCTATCTCCACTAAACAGCTACCAATCGTCGACGCAAGGCCAATCAGTAATCTCTTCTGATCAGGTACGATCGATTTGTTTTTGATATAATTTTGTAGCAATTTAGAGTATTATAATGTTTGTTTTACAAACTAAATTTTCATATTTTGAATTAAGCAATCATGTTAAAAGCCTATAAATTAGTATTGTTCTTTTAAAAAATTTCAAGATCAAATTCTAAATTTATTAATTATTTTTATTTACTAATTCTATATTCACTTAGGTATAACTATATTAATAGAAAATGTCAAAAACATATTTGTTTTGTAATAAAAAGTAAAAAATACTTTATATTATATTAAAAAATTTAATGAAGTATTTTCGATTCGACCTAGGCCCGACTCTAGTATGAACTTTAAACCTTGAACTCTTATCTACACCGATTTATTTTTTGTTAGTTTTAACTACTGTAATAGATACTATTAATTAGATATTAAATATAAAAATTTACGAACAATTTGTAGTTCTCATATCGTAATTGAGTCCCACAAATTTTAAAATAGGAATATTTTCATTTTTATCTTTTTCAATTAACTTGACTCTTTTAAATTCACAACATCATCGGTTACTTAAATTTTGAAAACACCCTTAATTATTGTTTCCTTTCTTTTATGCAATCTATACTTTAAAAAGGCATTAATACATCGTTTTAATATCTAATTGTGATTAATGGGATTAACGTGCTTCCTATATTAATGGTTAGTTTTGTTGATTTTCATAATAAAATTAATAATATTTACTAACATTTTATTATTAATAGTAGATAGAGGAATGAATATGTGAATAGAGGTATAAAAATAACGGTAAATATTTAGAAAAATAATTTTAAATGATTCTTTAGTAATTTAAATGAATAAATGATTTTGGACGTATTTTTGTGTGAGCAAAAGAGAAGACACTTATTATGAATATGATAGATTAATTAATTTTCTTTCATGAAAGTTTGATTTGTTAAAACCATACTAATTATCATAAAAATTGATATAAAAATCAATTCTTAATTCAAATAATTAAAACATACGCCTATGTATTTATCGATAAATGTAATAAAAACATACCATCAAATCACAATTATAAATATTTCTATTGAATAATTTTTAAATGTTCTTTCTAAATGTATGTGGTTTCGTGGTGTACTTGGTTATCACAGTCTAACACACTGAAGGTCCCCAGTTCGAGCCTGGGCGAAGCCAAGATGTTTAATTCTTTATCCAAATTTTATAAATTATGCCTAAACATTGACTTCGAAAATTACCTTTTGATAACATAAAAATGTGTAAATTAAAGTATGATTTGAAACCAAGATTTATAGTATAAGATAATGTCGTACATGGTCCAATGTAAATATTCAAACACGTGAAATAGGATATGACATGCCCAGGACAATTTTGTGAATCAACGAAATACTTTATTTTCTTCAATAGAACTAGTAATAAAGAATAATCATTTTCCAAACTTTGAGGAACTCAATAAAGAAAAAGACATATAGTTAAAAAAGGGTCATCTTAAATTCTAAATATCATGCTCAAAAGAGAGATACAAAAATAAGAAAGAAAAAAGTGTTTAAGGTTTTTATAATATGAAGAACAAAACTTATGAAAATAATAGTTATAAAGATAATATGTATATTAAAACATGTATAGCCTAAACTACCCTAATTCAGATTATAACAAAAGCTCCATTGCATATTATTTAAAAATGAATATGATGGAGACCAAACTTAACCAAACAATTTGAAGACTCAATTCTCCCTAATTTTCCTGTTTCTTTTAACATAGAAGATTCTAGAACTTTTAAAAAGGAGTTAAACATTTAATTTATTTTCTCAAACAAGCGATAAAGTCTATAGATGCGCTGTAATAAAAACCGTATCGGACTGGACGCTTTGACCTGTTGAGCTGGAAACCAGAACAGTGGCCTGTCCAATTAAGTTAAATAACCTATCAAAAAAAACTATGGAAACTGATTGAGAACCACTGAAATCGGGAAAAACTAGAGCATCATGTGGTTTAAATAAAAAATAAAATTTAAATCATATTATTTAAAAATGAATATGATGGAGAACAAACTTAACCAAACACTTTGAAGACTCAATTCTCCCTAATTTTCCTGTTTGTTTTAACATAGAAGATTCTAGAACTTTTAAAAAGGAGTTAAACATTTAATTTATTTTCTCAAACAAGCGATAAAGTCTATAGATGCGCTGTAATAAAAACCGTATCGGACTGGACGCTTTGACCTGTTGAGCAGGAAACCAGAACAGTGGCCTGTCCAATTAAGTTAAATAACCTATCAAAACAAAAACTATGGAAACTGATTGAGAACCACTGAAATCGGGAAAAACTAGAGCATCATGTGGTTTAAATAAAAAATAAAATTTAAATCTTAGAAAGAGAATGACTCGTGATCTTCTAAAGAAATTTTTAAAATTCCTTCTTAATAAGTGTAGAAGTAAAAGAGAATATATTTATTACGTGTAATTGGCAATTCTGTGGGACTAGAAAAAGAATAGAAGTTGTTAACAGGAGAATAAGTTACAGAACAATAAATTTCCATTTTATTTATGGGGTAGAGGACGAATAAATTGAATATAGAATACTTTTTCTTTTTACATAAATTTCAATGGGTTTTTAATGGATATTCTCACACTACCTTTCATATTTTAAATTTTACGACCACTGTTAAAAATTTCGCTTTGACCTGTTGAGCAGGAAACCAGAACAGTGGCCTGTCCAATTAAGTTAAATAACCTATCAAAACAAAAACTATGGAAACTGATTGAGAACCACTGAAATCGGGAAAAACTAGAGCATCATGTGGTTTAAATAAAAAATAAATTTTAAATCTTAGAAAGAGAATGACTCGTGATCTTCTAAAGAAGTTTTTAAAATTCCTTCTTAATAAGTGTAGAAGTAAAAGAGAATATATTTATTATGTGTAATTGGCAATTGTGTGGGACTAGAAAAAGAATAGAAGTTGTTAAAAGGAGAATAAGTTACAGAACAATAAGTTTCCATTTTTTTTATGGGGTAGAGGACGAATAAACTGAATATAGAATACTTTTTTCTTTTTACATAAATTTCAATGGGTTTTTAATGGATATTCTCACACTACCTTTCAGATTTTGAATTTTACGACCACTGTTAAAAAAATTTCTTTCACGGTTTGTGTTCTAGAGTGGGCCAAGACCTGCCCTTCCGTCGGGCAGGCCATGCCCAACATTCTTTGGGGAAGGCCCAACAAGGCCCAAATCCCCCATATCGGGCACATATCTAAATTCGCCGTGCAGACCCTCCCCTGTTGGGCAGAACCACACATCTTTCACACGATCTCCACGTGCCCACCCCGGCGGAACACGTCATCAGGAAACTACCCACCTCTGAAAGAGCAGGTCAGCCCACCTTCTAGAGATCAAGGGACAATTGATCTAGGGCGAAGACCACGTGCTGGTCTTCGCTATGCCACATAAGCCTAGCAGTCACTTGAATTGGGCCTGGCATTCTGGCCCAATGCAAGTGACAGTTGGCCCTGCGTTGGGGTTTCACTATAAATACCCTCTCTTGCTAGAGGGTCAGTTATTCAATTTTCTACACCATTGCTGTATTTTCTCCCACTCTGATACTTTACTCCTTTAAGAAGTAAAGTGTCTTGCAGGTACACCCCCTCCTTCTTCCTATCTCCGCTGAACAGCTACCAATCGTCGATGCAAGGCCAATCAGCAATCTCTTCTGATCAGGTACGATCGATTTCTTTTTGATATAATTTTGTAGCAGTTTAGAGTATTATAATGTTTTTTTTACAAACTAAATTTTCATATTTTGAATTAAGCAATCATGTTAAAAGCCTATAAATTAGTATTGTTCTTTTAAAAAATTTCAAGATCAAATTCTAAATTTATTACTTATTTTTATTTACTAATTCTATATTCACTTAGGTATAACTATATTAATAGAAAATGTCAAAAACATATTTGTTTTGTAATAAAAAGTAAAAAATACTTTATATTATATTAAAAATTTTAATGAAGTATTTTCGATTCGACCTAGGCCCGACTCTAGTATGAACTTTAAACCTTGAACTCTTATCTACACCGATTTATTTTTTGTTAGTTATAACTACTGTAATAGATACTATTAATTAGATATTAAATATAAAAATTTACGAACAATTTGTAGTTCTCATATCGTAATTGAGTCCCACAAATTTTAAAATAGGAATATTTTCTTTTTTATCTTTTTCAATTAACTTGACTCTTTTAAATTCACAACATCATCAGTTACTTAAATTTTGAAAACACCCTTAATTATTGTTTCCTTTCTTTTATGCAATCTATACTTTAAAAAGGCATTAATACATCGTTTTAATTTCTAATTGTGATTAATGGGATTAACGTGCTTCCTATATTAATGGTTAGTTTTGTTGATTTTCAATATAAAATTAATAATATTTACTAACATTTTATTATTAATAGTAGATAGAGGAATGAATATGTGAATAGAGGTATAAAAATAACGGTAAATATTTAGAAAAACAATTTTAAATGATTCTTTAGTAATTTAAATGAATAAATGATTTTGGACGTATTTTTGTGTGAGCAAAAGAGAAGACACTTATTATGAATATGATAGATTATTAATTTTCTTTCATGAAAGTTTGATTTGTTAAAACCATACTAATTATCATAAAAATTGATATAAAAATCAATTCTTAATTCAAATAATTAAAACATACGCCTATGTATTTATCGATAAATGTAATAAAAACATACCATCAAATCACAATTACAAATATTTCTATTGAATAATTTTTAAATGTGTTTTCTAAATGTATGTGGTTTCGTGGTGTAGTTGGTTATCACGTCAGTCTAACACACTGAAGGTCCCCAGTTCGAGCCTGGGCGAAGCCAAGATGTTTAATTCTTTATCCAAATTTTATAAATTATGCCTAAACATTGACTTCGAAAAATTACCTTTTGGTAACATAAAAATGTGTAAATTAAAAGATGATTTAAAACCAAGATTTATAGTATAAGATAATGTCGTACATGGTCCAATGTAAATATTCAAACACGTGAAATAAGATATGACATGCCCAGGACAATTTTGTGAATCAACGAAATACTTTATTTTCTTCAATAGAACTAGTAATAAAGAATAATCATTTTCCAAACTTTGAGGAACTCAATAAAGAAAAAGACATATAGTTCAAAAAGGGTCATCTTAAATTCTAAATATCATGCTCAAAAGAGAGATACAAAAATAAGAAAGAAAAAAGTGTTTAAGGTTTTTATAATATGAACAACAAAATTTATGAAAATAATAGTTATAAAGATAATATGTATATTAAAACATATATAGCCTAAACTACCCTAATTCAGATTATAACAAAAGCTCCATTGCATATTATTTAAAAATGAATATGATGGAGACCAAACTTAACCAAACAATTTGAAGACTCAATTCTCCCTAATTTTCCTGTTTCTTTTAACATAGAAGATTCTAGAACTTTTAAAAAGGAGTTAAACATTTAATTTATTTTCTCAAACAAGCGATAAAGTCTATAGATGCGCTGTAATAAAAACCGTATCGGACTGGACGCTTTGACCTGTTGAGCAGGAAACCAGAACAGTGGCCTGTCCAATTAAGTTAAATAACCTATCAAAAAAAACTATGGAAACTGATTGAGAACCACTGAAATCGGGAAAAACTAGAGCATCATGTGGTTTAAATAAAAAATAAAATTTAAATCATATTATTTAAAAATGAATATGATGGAGAACAAACTTAACCAAACACTTTGAAGACTCAATTCTCCCTAATTTTCCTGTTTGTTTTAACATAGAAGATTCTAGAAATTTTAAAAAGGAGTTAAACATTTAATTTATTTTCTCAAACAAGCGATAAAGTCTATAGATGCGCTGTAACAAAAACCGTATCGGACTGGACGCTTTGACCTGTTGAGCAGGAAACCAGAACAGTGGCCTGTCCAATTAAGTTAAATAACATATCAAAACAAAAACTATGGAAACTGATTGAGAACCACTGAAATCGGGAAAAACTAGAGCATCATGTGGTTTAAATAAAAAATAAAATTTAAATCTTAGAAAGAGAATGACTCGTGATCTTCTAAAGAAATTTTTAAAATTCCTTCTTAATAAGTGTAGAAGTAAAAGAGAATATATTTATTATGTGTAATTGGCAATTCTGTGGGACTAGAAAAAGAATAGAAGTTGTTAATAGGAGAATAAGTTACAGAACAATAAATTTCCATTTTTTTTTATGGGGTAGAGGATGAATAAACTGAATGTACAATACTTTTTCTTTTTACATAAATTTCAATGGGTTTTTAATGGATATTCTCACACTACCTTTCATATTTTGAATTTTACGACCACTGTTAAAAATTTCGCTTTGACCTGTTGAGCAGGAAACCAGAACAGTGGTCTGTCCGATCAAGTTAAATAACCTATCAAAACAAAAACTATGGAAACTGATTGAGAACCACTGAAATCGGGAAAAACTAGAGCATCATGTGGTTTAAATAAAAAATAAATTTTAATTCTTAGAAAGAGAATGACTCGTGATCTTCTAAAGAAGTTTTTAAAATTCCTTCTTAATAAGTGTAGAAGTAAAAGAGAATATATTTATTATGTGTAATTGGCAATTGTGTGGGACTAGAAAAAGAATAGAAGTTGTTAAAAGGAGAATAAGTTACGGAACAATAAGTTTCCATTTTTTTATGGGGTAGAGGACGAATAAACTGAATATAGAATACTTTTTTTCTTTTTACATGAATTTCAATGGGTTTTTAATGGGTATTCTCACACTACCTTTCATATTTTGAATTTTACGACCACTGTTAAAAAACTTTGTTTCACGGTTTGTGTTCTAGAGCGGGCCAAGACCTGCCCATCCGTCGGGCAGGCCATGCCCAACATTCTTTGGGGAAGGCCCAACAAGGCCCAAATCCCCCATATCGGGCACATATCTAAATACGCCGTGCAGATCCTCTCTTGTCGGGCATAACCACACGTCTTTCACACGATCTCCACGTGCCCACCCCGCAGGAACACGTCATCAGGAAACTACCCACCTCTGAAAGAGCAGGTCAGCCCACCTTCCAGAGATCGCGGGACAGTTGATCTAGGGCGAAGACCACGTGCTGGTCTTCGCTACGCCACATAAGCCTAGCAGTCACTTGGGGTGGGCCTGGCATTCTGGCCCAATGCAAGTGACAGTTGGCCCTGCGTTGGGGTTTCACTATAAATACCCTCTCTTGCTAGAGGGTCAGTTATTCCATTCTCTACACCATTTCTGTATTTTCTCCCACTCTGATACTTTACTCCTTTAAGAAGTAAAGTGTCTTGCAGGTACACCCCCTCCTTCTCCCTATCTCCGCTGAACAGCTACCAATCGTCAATGCAAGGCCAATCAGCAATCTCTTCTGATCAGGTACGATCGATTTGTTTTTGATATAATTTTGTAGCAGTTTAGAGTATTATAATGTTTTTTTTACAAACTAAATTTTCATATTTTTAATTAAGCAATCATGTTAAAAGCCTATAAATTAGTATTGTTCTTTTAAAAAATTTCAAGATTAAATTCTAAATTTATTAATTATTTTTATTTACTAATTCTATATTCACTTAGGTATAACTATATTAATAGAAAATGTCAAAAACATATTTGTTTTGTAATAAAAAGTAAAAAATACTTTATATTATATTAAAAATTTTAATGAAGTATTTTCGATTCGACCTAGGCCCGACTCTAGTATGAACTTTAAACCTTGAACTCTTATCTACACCGATTTATTTTTTGTTAGTTTTAACTACTGTAATAGATACTATTAATTAGATATTAAATATAAAAATTTACGAACAATTTGTAGTTCTCATATCGTAATTGAGTCCCACAAATTTTAAAATAGGAATATTTTCTTTTTTATCTTTTTCAATTAACTTGACTCTTTTAAATTCACAACATCATCAGTTACTTAAATTTTGAAAACACCCTTAATTATTGTTTCCTTTCTTTTATGCAATCTATACTTTAAAAAGGCATTAATACATCGTTTTAATTTCTAATTGTGATTAATGGGATTAACGTGCTTCCTATATTAATGGTTAGTTTTGTTGATTTTCAATATAAAATTAATAATATTTACTAACATTTTATTATTAATAGTAGATAGAGGAATGAATATGTGAATAGAGGTATAAAAATAACGGTAAATATTTAGAAAAATAATTTTAAATGATTCTTTAGTAATTTAAATGAATAAATGATTTTGGACGTATTTTTGTGTGAGCAAAAGAGAAGACACTTATTATGAATATGATAGATTAATTAATTTTCTTTCATGAAAGTTGGATTTGTTAAAACCATACTAATTATCATAAAAATTGATATAAAAATCAATTCTTAATTCAAATAATTAAAACATACGCCTATGTATTTATCGATAAATGTAATAAAAACATACCATCAAATCACAATTATAAATATTTCTATTGAATAATTTTTAAATGTTCTTTCTAAATGTATGTGGTTTCGTGGTGTACTTGGTTATCACAGTCTAACACACTGAAGGTCCCCAGTTCGAGCCTGGGCGAAGCGAAGATGTTTAATTCTTTATCCAAATTTTATAAATTATGCCTAAACATTGACTTCGAAAAATTACCTTTTGGTAACATAAAAATGTGTAAATTAAAGTATGATTTTAAACCAAGATTTATAGTATAAGATAATGTCGTACATGGTCCAATGTAAATATTCAAACACGTGAAATCTAAATATCATGCTCAAAAGAGAGATACAAAAATAAGAAAGAAAAAAGTGTTTAAGGTTTTTATAATATGAACAACAAAACTTATGATTCTAGAACTTTTAAAAAGAAGTTAAACATTTAATTTATTTTCTCAAACAAGCGATAAAGTCTATAGATGCGCTGTAATAAAAACCGTATCGGACTGGACGCTTTGACCTGTTGAGCAGGAAACCAGAACAGTGGTCTGTCCAATTAAGTTAAATAACCTATCAAAACAAAAACTATGGAAACTGATTGAGAACCACTGAAATCGGGAAAAACTAGAGCATCATGTGGTTTAAATAAAAAATAAAATTTAAATCTTAGAAAGAGAATGACTCGTGATCTTCTAAAGAAATTTTTAAAATTCCTTCTTAATAAGTGTAGAAGTAAAAGAGAATATATTTATTATATGTAATTGGCAATTCTGTGGGACTAGAAAAAGAATAGAAGTTGTTAACAGGAGAATAAGTTACAGAACAATAAATTTCCATTTTTTTTATGGGGTAGAGGACGAATAAACTGAATATAGAATACTTTTACTTTTTACATAAATTTCAATGGGTTTTTAATGGATATTCTCACACTACCTTTCATATTTTGAATTTTACGACCACAGTTAAAAATTTCGCTTTGACCTGTTGAGCAGGAAACCAGAACAGTGGCCTGTCCAATCAAGTTAAATAACCTATCAAAACAAAAACTATGGAAACTGATTGAGAACCACTGAAATCGGGAAAAACTAGAGCATCATGTGGTTTAAATAAAAAATAAATTTTAAATCTTAGAAAGTGAATGACTCGTGATCTTCTAAAGAAGTGTTTAAAATTCCTTCTTAATAAGTGTAGAAGTAAAAGAGAATATATTTATTATGTGTAATTGGCAATTGTGTGGGACTAGAAAAAGAATAGAAGTTGTTAAAAGGAGAATAAGTTACAGAACAATAAGTTTCCATTTTTTTATGGGGTAGAGGACGAATAAACTGAATATAGAATACTTTTTTTCTTTTTACATAAATTTCAATGGGTTTTTAATGGATATTCTCACACTACCTTTCATATTTTGAATTTTACGACCACTGTTAAAAAAATTTCTTTCACGGTTTGTGTTCTAGAGTGGGCCAAGACCTGCCCATCCGTCGGGCAGGCCATGCCCAACATTCTTTGGGGAAGGCCCAACAAGGCCCAAATCCCCCATATCGGGCACATATCTAAATACGCAGTGCATACCCTCCCCTGTCGGGCAGAACCATACGTCTTTCACACGATCTCCACGTGCCCACCCCGCAGGAACACGTCATCAGGAAACTACCCACCTCTGAAAGAGCAGGTGAGCCCACCTTCCAGAGATCACGGGACAGTTGATCTAGGGCGAAGACCACGTGCTGGTCTTCGCTATGCCACATAAGCCTAGCAGTCACTTGGGTTGGGCTTGGCATTCTGGCCCAATGCAAGTGATAGTTGGCCCTGCGTTGGGGTTTCACTATAAATACCCTCTCTTGCTAGAGGGTCAGTTATACCATTTTCTACACCATTTCTGTATTTTCTCCCACTCTGATACATTACTCCTTTAAGAAGTAAAGTGTCTTGCAGGTACACCCCCTCCTTCTCCCTATCTCCGCTGAACAGCTACCAATCGTCGATGCAAGGCCAATCAGCAATCTCTTCTGATCAGGTACGATCGATTTGTTTTTGATATAATTTTGTAGCAGTTTAGAGTATTATAATGTTTTTTTTACAATCTAAATTTTCATATTTTGAATTAAGCAATCATGTTAAAAGCCTATAAATTAGTATTGTTCTTTTAAAAAATTTCAAGATCAAATTCTAAATTTATTACTTATTTTTATTTACTAATTCTATATTCACTTAGGTATAACTATATTAATAGAAAATGTCAAAAACATATTTGTTTTGTAATAAAAAGTAAAAAAATACTTTATATTATATTAAAAATTTTAATGAAGTATTTTCGATTCGACCTAGGCCCGACTCTAGTATGAACTTTAAACCTTGAACTCTTATCTACACCGATTTATTTTTTGTTAGTTTTAAATACTGTAATAGATACTATTAATTAGATATTAAATATAAAAATTTACGAACAATTTGTAGTTCTCATATCGTAATTGAGTCCCACAAATTTTAAAATAGGAATATTTTCATTTTTATCTTTTTCAATTAACTTGACTCTTTTAAATTCACAACATCATCAGTTACTTAAATTTTGAAAACACCCTTAATTATTGTTTCCTTTCTTTTATGCAATCTATACTTTAAAAAGGCATTAATACATCGTTTTAATTTCTAATTGTGATTAATGGGATTAACGTGCTTCCTATATTAATGGTTAGTTTTGTTGATTTTCAATATAAAATTAATAATATTTACTAACATTTTATTATTAATAGTAGATAGAGGAATGAATATGTGAATAGAGGTATAAAAATAACGGTAAATATTTAGAAAAACAATTTTAAATCATTCTTTAGTAATTTAAATGAATAAATGATTTTGGACGTATTTTTGTGTGTGCAAAAGAGAAGACACTTATTATGAATATGATAGATTATTAATTTTCTTTCATGAAAGTTTGATTTGTTAAAACCATAATAATTATCATAAAAATTGATATAAAAATCAATTCTTAATTCAAATAATTAAAACATACGCCTATGTATTTATCGATAAATGTAATAAAAACATACCATCAAATCACAATTACAAATATTTCTATTGAATAATTTTTAAATGTTCTTTCTAAAAGTATGTGGTTTCGTGGTGTAGTTGGTTATCACGTCAGTCTAACACACTGAAGGTCCCTAGTTCGAGCTTGGGCGAAGCCAAGATGTTTAATTCTTTATCCAAATTTTATAAATTATGCCTAAACATTGACTTCGAAAAATTACCTTTTGGTAACATAAAAATGTGTAAATTAAAGTATGATTTGAAACCAAGATTTATAGTTATTTTCTTCAATAGAACTAGTAATAAAGAATAATCATTTTCCAAACTTTGAGGAACTCAATAAAGAAAAAGATATATAGTTCAAAAAGGGTCATCTTAAATTCTAAATATCATGCTCAAAAGAGAGATACAAAAATAAGAAAGAAAAAAGTGTTTAAGGTTTTTATAATATGAACAACAAAACTTATGAAAATAAAAGTATAAAGATAATATGTATATTAAAACATATATAGCCTAAACTACCCTAATTCAGATTATAACAAAAGCTCCATTGCATATTATTTAAAAATGAATATGATGGAGACCAAACTTAACCAAACAATTTGAAGACTCAATTCTCCCTAATTTTCCTGTTTCTTTTAACATAGAAGATTCTAGAACTTTTAAAAAGGAGTTAAACATTTAATTTATTTTCTCAAACAAGCGATAAAGTCTATAGATGCGCTGTAATAAAAACCGTATCGGACTGGACGCTTTGACCTGTTGAGCAGGAAACCAGAACAATGGCCTGTCCAATTAAGTTAAATAACCTATCAAAAAAAACTATGGAAACTGATTGAGAACCACTGAAATCGGGAAAAACTAGAGCATCATATGGTTTAAATAAAAAATAAAATTTAAATCATATTATTTAAAAATGAATATGATGGAGAACAAACTTAACCAAACACTTTGAAGACTCAAGTCTCCCTAATTTTCCTGTTTGTTTTAACATAGAAGATTCTAGAACTTTTAAAAAGGAGTTAAACATTTAATTTATTTTCTCAAACAAGCGATAAAGTCTATAGATGCGCTGTAATAAAAACCGTATCGGACTGGACGCTTTGACCTGTTGAGCAGGAAACCAGAACAGTGGCCTGTCCAATTAAGTTAAATAACCTATCAAAACAAAAACTATGGAAACTGATTGAGAACCACTAAAATCGGGAAAAACTAGAGCATCATGTGGTTTAAATAAAAAATAAAATTTAAATCTTAGAAAGAGAATGACTCGTGATCTTCTAAAGAAATTTTTAAAATTCCTTCTTAATAAGTGTAGAAGTAAAAGAGAATATATTTATTATGTGTAATTGGCAATTTTGTGGGACTAGAAAAAGAATAGAAGTTGTTAATAGAAGAATAAGTTACAGAACAATAAATTTCCATTTTTTTATGGGGTAGAGGACGAATAAACTGAATATAGAATACTTTTTCTTTTTACATAAATTTCAATGGGTTTTTAATGGATATTCTCACACTACCTTTCATATTTTGAATTTTACGACCACTGTTAAAAATTTCGCTTTGACCTGTTGAGCAGGAAACCAAAACAGTGGCCTGTCCAATCAAGTTAAATAACCTATCAAAACAAAAACTATGGAAACTGATTGAGAACCACTGAAATCGGGAAAAACTAGAGCATCATGTGGTTTAAATAAAAAATAAATTTTAAATCTTAGAAAGATAATGACTCGTGATCTTCTAAAGAAGTTTTTAAAATTCATTCTTAATAAGTGTAGAAGTAAAAGAGAATATATTTATTATGTGTAATTGGCAATTGTGTGGGACTAGAAAAAGAATAGAAATTGTTAAAAGGAGAATAAGTTACAGAATAATAAGTTTCCATTTTTTTTATGGGGTAGAGGACGAATAAACTGAATATAGAATACTTTTTTTTTCCTTTTACATAAATTTCAATGGGTTTTTAATGGATATTCTCACACTACCTTTCATATTTTGAATTTTACGACCACTGTTAAAAAATTTTCTTTCACGGTTTGTGTTCTAGAGTGGGCCAAGACCCGCCCATCCGTCGGGCAGGCCATGCCCAACATTCTTTGGGGAAGGCCCAACAAGGCCCAAATACCCCATATCGGGCACATATCTAAATACGCCGTGCAGACCCTCCCCTGTCGGGCAGAACCACACGTCTTTCACACGATCTCCACGTGCCCACCCCGCAGGAACACGTCATCAGGAAACTACCCACCTCTGAAAGAGCAGGTCAGCCCACCTTCCAGAGATCACGGGACAGTTGATTTAGGGCGAAGACCACGTGCTGGTCTTCGCTATGCCACATAAGCCTAGCAGTCACTTGGGTTGGGCCTGGCATTCTGGCCCAATGCAAGTGACAGTTGGCCCTGCGTTGGGGTTTCACTATAAATACCCTCTCTTGCTAGAGGGTCAGTTATTCCATTTTCTACACCATTTCTGTATTTTCTCCCACTCTGATACTTTACTCCTTTAAGAAGTAAAGTGTCTTGCAGGTACACCCCCTCCTTCTCCCTATCTCCGCTGAACAGCTACCAATCGTCGATGCAAGGCCAATCAGCAATCTCTTCTGATCAGTTACGATCGATTTGTTTTTGATATAATTTTGTAGCAGTTTAGAGTATTATAATGTTTTTTTTTACAAACTAAATTTTCATATTTTGAATTAAGCAATCATGTTAAAAGCCTATAAATTAGTATTGTTCTTTTAAAAAATTTCAAGATCAAATTCTAAATTTATTACTTATTTTTATTTACTAATTCTATATTCACTTAGGTATAACTATATTAATAGAAAATGTCAAAAACATATTTGTTTTGTAATAAAAAGTAAAAAATACTTTATATTATATTAAAAATTTTAATGAAGTATTTTCGATTCGACCTAGGCCCGACTCTAGTATGAACTTTAAACCTTGAACTCTTATCTACACCGATTTATTTTTTGTTAGTTTTAACTACTGTAATAGATACTATTAATTAGATATTAAATATAAAAATTTACGAACAATTTGTAGTTCTCATATCGTAATTGAGTTCCACAAATTTTAAAATAGGAATATTTTCATTTTTATCTTTTTCAATTAACTTGACTCTTTTAAATTCACAACATCATCAGTTACTTAAATTTTGAAAACACCCTTAATTATTGTTTCCTTTCTTTTATGCAATCTATACTTTAAAAAGGCATTAATACATCGTTTTAATTTCTAATTGTGATTAATGGGATTAACGTGCTTCCTATATTAATGGTTAGTTTTGTTGATTTTCAATATAAAATTAATAATATTTACTAACATTTTATTATTAATAGTAGATAGAGGAATGAATATGTGAATAGAGGTATAAAAATAACGGTAAATATTAAGAAAAACAATTTTAAATGATTCTTTAGTAATTTAAATGAATAAATGATTTTGGACGTATTTTTGTGTGAGCAAAAGAGAAGACACTTATTATGAATATGATAGATTATTAATTTTCTTTCATGAAAGTTTGATTTGTTAAAACCATACTAATTATCATAAAAATTGATATAAAAATCAATTCTTAATTCAAATAATTAAAACATACGCCTATGTATTTATCAATAAATGTAATAAAAACATACCATCAAATCACAATTACAAATATTTCTATTGAATAATTTTTAAATGTTCTTTCTAAATGTATGTGGTTTCGTGGTGTAGTTGGTTATCACGTCAGTCTAACACACTGAAGGTCCCCAGTTTAAAATGACCAATTATGTTTGTAATTAAATCTTAAACTTGATTCATTTAATGATAAGAGCAAAAATAGGTATAGAAATCTTAAACTTGATTCATTTAATGATAAGAGCAAAAATAGGTATAGAAATCTTAAACTTGATTCATTTAATGATAAGAGCGAAAAAGAAGCCCAAACTATAGACAAAAAAAGATTTTTAAATACAAATTATTTATAAAGCAAGTCTATCTTTTAGGTAAAGTCAAATACAATAATATTAAATACATTAGCTTCAAACACCAAATCTAAAATGCAAATTTAATAACGTTTGCATATCTTAATTCAGAGTACAAACTTGTACAAATTAGTTAATTAATATATAATTACGATCTAATTATTTTGATTTCTATTTTTATTCTTCAAAATTGTGAGGTCACTCAATTAATGGTAAATTACTTTCTAAAAAAACTTAATGGTTGGGTGGATAGATAGTTGATCAAATCGCAAGATGGTTGATTAAGTCAATATTTTAAATTATATATATTATTTTTAATTATAAAAAATTAAAAATTGATTATTAATTCTATCTATTGTGAAACCGCTACAATTATAGAAAATGACGCTTTGTTTAATAACACTATAGTTTTGGTTGACACAATTTTCACTCTACAAATTAGTTTTGTAGGGATGAATTAGGTCAAAAGCACCACATTTTTTATTATTTCATCAAGATTTTGTTTAAGATTTGGTGAGTGACTTGCTATTAGATTTGCGCTATCGGGTTATCTACCATTGACTTTTATACTTCAGATGTTCAATCTTGAATCCTAGAAAGTATGTTAAGAGTCTCACATCACAATATATATCTTGAACCTATGCTTATAATTGGAGGCAATCCTCATCCTATAAATAGATTTTTTTCACACAAAAAAATTGAAAAGAAAAATTGGTATTTCTTACCATTACTACGGGGGTGTCCCTGAATTGTGTTGTAATGAACCTCTGTTGTATTTCTTAATGAGATTTTGTTTCTTTCCTTCATATTTTTGTTATGCAAATAGTTTAAACTTTTAAAGATCGTATAAATTGGAAACGATTTACGATTATGGATTTGGGCTGAATAACCGATCGATTATTTTCTATAACACATTACAGTAAATATTTCCTAAGAATAGGGATATCTTGTAAGGATTGTAACAAGCCTTTGTCAGAACTATTGCTTGATGTCTTTCCTTGACTGCTAATGAATTAGGGTCAAAGAAGAATATCAAAGGTTTTTCAGTTCAAGAATTTAAGAAAAATACTTTTGAGGTGCAATAAAAATTAAGGTTTTGTGACATGTCTCATTGATTTACTCCAGGGTTCATACTAAGCAATCCATACACTTCCCCTAGCATATTTTCTCTTAATCGTTAAAATTATTTTATCATTATGCTTTTTCCTATTAAAAACCCCAAACGAAACCCCAAGGTTATTTTGTTTGATTGAAATAACATCTGTACCTAAAAATTTACACGCAGTCCTCAGAGATCGATACTTGGAAAACCCCAATTATTACTACATCGGTAAAAGTTAGTACACTTGCTAATTTACCGGCCATGCATTTATTTGGATTCAGACGGAGCTTAAACTTTCCCAAACGTTGAAACAACTTCAGTAAGTATTCAATATGATCTTCTTCAGTCTTTGACTTACAAATCATATCATCCATATAGACCTCAATTTCTTTATGCATCATATCACGAAACAAAGTGGTCATAGCTCTCTGGTATGTTCACCAACATTTTTTCATACCGAAGGGCATCACTCTATAATAGAATCTTCCCCAGAATGTAATGAATGTTGTTTTTTCCATATCCTCAGGCCCCATCTTTATTTGATTATAACCGGAAAATCCATCCATAAAGGAAAATATATTGAACTTAGCAGTATTATCTACCAGCATATCAAGGTGTGGCAGTGGAGAATCATCTTTCGGACTTGATTTATTCAAATCTCTATAGTCAACGCACATTCATACTTTTCCGTCTTTCTTTGAAACAGGCACAGTATTGGCCACCCGTTGAGGATACTAAGCAGTCACAAGAAAACCAACATTAATCTGCTTCTGAACCTCCTCTTTAATCTTCACAACCATGTCGGGATGAGTTCTTCTCAATTCCTGTTTCACAGGTGCACATTATGGCTTCAATGGCAAACGGTGCTCCACAATATAAGTATCAAGACCAGGCATGTCTTGATAGGACCAAGCAAACACGTCAACATATTCTCTAAGAGGCTCTACCATCCTCTTCTTAACATTTGACAGAAGCAGTACCCCAATCTTGACTTCTTTCATATCATCATCAGAACCCAAATTAATTAATTCTACCGACTCTTCATGAGGCTGAATGATCTTCTCCTCATGCTCAAGCATCGGGAAATTTCATCTGGAATCTCTTCAACATCCTCTTCTTCAGCTCCAAACACAGGAACTCAAAGTTGGGAGAGGGCATAAGGTCATTGTTTTCAATGGGTTTAACAAATAATCTGCACAATAACTTATGTTTGATTTTAGAATATGAACAAGAAGTGCAAATATTATGCAGATAAAAGTGACTATCACATTATTATATATTTGGTTTTTTATGTTACCATTTTTCATAAATAAAGCAAAAAGGGAAAACATAATAAGGATAAACAGAAATAACATTTTATTGATGATGATAAAAGTTGAAAAAAAAGCCCTCACAAATTCACCTTCACCTTGGGCAGAGTGAAAGGATTTTTGAAAGAAACAAAAGAAAATTACTTTGAAACATGAACTACAGTAGGAACGTCAACAAAAATCAAATTCTTGCATATCAATCCACACGTCACAAAGTTGGGTGTTTCCTCCTCTTGGTCATCCTCTATGATGGCACTCACTTCATACTCAGGCTCCTTAGATTTTGGTCGAGGAGAGTAAAAGGGTACATATGCATCTTCTGTCTCAAAACCGTATCCAGGATCTTCCGAATAAGGCTCCTAGTTTTCAGCAGAAATGGAATCATTTACAAAACCCTTTGAGACATAATCTCGCACCATCTTTGTGTGTACTCTTTAAAAGTTTCTTTCTCTTTCTGAGACATTTCACGGAGTTGGTCACGGTCCGGAGCCATATCTAGATTGTACTTATAATGACAAATAAAAGCTTCTCCAAGATCATTGAAGGTCTTGATTTGGGAACTATCAAGTCCCATGTACCACTTTAGTGCAGCACCGGTAAGACTATCTTGGAAATAATGAATCAACAACTGATGATTGTCAGTATGAGGGGACATTTTTCTGGCATACATGACCAAATGGATTTGTGGACAAGTGTTCCCTTTATATTTCTCAAAATTCGGAACTTTGAACTTGGCAGGAATCTTCACATTTGAGACAAGACAAAGCTCGTGAGCATTCTTTCCAAATAACTCTTTTCCTCTTAAAGCCATGATTTCTTTCTGCATCTCAGCAAACTGATCTTGAAAATCATCCATACGATCATCCAAACTCTTTCTCAGATCATTGTAGAAATTTAGTCTTCAGCATAAGGCGTAGTGTGACCCACGGGTGGTGGCACAGGCACAACAGTAGGAACAACAGAATCTCAGCATTAGGAACAACATTAACCATAAGAGGTGGTAGAGTCATAACAACATGTACTTTTGGACCTTCAGAAACAGGAGGTTGATATCCCTCTGGCACAAGATTGAAAGGCATGCCACAAGGGATTCCAGGAGGCATCTGATATTGAGAAGCATTAACCGGGGCCACAGAAATTGGCATTGCTACAATCTCAGAAATCACAGTTCTCTACACAGGAGAATGAGGAGGTGGTGGTGGCTGATTCTGAGCAGCCACCAAAGCTTCCACCTCAGCAGTGAGTCTTTCCACACTATCATTCAGAGTTTTCACCCCTTCATGAAGCTCGCGGTTCACTTGTTGCAACTGATCCATCTTTTTCTTGAGATTAGCTCGAGTTTTTGTAGTGATGTTACAGCTTGGCTGAACGAAGACCAAAAGAAATAATAAGACACATGGAAAAGGCAAAATACAATGCATAAGATGCGAATGCAAATGCAAATGCAAATGAAAATGTTTTAGTTAGCTTTTAAGGATCTTTAAGATATAAAGCAATTACAAACGTCGTAAAGAAACAACAATTTTTGAAATAGTGATAAACATCTCATTTCAATGAATATTGAAAAGAGCTACACTTGGAAGTACAAGATACAGAAGATAAAAATTCAATAAGAAAAAGCTAGATCATAAGGAGCATTTGATGACGGTCTGAGCTAATACATCCTTTGGAGTCTCTTAATCTCTCTCTCATAGTTGTCTTTCATGGCAGTCTTCTGTAACACAAGCTAATCCACAACACCTTTCCAAGGACTGGAAGTAGGAGGATGTGATGATGAAGTAGTAGAGAAAAATAAATCCTTTTCATGTCTCTTCACAACGCGTCGCTCAAGCAACTCAATCACGTCATCTTTCTCCTTTACCTGCTTTTGCAACTCCGTCTTCTCCTTGTCAGAAGCATGAAACTTACTTTCCCACATCCCTTTTCTGGGTTCATCTTGGCTAAAGCATGTTGAAGAGTCTTTACATCATTAGAATAAACAGGGAGCGAAGTAGCGACCATTGTATTCATGGATTTCTCAAAAAGATAAGGCATTTTGAGCTCGTTAGCAGTCTTCTTCACCCAAAGCGTATAAGGTTCCAAGGCTATGCAAACTTGTCTTCCAAGCTCTCCTTTACCCATCCTATGAATCTTAGTCCAAGCATGAGCCATTCTTCTCCTCAAACCAAAGATTCATCCCCTCCTTGGAAAAACAAACCTTCTAATAGAATATTTTTAGGCTTATCCTTCAACATATAACCAAGTTGACGACGACCTAAACTCGGGTTGTAGTTAATTCCATCTTGTGTTCTAAGAAGAGGAACATTGGAGAATTCTCTACAACTATTAATAATCTAGACATTCTCATAAACATAAGAAGACCATGTAATATCAGCATGAGTAAGAGACATGACCCTCTGAAACCACCTTAAACAAATCTTGTTCTCTCTAAAAGCAGATGACTGTGGGAAGTGAAAAATAAACCAATTATACAGCAGAGGTGTGCAACAAACAATGGTACATTTCCTCTTAGAAGTCCTACTATGGATGCAGAAATAGGTGTCACCAAGTAAAGTCGGAACATGATTCCCAATCAAGAAAATCCTAATAGCGTTAACATCGACAAAGTTGTAAATATTTGGGAACAAGATTAGTCCGTAGATAAGCAAAGCAATTATAGCCTCAAACACCAATGTGCTACCAGCGTTAGCAAATAAAATGACTTTCCCAATCAAGAACTTAGAAGTAAAACCTTTGATACCTCTCTTAACCATCAGATTCTCATTTATATCAGATTTCGTCAAATGAAAACCGCAGCTAGTTTATAATTTCATTTAAAGAACCGCACCTAAAACTTAGGAAAAGTCCACGGTTTTTAATAAGCAATCCTTAAAAAGTCCACGGTTTTTGCTGGATCTACTAAATTCTTAGTCTTGCTCTTGTGCATTGTTGTTGCACTGTAGTTATGCAAATTTCTATTGAATTGTATTTGTTATGCAATTTGGGCATCTTGTGAAGATCATTAATTTATAATCGATTATGAACTTACAATGCCAAGCAATAATCTAAAACATTGCCAATTTTAACACTTTTCTGTCTAGTATCGGTAAAACTCTATATGTATATTTATATTTGTATTAATATTAATACAACAACAAAGGAGAGATAACTCTATATGTATATTTATATTTGAACTTCATTGTATAGTTTGCGATTTTCTTCTAGAACCCTATGATATCTAGAAGCAGCCTGAGCTAAGCTGTGAATATGCATTCCTGAAAAGAAAAACAAAATAAAAGTTATGTAAGATGCAACTTGTAATTCACTAGTACACTAAGAGAAGGATGAGAACAAAAGCAATGTGATTTGATCACAGATCCATCCTTACCAAGATTGGAAAATCCATCACGAAATTTCATTTGCATGAACTGCATACCAGCTTTTGTCGTGTGAAGAGTAAGCTTTAGCTCCTACAAAATATGCATAAATATTTAATTAGCAGGGTGAAAAAATTGCAAAATAGAACCACGTATGCAGAAATATTTAGTTCAGCTCCTGTAACATTCGGTACTGCTGCTGGAAGTAACTTTGGTTTACTCACGCAAGACTTCGACATAGGTAGTAGTTGCATAGAGTTACCAATCCCACTACTCGGCCTAGTTCGAGCCAGTTAATATACCTCTGATAAATAGAATATTTCTAACATTTCAGCATGACTACTTATGAACAATGCAGAACACGGACAAGGCTTTGGACATGTCTGCATAATCGTGTGATAAGGATGATATTGCAACATCCCATGCGTATTTCGCTCTATCTGCTCATAGATAATTGAAAGCATGTATTCATCTGCATACATAAATAAAAAAATTTGTTAAAATGTTCAGATCAAACATCTTCAATAAATAAATGCAGACAGAAGATATAGGTCAAATCTTATGACCAAATTTGTTATCGCCAACTTTACATCGCTATTTACTTTTAATGAAGGCTCTTGTCACCATAGTTGAATTCTTTCCATAGGGAAGCAATGTGTGATAAGTGTTTCTCCCTTTGGCGTCCCTACTGTCATGCGACAACAGTCACACTATCGTAGTCGGCTTAAAACAACACAATTAAAAGTGGCATGGTTTTATGACATATGAATTAACTGAAACCATCACCAGAATTATAGTTGATTGAATATACTACTCATGATAACTTAATTTTGACATCGCGGTTATAAAGACATGTCACATGTGCATCACTTTATCTCTATGTGAATATCATGGAAATATTTCAATGACGATCTTGCATCAATCCAGTTGAGAATACAAATTTTTAACATTCTAATAAAGCATGCTCAGTATTCACATCAACATAGGTCAATTATACATGAAACATTTATTCAAACACCTAATATTCATCGTAAATAGACCATAAAAATAGTGCCTTCTCATTGAAGGTTTATTCCCTGCTTGAGAACAAGGAAAGTTCCCAAATCAAAATAACTCTCAATTTATGAGTTAAAAAGGGATGAAGAAAAAATAAGACTTACCTCATTATTGATTACATGAGCAAATATTGACGCTTTGATGTTGATCTCGCCGCATTTGAGAAGAATACCACAAATTCAAGACTATTCAGTTTGCCCTAGGGTCGATTTCAACATCGGAGAATTTTAACGCCTTCAATAGCTGACCGTTACGAAGTCGGACGCTTTAGATGGAACTCTTTCCTTACTGGTAAACTCAGACGGCGCCGGCTTATGTAATCCGACTCATATTCTTTGCGTAGGATTTCCATTACATATGAACATATTTTCGTCAACTAAACCAAATTCTTTTGCCATTTGCAACCTTTTGCTCTCTACTAATGTCGTCGATGACATGCAAATAACGGAGAGAAAAAGACCAATTCCCATCCTTTTCAATTCTGTGAAGCCTCTTACCTTGTTCGTGACTTTCCTTACTATTGGAACAATGCCTCTATCGTAAATTGGAACCCAAATGATGACAGCTATGATGTCGAAAGTTGAAAGAGTGGCAGCGGGAATTTTCAAAGAAGCAATAGTCGTGTCCATCATTTTCCCTTGTTCAACAAACAACGATGACATTTGTGCATAAGCATCTTTAGTATCTAAGGTGGATGGATTGCAATGTTTGGGAGCAAGGACATTAAGAAGATATGCACAGCGATGACACCTGTTGTTCAAACCTGTATCAGACCTGCCCAACGATTGAAACAACATATACATGCTAATCACCAAAACCAAATGACATATGCTCATTACATACACCAATCCACCTTAGTCTCTATGCAACTAACCTACACTTTCCTACAGTTATTGCAAAACCATGCCAAACAAGCCGAAGAAATACAATTCAAGCCATAAACACAAGGTAAGAAATAAGCTGCAATACAAAGGAATTACAGCAGCCATTCTGCATTACCACAAGAAAACTAACAGCAGGGCTAACAAATCTTCATTGACAATCACATAACTAATTTCAGTTTAACACAACATGTAACTAATTCCATTACCAGCCATAACAGATTTTCTTCTAGGAAGAAAAGGAGCAACACATTACACTACCAATAGTCACAAAGTCATAACTAACGAACTAAGGTAACTGATTTACAAATGACTAATTTACTTGCCTAACCTATTAAATTGACAGAGCATTTTGTTGCACACCTTGAATTTAACTCTAACAGTTTCATGACACAATTTCTGACACTGAAGTAATTTACCAATGGCTCAATTTTACAAGTTTCACCAAGTTTTATAACAGACCTCAAACTTACAATAACAATGCAACAGTCTTTCCCTAATTACTAACTCATTCACACTTCGCAAAACTAACCAAGAAAAATATAACACTACCTCTAACTTCACATTTAACAAAAATTGCAAAAATACTCAGCTCAAACAGTATTCCAAATCGAACTGACTTCGTAACAAAATTTCATCACAATATCATCATAACAGAAACTCAACACCAAAGTTCCAATTCAACAAATTTCAATACATAAACCACATTTCTTAGGGTAGCTAACTTAAACCTTAAATCCCTACACAATGCATACATTAGCATTTAATTCAACAGCCCACACATTGATACATTATCCAAACTCTAATGTTCCTAGTCTACAACCCAACTTCAATAGCAGCCAGCCTCAAGCTAACATCTGTAGCCTAACCTCAGCTTTTTCCTCTATCATCCATTAACCTAACAATTTACACAACAACTCATTTAACTTCACTTTAACATTCATAACTCTCATTAACCATTTTTTATTGAACCTAACTAACTAACCAATTCCCTAACTAACTTTAACCTTGGATAACTAACTTCAACTAATCAATTAACTTCCATAACAGAATCTCTCCAAACTCATTTCAAGTCTAACAGAATTTAACTCCATTCCATTCCCTAAAACTAACCCCATTGCGATGTATAAGTTGTTGGATGCATCCTCATCAACCTCTTTCTCAGTTCTTCATCCTCTGCATGTTTTCAGTCCTCACCAAATTCTCTCTCTGTGTTCATTCCCACACTTCCCTTGAATTCTAATTCTGCACAATTCAGAACCACCAACTCAATTCGTTCATCTTCATCACTTCAACGCTTGGATTTCACTCTCACACCCTCTCTGCTGTAAACGAATTACCATGATTAACTTCTTATTCAAGAACTCGCAGCAGTTCGCACAACAATGCAACTCATGCAACAGAACACGCATCACGCAAGTAGAATAAGGGCAATAAAATCACTCATCTCTCAAGACTCTCACTCACAAAGGAAGCAGCAAGAACAATTACACAACACCACTTGAAGCCACAACAACAACACAACACCAATAATAGAATAATCAACAATTCAGAACCTACAGGCTAAAGATATTGGAGAAGAAGAAGAAAGAATTGGAGAGAAGAAGGAGCAATAGATTCATACTTACCTGAGTGGAGCTTGTCCTTCGTTCATCCTTATCAACCCCTACAAGACCGGAGAACTTCTCATCCTCGTAAGTAGGATTTCTTTGTTCTTCTTCCATTTTCCTTTATTCAAGTTGCAGTCTTGTAGCTTTGAACCTGAGGAATCAAAGCCCAAACATTGTAGCTTTTGATTACTCCTTTGAACCTGAACATCTCATTACTTGGCTATCGTCAACCAATTCCACAAGTTGAGGCGTCTTCTTAAGACTGAGATCGGCCAAAAGTTCGTGTGAATGAGGGAAGGGAGAAAAGTTAGGGTTTAAACAACCCCCAATTTCAAGTTTTAGAACATATTAATTAATTAATAACTTTCGAATTAAAACTAAAATCATATGGTGTTATTGTTCTAGTGGTAGTGAGGACGTTCTACATAGCAAAGGACTTGGGTTCGAGTACCGGTTTTGCCATTTTTCTTAAATTAACTTTTCAATTGTATTTTCTAGTTTGAGTTAGAGCACTTTAAGGACAGAGGTTCGATCCCCACTCTGTATATTTAATTATATGCGAATAATTAACATTAAATTTTAAAAAATAGAAATAAAAAATACCACACTTCAAAAGCGTTGTAAAAAAGGAATAAGCTACGGTTATACTATAACCACATTTTCAAAACCGTAGCATATAATAAATAAGGGACGGTTTTGAAAAAAAATTGTCAACACGTAAAAATGCGTAGCATGTGTTACTTATAGGGACAGTTTTTACAGTCGTTGTCTATTCCTCCGTTGCCTAAAGTCATTTTTGTTGTAGTGTGTGTTGTAATGAACCTCTGTTGCATTTCTTAATGAGATTTTGTTCCTTTCCTTCATATTTTTGTTATGCAAATAGTTTAAACTTTTAAAGATCGTATAAATTAGAAACGATTTACGATTAGGGATTTGGCCTGAAAACCCGGTCGATTATTTTGTATAACACATTACAGTAAATATTACCTAGGAATAGGGATATCTTGTAATGATTGTAACAAGCCTTTGTCAGAACTATTTCTTGATGTCTTTCCTTGACTGCTAAGGAAATATTGCCTCGAAGATCGATACTTGGAAAACCCCAATTATTACTACATCGGCAAAAGTTAGTACACTTGCTAATTCACCGGCCATGCATTTATTTGGATTCAGACGGAGCTTAAACTTTCCCAAACGTTGAAACAACTTCAGTAAGTATTCAATATGATCTTCTTCAGTCTTTGACTTACAAATCATATCATCCACATAGACCTTAATTTCTTTATGCATCATATCATGGAACAAAGTGGTCATAGCTCTCTAGTACGTCGCACCAGCATTTTTTCATACCGAAGGGCATCACTCTATAATAGAATCTTCCCCAGAATGTAATGAATGTTGTTTTTTCCATATCCTCAGGCCCCATCTTTATTTGATTATAACCGGAAAATTCATCCATAAAGGAAAATGTATTGAACTTAGCAGTATTATCTACCAGCATATCAAGGTGTGGCAGTGGAGAATCATCTTTCGGACTTGCTTTATTCAAATCTATATAGTCAACACACATTCAGACTTTTCCGTCTTTCTTTGGAATAGGCACATTATTGGTCACCCGTTGAGGATACTAAGCAATCAAGCGAAAACCAACATTAATCTATTTCTGAACCTCCTCTTTAATCTTCACAGCCATGTCGGGATGAGTTCTTCTCAATTTCTGTTTCACAGGTGCACATTCAGGCTTCAATGGAAAACGGTGCTCCACAATATAAGTATCAAGACCAGGCATGTCTTGATAGGACCAAGCAAACACGTCAACATATTCTCTAAGAGGCTCTACCATCCTCTTCTTAACATTTGACAGAAGCAGTACCCCAATCTTGACTTCTTTCATATCATCATCAGAACCCAAATTAATTAATTCTACCGACTCTTCATGAGGCTGAATGATCTTCTCCTCATGCTCAAGCATCGGGAAATTTCATCTGGAATCTCTTCAACATCCTCTTCTTCAGCTCCAAACACAGGGAACTCAAAGTTGGAAGAGGGCATAAGGTCATTGTTTTCAATGGGTTTAACAAATAATCTGCACAATAACTTATGTTTGATTTTAGAATATGAACAAGAAGTGCAAATATTATGCAGATAAAAGTGACTATCACATTATTATATATTTGGTTTTTTATGTTACCATTTTTCATAAATAAAACAAAAAGGGAAAACATAATATGGATAAACAGAAATAACATTTTATTGATGATGATAAAAGTTGGAAAAAAAAGCCCTCACAAATTCACCTTCACCTTGGGCAGAGTGAAAGGATTTTTGAAAGAAACAAAAGCAAATTACTTTGAAACATGAACAACAGTAGGAACGTCAACAACGATCAAATTCTTGCATATCAATCCACACATCACAAAGTTGGGTGTTTCCTCCTCTTGGGCATCCTCTATGATGGCACTCACTTCATACTCAGGCTCCTTAGGTTTCGGTCGATGAGAGTAAAAGGGTACATATGCATCTTCTGTCTCAAAACCGTATCCAGGATCTTCCGAATAAGGCTCCTAGTTTTCAGCAGAAATGGAATCATTTACAAAACCATTTGAGACATAATCTCGCACCATCTTTGTGTGTACTCTTTAAAAGTTTCTTTCTCTTTCTGAGACATTTCACAGAGTTGGTCACGGTCCGGCGCCATATCCAGATTGTACTTATAATGACAAATAAAAGCTTTTCCAAGATCATTGAAGGTCTTGATTTAGGAACTATCAAGTCCCATGTACCACTTTAGTGCAACACCGGTAAGACTATCTTGGAAATAATGAATCAACAATTGATGGTTGTCAGTATGAGGGGACATTTTTCTGGCATACATGACCAAATGGATTTGTGGACAAGTGTTCCCTTTATATTTCTCAAAATTCGGAACTTTGAACTTGGCAGGAATCTTCACATTTGAGACAAGACAAAGCTCGTGAGCATTCTTTCCAAATAACTCTTTTCCTCTTAAAGCCATGATTTCTTTCTGCATCTCAGCAAACTGATCTTGAAAATCATCCATACGATCATCCAAACTCTTGCTCAGATCATTGTAGAAATTTAGTCTTCAGCATAAGGCGTAGTGTGACCCACGGTTGGTGGCACAGGCACAACAGTAGGAACAAACAGAATCTCAGCATTAGGAACAACATTAACCATAAGAGGTGGTAGAGTCATAACAACAGGTACTTTTGGACCTTCAGAAACAGGAGGTTGATATCCCTCTGGCACAAGATTGAGAGGCATGCCACAAGGGATTCCAGGAGGCATCTGATATTGAGAAGCATTAACTAGGGCCACAGAAATGGGCATTGATACAATCTCAGAAATCGCAGTTCTCTACACAGGAGAATGAGGAGGTGGTGGTGGCTGATTCTGAGCAGCCACCAAAGCTTCCACCTCAGCAGTGAGTCTTTCCATACTATCCTTCAGAGTTGTCACCCCTTCATGAAGCTCGCGGTTCACTTGTTGCAACTGATCCATCTTTTTCTTGAGATTAGCTCGAGTTCTGTAGTGATGCGACAGCTTGGCTGAACGAAGACCAAAAGAAATAATAAGACACATGGAAAAGGCAAAACACAATGCATAAGATGCGAATGCAAATGCAAATGCAAATGAAAATGTTTTAGTTAGCTTTTAAGGATCTTTAAGATATAAATCAATTACAAACGTCGTAAAGAAACAACAATTTTTGAAATAGTGATAAACATCTCATTTCAATGAATATTGAAAAGAGCTACACTTGGAAGTACAAGATACAGAAGATAAAAATTCAATAATAAAAAGCTAGATCATAAGGAGTGCTTGATGACGGTCTGAGCTGATACTTCCTTTGGAGTCTCTTAATCTATCTCTCATAGTTGTCTTTCATGGCAGTCTTCTGTAACACAAGCTGATCCACAACACCTTTCCAAGGAATAGAAGTAGGAGGATGTGATGATGAAGTAGTAGAGAAAAATAAATCCTTTTCATGTCTCTTCACAGCGCGTCGCTCAAGCAACTCAATCACGTCATCTTTCTCCTTTATTTGCTTTTGCAACTCCGTCTTCTCCTTGTCAGAAGCATGAAACTTACTTTCCCACATCTCTTTTTCTTGCTTCATCTTGGCTAAAGTATCTTGAAGAGTCTTTACATCATTAGAATAAACAGGGAGCGACATAGCGACCATTGTAGTCATGGGTTTCTCAAAAAGATAAGGCATTTTAAGCTCCCTAGCAGTCTTCTTCACCCAAAGCGTATAAGGTTCCAAGGCTATGCAAACTTGTCTTCCAAGCTCTCCTTTACCCATCCTATGAATCTTAGTCCAAGCATGAGCCATTCTTCTCCTCAAACCAGAGAGTCATCCCCTCCTTGGAAAAGCAAACCTTCTAATATAATATTTTTAGGCTTATCCTTCAACATATAACCAAGTTGACGACGACCTAAACTCGGGTTGTAGTTAATTCCACCTTGTGTTCTAAGAAGAGGAACATTGGAGAATTCTCTACAACTATCAATAATCTAGACATTCTCATAAACATAAGAAGACCATGTAATATCAACATGAGTAAGAGACATGACCCTCTGAAACCACCTTAAACAAATCTTGTTCTCTCTAAAAGCAGATGACTGTGGGAAGTGCGAAATAAACCAATTATACAGCAGAGGTGTGCAACAAACAATGGTACATTTCCTCTTAGAAGTCCTACTATGGATGGAGAAATAGGTGTCACCAAGTAAAGTCGGAACATGATTTCCAATCAAGAAAATCCTAATAGCGTTAACATCGACAAAGTTGTAAATGTTTGGGAACAAGATTAGTCCGTAGATAAGCAAAGCAAATATAGCCTCAAACGCCAATGTTCTACCAACGTTAGCAAATAAAATGACTTTCCCAATCAAGAACTTAGAAGTAAAACCTTTGATACCTCTCTTAACCATCAGATTAGCATTTATATCAGATTTCGTCAAATGGGTGGCTGCAGCAATATCTTAGGGATTAAGAACTTCCTCCAAACTAGTATAAGAAACCTTATCAAAAACTAGTATACCCAATAAACAAGCATACTCCTCCAAGGTTGGCATGAGCTGATAATCAGGAAAAGTAAAACATCGGTTGACAGGATCATAGAATTGCACAAGGGTGTTCAGAATTTCGTCTTCAATGTTGGTAGAAAGAACATATAGAAGTCTCCCATGACGAGATCAGGAGCCTGCACGATAAACTACCAAGGACACTAGCTTTCTCAAATATGTAAAATCGGAAGCTCGGAAACTATACTTCTGAATGTTTCTCTTTCCAATGTCCATAGTCACAATATCTGCGATGTTCGTAAAGGAAAATCTTTGAGATCCTTAAAAACTTACTGGAAAAAAATGCCCATGAATGCATGAGTGTAAGATGCAACACCCACAAACAAGATCACACAAAGCATCTAGGTTCAAAGGTTCAGCGCGAGCATGAGGTCAAAGGTAAGAACCAACCCACAATGGTATGTACTAAGGTTATATCAGCACCTGTAAAACAAGGATCTAAAAAGTTCCCATAGTCATAATTCCATCTTTTGGATATTATAGACTTAAACGACTACTCGTTGGCCAACAATATTATCAAGAGAAACTCGTCTGAGTGTGGTATTGCGTAACAAATAATTCAAGCCTACACCTGAATAGCCACTGCACCACATCCTAATAAGGCCAAGATGGGTTGAAGGGTTCTAAGATCCTCAGCTTCTAAGGCTCCCAGGTCGGAAAAAGTAATGCCAAATACAACTACTCGTATGACATCAGTAATCCCAAAGGGGCCTCCACTGAGCGGGGGATCTCAAGTCATCTTAGTAAGTACTACTCCACATAAGCCAACAAAACTATACCACCCTCCTATCATAAGTGCACTCAAGTCTAGGTATAAGACTTATCTCACCACAGAGATCACCAAGCACCCAAACAGAACAAGCAATAACAAACAAATCATACAAAAAGCAATAAATAAATCAAAGTTGGCTAAACCCACTAGGAACCAGAGATTTTGGGTTCGTTCCCCAGCAGAGTCGCCACTTATCTGTAGTGGGGAAAATTGTGAGTACAAGCTATTTATTAACTTGTTGCAGTGACAATTGGATATCAAGCTATTAATTAACTTGAATCACAAATCATTATTCACCACCGGTCTTTAATTGTCCAAGGGAAGGGAAAAATATCGAAATAACCCATGAGTATGCAATGTAATGCAAAGCTAGAGAATCTAAGGTTCGGGGTTGGTTATACCTAGGGAAGGTGCTAGCATCCTAAGTATTTGTAGTACTCTACAAGAACCTCTTATTTTATTGTGTTAAGTGTTAATATGTTTGCTAGAGGGTGAGAAAGTAAAAGGAGACCTAAGGTATTATTCCTAAGTATGCTCGCCAAGACACCGCATCTCGTGCCTACGTATCCTGACGAGAATGGAATCAGAATATTTGTAGTTCCCTTTAAGGGGTAAATAAAGTAAAGGGAAAAAGTTGGTTTTTAGGAGAAGAGACAAGTCGTCATCTTTGGGAGAATACTATACTTTAACCACCACAAGCGTATAGAAGACGGTCTTTGCGTCGCATTGAGAGAAAGGCCTCAACCAGATTTAATTGAAGAGTATGCCACATACCTCTCTCAAGAGGAAAAGGTTCTACATCTTTCTCAATTATGTTATGGGGTAGGAGAATTATATCTTGACTACGTAGATGAATCATGTCTAATATTCTCTTGTGAGAATGAGATTTAATCTATAAGTTGTATAAGTTAACATCCTAAGGGTGTGTTTGGTTCGGGGTAGATGGAGGGGAGGGCAAATTTTTAATTACATATGTTTGGTTCAAATCTTAGGAAGGGAGGGGAGGGGAGAAAAATCCCTCCAAAACACACTTTTTGGTTCCCTCCGAATTGGGGGGATTTGGAGGGGAGGGGAGGGAATATGAGTTTTGATATTTAAAAATTATTATATTTACTAAAATATCCTCAGTTTAATTTCAGTATTTCAAAATTATTCGTTTTTTTTCGTGTTACTACTTTTTCTCGATTGTTTCCATCAACTTATTATAATTGTTCTCCACCTTCAAATTATTTTATAATTTCTATACTTAAGATAAATCACAATCATTGTCTTTTTTTTATAAAAAAAATAATTATGTTTAGTTATATTCGTTTTTTTCTTTTAATTTTGTTATGTATTCTATCATATTTTCTTTTATATCAAATTGTAAACCATTCATTTTATTTATTTTTGTTTATTTATTTTATTAAATATTTTGAACCATTAATATTTAATTATAAGTTATTTTATATATTTGTTTTGTTATATGATTCATCACAATATAAACGATGTTATTGTCATATAGTTTAATATAAGTTGGAAAGTTATAAGTCGAATCAATTGTACTCAATTTTTTAACTTTATGTGACAAATAAACACTTTTTTAATCACTAAATATTAGAAATTTTATTACCAACAAAAATACGCATGAATTTTTCAAATTTTAATATCATATGACTTATATAAGATCATAAGGATAAAAATGAAAATTATTAATAAAACCTCTCCCCTCCCCTTCTGAACCAACCACATTTTTAATTAAAATCCCTCCCTTCCCCTCCCCTCCTCTCTTTTGAACCAAACACTTATCTGATTAAAAAAATCCTTCACCTCCCCTCCCCTCCCCTTCCCTTCATTAAAATCCCTCCCCTCCCCTTTCCCTCATTTGAACCAAATAGACCCTAAGGGTACTAATTTAATTTTATGAATCTAAAATAAGATTAAAGAGAAATTATAATCTAATGTTATCATGCAATAGAGGTCAAAGCCTAAATCCTATATTGATTTAATTTATTAAAGATAAGGTTGACCGGATATTCTAAGGGACCGTGAGAAAGAACAATTATCTATGCACGCCAAATCTTGAATTCTTATCTTAATCATGATTCACCGGGGAGTGTCAGAACTTTAAACCAAACAATCAAAGTGCTTGAGAAACTATCAAACAATTAATCACAATCCTCAAATAATAATCCAAATATAAAGGCCTCATATATTTATTAGAAGTTAATCACCAATAAACTTTAAAAAAAGACTTCATAATCTCCTATTAAAACTCCTAATTAGTAAGAACAAACTATTCAACAATTAACTAAAATTTTAATTAAAAACATTATAATTTCAAAATTAGAATCTAATAAAAAACTAATTAATTAAATATAGTAATAATTAAAAGTTGAGAAAAAACAATATAGTGTAAGATAAACAAATAAGGGTTAGTTAGAAAAAGAAAAAACAAAAAACATGGGCCATGGGACTAGGCCCAGACGGACCTACATCAATAACAAGAATGTCGCGTGTCATAAAAAAAGGAAATGGACAAAAGAAATTGCCCAGTACTCTCTCCCTCTCGCACATGGTTTTTCTCAATCGGACGAACCCCCAAATTAATCACCAAACAAAGATTTTCATAATATTCACACAATACCAATCAAAGTGGAGCGAACAACACAAGCTAAAGAAGAATTCGAGTAATTCATAAAGAAGAAACAACAACTGAGCAACACACGAAGGTGAAGAGAACTTACCTGTCGGAGTTCGTCTGACGCGTCTTCGGCGATAATGGGAATAAGATGAAACCTGGGCACTATATAGGTATGAATCAAATGCCCTTCCTCTTTATGCAGCAATTTCTTTTGTAAGCGTGTAGTAGTTATTGTTGTCTCTGCTTTTGCAATGTATGCACTCACCCTTTGTAATGTGTGAATAAATTACGCGTCGGAGTGATTCTCTTGTGTGTTCTCTTTATTTTTTCTAATGCATGTATATAGGACTAGAAAATAGATAAGAATGATAATAACAATTAACACAATATTTGTTTTGTTTTTTTATAATAAGACAAGAATAGAAGGAATTAAAAATCATATTTTTGTGTTTTTTTATGATAAGACAAGAAAAAAAGAATTAAAAATCATGTTTTTGTTTTTGTTTTTTATGATAAGACAAAAATAAAAAGAATTAAAAATAATGTTTTTGTGTTTTTTATAATAATACAAGAATAAAAAGAATTAAAAATCGTGTTTTTTGTATTTTTTTATTATAAGACAAGACTAAAAAGAATAAAAAATTATGCTTTTATGTTTTTTAAAAGGAAAATATTAATAAACAAATTAAAAATAAAATTAATTAATAAAAATAAAATTTTACATTAAATATTTAATGAAATCTAAATAAATTAAATGATTATTTAATAAAAATGATTTAAAAACAAAATAAAAGTCTGGCAGAAAAGTGCTCAAAAAAATAAAATGAACACACCAAAATAATCAGAGCGAATTAAATGACTCGGAATAATACATCATTTCTTCAGATTTTGAAATAAATTTTACCTGCTAAAAAGACTTAAACTGACCAAAAACTCTTCCAAAAGATGGTCGAAAAATTTAAATGAGCACGTCAGGTTAAACTATGCGAAATATAGACTAATATCACTGACATTTGCAGGCTCGATCTTGAAATTTTCCAGTGATTTTACACACAGTTGATTTTTATTTGATAAATTCGGATGCAATTTCAACAAGTTTCTTCCAACTCATAAATTGGATATTATGCATGATAAAATGCGTGATATGCTATGCAGACGACGCGAAACGAAAAAACAGAATCTCATGGTCAAAAATTAGGGTGTGACAGATGCCCCTATTTAAGTTTATTCTATCCGTAGATATGGAGATTAAAATCTTCGTCATGACGAGATAGGAGAGACTTAAATACAAACATGCATAATTTTTGGTCCTAAGATCCCATAAGATGCACATGATATGACATAAAATGATATGAATGCAAAACAGGGATCTGTGACGGGAAAGATGCCACAGGAGATAATTGTATACAGACAACGCTGAAACACAATTAAAGAATGGAAGAACCGATGAGGAACAACTTAGAAAAGCAAGACTCCACGGGGAAAAGATCCAACTCCACTGGGGATGAGACTCAATTCCACTAGGGAAGAGACTAGCAACTGACGATCACAGGGTTACTTAAACACTTCGTATCTCCAACACATAAAGATGTATATTACCTATCATAAAGGATATGGTAGCCTAAACAATAAGCAAGAAATTTGAATGGAAGGATAACCTATTACCAACAGATGGTAGACTAAGAAAAAGTATCCAGTTGAAATAAAGGAACGCAAATTACCTACTATCAGGTACATGATAGCCTAAGCAAAGGTAAACACAAAAGGAAAGATGACTTACTACCAAACGCAGTAGCCTAAGCAAAGGTATCTGACCAAAAAGATGTAGTATATTACCTACTATCAAACATATGATATCCTAAGAAAAGATAATAACTTGAAACTAAGCTTCCATGATCAAAATTGGTTCAACTTCTTCTTTGAATAAATGATCCATAAAAGATAAAATAAACTTCCCCAACCTTTAAGACTGTTGTATGCTATGAACATGTCTCAGTTTCTTCTTTAATCAAGTATTCCACTTCAAAAGGGTAAAATAAACCTCCCCTAGCTTCAAGGTTGTATGCCATTAACGGGTCTCAGTTTCTTCTTTAATCAAGTATTCCACTTGAAAAGGGTAAAATAAATCTCCCCTCGCTTCAAGGTTGTATGTCGTGAATAGGTCTCAGTTTCTTCTTTAATCAAGTATTCCACTTGAAAAGGGTAAAATAAACCCCCCCTCGCCTCAAAGTTGTATGCCGTGAACGAGTATCAGTTCCTTCTTTAATCAAGTATTCCACTTGAAAAGGGTAAAAAAAACCTATCCTCGTCTCAAAGTTGTATGCCAAGAACGAGTATTAGTTTCTTCTTTGATCAAGTATTCCACTTGAAAAAGGTAAAATAAACCTCCCCTCGCTTCAAGGTTGTATGCCATGAACGGGTCTCAGTTTCTTCTTTGATCAAGTATTCCACTTGAAAGGATAAAAATAAACCTCCCCTTGTTCCAAGGTTGTATGCCAAGAACGGATCTCATTTCCTTCTTTGATCAAGTATTCCACTTGAAAATGGTAAAAATAAACCTCCCCGCGTCTCAAAGTTGTATGCTGTGAGCAGGTCTCAATTTCTTCTTTAACCAAGTATACCACTTGAAAAGGGAAAAATAAACCTCCCCTCGCTTAAAGGTTGTATACCGTGAATGAGTCTTAGTTTCTTCTTGGAAAGATGAATCCTTGTGGGAAAGTATCTTCACATGGGATTGGAACTTCACTGGAGATCTACGTCTTCAGTGGGAATCCATAACTTATTGGAGATCAAGAAACATCATTGGGGATCTTCATAAGAGATGAAGGACGGTTGATTTGTTAAACATGTCTTCTCAAACAAAGAGAAACACCATGTGTAATCTTCACCAAACTTCTCAAAGAGATGCCATTTGATTAAATCAAATTGAATAATTGAGTCATTGAGGAGAACACCACTGAGGAGTAATAATGTTGTAATTGAAATTGTATCAAAGAAAACAAAACCTAGTGATAGGAATTCTTAAATAAAGAGAAACACTTGTAAAGTCTTCACCAAACTTCTCTGATGGATTTATAGAGATATGCCATTTGATGGAGGTTAAGTTGATAGTGTTGATAAAATCATTAGGGATAGACAAACTGTCTTGAGGAGACAGCCATTTGTCATTCAAATAGAAGAGAAACGGTCGAAAAAGACTCTACCCATTAAGGAATGAACTCAACTAGGGTTTATCTTTATCCAAAAATGGAAAAGAAAACTAAAGCAACCATATTCCAAACTCAGTGGGGAATTAGAAAGGATGTGCTCTTTCTGGTGACGACTCTACTTGGAGGGAGAAGACAAATCCAATTACTTGGGGACAAACACAGCCAAAGTAAACAAACAAACAAACAAACACAAAAATGAAAAATGCACAGATGCCATGTATCCATATAAATGAATTTATCTTATGTTATACTTATCATGACAAAACAAACAAGGAGAAGTAAACCGGAGATGAAATAAACATCTTGACACAGATACTCGGCCAATCTTCACAAGATAGAAGCATCAATGGGGTGAATGGAAAGCCACACATAGTATCACTGTCATGTTTCAAGGCTTCAAACTTCTCTGGGCAAAAGAGAGCAATACACTTGGGGATATTATATCACGACTTCACTTAAGGGATTGTCAAGATGAATCTCGCTGCTCTGTTGGGATGAGAAAGATTCACTAGGAAAGGATCAAACTCATGATCGAAAAAACTTCATAGTGGATAAAATAAATATGCACTACGAACTGAAGTAGACTGAAAAGAAGTCATTATTGGAGATGCTAGAGTTGAGGCCTCACAGAGGATAAAATAAATATCCACTTCATTATAGGAACTCGGATCAAGGTCGTAACTACAGATATCAGAGTTGAGACTCTATAGGGATGACATAAACATCCACTTTGCCATGGAAGGTTGAAGTTGTAAGAAGTCCGTTGAGGAGTGAAATAACATTCACTTCACTGGGAAGTTTGAAGCCAAAGAAATTTACTAGCGTAGGCTTAGGTTACCAATATGGGAAATCGTGCACCTGACATGCCATAACTGCTTGAAGTGGAGCTTCACCGAGGGATTTTCATGACTATCCATGGTAGAGACTTAATGGGTAATCATCACGCCACTTGAGACAGGAGCTCTTTGGGGTATGGATGAAAAATGCTACGAGAACAAAGTAGCTTTACAATGATGAACTGCGTGGTGGTCGCCATTTCGAATGACATTTGTTGTTAATGGATAAAATAATCTTCAATTCTCAAATGCCCCAAGATTACATAGTTTATGAGAAGAAAGTCATTCCAAGAGGATTTTATAGAAAACTTGGAATCCAAGATGTTCCAATACCCTCTAAATCTTGGAAAGATTTGTCGAATCTTGACGTAACTGCCCCAGATTTACTGCATTCTGTATAGCTGAAACTTCAAATCTACCTCCTTAGGGATGGTTAGTCTGTGAAAGCAACAACTAGGAAACAAACTTGCCCCTGGTCAGCAGAGTCTTTAGGAAACATGCCCCTGGATATGATCATCTATTTGAAATGATTCACCATTTTCAACAGAGTTCCAAGTCTCAAGAGGTTGAGCTCATCATTGTTGTTCGTATGTAAGCTTCTATGATATCAAGCAACGTTAGCAAGCAAAAAAATGTTAACTCTAAAACTGCTAATGCAACACACATGTTAGTCTTGAAGTTTTTTTATTAGAAAGATATCACAATAACCTGTGACTGAATCACTAGTTAACATAACTCATAGGATTCAGGAAATTTTATCCCATCGAGTACGCTATTAAAATAAACCATGCTTCAATTAGGTCTTTTAAGGGTCGTATCGTGGTTTACTTCATAGTTTAAGAAACAAAGGATATAAGGCTCAAAGTTTATTTGTGCCCACCTGTCGCTACTGCAAAAAACGAGGCCGGCAAGACAGAAGAGTCTCCACCTTTCATTATTTATCCCTCAAAGCGGGAAAGGAAATGATCGGAAAAAACCTGATGCAAAAGGTATAAGACAAGGTCATCACAACCATTGTCTGGATTCGAGAGTCGGTTACACAAGGGGAAGGTATTAGCACCCCTCACATACATCGTACTCGATGGGATCCATGCTTATTGTGTTTATCTGACGGGTTTGTTACATCTATCTACACTAAAGGTCAGGTATGAAAAGAAAAGAAAATGACTCGGCAAAGCGTCGCGCTCTATGCCTAAGTATTCCCGTCTGGAACGAGAAATCAGAGTCAACGTAGTTCGCCTAACTACGGGGGAAGGTTGCTCGCCAAGATATCGCATCTTGTGCCTACGTACTTTCACACAGTGTGAAAGATCAGAGCAAACGTAGTTCGGGACACGAGAGACATAGGTTTGTCTTTTTTATCCGAGTAAAGTTAACAGACGGTTCCAGCAGTTGGTGTATGCAGCTCGACCATTGGAGACTTAGGCGTTTACCGTTTGCGGTAGAACCGAGAGTTAACAGAACTCTCCTTCTAAAAAAGGGTTTCCAAGGGATTAAAGGTCCAAGCGGATAAAAAGAGTTTGATCTTTGTTTTCGGTTTTTTAGAGAAGTATCTTTTATGGATGTTTGCAACTGATATCACACTAGAGAATATGACCTGAGAGTGAATGCGTCGCATGTCACCCAAAGGGTGCCATACTAAACATCCAGACTGTTGAAGAGAAACTCTCCAACAATCCTTTCTCAGATAGCTTAAGGCTCGTAACGTACGACATCAGTTAACCTTTATTACACACCACACAGGCAAGGGAGCTGAGCTCTACCAAATACCAGCAAGCAAAGCCACACAGTAAAAATACAAGCAGAGGGAAAAACTCAACCTCTAATGCAATACAAGCAAGGGGAGAAGCTCAACCCTTAAGATTCTCTTAGGCCTATGATCATATACATGAAGCCTAAAACCTAATGCAACACTCCAAGCAAATCACACCAATACAGTTGAATAAGAAGAAAATAGACAAACAGGGAACACAAGCCATCAATCTCCACAGCAGAGCAATCTTCTGACAGCAATCCAATCCAAAGTCTGTAACTGCTCTTCAGGTCCACATCATCTTCAAGATAAGTAAAGGGATACTCCATCTTCAAACTTTAACAATGAACTCCACCAAGAATGAAGAGAATCAACAAGATGAGTATTTGATGATGGGAAGCAGGAAGGAAACCAAAGGAATCCCCACCTGACACTCAACCAGTCATCAGAGAAAGGCATCCCCAAAAGTTCTACTCATTGTAAAAATGTCACACATCCCTCCAAAGGAGAGATGAGACTTTCACATGAGGACTTTGAATCATTGCATGAGAATGGAAGGTGAATGAAACCAACCATTCTTTGAAGAAAAAACTACTTCTAAAGCTCTCTCCTAAAAACCCTAATCTTATAAGCTACAAAAAACTAACAAAAAGGAAAGAAAAGCTCCAATCCAAGCTCCACCAGCCACTCCACAAAAGCTTCATCATGTCCATGACACCATCCAAGAGGAACCAGAAGCCCAACATGCAAGAAAATTCCACTTTGAGTCCATTCCAAAACAATCACCAAAGTTGAAGCACCAAAGGAACAAACAACTTGAATATTCTATCTAAAATAGCAAAACACAACCTAAAAATCTAATTATTTTTCTATGGGAACATGCATTTGTTAATGATGTATAGTTCAAAAATCAGGACCTAATTCAATCCCTAAGTCCTCTAATAAAATCCTAAGTCTAAAGGTATCAAGGGAAACCATTAATGGGGAAAGGCTCTAAACCTATCTCTAATTCAGAAGCTAAGATTTTCTAAAGAATGTGAGAATAATCCTATGGGAGCATACATATCTAACCTAGCAGCCATCAAAAATTCAAAGCAAAAATCCAAACCAAATGAGAGAACAAAAATCAACAAACAGACAGCTCTATTATGCAAAAATAAAGAAATATCCAAAACAAGAAAAATATGAATTAAATTGAAAAATCAACAAAAATTAAATCTAATGCTACAAAAAAATCACAAATAAAGCAAGGATCATGGGGATATTTTTATTTTATTTTTCTGACAATTATTGAAATTTAAAATGATTTTAGAAGATAAAAGGAATTAAAGAAAATCATAAAACAAATAAAAGAAAATAAAATGCTGGAAATAATGAGAGCCATTGGATTGTAAGACTAAGTAATCAGATCCTAGGCTAACGCGTGTGTCCATGCAGGCATCCCAGTCACACGCTGACTGGGATTAATGAAACGATGTGTTTCATTGTTGGAGCCAACTCAAGTTCAAATCTGAGCCACACGATCATCATAACAAGTCAAGGTTTTTGGGAGATCCAAGGGCCACGAGACTTTCTTCTTCCTCTAGCTCAGGTGAGATACAAAAACACAGACGATGGCCCAGACGGTGGCGCCACTGTCTTCTCCGGTGAAGGTCAAGTTACAGGTGTCCAGAAATTACAAACCTTATACCTATCTTGCTCAGAATTTCACGTTGATCACGAATAACCTATCCAAATTAACTGAAACCTTCTAGATTTCCAAAACCGAATCAAGATCCAAATTATGTCATGTCATTCATCCTCACCAATTGTCCAATTAATGGTACAGAAATGATCCTCATACTTCACTGATTAACCTAAGTTATTCATTGTGTATTAATTCATCCAGATCAAAGAGTTTCGAATCAAAACAGAAATGGTACCACATGATCAATCATTACCAATTGCTACCAATTTGATCCTAAAACATGCTACATTTCACATAGATCCTAGCCACATGTTCATTTCTAACTACATCATGCTAAATTAAGAGGAAAATTGAGATTTACCAACCTGACTTGTAGCTTTGAATTGAGGTATGTAGAACACGATTCTGGCCTCAAAACTATGCAGATTGCTTCAATGCTTGACGAGGAACACTTTGCTAACTTCAATTTGCTTGGATCTGGCCTAGAATTGAAAACACGATTTCCAAATTTCTCCTTCAAGCTCCAACTCCAATCCTTGGCTCTGGTGCGAAATGCTCTCCAAAAAGGTTCCAATTCATCCACAGAACTTAAATAGAAAGTGTTTGTGGGCTTTTTTGATCCAATGGAGGCCCAAAACAGAAAAACCAATTTTCAATTTTCTTCAAAAAACTCAACATGCCATATGCGAATTATGGCTCAAAAGCTTGCTTGGGAAGCTTTGGTTAGCTTGCATAACACATGTGGAATGAATTCAAATCAGCTAGAGCTTCCCAATTGCCTTGGTGAATGATTTCTTATGATGTTGCTTATTAGTGAAGAAACATGCCAAACCACCATGAATTATAGGTCAATTGAAAAACCTAATAATGCCAATGTTTCTAAAACATCATTTCTGATCAAATTGAGTGGTCATTTGGCTTTGTTTGAGCACATAACAAATTATTTGAATTTCCCACCAAATAAGACCTTTAATTTCTCTTTCTTTCAAACCAATTCAAATTAACTCTCACTATGGACCAAACCAATTCATCATGAGCTTTTGGTTGACCTAAAAACCATATTTTGAGCAAGTCCCATGTTGAACAAAACTCCATTTGAGATGTGCAAGTTGGAGATTTTGACCTATAATTGAGAATGACCTATAATCCCACTTTCCCAAAATACCCCCAACTTGTAAACCTCATAACTTGAGTTCTACAAATAAGATGGAAGACTTCTAATACAATTTGGAAAGCTAAGATCAAGAGGAACAACTTTCATGTTGGCCAAAAGTTTAGGAGAAACACCCTCCTAGGTCAAAAGTAGCTTGAAAGTCAGGTGATTTTCACAGACAAATTTCAGAGGCATCTGAGGACCTGTAACTTGTCTGAACTATAACTTGAGTTCTATAAATCCAATGGAGGATTTCTAGTAATCAATTTAAAGCTAAGAGAATGATCTACAAGTTTCATGTTGGCCAAAAATGGAGATGAAACTTGCATCTTAAGATAAGTGGTCTTGAAGTTAGGCACCAAATAGGGGATTTTACCCTGAGAACCCTAATTTAGCAACTCCTCACACCTTGAACTTTTCTTGCATGGATCTTGAAATATCATCTCATGTGTCTCAACACAACTATCCATGATTGCCAAGACCTAGAATTGAGCTTTGATCCTCCTCAATTAGTCAATTGACTTAGGATTACTCAGGTGAAAACCCTACTTGTCACACCCTCAAATGTGGCTCTTCACACTTGGCACAATGACTTGATTGAGCTCCACCATGACCTTTAAAGCACTTCAATGAGCTCTACTAACACCTCCTCACCTTGGTCAAGACCTCACCATCCATTGATGATCTTCAATTGGTCCTCAAATCAGGAGACTAACCCCATACAAACAAATGAACCTCTTAAGAACCCAACCTTCTTCCTGATGATTATGATGACTTCTCAAACTTGCATAAGACCTCTAGGAAGGATCCACACTTGGTCCCCTATTAAATGAACAATGCTATGCTATGAAAATGTTAGATTAATGCAATGTTAATGCAGTGAAACATAAACCAAGTAAGAAAAGGTTAGGCAAATTTTAGGGTGCAACAGTTGCCCCTATTCAAGCGGCTTGGACCCGATAGGATGAAAAGCTAACGACTTTCAGGCAATCGAGGTAAAAGATGGTTGAATACCAGAGAACCCGGAAATTTTCTAACCGAAGAAATAAACTTCCACACTGCTTGGGAACACTACATCTAAACAATTGAATCCGGTTGTCATGGCAACAACTGATCAATCATCCGATAAAGAACCTGATTTCAATATCAAACACTTGCGTGACGCCACAGGTGTCGAGTCAATGAAAAACGCTACGATAAGTGGGCACTACGTAAAGCATGACATCGATATCCTTGATCCTCCATTTCTGCATAAACGGGCACACGCTACGTAAAGTCGAATCTTGTCAATATCTCTGACGTTCCATTTCCTCAGAAATGGGCATACACTAAATAAAAGCGGGGAACGTCAATATCACTGACCTTCCATCTCCTCGGAAATGGGCATACGCTAAATAAAAGCGAGAAACGTCAATATCACTGACCTTCCATTTCCTCAGAAATGGGCATACGCTAAATAAAAGCGAGAAACGTCAATACCACTGACCTTCCATTTCCTTAGAAATGGGCATACGCTAAATAAAAGCGAGAAATGTCAATATCACTGACCTTCCATTTCCTCAGAAATGGGCATACACTAAATAAAAGCGAGAAACGTCAATATCACTGACCTTCCATCTCCTCGGAAATGGGCATACGCTAAATAAAAGCGAGAAACGTCAATATCACTGACCTTCCATCTCCTCAGAAATGGGCATATGCTAAATAAAAGTGAGAAACGAGCATCCGAAGATTTGAACGAGCAAATCTGCGGGGAATTTCTGACATCAGGTGCCAGACATCCATCTTAAACAAACATGGGTAACAAACTTCAAAGGTATAATCATGAAGCTTTCACTGTCGACATAACATCCATCCGAGGAAGACTCTACTGGGGAATTGCTGACATTAACCGCTGTTGCACCCCAAAATTTGCCCTCACAATACAAGACTTTGTGTTCTAAGAAGGTCCACAAGGTTCACAAGTCCCACAGTGCTTTCCATACCTTTCATGAGGTTCATGAAGTCCATAGGTTGCTTCTTGGAGGTTCACAAGGTTCACAAGATTCACAATGTTTACAAAGCTACTTCCTAAGGGTCATGAGGTCTACAAAGCCACTTCATGATGTTCACCGGGTTACACCAGTCACCACTGAACTGTAATGGGGATCTCATAAAAGAGATGCGTGTTAGTGTCCTTATGAGCAAACTTTCAAATAAAGAAAAAAAAAAAACAATAGAGTTTTCATCAACTTTCTCAAAGAGATGCCATTTGATCTGGGTATAAATTCCAAGGAGACGTTGTTACAACAACACTGCTAGAGAATGATTTTGTCTCCAAAGAAGATCTGTAAAGGTTTTCTCCTGTGGGACATAGTGCAAAAAAACTGCAAGTGTCGCACCCTAATTTTTGACTTTAAGATCCCACCTATTTTTGCGTTTTAATATTTAATATTTATGCGACTAACCAATTTGTGCAGACGCAGTAATATCGAGTGGAGATAGCGTTCATTTTCACGATCAATCATCCACGCGCATTTATTCTTTTTTCAACCGTTTTGTTTGATTTATTTTGTGAAGCTAGGTTTGTGGCTTTAAGACAAGGAAGTTATAAAGGCTTTGTGTGTATCCCTTATCTCCTACAAGTTGTGCTGAAGCGTTATGGAATTACATACTTCCATCATTATGACATCAGCAAATACTCTTAAAATTGCTTAGAGACTTCCCCGAGAAGGATTAGGGTTTCCTGTGCATTGAACTTCAAAGACACTGATTGTTGGACTGACAGAACTTAGTGGCATGGGGTTTATAATCAATTTTCATCTTTTTGAGAGATGGTCTAAATCAGATGTTGTCGTTATTCATGAAGCCGTTTCCTCTAAATCTTATTAATTTGGATGCTTTTTAGTGAGAGGTCAATACTCATTAAAACATTGCAGTTGGATAAAAGCATCTAGAATAAGGACTGGGCAAAGAACTCGTTTTTAATAAAAGACCCACAAGCATATTGAGATGACAAACGAAGGAGGATTTTCTAACTTCGTTTAAACACATTCCAAGATTTAAACTCAAAGTTTATGGAGGATCAAATTCTGGGAATACACAAAATGAAATCCATCATAAGGCTAACTTGAAGTTTGTATACTTTGCTACTCAATCCAAAAAGGTGTTACAATGTATCACCCACTCAAAATGCAAAATATAAAAATATACAACATTGCAAAGAATGCTCTATTACTTAAAGCTCATATCAGTAATATTATTGGCAAGATCGCTTATGCTACATCAATATTGTTGGACTATGGACAACGCGAAACTTCTGCAAACATGATAGCTTCCATGCGTTCGACAGCACCGCCACAAGCAAGTTGCTTCAGCATAACCTCACGGAACAGAACATCATCTCCAAATGCTGGCCAATCTGGTCAATCTACTCCTCAGTTTCAACAACAACAGAAATTCATGTCTCAAGGTGGGTCTTACCCCATTGTAAGTGTACCAAACATTGGTTTACCTCTGTATGAACAATCACTGCAGTACAGGTCCTGTCTAGGATAATCGATTTGCAGAACAGAAACTGCTAGCTTCTTGTTGCAAGCACTGATAATTCAGGTCGTGTATTGCCCATGATGAGTGTTGCTTGGGGACCGCTTCAGAATTCGAAAGCCGTTGAACTTCTTAAATGATGATTGCAAACTTGCTCGTGGAAATGTTTGCTTGGTTAGTGTTGTTCTATCAGAGGTTGATAGAAGCAACAATACATCCTCTACACAGATGCTGCAATATGTGTGGTTTGCTGCAGCTCAATCCAAACAATGGAGCTAGCAAAATCTGACTGGGCTGTCCTATCTACGAACTAGTCTTTGGTTTGAAAGTAAGCAAAGCAGAAGAGTTATGTTACATTGGCCCCATTCCCAATTCTCTGATTCCAAATTACCAGCCAACTCATAACCTGCTAAAACAACATAATTGTGTATGGTGTAAGCAAGGGACGAACATATGCAGGACTTACTCGCAAACCCAACTTCCATCACCTGCAATAGCAGCATGAACATCAACAAGCCATTAGGAGTGAACAACTCTACTGTTACCAATCGAGTTCAATTCGAAATCCAGAAGTATAGTAGTGAGTAACGGATTTTACGAGAATATCGATAACATTACTCACCAAACAACAACCTGCGGAAATGAATACCAAAGCGTCTTCAAGAGATTCTTCCCTCGTGGTTCCAAACCTCCTCTGAATAGCATCGAGCATGCCTTGATAGTTCCTACAAGAAAGATGCTACGATATCAGCTCTAACCGTGATAGCGCTTGTTATAATGGATATTTCTCAGAGTAAGAAAAAACAGAACCAATGAAGGAAGTTCTTACGAGAAACAGATAGGCCTATTTTCAAACCTTTCTCGAAGTTCCTAACAGCAGTTATCAGTGCGTCCTCCTCTCACATGGCTGCTGCAAACAAAAAGAAAAAACAAAGAGTTACCATTCATACAAATTCACAAATTCATCCTAAACTCAGTTCATGACATCAGCCTTAAAGCTATGAAACCCAATACACCGTCCTGGCTAGAAACTACCATAGAAACCAGAGATCCGACCCTGAAAATGGTACGTGAAGCTTCTACAAAAGTACCCGCCAGTCAGTTGTAGATAAGCTCCAGACAAAAGCCAAATCATCATTAGTCACGACAAAATTAAATTTCTCCGGGGTGTTTGGTACCTGAGATGGAAGGAGTAAAAGCCTCCTGTTTGGCACCCTCCAACAAATGAGCTTGTTTAAAAAACCATATTCAATAGGAATATAAGGGCTATCACGCTGACTCCTCTTTACAGGAGTTGGAAAGCTCATGAATATAAAATCCAACCTCTGGAGTAGTCAATTGTTCCCCCTCTGGAATTAAACCCAGAGTCACATTTACAACAACACCAAGTACTACCACATCGGCATGATAATTACTGGCCCGTTGTGATCCTGCCTAATCCTCAGTTTCGCCCTATTTTCTCTAAGCATAACCATCACTGCACCTGCAAAATGCGAGAATATTTGGTTACCACAACAGCTACGACACTATGGCCAACAAAAAGTAATTAAACCGGCCAAACCACGTAACTTGCGTATCCTGAGAATATTATCCAAGCAGAATAGGATAGCTACTCAAAGTCTCGCAGCAACTCCACCGGCCCCGTTATGCAAAAGAAGATTTAATCACCAAGAAACCAAAATCTTCTCAAACCATTCCAAAGCCACATCTCTCGTCGCTGTTAGTAAACTAGCTGTCATCAAAGGCTGAGTCCTGCTGATGAAGCTCTATATCTGCAACTATGATGATTTCAAGTAGACATTATTGTGGTAAAAAACCGAACTAGCTATCGACATGTTGGTGTTTTAATGTTTCGCCTGGCCGTGCTTTTTACCTTTAGGTGGTCCTTGTTCTGAACTTTGAACTGGTACATTCGTGGCGCAGAGCTTGAAAACCCCCAGTTATTTAATCCACACCATATGTAGGTCCAACGATTCCACCTATCCTGCTATCACGTTCTGTGGATCGAGGCGACATGTTCGATACCTGAGTTCACCCCACCCTGCAGCAACAATAATTGCGTTTAGCGTATGCGGACTTTGAACTAACCTGCATCCACCATAAAGATTTGAATTATCAGTAAAACAAGGAGAGTACCAAAGTCAACACTAAAACGGCTAATTCAAAAAACAAACCACTTACCTAAAATCCCTGCATAACAGAAGGACTTGTTCTAACCAAATGCAATCCTGAATCTTATCGTCCTCAAGACCTTGCTCCACACCCTGTTTCCCATAAAAACATAACAGAAACTCATAATCCATTTAAGAAGAAGCCGTTGACAGCAAGAAACCCGAAGGTTACAACAATTGCCAAGAGACATACCAGAGCTGTAGGAAGTCGCAACTCATGTAAGGTGCGCCTTGACAACTTCGCCCCAGCTTGCTCGATTCCATTCACTATCCTCATGGCAACGCGGCATAAGAGGAGACACCTGCTTCTGAATCTTGTTCCCGTAAAAGAAGTCGATATGTCCTCAAAACAAGGAGCAAGTTAAACAATCAGCCAACAAATCATAGCAATAGTTGAGAGCTTTCAAAGGTGAATTAATCAAAGCGAAAGCCAAATACTCCACTGTATCACTTCGTGACTCGGAAGAATCCCACAAGTGTGTGACCTGCGAAAGTGTTTAAAATTGTGAGCACGCGGTCAACAGGACCAAATATCAACAACTTCGAATCAAGTTTACCTGATCAAAAACATGAAGACATGCTCAGTTTATCGATACATATCTTCACCCATCTGATGGTACACCAAGCCTTTTGAAGAACGCAATACATGTATTTATCATGCAGCGCCACATTGAAACTGGAATTCCTAATGAATCCATTAGAAGAATCTAAAACATAAGTGAACTTGACCGTAAAAACTGTAGTGAGTGTTGGAAACTATGAAATGCTATAGATTGGGAGTTCAAAGCAAGTGGTTCCATCAAGCCCTCGATAGCTTTAACCGGTGTACCTAAAATTGAGGCAACGAGTATTAAACACAAGGATGATATTCTGCATAAAGAAACAAGTGTTGAAACCTGTTAAAACCATTCTAAATTCAGGACAACCATACAATACCGTAACATCCGAATGAGAGTGGAGTTTGAAGCGAGATTGCGTAAGAATTTTACCTTCAGATGATACCCCCACTGCTGCAAAGTAACACGACAGAACGAGAAGCCCTTGGATTTATGGTTCCACTACATCCACAACGAGGAGATAACGGACTTCAAAGCGTCAAGATGGTGAAGAAGAAAATTGCCCTAATCCATTACCATCGCCACGACCAACATAGGGCAACGTCCATTTTCCTCCTTGCAAGCTTGCCTCGGACTCCCACCATCACGAATCCTGTTCAAGTCTGGGTATTATCAAAACATCGTAGTACACCGGTTCTCTCACCGTATCCACTCTGGGCTGACGTTCTCTCTTGACCCAAAACGAAGTCGCTATCCGCACCTGTCGAATGTCAAACGTGAGTTAGTAAACCATCAGATATTCATTTGAAAATAAAAGATTCAGAAAGAAATCAAATCCTCTGATCATTAAAACACGACATCAATCAGATTGATACAAGAGATCACAATTTGGAATTTTCATTAACATACATTATTGCAATCAGACGAAAAAGGGAATCTTCAAACCTAATTTATCCCAATTTGGAAAATTCAATCAGCACTCAAAACTTACTTCAATCAGATCCCCACACCAAATCTCGATTGAAAGTCTATATAAAGAGAAGGATGAGAACATTCATAAAAAAACCCCTAAGAAACACGCAGAGAAAACCCTCACAACGAAAAACCCTAAAACTCTAAAATTGGACGGATAAACAACTTATCTTTCCAACCGTCGAAATCGTCGCCGCCGCCGCAAATCCTCCACCGACGAAGCATCCCTTTCAGCACCGCAACTGTCGTTGCCATTGATCTTCGGTAAAACTCCACCCTCTGTGAGATTCTTGAATGTTTTGATTGTGTTGTTGTTATTATAGGCTGAGTAAAGTAGCGAAAAGGGTTGAAAATGAGGATGAAAGCAGAAGGAGAAGCGAACACTGTTTGAATCGAAAGAGGTGATAGAGGGAGACGATGCAGATCCGATTTGGGGGGGGAGACGGAAGGGACTTAGGGTTCCGGCGTTTTCCCTTCTTTGTTTTTTTTTAATTTTGTTTCTGATTGGATAATTGCACGCGACACGCTACACAGGCTCCATTAACCTCATTAATCTCTAATTAACCTAAAATCAACCTTAATTAATCTTTTAATTAAACTGTATTTTTAATTATTTAATGAAATAATTAAATTGTTTTCTAAATAAGTTTTTTGTTTAAATCAATTTTCTGTCTTTTTATTTTAAATAAAAATAATAATAATTATTACTATAACAAACTTTTATCTAATATAATTCAAATCTTTTAGTTGATTATTATTAAAAATTGTGAATTTCTTATTATTATAATACTTGGATTAATTTTATTTATTCTTATTTACTAACCCATTTATATTCTAATCATGCTTATTATTTTGTTAAATATTGCTTACAAACCCCTTTATTATTTATTATTGCTTAGTTATATTTTATTTATCTTTGCTATTTAATTATTATTTTGTAATTGTTTCTGGGATGTAAAGTTGTTTAATTATTTAATTATCATTATGGTTAGTAATTAGGGAGTGTAACAACCTGTATGTAATATTAAAATAAATTTAGATCGCTTTTAAATAAAGATAATTAAAATAAACACGTCACACACGTAAGTCGATTTTAATCGCCGTCTCACTTCCTAAGGGTATCCCTCAAGTTGCCTACGAATAATGGTTAAGTGGGGTGTATAAAGCAAGTCCCTCAAAAAGAAAATCATCAAAGTCCCTTATGGTTGCCTTTACGAATCGAGTCCCTTTCGAAAAATGATGATAGTCCCTCCAGTTTGCTTATTACACCCCACAATGGCCTTCAAAAATCCAATTGTCCCTCACATGTCCCTTAACATCCAAAGTAAAGGACTACCTACTCCATTATAGTAGGGATAGTCTTACTAAGGAAAGGATAAAGAATAAGAAAGACCTTAAAACATTAGGGTAGGCTACTCCTAGATACTTGCTCACTTCAAAACTTTTTCACACTTAAACAAATTTTCAACAAGTTTTCAAACAAGTTCTTAACACATCCTTACATGGATTATTTATTAACTATTCTGAAAATTTTCTATTCACACACTACACTTTCAAAACAATTCAAAAGTGAGCTTAAGTACCTAAGAGCCCATGGATAACCATGGATGAAAAGGGTGCTAACACCTTCCCTTTTCATAACCTACCCCCCGGACCCAAAATATTCTCTAAGGTCTTTCCTGTTCTTTTATAACCTTTCCTTATGGATAAAATAAAAGTCGGTGGCGACTCTTGCTATCCGCAACATTGTTTAAAGTCAGTTCTCCCACCGTGTTACAGAACTGGCGACTCTGCTGGGGATCTATCTAAGAGGGGTACCCTTAGGAATTAAGATCACTTTAAATTGTTTGCCTTGTTTGCTTTATTATTATATTGTTGGGGTGCTCTTATGTGTGAAAGGTCCTAACCCGGATCTAGTGTACCTTAGGTAAATGGCAATAGACCAAGGAAACTGTACGACGTATATCGATACGGTTGATCTGGTGGCCATAGTTAGTGCGACTTCTTGGTTGGTGCTTATATTCCTTAAGTCAAGTTGAGGATAATATTGAGGCTGCCATATGTTGTCAATGCACTAACTGACTTTTAGAACCCTAGTTAACTCATCTTGGCCTTTAGAAAGTAGTGAGGTAACCGGCTTTGGTGCAGACTGAAGTTGGTTGACACTCGATACTACGCTCATTGAGATCTTAAACTTGGAGGGTTTTGGTTGGCAAGTAAGTTGCCTTCTGAACAACCACCCTTGTGAAGGATCAATGATATTGAGATCCCTTAGAACCTGGTTACTTTTGTAGGACAGGATGAACCATCTAACTTCAGGGGAGGGTACTTGCCTTTGAACCTCATGCAAGCCTTTAAACCTAGGGCTATGGTGTGACTTGTTTGTGTGTGCCACATGTTTGTGATTGAGCATGACATCATGACATCATCATGCATCATAAGCATATCATTTTCCCTAACCATTTCAAGGACCAAAGGATTTATCTTTGTTCTTTGTTGCAGGTCATGGCTTCTGTTCGTAGAAACACCATCAGGATCAACTTTGTAGGGATACCTGCTAAGCTCAAGGAGTTGGTTTCCCTAGTGCCTGATCATTCCCAGTTCAACAAGAGACATGGTCACTTATTGGATCTAGTTACTTCAGGGTTCAGTGAAGACATGATGAGTGTGCTGTTTCAGTTCTTTGACCCTAAGCACCATTGCTTTACATTTCCTGATTATCAGCTGGTTCCAACCATGGAGGAGTTCTCTAAACTTCTGGGTATACCTGTTCTTGATCAGAAGCCATTCACAGGCTTAGAGAAGGAGCTTAAACCAGAAGTTATTGCTGCAGCTCTACATCTGAAGAAGTCTGACATTGTTCTAGAGACGAGAAGTGGAGTTAAAGGTATTCTTGCCAAGGTATTAGTGGATAAAGCTCAAATGTTCTTGAAGGCCATGAGCTACGATGCTTTTGAGGAGATCTTAGCCTTATTGATTTATGGCTTAGTGTTGTTCCCCAATCCTGATCAGTTCATAGACGTTCATGCCATCAACATATTCCTGAGTCACAATCCAGTGCCTACCCTACTTGGAGACATCCTACATTCTCTTCACACCCGTACTACAAGGGCAAGAGGAACTTTGATGTGCTGCATACCTTTACTTTCTAGGTGGTTTATTTCTCACCTTCCTCGCTCAGTAATGAAGAATGAGCAAGAGTTCAGATGGTCCAAGAGGATCATGTCACTTTCTCACTCAGACATCCATTGGTGCTCCAGATCTATGGAGAATGTCACCATCATTGACCGTTGTGGGGAGTTTCCTAATGTGCCACTTCTAGGCATAAGAGGAGGCATCACCTACAACCCATCTCTAGCTTTACGACAGTTTGGTTACGCCCGGAGCGATGGTCCACATGACATGTTGATTCAGGGCATTGTGTTTGATTACGACAACGATCTTCAGGGTTACCGTCAGAGATTCATCCGAGCTTGGGGAAAGGTAAACAGGATTGACAGCAAGACACTGGAGCCTAAGTACACTATTCCTATGGAGGCTTATCTCAGATGGGTACGATCTCGTGCTCAGACACTCATGATGCCATATCCTGCCGTCCTACCAATTACCATGGAACCTGTTGCTGAAGGAGACACAGCTTATACCATCCTTCACCCAGACATGCCTACTGATATGGAAGACTTGCAGAGATCATGGATCCAACTGAAAGAGCAAAGGGATACTTTCGAGGCTCATTACAAAGCAAGCCAAGCAAGGATCCTAGAGCTAACAAAGCTACTTCATGAGGAACGAAACCTCAACTCATACCTCAACACAAAGAGGAAACGTCCATGGGAGACTTAAAACCCCATCTTTTGTACTTATTTCGTTTTCATTTTTTGTAAGCCTAAAAGGCAAAACAAGTTATTATTAATAAAAAGTTACTTTCTTGTTTGTTTAAGCAAATTTAAATCCTGCGGTCCTTGAAAACATTGCATATGCATTCCCATATCATTGCATCACAGGTTTATAATTGTGCACAGGTTTCTCATCTTCTCGCTGTTTATTTCAGCAATGGCTCTTGAACAATCAGTTAAGGATCTCCAGGCACAGAATGCACAGTTCCAAGAGCTGATCCTGAACCTATCCAAGGGGCAGGATGAATTGAAGGCACTGCTGGCCAAGAAGACTAAGAAGGCTAGAAAGTCTGCTGGGTTGCTCAACATGGGAAGAAGGTTCAAAGGTCCTGTCAGGACCAAGAAACAGGTTGAAGGCTATGAATCTGAAGAATCTGAGCAGGAGAGAGGCAGTCTCCACAACACTATGGGGGACTCTGATTCTGAGGCTAACTACTACCATGAGCCTAACGAAGACAAATTCAAGATGCTGGTGGATAGAATGGATGCTATGGAATTACAGAAATCATCTGGGCTGGATTTTGAGGATTTGAGCTTGATATCTGGGGTAGTCATACCCATTGGATTCAAAGTTCCTACATTTGTTGTCTATGATGGGGTCTCTTGTCCCAAATTGCATCTGAGGTCTTATGTCAGAAGAATTCAACCCCACACTGCTGATAAAAAGTTGTGGATCCATTTCTTTCAAGAGAGTTTATCTGGAGCTCAGCTAGAGTGGTATTATCAGTTGGAGAGTGTCAACATCAGAGATTGGAATGACCTTGCTGAAGCTTTCTACAAGCAGTACCAATACAATGCTGACTTAGCCCCCACTCGCATGCAGCTTCAAAGCATGTCTATGGGTGCCAAAGAAAGCTTTAAGGAGTATGCTCAGAAGTGGAGAGACTTAGCTGGAAGAGTTCAACCCCCTTTGACTGATAGGGAATTGGTTGATATGTTCATGTGTACGCTGAATGGTCCGTTTTACAGCCATCTCATTGGAAGCTCATCATCTGGCTTCACTGAGTTGATCATGACAGGAGAGCGAGTAGAGAATGGCATCAAGAGTGGCAAGATCCAAATGGGCACTTCTTCATCAGGTGCTGCAAAGAAGCCTCCCACTGTGAAGAAAGAATCTAATGCTGTGTATGGTCAGCCTGATCGTAACAGAAGGCATCAGTCTGTTAGTGCAGTTCATATTTCAAATCCAACTCCTGCAACAACAGAGCAGCCTCAAGGCAACCAACAGAGGGCTAGAAGACAGTTCACGAAGATCAACATGTCAATGGCTCAGGCATTGCAACACTTGTTGAAGGCTGAACTTATTACCCTGAGGGAGGCTCCTCAGAATCCCAATGTTACCTCTCCCAAGTACAATCCCAATGCACGATGTGCATATCATTCAAACTGTCCAGGACATGATACTAATAACTGCTGGGTCTTGAAGAACAAAATTCAGGATATGATTGATGCTGGAGAAATTGAGTTTGATCCACCAGGTACTCCAAATGTGATTACAGCTCCAATGCCAAATCACGAGAAGACTGTCAACGCCATTGATGAAGATATTAATGAAGATCTGCATGTCTATTCAGTTATGGAGTTGAGCACACCATTGTCTGTTATCAAAAAGAGGTTAGTACAAGCTGGGATCTTTCCAGATTGTCATGAAGATTGTCTATATTGTACCTATAAGCCGGATAGTTGCTTCATTTTGAGAGATGGGATTCAACGTCTCATGGATAAATATACCATAGTGTTTGAAAGAAGACCAGCATCTGTAGGAAGTAGGGTGGATCATCTGACTCAGGGTAAGAAGATTGAAGAGGTTGACATGGTTGACAAAGTACCACTAAGAATCACTTCAAAGGGTCCCATTAAAATCACTCATCAGGGCCCAATCAAGATTACTGCTGAAGGCCCTGTGAAAGTTGTCGCTGAAGCCAGAGTAGCTCCTCTGATCATTACCACTCCTGGTCCTATTCCTTATACATCTGACAAAGCTGTGCCTTGGCACTATGGGTCTGATGTTTACATCCATGGTGTCAAGCAGGAGCCTTTACCTGATATGCCTGTTGACGTTGATAATATTGCTGGATCTAGCAAGATCACTCGTAGTGGAAGAGTCTTCTCTCCTCCAGTTGCTTCTAAGAGTGCAGTTACTCCTGCTGTTACTTCCACCACTGATGCTCGGGGCAAGGGTCCTGTTATTGAGCCTGTATCTACTGATGTGCCAGCTGCTGATGACCTCTCTAAGCAGATGGAAGAAGTATTGAAAATCATTCGCAAGAGTGATTATGACATTGTTGATCAGCTGGGGCATACTCCCTCAAAGATTTCTATGCTCTCCCTGTTATTATGTTCTGAGGCTCATGCCAAGTCATTGATTAAGTTTCTAAAGATGGCTCATGTACCCAGTGCAATTTCTGTGGACCAGTTTGAGAATTGTGTTGCTCACCTGACCTATGACAACGGGTTAGGATTTTCTGATGCTGACTTGACCCCTGCCAAGAGGGATCATAACAGGGCCTTGCATATTTCAATTGAATGCAGGGGCACTACCCTGTCTCATGTGCTGATAGACAATGGTTCCTCTCTGAATGTGTTGCCTAAGGAAGTCCTGAACAAGCTGAGTCCTAAAGATACGGTATTGAAGCCCAGTAATATTGTGGTAAAGGCTTTTGATGGTTCTAGAAGAGTAGTGCATGGGGAAATTGATCTTCCGATCAAGGTTGGCTCTCAGGTGTTTACCGCTACATTCTATGTGATGGATATTCGTCCTTCGTACTCATGCCTGCTTGGTCGTCCCTGGATCCATGGGGCAGGTGCTGTGACCTCCACACTACATCAAAAGTTGAGATATCCGGGGAATGGAAAAGTTGTTACTGTCTTTGGAGAGGAAGAATACTTTGTCAGCCATGTAAACACTTTCAAGTATCTGGAAGTAGAAGGTGAATACATTGAAACTCCATGTCAGTCATTTGAAGTGGTCCCCTGGGCTGTTAAGGATTGTGTGACTCCTCCTGCTGTGAAGAAGGTTCCTGTGGTCATCAGAAACCCTCCAACAATGACAATGGCCTCCCTCAATGATGCAAAAGCTGTGGTGGAAGAAGGTGGTTGTACTATTTGGGGTCAGCTTCCTGATATGCCATACAAATCTGACAAGTTTGGTTTGGGTTTCACTGCAGAGTCCCAGAAGGCTGTTCGTCGTGCTCGTGCTGTTCGTATCACCAATCAAGGGGTTATCAACGCTGTGGGAGATCAAGATGAAGACTACAACTTGGAGGCATGGATTTTCCCTACTATGGGTGCTGGACTCAATAATTGGACAGCTGAAGATGTTATCCCTATCTCCTTTAGTCAGGAGTAAATACTATTACTGTGTTATGTTTTTAAATTTATAATTTCTGGAACAATTAAAACTTTCAAGCCCTGTGCCTTGCCCGGGGCACAATGGTGTGCTTGTTACGGGTTGTCATTTCATTTGCATACTTCATTCAATAAAATCAGTGGACGTTTCGTTTTCGTAAATATTGTGTTCCTTGTCTCTCTTTTTCTTTTATTTTTGCTTTATCCGCTATGTGTTCTTACACACACCCACGTCACTAAAATGCAGACCCTCATCCACTCTGGATCCAGTTGATAACAGTTCTACTATTGCCAATTACAATTTCGAGAATCCGATCTATCAAACTGAAGACGGAAACGAGGACGATTGTGAAATACCTGTGGAGCTTGCTAGGTTGTTACAACAAGAAGAGAAAGCTATACAGCCACATGAAGAGCCAGTCGAAGTTGTGAATCTGGGAACTGAAGAAAACAGAAAAGAGGTCAAAATAGGGGCTGATTTAGAGGACAGTGTCAAGAACAGGTTGATTCAGATGCTACGTGACTATGTGGAGATCTTTGCTTGGTCTTATGAAGATATGCCAGGGTTGGATACAGACATTGTGGTTCACCGTTTGCCAGTGAAAGAAGATTGTCGTCCAAAGAAGCAGAAGGTTCGTCGTATGCGTCCTGAAATGTCAGAAAAGATCAAAGCAGAGGTAATGAAACAGTTCAATGCAGGGTTCTTGGCCGTAACTTCTTATCCTCAGTGGGTTGCAAATGTGGTACCAGTTCCTAAGAAAGATGGTAAGGTACGTATGTGTGTAGACTACAGAGATCTGAACAAGGCTAGCCCTAAAGATGACTTTCCACTTCCTCATATTGATATTCTGGTAGACAACACTGCTCAGCATAAGGTATTCTCTTTTATGGATGGTTTCTCTGGTTACAATCAAATCAAGATGGCACCTGAAGATATGGAGAAGACTACATTTGTGACACAGTGGGGCAGCTTTTGCTATAAGGTAATGCCATTCGGTTTGAAGAATGCAGGGGCAACATATCAGCGTGCTATGGTGGCTTTGTTTCATGATATGATTCATCATGAGATAGAGGTATATGTGGATGATATGATAGCCAGGTCTCAGAATGAAGAACAACATCTTGATCATCTGCACAAGTTGTTTGGGAGGTTGAAGAAATACAGGTTGAGATTAAATCCAAACAAGTGTACTTTTGGAGTTAGATCGGGAAAGCTCCTGGGTTTCATTGTCAGTGGAAAAGGTATTGAAGTGGATCCTGCAAAAGTGAAAGCTATACAAGAGATGCCAGCTCCCCGTACTGAGAAGGAGGTTAGAGGTTTCTTGGGACGATTGAACTATATTGCAAGATTTATTTCCCAATTAACTACCATCTGTGAGCCAATCTTCAAGTTGTTGAAGAAAGATCAGGTAATGGAATGGAATGATGAGTGCCAGACTGCCTTTGATGAAATCAAGAGATATTTGCTAGAACCTCCAATTTTAATGCCACCAGTTGATGGAAGACCCTTGATTATGTATTTAACAGTATTAGACAACTCAATGGGGTGTGTATTGGGGCAACATGACGAGTCTGGTCGAAAAGAGCAGGCAATATACTACCTTAGCAAAAAGTTTACCGACTGTGAAACAAGATACTCACTGCTCGAGAAGACTTGCTGCGCTTTGGCATGGGCTGCTCGCCGACTAAGACAGTATATGTTGACCCATACTACCTTGTTGATTTCGAAGATGGATCCAATCAAGTACATATTTGAGAAACCTGCTCTCTCCGGAAGAATTGCAAGATGGCAAATGGTCTTGACGGAATATGATATACAGTATACTACTCAGAAGGCCATTAAGGGGAGTGTTGTTGCTGATCATTTGGCTCATCAAGCGGTAGATGATTACCAGTCAATGAATTTTGAGTTCCCTGATGAAGACATTATGTCTGTTACCAAAGAACCTGGACAATATGACGGACCTGAACAAGGATCCCGATGGACTATGGTTTTTGATGGTGCCTCCAATGCACATGGTAATGGTGTTGGTGTTGTGATTAGTTCCCCTGAAGGTTGTCATACCCCGATTACTGCCAGACTTTGTTTCTATTGTACCAATAACATGGCTGAGTATGAGGCATGTATCATGGGTATGCAAGTTGCTATTGATATGAAGATTCAGTTCCTTGAGGTGTATGGAGATTCAGCTCTGGTAGTAAGTCAGATTAAAGGAGATTGGGATACAAAGCATGATAATCTCATTCCTTACAGAGAACATGTGTTGTCTTTGATCCCACATTTCAAAGAGATTACTTTTGGACATATTCCACGAAGAGAGAATCAGTTGGCAGACGCATTGGCCACCATGGCATCTATGTTTGAGATCAGCTGGGATGATGAAGCTCCCAAGATTACCATTGATAGATTTGAGAAGCCTGCATACTGCAATGAGATTGACACTGAAGGGGCAGAGGAGAAGCCTTGGTTCTATGAAGTGAAAAACTATCTTGAAGCTCAGGAGTTCCCTGAAGGGGCATCTGTCAAAGATAGGAAGTTCCTGAGAAGGTTTTCTGCTAAGTTCTTTCTGAGTAATGGCATTCTGTATAAGCGTAATCATGATTCAACTATGCTTCGTGGTGTGGATAAGAAGGAAGCTACAGAAATTATGGAAGAGATGCATGATGGGACCTTTGGCACTCATTCTAGTGGTCATACCATGGCAAAGAAGATTTTGAGAGCAGGTTACTATTGGTCTACCATGGAAGCTGATTGCTATCAACACTCCAGAACATGTCACAAATGTCAAATCTATGCTGATAAAGTACATGTACCTCCATCTCCATTGAATGTGTTGACTGCTCCTTGGCCCTTTGCCATGTGGGGCATTGATATGATTGGTGAGATCAAGCCTACTGCTTCTAATGGGCATCGTTTCATCCTGGTTGCTATTGATTACTTCACGAAGTGGGTAGAGGCAGCTTCATTTGCATCTGTGACTAAGAATGTTGTGGCTCGGTTCATTAAGAATAATCTCATCTGTAGGTATGGTATCCCTGAAAGGATTATCACTGACAATGGCTCTAATCTGAACAACATTATGATTACTGATCTCTGTACGCAGTTCAAGATTAAGCATCACAACTCTTCTCCGTATCGTCCAAAGATGAATGGGGCAGTTGAAGCTGCTAATAAGAACATTAAGAAGATTGTACAGAAGATGACTGTTACTTACAAGGATTGGCACGAGATGTTACCATTTGCTCTGCATGGCTATCGTACTACAATACGTACTTCAACAGGGGCAACCCCATTCTCCTTAGTCTATGGTATGGAAGCAGTTCTGCCTATTGAAGTTCAGATCCCCTCCTTGAGAATTATGAAGGATGCAGGCTTGGATGAAAATGAGTGGATTCAGACTCGACTTGACCAGATAAATTTGATTGATGAGAAAAGGTTAGCAGCAGTTTGTCATGGCCAGATGTACCAGAAACGGATGATCAAAGCTTTTAACAAGAAGGTTAAGCCAAAGGTATATCAGGCTGGTGACTTGGTAATCAAGCGTATCATATTACCACAGGGTGATCCTAGGGGCAAGTGGACTCCAACTTATGAGGGACCATTTGTAGTCAAGACAGTGTTCTCAGGAGGCGCCATGATACTGACTACAATGGATGGTGAAGACTTCCCACAACCTGTAAACGCAGACATAGTTAAAAAATACTACGCATAAAAAGAGACCCGCTAGGTTGACAGGCCTAGGCAAAAATAAGGGCATCCCGGCAAACCAAAAGGGTTTGGGCAAAAATTAGGGATATATATATAAAAAAGATGTACACCCGGCAAGTCGAAAACCTGAAAAGGCGGCTTGGGCAAAAAAGGGTATCCCGGTGGATTGAAAACCTGAAAGGGCAATCCAGGCAAAAGTTAGGGATTAAAGCGTATGACTATGTCTCGTTTGGATCACTCATGAAATTGCAACCCGTTGTACTACTTACTCAAACTCAAACAGATAAAGCTCAATCCAATCGTTTCCGTCTCAACAGCAAGAAGATGAGATACTTGAGTGGCAATAGTAGAATTGAAACTCAATAGGATTTTTTCCCACATAGCTGATTCTTTTTGTAAAACTTCATGACAAAACTCTCTTACTAGGGTTTATGTCTCCTTGTACAAACTTACCCGTGTATGGGTCACTTTTGATATAAATAAATTCCATCTTTTGAATCCAGATTTACTTTTACTCTATTTACGTAAGCGAAACGTCCATTGGTTGTGTTTGAATGTATGTATGCCTTTGAATATGATTGATGTTTACCAGAAATGCATGTATGCTTTTAATATGATTGATGTTTACCAGAAATGCATGAAAATGCAGTAATAGTATTTACTAAGGACGAACGAGGGAAGGATTTCAACGAAGCTTCGCCGGTTCATCTTTACAAGACAGTTACAAACCATCAGTAGGACTAATCCATTTTCACAAAGTTTAATCTACCCTGGAATTTATATCCATCTCTTTTATCCTCATATGGATATACGGGAAATTACTTTCCAATAAAGGCACGATGAACGAAGACGGGATGTTATACTTATCCTACTATCAAACAACAACGAAGGTTATCTATACCCTACTATCCCCAACAACGGGAGGTTATCTATACCTTGTTATCCCCAGCAGACGGAGGGTTATATATTCTTCAACAACGAATCGGGATTTATTTCCCTTGGCCAGCAGTTGTTATACAAGGATATCCAGACACTTCCAGCAGTGTCATATCATACATACATCATTTACATCATACCATAATATATATGTCTATAGTACATTACCTAGTTGCATCATGTCATACATGCATACATAAAGCATAAACTAATGTTGTTATACAGAATGCTACCTTGTTTTCAGGTTAATTATCCAACAAACAAGCTTATGATCTTTGGGACTGCTTTATTGTAACCTCAGGGTTACTTTATCCTCCTGATGAGCTTCTTATTACTTTGGGACTGCTTTATTGTAACCTCAGGGTTACTTTATCCTCCTGATGAGCTTCTTATTACTTCAAGACTGCTTTAGAGCTATTGATTGCTCTATCCTCCTGAAGACATATCACATTATTATTTCAAGACTGCTTTAGAGCTTTCCGTTGCTCTATCCTCCTGAAATCATTACTTCAAGACTGCTTTAGAGCTATTCATTGCTCTATCCTCCTGAAGCCATCTAATTATTTCAAGACTGCTTTAGAGTTATCCATTGCTCTATCCTCCTGAAATTACATTATTATTTCAAGACTGCTTTAGAGCTATCCATTGCTCTATCCTCCTGAAATCGTTACTTCAAGACTGCTTTAGAGCTATTGATTGCTCTATCCTCCTGAAGACATATCACATTATTATTTCAAGACTGCTTTAGAGCTATCCATTGCTCTATCCTCCTGAAATCATTACTTCGAGACTGCTTTAGAGCTATTGATTGCTCTATCCTCCTGAAGACATATCACATTATTATTTCAAGACTGCTTTAGAGCCATCCATTGCTCTATCCTCCTGAAATCATTACTTCAAGACTGCTTTAGAGCTATTCATTGCTCTATCCTCCTGAAGCCATCTAATTATTTCAAGACTGCTTTAGAGCTATCCATTGCTCTATCCTCCTGAAATCATTACTTCAAGACTGCTTTAGAGCTATTGATTGCTCTATCCTCCTGAAGACATATCACATTATTATTTCAAGACTGCTTTAGAGCTATCCATTGCTCTATCCTCCTGAAATCATTACTTCAAGACTGCTTTAGAGCTATTCATTACTCTATCCTCCTGAAGCCATCTAATTATTTCAAGACTGCTTTAGAGCTATTCATTGCTCTATCCTCCTGAAATCATTACTTCAAGACTGCTTTAGAGCTATTGATTGCTCTATCCTCCTGAGGTCAGATTTATCACTTCAAGACTGCTTTAGGGTTATCATTATTGATTGCTCTATCCTCATGAAGACATGCTGTTACATCAGTATTACTCCAGACTCCTGACAGTTCTCATTATACTATTGAAGAATTTTCCCCTAGTGGCATCTTTAAGCCCACTCAATCATGTTCAACCAACCATCAATATCACTCCATGCACTGGTGAGTGCAAATTTTTGGGCTTTTGTGTTCAATCCCCTTCAACCTTCCAGGTTGCGACTGGCAAATATACCAATCTAACCCCTCAGGTTTCAGAAAATTGAACAGGGGCAGCTGTTGCACCCCAAAATTTGCCCTCACAATACAAGACTTTGTGTTCTAAGAAGGTCCACAAGGTTCACAAGTCCCACAGTGCTTTCCATACCTTTCATGAGGTTCATGAAGTCCATAGGTTGCTTCTTGGAGGTTCACAAGGTTCACAAGATTCACAATGTTTACAAAGCTACTTCCTAAGGGTCATGAGGTCTACAAAGCCACTTCATGATGTTCACCGGGTTACACCAGTCACCACTGAACTGTAATGGGGATCTCATAAAAGAGATGCGTGTTAGTGTCCTTATGAGCAAACTTTCAAATAAAGAAAAAAAAAAACAATAGAGTTTTCATCAACTTTCTCAAAGAGATGCCATTTGATCTGGGTATAAATTCCAAGGAGACGTTGTTACAACAACACTGCTAGAGAATGATTTTGTCTCCAAAGAAGATCTGTAAAGGTTTTCTCCTGTGGGACATAGTGCAAAAAAACTGCAAGTGTCGCACCCTAATTTTTGACTTTAAGATCCCACCTATTTTTGCGTTTTAATATTTAATATTTATGCGACTAACCAATTTGTGCAGACGCAGTAATATCGAGTGGAGATAGCGTTCATTTTCACGATCAATCATCCACGCGCATTTATTCTTTTTTCAACCGTTTTGTTTGATTTATTTTGTGAAGCTAGGTTTGTGGCTTTAAGACAAGGAAGTTATAAAGGCTTTGTGTGTATCCCTTATCTCCTACAAGTTGTGCTGAAGCGTTATGGAATTACATACTTCCATCATTATGACATCAGCAAATACTCTTAAAATTGCTTAGAGACTTCCCCGAGAAGGATTAGGGTTTCCTGTGCATTGAACTTCAAAGACACTGATTGTTGGACTGACAGAACTTAGTGGCATGGGGTTTATAATCAATTTTCATCTTTTTGAGAGATGGTCTAAATCAGATGTTGTCGTTATTCATGAAGCCGTTTCCTCTAAATCTTATTAATTTGGATGCTTTTTAGTGAGAGGTCAATACTCATTAAAACATTGCAGTTGGATAAAAGCATCTAGAATAAGGACTGGGCAAAGAACTCGTTTTTAATAAAAGACCCACAAGCATATTGAGATGACAAACGAAGGAGGATTTTCTAACTTCGTTTAAACACATTCCAAGATTTAAACTCAAAGTTTATGGAGGATCAAATTCTGGGAATACACAAAATGAAATCCATCATAAGGCTAACTTGAAGTTTGTATACTTTGCTACTCAATCCAAAAAGGTGTTACAATGTATCACCCACTCAAAATGCAAAATATAAAAATATACAACATTGCAAAGAATGCTCTATTACTTAAAGCTCATATCAGTAATATTATTGGCAAGATCGCTTATGCTACATCAATATTGTTGGACTATGGACAACGCGAAACTTCTGCAAACATGATAGCTTCCATGCGTTCGACAGCACCGCCACAAGCAAGTTGCTTCAGCATAACCTCACGGAACAGAACATCATCTCCAAATGCTGGCCAATCTGGTCAATCTACTCCTCAGTTTCAACAACAACAGAAATTCATGTCTCAAGGTGGGTCTTACCCCATTGTAAGTGTACCAAACATTGGTTTACCTCTGTATGAACAATCACTGCAGTACAGGTCCTGTCTAGGATAATCGATTTGCAGAACAGAAACTGCTAGCTTCTTGTTGCAAGCACTGATAATTCAGGTCGTGTATTGCCCATGATGAGTGTTGCTTGGGGACCGCTTCAGAAATCGAAAGCCGTTGAACTTCTTAAATGATGATTGCAAACTTGCTCGTGGAAATGTTTGCTTGGTTAGTGTTGTTCTATCAGAGGTTGATAGAAGCAACAATACATCCTCTACACAGATGCTGCAATATGTGTGGTTTGCTGCAGCTCAATCCAAACAATGGAGCTAGCAAAATCTGACTGGGCTGTCCTATCTACGAACTAGTCTTTGGTTTGAAAGTAAGCAAAGCAGAAGAGTTATGTTACATTGGCCCCATTCCCAATTCTCTGATTCCAAATTACCAGCCAACTCATAACCTGCTAAAACAACATAATTGTGTATGGTGTAAGCAAGGGACGAACATATGCAGGACTTACTCGCAAACCCAACTTCCATCACCTGCAATAGCAGCATGAACATCAACAAGCCATTAGGAGTGAACAACTCTACTGTTACCAATCGAGTTCAATTCGAAATCCAGAAGTATAGTAGTGAGTAACGGATTTTACGAGAATATCGATAACATTACTCACCAAACAACAACCTGCGGAAATGAATACCAAAGCGTCTTCAAGAGATTCTTCCCTCGTGGTTCCAAACCTCCTCTGAATAGCATCGAGCATGCCTTGATAGTTCCTACAAGAAAGATGCTACGATATCAACTCTAACCGTGATAGCGCTTGTTATAATGGATATTTCTCAGAGTAAGAAAAAACAGAACCAATGAAGGAAGTTCTTACGAGAAACAGATAGGCCTATTTTCAAACCTTTCTCGAAGTTCCTAACAGCAGTTATCAGTGCGTCCTCCTCTCACATGGCTGCTGCAAACAAAAAGAAAAAACAAAGAGTTACCATTCATACAAATTCACAAATTCATCCTAAACTCAGTTCATGACATCAGCCTTAAAGCTATGAAACCCAATACACCGTCCTGGCTAGAAACTACCATAGAAACCAGAGATCCGACCCTGAAAATGGTACGTGAAGCTTCTACAAAAGTACCCGCCAGTCAGTTGTAGATAAGCTCCAGACAAAAGCCAAATCATCATTAGTCACGACAAAATTAAATTTCTCCGGGGTGTTTGGTACCTGAGATGGAAGGAGTAAAAGCCTCCTGTTTGGCACCCTCCAACAAATGAGCTTGTTTAAAAAACCATATTCAATAGGAATATAAGGGCTATCACGCTGACTCCTCTTTACAGGAGTTGGAAAGCTCATGAATATAAAATCCAACCTCTGGAGTAGTCAATTATTCCCCCTCTGGAATTAAACCCAGAGTCACATTTACAACAACACCAAGTACTACCACACCGGCATGATAATTACTGGCCCGTTGTGATCCTGCCTAATCCTCAGTTTCGCCCTATTTTCTCTAAGCATAACCATCACTGCACCTGCAAAATGCGAGAATATTTGGTTACCACAACAGCTACGACACTATGGCCAACAAAAAGTAATTAAACCGGCCAAACCACGTAACTTGCCTATCCTGAGAATATTATCCAAGCAGAATAGGATAGCTACTCAAAGTCTCGCAGCAACTCCACCGGCCCCGTTATGCAAAAGAAGATTTAATCACCAAGAAACCAAAATCTTCTCAAACCATTCCAAAGCCACATCTCTCGTCGCTGTTAGTAAACTAGCTGTCATCAAAGGCTGAGTCCTGCTGATGAAGCTCTATATCTGCAACTATGATGATTTCAAGTAGACATTATTGTGGTAAAAAACCGAACTAGCTATCGACATGTTGGTGTTTTAATGTTTCGCCTGGCCGTGCTTTTTACCTTTAGGTGGTCCTTGTTCTGAACTTTGAACTGGTACATTCGTGGCGCAGAGCTTGAAAACCCCCAGTTATTTAATCCACACCATATGTAGGTCCAACGATTCCACCTATCCTGCTATCACGTTCTGTGGATCGAGGCGACATGTTCGATACCTGAGTTCACCCCACCCTGCAGCAACAATAATTGCGTTTAGCGTATGCGGACTTTGAACTAACCTGCATCCACCATAAAGATTTGAATTATCAGTAAAACAAGGAGAGTACCAAAGTCAACACTAAAACGGCTAATTCAAAAAACAAACCACTTACCTAAAATCCCTGCATAACAGAAGGACTTGTTCTAACCAAATGCAATCCTGAATCTTATCGTCCTCAAGACCTTGCTCCACACCCTGTTTCCCATAAAAACATAACAGAAACTCATAATCCATTTAAGAAGAAGCCGTTGACAGCAAGAAACCCGAAGGTTACAACAATTGCCAAAAGACATACCAGAGCTGTAGGAAGTCGCAACTCATGTAAGGTGCGCCTTGACAACTTCGCCCCAGCTTGCTCGATTCCATTCACTATCCTCATGGCAACGCGGCATAAGAGGAGACACCTGCTTCTGAATCTTGTTCCCGTAAAAGAAGTCGATATGTCCTCAAAACAAGGAGCAAGTTAAACAATCAGCCAACAAATCATAGCAATAGTTGAGAGCTTTCAAAGGTGAATTAATCAAAGCGAAAGCCAAATACTCCACTGTATCACTTCGTGACTCGGAAGAATCCCACAAGTGTGTGACCTGCGAAAGTGTTTAAAATTGTGAGCACGCGGTCAACAGGACCAAATATCAACAACTTCGAATCAAGTTTACCTGATCAAAAACATGAAGACATGCTCAGTTTATCGATACATATCTTCACCCATCTGATGGTACACCAAGCCTTTTGAAGAACGCAATACATGTATTTATCATGCAGCGCCACATTGAAACTGGAATTCCTAATGAATCCATTAGAAGAATCTAAAACATAAGTGAACTTGACCGTAAAAACTGTAGTGAGTGTTGGAAACTATGAAATGCTATAGATTGGGAGTTCAAAGCAAGTGGTTCCATCAAGCCCTCGATAGCTTTAACCGGTGTACCTAAAATTGAGGCAACGAGTATTAAACACAAGGATGATATTCTGCATAAAGAAACAAGTGTTGAAACCTGTTAAAACCATTCTAAATTCAGGACAACCATACAATACCGTAACATCCGAATGAGAGTGGAGTTTGAAGCGAGATTGCGTAAGAATTTTACCTTCAGATGATACCCCCACTGCTGCAAAGTAACACGACAGAACGAGAAGCCCTTGGATTTATGGTTCCACTACATCCACAACGAGGAGATAACGGACTTCAAAGCGTCAAGATGGTGAAGAAGAAAATTGCCCTAATCCATTACCATCGCCACGACCAACATAGGGCAACGTCCATTTTCCTCCTTGCAAGCTTGCCTCGGACTCCCACCATCACGAATCCTGTTCAAGTCTGGGTATTATCAAAACATCGTAGTACACCGGTTCTCTCACCGTATCCACTCTGGGCTGACGTTCTCTCTTGACCCAAAACGAAGTCGCTATCCGCACCTGTCGAATGTCAAACGTGAGTTAGTAAACCATCAGATATTCATTTGAAAATAAAAGATTCAGAAAGAAATCAAATCCTCTGATCATTAAAACACGACATCAATCAGATTGATACAAGAGATCACAATTTGGAATTTTCATTAACATACATTATTGCAATCAGACGAAAAAGGGAATCTTCAAACCTAATTTATCCCAATTTGGAAAATTCAATCAGCACTCAAAACTTACTTCAATCAGATCCCCACACCAAATCTCGATTGAAAGTCTATATAAAGAGAAGGATGAGAACATTCATAAAAAAACCCCTAAGAAACACGCAGAGAAAACCCTCACAACGAAAAACCCTAAAACTCTAAAATTGGACGGATAAACAACTTATCTTTCCAACCGTCGAAATCGTCGCCGCCGCCGCAAATCCTCCACCGACGAAGCATCCCTTTCAGCACCGCAACTGTCGTTGCCATTGATCTTCGGTAAAACTCCACCCTCTGTGAGATTCTTGAATGTTTTGATTGTGTTGTTGTTATTATAGGCTGAGTAAAGTAGCGAAAAGGGTTGAAAATGAGGATGAAAGCAGAAGGAGAAGCGAACACTGTTTGAATCGAAAGAGGTGATAGAGGGAGACGATGCAGATCCGATTTGGGGGGGGAGACGGAAGGGACTTAGGGTTCCGACGTTTTCCCTTCTTTGTTTTTTTTTAATTTTGTTTCTGATTGGATAATTGCACGCGACACGCTACACAGGCTCCATTAACCTCATTAATCTCTAATTAACCTAAAATCAACCTTAATTAATCTTTTAATTAAACTGTATTTTTAATTATTTAATGAAATAATTAAATTGTTTTCTAAATAAGTTTTTTGTTTAAATCAATTTTCTGTCTTTTTATTTTAAATAAAAATAATAATAATTATTACTATAACAAACTTTTATCTAATATAATTCAAATCTTTTAGTTGATTATTATTAAAAATTGTGAATTTCTTATTATTATAATACTTGGATTAATTTTATTTATTCTTATTTACTAACCCATTTATATTCTAATCATGCTTATTATTTTGTTAAATATTGCTTACAAACCCCTTTATTATTTATTATTGCTTAGTTATATTTTATTTATCTTTGCTATTTAATTATTATTTTGTAATTGTTTCTGGGATGTAAAGTTGTTTAATTATTTAATTATCATTATGGTTAGTAATTAGGGAGTGTAACAACCTGTATGTAATATTAAAATAAATTTAGATCGCTTTTAAATAAAGATAATTAAAATAAACACGTCACACACGTAAGTCGATTTTAATCGCCGTCTCACTTCCTAAGGGTATCCCTCAAGTTGCCTACGAATAATGGTTAAGTGGGGTGTATAAAGCAAGTCCCTCAAAAAGAAAATCATCAAAGTCCCTTATGGTTGCCTTTACGAATCGAGTCCCTTTCGAAAAATGATGATAGTCCCTCCAGTTTGCTTATTACACCCCACAATGGCCTTCAAAAATCCAATTGTCCCTCACATGTCCCTTAACATCCAAAGTAAAGGACTACCTACTCCATTATAGTAGGGATAGTCTTACTAAGGAAAGGATAAAGAATAAGAAAGACCTTAAAACATTAGGGTAGGCTACTCCTAGATACTTGCTCACTTCAAAACTTTTTCACACTTAAACAAATTTTCAACAAGTTTTCAAACAAGTTCTTAACACATCCTTACATGGATTATTTATTAACTATTCTGAAAATTTTCTATTCACACACTACACTTTCAAAACAATTCAAAAGTGAGCTTAAGTACCTAAGAGCCCATGGATAACCATGGATGAAAAGGGTGCTAACACCTTCCCTTTTCATAACCTACCCCCCGGACCCAAAATATTCTCTAAGGTCTTTCCTGTTCTTTTATAACCTTTCCTTATGGATAAAATAAAAGTCGGTGGCGACTCTTGCTATCCGCAACATTGTTTAAAGTCAGTTCTCCCACCGTGTTACAACCGCCAGACATTTACCTTGACGACAAGTAAAGACTTCAACGGTTTAAAATGCTGACGTAACAGCAATCTGAGAAGAACTCCGCTGGGGGAGAAGAGAAACTTAACTAAGCAACTCTGCTAGGGGAGCATATGACAAGACAAACGCTATCATCGCATACCTCGCGCCACAAATCTGAATATCTGGACACCTTCCTGAACAAGAATTTCAAATACCTGCAGGGAAACACCTGAAACAAAAAGGTAACCAACCTGGCTTATGTTTCAAAATGCATATGTTCGACAATGGCGTAATGCTCCATACGAAATGGAATGCTACACATTTGATTAGATGTAAATATGATGATATATGCAAGATGCAAATGCAGGCTCGGGCTGCTGGAGAAAAGCTGGATACAGAACCGCTTCAGCAAAATAAATGCTGAAGACAAAGCCAACTCCACTGGGGATAACCGGATATCACATAATTGTTCCAGCAAAATGCATGCTGGAAAGGCACACCGACTTCGCTGGGGGGAAAAACAATCCTGCTGGGGGATAGTTTTACCGTCCGGAATTACGAACTCTGCTGATGATCGTCCTACTGGAGGAAAAATGACCCGCTGGCGAACAGAAAGAACCACCCTGCGCGAGGATTAAATGTACACACGACCACCGCTGAGGATGCACATCACTTCCTGACCACTTGCTAACTCGCATCTAACTCTTCTGGGGATACAATGCGAGTTCCATACTGGGAAGGAATAGAATCACCTAGAGCCTGCTCCTACATTGAGGGACTCCGGCTGGGGAAACATGATCCCTTGGTTGTTTGCCGCGAAGGTAACGACCCTGCAAAACATGAGCAACAAACAAAATACCCTATACAAAAGGAAATATCCAGGTCAATAATCGTGACAATCGCTCAGTCAATTCAAAGTTTTAACAATTATTGGCCGAGGCCTGCAAGGTTATGCACGTGCAAGTTTATCAAAAACATCAGCGTTTTCCACAAACAAAACAGTAAAAGTTAAAAAACAAGAAACAACATCAAGTACTGAATAGTATGCGTTTTATTGATAATGGGCCTGTAAATAGGCAAAGTTTTGTACAATGGATGCAACTCCTGAAAAAAGGAAGCTACAAAAATAAATACAAATATGTACAAAGATACAAAGAAATTGGTATACATGTCGGCAACGCGGTATAGACGAACACCATGAGCTGATCCTCCTATGACTCGCCTGACTCCGACGCTTTCCCGATACTCAGTCCTTGGAAGAGATTGACTTGGATAATCGACCCTCAGGTGCTCCCAAACCACTAAGCAATGCCGTATCAGACTCGGACCGCTGTCATTTTCTTTTTCAATCCCTAACTTTTTCCTGAATCTCCCTTTGCGGGTTTTCGACTCACCGGGATACCCTTTTTTGCCGAAGCCGCCTTCTCGGGTTTTCGACTTCACGGGTGTACATCTTTTCAATTTTATCCCTAATTTTTGCCCGAACCTTTTCTTTTTTTCTTTTTGGTTTGCCGGGATGCCCCATTTTTGCATGGACTCTCTTTTTTCTGTCCAGCGGGTCTCTTTTAAGCAAAGTATTTTTTAACTGCGTCCGAGTTCACAGGGGATGAAAAATCTTCGCCATCCATGGTGGACAACAGTAAGGCTCCTCCGGAGAAGACCTTTCGCACAATGTATGGACCTTCATAATTGGGAGTCCATTTGCCCCTATGATCCGACTGTGGTGGAGAATCTTCTTTAGCACAAGATCGCCCGTCTGAAAGCTTCGAGGGCGCACCTTCTTATCGTAAGCTTTCTTCATCCGACTCTGATACAACCGACCATATGCGATAGATGCAAGTCTCCTCTCATCCATCAAACTGAGCTGATTCAACCTATTCCGCACCCATTCTGCCTCATCATGTTGGACATCGAGCAATACTCTCAAGGAAGGAATCTCAACTTCTAATGGCAGGACAGCCTCCATACCATACACCAGTGAGAAAGGTGTTGCCCCAGTTGATGTGCGTACCGTCATACGATAATCGTGCAAAGCGAAGGGCAACATCTCGTGCCAGTCTTTGTATGTCACAACCATCTTCTGAACTATCTTCTTGATGTTCTTATTGGTCGCCTCAACAACGCCATTCATCTTGGGTCTATAGGGAGATGAGTTGTGATGCTCAATTTTGAAATTTTGAAACAATTCCTTCATCATTTTATTATTCAAGTTCGAACCATTGTCAGTAATGATTCTCTCGGGGATGCCATACCGACAGATGATATCCTTTTTGATAAACCTGGCTACAGCTTGGTGACATTAGTGTAAGATGCTGCTTCAACCCACTTGGTGAAGTAATCGATAGCCACCAAGATGAACCGGTGTCCATTGGATGCGGTGGGCTCAATTTTGCCAATCATATCGATGCCCCACATGGAGAAAGGCCACGGGGATGCCATAACGTTCAAAGGGCTTGGTGGCACCTGAATCTTGTCTGCATAAATCTGACATTTATGGCATTTCTTTGCAAACTTAAAACAGTCTCTTTCCATTGTCAACCAATAATACCCTGCCCGTAATAACTTCCGAGACATAGCGTGTCTGCCGGCATGCGTGCCAAAGGTTCCCTCGTGGACCTCTTCCATAAGTAAATTAGCCTCTTTCTCATCAACACATCGCAAAAGCACCAAATCATGGTTTCTCCTATACAGAACACCGTCCGGATTCAAGTAAAAATTACCAGCCAATCTCCTAAGAGTCTTCTTATCACGGATGGATGCCCCAGTCGGATACTCTTGGTTCTTTAGGAAATTCTAGATATCAAAATACCACGGCTTGCCATCGGAAGCTTCCTCAATGGAGAATATGAAGGCGGGCCTATCAAGGCGAGAAATAACTATTCTGGGAGCCTCATTCCAGAAGTTAACCTTGTACATGGAAGACAACGTCGCAAGAGCATCAACCATCTGATTTTCAGCCCGTGGCACATGATGAAACCCTACCTGGTCAAAGAAAGGTAACAATCTTCTCGCATAATTCATATACGGTATCAGATTGGGCTGACGAGTCTCCCATTCACCCTTGATCTGGTTCACGACTAGCGTGGAGTCTCCATACACATCAAGATTTTTAATTCTCAAATCAATAGCCTCCTCGAGACCCATGATGCACGCCTCATATTCAGCTTCATTATTGGTAACTGGAAATTTCAATCTGGCAGTGAACGGGATGTGCGTCCCATGGGGAGTCGTGATGATTGCCCCAATTCCACTTCCATATGAATTCACAGCACCGTCAAAAATCAATTGCCATTGGGAACCCGACTCAGGACCTTCACCATGCAACGACTCTTCGCAATCTTTCATCTTTAAGTACATGATATCCTCGTCAGGAAAATCAAACTTCATCGGCTGGTAATCATCGATTGGCTGTTCAGCCAGGTACTCTGACAGTACGCTACCTTTGATAGCCTTTTGCGAGACGTACTATATATCGTACTCTGTCAGTACCATCTGCCATCGGGAAATCCTTCCAGAAAGTGCCTGCTTTTCAAAGACGTACTTGATTGGATCCATCTTTGAAATTAGCGTGGTTGTGTGATTTAGCATGTATTGTCTCAGACGTCTGGCAGCCCAAGCAAGTGCACAACACGTCTTTTCAAGCATTGAGTAACGAGACTCACATTCTGTGAACTTTTTACTCAAGTAATAAATCGCATGCTCTTTTCGTCCAGTTTCGTCATGTTGACCGAGAACACAACCCATACTATTCTCAAGAACCGTCAAGTACATGATTAGTGGCCTCCCGGCTACTGGGGGTATCAAAATCGAAGGTTCTTGCAAGTACTCTTTTATTTTTTCAAACGCCTTTTGACAATTTTCATTCCAGGCAATTGCCTGGTCTTTTTTCAACAATTTAAACATTGGCTCACACGTGGCAGTTAGGTGAGATATGAACCGGGCAATGTAGTTCAACCTCCCTAAAAAACCACGAACCTCTTTCTCTGTTTTTGGCGCTGGCATTTCTTGTATCACTTTTATTTTAGCATGATCAACCTCTGTTCCTTTTTCACTAACAATGAACCCCAATAGCTTACCAGATCTCACCCCGAAGGTGCACTTATTAGGATTCAGCCTCAGCCTGAATTTCCTATGCCTCTCAAACAATTTCAGGAGATTCACCAGATGCTCTTCCTCTGTCTGGGATTTGGAAATCATATCGTCAACATAGACCTTAATCTCTTTATACATCATGTCATGAAAGAGCGTTGTCATAACACGCTGATACGTTGCCCCAACGTTCTTCAAACCAAAGGGCATCACTTTGTAGCAGAACGTTCCCCATGGGGTAATAAAAGTCGTTTTCTCCATATCCTTCGGCGCCATCTTGATCTGATTATAGCCCGAAAAGCCATTCATGAAGGAAAACACATAGAATTGAGCAGTGTTGTCGACCAACACGTCAATATGAGGAAGCGGGAAGTCATCCTTAGGGCTCGCCTTGTTCAGATCCCGATAGTCAACGCACATCCGCACCTTACCATCTTTCTTTGGTATAGGTACTATATTGGCGACCCAAGGAGGGTAAGTTGTAACAGCTAGGAAACCAGCGTCCCACTGTTTCTGCGCTTCCTCTTTAATCTTTACGGCCATATCTGGTTTCGTTCTTCTGAGCTTTTGCTTGACCGGCGGACAGTCTTCACGCATTGGCAAGCGGTGGACCACAATATCAGTGTCTATCCTAGGCATATCTTCATAAGACCAAGCAAAGATGTCATTATACTCTCAAAGCATCTCGACAAGTCTCTGCTTGATATCGCTTTGCAACGCAACCCCTATCCGGACATTCCTGACAATCTCTTCCGAACCCAAATTAATGATCTCAATATCCTCCTGATGAGGCAAAATAATTCTCTCTTCTTGTTTCAACAGACGAGTCAGCTCTTCTGGTAAGTCATCTTCCTCAACAATCTCTTCTTCGGCTTGGAATATCGGGTGCTTGAAGTCGAAGCGAGTCATAGGGAGATCTTGATCGGTATCATCTGTAATATGGATCATCCTGCAAGAGAAAGGCCATGCCCCGCATTCACGTGCGCCATCACTCCTTCGAGTTGATTCACAAATATCTCATGGGGTACATAGGCAGCGTCTAGAGCATTCAACAACGCATTCCGGTGAGCCTCGGAACAAAGCAGTAATGACAAGATTGATATTTTGGAAGGCGTCTGCTGCATATGATCGACAATTTTATAATCGCTCTTCCGAATTAACCTCATGAATTCTTCTACATCTTTGGTCAAAGCATCTTTTTCTTTCTCCTGTGATGGTCCTTCCTCATTAACCTTACCTTTCCCTTTTGCAATTCTTTCAGCTTCTACTTCTGGCGACGTAAAGATTCTGCCACTGCGGGTTATGCCCCCGGCCCCCACAAGATTATCAACGGATCCTACAGGCGGGCTCGGCAAGTTAATCTTCTCCCCATTGCAATACACTTCCGCCCCATAATTCCAGGGGATGGCTTTAGTACTCTCATACGGGATAGGTCTAGCTTTGGTAATCAGGATAGTTGGCCTCTTGGGGGGTGCTGATATCGTGACAGTTTTGAACGGTATGGTAATCTTCACAACTTCACCCTGCTTCTCAACTTTTTCCTCAACAGGCCTATCTTCAGCAGTGCGGTCAAATTGCAGCATACCTTCGTCGATCATTCTTTGAATACCTCTTCTCAAGTTAATACAACCCTCAGGCTGGGCCAAACAATCAATGCAATCAGCGTCGCAACCAGGGAACACTCCCCCTTTTAGAAATCTGCTCTTGACATAACCCAGAGGTGTTTTCAAATCGTCCACATTCATAATCAGATTCAGACTGACATCCTCCAACACAACACCTACCTTTGCATTTCCATGAGGCGGCATAGGATTCTTCTCAATATTGGGTGCTTCGTTACCAAAGTTTATAGCTTCGCTATCTAGCAAATCTTGCACCTTGTGCATGAACGCTTGACAATTCTCAATGGTATGATCGGGTGCCCCGGAATGGAAGTCGCAATGCGCATTAACATCATACCCATAAGGAGGCGTGCCCTTCGGTGGAGCTAGCATCCTTTTCTCAACAAGCTACAACTGTAACAAGGTTGGAAGTAACTGAGCATAAGGTAGCGGAGGCGTTTCAAAAACTCTTTTCACAGCCCTATCCCGATGTTGATATCTCTGCGGAGCAGTGTCCTGTCGTCCCTGTTGCTGTTGTGGCTGTTGTTGTTGCTGTTGAGGTACATGAATGGTTACACTGGCGACCTGCGGCCTATGCCAATTCCGACTTCTATCCCTTCTCCGATAATTATATACTGCATTGGTATCTCCCTGTCTCTTGTTCCCAAAAACTTTCTTACCACCTCCAGCTGAGGTTGACTCACCCGCTTGGATCTTACCAATCTTAACACCATTCCCGATACGTTCCCCCAAGAGTATCAACTCAGAAAAATTAGCCGTCGTACAATTAATGAGCCTGTCATAGTACAACCCAGAGAAAGTGCCCACAAACATATCTACCAACTCCTGCTCTACCATAGGTGGGTGCACCCTGGCAGCTAGCTCACGCCACCTCTGGGCGTATTCTTTGAAACTCTCGTTATTCTTCTGAGAGAGATTTTAGAGCTGGACCCTGTTTGGTGCAAGGTCGCTGTTGTATTGGTAATGTTTGACAAAAGCTTCTGCCAACTCCTTCTAGCTACCGATTTGGGTAGGCTCTAACCCCATGTACCATTCCAATGATGGTCCCGACAAGCTGTCTTGGAAAAAATGCATCAGCATCTTTTCATCATCAGAGTAGGCAGACATTCTCCGATAGTAAGATCGCACGTGAACTCTCAGGCAAGTATCCCCCTTGTACTTGTCAAACGTGGGCGCTTTGAATTTGATTGGTACCCTTAAGCCAGGGACCAATCCCATGTTAGCCACATCCAGCCCCGTGGCGTTCTGATTAGCAAGATTCCTCATCTGTTCTTCCAACAACCTGAACCTTCTATCATTGTTAGCAGGCGCCTCAAAATCCCTTCCTGGAGGAGGGAAAGCATCTTCCTGGCGATCTTCACCCCAGTGAGAATCCTCATTACCATACTCAGCATAAGCATTATGAGGACCAAAGCCAAACTGATTAACCCTAGGACCGTATCCCATATTACCGAAACCTTGATTTCCAGCGCCTGGCCCAAAACCAGCATTATGAACGCCCATTCACATACCATTATGACTTGCATTGCCGAAGCCCGTGTTACCGAAGCCCCGATTACCGTAACCCATATTTCTATATCCCTGATTGCCATAACCTTGATTACCGCCAAAACCAACGTTGCCAATACCAAGTCCCATACCAGTATTCCCAGCACCGAGACCAGCATTCCCAATGCCAACATTGAAACCAGTATTCCCCGTTACATCCACATTCTCAGCTCTATTCTCATTCTCAGTCGAATTGAGGACAACTACCGACACCGTGTCATCTGCTCTTGGAGTCCCAACTCGAGAAGGCTGATTAGCAAAACCGCCGTGTAGCACACCCTGACTATCAACCCTAACAATTAGAGGCTGCATCAGAGTTTGCAGCTGCTCCTGGCCCTTAGCCACAGTCTCCATCACCTGCATTAATTGCGCCATACAGTCACGCATCTCTTGCATCTCAGTCTGCATCTGGTCCATGGCTTTCTTACAGTTGCTTCTGGTAGAATAACGATGAATTCGTTGGTCGACAATCCTGGAACCTGCACCAATAGAGAGTTAAGAGAACAGTACAAGGTACCTGCTATACGAATGATTTATGCAAATGCAAACGTGTGTCTGTGTGTTAGGGAGATTTTCCCCCGATTCGAGTGCCAGAGTGCAAGTGCTGATAACAAGAAGTTCGGGTATAACCACTGGAATAACATCTCATATATAGATAAGGCCCACAAGGCAGTGGTACAAAGTCAACGAATAAAATGGGAATAGCATGACCTCAACCAACAAGCCTGGTGATGGTCATCCTACAACAAGAATCAGAAAAATACAAAGAGCTACAAAGATAATCAAGTGTGACCACGGGTACGAAACTCCTCTAGTAACTCTCTAGTCTCGGGGTGATCTGGACGAGTGAGTAACCCTTCAACCAGCAAATCTCTCTGTAGGATAGTACACTGGAGACCCTCAACGGAATCTTCCCACGCTCCCTGGCTAAAGCAATCCTCTAGATTTCGCTTCTTGGACTCGAACCTCTGCTTGCGATCTTTCAAGTTAGCGAGAGCTTTGTTCAACAAATCTTCGGTGGCGTATCTGCGAGCGGTCTCCTCATCAAACCTCTTCTCACTAGCCTTCACCTGAGCCTTCAATTCGGAGATCTACTGCTTTAGTTTATCTTCCCCCTCCTTGTTGTTCGTTATGGTGGCATTCCACTGTTGATTAAACTTGGATATTCTTCGGTACGCTTCATCCAAGTGCTGCTTCTTAGTGGCCAGTACGTCATTGACAGATTTGAAGTTCCGACCGAAACGCTCACGCTCAGCCATCTGCTAGTCAAATCCATACCTAACCTATTCACCAACTCTGTTTGCCTCTTCAAGGAGTGGACTGCTTCGTTTCTCTCGCTTCTGATATGTGCCAACTCTCTCTCTAACTCTTCATTTGCCTTCTTCAGCTCCTCTCTCTCAGCTAACACCTGATTATACTTCTGAATAGACACGGTAGTAGGCTCTTCCACCACTGGAGGGCATTCCTGCTTAGCAGGTGGAAAAGGCATCCCTATAATCTCTGCTCTGGCTCTGATCCAGGTCACATACAGAGTGTAAGCTTGGCTATTACTTTTCCCCAACAATGACTTCCCTCGTCTACTGATATCGTTCCAAGCATGCTGAAGCTTAGATAACACATTCCCCTCTAGAAGACCAGTGAGGTACAGAGATTCCTGCACCTCTTCATCCTTCGGCGGAACCCTCAAAGCATAAGCAAACTGTCGGACAAGCAAAGATGGATTATAGTTGATACAACCCTTCCTTCCTATCAAAGGCACATTCGGAAACCCACTGCAGCTGAATATAACCTCAGTACCCAACATATCTCTATCAAACCAAACAACATCCTCTGCTGATAAACTCATCAAACGCTCAGACCACTCGGCTGTGGCTGCAGATGAAGCAAATAGACCCTTTTTGGGTAGGTGACTATCAAACCATCTATAGAAGAAAGGCACACAACATGATACATTCTTACCCCTTCTATTCTCGTTCTTGTAATGGATGGAATGATACACATCGCCAATCAAGTAGGGACCGGATTCCCTGATGTGAAGATATGAAAGGCATCTAAGTCCACAAAGTCAGGCATATTAGGAAACAGAATGGTACCATATATGCAGAGAGCAAGAATGGCATTGAACACAATCCAACAACCGTCCTTGGCACACTGTTGGGCTTTCCCAACTAAAAACTGCAAAGAAAAACCAGGAACCCCGTTCCAACTAGACAAGATCAACTCAGAGGCATCTAGATGAAGAGAAAGAGCTAGATTAGCCAGATTAGGCTCAGCATCCATATGAACAAAAGGCATCTGACTCCTGATAGACACACCCAATAAATCAGCATACTCCTCTAATGTAGGTGCGAGAATGAAGTACGGGAAAGTAAAGCAACTCAAAGGAGGATCATAGTGTCGCTACTGCGAAAATCGGTGTCGGCTGAGCAGAAGAGTCGCCACCGTGCGTTATTTATCCCAAAGGAGGGAAAGGAAACGCTCAGAGTAAACCTACCGCAAAGACGGGAAAGGAATGGTCATCGCAACCAAATCCTGGATTCGGGAGTTGGTTACGCAAGGGGAAGGTATTAGCACCCCTCACGTCCGTCGTACTCGACGGGATCCACGCTTGTTTGGTTTGTCTAAAGGATGCAAAAACAATATATCTACGGCTGCTAAATCTAAACGGGAAGGAACTACCTCGGTAGAGCATCGCGCTCTATGCCTACGTATTCTCAAGAGAGAAAGTCAGAGTCATCGTAGTTCGGGAAACTACAGGGAATTGGCTCGCCAAGACTTCACGTCTTGTGCCTACGTACTTCCACACAGAATGGAAGATCAGAGCTTACGTAGTTCAGGCTAACTACGGCTAGACAGGGTGTTCTCGATCACACAGGAGTGAGAGATTAAGTTGTTTTAAGAGGTACGGGGACCTAACGGAAACTAGAACTACGGTCTGGTCTCAAATGCGCAAGGGCAAGGGCAAGGGAAAACAATCAGTCGTCAGCGGGAAAGTCTCGATCACACAGCAGCGAGAGAACAGATAGGTTAGTTGTTAGTGTGCTTGCTAGGATATCGCATCCTATGCCTACATATTCTCATTAGATATGAGAAATTAGAGCAGCTGTAGTTCAGCCTACTACAGCTAAAACCTGGAAAAAAGGGAAAAGGAAAAAAGGGAAAAAAAAAAAAAAGGGAGCTCGCTAGGATACGACATCCTACGCCTATGTACTCTCATTGGGCACAAGAGATCAGAGCTAACGTAGTTCGACGGGAAAACGACTCTCAATTGCACGGGAGCAAGAGAGAAAAACAGGGATTCGCTCGCGCGGGGCGAGAACAAAGAGGAAGCAGGCCTACGCCTAAACGAGAAGGAACTCGGGACACGCACGCAAGAACCTAAGAAGAAACTCCTCAGCTGGCACTTCTTTTGTATCTGATGATGCAGCCCACAACACTCGCTGGTTGCCTGAAGATTTGAATACGACAATGACAATGAACGAAGCAGCTGCGGGGCTCCTGACGTACGCGCAAGCTCCATTCCAATCTTCTCCTCTCTGGATCTCTGATGATGACGCTCGAACCAGGAACAGTGTAACGCTTAGACCGTCATGGTTCGATTTATACGAGAAATCAAACTCTAAGAGGTAGCGTATTGATATCCGTGTCAAAGACAAGATGGAGAAATAATATTGAAAATCATTCTCCAATTGAATTGTGTCACACGGCCAGCCAGAAATAAAATCGAGAATAAAGTCAGATGGGAAATGAAAACGGGAGAGAAAACCAACACAAAATACAAGTCTACTCCTAAAATTAGCAATTAATTTCTAATAGGAAATATTCTAGAGAAATATTAAAAGGAAATGCATAATAGAAAAATGGCATAGAAAATACTATAATATTCTAGGGAGAAAAATAGGAAGAAAACTATATTAAATCTATATTATCCTAAAAGAAAATTGAATTAAAATCCATAACATTGCATTTAATATTTCCAAGAAAAATAAAGAAAAATATAAAAGAAAATAAAATGCAGCAGGGGGTTTATTAGTAACTGGGATGTGCAGCCTAACAAAAAATATAAGAGGGAATTGGGCCCAGCCCAAGATATAGCAAACAAAAACGGGGAGGGGGTTCAGAAACAAAACGGAGGTATACAAAAATGTAGGAATGGGCCTAGCCCACACTAACAACAGACAAAAAATGAAGGATGGGGAAAAAAGAAACGGAGGCGTGCCAAAAAAAACAAACAATTGGGCCTTTGAGCCCAGTCCACCATACTGCCGCGTATTCAGGAAACAAAACCCTAAACAATCCTCCCTCTTCCTTCACTGTTCATCCCTCCCATGCGGCGTTTCTCTCCTTTCCTCTCTCAGATACTCTCTCTCCGATTCAAACTTCACCTCTCTGATTCTCTCTCTCAGATTCAAACCCTCGTTCAATCTCTTCAACAAATTCATCACAACCTCACAAAAATGTTTCCCGATCCTTTCTATCTCACTCTGGTTCAACTCTATCACTATTTCTCGGTCTCCCCTCATCAAAATCATTTATCCGGAAATGATGATGGTGCGCTCTGAAGATGTTGATGTCGATTTCTGAAGAACAACGTTCTTGACGAAGAACCGATGATGATGATACTTGAAAAAACTGGAGAGTTATGAAGGATTGATGTTACCGGACGGATGAACAATCTTGATGTTTGAGCTCTTTGAAGATCCTGAGTTTTATTGAAGAAGATTGATGTTACCGGATGATTTCTGAAGGTGTAGACGATTCTTGAAGTTGTTGTTGTTGAGCGATCTGGAGATTTGTTGAAGGTTGAGATGAACGTCTTCATCTCCTTTGAAGAGCATCTGAAAAACTGAAGAACTTTGCTGAACTTCAAATGAAGATGAAAATTTCTGTGAAGTTATGTTGAAGAACATGAAGATGATGAACGCATCCAGATCTGAGAAACCTGACGAGTAGGATGACGATTCATGCTGTTTGTCATGAATCTTGAACGGATCTATGAAGATGATGACGGATCTTGAGGAACACATTAAGATCTGGAAAATCTTATGGTTATGATGAAGGTTCTGGATGATGAACGATGAAGAACACGTGATGAAGATTCAAGCAATTCTGGAAAAAGTATGATGAATGTGGTGTTTGGATGAAGATTGGAGGAGCTGGATGAATTCTGGGCAAAAATGTATTTCCGGCGAGTTTGTTGCGGTGGTCGGAGGATGTTAAGGTGGTGGCCGATGATGGTTACCGGCGTTTGCATGCCGGCCGGTGATGATTCCGGCGAGGGGACGCGTGGAGGTTGCATGCGAACGGAGGGGGAGAGAATTGGACGTGTGGCTTGTGTGGTAACTTGCATGAGTGACGCGTGGGAATTGGAGAGAGAGGGAGTGCCAAGTGTGGGTTAGGTGGCAGAGTCTGAATGCATGAAAAATGAGGTGGCATCCTCAGAACTGAAAACGTGGCAAATGGAGAAGCTAGCCCTGAGTGTGAAACGTGGAAGACTTATATAGATGACACTTGGCAGAAAACGGACTGGGCCCATAAAATGGACATCTGGCCCACTACAATTCAGACTTGATTAACATCTAATTAATACCTGATTAAGCCTAATTACAAAACTCAATTAATACTAAACAAAGATTGAAAACTGCAATTAAGGCCTAAATTGAAAATTAAGACTATTCTAAACCTAATTAAAATGAATTAAGACCCTAATTAACATCTAAAAGGGTGATTAAGATCTACTTAATCTAATTAAACTCTAAAATAATTTAAAATCTAATATCTTCTAAAATCTATTAAATCTATTAATTTCTATACAAACAAAAAATAGAAAAAAAATCCTATTAATCCTATTTAAAACCTAGTAAAAGAATTTCCTATTAAAAATCATTTTAAAACCATTATCTAAAAAGGAAAATTGATATTAACTCTAAAACTATTTAAAAAAACATTTAATATCTATTAAAGCTATATAAAAAAATCTATCTAATATCTAGAAAAATCCATTAAATCCATAAAAAAATCTATTATCTCAAAAAAAATTCTAGGAATCATCTATTTAAATTCTAGAAAAAACTATAAAACCTATTTAAAATCTATAAAAGGCTATTAAATCCTAAAAATGCAAACAAAGGCTAACAACCAACATAAAAGAGAGCGCGAGACCAGATCGAAGCAAGCAGTAAACCCAGACACCACGAACCTCCAAAATCACTGCGTAAGCTGAAAACGCCCAGGAAGTGCGTGACTTCTCAAAATAACCTCCGACTATCCGAACCGGTCTGAAATACCCGAAATGTGAAAACAGGGCTGTAATCCCGATAAAATCAATATGAATGAGAAAATGCACTGTATGCGGTATGCGAATGCGAATGCGAAATGCGTCGAACCATAAACCAAATAGGGGGACTGGTTGGTCAAATTTTAGGGTGCAACACATAGAACTGCAGCAAGGCATACAACCCATTCAACTCATACACAGAAGGTTTACGGACCAAACTGAGCATCTTCCCATAAGACTTTCTGAATTCCCCTCTAACAGTATCATCTGCCAAAGCAATCAGACTGGACAACTGAGCAACATCTGGAGTAGGAAGCTTATAGGCCACAGTCTTCCTCAGAGAACCCATAATAGCACAACAGAAGGCAAGAAAACCTGAATCGGGGGAAACGGTACCTGCAACACAGACACACGTTAATGATATACAAATGATTATGCAAAATGAAAAATGCAATGCAACAGAGGATCAAGGTGGCTGCTGAGAAGATCAAAGCTCTGATCCAACACAACAACCACACTGCTCTGATAGCACAACCCTGAAGAGGACCAATAGTTACACACTATTGAGAACAACCACATCTCTGACGATAAAATCTCTGAACCCAACAACACTGATTCACTGACAAGAAAACCAGGTAGTCTGAAGGTTAAGGTTTCCTGCAATAACCCGACCTCGCTCATAGGTATGGACCTAAATCACAGAAGGTGTGGCATCATCATCCCTTGAAGTGGCCTCACTCTGCTGAGTCACAAATGATCGGTCCCCAGAGTCGGCAATCCTCCAAACCAACAACCCCTCAGACCCAAAGGGCTGGAAAAGAAGTCAACCGGGAGAACCTCGTCTGAGCATGGATTTCATGACACACTAGTGCCTGCAAAGCAAGCACGCGCCCACTAATTTCCACAACTAATGCTAAGTACACTCAAGCCTGGGTCTGGCTTCTCGCTCATCAGATCCCCTCCCCACAATAGCACAATAATAATCATACTGAAAATAAAATTCTGAAAGTAAATGCGATAAATAAAACCCAACAGGTAAACACAAAAGCGCTAGAATTGACTCGCATAGGGAACCGTTGGAATCCTCAGTAGAGTCGCTAGCTGTCGCTACTGCGAAAAACGAGGCCGGCAAGACAGAAGAGTCGCCACCTTTCATTATTTATCCCTCAGAGCGGGAAAGGAAACGATCGGAAAAAACCAGACGCAAAAGGTATAAGACAAGGTCATCACAACCATTGTCTGGATTCGGGAGTCGGTTACGCAAGGGGAAGGTATTAGCACCCCTCACGTCCATCGTACTCGATGGGATCCATGCTTATTATGTTTATCTGACGGGTTTGTTACATCTATCTACACTAAAGGTTAGGTCTGAAAAGAAAAGAAAATGACTCGGCAAAGCGTCGCGCTCTATGCCTACGTATTCCCGTCTGGAACGAGAAATCAGAGTCAACATAGTTCGCCTAACTACGGCGGAAGGTTGCTCGCCAAGATATCGAATCTTGTGCCTACGTACTTTCACACAGCGCAAAAGATCAGAGCAAACGTAGTTCGGGACACGAGAGACACAGGTTTTTCTTTTTTATCCGAGTAAAGTTAATAGACGGTTCCAGGAGTTGGTGTATGCAGCTCGACCATTAGATATTTAGGCGTTTACCGTTTGCGGTAGAACCGGGAGTTAACAAAACTCTCCTTCTAAAAAAGGGTTTCTAAGGGATTAAAGGTCCAAGCGGACAAAAAGAGTTTGATCTTTGTTTTCTGTTTTTTAGAGAAGTATCTTTTATGGATGTTTGCAACTGATATCGCACTAGAGACTATGACCTGAGAGTGAATGCGTCGCATGTCACCCAAAGGGTGCCATACTAAACATCCAGACTGTTGAAAAGAAACTCTCCAACAATCCTTTCTCAGATAGCTTAAGGCTCATAACGTACGACGTCAGTTAACCTTTATTACTGTATTTTTGATTTTGTTTACAAATGAGAAGAGAAAAGATGCACTAAAGAGGAACTGATCCAATCCTAAAGTTGTCATGCAAAATGGAGCTACAGTTGAGGTTAGGAGGGAATCTACCTAATGCTATCATGCATGGTTAGAACCCTAATGTCTGTCATAACTTCTCTAGAACCAGAGAAGTCAGAGTTCCTAGGGGAATGTGGCAAAGGAAAACAAACAGTAAACAAATTAACTGAAAAGAAATTACTGTAAACAAAAAGCATGCAATGCAACATCCAAGCAGAAGGAACCAAGCTCAACTTCTAACAAACAAGGCACAAGGGCCACACACCACACAGGCAAGGGAGCTGAGCTCTACCAAATACCAGTAAGCAAAGCCACACAGTAAAAATACAAGCAGAGGGAGAAACTCAACCTCTAATGCAATACAAGCAAGGGGAGAAGCTCAACCCTTAAGATGATCTTAGGCCTATGATCATCTACATGAAGCCTAAAACCTAATGCAACACTCCAAGCAAATCACATCAATACAGTTAAATAAGAAGAAAACAGACAAACAGGGAACACAAGCCAGCAATCTCCACAGCAGAGCAATCTTCTGACAGCAATCCAATTCAAAGTCTGTAACTGCTCTTCAGGTCCACATCCTCTTCAAGAGAAGGAAAGGGATACTACATCTTCAAACTTTAACAATGCACTCCACCAAGAATGAAGAGAATCAACAAGATGAGTATTTGATGATGGGAAGCAGGAAGGAAACCAAAGGAATCCCCACCTGACACTCAACCAGTCATCAGAGAAAGGCATCCTCAAAAGTTCTACTCATTGTAAAAATGTTACACATCCATCCAAAGGAGAGATGAGACTTTCACATGAGGACTTTGAATCATAGGATGAGAATGGAAGGTGAATGAAACCAACCATTATTTGAAGAAAAAACTACTTCTAAAGCTCTCTCCTAAAAACCCTAATCTTATAAGCTACAAAAAACTAACAAAAAGGAAAGAAAAGCTCCAATCCAAGCTCCACCAGCCACTCAACAAAAGCTTCATCATGTCCATGACACCATCCAAGAGGAACCAGAAGCCCAACATGCAAGAAAAGCCCACTTTGAGTCCATTCCAAAACAATCACCAAAGTTGAAGCACCAAAGGAACAAACAACTTAAATATTCTATCTAAAATAGCAAAACACAACCTAAAAATCTAATTATTTTTATATGGGAACATGCATTTGTTAATGATCTATAGTTCAAAAAACAGGACCTAATTCAATCCCTAAGTCCTCTAATAAAATCCTAAGTTGAAAGGTATCAACGGAAACCATTAATGGGGAAAGGCTCTAAACCTATCTCTAAATCAGAAGCTAAGATTTTCTAAAAAAATGTGAGAAAAATCCTATGGGAGCATACATATCTAACATAGCATCCATCAAAAATTCAAAGTAAAAATCCTAATCAAATGAGAGAACAAAAATCAACAAACAGACAACTCAATTATGCAAAAATAAAGAAATATCCAAAACAAGAAAAATATGAATTAAATTGAAAAATCAACAAAAATTAAATCTAATGCTACAGAAAAATCACAAATAAAGCAAGGATCATGGGGATATTTTTATTTTATTTTTCTGACAATTATTGAAATTTAAAATGATTTTAGAAGATAAAAGGAATTAAAGAAAATCATAAAACAAATAAAAGAAAATAAAATGCGGGAAATAATGAGAGTCATTGGATTGTAAGACTAAGTAATCAGATCCTAGGCTAACGCGCGTGTCCATGCAGGCATCCCAGTCACACGCTGACTGGGATTAATGAAACGATGCGTTTCATTGTTGGAGCCAACTCAAGTTCAAAGCTGAGCCACACGATCATCATAACAAGTCAAGGTTTCTGGGAGATCCAAGGGCCATGAGACTTTCTTCTTCCTCTAGCTCAGGTGAGATACAAAAACACAGACGGTGGCCCAGACGGTGGTGCCACCGTCTTCACCGGTGAAGGTCAAGTTACAGGTGTCCAGAAATTACAAACCTTATACCTATCTTGCTCAGAATTTCACGCTGATCACGAATAACCTATCCAAATTAACTGAAACCTTCTACATTTCCAAAACCGAATCAAGATCCAAATTATGTCATGTCATTCATCCTCACCAATTGTCCAATTAATGGTATAGAAATGATCCTCATACTTCACTGATTAACCTAAGTTATTCATTGTGTATTAATTCATCCAGATCAAAGAGTTTCAAATCAAAACAAAAATGGTACCACATGATTAATCATCACTAATTGCTACCAATTTGATCCTAAAACGTGCTACATTTCACATAGATCCTAGCCACATGTTCATTTCTAACTACATCATGCTAAATTAAGAGGAAATCTGAGATTTACCAAGCTGACTTGTAGCTTTGAATTGAGGTATGTAGAACACGATTCTGGCCTCAAAACTATGCAGATTGCTTCAATGCTTGATGAGGAACACTTTGCTAACTTCAATTTGCTTGGATCTGGCCTAGAAGTGAGAACACGATTTCCAAATTTCTCCTTCAAGCTCCAACTTCAATCCTTGGCTCTGGTGCGGAATGCTCTCCAAAAAGGTTCCAATTCATCCACAGAACTTAAATAGAAAGTGTTTGTGGGCTTTTTTGATCCAATGGAGGCCCAAAATAATAAAACCAATTTTCAATTTTCTTCAAAAAATTCAACATGCCATGTGCGAATTCTGGCTCAAAAGCTTGCTTGGGAAGCTTTGGTTAGCTTGCATAACACATGTGGAATGAATTCAGATCAGCTAGAGCTTCCCAATTGCCTTGGAGAATGATTTCTTATGATGTTGCTTATTAGTGAAGAAACATGCCAAACCACCATGAATTATAGGTCAATTGAAAAATCTAATAATGCCAATGTTTCTAAATCATCATTTCTGATCAAATTGAGTGGTCATTTGGCTTTGTTTGAGCATATAACAAATTATTTGAATTTCCCACCAAATAAGACCTTTAATTTCTCTTTCTTTCAAACCAATTCAAATAAACTCTCACTATGGACCAAACCAATTCATCATGAGCTCTTGGTTGACCTAAAAACCATATTTTGAGCAAGTCCCATGTTGAACAAAACTCCATTTGAGATGTGCAAGTTGGAGATTTTGACCTATAATTGAGAATGACCTATAATCCCACTTTCCCAAAATACCCCTCAACTTTTAAACCTCATAACTTGAGTTCTACAAATCATATGGAAGAATTATAATACAATTTGGAAAGCTAAGATCAAGAGCAACAACTTTCATGTTGGTAAAAAGTTAGGAGAAACACCATCCTAGGTCAAAAGTAGCTTGGAAGTCAGGTGATTTTCAATAACAAATTTCAGAGGCATCTGAGGACATGTAACTTGTCTGAACCATAACTTGAGTTCTATAAATCCAATGGAGGACTTCTAGTACTCAAATTAAAGCTAATATCATGATCTACAAGTTTCATGTTGGCCAAAAATGGAGATGAAACTTGCATCTTGAGATAAGTGGTCTTGAAGTTAGGCACCAAATAGGGGATTTTACCCTCAGAACCCTAATTTAGCAACTCCTCACACCTTGAACTTTTCTTGAATAGATCTTGAAATATCATCTCATGTGTCTCAAAACAACTATCCATGATTTCCAAGACCTAGAATTGAGCTTTGATCCTCCTCAATTGGTCAATTAACTTAGGATTACTCAGGTGAAAACCCTACTTGTCACACCCTCAAATGTGGCTCTTCACACTTGGCACAATGACTTGATTGAGCTCCACCATGACCTTCAAAGCACTTCAATGAGCTCTAATCACACCTCCTAACCTTGGTCAAGACCTCACCATCCATTGATGATCTTCAATTGGTCCTCAAATCAGGAGACTAACCCCATACAAACAAATGAACCTCCTAAGAACCCAACCTTCTTCCTGATGATTATGATGACTTCTCAAATTTGCATAAGACCTATATGACGGCTCCACACTTGATCCCCTGTTAAATGAACAATGCTATGCTATGAAAATGTTAGATTAATGCAATGCTAATGCAGTGAAACATAAACCAAGTAAGAAAAGGTTAGGCAAATTTTGGGGTGCAACACCACTCATTCCTCATGATATTCTCCAATCCTAATATTCAGTTAACCTGATACGAGCACCCATCTCTCAAGAGGATTTTGATATGGTTGAGAAACCATTGAAGGTTTGGAAATGGCAATCACTCACCTATTTTCTTTTGGTGTTTGATCACACGACTTTGTTCTTTACTGAGGATATTTCCTTGTAATCCTTTGTTTTCGCTTTTCGCATTTTTCATTCCCTAACTTTTTCCTAGACAGAGACTTTTGAATTTTATTTTGAAGTCCAGCGGGATGTCCAAAATTTTCCCAAGTCCTCTTCATAGGTTTTGACTTAGCGGGCTTTTAGTTTTTTCATTTTATTTTTTATTTATGAACAAGTCGTGTGACTCTAAGTTATTTTGACCTTTTTGAACGGATGGTGGCTGCCCCATTCTTTAGATAGCCGAAGGATAATCATTATGGATTTGACTTTCAGCCTCCTAATAGATAAAATGGATTCTCGAATGTACACTCCTCCTTTTTAAGAGTCTGGGTGCTCGATCAGATTCAACTGAAGACTACTATGCCCTAGGTTAAATTTATGGTTTTTGTATGATGGAAACTTCTTCTTCAAGGCTCAAAGGGGTTAAAGAGGGATCATCTTCCTTATCTCTCCAGTGTTTGGAGATTTGAAATAATGTCTTACATCATCAGTCGGGTTTTATTCAAAAGCATATGACTAGAGATCTTATATTTTTGGTTTTGTCATCCTCCTCCCAATTCTCTATCAAAGCAAGAGATTGGGTAAAGTTGGCATTATAAAACATGAAAAAGCATTTTATGAGTGAATACAAATGGATTTCTTCAAGACAAAAAATATTTATTGCATTAATCATTCAAACAAACAAGTTCATAGATGAAAATCATGGTTTTATAATCAAAGACATAACAACAAATGTAAGTAAACACACAAACAACCTGATGAGCTATGCTCTTGGTTCCACCGGCTTGAAAAGAACTTTCTTGAGTCTTCATATCCTTCACCGTAAAGGCGTTCCATTCACAACTGGGCTTCCTCCCTTGAAGTTCAGCACCTCATCGTCATTCATCTCTTGGACTTTTTCCTGGAAAACCTTGCACTCTTTAATCGAATGCCTCATTGCTCCATTATAAAATTCATAACTGGTATCTAGATTGAACCCAAGAGGGCGAGATTTCATGGCTTTGGTATTTTTGGGTGCCATTACTGTTTTTCGAGTAAAGTAGGACCACAATTGACTGTAAATCATTGGGATTGGGTCAAACTTCTTTTGAGCATGACTCTGATGTGTTCTTTGATGAAACTGTGATTGGCAATTCAGAATTACCTAAGTGGCAGGAGCAACATCAACAAGAACTTACCACCTTTCAGCATGGTAGTATCGTATCCACAAAGCATAGGAGAGGATTCCCTTCTGTTGCAAGTAATTACCATTGGTTCTGGTATATTAAAATGCAGAACTTTGACATTCAACCTTTCTCTAGAGATATGAAGCAGTTTCTGATTCAACATATCTTGGAGATCCCTCTTCACCACAAAACATACAAGAGGATTCTTTGAACAAATTTTGCAAGAAACTGATTATGCTCATAATAGGTAAGCCTGCATAAATTGACGTGCATATCTACTAAAGATCCTCTCATTGAATTCACGTCAGAGATACAATATACTCTGAAATATCCTTCCTTAGCGTTTCCATACTTGGGTAACAAACTTGTTGAGACATTGGGTCCAGAATCTTCAAAAGACAAAATACCGCTTTGCACTAACTTTTGTATTTCGACGTTCAAAGTAAAACAATGTTCAATATCATGACCGGGTGCCCCTTGATGAAATGGACAAAAATGATCATACTTAAACCACCATGGTAGATTCTTTGGGATGGCTGACATACTCTTTGCTTTCACCATATTCTTCTGTACTAAAGCAGGATATAATTCAGAATAAACCATTAGGATCGAGTCAAACTGATCCACGTGCTGTTTACTTTTGTTACAAGATCCTACATGTTTCTATCATGAAATAGAATTAGCAGCTTGTTCCTTCTCCTTGGGTAAACCTTCCACAAGCTTCTTAGATTTGTTAGATGCGCTAGTGGGAGTCACAAGAATGGGCATTGACATGATTTCAAAAATCACGATCCTTTGAATCAGAGTCTGAGAAATATGAGGAGAAGGTTGATTTTGAGTAGGAACCAGAGTTTCAACCAAAGCAGGGAGTCTTTCCACACCAGCCCTCAAAGTAGTCACCTCCTTATGAAGTTCATGGTTTTCTTGCTCAATGTTCTTCATTTTCTTTCTTTGATTGGCTCGAGTATGGTACTGATGAATTAGCTTGCCTCCTCTTTGAGGGAAAAAGCAAGAGTGAGAACCTGAGATGCAAAGAATGCAATGCTAATGACAAATGCAAACGCGCAAATGCAGATGGGTTTTAAGGACAATACTTTTGATAACTAAAAATATCATTTTATTGAAAATAGGGTATAATGTCATAATCCAATGGTAAAACCTATGATGTTTGTAAACAAAAGCTTTGAATTCCATGAAACTTTTATGAACATGATGTGTGCTCAAACATAGGTATACATAGATCCACATATACACATATACATTCAAACAAGCAAAGACTTAGGTTTGAAAGTCAACGAGCCTGGAGTAATGGTCTACCCATCCCAAATGGCGTGGAATAAGGGTTCAATGTACCTGCAGAATAAGGGTTCTAAAAGTTCCCAAAGTCATCAGTTCATCTTTTGGATATTATCAACTTCCCAAATACTTGGTAGTTAATAATATTCTCAAGAGAACCTCTTTTGAGTGTAGCATCGCGTATAAACTATTTTGGGACTACTCCCTCATAGTCATCACACTACGCCATAAGAAAGGCCAAGTTAAGTTAAGTGTAACTAAAGGTTCCAAGTATCACAGGCTCCTAGTACAAAAATAGTAAGCGCTTTCACGAATACTCGTTCAACAGTACTATTCTGAAGAGGGCCTCAACTGAGTGGTGATTTCTTAAATAAGCTTGGTCGGAAATCAACTCCCTATAAGCCTCCTTGAATATATCACCTTCCTATCATAAGTACACTCAAGTCTGGGTGTAGGACTTATCTCACCACACGAAAGTAACAACCTAAAGCAGAAACATTATATACCGATAAGTAGATAGATAGATATACAACAAAAACAAATAAACAAGTTAGGGGGAACCCTCAAGAAATACTGAGATTAAGTCCACAATGAAGTCGCCATTTCTGTCGCGGTGAGAATTGGATATCAAGCTATTAATTAACTTGAACCACAAATCATTATTCACTACCGGTCTTTAATTTTTCCAAGGGAAGGGAAAAATATCAAAATAACCCATGAGTATGAAATGCAATGCAAAGCTAGAGAATCTAAGATTCGGGGGTTGGTTATACCTGGGGAAGGTTCTAGCATTCTAAGTATTTGTATTACTCTATAGGAACCTCTTGTTTTATTGTGTTAATTGTTAATCTGTTTGCTAAAGGGTGAAAAAGTAAAAGGAGTCCTAAGGTATTATTCCTAAGTATGCTCCCCAAGACATTGCATCCTGTGCCTACGTATCCAGACGAGAACGGAATCAGAGCATCCATAGTTCCCCTCAAGGGGTAAATGAAGTAAAAGGAAAAAGTTGCTTTTTAGGACAAGAGACAAGTCGTCATCTTTGGGAGAATACTTGACTTTAACCATCACAAGCGTATGAAAGACGGTCTTTGCGTCGCATTGAGAGAAAGGCCCCAACTCGGATTTAATTGACGAGTATTCCATATACCTCTCTCAAGCAAAAAAGGTTCTACATCTTTCTCGATTATGTTATGGGGTAGAATAATTATATCTCGACTACATAGATGAATCATGTCTAATTCTCTTGTGAGAATGGGATTTAATCTATAAGTTGTCTAAGTTAACATCCTAAGGGAACTAACTTAATTTTATGAATCTAAAATAAGATTAAAGAGAAATTCTAACCTAATGTTATCATGCAATAGAGGTCAAAGCCTAAAGCCTATATTGATTCAATTTATTGAAGATAAGGTTGACCCAATATTCTAAGAGATCGTGAGAAAGAACAATTATCTATGCACGCCAAATCTTGAATTCCTATCTTAATCACAATTCACTAGGGAGTGTCAGAACTTTAAACCAAGCAATCAAAGTGCTCGAGAAACTATCAAACAATTAATCACAATCCTCAAATAAAAATCCAAATATAAAGGCCTCATATATTAATTAGAAGTTAATCACCAATAAACTTCAAAAAAAAGACGTCCTAATCTCTTATTAAAACTCCTAATTAGTAAGAACAAACTATTCAACAACGAACTAAAATCCTGATTAAAACACATTATAATTTCAAAATTAGAATCTAATAAAAGACTAATTAATTAAATATAGTAATAATTAAAAGTTGAGAAACAAACAATATAGTGTAAGATAAACAAATAAGGGTGTGTTAGAAAGAAAATAAAAAGAAACATGGGTCATGGGGCTAGGCCCACACAGGCCCACATCAATAACAACAATGTCGCATGTCAAAAAAAAAAAGGAAATGGACAAAAGAAATTGCCTAGTACTCTCTCCTTCTCGCACGTGGTTTGTCTCAATCGGACGAACCCCATACGCCAGAAATGAGTTTTAGCAGTGCATACAAAGACAACGCTTTTAGAAAAAGGGTTGCTAAAGAGGAATTAAAAAAAAAAGAAAAAAATTGATAACCAAAGACATCGCTTTTTCAAAAAGCGCTGCTAAAAGGGGGGGTCTAAGACAACCCAAAGACAGCGCTTTTTAAAAAGCGCTGCTAAAGGGGGGTCCTAAGACAGCGCTACTAAATGGGGGGTCTAAGACAGCCCAAAGACAACGCTTTTCTAAAGCGCTGCTGTAGGTATAGTCTACGAGAGCGCTTTTTCCATAAAGCGCTGCTATATGGGGTACATAAGAAGATCTTTGAGAGCGCTTTTTAAAGCGCTGCTAAAACCATTAAAAAGCGCTGCTATAGGTTTAGTTAGAATTAATTTAAAATACCCACTAGAATTTTTATGAGAAATAGAACAATCATTACGTATTTCTTTCTTTCTTTTTCTCTGGCGAACAAAAAACGTTGCCCTATAAACCCACCGTTGTCGTCCAACCGTCACCGTCCTCTGTTGCATTTCACCGCCGTTCATCGTCCCTCTGCTCGTCTCCATTGCATTTCCGCCATTGTTACGGTATTTGAAGTTTTACTCTGGTTTTCGTTTTTACGTATATTTTCACCATTGTTGCTGTAATCTTTAAGTAAAACTGAATATGTTTTTATTATTTGAATGCAATCAAGTTAAGTCTTTATAAACAGAGAGTTTTTATTTGAGAGTTTATATTTGAGAGTTTATAACCAGAATCAAGTTAAGTATTTGAACTGAATATGTTTTCTACAAGAGAAAATGATGGAAAGGAAGAAAGAATAATTAAAATGTGGATAAGAGATTTATATGTTTTTATGTTAAGTCTCTCTGTTGAAAATGTTTTTAAGAGAGTTTATATTTTTTAAGAGAGTTTATATTTTGTATGTTTTAGATTGACAAACAAGAGTTTATATTTTGCATGTTTAATATAGTTTGGAAATTCCTATTTTTTAAGAGAGTAGCCAACATGAATATGGTTTTATATGATATGGTTTTATATGTTATTATGGTTTTATATGTTTAGTTAGGATTTCTCAATGTTTAGTAAGGGTGTCATTTTGGTTTAAGGATTATCTAGTATTTTTAATATGATTTGTTTTGGTGGATTATCTAGTATTTTTGTCTTGGTTAATTATTAATATGATTTTAATAAAATTTATATTTTGTCTGCTATAGGGGTTACTTGTGAAGAGCAAAGTTGTGATCGTTTCCAAGCATCCTATTGCGTAGCATTCTTAGAAGTTAGTGATTTCCTTACAGGTATTCTCTGTTTTGTTTAACTTTTATAGTTTAATGTAGATTACTCAATTAGTATGGATAAAAAATGGATGTCTGGTAATCGATTGTCAAAAGAGTACGAGAATGGGGTAACGAAGTTCGTTAAGTTTGTTGTTGAACACGCCAAAGACCCCAGTAGGATCACATGTCCTTGCTTAGGATGTTGTTGTGGGCGTCGAGTTGACGCCGTTCAGTTGGAATCTCATTTAATGAGACATGGAATTGATCGAAGTTACACATGTTGGACATTACATGGTGAGATAAGTAACAATAATGTTGAACCCCGGAATAATAAGACAAGTGCTTCAAAGGACAATGGCAGGGATACATATGATTGTGATCGAGTCGAAGAGATTGCAGAAGCACTTGAAGAAGATCTTCAAGATTGTCCCAAGATGTTTGAGAGGTTGGTAAGCGATGCAGAGAAACCGTTGTATAAAGGTTGCACTACTTTCACAAGATTATCCGCGGTATTAAAGTTGTACAATTTAAAGGCGGGTAATGGATGGTCGGATAAAAGTTTCACAGAGTTGTTAGCCCTACTTCAAGAGATGCTTCCGGAGGATAATGTTCTTCCCAATCGAACCTATGAAGCTAAAAAAATGTTATGCTCTATTGGCATGAGCTATGATAAGATACATGCTTGTCCAAATGATTGCATTTTGTTTCTAAATGAATATGCATCATTAAACGAGTGTCCTAAATGCGGTGTATCTCGGTATAAGAAAAAATTATCACCAACAAAAGTATTATGGTATTTTCCTATAATTCTGAGATTCAGACGCATGTTTTGTAGTGAAACAGATGCAAAACACCTGACTTGGCATGCAGATGATAGAATTGTAGATGGGAAGTATCGACATCTGACAGATTCACCACAGTGGATGAAAATTGATAATGATTATCCTGATTTTGGAGAAGAAGCTAGAAACCTTCGCTTGGCATTATCGACTGATGGAATGAATCCGCATGGTCTGCAGAGTATCTCACATTCCACCTGGCCTGTAATTATTATGATTTATAACCTACCTCCATGGCTATGAATGAAGCGTAAGTACATGATGTTAGCTATGTTAATTTCTGGCCCTAAACAACCAGGGAATGACATAGACGTATATCTGACACCTCTAATCGAAGACTTAAAGAGTTTGTGGGAGAACGGTGTGGAGGTTTATGATGGATATATGGAAGAAAGTTTCAATTTGAGGGTGATGTTGTTTGGCACAATTAATGATTTCCCAGCATACGGAAATCTATCGGGGTATAGCATTAAAGGTCAATGTGCGTGTCCTATCTGTGAAGAAAACACAGATTGGACGCGGTTGGAATTTGGTTAGAAGAATGTCTTTTTTGGTCATCGTAGATTCTTAAATTCTAGTCATCACTACCGTGGGTGGAGAAAAACATTCAATGGAAATTCAGAACAACGTAAAGCTCCACCTACATTGACCGGCGAACAAATTTTTGAAAAGGTGAAAGATGTGAGTACTAAGTTTGGCAAGCCTTTTGCTCATACGCTTGTCACACGTGGGTGGAAGAAGAGGTCAATTTTGTTTGAGTTGTCGTATTGGAAGTTGTTGTATGTAAGACATTTTCTTGATGTTATGCATATTGAAAAAAATGTATTTGAAAGTATTATTGGTACGTTACTCAATATACAAGGAAAGTCTAAGGATGGCCTTAAAGCAAGAAAGGACTTGGTAGCAATGGGAATAAGAAATGAATTAGGACCCTTGAAGAAAGGAAATCACACATATCTACCACCTGCTGCTTATACTTTATCTAGAAAGGAGAAAAAGATACTGTGTAAGTTTCTGAGTGAAGTTAAAGTTCTAGAAGGATACTCTTCAGATATTAGAAGACTTGTTTCTATGAAAGACCTCAAGTTAAAGAGTTTAAAGACACATGATTGCCATGTTATAATGGAACACTTTCTACCAATAGTTATACATTCTATTTTGCTAGAAAAAGTGAGAGGCGCAATAACTAAATTGTGTTTTTTCTTTAGGTCAATCTGTAGTAAGGTGATAGATCCTGCGATCTTACCAACATTGCAAAGAGAAATAGTTATTACTTTGTGCGAGCTTGAAATGTATTTTCCTCCATCATTTTTTGACATAATGGTACATCTAGTTGTTCATCTTGTGAAAGAGACACAATTGTGTGGACCTGCCTATATGAGATGGATGTACCCTGTTGAACGTTATATGAAAATATTGAAAGGGTATGTGAAAAACCGAAGTCGACCAGAGGGATGTATTGTTGAACGATACATTATTGAAGAAGCTATTGAGTTTTTTACTGAATATTTGTCCAACATTCAATCCATTGGCCTCCCAAAATCTCATGTTGTTGAAAAAATAGTAGGTAAACAGTTAATTGGAAATAAAGTTCTGATAGTTTCAAGGGATGAACGGGAGCAAGTGCATTTGTATGTTCTGCACAATGACATTGAGGTTGAGTCGTATGTTGAAATGCACAAGGACGTTCTCCGAGGTTTAAATCTGAATAGAAATGAAAATTGGATAGTACGTGAGCACAATCGAAGTTTTATAACATGGTTCAAGGAGCATATTTTTTCAAAGTTTTATTCTGATCCCGCTTCAATAACAGAAAGGTTGAGATGTTTAGCATATGGTCCAAGTTTGCATGTGTTTTCTTATAGCGCATACGCAATTAATGGATACACATTTTATACCAAGGAACAAGATGATAAAAGTACAATGCAAAATAGTGGTGTCACCGTGCTTGCCGAAGCAATGCACATTTCCTCGTATTATGGGGTTATCGAGCGCATTTGGGTGTTTGATTATGAGAAGTTTCAGATTCCTATCTTTGGATGCAAGTGGGTTGAAAATAATAGTGGCATACGAATGGATAAATCAGGTTTTTTGAAAGTGGATCTTAATAAGGTGGGGTACAAAGATGAGCCTTTTATTCTAGCCACGCAAGCTAAACAAGTGTTCTATGTCACTGATCCGACAAGTACGAAATGGTCTATAGTTCTTTTTTCCAACAAAGTAATCGATGATAACATTGGAGAAAAGGGGGATGTTGATGTTGAGAATGAATCTTATATTATAGATGATCCAGAAGAGAATATTAGAGCGGACGAATCATATATTAGAAATGATCATAACGAGGGAATTTGGATCAATCCATCTGTCTGTGTTGTTAAGAGACAAGTAAACCCCGTTAAAACGAAAAAAAGAAAGAGATGTTAAAGGTACTTGTAACATATTATTTCTTATTTATACCATGTTTTTCTTATTTACACATTTCTTATGTATATATTTATTATTTACATATTCGCATGTCATTCATTTGATACTTTGGTTTTTCTAAATTACAGGTATATATATTGTGGCCAGCAACGAGGAAACATCACATGATGGAAAACAAACAACAAAAGACGTGGAAGGCGATATTAAAAGAGGCATAACAATTATGAAAAAAATCATTCGTGCGAGAGATAAAAGAGTAAAGTATGATGTCCATTGGAATGAAAGAGATCAGTTAGTTGAGCCTAACGGTGCGTTGCTAACAAGTTACATCGGAGCACTTGTACGTTCGCAAGTTCCGATTACTTGCGATAATTGGAGAATTGTTTCATTACAACCGGCTAAAGATAAGATTTGGACCGAGATTCAGGTATGATATTTGATTATTTTTAATTATGTTGACAGTAACGTCTTTAAATTAATTATACTAACATGTTATATGTATGTGTGTTTGTTTGTAGAGATCTTTTAATATTGAAGATCGTAGGAGAAAATATTGTATTCAATTGGCCGGAAAACGCTTGAGGGGATTTAGAGCATTTTTAACAAAAACGTTTCTAAAAGATTCTGAAGGAAACTTTGTTGACTCGGAGCGTCCAATGAAGTACGCGGATTTGATTTCGGAGGAAGAATGGGAGACGTTTGTTGCAAAGCGAAGAACAAAAGAATTTGAAGTAAGTACAACTTATCATGAACTATGTATAGTATATATACTTCTTCCACAAGAGTTCTGATAAACTTGTTTTTTCATGTTGTTAGTGGCGTAAATCGTCAACGGGCATCAAATCCCGCATATCCATACAGAAAGGGCCGTTTGGGATATGCACGCTTAGAACAAAAAATAGTAAGTACATATAAATGCTTTAATATGATATATTTACAAAAAATAGTAAGTATATATAATAGGATATAATGCTTTATTATTCGTCTTAATGCGTAGTTGGAAGAGGAGAAGAGTGATGCGACATCTCTTCCGGACCATGTTGTATGGAAGGTTGCCCGTGTGGCACGAGATGGAGTCGTTCAGGAAGAAGTTCAACAAGTCTTTGAACAATGTGTAAGTACAATGTTATCTTTGTCAGTAACTGATCAAAAGTGTATAATATATTTATATATATTTTTATCTATATTTCAGGAGACTCTATCCCAGACCATAACTCCCACTGAGGACGATGATTGCAGGAGCTTACTGAGCCGGGTGCTGAATATTCCTGAGTATTCTGGGCGTGTGAGGGGTAAGGGATTTGGTGTCACTCCATCCAAACTGTATAAGCAGCCAAAGAAAAAAAATCCAACCAATAAATAAGTGATGGATACTTTGGAGGAATTGAAAGCGCAGATCCGTGAATTACAGAAGGATAAGGAGAGATACATGTCGGAAAGACGCGCTCCAGAGGGTAAAGCTACTAGTGACAGATAGTATCGGTTGTCCGCAGAAGCTTCCAGAGGTAATTGCATATATTACATTGAAATTAATTTAGCACAGTTTACTTAATTGACACATTAACTGATCATTATTTGTTTAGGGAATTTCACTTTGCCGGCTATATTTATCGTCACCTACTCATCGAATGGTTGGCAAGGGAAAGGTGCATAACTTTCTGGGAGACTTACTTCACCACAAACCGTTCCCTTCTGGATTTTTGAAAGTATCTATTGATATTGCGTTAGAGGGGGGTGCGTTGTTGCCTATACCAGATGATATTTCAGGCGCAACAGTGGTGGGAGACGCAATATGAGCGTATGTGGCATGGCCGACAAATCTCATTTGCATAGATGATGAGGTAGGTTGAACCTTTTAATACTCAAATGTTTTATGATCCATAAATGAAAGTTATTCTTACATTTATATTTTCTTATTTACATGATGATCTTAGACTCCTACAAAATCCAAATCAAAAGATGATAGAATTATTGTGCGGGATACCGATTCAGCTGCATCAAAGAAACAGGTACTACTACAGTTACATGATTATCTTGTTATACATTAATTACTGAACTTATATATGACTTTTAGGTTCATGATCAGCAGTAGCAACAAGTCAGCAAGGGTAAGATGCCTGAAACTTCCAAGGTGGCCAGAAAAGCATTTGTTCCTCGATTTAGGATGTGCCTTGAAATATATGTGGGAACATCAGATGTGCCTGAGGGTGGCATCTGTCAAATACATATGGAGGAAGGTATTTTCGGTTTTGAATATCCCGAAACAATTGCTAAGGAGGATTTTGATCAGGTTTTCAACCATTCTGAATTGGGCATCGATGTTATGCATTCATACATCAGGTACTTCGATCCATTTTAATTAAATAATTGAACATTTTAAAATTTGCTCGTTTAACTGAATATTCTAATGTTGATTATGTTTTTTTAGGTTCTTGTATGACAAGTTGTTGGTCCGAATGAATTGACTTCAGTATTCGCATTCTTATCTGCTAGCTGTGTCAACTCACGGATAATAGACCAGACACCATATACAGTCAAAGAGTACATAGTGCAGAGATTTATGCGCGCGACTACAGAGAAGTTGTTCTTGTTGCCATATAATACTGGCCATGGGTTAGATTTTATTCTAAATTCATTTATTATAATTGTTCAATTTTTCCCTTTCTATATAACATTTCCGTCTAAACTGTTGTCTTATTTTATAGTGGACATTGGTTGTTGGTCGCGATTAATCCAGGGAAAGAAATAGTGTATTATATAGATTCATTGGATGGCGATACAACAAAATATGAAAATCTGAGGAACATGGTTGATACGTAAGTGATGAGATATACTGTTGTCTTTAATTATATATCTTTATTTATTATGTGACATTGTTCTAAATATGCGTTTATGTTATGTTAGAGTTATACAAATATTCAGAGCACAAAGAGATGCAACGGTGCCAAAAAGCAAGGCTAACAACATCAACTGGATCAGAGTGGAGGTATATTTTCCCATGTTTGACTGTTATAGTGGTTCTACTTGATAAAACTATTTAAACTATATATCCTGATAAATGTTCGTTTGTTTTTTCCATTTACAGTGTCCTCGGCAGCGCAATGGTATTGACTGTGGATATTTTGTATTTCACTTTATGAGGGAAATTATTCTTTCTGGTCAACTTGAGATTCCAGTCATGGTATGGATCAATTCATTATATAAGTTATATGATTCATTTTGATAATTATCTGATACTTCATCTGAGTAATTAGTTTTAAAATTAAATCTTGCATGTTCTGTTATATTATGTAGTATTTTGATGAATTCAAGTGCGCTACTTACACGAAAGCAAAATTGGAAGAAATTAAAGAGGAATGGTGTCAATTTATTCTTGGATTGAGAATTGTATAAAGTTATCAGATTGGAAGAATTGTAATTATATGTAAATTGAATGTATTTGTAATGTTGTAATTCTGAGGATCGAATTTTGTTGTAACATATTTAAGCAGGTTTATGTGTATTAAAATGTTTATGAACAAAGTGATGAGTTACAATGTATCCAAAGTTTTGAATTGTATATATAAGGCCAAAGTTTTGAATTGTATATTTAAGGCCAAAGTTTTGAGTTGTATATATAAGGCCAAAGTGTTGAAATAAAGGTCTGGATTATAAGCAGGTTTGTGTAATATAAGCAGGTTGTTGGTAAATATACAAAACAGGGTGAATATTTTAAAAAAAATTTTTTAAAATCTGGGACATTAGACAGCGCTTTTACAAAAAAGCGCTGCTAAAGGTCACAAACATTGCGCTACAAAAGCACTGCTATAGGTTTGGAAGGGGGGGGGGGGTCTAAGACAGCGCTGCTAAAGGGGGGGCTATGGCATCGCTTTGTAAAAGCGCTGCTAAAGGTGGGCTCTAAGACAGTGCTTTGTGAAAGCGCTGCTAAAGGGGGGGATGGTTGGGGGAATATGCAGCGCTTATGAAAGCGCTGCTAAAGGGCTATAAAAGCGCTGCTAAAAGAGCTGCTGAAGGGAGCCTTTAGCAGCGCTTTTTCCATTAAAAAAGCGTTGCTTTTACCTTTAGCAGCGCCACTTTTGGCAGCGCTTTAAAGTGCTGCTAAAGGCCAAAAAAAGCGCTGCTAAAGGTCTTTTTTGGAATAGTGCCCCCAAATTAATCACCAAACAAAGATTTTCATAATATTCACACAATACCAATCAAAGTGGAGCGAACAACACAAGCTAAAGAAGAATTTGAGTAATTCACAAAGAAGAAACAACAACTTAGCAACGCACGAAGGTGAAGAGAACGTATCTGTCAGAGTTCGTCCGATGCGTCTTCGGCGGTAATGGGAATAAGATGAAACCTGGGCACTATATAGGTATGACTCAAATGCCCTTCCTCTTTATGCAACAATTTCTTTTGTAAGCGTGTAGTAGTTATTGTTGTCTCTGTTTTTTCAATGAATGCACTCACCCTTTGTAATGCGTGAATAAATTACGCGTGGGAGCGATTCTCTTGTGTGTTCTCTTTGTTTTTTCTAATGCATATATATAGGACTATAAAATAGACAAGAATGATAATAACAATTAACACAATATTTTTTTTGTTTTTTATAATAATACAAGAATAAAAAGAATTAAAAATCATATTTTTGTATTTTTTTTATGATAAGACAACAATAAAAAGAATTAAAAAACATGTTTTTGTGTTTTTAATGATAAGACAAAAATAAAAAGAATTAAAAATTATGTTTTTTTGTTTTTTATAATAACACAAGACTAAAAAGAATTAAATATCATGTATTTGTGTTTTTTTTATTACAAGACAAGAATAAAAAGAATTAAAAATTATGTTTTTGTGTTTTTTAAAAAGAAAATATTAATAAACAAATTAAAAATAAATTTAATTAATAAAAATAAAAATTTACATTAAATATCTAACTAAATCTAAATGAATTAAATTATTATTTAAATAAAAATGATTTAAAAACGAAATAAAAAGTCTGGCAGAAAAGTGCTCGAAAAAATACAATGAACACACCAAAATAATCAGCGCGAATTAAACGACTCAGAATAATACACCGTTTCTTCAGATTTTGAAATAAATTTTACCCGCTAAAAAGGCATAACTGACCAAAAACACTTCCAAAAGATGGTCGAAAAATTTAAATGAGCACGCCAGGTTAAACTACGTGAAACGTAGATTAATATCACTGACGTTTGCAGGCTCGATCTTGAAATTTTTCGTCCATTGATTTTACACACAGTTGGTTTTTATTTGATAAATTCGGCTGCAATTTCAACAAGTTTATTCCAGCTGATAAATTGGATATTATGCATGATAAAATGCATGATATGCTATACAGACGATGCGAAACGTAAAAACAGAATCTCAGGGTCAAAACTAGGATATGACATAACTTAACTCAAAATGCAAGAGTCGCCACTGCACTTTTATTTTATCCAAAAGGAAAGGAAAAAGAGCGAACAAAACATAAACAAGTTCTAAAACAAGAACAAACATAGAATGGGTAAGGGGGTTGGTTACGTGTTGGCTCTCATTTTCGACGCCAGCAAAATTAGAGTCATCTCAAGTCAAAGAATTATTTTTAAGCATAAGAAGGCTTCGACCCAGTTTTGGTGAAGCCTGAGTCAAAGAGAGGTTGTGAAAACCTCTGGCAAAATTGCTAAGTGTTGGAAGGTCCTTCGACCGTGAGAATGCTGAAAGAAGCACGTTGCAGTTACCACTAAGGCTGGAGGGAAATTCCTAATATTTGAATTTCAAAAGAGCAGTTGGCGAACGTAGGAATGGTGGAAGTCAAGAAAAAGCGCCAAAAGACACGTTTTGAAGCAACAACCGTCACTTAGTAGTTATTTTCTAGCATTATAAATAGGGGTTATTTCCATAGAATAAGTGTGTTCATTTGTCCTGTACAAGTTACTCCAAATTACTCAAAGTACCCGCATGCAGAGAAACGAGTTCGAGAGAATGTACGTGATGCAACACCATTTCTTTTCATCAAAGCAATTTAAATTGCTTTCGACTGTTACTTTCATGCATTTTTCTAAATATTTGTCTTCGCACTTACTTTCTTGCATTTTAATCAAATTCAAACCTTTTACACTGTTTACCTTTACTTTAGACGTCTTACACACTTACTTTCTTGCATTTTTATCAAATCCAAGCCTTTACATCATTGCCTTTATTTTCAAAGTCTTTCTTTTACATCTTGCCTTTTACTTTCGACGCTTTAAGAATTGCGCCCTTTACTTTACAGCCTTGTCAATTTCCAAGTTGTTGTTTGCTTTACAAAGTTTTTATAGTCGAACGTGGAGTTCAATTTAGATTTTCTGTTAAACTTAGCACCTGTCCTAGGATTTGTATGGTCGATCCTGCAAGTTACTCAATTTCATCCAAAGTTGATAGATCAGAGGTTGTTTACCAAATTTCACAGTAAACATTACGCGATGGGAAGGTGTTAGCACCCAAAATGTTTATAAATAAATATGTGTCCCTGATCAATATTCGTAAGTAAATATATTCATCAAAAGGTTAGTTTTGGAGGTGGAATGTAATAGGTAAAATGTCCAATTATGTTTGTAATTTTCATGACTTAAATAAGAAAAGCATAACATAGAAATCTTTAACGCAAAAATAGGTATAGAAAATTGATTATTTAATGATAAGATCCAATCTTTAACGCAAAAATAGGTATAGAAAAGAATTAAATCTTAAACTTGATTCATTTAATGATAAGACTAAAAATAGGTATAGAAATCTTAAACTTGATTCATTTAATGATAAGAGCGAAAAAGAAGCCCAAACTATAGACAAAAAAAGATTTTTAAATACAAATTATTTATAAAGCAAGTCTATCTTTTAGGTAAAGTCAAATACAATAATATTAAATACATTAGCTTCAAACACCAAATCTAAAATGCAAATTTAATAACGTTTGCATATCTTAATTCATAGTACAAACTTGTACAAATTAGTTAATTAATATATAATTACGATCTAATTATTTTGATTTCTATTTTTATTCTTCAAAATTGTGAGGTCACTCAATTAATGATAAATTACTTTCTAGAAAAACTTAATGGTTGGGTGGATAGTTTGTTGATCAAATCGCAAGATGGTTGATTAAGTCAATATTTTAAATTATATATATTATTTTTAATTATAAAAAATTAAAAATTGATTATTAATTCTATCTATTGTGAAACCGCTACAATTATAGAAAATGACGCTTTGTTTAATAACACTATAGTTTTGGTTGACACAATCTTCACTCTACAAATTAGTTTTGTAGGGATGAATTAGGTCAAAAGCACCACATTTTTTATTATTTCATCAAGATTTTGTTTAAGATTTGGTGAGTGACTTGCTATTAGATTTGCGCTATCGGGTTATCTACCATTGACTCTTATACTTCAGATGTTCAATCTTGAATTCTAGAAAGTATGTTAAGATTCTCACATCACAATATATATCTTGAACCTATGCTTATAAGTGGAGGCAATCCTCATCCTTTAAATAGATTTTTTTCACACAAAAAAATTGAAAAGAAAAATTGGTATTTCTTACTAAGAAAAATTGGTATTTCTTACCATTACTACGTGGGTGTCCCTGGATTGTGTTGTAATGAACCTCTGTTGCATTTCTTAATGAGATTTTGTTCCTTTCCTTCATATTTTTGTTATGCAAATAGTTTAAACTTTTAAAGATCGTATAAATTGGAAACGATTTACGATTAGGGATTTGGCCTGAAAAACCGATCGATTATTTTGTATAAAACATTACAGTAAATATTGCCTAGGAATAGGGATATCTTGTAATGTTGTAACAAGCCTTTGTCAGAACTATTGCTTGATGTCTTTCCTTGACTGCTAAGAAATTAGGGTCAAAGAAGAATATCAAAGGTTTTTCAGTTAAGGAATTTAAGAAAAATACTTTTGAGGTGCAATAAAAATTAAGGTTTTGTGACATGTCTCATTGATTTACTAAAGGGTTCATACTAAGCAATCCATACACTTCCCCTAGCATATTTTCTCTTAATCGTTAAAATAATTTTATCATTATGCTTTTTCCTGTTAAAAACCCCAAACGAAACCCCAAGGTTATTTTGTTTGATTGAAATAACATTTGTACTTAAAAATTTACACGCAGTCCTCAGAGATCGATACTTGGAAAATCTCAATTATTACTACATCGGTAAAAGTTAGTACACTTGCTAATTTACCGGTCATGCATTTATTTGGATTCAGACTGAGCTTAAACTTTCCCAAACGTTGAAACAACTTCAGTAAGTATTCAATATGATCTTCTTCAGTCTTTGACTTACAAATCACATCATCCACATAGACCTCAATTTCTTTATGCATCATATCATGGAACAAAGTGGTCATAGCTCTCTAGTACATTGCACCAGCGCTTTTTCATACCGAAGGGCATCACTCTGTAATAGAATCTTCCCCAGAATGTAATGAATGTTGTTTTTTCCATATCCTCAGGCCCCATCTTTATTTGATTATAACCGGAAAATCCATCCATAAAGGAAAATATATTGAATTTAGCAGTATTATCTACCAGCATATCAAGGTGTGGCAGTGGAGAATCATCTTTCGGACTTGCTTTATTCAAATCTCTATAGTCAACGCACATTCAGACTTTTTCGTCTTTCTTTGGAACAGGCACAATATTGGCCACCCGTTGAGGATACTAAGTAGTCATAAGAAAACCAACATCAATCTGCTTATGAACCTCCTCTTTAATCTTCACAGCCATGTCGGGATGAGTTCTTCTCAATTTCTGTTTTACAGGGGCACATTCAGGCTTCAATGGCAAATGGTGCTCAACAATATAAGTACCAAGACCAGGCATGTCTTGATAGGACCAAGCAAACACGTCAACATATTCTCTAAGAGGCTCTACCATCCTCTTCTTAACATCTGACTGAAGTAGTACCCCAATCTTGACTTCTTTCATATCATCATCGAAACCCAAATTAATTAATTCTACCGACTCTTCATGAGGTTGAATGATCTTCTCCTCATGCTCAAGCAATCAGGAAATTTCATCTGGAATCTCTTCAGCATCCTCTTCTTCAGCTCCAAACACAGGGAACTCAAAGTTGGGAGAGGGTATATGGTCATTGTTTTCAATGGGTTTAACAAATAACCTGCACAATGACTTATGTTTGATTTTAGAATATGAATAAGAAGTGCAAATATTATGCAGATAAAAGTGACTATCACATTATTATATATTTGGTTTTTTATGTTACCATTTTTCAGAAATAAAGGGAAAACATAATATGGATAAACATAAATAAGATTTTATTGATGATGATAAAAGTTGAAACAAAGCCCTCACAAATTCACCTTCTCCTTCGGCAGGGTGAAAGGATTTTTGAAAGAAACAAAAGCAAATTACTTTGAAACATGAACAACAGTAGGAACGTCAACAACAATCCAATTCTTGCATATCAATCCACGCATAACAAAGTTGGGTGTTTCCTCGTCTTGGTCATCCTCTATGATGGCACTGACTTCATACTCAGGTTCCTTAGGTTTCGGTCGACAAGAGTAAAAGGGTACATATGCATCTTCTTTCTCAAAATCGTATCCAGGATCTTCCAAATAAGGCTCCTAGTCTTCAGCAGAAATGGAATCATTTTCAAAACCATCTGAGACATAATCTCGCATCATCTTTGCGTGTACTCTTTAAAAGTTTCTTTCTCTTTCTGAGACATTGCATAGAGTTGGTCACGGTCCGGCGCCATATCCAGATTGTACTTATAATGACGAAAAAAAGCTTCTCCGAAATCTTTTTTTTTTTATTTTCTGAACTATCAAGTCCCATGTACCATTTTAGTGCAACACCGGTAAGACTATCTTGAAAATAATGAATCAACAACTGATGGTTGTCAGTATGAGTGGACATTTTTTGGCATACATGACCAAATGGATTTGTGGACAAGTGTTTCCTTTATATTTCTCAAAATTTGGAACTTTGAACTTGGTAGGAATCTTCACATTTGGGACAAGACAAATCTCGCGAGCATTCTTTCCAAATAACTCTTCCCTTCTTAAAGCCCTGATTTCTTTCTGCATCTCAGAAAACCGATCTTGAAAATCATCCATACAATCATCCAAACTCTTGCTCGGAGCATTGTGGAAAATTTAGTCTTCAGCATAACGCGTAGCGTGACCCACGGGTGGTGGCACAGGCACAACAGTAGGAAAAAACAGAATCTCAACATTAGGAACAACATTAACCATAAGAGGTGGTAGAGTCATAACAACAGGTACTCTTGGACCTTCAGAAACAGGAGGTTGATATCCCTCTGGCACAAAATTTAGAGGCATGACACAAGGGATTCCATGAGGCATCTGATATTGAGAAGCATTAACCGAGGCCATAGAAATGGGCGTTGATACAATCTCAGAAATCACAGTTCTCTGCACAGGAGAAGGATGAGGTGGTGGTGGCTGATTCTGAGCAGCCACCAGAGCTTCCATCACAGTAGTGAGTCTTTCCATACTATCCTTCAGAATTGTCACCCCTTCATGAAGCTCGCAGTTCACTTGTTGCAATTGATCCATCTTTTTCTTGAGATTAGCTCGAGTTTTGTAGTGATGTGACAACTTGGTTGAACAAAGACCAAAAGAAACAATAAGACACATGGAAAAGGCAAAACACAATGCATAAGATGCGAATGAAAATGCAAATGCAAATGTTTTAATTAGCTTTTAAGGATCTTTAAGATATAAAGCAATTACAAACATCGTAAAGAAACAAACATTTTTGAAATACTGATAAACATCTCATTTTATCGAATATTGAAAAAAGCTACACTTGGAAGTAAAAGTTACAGAAGATCAAAATTCAATAAGAAAAAGCTAGATCATAAGGAGCGTTTGATGACGGTCTAAGCTGATACTTCATTTGGAGTGTCTTAATCTCTCTCTCATAGTTGTCTTTCATGGCGGTCTTCTGTAACACGAGCTGATCCACAACACCTTTCCAAGGACTATAAGTAGGAGGATATGATGATGAAGTAGTAGAGGAAAATAAATCCTTTTCATGTCTCTTCACAGTGCGTCGCTCAAGCAACTCAATCACGTCATCTTTCTCCTTTATCTGCTTTTGCTACTTCGTCTTCTCCTTGTCAGAAGCCTGAAACTTAATTTCCCAAATCTCTTTTCTTGCTTCATCTTGGCTAAAGCATCTTGAAGAGTCTTTACATCTTTAGAGTAAACAGGGAGTGACGTAGCGACCATTGTAGTCATGGGTTTCTAAAAAAGATAAGGCATTTTGAGCTCCTTAGCCTCTTCTTCACCCAAAGTGTATAAGGTTCCAAGGCTATGCAAACTTGTATTCCAAGCTCTCCTTTACCCATTCTATGAATCTTAGTCCAAGCATGAGTCATTCTTCTCCTCAAACCAGAGAGTCATCCCCTCCTTGGAAAAACAAACCTTCTAATACAATATTTTTAGGCTTATCCTTCAACATATAACCAAGTTGATGACGACCTAAACTCGAGTTGTAGTTAATTCCACCTTATGTTATAAGAAGAGGAACATTGGAGAATTCTCTACAACTATCAATAATCTGGACATTCTCATAATCATAAGAAGACCATGTAATATCAGCATGAGTAAGAGACATGATCCTCTGAAACCACCTTAAACAAATCTTGTTCTCTCTAAAAGCAAATGATTGTCGGAAGTGCGAAATAAACCAATTATACAGCATAGGTGTGCAACAAACAATGGTACATTTCCTCTTAGAAGTCCTACTATGGATGGAGAAATAGGTGTCACCAAGTAAAGTCGGAACAGGATTCCCAATCAAGAAAATCCTAATAGTGTTAACATCGACAAAGTTGTCAATGTTTGGGAACAAGATTAGTCCGTAGATAAGAAAAGCAAATATAGCCTCAAACGCCAATGTGCTACCAGCGTCATCAAATAAAATGACTTTCCCAATCAAGAACTTAGAAGTCAAACCTTTGATACTTCTTTTAACCATCAGATTAGCATTTATATTAGATTTCGTCAAATGGGTGGCTGCAGCAATATCTTGGGGATTAAGAACTTCCTCCAAACTAGTATAAGAAACCTTATCAAAAACAAGTATACCCAACAGATAAGCATACTCCTCTAAGGTTGGCATGAGCTGATAATCAGGAAAAGTAAAGCATCGGTAGACAGGATTATAGAATTGCACAAGGTTGTTCAGAATTTCGTCTTCAATGTAGGTAGAAAGAACTTATAGAAGTCTCCCATGGCGAGATCAGAAGCCTGCACGATCAACTACCAAGGACACTATCTTTCTCAAATATATAAGATCGGGAGCTCAGAAACCGTACTTCTGAGTGTTTCTCTTTCCAATGTCCATAGTCACAATATCTGCGATGTTCGTAATGGAAAATCTTTGAGATCCTTAAAAACTTACTGAAACAAAATGCCCATGAATGTATGAGTGTAAGATGCAACACCCATAAACAAGATCACACAAAGCATACAGGTTCAAAGGTTCAGCGCGAGCATGAGGTCAAAGGTAAGAACCAACCCACAATGGTATGTACTAAGGTTATATCAGCACCTGTAAAACAAGGATCTAAAAAGTTCCCGGAGTCATAAATCCATCTTTTGGATATTATCGGCTTAAACGACTACTCGTTGGCCCACAATATTCTCAAGAGAAACTCGTCTGAGTATGGTATTGCATAACAAATAATTCAAGTCAACACCTGAATAGCCACTGCACCACATCCTAATAAGGCCAATATGGGTTGAAGGGTTCTAAGATCCTCAGCTTCTAAGGCTCCCAGGTCGGAAAAGAAATGCCAAATACGACTACTCGTATGACATCAGTAATCCCAAAGGGGCCTCCACTGAGCGGGGGATCTCAAGTCAGCTTAGTAAGTACTACTCCATGTAAGCCAACAAGACTATACCACCCTCCTATCATAAGTGCACTCAATTCCGGGTGTTGCGGTGGAAATAGGATATCAAACTATTAATTAGTTTGAATCACAATTCTTGACTCACAACCGCTCTTTGATTTATCAAAAGGAAAAGGTCAAAAGAGGGAAAACATATTTTTGCATCGTAAACATAATGCGGGGAGAGACCTAGGTAAGGGGTTGGTTAAGCTTAGGGAAGGTACTAGCACCCTAAACTTCTGTAGTACTCTACAGGAACCTTTTGTTTATTGTATGCTTTTTTATTTTATTATCTGTTTGATGTATATATACTAAGCTAAGGGATAGAGTGACCTAAAAAAAACCTAGGGGTTAGTCCTAAGTTTACTCGGCAAGACTCGCATCTTGTGCCTACGTATCCTGGATAGGGAATGGAATCAGAGTAATCGTAGTTCCCTTCGAAAGGGAGGTTAGAAACTTCTTGACTGTGGTCAAGGTTTCAATGGGGAGTAAGCATTTCTTAAGGAAATGCTTACGTAGAGTTTTGAAACTCCTATTTCTACGTTGAATTTGTTAATTCAAAAGTAGGGTTAAATTAGGGATTCCACGGCGGGAAACGCTAAAATAGAGTACGACGACTCTTTGACCTAAAAGCTAGGATAAAGGGCGTTTTCGTCCACGGCGGGACGCCTAGGCTAATTAGGATTTTGAAACGGTTGAAACTAGGGTTATTGAATCGACGGTCAAATTGTTAATCCTAATTCCTTCGGAGGACGAAAATTAATGGTAAAACATGCAAACATGGCAAAATATTATATGGCAGAAATTAAAATGCGAAAAGTAAATACAGCGGCGCAACGATCACTCGCGTAAATTACAAATCCCAAAAAATGCAAAATAAAAATAAAAATAAAAACCGGGACCATGACCTCGCGTAAAATACATCCATGGAACCAAAATAAATCGAAATAAACATGAATCGGAATTTATGTAGGATTGGAAGAGAGAAACAAAGAATATCAGTGAAAAGCAATTAATATTGAAAAGAAAGACAAAGTGCAATTTGGAGATATGGTTTCATTAATTTTTAAAGAGGAAGTTTAGTTAAAAAATTTAATCTTAATTTTAATTTTAAAAGAAATGTTAACTCAACTTTTAAAATATTTTAGTTTTAATTAGAAAATCTCTAGTTTTAATATTTTAGAAAAAGACAAAATTCAATATTTTGTAAAAAAAAAGTTTTAACTTTAAATTTTAAACAATGTTTATTAGTTTTAATTAAAAAAAAATTAGTTTTAATTTTTTTTTTAAAAAAGGTTTTAGTCTTAATATTAAAAAAGAGTTTTAATAAAAAAGGGTTAGTTTAATTTTTAAAAAAAGTTTGATTTAAAAAAAGTCTAGTTAATTTTAATAAAGTTTTAATTTAATTTAGAAAAAGTTTATGTGTTAGAGAAAAGAAAGAAAGAAAAAAAAATTATCTATTTACATCCCCTTTTTCAATTTTAAATAAAATATAAATCAAAATAAAAAAAATAGAATAAAAACCAAAAGGGTTGGGCCGGTCACCACATCCGGACCCAACCCGGTCCAATACATAAAACGGCCAGAATGAAATTTAGGGTTCAGAAACCCTAAATCGTGTGTAGCGCCGCTTGTGTTTGCCCGTTCTCTTCACCTCTCTCGTTTCTCTCTGCTCTCATGCGTTTTTCTCCATTTTTCCTCTTCCGATGCCACCATAGTTTATCTTCCTCCTCTATTCTGAAAAAAAAACAAAGAAAACGTGAAAAACAAACACCTGATGGCTTACCCTTAACGATATCGACGATGCTCTTGATGATTAAAGGCAGGTGATGATGTTTTCTGAGGCTCCGGAGTTGATTGCCCAGGGTCCATTGAAGATTCTCGCTGAGAATCTCCGGATTTCGGTGTGGTTACCGGTTTGTTACGGTTGTGATTCATGGCCGGGTTTCGTTGTGTTCTTCACGGCGCCGTTTGAGTTCTCTGGTTCGTTCCTCTCGTCGGCGATGATGATTTCGAGGAAGTCTGAGCCTTGGCAGTGATGACGCTAGTCGCGATTGGAAGTGCGAAACGGCTTTGACGAGGCCGCCGATGATGATGCGTCTGAGGCGGAGGGTTGCGAATTCTTGATGATGCTTTGTTTCCGGTGAGTTCGTTCTGATTGATTTGCTGTTGAGACTTCTGTATGGTTGATGATGTTTGTTACCATCTTACTTTGATTTGTTAGGGTTTGCCCCGTTGATGATTGTTGCTTCTTTTTTTTTAAGGGTTCTTGATCTCCTTCCAATTTATATGATCCCTTTGAGCTTCATTTGTGGGCTTTTGTTTTGCAGATTTTTCCGGAATGGATCCTGATGAGTTTTGACCGAATGGGTTTGTCATACTGTTGCTGGGCTCACACGTTTAATTTGCGAAGCTACTGATGAGTTTTCGGTGATGTTGGTTGAACGGCCTCTAAACTGGTTTGAACCAGTTTGAACTGTTTTTTCCCGGTTTATTTCTGGACTGGTTTTTTGGTTTACTATCAAGTGTTGGATTTTCGGTTTATCCATGAACTGGTTTCGTTTATTCATAAACTGGTTTTGATTTGATACAAATTTGATGCAGGTTTGGATTTGCTATTGAATCCGGATTTTGATCCCTTCTTGGATATCCATACGATTTACTGATCGGTGGTTTTTACACGTTATTTTACCGTTTATTTCAGTTAATCATTTGTTTTGTCTTTTCGCATTTTAGTTGTTTTTATTACATTTTATGCGTCTATTTGGTATTTTCACTGTTTCTAGGTCAGGTATACAATAAAGGAGAAGCAGAGCGAAAACCGGGGAAAAATGGCAAGATTTCGGAAGAGTTTTGTTGTGAAATCTTTAGCAATCTACACGGAAACGATCATAACTGGAGTTCCGGGAATCCGTTTGAGGCGTTATAAAAATCTCCGGAAAGCTAAGAGAGATAGCTACGACTTTCGTGTTGGAGTCGAAGTCAAATTCGAAACAGGGGTGCAACACGGGTGCCCGTGTTGTGTGACATGGCCCGTGTTACAGTATTTGTTCAGAAAAGGTGATTTTTAGTGGAAAATAGTGGTCTGATACGGCCCGTGTCAGGACACCTGGGACGTGGAAATTTCACGCGAAAAATGTGTCAGGAAGCCAACACGGCCGCCCGTGTTGCCTGACACGGCCCGTGTTGCAGGAAGCGCTTTTTTCCGTATTTTTCTTGTTTTTTTTACTCTTGTGATCCCCGAGGGTATTGTGGGTATTTCCCTAGTGCCGAGTTGGAATTGTGACTATTTGTTATGTGTTTGGAGAAAGGAGAAGACACTTTTGGATTATACGAAAAAATACAACGAGAGATTGAAGCTCTGGAGAATTGGGAGGACAAGGAGATTTTCATGCTCGGAAGAAATTGAAGATCGAATTCACTCCTAATACCATTGTAATGTTTCTAATTATCATGTTGTTTTTATCGAATATTATGAGTGGCTAAACCCTCAATTGTTAGGGGGTGGTCCTAAATTGCGATGTATTGACCTTTGTTGGGATTATTCTATGAGATTTTTGTTGTTCACCTTATGGCTTTTATTTTGCAACGATCTTTATGCTAATTCATATTGGAAAATAGAATTTGATTTACGATTAGGTTTTGTCTGGAAAGTCGACCTAATGCTTTTGCAAAATAATGTTACGGTTGATATTGCCTAGGAATGGGGGTATCCCGTAGCAACGTGTTTTTTATGTCAGAACTATTGCTTGATGATTTTCGTGGGCAACTAAGGAATTAGTGTGCATGAAATTCATCAAAGGGTTTTTCATTAAGGAATTAAGGAAAACTACTTTTGAAATTTGATTTTTTTAGGGTTGGAAACAAATATCTCAGAAGAATTCTTTAAGGTCTTTACTAGCAATTTATCCACTTCCCTAACATTGATCTTATTTTAATCTATAAAGTCTATTATTTTACTTGTTCCTATATCCTGTTGCCAAACGAAACCCAAGGTTATTTTGTCTGATTGAAATAACAAGTTTTTCCTAAAAATTTACACGCAGTCCTCAGAGATCGACATTCGGGGAATTTCCCCTTATCACTACATCGGTGAAAATAGTACACTTGCTAATTTACCTGTCAAGTTTTTGGCGCCGTTGTCGGGGATTGCCAAAATTTATAAGTATCTTGTTCGTTCAATTAGAATTTTGCCACTCTGTGACTAAAATTTTAAATTATTTTTCTGATTATATTTCTGTTATTACTAATAATTTCCTAACCTGTGTATGCGAGGTAAGACCTCAGCTTTATTTTCTTTTGACTTAGAACCTGAAAGATTGTTGCACTCCAGACGTAGAAAAGCCAAAATTGCAGAAAACGAAGAAGTTGTATTTGTGAATAGTGATTTAGAAGCAAAGAGGGAGACAACACCAGAAACTGTTCAAATGGCTGGGAATCCACCTCAGCCTGAAAGACTTTTGGGAGACTATGGAGGGGCCAATGCTCAACCAAACTGGATGACTATCGTAAATCAACCGGTGAATGTGCCACACTTTCAGCTACATCCGTCCACCATTCGCCAACAGGAGAGCAAGCCTTTCGCAGGAAGAATCAATGAAGACGCAAACAAGCATCTACAAAGATTCTTAACGACTTCCATATCTTTGAAGATAGAAGGTCACTCCGAAGAGGCCAAGAGACTTGTTATGTTTCCATTCACACTGACCGATGATGTCGAAGAATGGTTCTATTCACTTCCAGCTGAGAGTATTACCACATGGCTAGAGATGGAAACTGCATTCCTTAATGAGTATTTCCCTGCTTCAGTGTTTATTCGAAAAAGGTACGACATTGTCAACTTCAAACAAAAAGAAGGGGAATCTCTGGGAGATGCATACAAGAGATTTAAGAGGTGTCTGACTGCATGCCCAACTCATAACATGGATGCAACTGAGCAGATGCAGAATTTTGTGAATGGTTTGAGAATCAAGACAAAACAGCTTATAGATACTGCTGCCGGTGGCTCAACTATTTCTCAACATCCACTGGTATAAAGAGGATTATAGAAGCAATTTCCGCCAACGAGCATCTTGAGTTGTATGATCGCACTGTGAAACCAACCAGAGGGTAAGATTAATTTGAAACTAGCGGAACAAGTTGTGAACATGGAAGATCAAATCAAGGCTGAAGTGGAAAGAAGGCTTAAAGGGATGAATGTGAGTACTGCAACTGGAGCTCAAGTTCAACCGGTCCAAGCTGTGAGTTGTGAGGTTTGTAATGGTCCCCATTTTACTGTGCATTGTTTTGCTACTACTCAACAAGTCGAAGAGATAAAAGTTTTGAGGAAGAACAATCCGTATTCTCAGACCTATAATCCAGGATGGAAGAATCATCCTAATTTTTCCTGGAAAGACCAAAACCAACCTCCATATCAACAACAACAACAACAGGCCCCTCAAAAAGCAGAATGGGAGTTAGCTATTGAAAGAATGGCAGCTCAAAGTATGCAATTCGAATAAGAGACCCGAAGCATTCAAAGGAACAACACAGCTTCCATCAAAAACCTTGAGTCACAGATGGGACACATAGCCCAACACCTCTCAACACACACTCAAGGAACCTTCCCGAGCGCGACAGTACCGAATCCAAAAAATCAAGAGAGTATTAATGCTGTCACAACAAAAAATTAGAAACTGATAGAAGAGGAGGAAACAAAGGAGGAAGAATGCATAGAGGTGGAACTTGAGGTAAGAGAAAAAATAAAAGAACCAGAAGAAGCTGTGCTACCTGAAAATTCAACTGGGGAGAAAAAGAAAGAGGAGGCCAAACCGAAAATCAAATTACCGTTCCCTCAAAGAGTTGCAAAGAAGGATCAGAACGAGAAAGACTTCGGAAAGTTCAGTGCAATGTTCAACAAATTGGAAATCAACATGTTGTTCTTTGAAGCACTTGAGCAAATGCCTTTGTACAAGAAATTCATGAAAGAGGTTATAGGTAAAAAGAGACCAATGGGTGAAGAATCGAAGACCACAACTGAGCAATGCAAGGAAATAGCACAAGAAAGGAAAATACCCATCAAGATGAAGGATCCTGGACCAATTGTAATCCCTTGTACTATAAAAGATCGAACTTTTAAGAAAGTCCTAACTGCTTCAGGTGCTAGTGTGAGTCTCATGCCGTTATCTATTTTCAAAAAGCTGGATATTGGAAAAGTGAGCGATACGGGAACAAGCTTGAAGTTTGCTGACCACACAACCAAGATGGCATATGGGCTAGCAGAGGATGTTCTAGTGACAATCGATAACTTCACTTACCCAGTTGATTTTTAAATCATGGATATACCCGAGGATGAAGAAACTTCGATCATACTTGGCCGGCCGTTCTTGCTTACTAGTCGGTGCAATATTGATGTGGCAAAAGGTACGCTCACTTTGAAATTTTTTGATGAGGAAATCACTTTAAAAACTCAAGAGGGTCGAAAGAAAGGTAAGGAGGAAGATGTCAAACTTTCAGTTGGGAAGATCAACACAACTAAGAAGGGAGAATGATCAAAACCATTTCAAGTTTCTCTTATCTCTGAACCGGCATAATATTATGTTGCGAAGAAGTCGAGCAATAGAGTTTGGAGGCTGAAGTACCCCCCATAATAATGGGGAGTCTATCGTCGAGCCATGCGACGTTAAACGAAGCGCTGCGTGGGAGGAAACCCACGGTTTTATGAATTGATGTTGTTTCTTTTTGTGTGGTTATTGTTTTTGCATGAATAAATGAGATCTCGCAAGGGAAAACGTGGTAGCAGCGAAGAGGTGCTGCATTACCTGTCGACCGCTCTGTGAGGATCTCTGTGAGTACACCTCTTTTTCTCTTGTTCTTGAACATTGAGACAATGTTTAGTTCAAGTTTGGGGGAGGTTTTATGTTTTGTATTGTCAAGTTAAGCCCTTTTTATTTTAAGTTCGGTAAATACCACGACATATTCGCCCCTACGAAAACCGTAAAAGAATTTTTCTTGTGTGTGGGTTGTGTGTAAGGTAGTCAAGAGAGTATTTAGAGTTCAAGGGAAAAGGAGTTTGAACTAAGGAACTTGGGAAAGTTTGGAAATTGAGGTATAATTTGAACACCCTAGGTTCCCCAGAGTAAGGAAACGAGTCCAACGTGTAGATTTGTGCCATAGTACTCGGATTTGAGAAGTATTCCCCAATTAGTTCATTGTGATAGTCCGGCATGATTGAAAATGACTTGTGGTACCAAAAAAAAAAAGTTGAATAACGACGTAAAGACAACCTGTCCTTCTAAGTTGGGTAACCCTCACCTGGTTATTTAGCCTAACGGTGGTTGAATCTCTATAGTCGTTCCAAAGTGGACTAATAAACGCTTGCGAGCGGAAAAAAAAAGAATAAAGGTGCCACAGAAAAAAAATCTCGAGCAAAAATGTGCATGCCTTAATTTGATTATCCGAATGAAAGGGGTAGAAAATCGAAGAAAAGACTTAAGCCCAAAATATAGTTGGAGAGGTGGCCGAAAGGGAGATTTAGGTCCGTAAGTTTACTGCGGTATGTGTTTATGTAATGCCTTCGTTAACGGATGAGTACTGAGAGAGCTGGTTTGAGCCGATCGGAACTAAGACTCACGTATGAGTATCAACACGCCTTACACCCTGAACCCTTCACTTGATGTGCTGTTTGACTTGAAAAATTATTTATCTAAGCTTTTTGCTTGAGGTCAAGCAATGGTTTAAGTTTGGGGGAGTTTGATCAGTGGTTTTTACACGTTATTTTACCGTTTATTTCAGTTAATCATTTGTTTTGTATTTTCGCATTTTAGTTGTTTTTATTACATTTTATGCGTCTATTTGGTATTTTCACTGTTTCTAGGTCAGGTATACAATAAAGGAGAAGCAGAGCGAAAACCGGGGAAAAATGGCAAGATTTCGGAAGAGTTTTGTTGTGAAATCTTTAGCAGTCTGCACGGAAACGATCATAACTGGAGTTCCGGGAATCCGTTTGAGGCGTTATAAAAATCTCCAGAAAGCTAAGAGAGAGAGCTACGACTTTCGTGTTGGAGTCGAAGTCAAATTCGAAACAGGGGCGCAACACGGGTGCCCGTGTTGTGTGACACGGCCCGTGTTACAGTATTTGTTCAGAAAAGGTGATTTTTGGTGGAAAACAGTGGCCTGACACGGGTGCCCATGTTGTTTGACACGCCCTTGTCAGGACACCTGGGACGTGGAAATTTCACGCGAAAAATGTGTCAGGAAGCCAACACGGCCGCCCGTGTTGCCTGACACGGCCCGTGTTGCAGGAAGCGCTTTTTTCCGTATTTTTCTTGTTTTTTTGACTCTTGTGATCCCCGAGGGTATTGTGGGTATTTCCCTAGTGCCGAGTTGGAATTGTGACTATTTGTTACGTGTTTGGAGAAAGGAGAAGACACTTTTGGATTATACGAAAAAATACAACGAGAGATTGAAGCTCTGGAGAATTGGGAGGACAAGGAGATTTTCATGCTCGGAAGAAATTGAAGATCGAATTCACTCCTAATACCATTGTAATGTTTCTAATTATCATGTTGTTTTTATCGAATATTATGAGTGGCTAAACCCTCAATTGTTAGGGGGTGGTCCTAAATTGCGATGTATTGACCTTTGTTGGGATTATTCTATGAGATTTTTGTTGTTCACCTTATGGCTTTTATTTTGCAACGATCTTTATGCTAATTCATATTGGAAAATAGAATTTGATTTACGATTAGGTTTTGTCTGGAAAGTCGACCTAATGCTTTTGCAAAATAATGTTACGGTTGATATTGCCTAGGAATGGGGGTATCCCGTAGCAACGTGTTTTTTATGTCAGAACTATTGCTTGATGATTTTCGTGGGCAACTAAGGAATTAGTGTGCATGAAATTCATCAAAGGGTTTTTCGTTAAGGAATTAAGGAAAACTACTTTTGAAATTTGATTTTTTTAAGGTTGGAAACAAATATCTCAGAAGAATTCTTTAAGGTCTTTACTAGCAATTTATCCACTTCCCTAACATTGATCTTATTTTAATCTATAAAGTCTATTATTTTACTTGTTCCTATATCCTGTTGCCAAACGAAACCCAAGGTTATTTTGTCTGATTGAAATAACAAGTTTTTCCTAAAAATTTACACGCAGTCCTCAGAGATCGACATTCGGGGAATTTCCCCTTATCACTACATCGGTGAAAATAGTACACTTGCTAATTTACCGGTCATTTACCTGATAGCAAAATGGATTTGGATTTAGATATCCAAATATCTAATTCTGAATTTGTTTGATATTTGGTTCTGCACTCTGGATTTTGTTTGCTGATACGAATTGATGCTTCTGATACAGTTTGGGTTCAAATCTATTGGCATCTGGGTTTGAAGTCGGATTTCCAATTATTTACTTGATAGAAAACCGAATATGGATTAAAATCTTCTTTGCTGGCAAATCAATTTCCAAAATAAATGCTTATCCGATAATCATTTATGGCCGGAAATTCTTCTTTTCCTCTTCTTCTCGGCTGTCCCGAGGACGGATACTACCGGTTCGACGCCGAGGTAGAGGATTGGAATGGGAGTCGGTTGCGGCTTTTGCCGTGCCCTCCCGACACCCAATGATGACTTTTGTGAGGGTGTCAGAGAAATTTCTAACATTTGCTCCGCTGCTTTGTTTTGTCGTGCAGGTACGAAGGAACATTGATACTCGGAGAATCGGGCGCGAAGAATTGATCGGGAATTAAACATGAAGAAGCTTTAGGAATTTTTAAAATAAAAATGTAATTTTAAATTCTATTTGTAGATTGCAATAATAAAAATAAATATGAATGAAATTCAATTTATTATTCCAATTACTTTGTCCTTTTATTTTCAACTGCTACTCATCAAACTAAGTGGACCATCCCCGATTAAATACCGGAAATTCTTCCAGTTAAATTCAAATGAAAACGGAATTGACCAGTTAATCTTCACCAATGTATTAAACTCCGCACATAAAGTTCGTACAACTAAATTCCAAATTAAATCAGCCGAACCAAATCAAATCTTGAACATGCCACCCCACCTAAGCTGGTGTGTTATTCAACCTCAATCAAATATTTTCCAGACTAAACCGGCCTTGCTGATAGAATCGATGATAGCCTTGAACGAAATAAAATAGAGAAAGAATAGAGAAATCTGCTTAATAGTGAAAACAACAACCAAACTCCGTATCGGAGAATAAATCCAGTTAATCTCTGATGACTGAGCCCAAATGTCTTGAATTGAATCAACCAAAAATCATGATCAAACATGCATAGTAACCTTAGACTTGAGTCGAAACCACATTTCGTGCCTCTTTTTCTTTTTGAATATTTAAGTAGCAGAAAACAGGAGAGACAGGAAAATATGCCTGTTAAAATAAATTCAAACCGAGTGATTGCTTGCAATGATTTAACCGAACCAAATTTTATGTCCCAACCTAATCAAATCCACGTGACAAAATAAATGTCCCGGAAATCCACTGACGACAGAGTCTCGGTCCGTTGAATTAAATCCTATCTCAAAAAAAATCCTGATGCCACAAATACTGTGAATTTTCGTTCATCTTCGCAGAGAATAAAGAACTCGGAGACGGAGGTTCTAATCATTCAAAAAACCTGGCGACAACTCATCTTCAAAAACGGGCAGTAAATAATGTACAAATGACCATCTTGCCCTTTTCACAGTTAAAGCGTACCTGATGTAATTCCTGCAAGATAAACGGACAACGTAACCTGTTAATAGTTAGCGGAGGCAATGCAAAATGAAATGGGATGCAAGATGAAACGACTAATCTTAGGGTAAAATTTGGGGTATTACACCGGGTATAAGACTTATCTCACCACAGAGATCACCAGGCACCCAAACAGAACAAGAGATTATGGGTTCGTTACCCAGCAGAGTCACCACTTTTCTGTAGTGGGGAAATTTGTGAGTGTAAGCTATTTATTAACTTATCACGGTGAGAATTGGATACCAAGCTATTAATTAACTTGAATCACAAATCATTATTCACCACCGGTCTTTAATTTGTCCAAGGGAAGGGAAAAATATCAAAATAACCTATGAGTATGCCATGCAATGCAAAGCTAGAGAATCTAAGGTTCGGGGGTTGGTTATACCTAGGGAATGTGCTAGCATCCTAAGTATTTGTAGTACTCTACAGGAACCTCTTATTTTATTGTGTTAAGTGTTAATCTGTTTGCTAATGGGTGAAAAAGTAAAAGGAGACCTAAGGTATTATTCCTAAGTGTGCTCGACAAGACATCACATCTCGTGCCTGCGTATCCTGACGAGAATGGAATCAGAGTATTCGTAGTTCCCTTTAAGGGGTAAATAAAGTAAAAGGAAAAAGTTTGTTTTTAGGAGAAGAGACAAGTCGTCATCTTTGGGGGAATACTCGACTTTAACCACCACAAGCGTATAGAAGACGGTCTTTGCGTCGCATTGAGAGAAAGGCCCCAACTCGGATTTAATTGACGAGTATGCCAAATACCTCATTCAAGAGGAAAATCTTCTACATCTTTCTCAATTATGTTATGGGGTAGGAGAATTATATCTCGACTATATAGATGAATCATGTCTAAAATTCTCTTGTGAGAATGGGATTTAATCTATAAGTTGTCTAAGTTAACATCCTAAGGGTACTAACTTAATTTTATGAATCTAAAATAAGATTAGAGAGAAAGTCTAACCTAATGTTATCATGCAATAGATGTCAAAGCCTAAAGCCTATATTGATTCAGTTTATTGAAGATAAGGTTGACCCGATATTCTAAGGGATCGTGAGAAAGAACAATTATGTATGCACGCCAAATCTTGAATTCTTATCTTAATCATAATTCACCAGGGAGTGACAGAACTATAAACCAAGCAATCAAAGTGCTCAAGAAACTATCAAACAATTAATCACAATCCTCGAATGAAAATCCAAATATAAATGCCTCATATATTTATTAGAAGTTAATCACCAATAAACTTTAAAATAAGACGTCCAATGAAGTACACGGATTTGATTTCGGAGGAAGAATGGGAGACGTTTGTTGCAAAGCGAAGAAGAAAAGAATTTGAAGTAAGTACAACTTATCGTGAACTATGTATAGTATATATACTTCTTCTACAAGAGTTCTGATAAACTTGTTTTTTCAAGTTGTTAGTGGCGTAAATCGTCAACGGGCATCAAATCCTGCATATCCATACAGAAAGGGCCGTTTGGGATATGCACGCTTAGAACAAAAAATAGTAAGTACATATAAATGCTTTAATATGATATATTTACAAAAAATAGTAAGTATATATAATAGGATATAATGCTTTATTATCCGTCTTAATGCGTAGTTGGAAGAGGAGAAGAGTGATGCGACATCTCTTCCGGACCATGTTGTATGGAAGGCTGCCCGTGTGGGACGAGATGGAGTCGTTCAGGAAGAAGTTCAACAAGTCTTTGAACAATGTGTAAGTACAACAAGTCCTAAGTATTCTGGGCGTGTGAGGGGTAAGGGATTTGGTGTCACTCCATCCAAACTGTATAAGCAGCCAAAGAAAAAAAATCCAACCAATAAATAAGTGATGGATACTTTGGAGGAATTGAAAGCGCAGATCCGTGAATTACAGAAGGATAAGGAGAGATACATGTCGAAAAGACGCGCTCTAGAGGGTAAAGCTACTAGTGACAAAGATAGTATCGGTTGTCCGCAGAAGCTTCCAGAGGTAATTGTATATATTACATTGAAATTAATTTAGCACAGTTTACTTAATTAACACATTAACTGATCATTATTTGTTTAGGGCATTTCACTTTGCCGTCTATACTTATCATCACCTACTCATCGAATGGTTGGCAAGGGAAAGGTGCATAACTTTCTGGGAGACTTACTTCACCACAAACCGCTCCCTTCTGGATTTTTGAAAGTATCTATTGATATTGCGTTAGAGGGGGTGCATTGTTGCCTATACCAGATGATATTTCAGGCGCAACAGTGGTGGGAGACGCAATAGGAGCGTATGTGGCATGGCCGACAAATCTCATTTGCATAGATGATGAGGTAGGTTGAACCTTTTAATACTCAAATGTTTTATGATCCATAAATGAAAGTTATTCTTACATTTACATTTTCTTATTTACATGATGATCTTAGACTCCTACAAAATCTAAATCAAAAGATGATAGAATTATTGTGCGGGATACCGATTCAGCTGCATCAAAGAAACAGGTACTACTACAGTTACATGATTATCTTGTTATACATTAATTACTGAACTTATATATGACTTTTAGGTTCATGATCAGCAGTCGCAACAAGTCAGCAAGGGTAAGATGCCTGAAACTTCCAAGGTGGCCAGAAAAGCATTTGTTCCTCGATTTAGGATGTGCCTTGAAACATATGTGGGAACATCAGATGTGCCTGAGGGTGGCATCCGTCAAATACATATGGAGGAAGGTATTTTCAGTTTTGAATATCCCGAAACAATTGCTAAGGAGGATTTTGATCAGGTTTTCAACCATTCTGAATTGGGCGTCGGTGTTATGCATTCATACATCAGGTACTTCGATCCATTTTAATTAAATAATTGAACATTTTAAAATTTGCTCGTTTAACTGAATATTATAATGTTGATTATGTTTTTTTAGGTTCTTGTATGACAAGTTGTTGGTCCCGAATGAATTGACTTCAGTATTCGAATTCTTATCTGCTAGCTGTGTCAACTCACGGATAATAGACCAGACACCAGATACAATCAAAGACTACACAGTGCAGAGATTTATGCGCGCGATTACGGAGAAGTTGTTCTTGTTGCCATATAATACTGGCCATGGGTTAGATTTTATTCTAAATTCATTTATTATAATTGTTCAATTTTTCCCTTTCTATATAACATTTCCGTCTAAACTGTTGTCTTATTTTATAGTGGACATTGGTTGTTGGTCGCGATTAATCCGAGGAAAGAAATAGTGTATTATATAGATTCATTGGATGGCGATACAACAAAATATGATAATCTGAGGAACATGGTTGATACGTAAGTGATGAGATATACTGTTGTCTTTAATTATATATCTTTATTTATTATGTGACATTGTTCTAAATATGCGTTTATATTATGTTAGAGTTATACAAATATTCAGAGCACAAAGAGATGCAACGGTGCCAAAAAGCAAGGCTAACAACATCAACTGGGTCAGAGTAGAGGTATATTTTCCCATGTTTGACTGTTATAGTGGTTATACTTGATAAAACTATTTAAACTATATATCCTGATAAACGTTCGTTTGTTTTTTCCATTTACAGTGTCCTCGGCAGCGCAATCGTATTGACTGTGAATATTTTGTATTTCGCTTTATGAGGGAAATTATTCTTTCTGGTCAACTTGAGATTCCAGTCATGGTATGGATCAATTCATTATATAAGTTATATGATTCATTTTGATAATTATCTGATACTTCATCTGAGTAATTAGTTTTAAATTTAAATCTTGCATGTTCTGTTATATTATGTAGTATTTTGGTGAATTCAAGTGCGCTACTTACACGAAAGCAAAATTGGAAGAAATTAAAGAGGAATGGTGTCAATTTATTCTTGGGTTGAGAATTATATAAAGTTATCGGATTGGAAGAATTGTAATTATATGTAAATTGAATGTATTTGTAATGTTGTAATTCTGAGGATCGAATTTTGTTGTAACATATTTAAGCAGGTTTATGTGTATTAAAATGTTTATGAAACAAAGTGATGAGTTACAATGTATCCAAAGTTTTGAATTGTATATATAAGGCCAAAGTTTTGAATTGTATATTTAAGGCCAAAGTTTTGAATTGTATATATAAGGCCAAAGTGTTGAAATAACGGCCTGAATTATAAGCAGGTTTGTGTAATATAAGCAGGTTATTGGTAAATATACAAAACAAGGTGAATATTTAAAAAAAAAAATTTAAAATCTGGGACATTAGACAACGCTTTTACAAAAAAACGCTGCTAAAGGTCACAAACATTGCGCTACAAAAGCGCTGCTATAGGTTTGGAGGGGGGGGGGGGGGTCTAAGACAGCGCTGCTAAAGGGGGGGCTATGGCAGCGCTTTGTAAAAGCGCTGCTAAAGGTGGGCTCTAAGACAGCGCTTTGTGAAAGCGCTGCTAAAGGGGGGATGGTTGGAGGAATATGCAGCGCTTATGAAAGCGCTGCTAAAGGGCTATAAAAGCGCTGCTAAAAGAGCTGCTGAAGGGAGCTTTTAGCAGCGCTTTTTCCATAAAAAAGCGTTGCTTTTACCTTTAGCAGCGCTTTAAAGCGCTGCTAAAGGCCAAAAAAAGCGCTGCTAAAGGTCTTTTTTAGCATAGTGCCCCCAAATTAATCACCAAACAAAGATTTTCATAATATTCACACAATACCAATCAAAGCGGAGCGAACAACACAAGCTAAAGAAGAATTTGAGTAATTCACAAAGAAGAAACAACAACTGAGCAACGCACGAAGGTGAAGAGAACGTATCTGTCAGAGTTCGTCCGACGCGTCTTCGGCGGTAATGGGAATAAGATGAAACCTGGGCACTATATAGGTATGACTCAAATGCCCTTCCTCTTTATGGAACAATTTCTTTTGTAAGCGTGTAGTAGTTATTATTGTCTCTGTTTTTCCAATGTATGCACTCACCCTTTGTAATGCGTGAATAAATTACGCGTGGGAGTGATTCTTGACTATAAAATAGACAAGAATGATAATAACAATTAACACAATATTTTTTTGTTTTTTTATAATAATACAAGAATAAAAAGATTTAAAAATTATATTTTTGTATTTTTTTATGATATGACAAGAATAAAAAGAATTTAAAAACATGTTTTTGTGTTTTTAATGATAAGACAAAAATAAAAAGAATTAAAAATTATGTTTTTTTGTTTTTTATAATAACACAAGACTAAAAAGAATTAAATATCATGTATTTGTGTTTTTTTTATTACAAGACAAGAATAAAAAGAATTAAAAATTATGTGTTTGTGTTTTTTAAAAAGAAAATATTAATAAACAAATTAAAAATAAAATTAATTAATAAAAATAAAAATTTACATTAAATATCTAATTAAATCTAAATGAATTAAATTATTATTTAAATAAAAATAATTTAAAAACGAAATAAAAAGTCTGGCAGAAAAGTGCTCGAAAAAATACAATGAACACACCAAAATAATCAGCGTGAATTAAACGACTCGGAATAATACACAGTTTCTTTAGATTTTGAAATAAATTTTACCCGCTAAAAAGGCATAACTGACCAAAATCACTTCCAAAAGATGGTCGAAAAATTTAAATGAGCACGCCAGGTTAAACTACGTGAAACGTAGATTAATATCACTGACTTTTGCAGGCTCGATCTTAAAATTTTTCGTCCATTGATTTTACACACAGTTGATTTTTATTTGATATATTCGGCTGCAATTTCAACAAGTTTATTCCAGCTGATAAATTGGATATTATGCATGATAAAATGCATGATATGCTATACAAACGATGCGAAACGTAAAAACAGAATCTCAGGGTCAAAACTAGGATATGACATAACTTAACTCAAAATGCAAGAGTCGCCACTGCACTTTTATTTTATCCAAAAGGAAAGGAAAAAGAGCGAACAAAACATAAACAAGTTCTAAAACAAGAACAAACATAGAATGGGTAAGGGGGTTGGTTACGTGTTGGCTCTCATTTTCGAAGCCAGCAAAATTAGAGTCATCTCAAGTCAAAGAATTGTTTTTAAGCATAAGAAGGCTTCGACCCAGTTTTGGTGAAGTCTGAGTCAAAGAGAGGTTGTGAAAACCTCTGGAAAAATTGCTAAGTGTTAGAAGGTCCTTCGACCGTGAGAATGCTGAAAGAAGCACGTTGCAGTTACCACTAAGGCTGGAGGGAAATTCCTAATATTTGAATATCAAAAGAGCAGTTGGCGAACGTAGGAACGATGGAAGTCAAGAAAAAGCGCCAAAAGACACGTTTTGAAGCAACAACCGTCACTTAGTAGTTATTTTCTAGCATTATAAATAGGGGTTATTTCCATAGAATAAGGGTGTTCATTTGTCTGGTACAAGTTACTCCAAATTACTCAAAGTACCCGCGTGCAGAGAAACGAGTTCGAGAGAATGTACGTGATGCAACACCATTTCTTTTCATCAAAGCAATTTAAATTGCTTTCGAGTGTTACTTTCATGCATTTTTCTAAATATTTGTCTTCGCACTTACTTTCTTGCATTTTAATCAAGTTCAAACCTTTTACATTGATACCTTTACTTTCGACGTCTTACACACTTACTTTCTTGCATTTTTATCAAATCCAAACCTTTACATCATTGGCTTTATTTTCAAAGTCTTTCTTTTACATCTTGCCTTTTACTTTCGACGCTTTAAGAATTGCGCCCTTTACTTTACAGCCTTGTCAATTTCCAAGTTGTTGTTTGCTTTACAAAGTTTTTATAGTCGAACGTGGAGTTCAATTTAGATTTTCTGTTAAACTTAGCACCTGTCCTAGGATTTGTATGGTCGATCCTGCAAGTTACTCAATTTCATCCAAAGTTGATAGACCAGAGGTTGTTTACCAAATTTCACAGTAAACATTACCCGATGGGAAGGTGTTAGCACCCAAAATGTTTATAAATAAATACGTGTCCCTGACCAATACTCGTGCGAAAGTTATAAAATGATGTTTGTAACGTAAATATATTCATCAAAATGTTAGTTGTGGAAGTGGAATGTAATAGGTATGATGTCCAATTATGTTTGTAATTTTCATGACTTCTACATTACTCCATTTTTTTATGAGATGTTATTAATAAGAGGTAAAATAAATCATATAAAATCAAATATAATTTTAATAAGAAAAGCATAACATAGAAAACAATGTCAACTTAATATTATTCAAATGATTTGACAATTACAACGACATAATGGACACGAGAAAGCCAATTGATTAATCTTACAGTTTTTGAACCACCGAAAAATGCAATCTTTATGAAAAATATGCGAGCACTTTGTCTTGACAAGTTTTGGCTTAAATTCATTTGAGAGCTCTTCCAAACAAATTGAACACTGTTGTGCAGCATAATCAGAAATGTGAGATGTTGTAACTTCTGCTAGTCGATCCACAACAAGTTGAGATGCCGCGCACACATGTGGATGACATTCTTGAGCCATAACATTATTCACTTGAATCGGCCATGTCGTCAAACGAAGCACCACATGCATCTCCAATAGATTGTGACATTTGAGCATTTGCCTAACACCATCACCAATGGTATCTAATATAGGATGTGGAATAGGCAGACGAGAGAAATAGGGGTATAAGGAGTGATTACTGTTGCATAAGTTGTAACTAGAAATCCAAAAGTTTTGATTGACCGTGGTTGTAAAATCATCAATTGAATTTGTAACATTAATTTGAGAAGGCCAATTTACATTGATCAAATGAAAATGAATGTAAATATCACCATTTGAAGGATAATCATGTGGAGCTGTAGAAAACATATTTAGAGAAAAGTTGTGTTCCATGGATGAAGCTTGAGAGAACAAAATCTTAGTATTTGTGGAATTAGTTTAGTTGCTAAAACAATTTATGTTATTTATATAGTCAAAGTAAAAGCCTTGAAAATTGATTATTTAATGATAAGATCCAATCTTTAACGCAAAAATAGGTATAGAAAAGAATTAAATCTTAAACTTGATTCATTTAATGATAAGACCAAAAATAGGTATAGAAATCTTAAACTTGATTCATTTAATGATAAGAGCGAAAAAGAAGCCCAAACTATAGACAAAAAAAGATTTTTAAATACAAATTATTTATAAAGCAAGTCTATTTTTTAGGTAAAGTCAAATACAATAATATTAAATACATCAGCTTCAAACACCAAATCTAAAATGCAAATTTAATAACGTTTGCATATCTTAATTCATAGTACAAACTTGTACAAATTAGTTAATTAATATATAATTACGATCTAATTATTTTGATTTCTATTTTTATTCTTCAAAATTGTGAGGTCACTCAATTAATGGTAAATTACTTTCTAAAAAAACTTAATGGTTGGGTGGATAGATAGTTGATCAAATCGCAAGATGGTTGATTAAGTCAATATTTTAAATTATATATATTATTTTTAATTATAAAAAATTAAAAATTGATTATTAATTCTATCTATTGTGAAACCGCTACAATTATAGAAAATGACGCTTTGTTTAATAACACTATAGTTTTGGTTGACACAATTTTCACTCTACAAATTAGTTTTGTAGGGATGAATTAGGTCAAAAGCACCACATTTTTTATTATTTCATCAAGATTTTGTTTAAGATTTGGTGAGTGACTTGCTATTAGATTTGCGCTATCGGGTTATCTACTATTGACTTTTATACTTCAGATGTTCAATCTTGAATCCTAGAAAGTATGTTAAGAGTCTCACATCACAATATATATCTTGAACCTATGCTTATAATTGGAGGCAATCCTCATCCTATAAATAGATTTTTTTCACACAAAAAAATTGAAAAAAAAATTGGTATTTCTTACCATTACTACGGGGGTGTCCCTGAATTGTGTTGTAATGAACCTCTGTTGCATTTCTTAATGAGATTTTGTTTCTTTCCTTCATATTTTTGTTATGCAAATAGTTTAAACTTTTAAAGATCGTATAAATTGGAAACGATTTACGATTATGGATTTGGGCTGAATAACCGATCGATTATTTTCTATAACACATTACAGTAAATATTGCCTAAGAATAGGGATATCTTGTAAGGATTGTAACAAGCCTTTGTCAGAACTATTGCTTGATGTCTTTCCTTGACTGCTAATGAATTAGGGTCAAAGAAGAATATCAAAGGTTTTTCAGTTAAGGAATTTAAGAAAAATACTTTTGAGGTGCAATAAAAATTAAGGTTTTGTGACATGTCTCATTGATTTACTCCAGGGTTCATACTAAGCAATCCATACACTTCCCCTAGCATATTTTCTCTTAATCGTTAAAATTATTTTATCATTATGCTTTTTCCTATTAAAAACCCCAAACGAAACCCCAAGGTTATTTTGTTTGATTGAAATAACATCTGTACCTAAAAATTTACACGCAGTCCTCAGAGATCGATACTTGGAAAACCCCAATTATTACTACATCGGTAAAAGTTAGTACACTTGCTAATTTACCGGCCATGCATTTATTTGGATTAAGACGGAGCTTAAACTTTCCCAAACGTTGAAACAACTTCAGTAAGTATTCAATATGATCTTCTTCAGTCTTTGACTTACAAATCATATCATCCACATAGATCTCAATTTCTCTATGCATCATATCACGGAACAAAGTGGTCATAGCTCTCTGGTACGTTCACCAACATTTTTTCATACCGAAGGGCATCACTCTGTAATAGAATCTTCCCCAGAATGTAATGAATGTTGTTTTTTCCATATCCTCAGGCCCCATCTTTATTTGATTATAACCGGAAAATCCATCCATAAAGGAAAATATATTGAACTTAGCAGTATTATCTACCAGCATATCAAGGTGTGGCAGTGGAGAATCATCTTTCGGACTTGCTTTATTCAAATCTCTATAATCAACGCACATTCAGACTTTTCCGTCTTTCTTTCGAACAGTCACAATATTGGCCACCTGTTGAGGATACTAAGTAGTCACAAGAAAACCAACATTAATCTGCTTCTGAACCTCCTCTTTAATCTTCACAGCCATGTCGGGATGAGTTCTTCTCAATTTCTGTTTCACAGGTGCACATTCAGGCTTCAATGGCAAACGGTGCTCCACAATATAAGTATCAAGACTAGGCATGTCTTGATAGGACCAAACAAACACGTCAACATATTCTCTAAAAGGCTCTACTATCCTCTTCTTAACATCTGACTGAAGCAGTACCCCAATCTTGACTTCTTTCATATCATCATCGGAACCCAAATTAATTAATTCTACTGACTCTTCATGAGGCTGAATGATCTTCTCCTCATGCTCAAGCAATCGGGAAACTTCATCTGGAATCTCTTCAACATCCTTTTCTTCAGCTCCAAACACAGGGAACTCAAAGTTGGGAGAGGGCATAGGGTCATTGTTTTCAATGGGTTTAACAAATAATCTGCATAATGACTTATGTTTGATTTTAGAATATGAACAAGAAGTGCAAATATTATGCAGATAAAAGTGACTATCACATTATTATATATTTGTTTTTTTATGTTACCATTTTTCATAAATAAAGCAAAACGGGAAAACATAATATGGATAAACAGAAATAACATTTTATTGATGATGATAAAAGTTGAAAAAAAACCCTCACAAATTCACCTTCACCTTGGGCAGAGTGAAAGGATTTTTGAAAGAAACAAAAGCAAATTACTTTGAAACATGAACAACAATAGGAACGTCAACAACGATCAAATTATTGCATATCAATCCACACATCACAAAGTTGAGTGTTTCCTCCTCTTAGTCATCCTCTATGATGTCACTCACTTCATACTCAGGCTCCTTAGGTTTCGGTCGAGGAGAGTAAAAGGGTACATATGCATCTTCTGTCTCAAAACCGTATCCAGGATCTTCCAAATAAGGCTCCTAGTTTTCAGCAGAAATGGAATCATTTACAAAACCATTTGAGACATAATCTCGCACCATCTTTGTGTGTACTCTTTAAAAGTTTCTTTCTCTTTCTGAGACATTTCAGGGAGTTGGTCATGGTCTGGCGCCATATCCAGATTGTACTTATAATGACGAATAAAAGCTTCTCTGAGATCATTGAAGGTCTTGATTTGGGAACTATCAAGTCCCATGTTCCACTTTAGTGCAACACCAGTAAGACTATCTTGGAAATAATGAATCAACAACTGATGGTTGTCAGTATGAGTGGACATTTTTCTGGCATACATGACCAAATGGATTTGCGGACAAGTGTTCCCTTTATATTTCTCAAAATTTGGAACTTTGAACTTGGCAGGAATCTTCACATTTGAGACAAGACAAAGCTCGTGAGCATTCTTTCCAAATAACCCTTTCCTCTTAAAGCCCTGATTTCTTTCTGCATCTCAGCAAACTGATCTTGAAAATCATCCATACGATCATCCAAACTCTTGCTCGGATCATTGTAGAAATTTAGTCTTCAGCATAAGGCGTAGTGTGACCCACGGGTGGTGGCACAGGCACAACAGTAGGAACAAACAGAATCTCAGCATTAGGAACAACATCAACCATAAGAGGTGGTAGAGTCATAATAACAGGTACTTTTGGACCTTCAGAAATAGGAGGTTGATATCCCTCTGGCACAAGATTGAGAGGCATGCCACAAGGGATTCCAAGAGGCATCTGATATTGAGAAGCATTAACCAGGGTCACAGAAATGGGCATTGATACAATCTCAGAAATCACTGTTCTCTACACAGGAGAATGAGGAGGTGGTGGTGGCTGATTCTGAGCAACCACCAAAGCTTCCACCTCAGCAGTGAGTCTTTCCACACTATGCTTCAGATTTGTCACCCCTTCATGAAGCTCGCGATTCACTTGTTGCAACTGATCCATCTTTTTCTTGAGATTAGCTCGAGTTTTGTAGTGATGTTACAGCTTGGCTGAACGAAGACCAAAAGAAATAATAAGACACATGGAAAAGGCAAAACACAATGCATAAGATGTGAATCCAAATGCAAATGCAAATGTTTTCATCAGCTTTTAAGGATCTTTAAGATATTAAGCAATTAAAAGCGTCGTAAAGAAACAACAATTTTTGAAATACTGATAAACATCTCATTTCAATGAATATTGAAAAGAGCTACACTTGGAAGTACAAGATACAGAAGATAAAAATTCAATAAGAAAAAGCTAGATCATAAGGAGCGTTTGATGACGGTCTGCGCTGATACATCCTTTGGAGTCTCTTAATCTCTCTCTCATAGTTGTCTTTCATGGCAGTCTTCTGTAACACAAGCTGATCCACAACACCTTTCCAAGGACTGGAAGTAGGAGGATGTGATGATGAAGTAGTAGAGAAAAATAAATCTTTTTCATGTCTCTTCACAGCGCGTCGCTCAAGCAACTCAATCACGTCATCTTTCTCCTTTATCTGCTTTTGCAAATTCGTCTTCTCCTTGTCAGAAGCATGAAACTTACTTTCCCACATCTCTTTTCTTGATTCATCTTGGCTAAAGCATCTTGAAGAGTCTTTACATCATTAGAATAAACATGGAGCGACGTAGCGACCATTGTAGTCATGGGTTTCTCAAAAAGATAAGGCAGTTTGACCTCCTTAGCACTCTTCTTCACCCAAAGCGTATAAGGTTCCAAGGCTATGCAAACTTGTCTTCCAAGCTCTCCTTTACCCATCCTATGAATCTTAGTCCAAGCATGAGTCATTCTTCTCCTCAAACCAGAGAGTCATCCCCTCCTTGGAAAAACAAACCTTCTAATAGAATATTTTTAGGCTTATCCTTCAACATATAACCAAGTTGACGACGACCTAAACTCGAGTTGTAGTCAATTCCACCTTGTGTTCTAAGAAGAGGAACATTGGAGAATTCTCTACAACTATCAATAATCTAGACATTCTCATAAACATAAGAAGACCATGTAATATCAGCATGAGTAAGAGACATGACCCTCTGAAACCACCTTAAACAAATCTTGTTCTCTCTAAAAGCAGATGACTGTGGGAAGTGCAAAATAAACCAATTATACAGCAGAGGTGTGGAACAAACAATGGTACATTTCCTCTTAGAAGTCCTACTATGGATGAAGAAATAGGTGTCACCAAGTAAAGTCGGAACAGGATTCCCAATCAAGAAAATCCTAATAGTGTTAACATCGACAAAGTTGTCAATGTTTGGGAACAAGATTAGTCCGTAGATAAGAAAAGCAAATATAGCCTCAAACGCCAATGTGCTACCAGCGTCATCAAATAAAATGACTTTCCCAATCAAGAACTTAGAAGTCAAACCTTTGATACTTCTTTTAACCATCAGATTAGCATTTATATTAGATTTTGTCAAATGGGTGGCTGCAGCAATATCTTGGGGATTAAGAACTTCCTCCAAACTAGTATAAGAAACCTTATCAAAAACAAGTATACCCAACAGATAAGCATACTCCTCTAAGGTTGGCATGAGCTGATAATCAGGAAAAGTAAAGCATCGGTTGACAGGATCATAGAATTGCACAAGGGTGTTCAGAATTTTGTCTTCAATGTTGGTAGAAAGAACATATAGAAGTCTCCCATGACGAGATCAGGAGCCTGTACGATCAACTACCAAGGACACTAGCTTTCTCAAATATGTAAGATCGGAAGCTCGGAAACCATACTTCTGAGTGTTTCTCTTTCCAATGTCCATAGTCACAATATCTGCGATGTTCGTAAAGGAAAATATTTGAGATCCTTAAAAACTTACTAGAAAAAATGCCCATGAATGCATGAGTGTAAGATGCAACACCCACAAACAAGATCACACAAAGCATATAGGTTCAAAGGTTCATCGCGAGCATGAGGTCAAAGTTAAGAACCAACCCACAATGGTATGTACTAAGGTTATATCAGCACCTGTAAAACAAGGATCTAAAAAGTTCCCATAGTCATAATTCCATCTTTTGGATATTATCGGCTTAAACAACTACTCGTTGGCCAATAATATTCTCAAGAGAAACTCGTTTGAGTGTGATATTGCGTAATAACTAATTCAAGTCTACACCTGAATAGCCACTGCACCACATCCTAATAAGGCTAAGATGGGTTGAAGGGTTCTAAGATCCTCAGCTTCTAAGGCTCCCAGGTCAAAAAAAGTAATGCCAAATACGACTACTCGTATGACATCATTAATCCCAAAGGGGCCTCCACTGAGCGGGGGATCTCAAGTCATCTTAGTAAGTACTACTCCACGTAAGCCAACAAGACTATACCACCCTCCTATCATAAGTGCACTCAAGTCCGGGTATAAGACTTATCTCACCACAGAGATCACCAGGCACCCAAACAAAACAAGCAATAACAAACAAATCATACAAAAAGCAATAAATAAATCAAACTTGCCTAAACCCACTAGGAACCAGAGATTCTGGGTTCGTTCCCCAGCAGAGTCGCCACTTATCTGTAGTGGGGAAAATTGTGAGTGTAAGCTATTTATTAACTTGTTGCGGTGAGAATTGGATATCAAGCTATTAATTAACTTGAATCACAAATCATTATTCACCACCGGTCTTTAATTTGTCCAAGGGAAGGGAAAAATATCGAAATAACCCATGAGTATGCAATGCAATGCAAAGCTAGAGAATCTAAGGTTCAGGGGTTGGTTATACCTAGGGAAGGTGCTAGCATCCTAAGTATTTGTAGTACTCTACAGGAACCTCTTATTTTATTGTGTTAAGTGTTAATCTGTTTGCTAGAGGGTGAGAAAGTAAAAGGAGACCTAAGGTATTATTCCTAAGTATGCTCGCCAAGACACCGCATCTCGTGCCTACGTATCCTGACGAGAATGGAATCAGAGTATTTGTAGTTCCCTTTAAGGGGTAAATAAAGTAAAGGGAAAAAGTTGGTTTTTAGGAGAAGATACAAGTCATCATCTTTGGGGGAATACTAGACTTTAACCATCACAAGCGTATAGAAGACGATCTTTGCGTCGCATTGAGAGAAAGGCCCCAACCGGATTTAATTGAAGATTATGCCACATACCTCGCTCAAGAGGAAAATGTTCTACATCTTTCTCAATTATTTTATGGGGTAGGAGAATTATATCTCGACTACGTAGATGAATCATGTCTAATATTCTCTTGTGAGAATGAGATTTAATCTATAAGTTGTCTAAGTTAACATCCTAAGGGCGTGTTTGGTTCGGGGTAGATGGAGGGGAGGGCAAATTTTTAATTAAATATGTTTGGTTCAAATCTTAGGAAGGGAGGGGAGGGGAGAGGAAGGGAGAAAAATCCCTCCAAAACACACTTTTTGGTTCCCTCCGAATTGGGAGGATTTGGAGGGGAGGGGAGGGAATATGAGTTTTGATATTTAAAAATTATTATATTTACTAAAATATCCTCAGTTTAATTTCAGTATTTCAAAATTATTCGTTTTTTTTCGTGTTACTGCTTTTCCTCGATTGTTTCCATCAACTTATTATAATTGTTCTCCACCTTCAAATTATTTTATAATTTCTATACTTAAGATAAATCATAATCATTGTCTTTTTTTTTATAAAATAAAAATTATGGTTAGTTATATTCATTTTTTTCTTTTAATTTTGTTATGTATTCTATCATATTTTCTTTTATATCAAATTGTAAACCATTCATTTTATTTATTTTTGTTTATTCATTTTATTAAATATTTTGAACCATTAAAATTTAATTATAAGTTATTTTATATATTTTTTTTGTTATATGATTCATCACAATTTAAACGATGTTATTGTCATATAGTTTAATATAGGTTGGAAAGTTATAAGTCGAATCAATTGTACTCAATTTTTTTAACTTTATGTGACAAATAAACACTTTTTTAATCACTAAATATTAGAAATTTTATTACCAACAAAAAGACGCATGAATTTTTCAAAATTTAATATCATATGACTTATATAAGATCATAAGGATAAAAATGAAAATTATTAATAAAACCCCTCCCCTCCCCTTCTGAACCAAACACATTTTTAATTAAAATCCCTCCCTTCCCCTCCCCTCCTCTCTTTTGAACCAAACACTTATCTTATTAAAAAAATCCTTCACCTCCCCTTCCCTCACCTCCCCTTCCCTTCATTAAAATCCCTTCCCACCCCTCTCCCTCATTTGAACCTAATAGACCCTAAGGGTACTAACTTAATTTTATGAATCTAAAATAAGATTAAAGAGAAATTATAATCTAATGTTATCATACAATAGAGGTCAAAGCCTAAATCCTATATTGATTTAATTTATTGAAGATAAGGTTTACCGGATATTCTAAGGGATCGTGAGAAAGAACAAGTATCTATGCACGCCAAATCTTGAATTCTTATCTTAATCATAATTCACCAGGGAGTGTCAGAACTTTAAACCAAACAATCAAAGTGCTTGAGAAACTATCAAACAATTAATCACAATCCTCAAATAAAAATCCAAATATAAAGGCCTCATATATTTATTAGAAGTTAATCACCAATAAACTTTAAAAAAAGACGTCATGATCTCCTATTAAAACTCATAATTAGTAAGAACAAACTATTCAACAATGAACTAAAATTTTAATTAAAACACATTATAATTTCAAAATTAGAATCTAATAAAAAACTAATTAATTAAATATAGTAATAATTAAAAGTTGAGAAAAAACAATATAGTGCAAGATAAACAAATAAGGGTTTGTTAGAAAAAGAAAAAACAAGAAACATGGGCCATGGGACTAGGCCCAGACGAACCTACATCAATAACAAGAACGTCGCATGTCATAAAAAAAGGAAATGGACAAAAGACATTGCCCATTACTCTCTCCCTCTCACACGTGGTTTTTCTCAATCGGACGAACCCTCAAATTAATCACCAAACAAAGATTTTTATAATATTCACACAATACCAATCAAATTGGAGCGAATAACACAAGCTAACGAGGAATTCGAGTAATTCACTAAGAAGAAACAACAACTGAGCAACGCACGAAGGTGAAGGGAACTTACCTGTCGGAGTTCGTCTGACGCGTCTTCGGCGATAATAGGAATAAGATGAAACCTGGGCTCTATATAGGTATGAATCAAATGCCCTTCCTCTTTATGCAGCAATTTCTTTTATAAGCGTGTAGTAGTTAATGTTGTCTCTGCTTTTGCAATGTATGCACTCACCCTTTGTAATGCGTGAATAAATTACGCGTGGGAGTGATTCTCTTGTGTGTTCTCTTTTTTTTTCTAATGCATATATATAGGACTAGAAAATAGACAAGAATGATAATAACAATTAACAAAATATTTTTTGTTTTTTTATAATAGACAAGAATAAAAGGAATAAAAAAATCATATTTTTGTGTTTTTTTATGATAAGACAAGAAAAAAAAGAATTAAAAATCATGTTTTTTTTGTTTTTTATGATAAGAAAAAAATAAAAAGAATTAAAAATAATGTTTTTGTGTTTTTTATAATAATGCAAGAATAAAAAGAATTAAAAATCTTGTTTTTTGTATTTTTTTATTATAAGACAAGACTAAAAAGAATAAAAAATTATGCTTTTGTGTTTAGTTAACCTGACACGAGCACCCATCTCTCAAGAGGATTTTGATATGGTTGAGAAACCACTGAGGGTTTGGACATGGCAGTCACTCACCTATTTTCTTTTGGTGTTTGATCACACGACTTTGTTCTTTACTGAGGATATTTCCTTGTAATCCTTTGTTTTCGCTTTTCGCATTTTTCATTCCCTAACTTTTTCCTAGACAGAGACTTTTAAATTTGACTTTGAAGTCCAGTGGGATGTCCCAATTTTTCCCAAGTCCTCTTCATAGGTTTTGACTTAGCGGGCTTTTATTTTTTTCATTTTATTTTTGATTTATGAACAAGTCGTGTGACTCTAAGTTATTTTGACCTTTATGAACGGACGGTGGCTGCCCCATTCTTTAGATAGCCGAGGGATAATCATTATGGATTTGACTTTCAGCCTCCTAATAGATAAATTGGATTCTCGAATGTTCACTCCTCCTTTTTAAGAGTCTGGGTACTCGATCAGATTTAACTGAAGACTACCCTGCCCTAGGTTAAATTTAGGGTTTTTGTATGAAGGAAACTTCTTCTTCAAGGCTCAAAGGGGTTAAAGAGGGATCATCTTCCTTATCTCTCCAGTGTTTGGAGATTTGAAATAATTCCTTACATCATCAGCCGGGTTTTATTCAAAAGCATATGACTAGAGATCTTACATTTTTGATTTCGTCATCCTCCTCCCAATTCTCTATCAAATAAAAGAGATTGGGTAAAGTTGGCATTATAAAACATGAAAAAGCATTTTATGAGTGAATGCAAATGGATTTCTTCAAGACAAACATATTTATTGCATTAATCATTCAAACAAACAAGTTCATACATGAAAATCATGGTTTTATAATCAAAGACATAACAACAAATGTAAGCAAACACACAAATAACCTGATGAGCTATGCTCTTGGTTCCACCGGCTTGAAAAGAACTTTCTTGAGTCTTCATATCCTTCACCATAAAGGTGTTCCATTCACAACTGGGCTTCCTCCCTTGAAGTTCAGCACCTCATCGTCATTCATCTCCTGGACTTTTTCTTGGAAAACCTTGCACTCTTCAATCGAATGCCTCATTGCTCCATTATAAAATTCACAACTGGTATCTAGATTGAACCAAAGAGGGCGAGATTTCATGGCTCTGGTATTTTTGGGTGCCATTACCGTTTTTCGAGTAAAGTAGGACCAAAATTGACTGCAAATCATTGGGATTGGGTCAAACTTCTTTTGAGCATGACTCTGATGTGTTCTTTGACAAAACTGTGATTGGCAATTCGGAATTACCTGAGTGGCAGGAGCAACATCAACAAGAACTTTCTTACCACCTTTCGGCATGGTAGTATCGTATCCACAAAGCATAGGTGGGGATTCCCTTTTGTTGTAAGTAATTACCATTGGTTCTGGTATATTAAAATGCATAACTTTGACATTCAACCTTTCTCTAAAGATATGAAGCAGTTTCTGATTCAACATATCTTGGAGATCCCTCTTCACCACAGAACATACAAGAGGATTCTTTGAACAAATTTTGCAAGAAACGTGATTATGCTCATAATGGGTAAGCCTGCATAAATTGACGTGCATATCTACTAAAGATCCTCTCATTGAATTCACGTCAGAGATACAATATTCTCTGAAATATACTTCCTTAGCGTTTCCATACTTAGGTAACAAACTTGTTGAGACATTGGGTCCAGAATCTTCAAAAGACAAAATACCGCTTTGCACTAACTTTTGTATTTCGACGTTCAAAGTAAAACAATGTTCAATATCATGACCGGGTGCCCCTTGATGAAATGGACAAAAACGATCATACTTAAACCACCATGGTTGATTCTTTGGGATGGCCGACATACTCTTTGCTTTCACCATATTCTTTTGTACTAAAGCAGGATATAATTCAGAATAAACCATTAGGATCGAGTCAAACTGATCCACGTGTTGTTTACTTTTGTTACGAGATCCTCCATATTTCTATCATGAAATAGAATTAGCAGCTTGTTCCTTCTCCTTGGGTAAACCTTCCACAAGCTTCTTAGATTTTTTAGATGCACTAGTGGGAGTCACAAGAATGGGCATTGACATGATTTCAAAAATCACGATCCTTTGAAGCAGAGTCTGAGAAATATGAGGAGAAGGTTGATTTTGAGTAGGAACCAGAGTTTCAACCAAAGCAGGGAGTCTTTTCACACCAGCCCTCAAAGTAGTCACCTCCTTATAAAGTTCATGGTTTTCTTGCTCAATGTTCTTCATTTTCTTTCTTTGATTGGCCCGAGTATCGTACTGATAAATTATCTTGCCTCCTCTTTGAGGGAAAAAGCAAGAGTGAGAACCTGAGATGCAAAGAATGCAACGCTAATGACGAATGCAAATGCGCAAATGCAGATGGGTTTTAAGGAACTCAAAGGTTATATTTACAAACACCATGAAATGGACAATACTTTTGATAACTAAAATTATCATTTTATTGAAAATAGGGTATAATGTCATAATCCAATGGTAAAACATATGATGTTTGTAAACAAAAGCTTTGAATTCCCTGAAACTTTTATGAACATGATGTATGCTCAAACACAGGTATACACAGATCCACATATACACATATACATTCAAACAGGCAAAGACTTAGGTTTGAAAGTCAACGAGCCTGGAGTAATGGTCTACCCATCCCAAATGGCGTGGAATAAGGGTTCAATGTACCTGCAGAATAAGGGTTCTAAAAGTTCCCAAAGTCATCAGCCCATCTTTTGGATATTATCAACTTCCCAAATACTTGGTAGTTAATAATATTCTCAAGAGAACCTCTTTTGAGTGTAACATCGCGTATAAACTATTTTGGGACTACTCCCTCATAGTCATCGCACTACGCCATAAGAAAGGCCAAGTTAAGTTAAGGGTAACTAAAGGTTCTAAGTATCACAGGCTCCTAGGTCAAAAATAGTAAGCGCTTTCACGAATACTCGTTCAACAGTACTATTCTCTAGAGGGCCTCAACTGAGTGGTGATTTCTTAAATAAGCTTGGTCGGAAATCAACTCCCTATAAGCCTCCTTGAGTATATCACCTTCCTATCATAAGTACACTCAAGTCTGGGTGTAGGACTTATCTCACCACATGAAAGTAACAACCCAAAGCAGAAACATTATATACCGATAAGTAGATAAATAGATATACAACAAAAACAAATAAACAAGTTAGGGGGAACCCTAAAGAAATACTGAGATTAAGCCCCCGATGAAGTCTCCATTTCTGTCGTGGTGAGAATTGGATATCAAGCTATTAATTAACTTGAATCACAAATCATTATTCACCAACGGTCTTTAATTTTTCCAAGGGAAGGGAAAAATATCAAAATAACCCATGAGTATGCAATGCAATGCAAAGCTAGAGAATCTAAGGTTTGGGGGTTAGTTATACCTAGGGAAGGTGCTAGCATCCTAAGTATCTGTAGTACTCTACAGGAACCTCTTGTTTTATTGTGTTAATTGTTAATCTGTTTGCTAAAGGGTGAAAAAGTAAAAGGAGTCCTAAGGTATTATTCCTAAGTATGCTCCCTAAGACATTGCATCCAATGCCTACGTATCCAGACGAGAATGGAATCAGAGTATTCATAGTTCCCCTAAAGGGGTAAATGAAGTAAAAAGAAAAAGTTTATTTTTAGGACAAGAGATAAGTCGTCATCTTTGGGAGAATACTTGAGTTTAACCACCACAAGCGTATGAAAGACGGTCTTTGCGTCGCATTGAGAGAAAGGCCCCAAATTAGATTTAATTGACGAGTATGCCATATACCTCTCTCAAGTAAAAAAGGTTCTACATCTTTCTCGATTATGTTATGGGGTAGGAGAATTATATCTCGACTACATAGATGAATCATGTCTAATTCTCTTGTGAGAATGGGATTTAATCTATAAGTTGTCTAAGTTAACATCCTAAGGGAACTAACTTAATTTTATGAATCTAAAATAAGATTAAAGAGAAATTCTAACCTAATGTTATCATGCAATAGAGGTCAAAGCCTAAAGCCTATATTGATTCAATTTATTAAAGATAAGGTTGACCCAATATTCTAAGGGATCGTGAGAAAGAACAATTATCTATGCACGCTAAATCTTGAATTCCTATCTTAATCACAATTCACCAGGGAGTGTCAGAACTTTAAACCAAGCAATCAAAGTGCTCGAGAAACTATTAAACAATTAATCACAATCCTCAAATAAAAATCCAAATATAAAGGCCTCATATATTAATTAGAAGTTAATCACCAATAAACTTCAAAAAAAAAGACGTCTTAATCTCCTATTAAAACTCCTAATTAGTAAGAACAAACTATTCAACAACGAACTAAAATTCTGATTAAAATACATTATAATTTCAAAATTAGAATCTAATAAAAGACAAATTAATTAAATATAGTAATAATTAAAAGTTGAGAAACAAACAATATAGTGTAAGATAAACAAATAAGAGTGTGTTAGAAAGAAAATAAAAAGAAACATGGGCCATAGGACTAGGCCCACACAAACCCACATCAATAATAACAACGTCGCATGTCAAAAAAAGGAAATGGACAAAAGAAATTGCCCAGTACTCTCTCCTTCTCGCACGTGGTTTGTCTCAATCGGACGAACCCCCAAATTAATCACCAAACAAAGATTTTCATAATATTCACACAATACCAATCAAAGTGGAGCGAACAACACAAGCTAAAGAAGAATTCGAGTAATTCACAAAGAAGAAACAACAACTGAGCAACGCATGAAGGTGAAGAGAACGTATCTGTCAGAGTTCGTCCGACGCGTCTTCGGCGGTAATGGGAATAAGATGAAACCTGGGCACTATTTAAGTATGACTCAAATGCCCTTCCTCTTTATGCAACAATTTCTTTTGTAAGCGTGTAGTAGTTATTGTTGTCTCTGTTTTTGCAATGTATGCACTCACCCTTTGTAATGCGTGAATAAATTACGCGTGGGAGTGATTCTCTTGTGTGTTCTCTTTATTTTTTCTAATGCATATATAGGACTATAAAATAGACAAGAATGATAATAATAATTAACACAATATTTTTTTTGTTTTTTATAATAATACAAGAATAAAAAGAATTAAAAATCATATTTTTGTATTTTTTTTATGATAAGACAAGAATAAAAAGAATTAAAAAACATGTTTTTATGTTTTTAATGATAAGAAAAAAATAAAAAGAATTAAAAATTATGTTTTTTTGTTTTTTATAATAACACAAGACTAAAAAGAATTAAAAATCATGTATTTGTGTTTTTTTTTATTACAAGACAAGAATAAAAAGAATTAAAAATTATATTTTTGTGTTTTTTTAAAAAAAAATCTTAACAAACAAATTAAAAATAAAATTAATTAATAAAAATAAGAATTTACATTAAATATCTAATTAAATATAAATGAATTAAATTATTATTTAAATAGAAATGATTTAAAAACAAAATAAAAAGTCTGGCAGAAAAGTGCTCGAAAAAATACAATGAACACACCAAAATAATCGGCGCGAATTAAACGACTCGGATTAATACACGGTTTGTTCAGATTTTGAAATAAATTTTACCCGCTAAAAAGGCTTAAACTAACCAAAAACACTTCCAAAAGATGGTCAAAAAATTTAAATGAGCACGCTAGGTTAAACAACGTAAAACGTAGATTAATATCACTGACGTTTGCAGGTTCGATCTTGAAATTTTTCGTCCATTGATTTTACACACAGTTGATTTTTATTTGATAAATCCGGCTGCAATTTCAACATGTTTATTCCAGCTGATAAATTGGATATTATGCATGATAAAATGCGTGATATGCTATACAGACGATGCGAAACGTAAAAACAGAATCTCAGGGTCAAAACTAGGATATGACATAACTTAACTCAAAATGCAAGAGTCGCCACTGCACTTTTATTTTATCTAAAAGGAAAGGAAAAAGAGCGAACAAAACATAAACAAGTTCTAAAACAAGAACAAATAGAGAATGGGTAAGGGGGTTGGTTACGTGTTGGCTCTCATTTTCGACGCCAGCAAAATTAGAGTCATCTCAAGTTAAAGAATTATTTTTAAGCATAAGAAGGCTTCGCCCAGTTTTGGTGAAGCCTGAGTCCAAGAGAGGTTGTGAAAACCTCTGGGAAAATTGCTAAGTGTTGGAAGGTCCTTCGATCGTGAGAATGCTGAAAGAAGCACGCTGCAGTTACCACTAAGGCTGGAGGGAAATTCCTAATATTTGAATTTCAAAAGAGCAGTTGGCGAACGTAGGAACGGTTAAAGTCAAGAAAAAGCGCCAAAAGACACGTTTTTTTGAAGCAACAACCGTCACTTAGTAGTTATTTTCTAGCATTATAAATAGGGGTTATTTCCATAGAATCAGGGTGTTCATTTGTCCTGTACAAGTTACTCCAAATTACTCAAAGTACCCGCGTGTAGAGAAACGAGTTCGAGAGAATGTACGTGATGCAACACCATTTTTTTTCATCAGAGCAATTTATGTATCTTTATGATTTACATGTTGTTGTTTATTCCGCAGTTTATCTTGCATGTTCTCCTTTAAACTTTATCTTTCACGTTTAAATGCCTTTTTTCTAAACTTTATCTTTCGTATTTACCTATTCTTCCTTGAAACTTTATTTTTAATCTTTACATTCAGTTGATTTTCTTCTGCATTTTATTTTAACTTGCTATTTAAAAGTCTTTTTAAATTTCTTTCGAGTGTTGCTTTCTTGCATTTTTCTAAATATTTGTCTTCGCACTTACTTTCTTGCACTTTTATCAAGTTCAAACCTTTTATATTGTTACCTTTACTTTCGACGTCTTACACACTTACTTTCTTGCATTTTTATCAAATTCAAGCCTTTACATCATTGTCTTTATTTTCAAAGTCTTTCTTTTACATCTTGGCTTTTACTTTCGACGCTTTAAGAATTGTGCCCTTTACTTTACAGCCTTGTCAATTTCCAAGTTGTTGTTTGCTTTACAAAGTTTTTATAGTCGAACGTGGAGTTCAATTTAGATTTTCTGTTAAACTTAGCACCTGTCTTAGGATTTGTATGGTCGATCCTGCAACTTACTCAATTTCATCCAAAGTTGATAGACTAGAGGTTGTTTACCAAATTTCACAGTAAACATTACGCGATGGGAAGGTGTTAGCACCCAAAATGTTTATAAATAAATACGTGTCCCTGACCAATACTCGTGCGAAAGTTATAAAATGATGTTTGTAACGTAAATATATTCATCAAAATGTTAGTTGTGGAAGTGGAATGTAATAGGTATGATGTCCAATTATGTTTGTAATTTTCATGACTTCTACATTACTCCATTTTTTTATGAGATGTTATTAATAAGAGGTAAAATAAATCATATAAAATCAAATATAATTTTAATAAGAAAAGCATAACATAGAAAACAATGTCAACTTAATATTATTCAAATGATTTGACAATTACAACGACATAATGGACACGAGAAAGCCAATTGATTAATCTTACAGTTTTTGAACCACCGAAAAATGCAATCTTTATGAAAAATATGCGAGCACTTTGTCTTGACAAGTTTTGGCTTAAATTCATTTGAGAGCTCTTCCAAACAAATTGAACACTGTTGTGCAGCATAATCAGAAATGTGAGATGTTGTAACTTCTGCTAGTCGATCCACAACAAGTTGAGATGCCGCGCACACATGTGGATGACATTCTTGAGCCATAACATTATTCACTTGAATCGGCCATGTCGTCAAACGAAGCACCACATGCATCTCCAATAGATTGTGACATTTGAGCATTTGCCTAACACCATCACCAATGGTATCTAATATAGGATGTGGAATAGGCAGACGAGAGAAATAGGGGTATAAGGAGTGATTACTGTTGCATAAGTTGTAACTAGAAATCCAAAAGTTTTGATTGACCGTGGTTGTAAAATCATCAATTGAATTTGTAACATTAATTTGAGAAGGCCAATTTACATTGATCAAATGAAAATGAATGTAAATATCACCATTTGAAGGATAATCATGTGGAGCTGTAGAAAACATATTTAGAGAAAAGTTGTGTTCCATGGATGAAGCTTGAGAGAACAAAATCTTAGTATTTGTGGAATTAGTTTAGTTGCTAAAACAATTTATGTTATTTATATATTCAAAGTAAAAGCCTTGAAAATTGATTATTTAATGATAAGATCCAATCTTTAACGCAAAAATAGGTATAGAAAAGAATTAAATCTTAAACTTGATTCATTTAATGATAAGACCAAAAATAGGTATAGAAATCTTAAACTTGATTCATTTAATGATAAGAGCGAAAAAGAAGCCCAAACTATAGACAAAAAAAGATTTTTAAATACAAATTATTTATAAAGCAAGTCTATTTTTTAGGTAAAGTCAAATACAATAATATTAAATACATCAGCTTCAAACACCAAATCTAAAATGCAAATTTAATAACGTTTGCATATCTTAATTCATAGTACAAACTTGTACAAATTAGTTAATTAATATATAATTACGATCTAATTATTTTGATTTCTATTTTTATTCTTCAAAATTGTGAGGTCACTCAATTAATGGTAAATTACTTTCTAAAAAAACTTAATGGTTGGGTGGATAGATAGTTGATCAAATCGCAAGATGGTTGATTAAGTCAATATTTTAAATTATATATATTATTTTTAATTATAAAAAATTAAAAATTGATTATTAATTCTATCTATTGTGAAACCGCTACAATTATAGAAAATGACGCTTTGTTTAATAACACTATAGTTTTGGTTGACACAATTTTCACTCTACAAATTAGTTTTGTAGGGATGAATTAGGTCAAAAGCACCACATTTTTTATTATTTCATCAAGATTTTGTTTAAGATTTGGTGAGTGACTTGCTATTAGATTTGCGCTATCGGGTTATCTACTATTGACTTTTATACTTCAGATGTTCAATCTTGAATCCTAGAAAGTATGTTAAGAGTCTCACATCACAATATATATCTTGAACCTATGCTTATAATTGGAGGCAATCCTCATCCTATAAATAGATTTTTTTCACACAAAAAAATTGAAAAAAAAAATTGGTATTTCTTACCATTACTACGGGGGTGTCCCTGAATTGTGTTGTAATGAACCTCTGTTGCATTTCTTAATGAGATTTTGTTCCTTTCCTTCATATTTTTGTTATGCAAATAGTTTAAACTTTTAAAGATCGTATAAAAGACAGAGAAAGGGGGAAGGTTGCTCGCCAAGACATCGCGTCTTGTGCCTATGTACTTTCATCTGGTATGAAAGATCAGAGCAAACGTAGTTCGGGTTGACACGAAACCACAAGTTGATTAAGTGTTTTAACCGAGTAGGGTTAAACATCCGTTCCCGCAGTTAGGGACGAAGCCTGTTTGCGGTAGAACCGAAGCTTAACAACACTCTTTTCTGGAAAAAAGGTTTATGATTAATCCCGAAGGAAAAAGGTTTGAATTTTGTTTTGTGTTTTTTAGTGGAGTGAATTAATTCGGTTTTTGATTCACGTTGCACTAAAGACTATGACATGGAGGCGAATGCATCGTATATCGCCCCCAAACGGGACGTATACTAAACACTCTAGATAAGCGAGAGGAGACCCCTCACTCATCATTCCCCATGTAGCTTAAGGCTCGTAGCGCACAATGTTTATCGCCTTTATTAGATGGATTAGAATTGTTATGAGATGAGAAAGAGAGAAGACGCACAGAAGGTCTAAGGGAAACTCGGCCCTAACTTTGTCATGCAAAGTGGTCCTAAGGTTTGGATGAAAAGGGGAAACATCTACCCTAATGTTAACATGCTTGGATTGAACACCTAATGTCTCTCCTACTCCCATCCTAAGCAGAGGGACTAGGAATCCTATGGGGATCATGGCAAAAAGCACAAGAAGAACAAAGGAAGGATCAATCACAAGTAGAAAATGCAAAAATGAAAATGCGCACTTAGAATGGTGAGAGGGAGGAAAAAATGTGTGGGGCAGCAGCCGCCACATGCGCGTCTCGACCTCAACAGCGATGTGAAAATCATGCAAACATGTGGAGAAAAATATGAGATGAAAGCAACTAAACATGCAAACAAATGCTCACTTCGAACCACATACACAAGCATGCAAACAAATGGAAGAATGAACATACATGTCAACAAAATCATGATTCATCAACCACAAACAGTGACAAATATCCAAAATATTTCAATCCTAATGCACCACACTGATCTATGATGATTCGAATCGAAACGGTATGCACACAAGCAAGCAAAATAACAAATATGACATTCTGGCACAATGTTAATCGGTTAACCCCTGGGGTTAATAGGTTAACACCTTGAAAAGTTCAGAAAATATGGAATTTTTAACAGGTTAATCGGTTAACCATATGCGTTAACCAATTAACACTATTAACGTTTGAAAATTTTTTGAAAGTTTGAAATGGTTAACCGATTAACCATATAGGTTAACCGGTTAACACTGCACCAGAAGCTAAAAACAGCAACAAAAAATCACTTCTAGCACCAAAGCAGCTTATCCAAGGTTCCAACAGATCAACTCATCAATTAAGCACGAAATTAACAACAGAAAACAGAGATCCAACGGCATGGATACACAATTACACAGCAACATCACAATTCGAACGAATCGAAATCAACAAAATTCAATCGAATATGAAGATTAGCATGCTAAGCTCAAAAGTTAAATCAGATTGAGAATTCCAACCTTCGAAGCGGAGATTTGCTTCCGCAAATGTTGATCAACTGAACTTGAGCAGATCAAATGCTAGAAATCCGGAAAACTTCAAGATCCACAATAATTGTTGTTGTATGAATGAAGATCCACCAAATTTGAGTCAAAAAGCTTCAAATAATCACTTCTAGATCCAACTCCAGATTCAGATCCAAGCTTGTACGAAAATTGAAGATGAAAATTGATCCAACGATGATGGTAAATGGAGGTTTATGATCAAGAATCCATTGATCCCAATGAAGAATCAAGAATTCTAATGAAAAAGAGCTTGAGTGAGTTTTGGAAATGGAAAAGTTGAGAGAATTTGAGAGAGAATTGAGATCAAATCTTAAGTGAGAGTGAAAAATAAAGGTTAGAATGTGTTGGTTTGGAGTGGATCACTTAAATACCAATTAGGTTGGGATCCAAAGCTAGGTTTGGGAATTTGGATTGGAAATCAAGGTTTAGGATGAGGAGTGGGCATTTGGAGGGAAATCTGAAATTTAAAGATGTTCTAGATCCTTCCCAAATGAAAAATTGAATTCCAAGGTGATCAAAATTGGACCCCAAGTGCAATTGGCTTGCAAAATCACGTACAGGGCAAAATCTGTTATGGTTAACCGGTTAACCATATAGGTTAATCGGTTAACGCCTCTGAAACTTTGAATCTGGGCTAATTTTCCTTTGGTTAATCGATTAACCGTATAGGTTAACCGATTAACACCTTCAAATTTTGAATTTTGGCGCCTTTTGAAGGGAAATCTGTCCATTTGCCCTGTTTCAATTGTCTGGAACTCTGTTTAGCTACTGAACCTCATTTTTGAACGTTATCACTATGAAAACGCTTGTTATGAGCGTAAGTGCTGATCCCGATCTGAAATTAACCTGCAAAAAATAATAAAATCGATCGCTCGATTGTTGGGCAAAATAAATGCCTGAGCCTTTGCTGCTTGCAGTTTGCTGCTCAGTCTTTTGCTCCGAAATGAACCTGAGCCACAGGAACGCCTTGATCCCATGCCTCGAGAACGAATGCTATGCAATGCGAAAAATGCAAAATGCAAAGAAACAAAAGCCAGTTACGGTAAAAACGAAAGGCAAATTCTGGGGTGCTACAGGTGTAAGTAGCTCGTCTCTTAATATTCATGCTTTGGCCTTCCTTTTTTGACGAAATTTGAATCTGACCATGTTGTCCATCTGTTTCAGCTGTATAGCTGGTGAGCTGGGCCTAATATCAACGGATATACTTCGTAGAGGTGATTATTGCATGTCCTAGGAAAACTTACCCTCTTCCAGAAAAGCACGGGATCAGTAGCTACACTTTAATTTGGTAAGTTCAAGTTGTTGGCATTCACTACTTGGAAAAACTGAATGTGAGGTTTGAGTGATAGAAATATGAAATTTTGTTAAACTTGCTTATGTTGATGTGTTCTGAACTGGAATAACAATGTCGTGAATGAAGTTGTTGTATGGTGTGACGACGAGGTTGATGGTGAACCGTGGCGGCGAAGTTAATTGTTATTTTTGGTTATGCTGTTTAACAGTGAGGTTTAGTATTATGGAAAGATCGAACATGGCGGAAGTTTGAAGGTGTGGTGCGGTTGTTGTTTCTCACAGTTGTAAATGTGAATTTGACAGAAGACTTGCTTGGTCACATTCCTGCTATTAAATGCTTACCAGTTATGTGGATTCTTCATTATTCATATTCGTGCTTCCTGTACCTAAAGAATGTTCTTTAGTTCTATCCATTTTAACTCTTTTCTCTTCTATGTTCTTAACAGGCCTTGGTATGGTGGTGAGGAAATTTGAAATGAAGGCAAGAGACTTGCCACATGAAGCTCACTTTGATGAAGAGTCGATAATGACGGCTTGCTACGGGATGTCGACCGGGGAACCGGCTGCAGGATGATGACAACTTGTCAAAGAGCCACGATAATCATTGACGGCGAGTTGGCGGCATCACAACATAATCAAAATGTTGTAATTTTTGGTTTAGTGTAGGAATAAAACATGAGAAAGTGATTATACATTTTTAGGCATGTTCCCTTTGTAAAAAAAACATAAACTTGGAATCAAATCCCTTGTAATAGTTTTCAATTATTCTAAGTTAATGAATGCTCTTGCGGAATGACTCTCACTTAAAACACTAATGTAGCACAATCCTCCTTCTTTTATTGAAATTACTGACCATGCTTGACATGCTTGAAATCAGACCCCTTTTATTGAAACACGGGTTAAACACTCATAAAGGTTGTATATTGACAACCTCCCGTTTTAGACATGCTTGACAAACACAACTTACATTCCTTAGGGTTGACTTTGAAATGGCCGTACTTTGAAATATGGCATCGTCCCTCAGACTATTAAGAATAAACTTTGGTCAAACACTTTCAATCATGTACGTTGGAAACTTAAATGCATTAATTAACTTCTTAAACTCCTTAAACTTAAACCTTTGATAACTTAAATGAAACCCCATTTAAAATTTTATCCAACTTTGAATCGATCTTCGTGAAGAAAGAATAAATGATGATCTCTTGCTTGCTTGGTAATTTGTTAAATCTTAATCATTTTACAAACTCCAATGACGTTCTTATGTAAGGTAACTTATGGCAAGAGACCACCAGTAAACACAATCTTTCCCTAGTCTGACTTGATTGAAATTAAATCCGATCTCCTTTGGAAAGCGTGATGCGTAGAAAAGTCAATCAAAAACCTGCTTTGGATCCCCAAAATTTCCTAGGATCCCTTCTGCATCGACCATGTGCCCAGATACGATGATAAAGATGAAAGTATGTGTTGCGGTGAAATTTTAATGTCAAGCTATTGATTAACTTGAATCTTAATTCACTTACAACCGGTCTTTGATTTATCCGAAGGAAAGGTTAAAGAAAGGGGAAAACCTATTTTGCATCGTAAACACAATGTGGGGAGAGATCTAAGGTTCGGAGGTTGGTTAAGCTTATGGAAGGTATTAGCATCCTAAACTTCCGTAGTACTCTACAGGAACCTCTTATTTTAAATGCGCTATTGCTATAGTTATCTGCTTAAGGGTAATGCTAAAGGTTAAAGGTTAAGGAGAAGGACCTAAAGGGGTTAGTCCTAAGTTTACTCGCCAAGACTCGCATCTTGTGCCTACGTATCCGAGGTAGGGGATGGAATCAGAGTAATCGTAATTCCCCTCAAAGAGGGAGGAAGAGGAACTTCTTGACTGTGGTCAAGGTTCCAAGGGGGAAATAAACGTTCATAGGAAAGCGCTTATTTTGGATTGCGGCGACTCCTGTTTCTACGTTATAAGTTGAATTAAGAGGGTGTGCGATAAGTATTCCACGGTGGGAAACTTATGTGGAGTGCTGCGACTCCTAATCCTAATGCTAGGATAAAGGGTTGAATGTCCATGGCGGGACGCTTAAGTATGAGTACGGTGACTCGGATTCTAATGCTAGGATAGGGTGAAGGTGGAGTATTGACTCGGCGGTCAAATATTATAACCTTTCCTTCGGGGGGCTAGTGGTAAAATGAAGCGGAAAGAATAATAAAAATGATAAATTGACATACAAGTGATGAAATATGGATGAAATGTTTTGACTTGGAAGTTAGGAGTTGAAGTTAAATATTTTTGAGAGTTTAATGGCTAAGTTGAAAATATGCATAGAAATTAAATTAATTTTGCAAAGATGAACTAATTAATTAAAAATTGAAAAAGAGTTTGTTTATCTTTATGATTTTTTGTGAATATGATGAATTAAGTCTAAGTTGAATGGGAGATAGTTAATTTTTAATTTTTTTAGCTAAGTCTAAGTTATAAGATTAGAAGTGATTAAGTTGAGGGTAAACAGAAGTTTAATAAAAAGTTTATTTTATTTTTATAAAAAGCTTATTTAGCACAAAGTTAATTAATTCTAACAAAGTTCTAGATTATTTTAAAAGTGGTTGACTTAATTAAGAAAAAGATTTTTAGACTTTTGAATATTTTTATGGGTTTTGTCTATTATGAAAAAAGAGAAATAAATTTTGAATTAAATTATTAAATTGAACATTTCTTTTTTTATTTTTGCAATATGTTGAAATTAAATTAACTTAACTTAAAACTACATAATTTTGTTATTTTATTTTAACATAAAAGGAGCTAAGTTAAACCTAAAATTAAATTCTTTTATTTGCTTTTAGTTATTTATCATTCATTTTTTCTTTATGTTTTTAAATAAATTAAATCTGATTTTTAAATAAAGTTAAATTCAAATTTTTATTTTTATGTTAGTTGCCGATTAGTTAGTGTTAGTAGTTATGTTAGTATTTTTATTATATTTGATATTACAGCATATGTTACATAAATAAAACAACATGAAAAAAAACTGAAATTAAAAAAATAAAATAAATAAAAAATAAATAAAATGTAAAAAAAAGGGGTTGGGCCAGTGGTGATGAACCTACCGGACCCAACCCGATCCGGGTCCAACGAGCCAAAAGGGGGAGAAGAGTCTTCTGAAACCCTAGAACTCCTTCTCCCAGCGTCGTTTCCCTTTCTCTCTGAGCCTCTCTTTCTTCTTTGTTTCAAACCTGAAAAACAAACAAACACATCAAAGCTTAGATAATTTTGACGTAAGCAGAAGGATTACCGCGAGTAACGGACGAAGCAAGTTCGTAATTGCAATGGCGATGACGGTGGCTTTGCAATTTCCAGCGGCGGCAGCGTGAAAGATAAGTCTCTCGGACCCTTTTCTCTCTATGTTTGTGCTTTGCGATTTTCTGTCTGTCTGTGAATGTTTTGTGTGGTTTCTGCTTGGTGTGTTGTGACTGTTGCTTTTCTGAACCTGTCCCTCCCCTATGTGAGAATTTGAGGACCTCTTATAGCCCTTTGATATTTGTCATTGAATGTTATTAATTTGGCAGTCAAATAACATTTTGGAAACAAATCACCGTAATTATGATTGTTGTCTGAGACATGTTTTCAAGATGGTAAAACTCTTTCCATTTTCGTTTTGACATGTTCTGTCTGTCTTGGAAAGAAAATATAGTGGCCATCTCTACTCTTGAACGTGAACTTAGTTTAATAACTTGATTCTGATATGTATGATAAACAAGAATTTCTGATTTCGTCTTAATTTCTCAAAATAGCTTCAATTCAATTTTTGGTGTTGCCCTTTTTTCACTAAATCTCAATCGTCTTTTTGCTGCAGGAATTTCAACCATGTAAATAGGCTCAAGAAGCCTGGGTTTGGCTGTCAGCTGTGACGCATATATCACTCTCCTAGCAGTAGGAATGACTTGACCACCAACTCTGTGGATAGCATCAGTGTGCAACACAACATCACACACTTCAAAGCAGATACCTCTCATGTTTTCTTCTGACAAAACACCTTCTTTGGATGCCCATTGGAAACCTGCAACTACAGAATCCTTGATTTCATTCAGGTACTGAACTCCCTTACACATATCAACCACCATGTTGGGTCCAGTGGTCTCAGGTCAAAAACACCGAATTTTCTTAGCAAGATTCTTATCCCATCCATACTCTTCAGACAAGATTTTAGAACGAATCTTGGGGTCATCCTTTGGTCCAATCCTACCATCATCAATGGCCTCTGCAAGCCCGTCCTCCAGTGGTCTTTCTTCCATGTAAAAACAGTTGTGCTTGTTGGGAGAGTTACTTCTCACTGTGCGACACGACCTCTCAAGAACAGTCTCTCTGAATGACACAACAGGGTCGGATTTGATGATTTCAGCTCCACCCATGAAATCATCCTGCAAGTCTTTCAAACAGATCTCTAGATGAAGCTCTCCTGCACCAGCAACAATATGTTCTCCCGACTCCTCAATGGTACAAACAACTATAGGATCTGACTTAGCAAGACGTTTCAGACCTTCAGCAAGCTTAGGAAGATCTGAAGCAACCCGAGCTCGTGACTGCACTGTCGAACGTGTGGAAGTTGTCGTGATTGTAAAATTTCGGTTTACACAGTCCAATAATGTCAGTGTAGTATAAGTGATTTGCCATTGATTTTTATTCTTGCCATTAAATTGTGCTTCCTGATGTCGTCTGTCATCACATATTATATGTTATTGAATCTTTTGTCGTTTGTTACGATGTAGGTAATTGCTACAAGATACACTAAACAGTGCGGCAACATGCATTGTATGCAGCAGGGGCCGCTGGGCTACTAAGACTTTTGACATCATTTGAAGATTTATTCCAATTGATCTGTTTAATGTTTCATGCTATTATTGCAGGTCTAGAAATTCACTGGCGAATTCTTCTTCGCAGCGGCTTATAGCGGATTCTGATGGCTGAACTTACCTCCACCTTTCAAAACAGGATTCCTTGCGGTATATGCTTTCACATGTTGTCGTGTAAGTCTTCTTCGTACGGCTGTGAATCTTTAGAAAAGTTCTTGTAGAGAAGTTTGTAAAATATTTTCTTGAAATCAAATATGTCCTGTTTTGATTCTTGTTTGTGATTTCAATCCTAACCGAATTTTCTCTTTTGTGGTTATCAGCAAATAACGCTTGTTGACATTTCCGGCACGGACTTTGTCGCTGCGAGAAATCAGACCGTCGAAGCTAGCCATAGCCTTCTTCTGGTGGATTTGGTTTGACCGTTTCTGTACTGATGCAGGGGCTTTGTGGAAGAGAGGATTAGGATGTCTTTAAAACCAGATTTTGGGCATTTGTAATGGTTCTTAATCAATTTAAGTTTGTTAATAGTTATGTGAACTTGCGGACCGCCTTGTAGGTGGAGCTATTTTTGAGTTTGACTTATTGCAAGCTTTTTCTTTTCAATGTAAATCTCTGGATCTCATACACTAATAGTATGAATTTTTGACATTCATTGCAAATCATATCCCATGGATATTGTAGCAGCCTTGGATAAATCCGGTCTCATATTAAGAATTCCACCAATTAGCAAAAGCCCCCAGCACTCTTTCCATTGATGCAAAGTCTTTCCTTTGGACATAATTTTCAATTAAATGTTTAGCACATGCAATAAAATCAGTGAAAGTGTTCTTTTTTCTTCAACAGCTTCCCATTTTCATACCACTGCTTCCCCATTTCACCACCCCCGCGTATATGAACTATAACATATATAAAACCCCGATATATGCATATCTCATAAGACCCATAGCCATAAAGTAGTAATGGCTCTGATCCATCAAGCCTCACAAGATATTTTCGGTAAACAAGTGACATGGGAATCCGAGTTCCATCCAAAGCATGTGCCCACTACCTTTCAGTACCATAATGTGTTGAATTAAAACCTTCAAGAACCAAGTCAATCTCCTTCAAAACAGAAACACTAGCTTTCGCATCATGGTCCTTATAATTCTTTGAAATTTTGGATTTTGATAAAGCTTGGTTTCTAAAATCAAATGTCATGACCATAAGGATGAGGGTAGAGGCTTCCACCATAATTTAACATAATCTGTAGGAGATAAGAGATGCACACGGAGCCTTTATAACTTTCTGGACTTAAAGCAACAACCTATCTTCACAAAGTAAAACAAATAAAACGGTTGAAAAGGTTAGCTATGCATAAATGATTGACTTAGATGATATGTGAATGATCAGTGAATCTAAGGGTAAAATTTGGGGTACAACAGTATGACATGCAAGGCCAAAGTGAAAATAAGGATGACAAATCAGGGTCAGAATTAGGGTATAACAGTCATGAGCGCCTGAATAAGCATGGAGGTAAGGACAGTGGTAATGCAGTTATTGTGCAAGATGATTATGAATCATCCGATGTCCTTATGGTGTCGAACATCAACTCTTGAAAAGAGTGGATTATGGATTCAGGATGTACTTGACATATGACTCCAAACAAGAATGTGTTTGAAGAATTATGTGATCAAGATGGTTGATCCGTACTGTTGGGAAACAATAAAGCTCGTAAAATTCCAGGTATTGGATCTGTGAAATTCAAGCTCCATGATGAGTCAATAAGGTTATTGAATGGGGTTAGGTATGTACCTGATCTTAAGAGGAATTTAATTTCTCTTGGTGAATTCAACAAGAAAGGATATGTCTTCAAAGGAGAGTAAGGTATCTTGAAAGTCATGAAGGGGTCGAAGGAAGTCTTGAGAGGCGTGAAGAAACAAGACTTGTATATCCTTGAGGCTGAGGTTATAAGTGGTTCAGCATATTTTACATCCATGAAACCAGTGTCGAAGACAGGATTATGGCACATGAGATTGGGCCATGTCACCGAAAGAGGTCTGGTCGAACTAGAGAAATAGAACCTGCTAAATGGTGACAAAGTCGAGAAGTTGGAGTTTTGTGAACCTTGTGTATTTGGAAAATCTTGTAGGGTGAAGTTTAACAAAGGTAAACAAAGAACACATGTATCCCTTGATTACATTCATGTTGATCTTTAGGGGCCTGCAAGGAATCCTTCACGTTCAGGTGTAAGGTATTTTCTATCCATAGTTGATGACTATTCCAGAAAGTTATGGGTATTCATTCAGAAGACTAAGGATGGAACTTTTGTGAATTTCAAAATTTGGAAGGTTTTGGTCGAAACTCAAATTGGCAGAAAGGTCAAGAGGATGAGAACTGACAATGGCCTTAAATTTTGAAATGAAGCTTTCGACAGCTACTGTGTCGAGTTTGGCATTGCAAGGCATAATACTGTAGTAGGTACTCCTAAACAAAATGGCTTAGCTGAGAGATTCAATTGAACAATCCTTGAAAGGGTTAGATGTATGTTGGTTAATGCTAAATTGAAAAAGGTGTTTTGGGCGGATGGTGTTTCGACAACAGCTTATCTGATAAATAGATGTCCCTCGACTGCCTTGGGAATAAAGACATTGGTCAGGTCAACCACCAGATCTCGACAAACTGAGAATATTTGGCTGTTTAGCCTATGCTAACATTTGGAAAGACAAGGTCGAACCTAGAGCTCTAAGATGCACGTTCCTTGGATATCCTAAGGGAGTCAAAGGCTATAGGTTGTGGTGCGTAGAACCAGGTCATAGAAGATGTATCACAAGTCATGATGTAGTTTTCAATGAAGTTAAGTTGGCATTTAAGAAAACTGATGATGCAGTTCGAAATACAGAAATCTCTGAAGAGGAGCTAGAACATATAGAGATTCCTGTTGAGGTGGAGCATAGTGATGATGAAGTGTATAACTCATATGAATTCGAAGAAGAAGAGCAAGATGATGAAGAGACTGAGAAAACTGTTGATGACTACCTAATGGCAAGAGATACATCGAAAAGAGTCATCAAGCCACCTAAGAGACTTGGTTATGCATATCTTATAGATTTTGCCTTAATCTCTTCAAGTGAGGTACTTGAGGAAGAAACTAGAGACTACAAGGAAGTTACGAGGAGTTGAAATAAAACTGAATGGCGAAAAGCCATGGTTGACGAGATGAAATCTCTTAATGATAATAACACTTAGGAGCTGATTGAGAAACCTGCAGGAGCTAGGTTAGTTAGTTGTAAGTGGATTTTCAAGGTCAAGGAAGGAATCGAAGGTGTGGTGTCAAAGCACTTTAAGGAAAGGCCGGTTGTTAAGGGGTTCAGTCAGAAAGAAGGTGTTGAATTCAATAAAGTGTTCTCACTCATTGTAAATTATAGATCCATTAGAATGTTGTTAGCCATGGTGGTGAAGTTCAACCTGGAACTTGAATAAAAAGATGTGAAGACAACCTTCCTGTATGGTGATCTAGATGAAACAATCTTGATGCGACAACCTGAAGGGTGTGCATAAAAGGATAAGGAAGATTATGTGTGCTAGATGAATAGGTATTTGTATGGCCTGAAATAATCTCCTCGACAGTGGAACAGGAGATTCGACATGTTCATGGCACACATTGGTTTCACTAAAATCCAGTTTGATCACTGTGTTTACTTTAGATTTTGACTTGGAAACTCATTATTTTATTTGCTTTATGTGGATGATATCCTCATTGCTAGAAACAATGTCGAAGATGTAATGGAGGTGAAGGTTAAACTCAACAAGGAGTTTAAAATGAAAGATCTGTGAGTTGCCACCAGGATTCTTGGGATTGACATTCAGAGAGATAGAAAGCAGTCGAAATTATGCTTATCTCAAGAGACATACCTACGAAAGATTCTCGACAAGTTTGGTATGTCGAATTCAAAGCCTGTTGTGACTCTGACAAATCCTCAGTTTAAGCTTAGTATTACTCAAAATCCGAGTACTGAAGCTAAAAAAATTTATATGAGTAGCATTCCATATGCTAGTATAGTAGGTTCTTTAATGTATGCTATGGTCTGTACGATACCAGACATAACATATGGAGTGAGCCTTGTAAGCAGGTATATTGTGGATCCTGGAAAGGTGCACTGACAAGATTTGAAGTGGATTCTCAAGTACATAAATGGGTCTCTAAGAAGAGTCTTGATTTATGGTGGAGCCTATGGTGATGATAGCAAAATCGAAATTGAAGGATACGTTGACTCTGATTATGCAAGTTGTATGGATTCTAGAAAATCTATTTTTGGATACGTGTTCACTATATTCGGCACAATAATCAGTTGGAAAGCGATACTTCAGAAAGTTGTTGCCTTATCAACCACTGAAGCAGAATATATTACCCTCACTGAAGCTATGAAAGAAGCACTATGGCTTGAAGGTTTTCCAAAGGAGCTGAAACTTTAAGGTCGAGTTATCACTGTTAAATGTGATAGTCAAAGTGCAATACACCTGTCGAAGAATTCAGTTTATCGTAAGAAAACCAAGCACATCGATGTAAGGCTGCACTTCGTCAGAAAGATAATCGAGCATGGAAAAGTCAAAGTGCTAAAGGTTTCGACTGATGACAATGTTACTTATATAATCACCAAGACATTGCCAAGCTGCACGTTTTTCCACTGTATGTTGTTGATAAAGCTGCATGATGAAAGCTAGATTATTCTATGTTATTGGAGAGTTTGTTCCAAGGTGGAGATTTTTGAGATATTGGATTGAACTCTAGTGCTCTCTCTCTCTCTCTCTCTCTCTCTCTCTCTCTCTCTCTCTCTCTCTCTCTCTCTCTCTCTCTCTCTCTCTCTCTCTCTCTCTCTCTAATCAGCTGTCGCGCACGAGTCAAAAACGAGTTTAAAATGTAGTTTAGGGTAACGAAACTCAACTGTCGTATCACAAGGACTCTTGTATTGATTTTTACCAACCGATTATAATAAGGGGGTTTTGATTTTTGAATATGCTATTAATTAATAAAAACTGATTACGAATATCATAAACAGACTGATCTACTGTTTCGATTTCCTAACTTATCATTGATAAATATAATTTTCATGCCCTAAGCAGATTTAATCCCTTTTCGAATACAACATCAATCAACAAGCGTAATTGACAATATGCGATTTACACTCCTATTTTTCGAGTTAAGCAAACGGAATAAAGATTTGCACGAATTAACATGAAAGTTATGATATATATATATATATATATATATATATATATATATATATATATATATATATATATATATATATATATATATATATATATATATATATATATATATATATATATATATATATATATATATATATATATATATATATATATATATATATATATATATATTAAAACATAAAAAAAATTTGCATCCATGACGGTTCAAATAAAGCTTCATCACCTCATAGGTATAAGCACCTGACCACCAAGCTAGACATTTTACTTTGATTAAATGTTCAATAAAATATACTTATTACATATCTTCGCCTTCTCATATCATCATTTTCCATTGTTGGGAGATGAAAATGGTACCAATAGAAACATACGATGTGTTGAAACATTTGAAATTGATAAAGACTCTTGCTAAAGCATATCTTAACCAACATAAGTATACAACGACCTAAACTCTTTATGTTTGCATGCATCTTTGTTTTGTCATATCTCTTTGAGAATCTCGGGAAATAACACTATAAAGATACCATATGTAGATCTATGTGCATGCAAATATAAAGTTGAAAATTCCGCAAAAGATTCATATGAAGTTTTGATGACGACACCAATGATTAAATTCAGTTGAAATAACTTTCAACTTTGATGATTGAATTCTAACTAAGGAAAAATCTCATTAACAAAAAGAGACTCAAGATCAAAGTGCTTATATGACCATAAGAAATCTAGCAAAAAATATTAAAGCCTCAGATTAAGTGTGAAAGCTTGCCAGATCAAATATGTCTGTTTGTCTGAGCGACCAGAGTATTGTAAAAATAAGGAATAAACTTAGACGTACAAAGGAAACTCTCTCTCTGATCCGCTGTCACGTACGGGTCAAAAACGAGTTTAAAAATATAGTTTAGGATAACGAAACTCGAATGTCGTATCACAAGTGTAACACCCATTTATTTCAATTAAATTGATTATGAATCTTTGTCGTGTCTCGTCGTATCGTAGTTGTATTCGGGTAAAATTGTTAGTCGGGATAATTTACCGTTAGGGTGAAATAGAAGTAAAATAACAGAAAATGAGAAAATGCTGAGGTGACGCTCGTCACACCCATGCAACATTCATCACGGTCGTTACGACCGTCACCGGTCCCTCACGACCGTCATGACTCTCACGTTCGCCAGACACCTGACGCTCGTCACACAAACAAAAATCCAATAACGCCAGAATTGGAACGTGTCCACGAAAAGACTGAGAAACTGCAGCAACGCATACCGTAATTCTCTCGCCCTCAATTCTGTCTCGTCTGGCAAACATAAACCAAAAAGGAAAAGAATGTGGCTGTGGAGAAATTAAGAACAGAGGAATTAACCACCGGAGAGATTTCAAGATAGTTGCAGAGGAGTCACCGGAGAGCACACCGGAACCGGGAGTTTAGAATTGCCCTCAATTCAAAGGTAAGGGTGGGGTTCAATTCTATAACCATGGGTATGATCGATTTCATGAACGGAATTGAATTATAGGATTAGTCACCGTGGGTTGATAGATATTAGGGATGACGCTTTCTTGTGTCTGAAAAGTCTTATACATCATTTAGTTTTGGTGTTAAATTCTATAGTTGTTCCTTAAGCAGTACGATTAGTCGTCCTATAATTAACAAAGTTTTACCGAAAATCTATGGTTAATTAAGCAAGTAAAAGTGGTGGTGTCGCTTTGGTGAAATTATGTTGAGATCTCTGATATGCCGGGGTTGGAGATGGCGCCGACACGCGCTATTTCTCACTTGTTGAAATGATGTTGTTATTGTTCTCTTACATGATCAGGTTGAAAAATGGTGATTACTTGATTCGTATGAAATTGTGATGCTTCTGTTATGGACAATTTGGTTGTAGGCTTAATGCCTTGTTGCGTAGTTGTTGTTGTTGTTGTTGTGTTGTAGTCCATAATAGATGCATTTCATGGCATATCATTCTGGTTGGCCTGTATTGGCGTTGGTTGTGCCTGTATTGGCGTAAGTTGTGCCTGTATTGGCGGCCTATAATGGCAAATGAATTGGTTGTGGAGTTCTACTCCAAATTGGTACCACATGCATATGCATAGTTGAGTCGCATAGTGTTGCGTCATTATATTGGTTGCAAGCGATGATTGGTCGCTTGATTGTTTTACTAGTTGTTGTTGACATGAATAATGAATTCCTTTGCAGTTTATTGTTGATAATATTCGGAACGTTGCGAAGATTATAATGTTGTGATATAATTCCGACATGACGTTTATCATGTCTTATTTTATAATTTTGATATCTCACCCTTTTATGTTATATGTTACCTCCATTGGTGGTAACTTGTAGGTAATCCAGAATGAAGTGTCGTTTCGTTTAAGGTGTCGTTGGTCGCTCTAATACGTAGCACTCTTGGGGGGATGAACGATTAGTTTTATTGCTTTTAATTGATTACTTTGTTGCTGAATTTTATTAAGTACCTTTCATTAAATTGGTTGCTTCTGTTAAGTGCCAAATGTTGGTTGGACGCGCTAAACCGATGAATCGGTAGTGCTGATTTTTATGGTTGAAACTAGTTGTTTTCGTGAATTTATGCAAGATTTATTACCTGCTGAATTTTAATGGAGTTTTGATGCAAAACCTTCCTTGCCCCTGTTTTGGCTGATTATGAGTTGTTTGGAAGTTTATTACATTCCGCTGCAACCTAACAGGCTGTCTTATAATTGAAATACTAAGCAGGTTATCGTTGTCGGTTCATCCGAAGTTGTGCTATGTATGTTATTAAATGATTTTAAGCAGGTGTATGTTTGTCTTTTAAGTTGAAAATGTAACATCTCTAATTGATGCACTCTGATTTTCTTAATTATCCATTTAGGTAGAAAAGGGGTGTTACATTAGTGGTATCAGAGCTGGTCGTTCCATCTGACCAAGTTATCGAGTCAGTCGTCGTGTCTAGCAATAGGGTATCGTGGTTTGTGAGATTTGACTGTTGGTGGTTGCAGTAAGTTGAAATGGCTGGAAGGAATGATGCTGCAATTGCTGCTGCTCTGCAGGCTATAGCTAATGCTATGGAAAATCAGCCGAATCCTGTTGGAGATGCAGGGTCTCACAGTTTGGCAACGTCAGCGGGAGAATCCACCTACATTCAAGGGTAGGCACGATCCTGATGGTGCACTGGACTGGTTGAAGGAAATGGAGTGAATCTTTCGTGTGATGGATTATACTCCAGCACAGAAGGTTATTTATGGGACTCATATGCTAGCAGTTGAAGCTGATGACTGGTGGCTAGAGACTCGTCCGGTATTGGAAGCTGCAGGTGAGGAGGTCACTTGGACTGTTTTCCGTAGGGAATTTCTGAAGTATGATTCGGAAGATGTCGTCCCATAATTAACGAAGCTTTACCGAAAATCTATGATTAATTAAGCAAGTAAAAGTGGTGGTGTCGCTTTGGTGAAATTATGTTGAGATCTCTGATATGCCAGGGTTGGAGATGGCGCCGACACGCGCTATTTCTCACTTGTTGAAATGATGTTGTTATTGTTCTCTTACATGATCAGGTTGAAAAATGGTGATTACTTGATTCGTATGAAATTGTGATGCTTCTGTTATGGCAGTTTGGTTGTAGGCTTAATGTCTTGTTGCGTAGTTGTTGTTGTTGTGTTGTAGTCCATAATAGATGCATTTCATGGCATATGATTCTGGTTGGCCTGTATTGGCGTTGGTTGTGCCTGTATTGGCGGCCTATAATGGCAAATGAATTGGTTATGGAGTTCTACTCCAAATTGGTACCACATGCATATGCATATTTGAGTTGCATAGTGTTGCGTCATTATGTTGGTTGCAAGCGATGATTGGTCGCTCGATTGTTTTACTAATTATTGTTGACATGAATAATGAATTCCTTTGCAGTTTATTATTGAAAATATTCGGAACGCTGTGAAGATTATAATGCTGTGATATAATTCCGACATGACGTTTATCATGCCTTATATTATAATTTTGATATCTCACCCTTTTACGTTGTATGTTACCTCCATTGGTGGTAACATGCAGGTAATCCGGAATGAAGTGTCGTTGGTCGCTCTGATACGTAGCACTCTTGGGGGGATGAACGATTAATTTTATTGCTTTTAATTGATTACCTTATTGCTGAATTTTATTAAGTACCTTTCATAAAATTGGTTGCTTCTGTTAAGTGCCAAATGTTGGTTGGACGCACTAAACCGATGAATCAATAGTGCTTATTTTTATGGTTGAAACAAGTTGTTTTCCTGGATTTATGCAAGCTTTATTACTTGCTGAATTTTAATGGAGTTTTGATGCAAAACCTTCCTTGCCCCTGTTTTGGCTGATTATGAGTTGTTTGGAAGTTTATTACATTCCGCTACAACCTAACAGGTTGTCTTATAATTGAAATACTAAGCAGGTTATCGTTGTCGGTTCATCCAAAGTTGTGCTATGTATGTTATTAAATGATTTTAAGCAGGTGTATGTTTGTCTTTTAAGTTGAAAATGTAACATCTCTAATTGATGCACTCTGATTTTCTTCATTATCCGTTTGGGTAGAAAAGGGGTGTTACATTAGTGGTATCAGAGCTGGTCGTTCCATCCGACCAAGTTATCGAGTCAGTCGTCGTGTCTAGCAATAGGGTATCGTGGTTTGTGAGATTTGACTGTTGGTGGTTGCAGTAAGTTGAAATGGATGGAAGGAATAATGTTGCAATTGTTGCTGCTCTGCAGGCTATAGCTAATGCTATGGAAAATCAGCCGAATCCTGTTGGAGATGCTGGGTCTCGCAGTTTGGCAACGTCAGCGGGAGAATCCACCTACATTCAAGGGTAGGCACGATCCTGATGGTGCATTGGACTGGATGAAGGAAATGGAGTGAATCTTTCATGTGATGGATTGTACTCCAGCACAGAAGGTTCATTATGGGACTCATATGCTAGCAGTTGAAGCTGATGACTGGTGGCTTGAGACTCGTCCGGTATTGGAAGCTGCAGGTGAGGAAGTCACTTGGACTGTATTCCGTAGGGAATTTCTGAAGAAGTATTATCCGGAAGATGTCCGTGGTAAGAAAGAGATTGAGTTTCTTGAACTATAGCAAGGAGACAGACCTATTACTGCGTATGCTACGAAGTTCAAAGTGTTGGCTAAGTTTTATCTGCACTACAGCATAGAAACCGTTGAGTTCTCTAAGTGTATCAAGTTTGAGAATGGATTGAAGTCTGAAATCAAGATGGCAATTGGGTATCAGAAGATACGTGTTTTTGATGTGTTGGTTGAAAGCTGTAGAATTTATGAAGAAGATAGCAATGCTCATTACAAGCTGTTGAGTGAGAGGAGAGGCGAGTCGCATCAGAATCGTGGTAAGCCTTATGATCCTCCAGTTGGTAAAGGGAAACAGGGAGCAACTTGTTGCACCCCAAAATTTGACCAACCATTTCTTGCATTTGGCTTATGTTTCGATTCATTTTGCATTTTACATTTGCATACCGCGTACTTTGCATTTTTTCGGCCAGATTGATTTTATCGGGATTACAGCCTTCTTCTCATGTTTCAGGCAGCTCAAACCGCTTCGAGTACGGAGATTTATTTTGGGAGTTGTGCTCTTCCCGGTGTTTGCAGCTTTTGCTGTTGTTTTTGAGGATATTTCGGTGTTTGTAATTTTACCGGTTATCTCGTTGCGTTCTCGCAGTTTGACTCGCCGATTTAATTGATATTTTTGTTCCTTATGGAATTATTAGCATTTTCCTAGGATTTATTCCGTTAATTAGCTTCCATATTTTTAAGGCATTTTTGATTTTAGAAAATAGAGTTTAAATAGATTTTAAATAGGTTAATTATTTTCTAGAATATTTTTTTAGATATTATTGGGTATTAATAGTTTTTTCTTTTCTAGATATTAATCTGTTTAGAAATTAGTAGATTTTAACTCTTTTTTGTTTAGAAATTGATAGATTTTATTCTCTTCTTAGATATTAATTGTTTTGTTTTAGAAATTAATAGGTTTAATTTTCTTCTAGATTTAATTTGTTTTAGCAATTAATAGATGTAATTCTTTTTAGATTTAATTTGCTTTAGAAATTAATAGGTTTATTTCTTTTCTAGATTTAATTTGTTTAGAATATAATAGGTCTTAGAGTTAATAGATTTTAATCTCTTTTTTTAGATTAATATAACTCTTTTTAGAATTTAATAGGTTTTAAATCTTTTTTTTAAGATTTTAATTAGATGGTAATTTGGATTTTAACATTTTAATTAGTTTAATTAGCAGTTTTTGATCAATTAGTGTTGATTTTCGTTTAACAAATTAATTGAGTTTTTTTAATCAGCTTTAATCATCAATTTAGTCATTAATTGAGGTAGTTTAGTCAGAATAATTGCAACTTTAATTGAGTCAGGTTTTGTTAATCTCGTGGGCCACTTGTCCGTTTCTGGGGCCCAGTCCAAGTCCAGGACACTTGTCCGTGTATAAAGAGCTCCACGCGTCCCTCTCTCTCTCTCTCTCTCTTCCACCTCACACATCCACACGACGCCACCTCACTCCTGCATGTCCCCACGTTCTGCCACCTCGTCCCCTATCTCTCCCATGCACGCCACGTAGCAGGGCCATGTGTCTTCCCCACACTTCACGCATGCAAACAGCCGGAAGAACTCGCCGGAGAAATCATGCAGCCAAATCCACGCTGTAATTGTCGCCGGAAATCCAACTGTCATCGAAAAATGCATCAGTTCTTCAAGTATTTTCCAGATTTCGTCAACAATCTTCATCCCGTTCATGACCGTTTTTCCAGATCCTCGTCCAATATTCATCATGTTCATCCAGATCCTCGTGTTCTTCGTCGAATTTTCCAGATCTTCAAGATCTTCATCAAGATCTGCACCAACTTTTCCAGATTCCCAGCAAACTGCTTCAGATCTCCACTGGAAAACACTCAACCTTCATCGACCGTTCTTCAAGAAGTTTCCAGAAGTTCATACGAACTTCATCATCTCCAAACAACCTTTATCCTCTTCATCAAGATTCTCCGTAGATCTTCATCCAAGGATCAACATACTCATACGTTCATCACTTTCGTGTCTTCATCAACAATCTCCAGATCTCCTTAGATCTTCATCTAACTTCAAATCTCCAGGTGCACAACATGAGTCCCGAGATTTTCTTCACAAATCCTCTAAATCGCGTCAACACAGAAGTGTCTTCAATGCCAGGTCCCCCGATTTCGCGAGCCAATGAATCTGAGCCCAAGTCTTTGACATGCAAAGAGTCTTCTGTCCAGATTTCATCCAAGATCTTCAACCTTCGATTTTCTTCGACAACCGCAACTTAAGAACTATAAGATCTTCGTAACACCTTCATCATCAACATCCAACTATCAACGCACATCTCTGAATATAGTGGCCTGATTTTCGAGTTTTTTGTTTGAGGTGAAGTTTTTTGGAAGGGGTTGGAAGGGACGAATAGTGGAGGTTGAGTTCGGTTGCGAAAGACGTTGGTCTCTTGGGGTTTCCTCTTTTGGGAGTTGAAGTTGAGTTGTGATTTGAATCGAGGGAGTTGAGAGGTTTGAGACCGAGGGGGCTGGTAACGGCGGCAGAGGCTGAGTGAGGGGAGAAGACCTAGGGTTCCGTTTGGAGTTTGGAAGATTGGAAGAGGAAGGGTCCTCGTGGGCTTTCCCTTTCCTGGGCCCATGTTAGTTTTTCCAGTCCACACCTTTTTTTTTCTCACTTACGTACCCCCCTGCTGGAATTTTTGGTGATTGTGGGCCTGGGCCCAGAGCATTTCTGCCTGCGCACCCTGCTTCCCTTACGCACCCCTTGCGGGAGATTTTTGTTGACTGTTGGGCTGGGCCCAACGAGTTTCTAATCACACCCCATGTTTCCCTTGTTTTGTTATTTTTCTGGCTTGTTGTATTGTGGGCTGGGCCCAGTGGTGTTTTTTGCTGCTTTACCCCTGTTTGACTGTTGTACCCCCCTTCCCTTTTATTTTTGTTTTTTTGTATTGGACATTTGCTTGTAATAGCTTGTAGTTTTATTTTCTATTTTTCTTCTTAGGAATTATAGTTTAGATATTATTTCTTAGCATATTTTTTAATATAGATTTTATATTTTAGAATTTATATTCTATTTTTCTTATAGAATAGTATAGAATTTTCATTTCTATTTTTCTTATAGGATATTATAGAATTTTATATAGAATTTTTAGGTTATTTTCTATTATGCAATTTACTCAGAATTTCCTTAGAGTATTCTGTTAGGGAATTTATTTTCACTTTTAGGAGTAGAATTTTATTTCCATTTGTGATTGGATTTCTCTCCTCATTTCTCTTCTGCTATCCGATTTTATTTTGGATTTTATTCCGGGCTGGCCGTGTGACATGATTCAATTGGAGAATGATTGTCAATATCATTTCTCTATCTTGTCTTTGACACGGATATCAATACGCTACCTCTTAGAGTTTAATTTATCGTATAAGTCAAATCATGATGGTCTAAGCGTTACATTGGTTCTGATTCGAACGTCATCATCAAGGATCCAGAGAGGAGAAGATTGGAATGGAGCTTGCGCACAGTGTCGAGGGCCAGCGGAGCCGCTTCGTTCGATAACATCTTTCATCTTCAAGTCTTCGTGCAACCATCGAGTGTTGTGAGCTGTAGCGTTAGATACGTGGGAAGTGGTGGTTGAGGGGTTTCCTCTCAATTGTCTAGAGTGTTTAGTGTGGAGCCCTTTGGGTGACATGCGACACATTCGTTCCTACGCCTTAGGTTCTCGCGTGTGTGTCCCGAGTTCCTTCCCGTTTAGACGTATTAGGCCTGCTTCCTCTTAGTTCTTGCCCCCCGGCGATTGAAACCCTTTTCTCTCGCATTCAGGCGATTGAGACTTCTTCTCTTGCCCCTGTGCAATCGAGACTTGTTTTCCCCGTGCGCCGAACTACAATTGCTCTAATCTCTCGTACCAAACGAGAGTACGTAGGCATAGGATTGCAATGATCCTAGCGAGCTCCATTTTTCCTTTTCCCCTTTTTTCCCGCTAATGACTAATGTTCCCTTTCTCTTGCCCGAGCGCAATCGAGACCAGACCGTAGTTCTAAGTCCCGTAGGGTTCTCCATACCTTTAACCCCGACATACTACGTCCGTTCTACCGCAAACAGGTAACACCTAAGTCTCCGACGAGCGAGCAGCATACACCTAACTGCTAGAATGTGTACGCTAGTATCGTCAATCCTTTCTCTCACCCCTGTGTGGCCGAGAACACCCCGGTTACCCGTAGTTAGCCCGAACTACGTTTGCTCTGATCTTTCACGCCGAGTGAAAGTACGTAGGCACGATATGCGATATCTTGGCGAGCAATCTCCCCCCGTAGTTTCCCGAACTACGTTGTTTCTGACTTTCCCATTGCACGAGGGAATACATAGGCATAGAGCGCGATGCTCTATCGAGTCAGTTCTTTCCGTTTAGCTTTAGTAGTCGTAGCTAGATTGTTTTTAACCCGTCAGGTAAACATAACAAGCGTGGATCCCATCGAGTACGATGGACGTGAGGGGTGTTAATACCTTCCCTTTATGTAACCGACTCCCGAACCCAGACATTGGTTGCGATGACCTTGTCTTATACCTTTCCGTCAGGTTTTTTCCGATCGTTTCCTTTCCTGTTCTGTGGGATAAATAACGAAAGGTGGCGACTCTTCTATTTTGCCGGCACCTTATTTTCGCGATAGCTTCGCTGGCGACTCTGCTGGGGACTGCGATGGTTCTCTAAGCGAGTCTTGCCTTGGATTCTCTTCCTGGCTGTCTGGGTCATCCCCAGCAGCTGCCGATTCTGCTGGGGATCCAACGTATCCTATGCGAGTTAATCTGGGGATCTAACATCCCTGTGCGAGAGTCAATCCTAGCGCTTGTTTGCTTGTCTGTGGGTTTATTTTGTGTTGTATGTTGTATATTACTGTATTTACATTTCCCGCACTGTATTATTGTCTGTTGCTATTGTGCTGTCGTGGGAGGGAAGCTCTGATGAGTGATAAGCCAGACTCAGGCTCGAGTACATACCTAGCACTAGAAGCCGATTAGCGGTGAACCTGTATGTTAGGCATACACTAGATCCCACAAAATCTGCGCTCAGACGAGATTCTCTAAGATGATTTCCATTTCCAGCCCTGTGGGCAGTTGAAAGGATCTCAGATCTAAGGATTGTCGACTCTGGGAACCGATCATTTGGGATTCAGCTAAGTGAGGCCGCTTCACGAGATGGTGATGCCACACCTTCCTGGGTATCGCATCATCGTTTCTTGAAAGTCTGTGACGCTGATGAACGCATAGGATGCCGAACCTTTGTCAGTTTAGGTCCATACCCGTGAGTGGGAGGGTTTTTGCAAGAAACTTGACTTCCAGCCTACCCAGTATTTTGGTTTTCTCTCGTCAGAGCAAACTTATCCCGTCAGTAGCGCAGCAGTATTCAGAGCTTTGTGGAGGCTGTGATCCCGTGTTTGTTGCATTTTGCATTGCATTTCATGTGCATCTCATGCTTGCATCCTCGGCCGGAACGGAAAGCTTACCCGTCTTTTGTCCAACTCGCAGTTAACTTCCCGGCATTCGCTTTGGACTCGAGTTAGTTTCTGGAAGGATCATGAACTCAGAAGAGCAGACTCAGGTGGTTACCAGAGCAGAGTTTGAATTGTTGAAGAACTAGTTGATTCAGTTCATGGAAGCCATAACAGCTATGACTAGAGGAGAGGACAATGTTCAGAGGATCCCGGTGAACAATGTTGCTCAAGCCCAGCCTGTGCAGATTCCTGTCAGAGATAAAGATGCATCTTCTCTCCACGACACAGACTATCAGCATTTCACTTTTCCTGTGCCAGATCATCAAAGGGTTGTTCCGAAGGTTAATGCTGAGAACCCGCTGACTATTGAGTATATGAGAAGATTCCAGCTGTTGGAAGATCGGATTGCTACCCTGATGGGTAAGAATACTCTTGATCTGAATGCTTCGAGCATGTGTCTAGTGCCAGGTCTTGTGATGCCTCCGAAGTTCAAAATGCCGAATTTTGAGAAATACAAAGGGGATAGTTGTCCGAAGCTACATTTGGTTATGTTCTGCAGAAGAATGACTTCACATGTTACCAATGACAAGCTTATGATTCACTGTTTCCAAGATAGTTTGATCGGAGCATCTTCGGATTGGTACATGCAGTTGGAGAGTGATAGCATCAAATCATGGTCGGATTTATCCAATGCCTTCGTGAAGCAGTACGACTACAACCTGATATGGCTCCTAGTCGCGCGCATTTGCAAGAATTATCTCATGTGGAGAATGAATCCTTTAGGGGGTATGTGCAGAGATGGAGAGAATTGGCTTTTCGTGTTTAACCACCGCTTCTGAAGAGAGAAATGGTTGACCTCTTCTTGGGTACTCTGAAGGGCCGTTATTACGACATAATGTTCAATTGTACAAGCTTTGCAGGCTTGATAAGAACAAGAGAGCTTGTTGAGAGAGGGCTCAAGAATGGAAAGACGCGAGATACTCCTTATACTTCAGTTTATGAAGATGAATCAATTGTCAGTTCTCCAGAAGAATGGGAGAAAGAAAGTGATGTCATCCCGGAATCTCTCGTACCTCAGATTCAGTGTTCAGACCCTCCGAGTGTTCAGAGCCAGCAACCTGTTAGGTCTGTATGTCAGATCTCTGTTACCCGCCAGAGTCAACAGTCGTATCGTCGTCAGCCGCGTCAGCACGCCCGACAAAGACCAAGGAAACCTGAAAGGCATTTTACTCAGCTATCGGTGTCGTACAGTCAGTTGTTGCCAGATTTGGTCAAAGGTGGGCTGATAGTGCCGAAAGAGACTAATCCAATGATCCAGCCTTACCCTCCAGGTTTTGATGCCAACGCCCGCTGTGAGTACCATGTTGGGGCACACGGACATTCAAAAGATGATTGTAAGGTGCTTCAAAGCCAAATTCAAACTTTGCTAGACTCTAACAGGATATCTATCACGCCTCAGGGTGTTCAGATTAACGACCTTCCTTCATCCAGCCAAGTGGGGGTATCAGTTCAGGTTATGGGAGAGTTCACTGAAAGCAGATGTTCAGAGGAGTATCAGGATGACTTCGACGAGTAATTCTGAAGATGGTTGGCTCAGCAGCAAAGCAAGTTCGAAAAGCCCGGTTCCCAGAAGCTGGCAATCTTTGTTTTATCATATCATTTCTTTGCATTTGTAGTTTCTTTTCTATTAAAGCGCAAATTGCATTCATAAAACTTGTATTGTTTTCAATTGATATTGATAATGAAATGAATATGCATGTTTTGATTTAATCTATTCGTGTTCACTCAATGTTTTACAGGCATCCAACGCTTGGTTAAGCGGAATCTGGGGAGGATGACGAAGTTTAAAAGACGCGCAAGCTTCCGAAAGTACTTTTGAAAATAAAACCTGCTGATGATGTACATGCATTGTTTCAAATCCCTAAACACCGGAGTTATAAGGAAGATAATCCCTTGTCAACCCCTTTGAGCCTAGTAGTAGGAGTTTCTTTCGGAAAACGAATAAACCCTCAATCTTAACCCGGGGCAGGGTAGGTGTTAGCTAAGTTGACCGAGCGTCCAAATTGAAGAAGGGAGTGTCCGTTCGAGGATCAATCACACCTCTAGAGGTCGTGCCTAAAAAACCACAGTGGTTAAGCGTCAGGAGTGAAACAGTCACATTATTCCCCAAAGTGTCAGACAACCAGTGTCACACGACTTGTTAAAAAAATAAGAGCAAAAAAGAATCAAAAGCGCGCTAAGTCAAAACTTGAAAACAAATGACTTAGGCAAAAATGAGGGCGTCCCGCTGGACTTCATAATCAAAAGAAGCTCAAAAGAGTCAGTCCAGGCAAAAATTCGGGAAAGCGAAAAACTGAAGAAAAAAAATGAAAAGGATTGCAAAAGAAAAATCCTCAAACGAAATACAAGTCGTGTGACCCCAAGTGGCAAAGACGAAAAGTGAGTGGCTGTCACTCCAAAAACTCATAGTTTCTCGAACTATCACTCCTATCTTTCAACCTCTGAGAAGTGAGCGCTAAGGTCGAATTAGCTAAACGTAGGATTGGAGAACATCAGGGTGAACGGGTGGGTTAAAATAAATTTTGAGCCTTTATCCTTTCCTTCAAAACCATGAACCTGACCACGTTACAACCGGAAAAAGTCCTAATTGAAGCAGGTTTGTTTCGAAGGCATACTTCGGTAAAGATCGCGTCGAAACTGACTCCTAAAAGGGTTCTTCTTACCATGTTGGTGCTGATGTTGATATTCTGATAAATGATTTGTTCATTATATGCCATAAATTGTTTTTCCCTTTTCAAGTGAACAAATTAGATGTCAAAACTATCATATGCATTGCATTAATATATCTTTTATGCATAACAACTTGTTTTACTTGCAAGTAAGTGCTTAACAGCAGGAAAGTTTCCTACAGTGAAAAGTCTGATCAGGATAGAATGCAGAACGCCCGAATACTCCATGAACCGGGGCAAGCTATATCAAGTCATCCCTAGTGATGTCAGCCATCCGAAGTCGGTTATTCTGAAGCAGTCAGGTCGAGATTTGATGAATCTCTCGAGGACAACCAGTGTATTTCCCCGCAGATCAGCCAATCAGGGGCAAAGTCGCTGCAGACAGGGGCAGACCACTCTAAGAAAGCGCAGAAGTTGTTTCTTGCCCGATGGGCATTTGATCTGAAGCATCTCTCCGAGGTTCAGAGTGCTAGGGCAGTTCATGTCAGACCATCAGGGTACAAATTTTCAGATTTCCATTCGAGGAATATCCCCACAGAGATCCCGCAAACTGAGGCATATCAGAAGCGAACGAATTGTTCCTCTCCGTGTCATCAGAGCTACTCAAGCAGGTTCAGCCAATCTTCAAGTGTGAGACGAATGTCGGGAAGTCGTGCTATTATCCCTTGACCCTTCAACCAGAAACCGTGAATTCAGACAGGATGTTTTCCAGCGTCAATCGTACTTGACCCATCACGGATAGCCTAAAAGCCCAATTCCTATTGGCAATCGTCAAGAAGCCCAATCCTTATTGGCGCGCCATTCCTAAAGCCCAATCCATATTGGCAATCACCGTGAGGCCCAATCCGTGTTGGCACATCAGTCTCAAAATCAGATCTTCATACGCAGGAAGACTCCGTCAGTTTTCCCCAGCGGAAGTCCAATGGTCATTGGCACGTGTAAGCTATCCCCAGGGAAGTCCTATCATACTTGGCACATTTGGTTATCCCCGTCGGAGTCAGTTCACCTTTCCAACATTTATTTTGTTGGAACAACTCTGTGATACCCAGTTATCCCCAGCGAAGTTGGCCTTGTCTTCGGCATTTATTTTGCTGAAGCAAATCTGTGTACAACGTTTCTCCAGCAGCCCGAGCCTGCATTTGCATCTTGCATATATCATCATATTTGCATTTCATCCTCAAATGCATAACATTCCATCTTATATGGAGCATTACGCCATAGAAAAATTCAAACATACGCATATGCATGCGAAGCATAAGCCAGTTTTTCTATCAGCCTTCTGTGGCAATGTGAATCACCCTGCAATCAGTTTAGGGGCATTTATCCAGCAGCTTTGTTTAGACAACTCTTTGGTTTATTTGATTGTCAGATCATACGACGATTATGCTTTGTCCATCAATCATCTGATGACGACATACTTTTCTTTCCGTCCATTCCTATTGACGACGTGTACCTCCGAGCAGGTTTTATTCCCGTCAGTTCCTATTGACGATGTATTTCCCCAGCCGGAGTCCCTTAACGTAGGAGCAGGCTCTAGGTGATCTTATTTCTCCCTATCAGATGAAAGTCGCCTCTTTATCCCCATAAGAGTTGGATGCAGGCTAGCAGGTAGTCAGGCAGTGACGTGTATCCCCAGCGGTGGTCATGTGCACATTTAATCCCTAGTGAAAGTCCTCACAGAGTACAACTAGATTGTCAGTGGTTTGTAAGGATCATTCTCGCGCAGGATTGTTCTTTCCGTTCTCCAGAAGGTTGTCTTTCCTCCAATAGGTTGATCATCCTCAGCAGAGTTCATAACTCCGGATTTGTTGAGCTATCCCCCGGCAGGATTGTTTCTTCCCCCAGCGGAAGTTTGGCTTCGTTCCTCCGGCATTTATTTTGCCGGAACGCCCTCTTTGAATTTGCATCATGCATAGCATCTATCCCAAACGCGTAGCATTTCCATTCCGTATGGAGCATTACGCCATTTTCAAACATGTGCATTTTGAAACATAAGCTAGGTCGGTTACCTCTTTGTTTTCAGATGTTTTTCCCTGCAGGTAATTGGAATTCTTGTTCAGGATGGTTTTCGAATATTCAAATTTTTGGCATGAGATATGCGATGATAACATTCGTCCTATCATGTGTTCCCTCATTAGAGTTGCTTGGTTAAGTTTCTCTTCTTCCCGAGCGGAGTTTTCCTCAGGTCGCTGTTACGTCAGCGTTTTAAAAGGAAAGATTTCAGGTTGTTACTTGTTATCAAAGTAAGTGTCTGGAAGTTGACGTCAGAGTTTCCCCAGTAGAGTTTTCCTCGGATTGCTGTTACGTCAGCGTTAAAAATCTAATGGAGTAAACCTTCGAGATTGTTACCCGTGTTGACAGAGATTTTACCTGTGTTGACGGAGATGTTACCCGTGTTGACGGAGTTGTTAACCGTGTTGATGGAGATGTTACCCGTGTTGACAGAGTTGTTACCCGTGTTGACGGGGTTATTACCCGTGTTGACGGAGATGTTACCCGTGTTGACGGAGTTGTTACCCGTGTTGATGGAGTTATTACCCGTGTTGACGGAGTTGTTACCCGTCTTGACGGAGATTGTTACCCGTGTTGACGGAGATTTTTACCCGTGTTGACGGAGATGTTACCCGTGTTGACGGAGATGTTACCCGTGTTGACGGAGATTTTTACCTGTGTTGACAGAGTTGTTACCCGTGTTGACGGAGATTTTTACTCGTGTTGACGGAGATGTTACCCGTGTTGACGGAGATTTTTACCCGTGTTGACGGAGATGTTACCCGTGTTGACGGAGATTTTTACCTGTGTTGACGGAGATGTTACCCGTGTTGACGGAGATTTTTACCAGTGTTGACGGAGATATTACCCATGTTGACGGAGATTTTTACCCGTGTTGACGGAGATGTTACCCGTGTTGACGGAGATTTTTACTCGTGTTGACGGAGGTGTTACCCGTGTTGACGGAGATTGTTACCCGTGTTGACGGAGATTTTTACCCGTGTTGACGGAGGTGTTACCCGTGTTGACGGAGATTGTTACCCGTGTTGACGGAGATTTTTACCCGTGTTGACGGAGATGTTACCCGTGTTGACGGAGATGTTACCCGGATGTCAGAAATTCCCCGCAGAGTTGCTTGTTCAAGTCTTCGGATGCTCAATTCGCACTTTTATTTAGTGTATGCCCGTTTCTACGGAAATGGAAGGTCACAGATGTTGACGGTACGCACTTTTATTTAGTGTATTCCCGTTTCCACGGAAATGGAAGGTCAGAGATATTGACAGTTCGCACTTTTATTTAGTTTACGCCCGTTTCTGCGGAAATGGAAGGTCAGAGATATTGACAGTTCACACTTTTATTTAGTGTATGCCCGTTTCTGCGGAAATGGAAGGTCAGAGATATTGGCAGTTCACACTTTTACGTAGTGCTTGCTCATTTCTTCGGAAATGGAAGGTCAAGGATAGTATATTGACATACCGCGCTTTTATTTAGTGCGATGCTCGTTTTTGCGGAAATTGAAGATCCAGGATAGTACATGGATGACGCGTTTTACGTAGTGCTTTGCTCGTTTCTTCGGAAACTGAAGGTCAAGGATAATATGTCGATATGGTCCTGTGGCTCGGTGCCCACTTATTGTAGCATATATTTGAAGTTTGATTGTTGTTGATCTAGTGTGTTGATTCAACGCCTGTGGCGTCACACAAGTGGTTGATGGTAAAGTCATGTTCTTTATCAGATGATGGGTCAGTTGTTGCCGTGACAACCGGATTCGGTTTCTGGATTTGATTCCCCAAGTAGTTTTGTTGTAGTTTATTTCTACAGGTTGGAAAATTTTTGGGTTCTTTGGTATTTAACAGTCTTCTAACTTTGAATGTTTGAAGGTTGTTCGCTCTTAAACCCTTCAGGTCCAAGCCGTTTGAATAGGGGCAGCTGTTGCACCCTAAAATTTGACCAACCATTTCTTGTATTTCGCTTATGTTTCAATTTATTTTGCATTTTGCATTTGCATACCGCGTACATTGCATTTTTTCGGCCAGATTGATTTTATCGGGATTACAGCCTTCTTCTCACGTTTCAGGCAGCTCAAACCGCTTCGAGTACGAAGATTTATTTTGGGAGTTGTGCTCTTCTCGGTGTTTGCAGCTTTTGCTGTTGTTTTTGAGGATATTTCAGTGTTCGTATTTTTACCGGTTATCTCGTTGCGTTCTCTCAGTTTGGCTCACCGATTAATTGATGTTTTTGTTCCTTATGGAATTATTAGCATTTTTCTAGGATTTATTCCGTTAATTAGCTTCCATATTTCTAAGGCATTTTTGATTTTAGAAAATAGAGTTTAAATAGATTTTAAATAGGTTAATTGTTTTCTAGAATATTTTTTTAGATATTATTGGGTATTAATAGTTTTTTCTTTTCAAGATATTAATCTGTTTGGAAATTAGTAGATTTTAACTCTTTTCTGTTTAGAAATTAGTAGATTTTAACTCTTTTTTGTTTAGAAATTGATAGATTTTATTATTTTCTTAGATATTAATTGTTTTGTTTTAGAAATTAATAGGTTTAATTTTCTTCTAGATTTAATTTGTTTTAGCAATTAATAGATGTAATTATTTTTAGATTTAATTTGCTTTAGAAATTAATAGGTTTATTTCTTTTCTAGATTTAATTTGTTTAGAATATAATAGGTTTTAGAGTTAATAGAATTTAATCTCTTTTTTTAGATTAATATAACTCTTTTTAGAATTTAATAGGTTTTAAATCTTTTTTTTAGATTTTAATTAGATGGTAATTTGGATTTTAACATTTTAATTAGTTTAATTAGCAGTTTTTGATCAATTAGTGTTGATTTTCATTTAACAAATTAATTGAGTTTTTTTAATCAGCTTTAATCATCAATTTAGTCATTAATTGAGGTTGTTTAGTCAGAATAATTGCAGCTTTAATTGAGTCAGGTTTTGTTAATCTCGTGGGCCACTTGTCCGTTTCTGGGGCCTAGTCCAAGTCCAGGACACTTGTCCGTGTATAGAGAGCTCCACGCGTCCCTCTCTCTCTCTCTTCCACCTCACACATCCACACGACGCCACCTCACTCCTGCATGTCCCCATGTTCTGCCACCTCGTCCCCTCTCTCTCCCATGCATGCCACGTAGCAGGGCCATGTGTCTTCCCCACACTTCACGCATGCAAACAGCCGGAAGAACTCGCCGAAGAAATCACGCGGCCAAATCCACGACGTAATTGTCGCCGGAGATCCAACTGTCACCGGAAAATGCATCCGTTCTTCAAGTATTTTCCAGATTTCGTCAACAATCTTCATCCCGTTCATGACCGTTTTTCCAGATCCTCGTCCAATATTCATCATGTTCATCCAGATCCTCGTGTTCTTCGTACAATTTTCCAGATCTTCAAGATCTTCATCAAGATCTGCACCAATTTTTCCAGATTCCCAGCAAACTGCTTCAGATCTCCACCAGAAAACACTCAACCTTCATCGAACGTTCTTCAAGAAGTTTCCAGAAGTTCGTACGAACTTCATCATCTCGAAACAACCTTTATCCTCTTCATCAAGATTCTCTGTAGATCTTCATCCAAGGATTAACATACTCATACGTTCATCACTTTCGTGTCTTCATCAACAATCTCCAGATCTCCTTAGATCTTCATTTAACTTCAAATCTCCAGGTGCACAACACGAGTCTGGAGATTTTCTTCACAAATCCTCTAAATCGCATCAACACGGAAGTGTCTTCAACGCCAGGACCTCCGATTTCGCGAGCCAACAAATCTGAGCCCAAGTCTTTGACATGCAAAGAGTCTTCTGTCCAGATTTCGTCCAAGATCTTCAACCTTCGATTTTCTTCGACAATCGCAACTCAAGAATTATAAGATCTTCGTAACACCTTCGTCATCAACATCCAACTATCAATGCACATCTCTGAATATAGTGGCCTGATTTTCGAGTTTTTTGTTTGAGGAGAAGTTTTGTAGGAAGAGGTTGGAAGGGACGAATATTGGAGGTTGAGTTCGGTTGTGAAAGACGTTGGTCTCTTGGGGTTTCCTCTTTTGGGATTTGAAGCTGAGTTGTGATTTGAATCGAGGGAGTTGAGAGGTTTGAGACCGAGGGGGCTAGTAACGGCGGCGGAGGCTGAGTGAGGGGAGAAGACCTAGGGTTCCATTTGGAGTTTGGAAGATTGGAAGAGGAAGGGTCCTCGTGGGCTTTCCCTTTCCTGGGCCCATGTTAGTTTTTCCAGTCCACACCTTTTTTTCCTCACTTACACACCCCCTGTTGGAATTTTTGGTGATTGTGGGCCTGGGCCCAGAGCATTTCTGCCAGCGCACCCTGTTTCCCTTATGTACCCCTTGCGGGAGATTTTTGTTGACAGTTGGGCTGGGCCCAACGAGTTTCTAATCACACCCCCTGTTTCCCTTGTTTTGTTATTTTTATGGCTTGTTGTATTGTAGGCTGGGCCCAGTGGTTTTTTTTGCTGCTTTACCCCTGTTTGGCTGTTGTACCCCCCTTCCCTTTTATTTTTGTTTTTTTGTATTCGACATTTGCTTGTAATAGCTTGTAGTTTTATTTTCTATTTTTCTTCTTAGGAATTATAGTTTAGATATTATTTCTTAGCATATTTTTTATATAGATTTTATATTTTAGATTTTATATTCTATTTTTCTTATAGAATAGTATAGAATTTTCATTTCTATTTTTCTTATAGGATATTATAGAATTTTATATAGAATTTTTAGGTTATTTTCTATTATGCAATTTACTCAGAATTTCCTTAGAGTATTCTGTTAGGGAATTTATTTTCACTTTTAGGAGTAGAATTTTATTTCCATTTGTGATTGGATTTCTCTCCTCATTTCTCTTCTGCTATCCGATTTTATTTTGGATTTTATTCTGGGCTGGCCGTGTGACATGATTCAATTGGAGAATGATTGTCAATATCATTTCTCTATCTTGTCTTTGACACGGATATCAATACGCTACCTCTTAGAGTTTGATTTATCGTATAAGTCAAATCATGATGGTCTAAGCGTTACATTGGTTTTGATTCGAACGTCATCATCAAGGATCCAGAGAGGAGAAGATTGGAATGGAGCTTGCGCACAGTGTCGAGGGCCAGCGGAGCCGCTTCGTTCGATAACATCTTTCATCTTCAAGTCTTCGTGCAACCGTCGAGTGTTGTGAGCTGTAGCGTTAGATACTTGGGAAGTGGTGGTTGAGGGGTTTCCTCTCAATCGTCTAGAATGTTTAGTGTGGCGCCCTTTGGGTGACATGCGACGCATTCGCTCCTACGCCTTAGGTTCTCGCGTGTGTGTCCCGAGTTTCTTCCCGTTTAGACGTATTAGGCCTGCTTCCTCTTTGTTCTTGCCCCCCGGCGATCGAAACCCTTTTCTCTCGCATTCAGGCGATTGAGACTTCTTCTCTTGCCCCTGTGCAATCGAGACTTGTTTTCCCCGTGCGCCGAACTACGCTTGCTCTGATCTCTCGTACCAAACGAGAGTACGTAGGCATAGGATTGCGATGATCCTAGCGAGCTCCCTTTTCCCTTTTCCCCTTTTTTGCTGTAGTTGGCTGAACTACAGCTGCCCTGATTTCTTGTTCCAGACGAGAATATGTAGGCACAGGACGCGATATCCTAGCAAGCACACTAACAACTAATTACTCTATTCTCTCGCTGCCGTGCGATCGAGACTTTCCCGCTAATGACTAATGTTCCCTTTCTATTGCCCGAGCGCAATCGAGACCAGACCGTAGTTCTAAGTCTCGTAGGGTTCTCCATACCTTTAACCCCGACATACTACGTCCGTTCTACCGCAAACAGGTAACGCCTAAGTCTCTGACGAGCGAGCAACATACACCTAACTGCTAGAATGCGTACGCTAGTATCGTCAATCCTTTCTCTCACCCCTGTGTGATCGAGAACACCCTGGTTACCCATAGTTAGCCCGAACTACGTTTGCTCTGATCTTTCACGCCGTGTGAAAGTACGTAGGCACGAGATGCGATATCTCGGCGAGAAATCTCCCCCCGTAGTTTCCCTAACTACGTTGTTTCTGACTTTCCCATTGCACGAGGGAATACGTAGGCATAGAGCGCGATGCTCTATCGAGTCAGTTCTTTCCGTTTAGCTTTAGCAGTCGTAGCTAGATTGCTTTTAACCCATCAGGTAAACACAACAAGCGTGGATCCCATCAAGTACGATGGACGTGAGGGGTGCTAATACCTTCTCCTTGCGTAACCGACTCCCGAACCCAGACATTGGTTGTGATGACCTTGTCTTATACCTTTCCGTCAGGTTTTTTCCGATCGTTTCCTTTCCCGTTCTGTTGGATAAATAACGAAAGGTGGCGACTCTTCTGTTTTGCCGGCACCTTATTTTTGCAGTAGCGACACAACTGATGGCAAGAAAACTAGTAGGGGAGATGCTCCTGCTGGTATTGTTTTCTATAAGTGTGGAAAACCTGGTCACAAGAGTAATATGTGTAATTCTGGATCAGTGAGATGTTACCATTGCGGGGAGCTTGGACACGCTATTTTTGAGTGCAAGCGCAAAGGGATCGGTTTGTGATGGTATTCATTGATGATATATTAATTTATTCTAATTCAAAGGAGGAGCATGTGGAGCACCTGAGATTAGAAGCTTTTTGGGACTTGCTGGTTATTACAGAAGGTTTATTGAAGGTCTTTCTAAGTTGGCCCTTCCTTTAACGAAGTTGACTGGTAAAGGGAAAACTTTTGTGTGGGATGCTCAATGCGAAGCAGGTTTTATAGAGTTAAAGAAGAGGTTGACGTCTGCTCCACTGTTGACCTTGCCTAACACAAAAGAACTGTTTGTTGTCTATTGCGATGCTTCTAAGTTTGGTTTAGGAGGTGTACTCATGCAGGGTAACAAAGTAGTTTCTTATGCTTCAAGACAGTTGAGAATCCATAAGAAGAATTATCCTACACACGATTTAGAACTTGTTGTTGTTGTTTTGTGCTGAAGATTTGGAGACATTATTGGTATGGTTCAAGATTCGAGGTGTTCAGTGACCATAAGAGTTTGAAGTACTTGTTTAACCAAAAAGAACTGAACATGAGACAGCGAAGGTGGTTAGAACTGTTAAAAGATTATGATTTTGGTTTAAACTACCATCCGGGAAAGGCTAACATTATAGCTAATGCCTTAAGCCGTAAGACTTTGCATATGTCAGCAATGATGGCTAAAGAGTTGGAATTGATTGAGCAATTCAGAGATCTGAGTTTAGTTTGCGAAGTGACACCGAAAAGTGTAAAGTTGGGCATGTTAAATATTAATAATGACTTTCTGGACAACATCAGAGAAGCTCAGAAATTAGATGTGAAGCTAGTAGATTTAATGCTTGGAGTAGGACACTCGGAAAGTAATGATTATCAGTTGGATGCGTAAGGCGCGTTGAGGTTCTGTGGCTGTATTTGTATTCCTGATAGTGCATATATGAAGAAAGCTATCCGGGAAGAGGGTCACCGAAGTAAGTTGAGTATTCATCCAGAAGCGACGAAAATGTATAGTGAATTGAAGAATATGTCTTGGTGGTCTGGTTGGGGGCTGCAGGCAAAAGCTTGACGTGGGAACTGAAAAGCAAGATGCGGGAGTCTTATCCCGAGCTGTTTGATCGAGGTAATTTCATGGACGAAATTATTTTAAGTTTGGGGGAGTTGTAACACACGTTTATTTCAATTAAATTGATTATGAATCTTTGTCGTGTCTCGTCATATCGTAGTTGTGTTCGGGTAAAATTGTTAGTCGGGATAATTTACCGTTAGGGCGAAACAGAAGTAAAAGAACAGAAAATGAGAAAATGATGAGGTGACGCTCGTCACACCCATGCCACGGTCGTCACGGTAGTTACGACCGTCACCGGTCCCTCACGACTGTCATGGCCCTCACGTTCGCCACACACCTGACGCTCGTCACACAAACAAAAATCCAATAACGTCAGAATTGGAACGTGCCCACGAAAAGACTGAGAAACTGCAGCAACGCATTCCGTAATTCTCTCGCCCTCAATTCTGTCTCGTCTGACAAACATAAACCAAAAAGGAAAAGAACGTGGATGTGGAGAAATTAAGAACAGAGGAGTTAACCACCGGAGAGATTTCAAGATAGTTGCAGAGGAGTCACCGAAGAGCACACCGGAACCGGGAGTTTAGAGCTGCCCTCAATTCAAAGGTAAGGGTAGGGTTCGATTCTATAACCATGGGTATGATCGATTTCATGAACGAAATTGAATTATAGGATTAGTCTCCGTGGGTTGATAAATATTAGGGATGACGCTTGTCTGTGTCTGAAAAGTGTTATCTGTCATTTAGTTTTGGTGTTAAATTGTGTAGTTGTTCCTTAAGCAGTACGATTAGTCGTCCCATAATTAACGAAGCTTTACCGAAAATATATGATTAATTAAGCAAGTAAAAGTGGTGGTGTCGCTTTTGTGAAATTATGTTGAGATCTCTGATATGCCGGGGTTGGAGATGGCGCTGACACGCGTTATTTCTCACTTGTTGAAATGATGTTGTTATTGTTTTCTTACATGATCAGGTTAAAAAATGGTGATTATTTGATTCGTATGAAATTGTGATGCTTCTGTTATGGATAATTTGGTTGTAGGCTTAATGCCTTGCTGCGTAGTTGTTGTTGTTGTGTTGTAGTCCATAATAGATGCATTTCATGGCATATCATTCTGGTTGGCCTGTATTGGCGTTGGTTGTGCCTGTATTGGTGGCCTATAATGGCAAATGAATTGGTTGTGGAGTTCTACTCCAAATTGGTACCACATGCATATGCATAGTTGAGTCGCATAGTGTTGCGTCATTATGTTGGTTGCAAGCAATGATTGGTCGCTCGATTGTTTTACTAATTGTTGTTGACATGAATAATGAATTCCTTTGCAGTTTATTATTGATAATATTCAGAACGCTGCGAAGATTATAATGTTGTGATATGATTCCGACATGACGTTTATCATGCCTTATGTTATAATTTTGATATCTCACCCTTTTACGTTGTATGTTACCTCCACTGGTGGTAACTTGCAAGTAATCCGGAATGAAGTTCCGTTTCTTTTAAGGTGTCGTTGGTCGCTCTGATACGTAGCACTCTTGGGGGGATGGACGATTAATTTTATTGCTTTTAATTGATTACCTTGTTGCTGAATTTAATTTAGTACCTTTCATTAAATTGGTTGCTTCTGTTAAGTGGCAAATGTTGGTTGGACACACTAAACCGATGAATCGGTAGTGCTGATTTTTATGGTTGAAACTAGTTGTTTTCGTGAATTTATGCAAGCTTTATTACTTGCTGAATTTTAATGGAGTTTTGTTGCAAAACCTTCCTTGCCCCTGTTTTGGCTGATTATGAGTTGTTTGAAAAGTTTATTACATTCCGCTGCAACCTAACATGCTGTCTTATAATTGAAATACTAAGCAGGTTATCGTTGTCGGTTCATCCGAAGTTGTGCTATGTATGTTATTAAATGATTTTAAGCAGGTGTATGTTTGTCTTTTAAGTTGAAAATGTAACATCTCTAATTGACGCACTCTGATTTTCTTAATTATCCGTTTGGGTAGTAAAGGGGTGTTACAACAAGGACTCTTGTATTAATTTTTACCAACCAATTATAATAAAGGGGTTTTGATTTTTGAATATGCTATTGATACAAACTGATCTACTCTTTCGATTTCCCAACTTATCATTGGTAATTATAATTTTCATGCCCTAAGCAGATTTAATCCTTTTTCGAATACAACATCAATCAACAAACGTAATTGACACTATGCGATTTACACTCCTATTTTTCGAGTTTAGCAAATGGAATAAAGATTTGCACAAATTAACATGAAAGCTATACTATATATATATATATATATATATATATATATATATATATATATATATATATATATATATATATATATATATATATATATATATATATATATATATATATATATATATATATATATATATATATATATATATATATATATATATATATATATATATATATATATATATTAAAACATCAAAAAACAAAAAATTTGCATCCATGATGGTTCAAACACCTGACCACCAAGCTAGGCAATTTACTTTGATTAAATGTTCACTAAAATATAGTTATTACATATTTCGTCTTCTTATATAATCATTTTCCATTGTTGGGAGATGAAAATGGTACCAATAGAGACATACGATGTGTTGAAACATTTGAAATTTATAAAGACTCTTGCTAAAGCATATCTTAACCAATAGAAGTATACAACAACCTAAACTCTTTATGTTTGTATGCAAACAAACATACTTTTCTCGAACATTTTTTCATATCTTTACAAAGTCTTATTCTATATTATAAAGGATGGAGCAAGGACTCAAAAACACCATTTGAATACTCGCATGCATATTTGTTCTGCCATATCTCTTTGAGAATCTCGGGAAACAACACTATAAAGATACTTCTTTGGATCTCTCCTTCTAACATTCTCACCTGGATGAACAAATGGACATTCAGTCCAATCATAAGAGTAACCCCTTGAGCAAGTCTTCACCTTGAAACTATACATTCTAAACTCATCCATTCCAAAAACACCATTGTTTATATCAATAGGATACCATATCTTCTAACTACATAATAATTCTTTTAAATTAACCACATAAGTTTTCTGCTTAATTATTTCATCAAGACATTCAACATTTGCTTTAGCATCAATTAAAAGCTTAATCATCTCAAGAGTTGATTCAGAGCCACCAGTAACAATACAATGTAAAGCAGTAACACTTTCACAACCGGTTGGCGTGTTAACATCAACCATGTTTATTTCAATGAAATATTTTACAACCCTAGTACTTCCAAACAAAGAAGCAACCATAAGGAGTGTTCTCTTTTTGTAACGCATCTTCTTTGGTTCAATTTTTTCTAGAATACCATATGTGGATCTATGTGCTTGTAAGTATAAAGTTGAAAATTCCGCATAAGATCCATATGAAGTTTTGATAAGACAATAATGATTAAAGCCAGTGGCAATAACTTTCAACATTTATGATTGAGTTCTAACTAAGGAAACATTTCATGTATCATCAATAAAAAGAGACTCAAGATCAAAGTGCTTATATGACCATAAGAAAGCTAACAAAAAATATTAAAGCCTCGGACTAAGTGTGAAAGCTTGCCAGGTTGGTTTGTCTGTCTGAGCGACCACAGTATTATAGAAGCAAGGAATAAACTTAGAAGTACAAAAGAAACTCTCTCTCTCTCTCTCTCTCTCTCTCTCTCTCTCTCTCTCTCTCTCTCTCTCTCTCTCTCTCTCTCTCTCTCTGATATGATGTCATGCACGGGTCAAAAACGAGTTTAAAAATGTAGTTTAGGGTAAAGAAACTCGAATGTCATATCACAAGGACTCTTGTATTAATTTTTACCAACTGATTATAATAAGGGGGTTTTGATTTTTTAGTATACTTTTGATTAATAAAAATTGATTACGAATATCATAAACTGACTTATCTACTATTTCGATTTCCTAACTTATCATTGGTAAATATTATTTTCATGCCCTAAGCATATTTAATCCTTATTGGAATACAATATCAATCAACAAGCGTAATTGACACTATGCAATTTACACTCCTATTTTTTGAGTTAAGCAAACGGAATAAAGATTTGCACGAATTAACATGATAGCTATGCTAACACGCAGTGAAGATTAGTGAATGTAAATAAATAGAAATTAATCAATATATATTCTATAGAACTTGAATAAAGAATACAAGACATAAATAATAATATTGAATAGGGAAAAGTAATTTGATTGAAAATGATAGAACCTCAAAGTATCGGCGTAAATCGAATACAACAAATTAACTGTGTGTAACTTAGTGCTCCATGAAATTTCTATACTAGCCTCTAATTTTCATGAATTCAGAATAATGTCTAATATAGCAGTGAATTTTCTAATATAACAAAAGGACAACACAAACCCTTATGGAATCCGACACGAAATTGCAAAAGCCGACCCAAAGTAACTATTTTAATTAAGTCTGCAACTTCAATGAATTATTCAGCCATTCTTCACTCTGAATCAACTTTTGATTTCAACATGAAACTTATAGCTCTTTCTCGTAGCTTCCCAACTCATATTAGAATTCGTCAATCTAATTCTCGTAACTCAAGTTATGGTCTACACAGTTAAAAGGTATCAAATAACCGTTTCAGCTGAAAAATAAAGCACGCAAATAAAATAAAGTCTGCATGCGATGAAGAGCCACGTCTAGGTTGTAATCATACTGCTTCAGAAAAGCTCTGGCTAAATCCACCCATGATCGAATCTGATTACTCTCTAACTGCATATACCAACGCAAAGATGCCCCAGTCAGACTATCCTGAAAGCAGTGAATCATCAACTTGTCATTTTGCACAAACGAAGTCATTCTTCGACAGAACATCACCAAATGTTGCTTCGGACAGCTATCTCCTCTGTATTTCTCAAATATCGGCGCTTTGAACTTATAAGGCAACACTAGGCCAGGAACCAAACACATGCCTGCAACATTCAGGTTAACAGCATCTTTGACTTTCACGGCTTTAATTTGTTCTTCCAACACTTGGAGTCTTCTATCACACTCAAGAGCTCTTGGGTCTACCGTCCTGGCTACTGGGATCTCTCTTCGAATACTCGGCACAGGGAAAACAACACCTTGAGTGTTGATAATAGGAGGTTGTTCATTGCGGACAACAAACTGCTCATGTCGATCTCGGTCCATAACAGGAGGCTGCACACGCTGGTCTGCAGTAAGGTTGTTCACTTGCAGAAAGTCTGCCTCAGAAGTAGAACCATACAGAGGGTTGGTCGTCATAGTGAACCCTGCCAAGGTGTTAGGAGACTGGAAGTTTATTTCAGACATAGCTACTGCTAACCTTCAACTGACTTCAATGCTCGATTCTGCTCCAATCTACTCAACCCCTTGGTCGTCCTCTAAAAAATCAACAGTTGCTCAGGTCGAACACCGAGTAATCACCTTCTGAAATCAAACAACGGCTGGATAAGAGCTCTGGCTAGCTGGAGTATGACATGCAATATGATGCAACACGTTTATGCAAATGCAATACAATATGCAGCAAACACGGGATCACAGCCCCCACACAATCTCTGAATATTGCTGCGCTGCTGACGGAGTACGTTCGCTCTGAAGAGAATACCAAAATAACGGGTAGGCTGGAAGTCGAGTTTCTTGCAAAACCCTCCCACTCACGGGTATGGACCTAAACTGACACAAGTTCGGCATCCTATGCGGTCATCAGCGTCACAGACTTTCAAGACTGATGATACGATACCCCGAAGGTGTGGCATCATCATATCCTGAAGAGGCCTCACTTAGCTTAATCCCAAATGATCGGTCCCCAGAGTCGACAATCCTCCAAACCAACGATCCCCTTAACCCAAAGGGTTGAAAAAGAAGTCAATCGGGAGAACCTCGTCTGAGCGTGGATTTCATGAGACACTAGTACATGCAAAGCACGCACGCGCCCACTAATTTTCACAACTAATTCTAAGGTGCACTCAAGCCTGGGTCTGGCTTCTCACTCAAAGGAACATCCCCCACCCAACAGCACAACAACAACAGATAATAGCAATACAAAAATAAACACCCAATAGACAAGCAAACAAGCGCTAGGATTGACTCTCTTAGGGGACATTGGATCCCACATGCATAAGGAACCATCGCAGTCCTCAGCAGCTGGGAACCGTTGGAGTCCCCAACAGAGTCGCCAGCTGTCGCTACTGCGAAAATCGGCGCCGACTGAGCAGAAGAGTCGCCACCGTGCGTTATTTATCCCAAAGGAGGGAAAGGAAACGCTCAGAGTAAACCTACCGCAAAGACGGGAAAGGAATGGTCATCGCAACCAAATCCTGGATTCGGGAGTCGGTTACGCAAGGGGAAGGTATTAGCACCCCTCACGTCCGTCGTACTCTACGGGATCCACGCTTGTTTGGTTTGTCTAAAGGATGCAAAAACAATATATCTACGGCTGCTAAATCTAAACGGGAAGGAACTGGCTCGGTAGAGCGTCGCACTCTATGCCTACGTATTCTCAAGAGAGAAAGTCAGAGTCATCGTAGTTCGGGAAACTACAGGGAATTGGCTCGCCAAGACTTCAGGCTAACTACGGCTAGACAGGGTGTTCTCGATCACACAGGAGTGAGAGATTAAGTTGTTTTAAGAGGTACGGGGACCTAACGGGAACTAGAACTACGGTCTGGTCTCAAATGCGCAAGGGCAAGAGCAAGGGAAAACAATTAGTCGTCAGCGGGAAAGTCTCGATCGCACAGCAGCGAGAGAACAGATAGGTTAGTTGTTAGTATGCTCGCTAGGATATCGTATCCTATGCCTACATATTCTCATTAGATGTGAGAAATCAGAGCAGCTGTAGTTCAGCCTACTACAGCTAAAACCTGGAAAAAAGGGAAAAGGAAAAAAGGGAAGAAAAAAAAGGGAGCTCGCTAGGATATGACATCCTACGCCTACGTACTCTCGTCGGGCACGAGAGATCAGAGCTAACGTAGTTCGACGGGAAAACGACTCTTAATTGCACGGGAGCAAGAGAGAAAAACAGGGATTCGCTCGCGCGGGGCGAGAACAAAGAGGAAGCAGGCCTACGCCTAAACGGGAAGGAACTCGGGACACGCACGCAAGAACCTAAGAAGAAACTCCTCAGCTGGCACTTCTTTTGTATCTGATGATGCAGCCCACAACACTCGCTGGTTGCCTGAAGATTTGAATATGACAATAACAATGAACGAAGCAGCTCCCGGGCTCCTGACGTACGCGAAAGCTCCATTCCAATCTTCTCCTCTCTGGATCTCTGATGATGACGCTCGAACCAGGAACAGTGTAACGCTTAGACCGTCATGGTTCGATTTATACGAGAAATCGAACTCTAAGAGGTAGCGTATTGATATCCGTGTCAAAGACAAGATGGAGAAATGATATTGAAAATCATTCTCCAATTGAATCGTGTCACACGGCCAGCCAGAAATAAAATCGAGAATAAAGTCAGATGGGAAATGAAAACGGGAGAGAAAACCAACACAAAATACAAGTCTACTCCTAAAATTAGCAATTAATTTCTAATAGGAAATATTCTAGAGAAATATTAAAAGGAAATGCATAATAGAAAAATGGCATAGAAAATACTATAATATTCTAGGTAGAAAAATAGGAAGAAAACTATATTAAATCTATATTATCCTAAAAGAAAATTGAATTAAAATCCATAACATTGCATTTAATATTTCCAAGAAAAATAAAGAAAAATATAAAAGAAAATAAAATGCAGCAGGGGTTTATTAGTAACTGGGGTGTGCAGCCTAACAAAAAAAATAAGAGGGAATTGGGCCCAGCCCAAGATATAGCAAACAAAAATGGGGAGGGGGGTTTAGAAACAAAACGGAGGTATACAAAAACGCAGGAATGGGCCCAGCCCACACTAACAACAGAAAAAAAAATGAAGGATGGGGAAAAAAGAAACGGAGGCGTGCCAAAAAAACAAACAACTGGGCCTTTGAGCCCAGTCCACCATACCGCCACGTATTCAGGAAACAAAACCCTAAACAATCCTCCCTCTTCCTTCACTGTTCATCCCTCCCATGTGCCGTTTCTCTCCTTTCCTCTCTCAGATACTCTCTCTCCGATTCAAACTTCACCTCTCTGATTCTCTCTCTCAGATTCAAACCCTCGTTCAATCTATTCAACAAATTCATCACAACCTCACAAAAATATTTCCTGATCCTTTCTATCTCACTCTGGTTCAACTCTATCCCTATTTCTCGGTCTCCATCTCATCAAAATCATTTATCCGGAAATGATGATGGTGCGCTCTGAAGATGTTGATGTCGATTTCTGAAGAACAACATTCTTGACGAAGAACCGATGATGATGATACTTGAAAAAACTGGAGAGTTATGAAGGATTGATGTTACCGGACGGATGAACAATCTTGATGTTTGAGCTCTTTGAAGATCCTGAGTTTTATTGAAGGAGATTGATGTTACCGAATGATTTCTGAAGGTGTAGACGATTCTTGAAGTTGTTGTTGTTGAGCGATCTGGAGATTTGTTGAAGGTTGAGATGAACGTCTTCATCTTCTTTGAAGAGCATCTGAAAAACTGAAGAACTTTGCTGAACTTCAGATGAAGATGAAGATTTCTGTGAAGTTATGTTGAAGAACATGAAGATGATGAACGCATCCAGATCTGAGAAACCTGACGAGTAGGATGACGCTTCATGCTGTTTGTCATGAATCTTGAACGGATCTATGAAGATGATGACGGATCTTGAGGAACACATCAAGATCTGGAAAATCTTACGGTTATGATGAAGGTTCTGGATGATGAACGATGAAGAACACGTGATGAAGATTCAAGCAATTCTGGAAAAAGTATGATGAATGTGGTGTTTGGATGAAGATTGGAGGAGCTGGATGAATTCTGGGCAAAAATGTATTTCTGGCGAGTTTGTTGCGGTGGTCGGAGGAGGTTAGGGTGGTGGCCGGTGATGGTTACCGGCGTTTGCATGCCGACCGGTAATGATTCCGGCGAGGGGACGCGTGGAGGTTGCATGCGAACAGAGGGGGAGAGAATTGGACGTGTGGCTTGTGTGGTAACTTGCATGAGTGACGCGTGGGAATTGGAGAGAGAGGGAGTGCCAAGTGTGGGTTAGGTGGCAGAGTCTGAATGCATGAAAAATGAGGTGGCATCCTCAGAACTGAAAACGTGGCAAATGGAGAAGCTAGCCCTGAGTGTGAAACGTGGAAGACTTATATAGATGACACTTGGCAGAAAACAGACTGGGCCCAGAAAATGGACATCTGGCCCACTACAATTCAGACTTGATTAACATCTAATTAATACCTGATTAAGCCTAATTACAAAACTCAATTAATACTAAACAAAGATTAAAAACTGCAATTAAGGCCTAAATTGAAAATTAAGACTATTCTAAACCTAATTAAAATGAATTAAGACCCTAATTAACATCTAAAAAGGTGATTAAGATCTACTTAATCTAATTAAACTCTAAAAGAATTTAAAATCTAATATCTTCTAAAATCTATTAAATCTATTAATTTCTATACAAACAAAAAATAGAAAAAAAATCCTATTAATCCTATTTAAAACCTAGTAAAAGAATTTCCTATTAAAAATCATTTTAAAACCATTATCTAAAAAGGAAAATTGATATTAACTCTAAAACTATTTAAAAAAACATTTAATATCTATTAAAGCTCTATAAAAAAATCTATCTAATATCTAGAAAAATCCATTAAATCCATAAAAAAATCTATTATCTCAAAAAAAATTCTAGGAATCATCAATTTAAATTCTAGAAAAAACTATAAAACCTATTTAAAATCTATAAAAGGCTATTAAATCCTAAAAATGCAAACAAAGGCAAACAACCAACATAAAAGAGAGCGCTAGACCAGATTGAAGCAAGCAGTAAACCCAGACACCACGAACCTCCAAAATCACTGCGTAAGCTGAAAACGCCCAGGAAGTGCGTGACTTCTCAAAATAACCTCCGACTATCCGAACCGGTCTGAAATACCCGAAATGTGAAAACAGGGCTGTAATCCCGATAAAATCAATATGAATGAGAAAATGCACTGTATGCGGTATGCGAATGCGAAATGCGTCGAACCATAAACCAAATAGGGGAATCGGTTGGTCAAATTTTAGGGTGCAACACATAGAACTGCAACAAGGCATACAACCCATTCAACTCATACACAGAAGGTTTACGGACCAAACTGAGCATCTTCCCATAAGACTTTCTGAATTCCCCTCTAACAGTATCTTTTGCCAAAGCAATCAGACTGGACAACTGAGCAACATCTGGAGTAGGAAGCTTATAGGCCACAGTCTTCCTCAGAGAACCCATAGTAGCACAACAGAAGGCAAGAAAACCTGAATCGGGGGAAACGGTACCTGCAACACAGACACACGTTAATGATATGCAAATGATTATGCAAGATGCAAAATGCAATGCAACAGAGGATCAAGGTGGCTGTTGAGAAGATCAAAGCTCTGATCCAACACAATAACCACACTGCTCTGATAGCACAACCCTGAAGAGGACCAATAGTTACACACTGTTGAGAACAACCACATCTCTGACGATAAAATCTCTGAACCCAACAACACTGATTCACTGACAAGAAAACCAGGTAGTCTGAAGGTTAAGGTTTCCTGCAATAACCCGACCCCGCTCACAGGTATGGACCTAAATCACAGAAGGTGTGGCATCATCATCCCTTGAAGTGGCCTCACTCTGCTGAGTCACAAATGATCGGTCCCCAGAGTCGGCAATCCTCCAAACCAACAACCCCTCAGACCCAAAGGGTCGGAAAAGAAGTCAACTGGGAGAACCTCGTCTGAGCATTGATTTCATGACACACTAGTGCCTGCAAAGCAAGAACGCGCCCACTAATTTCCACAACTAATGCTAAGTACACTAAAGCCTGGGTCTGGCTTCTCGCTCATCAGATCCCCTCCCCACAACAACACAATAATAATTATAGTGAAAATAAAATTCTGAAAGTAAATGCGATAAATAAAACCCAACAGGTAAACACACAAGCGCTAGAATTGACTCGCATAGGGAACCGTTGGAATCCCCAGCAGAGTCGCCAGCTGTCGCTACTGCGAAAAACGAGGCCAGCAAGACAGAAGAGTCGCCACCTTTCATTATTTATCCCTCAGAGCGGGAAAGGAAACGATCGGAAAAAACCAGACGCAAAAGGTATAAGACAAGGTCATCACAACCATTGTCTGGATTCGGGAGTCGGTTACGCAAGGGGAAGGTATTAGCACCCCTCACGTCCATCGTACTCGATGGGATCCATGCTTATTATGTTTATCTGATGGGTTTGTTACATCTATCTACACTAAAGGTTAGGTCTGAAAAGAAAAGAAAATGACTCGGCAAAGCGTCGCGCTCTATGCCTATGTATTCCCGTCTGGAACGAGAAATCAGAGCCAACATAGTTCGCCTAAATACGGGGGAAGGTTGCTCGCCAAGATATCGCATCTTGTGCCTACGTACTTTCACACAGCGTGAAAGATCAGAGCAAACGTAGTTCGGGACACGAGAGACTCATGTTTTTCTTTTTTATCCGAGTAAAGTTAACAAACGGTTCCAGCAGTTGGTGTATGCAGCTCGACCATTGGAGACTTAGGCGTTTACCGTTTGCGGTAGAACCGGGAGTTAACAGAACTCTCCTTCTAAAAAAGGGTTTCTAAGGGATTAAAGGTCCAAGTGGACAAAAAGAGTTTGATCTTTGTTTTCTGTTTTTTAGAGAAGTATCTTTTATGGATGTTTGCAACTGATATCGCACTAGAGACTATGACCTAAGAGTGAATGCGTCGCATGTCACCCAAAGGGTGCCATACTAAACATCCAGACTGTTGAAAAGAAACTCTCCAACAATCCTTTCTCAGATAGCTTAAGGCTCGTAACGTACGACGTCAGTTAACCTTTATTACTGTATTTTTGATTTTGTTTACAAATGAGAAGAGAAAAGATGCACTAAAGAGGAACTGATCCAATCCTAAAGTTGTCATGCAAAATGGAGCTACAGTTGAGGTTAGGAGGGAATCTACCTAATGCTATCATGTATGATTAGAACCCTAATGTCTGTTATAACTTCTCTAGAACCAGAGAAGTCAGAGTTCCTAGGGGAATGTGGCAAAGGAAAACAAAAAGTAAACAAATTAACTGAAAAGAAATTACTGTAAACAAAAAGCATGCAATGCAACAGCCAAGCAGAAGGAACCAAGCTCAACTTCTACCAAACAAGGCACAAGGGCCACACACCACACAGGCAAGGGAGCTGAGGTCTACCAAATACCAGCAAGCAAAGCCACACAGTAAAAATACAAGCAGAGGGAGAAACTCAACCTCTAATGCAATACAAGCAAGGGGAGAAGCTCAACCCTTAAGATGTTCTTAGGCCTATGATCATCTACATGAAGCCTAAAACCCAATGCAACACTCCAAGCAAATCACATCAATACAGTTGAATAAGAAGAAAATAGACAAACAGGGAACACAAGCCAGCAATCTCCACAACAGAGCAATCTTTTGACAGCAATCCAATTCAAAGTCTGTAACTGCTCTTCAGGTCCACATCATCTTCAAGAGAAGGAAAGGGATACTCCATCTTCAAACTTTAACAATTCACTCCACCAAGAATGAAGAGAATCAACAAGATGAGTATTTGATGATGGGAAGCAGGAAGGAAACCAAAGGAATCCCCACCTGACACTCAACCAGTCATCAGAGAAAGGCATCCTCAAAAGTTCTACTCATTGTAAAAATGTCACACATCCATCCAAAGGAGAGATGAGACTTTCACATGAGGACTTTGAATCATAGGATGAGAATGGAAGGTGAATGAAACCAACCATTATTTGAAGAAAAAACTACTTCTAAAGCTCTCTCCTAAAAACCCTAATCTTATAAGCTACAAAAAACTAACAAAAAGGAAAGAAAAGCTCCAATCCAAGCTCCACCAGCCACTCAAAAAAAGCTTCATCATGTCCATGACACCATCCAAGAGGAACCAGAAGCCCAACATGCAAGAAAAGCCCACTTTGAGTCCATTCCAAAACAATCACCAAAGTTGAAGCACCAAAGGAACAAACAACTTAAATATTCTATCTAAAATAGCAAAACACAACCTAAAAATCTAATTATTTTTATATGGGAACATGCATTTGTTAATGATCTATAGTTTAAAAATCAGGACCTAATACAATCCCTAAGTCCTCTAATAAAATCCTAAGTTGAAAGGTATCAAGGGAAACCATTAATGGGGAAAGGCTCTAAACCTATCTCTAAATCAGAAGCTAAGATTTTCTAAAAAAATGTGAGAGAAATCCTATGGGAGCATACATATCTAACCTAGCATCCATCAAAAATTCAAAGTAAAAATCCTAATCAACTGAGAGAACAAAAATCAACAAACAGACAGCTCAATTATGCAAAAATAAAGAAATATCCAAAACAAGAAAAATATGAATTAAATTGAAAAATCAACAAAAATTAAATCTAATGCTACAGAAAAATCACAAATAAAGCAAGGATCATGGGGATATTTTTATTTTATTTTTCTGACAATTATTGAAATTTAAAATGATTTTAGAAGATAAAAGGAATTAAAGAAAATCATAAAACAAATAAAAGAAAATAAAATGCTGGAAATAATGAGAGCCATTGGATTGTAAGACTAAGTAATCAGATCCTAGGCTAACGCGCGTGTCCACGCAGGCATCCCAGTCACACGCTGACTGGGATTAATGAAACGATGCGTTTCATTGTTGGAGCCAACTCAAGTTCAAATCTGAGCCACAGGATCATCATAAGAAGTCAAGGTTTCTGGGAGATCCAAGGGCCACGAGACTTTCTTCTTCCTCTAGCTCAGGTGAGATACAAAAACACAGACGGTGACCCAGACGGTGGTGCCACCGTCTTCACCGGTGAAGGTCAAGTTACATGTGTCCAGAAATTACAAACCTTATACCTATCTTGCTCAGAATTTCACGCTGATCACGAATAACCTATCCAAATTAACTGAAACCTTCTAGATTTCCAAAACCGAATCAAGATCCAAATTATGTCATGTCATTCATCCTCACCAATTGTCCAATTAATGGTATATAAATAATCCTCATACTTCACTGATTAACCTAAGCTATTCATTGTGTATTAATTCATCCAGATCAAAGAGTTTCGAATCAAAACAAAAATGGTACCACATGATTAATCATCACTAATTGCTACCAATTTGATCCTAAAACGTGCTACATTTCACATAGATCCTAGCCACATGTTCATTTCTAACTACATCATGCTCAATTAAGAGGAAATCTGAGATTTACCAAGCTGACTTGTAGCTTTGAATTGAGGTATGTAGAACACGATTCTGGCCTCAAAACTATGCAGATTGCTTCAATGCTTGATGAGGAACACTTTGCTAACTTCAATTTGCTTGGATCTGGCCTAGAAGTGAAAACACGATTTCCAAATTTCTCCTTCAAGCTCCAACTTCAATCCTTGGCTCTGGTGCGAAATGCTCTCCAAAAAGGTTCCAATTCATCCACAGAACTTAAATAGAAAGTGTTTATGGGCTTTTTTGATCCAATGGAGGCCCAAAATAATAAAACCAATTTTCAATTTTCTTCAAAAAATTCAACATGCCATGTGCGAATTCTGGCTCAAAAGCTTGCTTGGGAAGCTTTGGTTAGCTTGCATAACACATGTGGAATGAATTCAGATCAGCTAGAGCTTCCCAATTGCCTTGGTGAATGATTTCTTATGATGTTGCTTATTAGTGAAGAAACATGCCAAACCACCATGAATTATAGGTCAATTGAAAAATCTAATAATGCCAATGTTTCTAAATCATCATTTCTGATCAAATTGAGTGGTCATTTGGCTTTGTTTGAGCATATAACAAATTATTTGAATTTCCCACCAAATAAGACCTTTAATTTCTCTTTCTTTCAAACCAATTCAAATAAACTCTCACTATGGACCAAAACAATTCATCATGAGCTCTTGGTTGACCTAAAAACCATATTTTGAGCAAGTCCCATGTTGAACAAAACTCCATTTGAGATGTGCAAGTTGGAGATTTTGACCTATAATTGAGAATGACCTATAATCCCACTTTCCCAAAATACCCCTCAACTTTTAAACCTCATAACTTGAGTTCTACAAATCATATGGAAGACGTATAATACAATTTGGAAAGCTAAGATCAAGAGCAACAACTTTCATGTTGGCCAAAAGTTAGGAGAAACACCATCCTAGGTCAAAAGTAGCTTGGAAGTCAGGTGATTTTCAATAACAAATTTCAGAGGCATCTGAGGACATGTAACTTGTCTGAACCATAACTTGAGTTCTATAAATCCAATGGAGGACTTCTAGTACTCAAATTAAAGCTAAGATCATGATCTACAAGTTTCATGTCGGCCAAAAATGGAGATGAAACTTGCATCTTGAGATAAGTGGTCTTGAAGTTAGGCACCAAATAAGGGGTTTTACCCTAAGAACCCTAATTTAGCAACTCCTCACACCTTGAACTTTTCTTGAATAGATCTTGAAATATCATCTCATGTGTCTCAACACAACTATCCATTATTGCCAAGACCTAGAATTGAGCTTTGATCTTCCTAAATTGGTCAATTGACTTAGGATTACTCAGGTGAAAACCCTACTTGTCACACCCTCAAATGTGGCTCTTCACACTTGGCACAATGACTTGATTGAGCTCCACCATAACCTTCAAAGCACTTCAATGAGCTCTACTCACACCTCCTCACCTTGGTTAAGACCTCACCATCCATTGATGATCTTCAATTGGTCCTCAAATCAGGAGATTAACCCCATACAAACAAATGAACCTCCTAAGAACCCAACCTTCTTCCTGATGATTATGATGACTTCTCAAACTTGCATAAGACCTATATGAAGGCTCCACACTTGATCCCCTGTTAAATGAACAATGCTATGCTATGAAAATGTTAGATTAATGCAATGCTAATGCAGTGAAACATAAACCAAGTAAGAAAAGGTTAGGCAAATTTTGGGGTGCAACACCACCCATTCTTCATGATATTCTCCAATCCTAATATTCAGTTAACCTGATACGAGCACCCATCTCTCAAGAGGATTTTGATATGGTTGAGAAACCACTGAAGGTTTGGACATGGCAGTCACTCACCTATTTTCTTTTGGTGTTTGATCACACGACTTTGTTCTTTACTGAGGATATTTCCTTGTAATCCTTTGTTTTCGCTTTTCGCATTTTTCATTCCCTAACTTTTTCCTAGACAGAGACTTTTGAATTTGACTTTGAAGTCCAGCGGGATGTCCCAATTTTTCCCAAGTCCTCTTCATAGGTTTTGACTTAGCGGGATTTTAGTTTTTTCATTTTATTTTTTATTTATGAACAAGTCATGTGACTCTAAGTTATTTTGACCTTTTTGAACGGATGGTGGCTGCCCCATTCTTTAGATAGCCGAGGGATAATCATTATGGATTTGAATTTCAGCCTCCTAATAGATAAAATGGATTCTCGAATGTACACTCCTCCTTTTTAAGAGTCTGGGTGCTCGATCAGATTTAACTGAAGACTACTATGCCCTAGGTTAAATTTATGGTTTTTGTATGATGGAAACTTCTTCTTCAAGGCTCAAAGGGGTTAAAGAGGGATCATCTTCCTTATCTCTCCAGTATTTGGAGATTTGAAATAATGTCTTACATCATCAGTCGGGTTTTATTCAAAAGCATATGACTAGAGATCTTATATTTTTGATTTTGTCATCCTCCTCCCAATTCTCTATCAAAGCAAGAGATTGGGTAAAGTTGGCATTATAAAACATGAAAAAGCATTTTATGAGTGAATACAAATGGATTTCTTCAAGACAAACATATTTATTGCATTAATCATTCAAACAAACAAGTTCATAGATGAAAATCATGGTTTTATAATCAAAGACATAACAACAAATGTAAGTAAACACACAAACAACCTGATGAGCTATGCTCTTGGTTCCACCGGCTTGAAAATAACTTTCTTGAGTCTTCATATCCTTCACCTTAAAGGCGTTCCATTCACAACTGGGCTTCCTCCCTTGAAGTTCAGCACCTCATCGTCATTCATCTCTTGGACTTTTTCCTGGAAAACCTTGCACTCTTCAATCGAATAAAATTCATAACTGGTATCTAGATTGAACCCAAGAGGGAGAGATTTCATGGCTTTGGTATATTTGGGTGCCATTACCGTTTTTCGAGTAAAGTAGGACCACAATTGACTGTAAATCATTGGGATTGGGTCAAACTTCTTTTGAGCATGACTCTGATGTGTTCTTTGATGAAACTGTGATTGGCAATTCAGAATTACCTAAGTGGCAGGAGCAACATCAACAAGAACTTTCTTACCACCTTTCAGCATGGTAGTATCGTATCCACAAAGCATAGGAGAGGATTCCCTTCTGTTGCAAGTAATTACCATTGGTTCTGGTATATTAAAATGCAGAACTTTGACATTCAACCTTTCTCTAGAGATATGAAGCAGTTTCTGATTCAACATATCTTGGAGATCCCTCTTCACCACAGAATATACAAGAGGATTCTTTGAACAAATTTTGCAAGAAACTGATTATGCTCATAATAGGTAAGCCTGTATAAATTGACGTGCATATCTACTAAAGATCCTCTCATTGAATTCACGTCAGAGATACAATATTCTCTGAAATATCCTTCCTTAGCGTTTCCATACTTGGGTAACAAACTTGTTGAGACATTGAGTCCAGAATCTTCAAAAGACAAAATACCGCTTTGCACTAACTTTTGTATTTCGAAGTTCAAAGTAAAACAATGTTCAATATCATGACCGGGTGCCCCTTGATGAAATGGACAAAAATGATCATACTTAAACCACCATGGTAGATTCTTTGGGATGGCTGACATACTCTTTGCTTTCACCATATTCTTCTGTACTAAAGCAGGATATAATTCAGAATAAACCATAGGATCGAGTCAAACAGATCCACGTGTTGTTTACTTTTGTTACAAGATCCTCCATGTTTCTATCATGAAATAGAATTAGCAGCTTGTTCCTTCTCCTTGGGTAAACCTTCCACAAGCTTCTTAGATTTGTTAGATGCGCTAGTGGGAGTCACAAGAATGGGCATTGACATGATTTCAAAAATCACGATCCTTTGAAGCAGAGTCTGAGAAATATGAGGAGAAGGTTGATTTTGAGTAGGAACCAGAGTTTCAACCAAAGCAGGGAGTCTTTCCACACCAGCCTTCAAAGTAGTCACCTCCTTATGAAGTTCATGGTTTTATTGCTCAATGTTCTTCAATTTCTTTCTTTGACTGGCCCGAGTATCGTACTGATAAATTAGCTTGCCTCCTCTTTGAGGGAAAAAGCAAGAGTGAGAACCTGAGATGCAAAGAATGCAATGCTAATGACAAATGCAAACGCGCAAATGCAGATGGGTTTTAAGGAACTCAAAGGTTATATTTACAAACACCACGAAGTGGAAAATACTTTTGATAACTAAAAATATCATTTTATTGAAAATAGGGTATAATGTCATAATCCAATGGTAAAACCTATGATGTTTGTAAACAAAAGCTTTGAATTCCATGAAACTTTTATGAACATGATGTGTGCTCAAACACAGGTATACACAGATCCACATATACACATATACCTTCAAACAAGCAAAGACTTAGGTTTGAAAGTCAACGAGCCTGGAGTAATGGTCTACCCATCCTAAATGGCGTGGAATAAGGGTTCAATGTACCTGCAGAATAAGGGTTCTAAAAGTTCCCAAAGTCATCAGTTCATCTTTTGGATATTATCAACTTCCCAAATACTTGGTAGTTAATAATATTCTCAAGAGAACCTCTTTTGCGTGTAGCATCGCGTATAAACTATTTTGGGACTACTCCCTCATAGTCATCACACTACGCCATAAGAAAGGCCAAGTTAAGTTAAGGGTAACTAAAGGTTCCAAGTATCACAGGCTCCTAGTTCAAAAATAGTAAGCGCTTTCACGAATACTCGTTCAACAGTACTATTCTCAAGAGGGCCTCAACTGAGTGGTGATTTCTTAAATAAGCTTGGTCGGAAATTAACTCCCTATAAGCCTCCTTGAATATATCACCTTCCTATCATAAGTACACTCAAGTCTGGGTGTAGGACTTATCTCACCACACGAAAGTAACAACCCAAAGTAGAAACATTATATACCGATAAGTAGATAGATAGATATACAACAAAAACAAATAAACAAGTTAGGGGGAACCCTCAAGAAATACTGAGATTAAGTCCACAATGAAGTCGCCATTTCTGTCGCGGTGAGAATTGGATATCAAGCTATTAATTAACTTGAACCACAAATCATTATTCACTATCGGTCTTTAATTTTTCCAAGGGAAGGGAAAAATATCAAAATAACCCATGAGTATGAAATGCAATGCAAAGCTAGAGAATCTAAGATTCGGGGGTTGGTTATACCTAGGGAAGGTTCTAGCATTCTAAGTATTTGTAGTACTCTATAGGAACCTCTTGTTTTATTGTGTTAATTGTTAATCTGTTTGCTAAAGGGTGAAAAAGTAAAAGGAGTCCTAAGGTATTATTCCTAAGTATCCTCCCCAAGACATTGCATCCCGTGCCTACGTATCCAGACGAGAATGGAATCAGAGCATTCATAGTTCCCCTCAAGGGGTAAATGAAGTAAAAGGAAAAAGTTGCTTTTTAGGACAAGAGACAAGTCGTCATCTTTGGGAGAATACTTGACTTTAACCACCACAAGCGTATGAAAGACGGTCTTTGCGTCGCATTGAGAGAAAGGCCCCAACTCGGATTTAATTGACGAGTATGCTATATACCTCTCTCAAGCAAAAAAGGTTCTACATCTTTCTCGATTATGTTATGGGGTAGAAGAATTATATCTCGACTACATAGATGAATCATGTCTAATTCTCTTGTGAGAATGGGATTTAATCTATAAGTTGTCTAAGTTAACATCCTAAGGGAACTAACTTAATTTTATGAATCTAAAATAAGATTAAAGAGAAATTCTAACCTAGTGTTATCATGCAATAGAGGTCAAAGCCTAAAGCCTATATTGATTCAATTTATTGAAGATAAGGTTGACCCAATATTCTAAGAGATCGTGAGAAAGAACAATTATCTATGCACGCCAAATCTTGAATTCCTATCTTAATCACAATTCACCAGGGAGTGTCAGAACTTTAAACCAAGCAATCAAAGTGCTCGAGAAACTATCAAACAATTAATCACAATCCTCAAATAAAAATCCAAATATAAAGGCCTCATATATTAATTAGAAGTTAATCACCAATAAACTTCAAAAAAAAGACGTCCTAATCTCTTATTAAAACTCCTAATTAGTAAGAACAAACTATTCAACAACAAACTAAAATCCTGATTAAAACACATTATAATTTCAAAATTAGAATCTAGTAAAAGACTAATTAATTAAATATAGTAATAATTAAAAGTTGAGAAACAAACAATATAGTGTAAGATAAACAAATAAGGGTGTGTTAGAAAGAAAATAAAAAGAAACATGGGTCATGGGGCTAGGCCCACACAGGCCTACATCAATAACAACAATGTCGCATGTCAAAAAAAAAAGGAAATGGACAAAAGAAATTGCCTAGTACTCTCACCTTCTCGCACGTGGTTTGTCTCAATCGGACGGACCCCACTACGCCAGAAATGAGTTTTAGCAGCACATACAAAGACAACGCTTTTAGAAAAAGGGTTGCTAAAGAGGAATTAAAAAAAAAGAAAAAAATTGATAACCAAAGACAATGCTTTTTCAAAAAGCGCTGCTAAAAGGGGGGTCTAAGACAGCCCAAAGACAGCGCTTTTTAAAAAGCGCTGCTAAAGGAGGGTCCTAAGACAGCGCTACTAAATGGGGGGTCTAAGACAGCCCAAAGACAACGCTTTTCTAAAGCACTGCTGTAGGTATAGTCTACGAGAGCGCTTTTTCCATAAAGCGCTGCTATATGGGGTGCATAAGAAGATCTTTGAGAGCGCTTTTTAAAGCGCTGCTAAAGCCATTAAAAAGCGCTGCTATAGGTTTAGTTAGAATTAATTTAAAATACCCACCATAATTTTTATGAGAAACAGAACAATCATTACGTATTTCTTTCTTTCTTTTTCTCTGGCGAACAAAGAACGTTGCCCTATAAACCCACCGTTGCCGTCCAACCGTCGCCGTCCTTTGTTGCATTTCACCGCCGTTCATCGTCCCTCTGCTCATCTGCATTGCATTTCCGCCATTGTTACGGTATTTGAAGTTTTACTCTGGTTTTCTTTTTTACGTATATTTTCACCATTGTTGCTGTAATCTTTAAGTAAAACTGAATATGTTTTTATTATTTGAATGCAATCAAGTTAAGTCTTTATAAACAAAGATTTTTTATTTGAGAGTTTATAGAAGAGTTTATATTTGAGAGTTTATAACCACAATCAAGTTAAGTATTTGAACTGAATATGTTTTCTACAAGAGAAAATGATGGAAAGGAAGAAAGAATAATTAAAATGTGGATAAGAGATTTATATGTTTTTATGTTAAGTCTCTCTGTTGAAAATGTTTTTAAGAGAGTTTATATTTTTTAAGAGAGTTTATATTTTGTATGTTTTAGATTAACAAACAAGAGTTTATATTTTGCATGTTTAATATAGTTTGGAAATTCCTATTTTTTAAGAGAGTAGCCAACATGAATATGGTTTTATATGTTATTATGGTTTTATATGTTTAGTTAGGATTTCTCAATGTTTAGTAAGGGTGTCATTTTCGTTTAAGGATTATCTAGTATTTTTAATATGATTTGTTTTGGTGGATTATCTAGTATTTTTGTCTTGGTTAATTATTAATATGATTTTAATAAAATTTATATTTTGTCTGCTATAGGGGTTACCTATGAAGAGCAAAGTTGTGATCGTTTCCAAGCATCCTATTGCGTAGCATTCTTAGAAGTTAGTGATTTCCTTACAGGTATTCTCTGTTTTGTTTAACTTTTATAGTTTAGTGTAGATTACTCAATTAGTATGGATAAAAAATGGATGTCTGGTAATCGATTGTCAAAAGAGTACGAGAATGAGGTAACGAAGTTCGTTAAGTTTGCTGTTGAACACGCCAAAGACCCCAGTAGGATCACATGTCCTTGCTTAGGATGCTGTTATGGGCGTCGAGTTGACGCCGTTCAGTTGGAATCTCATTTAATGATACATGGAATTGATCGAAGTTACACATGTTGGACATTACATGGTGAGATAAGTAACAAGAATGTTGAACCCCGAAATAATACGACAAGTGCTTCAAAGGACAATGGTAGGGATACATATGATTGTGATCGAGTCGAAGAGATTGCAGAAGCACTTGAAGAAGATCTTCAAGATTGTCCCAAGATGTTTGAGAGGTTGGTAAGCGATGCAGAGAAATCGTTGTATAAAGGTTGCACTACTTTCACAAGATTGTCCGCGGTATTAAAGTTGTACAATTTAAAGGCGGGTAATGGATGGTCGGATAAAAGTTTCACAGAGTTGTTAGCCCTACTTCAAGAGATGCTTCCGGAGGATAATGTTCTTCCCAATCGAACCTATGAAGCTAAAAAAATGTTATGCTCTATTGGCATGAGCTATGATAAGATACATGCTTGTCCAAATGATTGCATTTTGTTTCGAAATGAATATGCATCATTAAACGAGTGTCCTAAATGCGGTGTATCTCGGTATAAGAAAAAATTGTCACCAACAAAAGTATTATGGTATTTTCCTATAATTCCGAGATTCAGACGCATGTTTTGTAGTGAAACAGATGCAAAACACCTGACTTGGCATGCAGATGATAGAATTGTAGATGGGAAGTATCAACATCCGGCAGATTCACCACAGTGGATGAAAATTGATAATGATTATCCTGATTTTGGAGAAGAAGCTAGAAACCTTCGCTTAGCATTATCGACTGATGGAATGAATCCGCATGGTCTGCAGAGTATCTCACATTCCACCTGGCCTGTAATTATTATGATTTATAACCTACCTCCATGGCTATGAATGAAGCGTAAGTACATGATGTTATCTATGTTAATTTCTGGCCCTAAACAACCAGGGAATGACATAGACGTATATCTGACACCTCTAATCGAAGACTTAAAGAGTTTGTGGGAGAACGGTGTGGAGGTTTATGATGGATATATGAAAGAAAGTTTCAATTTGAGGGCGATGTTGTTTGGCACAATTAATGATTTCCCAGCATACAGAAATCTATCGGGGTATAGCATTAAAGGTCAATGTGCGTGTCCTATCTGTGAAGAAAACACAGATTGGACGCGGTTGGAATTTGGTCAGAAGAATGTCTTTCTTGGTCATCGTAGATTCTTAAATTCTAGTCATCACTACCGTGGGTGGAGAAAAGCATTCAATGGAGATTCAGAACAACGTAAAGCTCCACCTACATTGACCGGGGAACAAATTTTTGAAAAGGTGAAAGATGTGAGTACTATGTTTGGCAAGCCTTTTGCTCATATGCTTGTCACACGTGGGTGGAAGAAGAGGTCAATTTTGTTTGAGTTGTCGTATTGGAAGTTGTTGTATGTAAGACATTTTCTTGATGTTATGCATATTGAAAAAAATGTATTTGAAAGCGTTATTGGTACGTTACTCAATATACAAGGAAAGTCTAAGGATGGCCTTAAAGCAAGAAAGGACTTGGTAGCAATGGGAATAAGAAATGAATTAGGACCCTTGAAGAAAGGAAATCGCACATATCTACCACCTGCTGCTTATACTTTATCTAGAAAGGAGAAAAAGATATTGTGTAAGTTTCTGAGTGAAGTTAAAGTTCTAGAAGGATACCCTTCAGATATTAGAAGACTTGTTTCTATGAAAGACCTCAAGTTAAAGATTTTAAAGACACATGATTGCCATGTTATAATGGAACACTTTCTACCAATAGGTATACATTCTATTTTGCTAGAAAAAGTGAGAGGCGCAATAACTAAATTGTGTTTTTTCTTTAGGTCAATCTGTAGTAAGGTGATAGATCCTGCGATCTTACCAACATTGCAAAGAGAAATAGTTATTACTTTGTGCGAGCTTGAAATGTATTTTCCTCCATCATTTTTTGACATAATGGTACATCTAGTTGTTCATCTTGTGAAAGAGACACAATTGTGTGGACCTGCCTATATGAGATGGATGTACCCTGTTGAACGTTATATGAAAATATTGAAAGGGTATGTGAAAAACCGAAGTCGACCAGAGGGATGTATTGTTGAACGATACATTATTGAAGAAGCTATTGAGTTTTGTACTAAATATTTGTCCAACGTTCAATCCATTGGCCTCCCAAAATCTCATGTTGTTGAAAAAATAGTAGGTAAACAGTTAATTGGAAATAAAGTTCTGACAGTTTCAAGGGATGAATGGGAGCAAGTGCATTTGTATGTTCTGCACAATGACATTGAGGTTGAGCCGTATGTTGAAATGCACAAGGACGTTCTCCGAGGTTTAAATCTGAATAGAAATGAAAATTGGATAGTATGTGAGCACAATCGAAGTTTTATAACATGGTTCAAGGAGCATATTTTTTCAAAGTTTTATTCTGATCCCGCTTCAATAACAGAAAGGTTGAGATGTTTAGCATATGGTCCAAGTTTGCATGTGTTTTCTTATAGCGCGTACGCAATTAATGGATACACATTTTATACCAAGGAACAAGATGATAAAAGTACAATGCAAAATAGTGGTGTCACCGTGCTTTCCGAAGCAATGCACATTTCCTCGTATTATGGGGTTATCGAGCGCATTTGGGTGTTTGATTATGAGAAGTTTCAGATTCCTATCTTTGGATGCAAGTGGGTTAAAAATAATAGTGGCATACGAATGGATAAATCAGGTTTTTTGAAAGTGGATCTTAATAAGGTGGGGTACAAAGATGAGCCTTTTATTCTAGCCACGCAAGCTAAACAAGTGTTCTATGTCACTGATCCGACAAGTACGAAATGGTATATAGTTCTTTTTTCCAACAAAGTAATCGATGATAACATTGGAGAAAAGGGGGATGTTGATGTTGAGAATGAATCTTATATTATAGATGATCCAGATGAGAATATTAGAGCGGACGAATCATATATTAGAAATGATCATAACGAGGGAATTTGGATCAATCCATCTGTCTGTGTTGTTAAGAGACAAGTAAACCCCGTTAAAACGAAAAAAAGAAAGAGATGTTAAAGGTACTTGTAACATATTATTTCTTATTTATACCATGTTTTTCTTATTTACACATTTCTTATATATATATATTTTATTTACATATTTGCATGTCATTCATTTGATACTTTGGGTTTTCTAAATTACAGGTATATATATTATGGCCAGCAACGAGGAAACATCACATGATGGAAAACAAACAACAAAAGACGTGGAAGGCGATATTAAAAGAGGCATAACAATTATGAAAAAAATCATCCGTGCGAGAGATAAAGGAGTAAAGTATGATGTTCATTGGAATGAAAGAGATCAGTTAGTTGAGCCTAACGGTGCGTTGCTAACAAGTTACATCGGAGCACTTGTACATTCGCAAGTTCCGATTACTTGCGATAATTGGAGAATTGTTTCATTACAACCGGCTAAAGATAAGATTTGGACTGAGATTCAGGTATGATATTTGATTATTTTTAATTATGTTGACAGTTACGTCTTTAAATTAATTATACTAACATGTTATAGGTATGTGTGTTTGTTTGCAGAGATCTTTTAATATTGAAGATCGTAGGAGAAAATATTGTATTCAATTGGTCGGAAAACGCTTGAGGGGATTTAAAGCATTTTTAACAAACAAGTTTCTAAAAGATTCTAAAGGAAACTTTGTTGACTCGGAGCGTCCAATGAAGTACGCGGATTTGATTTCAGAGGAAGAATGGGAGACGTTTGTTGCAAAGCGAAGAACAAAAGAATTTGAAGTAAGTACAACTTATCATGAACTATGTATAGTATATATACTTCTTCCACAAGAGTTCTGATAAACTTGTTTTTTCAGGTTGTTAGTGGCGTAAATCGTCAACGGGCATCAAATCCCGCATATCCATACAGAAAGGGCCGTTTGGGATATGCACGCTTAGAACAAAAAATAGTAAGTACATATAAATGCTTTAATATGATATATTTACAAAAAATAGTAAGTATATATAATAGGATATAATGCTTTATTATCCGTCTTAATGCGTAGTTGGAAAAGGAGAAGAGTGATGCGACATCTCTTCCGGACCATGTTGTATGGAAGGCTGCCCGTGTGGCACGAGATGGAGTCGTTCAGGAAGAAGTTCAACAAGTCTTTGAACAATGTGTAAGTACAACGTTATCTTTGTCAGTAACTGATCAAAAGTGAATAATATATTTATATATATATTTATCTATATTTCAGGAGACTCTATCCCAGACCATAACTCCCGCTGAGGACGATGATTGCAGGAGCTTACTGAGCCGGGTGCTGAATATTCCTGAGTATTCTGGGCGTGTGAGGGGTAAGGGATTTGGTGTCACTCCATCCAAACTGTATAAGCAGCCAAAGAAAAAAATCCAACCAATAAATAAGTGATGGATACTTTTGAGGAATTGAAAGCGCAGATCCGTGAATTACAGAAGGATAAGGAGAGATACATGTCGGAAAGACGCGCTCCAGAGGGTAAAGCTACTAGTGACAAAGATAGTATCGGTTGTCCGTAGAAGCTTCCAGAGGTAATTGCATATATTACATTGAAATTAATTTAGCACAGTTTAATTAATTGACACATTAACTGATCATTATTTGTTTAGGGCATTTCACTTTGCCGGCTATATTTATCGTCACCTACTCATCGAATGGTTGGCAAGGGAAAGGTGCATAACTTTCTGGGAGACTTACTTCACCACAAACCGCTCCCTTCTGGATTTTTGAAAGTATCTATTGATATTGCGTTAGAGGGGGGTGCGTTGTTGCCTATACCAGATGATATTTCAGGCGCAACAGTGGTGGGAGACGCAATAGGAGCGTATGTGGCATGGCCGACAAATCTCATTTGCATAGATGATGAGGTAGGTTGAACCTTTTAATACTCAAATGTTTTATGATCCATAAATGAAAGTTATTCTTACATTTATATTTTCTTATTTACATGATGATCTTAGACTCCTATAAAATCCAAATCAAAATATGATAGAATTATTGTGCGGGATACCGATTCAGCTGCATCAAAGAAACAGGTACTACTACAGTTACATGATTATCTTGTTATACATTAATTACTGAACTTATATATGACTTTTAGGTTCATGATCAGCAGTCGCAACAAGTCAGCAAGGGTAAGATGCCTGAAACTTCCAAGGTGGCTAGAAAAGCATTTGTTCCTCGATTTAGGATGTGCCTTGAAACATATGTGGGAACATCAGATGTGCCTGAGGGTGGCATCCGTCAAATACATATGGAGGAAGGTATTTCCGGTTTTGAATATCCCGAAACAATTGCTAAGGAGGATTTTGATCAGGTTTTCAACCATTCTGAATTGGGCGTCGATGTTATGCATTCATACATCAGGTACTTCGATCCATTTTAATTAAATAATTGAACATTTTAAAATTTGCTCGTTTAACTGAATATTCTAATGTTGATTATGTTTTTTTAGGTTCTTGTATGACAAGTTGTTGGTCCGAATGAATTGACTTCAGTATTCGCATTCTTATCTGCTAGCTGTGTCAACTCACGGATAATAGACCAGACACCATATACAGTCAAAGAGTACACAGTGCAGAGATTTATGCGCGCGACTACGGAGAAGTTGTTCTTGTTGCCATATAATACTGGCCATGGGTTAGATTTTATTCTAAATTCATTTATTATAATTGTTCAATTTTTCCCTTTCTATATAACATTTCCGTCTAAACTGTTGTCTTATTTTATAGTGGACATTGGTTGTTGGTCGCGATTAATCCAGGGAAAGAAATAGTGTATTATATAGATTCATTGGATGGAGATACAACAAAATATGAAAATCTGAGGAACATGGTTGATACGTAAGTGATGAGATATACTGTTGTCTTTAATTATATATCTTTATTTATTATGTGACATTGTTCTAAATATGCGTTTATATTATGTTAGAGTTATACAAATATTCAGAGCACAAAGAGATGCAACGGTGCCAAAAAGCAAGGCTAACAACATCAACTGAATCAGAGTGGAGGTATATTTTCCCATGTTTGACTGTTATAGTGGTTCTACTTGATAAAACTATTTAAACTATATATCCTGATAAATGTTCGTTTGTTTTTTCCATTTACAGCGTCCTCGGCAGCGCAATGGTATTGACTGTGGATATTTTGTATTTCGCTTTATGAGGGAAATTATTCTTTCTGGTCAACTTGAGATTCCAGTCATGGTATGGATCAATTCATTATATAAGTTATATGATTCATTTTGATAATTATCTGATACTTCATCTGAGTAATTAGTTTTAAAATTAAATCTTGCATGTTCTGTTATATTATGTAGTATTTTGATGAATTCAAGTGCGCTACTTACACGAAAGCAAAATTGGAAGAAATTAAAGAGGAATGGTGTCAATTTATTCTTGGGTTGAGAATTGTATAAAGTTATAGGATTGGAAGAATTGTAATTATATGTAAATTGAATGTATTTGTAATGTTGTAATTCTGAGGATCGAATTTTGTTGTAACATATTTAAGCAGGTTTATGTGTATTAAAATGTTTATGAACAAAGTGATGAGTTACAATGTATCCAAAGTTTTGAATTGTATATATAAGGCCAAAGTTTTGAATTGTATATTTAAGGCCAAAGTTTTGAATTGTATATATAAGGCCAAAGTGTTGAAATAAAGGTCTGGATTATAAGCAGGTTTGTGTAATATAAGCAGGTTGTTGGTAAATATACAAAACAGGGTGAATATTTTAAATTTTTTTTTTTTAAATCTGGGACATTAGACAGCGCTTTTACAAAAAAATGCTGCTAAAAGTCACAAACATTGCGCTACAAAAGCGCTGCTATAGGTTTGGAAGGGGGGGGGGGGGTCTAAGACAGCGCTGCTAAAGGGGGGGCTATGGCAGCGCTTTGTAAAAGCGCTGCTAAAGGTGGGCTCTAAGACAGCGCTTTGTGAAAGCGCTGCTAAAGGGGGGGATGGTTGGGGGGAATATGCAGCGCTTATGAAAATGCTGCTAAAGGGCTATAAAAGCGCTGCTAAAAGAGCTGTTGAAAGGAGCCTTTAGCAGCGCTTTTTCCATAAAAAAAACGCTGCTTTTACCTTTAGCAGCGCCACTTTTGGCAGCGCTTTAAAGTGCTGCTAAAGGCCAAAAAAAGCGCTGCTAAAGGTCTTTTTTGGCATAGTGTCCCCAAATTAATCACCAAACAAAGATTTTCATAATATTCACACAATACCAATCAAAGTGGAGCGAACAACACAAGCTAAAGAAGAATTTGAGTAATTCACAAAGAAGAAACAACAACTGAGCAACGCACGAAGGTGAAGAGAACGTATCTGTCAGAGTTCGTCCGACGCGTCTTCGGCGGTAATGGAAATAAGATGAAACCTGGGCACTATATAGGTATGACTCAAATGCCCTTCCTCTTTATGCAATAATTTCTTTTGTAAGCGTGTAGTAGTTATTGTTGTCTCTGTTTTTCCAATGTATGCACTCACCCTTTGTAATGCGTGAATAAATTACGCGTGGGAGCGATTCTCTTGTGTGTTCTCTTTGTTTTCTCTAATGCATATATATAGGACTATAAAATAGACAAGAATGATAATAACAATTAACACAATATTTTTTTGTTTTTTATAATAATACAAGAATAAAAAGAATTAAAAATCATTTTTTGTATTTTTTTATGATAAGACAATAATAAAAAGAATTAAAAAACATGTTTTTGTGTTTTTAATGATAAGACAAAAATAAAAAGAATTAAAAATTATGTTTTTTTTGTTTTTTATAATAACACAAGACTAAAAAGAATTAAATATCATGTATTTGTGTTTTTTTTTATTACAAGACAAGAATAAAAAGAATTAAAAATTATGTTTTTGTGTTTTTTAAAAAGAAAATATTAATAAACAAATTAAAAATAAAATTAATTAATAAAAATAAAAATTTACATTAAATATCTAACTAAATCTAAATGAATTAAATTATTATTTAAATAAAAATGATTTAAAAACGAAATAAAAAGTCTGGCAGAAAAGTGCTCGAAAAAATACAATGAACACACCAAAATAATCAGCGCGAATTAAACGACTCAGAATAATACACCGTTTCTTCAGATTTTGAAATAAATTTTACCCGCTAAAAAGGCATAACTGACCAAAAACACTTCCAAAAGATGGTCGAAAAATTTAAATGAGCACGCCAGGTTAAACTACGTGAAACGTAGATTAATATCACTGACGTTTGCAGGCTCGATCTTGAAATTTTTCGTCCATTGATTTTACACACAGTTGATTTTTATTTGATAAATTCGGCTGCAATTTCAACAAGTTTATTCCAGCTGATAAATTGGATATTATGCATGATAAAATGCATGATATGCTATACAGACGATGCGAAACGTAAAAACAGAATCTCAGGGTCAAAACTAGGATATGACATAACTTAACTCAAAATGCAAGAGTCGCCACTGCACTTTCATTTTATCCAAAAGGAAAGGAAAAAGAGCGAACAAAACATAAACAAGTTCTAAAACAAGAACAAACATAGAATGGGTAAGGGGGTTGGTTACGTGTTGGCTCTCATTTTCGACGCCAGCAAAATTAGAGTCATCTCAAGTCAAAGAATTATTTTTAAGCATAAGAAGGATTCGACCCAGTTTTGGTGAAGCCTGAGTCAAAGAGAGGTTGTGAAAACCTCTGGGAAAATTGCTAAGTGTTGGAAGGTCCTTCGACCGTGAGAATGCTGAAAGAAGCACGTTGCAGTTACCACTAAGGCTGGAGGGAAATTCCTAATATTTGAATTTCAAAAGAGCAGTTGGCGAACGTAGGAATGGTGGAAGTCAAGAAAAAGCGCCAAAAGACACGTTTTGAAGCAACAACCGTCACTTAGTAGTTATTTTCTAGCATTATAAATAGGGGTTATTTCCATAGAATAAGTGTGTTCATTTGTCCTGTACAAGTTACTCCAAATTACTCAAAGTACCCGCATGCAGAGAAACCAGTTCGAGAGAATGTACGTGATGCAACACTATTTCTTTTCATCAAAGCAATTTAAATTGCTTTCGACTGTTACTTTCATGCATTTTTCTAAATATTTGTCTTCGCACTTACTTTCTTGCATTTTAATCAAGTTCAAACCTTTTACATTGTTACCTTTACTTTCGACGTCTTACACGCTTACTTTCTTGCATTTTTATCAAATCCAAGCCTTTACATCATTGCCTTTATTTTCAAAGTCTTTCTTTTACATCTTGCCTTTTACTTTCGACGCTTTAAGAATTGCGCACTTTACTTTACAGCCTTGTCAATTTCCAAGTTGTTTGCTTTACAAAGTTTTTATAGTCGAACTTGGAGTTAAATTTAGATTTTCTGTTAAACTTAGCACCTGTCCTAGGATTTGTATGGTCGATCCTGCACGTTACTCAATTTCATCCAAAGTTGATAGACCAGAGGTTGTTTACCAAATTTCACAGTAAACATTACGCGATAGGAAGGCGTTCGCCCAGGATGTTTAATTCTTTATCCAAATTTTATAAATTATGCCTAAACATTGACTTCGAAAAATTACCTTTTGGTAACATAAAAATGTGTAAATTAAAGTATGATTTGAAACCAAGATTTATAGTATAAGATAATGTCGTACATGGTCAAATGTAAATATTCAAACACGTGAAATAAGATATGACATGCCCAGGACAATTTTGTGAATCAACGAAATACTTTATTTTCTTCAATAGAACTAGTAATAAAGAATAATCATTTTCCAAACTTTGAGGAACTCAATAAAGAAAAAGACATATAGTTCAAAAAGGGTCATCTTAAATTCTAAATATCATGCTCAAAAGCGAGATACAAAAATAAGAAAGAAAAAAGTGTTTAAGGTTTTTATAATATGAACAACAAAACTTATGAAAATAATAGTTATAAAGATAATATGTATATTAAAACATATATAGCCTAAACTACCCTAATTCAGATTATAACAAAAGCTCCATTGCATATTATTTAAAAATGAATATGATGGAGACCAAACTTAACCAAACAATTTGAAGACTCAATTCTCCCTAATTTTCCTGTTTCTTTTAACATAGAAGATTCTAGAACTTTTAAAAAGGAGTTAAACATTTAATTTATTTTCTCAGACAAGCGATAAAGTCTATAGATGCGCTGTAATAAAAACCATATCGGACTGGACGCTTTGACCTGTTGAGCAGGAAACCAGAACAGTGGCCTGTCCAATTAAGTTAAATAACCTATAAAAAAAACTATGGAAACTGATTGAGAACCACTGAAATCGGGAAAAACTAGAGCATCATGTAGTTTAAATAAAAAATAAACTTTAAATCATATTATTTAAAAATGAATATGATGGAGAACAAACTTAACCAAACACTTTGAAGACTCAATTCTCCCTAATTTTCCTGTTTGTTTTAACATAGAAGATTCTAGAACTTTTAAAAAGGAGTTAAACATTTAATTTATTTTCTCAAACAAGCGATAAAGTCTATAGATGCGCTGTAATAAAAACCGTATCGGACTGGACGCTTTGACCTGTTGAGCAGGAAACCAGAACAGTGGCATGTCCAATTAAGTTAAATAACCTATCAAAACAAAAACTATGGAAACTGATTGAGAACCACTGAAATCGGGAAAAACTAGAGCATCATGTGGTTTAAATAAAAAATAAAATTTAAATCTTAGAAAGAGAATGACTCGTGATCTTCTAAAGAAATTTTTAAAATTCCTTCTTAATAAGTGTAGAAGTAAAAGAGAATATATTTATTATGTGTAATTGGCAATTCTGTGGGACTAGAAAAAGAATAGAAGTTGTTAACAGGAGAATAAGTTACAGAACAATAAATTTCCATTTTTTTTATGGGGTAGAGGAAGAATAAACTGAATATAGAATACTTTTTCTTTTTACATAAATTTCAATGGGTTTTTAATGAATATTCTCACACTACCTTTCATATTTTGAATTTTACGACCACTGTTAAAAATTTCGCTTTGACCTGTTGAGCAGGAAACCAGAACAGTGGCCTGTCCAATTAAGTTAAATAACCTATCAAAACAAAAACTATGGAAACTGATTGAGAACCACTGAAATCGGGAAAAACTAGAGCATCATGTGGTTTAAATAAAAAATAAAATTTAAATCTTAGAAAGAGAATGACTCGTGATCTTCTAAAGAAATTTTTAAAATTCCTTCTTAATAAGTGTAGAAGTAAAAGAGAATATATTTATTATGTGTAATTGGCAATTCTGTGGGACTAGAAAAAGAATAGAAGTTGTTAACAGGAGAATAAGTTACAGAACAATAAATTTCCATTTTTTTATGGGGTAGAGGACGAATAAACTGAATATAGAATACTTTTTCTTTTTACATAAATTTCAATGGGTTTTTAATGGATATTCTCACACTACCTTTCATATTTTGAATTTTACGACCACTGTTAAAAATTTCGCTTTGACCTGTTGAGCAGGAAACCAGAACAGTGGCCTGTCCAATTAAGTTAAATAACCTATCAAAACAAAAACTATGGAAACTGATTGAGAACCACTGAAATCGGGAAAAACTAGAGCATCATGTGGTTTAAATAAAAAATAAATTTTAAATCTTAGAAAGAGAATGACTCGTGATCTTCTAAAGAAGTTTTTAAAATTCCTTCTTAATAAGTGTAGAAGTAAAAGAGAATATATTTATTATGTGTAATTGGCAATTGTGTGGGACTAGAAAAAGAATAGAAGTTGTTAAAAGGAGAATAAGTTACAGAACAATAAGTTTCCATTTTTTTATGGGGTAGAGGACGAATAAACTGAATATAGAATACTTTTTTTCTTTTTACATAAATTTCAATGGGTTTTTAATGGATATTCTCACACTACCTTTCATATTTTGAATTTTACGACCACTGTTAACAAATTTTCTTTCACGGTTTGTGTTCTAGAGTGGGCCAAGACCTGCCCATCCGTCGGGCAGGCCATGCCCAACATTCTTTGGGGAAGGCCCAACAAGGCCCAAATCCCCCATATCAGGCACATATCTAAATACGCCGTGCAGACCCTCCCCTGTCGGGCAGAACCACACGTCTTTCACACGATCTCCACGTGCCCACCCCGCAGGAACACGTCATCAGGAAACTACCCACCTCTGAAAGAGCAGGTCAGCCCACTTTCCTGAGATAACGGGACAGTTGATCTAGGGCGAAGACCACGTGCTGGTCTTCGCTATGCCACATAAGCCTAGCAGTCACTTGGGTTGGGCCTGGCATTCTGGCCCAATGCAAGTGACCTTTGGCCGTGCGTTGGGGTTTCACTATAAATACCCTCTCTTGCTAGAGGGTCAGTTATTCCATTCTCTACACCATTTCTGTATTTTCTCCCACTCTGATACTTTACTCCTTTAAGAAGTAAAGTGTCTTGCAGGTACACCCCCTCCTTCTCCCTATCTCCACTGAACAACTACCAATCGTCGATGCAAGGCCAATCAGCAATCTCTTTTGATCAGGTACGATCTATTTGTTTTTGATATAATTTTGTAGCAGTTTAGAGTATTATAATGTTTTTTTTTACAAACTAAATTTTCATATTTTGAATTAAGCAATCATGTTAAAAGCCTATAAATTAGTATTGTTCTTTTAAAAAATTTCAAGATCAAATTCTAAAATTATTACTTATTTTTATTTACTAATTCTATATTCACTTAGGTATAACTATATTAATAGAAAATGTCAAAAACATATTTGTTTTGTAATAAAAAGTAAAAAATACTTTATATTATATTAAAAAATTTAATGAAGTATTTTCGATTCAACCTAGGCCCGACTCTAGTATGAACTTTAAACCTTGAACTCTTATCTACACCGATTTCTTTTTTTGTTAGTTTTAACTACCGTAATAGATACTATTAATTAGATATTAAATATAAAAATTTACGAACAATTTGTAGTTCTCATATCGTAATTGAGTCCCACAAATTTTAAAATAGGAATATTTTCATTTTTATCTTTTTCAATTAACTTGACTCTTTTAAATTCACAACATCATCAGTTACTTAAATTTTGAATACACCCTTACTTATTGTTTCCTTTCTTTTATGCAATCTATACTTTAAAAAGGAATTAATACATCGTTTTAATTTCTAATTGTGATTAATGGGATTAACGTGCTTCCTATATTAATGGTTAGTTTTGTTGATTTTCAATATAAAATTAATAATATTTACTAACTTTTTATTATTAATAGTAGATAGAGGAATGAATATGTGAATAGAGGTATAAAAATAACGGTAAATATTTAGAAAAATAATTTTAAATGATTCTTTAGTAATTTAAATGAATAAATGATTTTGGACGTATTTTTGTGTGAGCAAAAGAGAAGACACTTATTATGAATATGATAGATTAATTAAATTTCTTTCATGAAAGTTTGATTTGTTAAAGCCATACTAATTATCATAAAAATTGATATAAAAATCAATTCTTAATTCAAATAATTAAAACATACGCCTATGTATTTATCGATAAATGTAATAAAAACATACCATCAAATCACAATTACAAATAATTCTATTGAATAATTTAATTCTCTTTATCCAAATTTTATAAATTATGCCTAAACATTGACTTCCAAAATTACCTTTTGGTAACATAAAAATGTGGAAATTAAAGTATGATTTGAAACCAAGATTTATAGTATAAGATAATGTCGTACATGGTCCAATGTAAATATTCAAACACGTGAAATAAGATATGACATGCCCAGGACAATTTTGTGAATCAACGAAATACTTTATTTTCTTCAATAGAATTAGTAATAAAGAATAATCATTTTCCAAACTTTGAGGAACTCAATAAAGAAAAAGACATATAGTTCAAAAAGGGTCATCTTAAATTCTAAATATCATGCTCAAAAGAGAGATGCAAAAATAAGAAAGAAAAAAGTGTTTAAGGTTTTTATAATATGAACAACAAAACTTATGAAAATAATAGTTATAAAGATAATATGTATATTAAAACATATATAGCCTAAACTACCCTAATTCAGATTATACCAAAAGCTCCATTGCATATTATTTAAAAATGAATATGATGGAGACCAAACTTAACCAAACAATTTGAAGACTCAATTCTCCCTAATTTTCCTGTTTCTTTTAACATAGAAGATTCTAGAACTTTTAAAAAGGAGTTAAACATTTAATTTATTTTCTCAGACAAGCGATAAAGTCTATAGATGCGCTGTAATAAAAACCGTATCGGACTGGACGCTTTGACCTGTTGAGCAGGAAACCAGAACAGTGGCCTGTCCAATTAAGTTAAATAACCTATCAAAAAAAACTATGGAAACTGATTGAGAACCACTGTAATCGGGAAAAACTAGAGCATCATGTGGTTTAAATAAAAAATAAAATTTAAATCATATTATTTAAAAATGAATATGATGGAGAACAAACTTAACCAAACACTTTGAAGACTCAATTCTCCCTAATTTTCCTGTTTGTTTTAACATAGAAGATTCTAGAACTTTTAAAAAGGAGTTAAACATTTAATTTATTTTCTCAAACAAGCGATAAAGTCTATAGATGCGCTGTAATAAAAACCGTATCGGACTGGACGCTTTGACCTGTTGAGCAGGAAACCAGAACAGTGGCCTGTCCAATTAAGTTAAATAACCTATCAAAACAAAAACTATGGAAACTGATTGAGAACCACTGAAATCGGGAAAAACTAGAGCATCATGTGGTTTAAATAAAAAATAAAATTTAAATCTTAGAAAGAGAATGACTCGTGATCTTCTAAAGAAATTTTTAAAATTCCTTCTTAATAAGTGTAGAAGTAAAAGAGAATATATTTATTATGTGTAATTGGCAATACTGTGGGATTAGAAAAAGAATAGAAGTTGTTAACAGGAGAATAAGTTACAGAACAATAAATTTCCATTTTTTTTATGGGGTAGAGGACGAATAAACTGAATATAGAATACTTTTTCTTTTTACATAAATTTCAATGTGTTTTTAATGGATATTCTCACACTACCTTTCATATTTTGAATTTTACGACCACTGTTAAAAATTTCGCTTTGACCTGTTGAGCAGGAAACCAGAACAGTGGCCTGTCCAATTAAGTTAAATAACCTCTCAATACAAAAACTATGGAAACTGATTGAGAACCACTGAAATCGGGAAAAACTAGAGCATCATGTGGTTTAAATGAAAAATAAATTTTAAATCTTAGAAAGAGAATGACGCGTGATCTTCTAAAGAAGTTTTTAAAATTCCTTCTTAATAAGTGTAGAAGTAAAAGAGAATATATTTATTATGTGTAATTGGAAATTTGTGTGGGACTAGAAAAAGAATAGAAGTTGTTAAAAGGAGAATAAGTTACAGAACAATAAGTTTCCATTTTTTTTATGGGGTAGAGGACGAATAAACTGAATATAGAATACTTTTTTCTTTTTACATAAATTTCAATGGGTTTTTAATGGATATTCTCACACTACCTTTCATATTTTGAATTTTACGACCACTGTTAAAAAATTTTCTTTCACGGTTTGTGTTCTAGAGTGGGCCAAGACCTGCCCATCCGTCGGGCAGGCCATGCCCAACATTCTTTGGGGAAGGCCCAACAAGGCCCAAATCCCCCATATCGGGCACATATCTAAATACGTCGTGCAGATCCTCCCCTGTCGGGCAGAACCACACGTCTTTCACACGATCTCCACGTGCCCACCCCGCAGGAACACGTCATCAGGAAACTACCCACCTCTGAAAGAGCAGGTCAGCCCACCTTCCAGAGATCACGGGACAGTTGATCTAGGGCGAAGACCACGTGCTGGTCTTCGCTATGCCACATAAGCCTAGCAGTCACTTGGGTTGGGCCTGGCATTCTGGCCCAATGCAAGTGACAGTTGGCCCTGCGTTGGGGTTTCACTATAAATACCCTCTCTTGCTAGAGGGTCAGTTATTCCATTCTCTACACCATTTCTGTATTTTCTCCCACTCTGATACTTTACTCCTTTAAGAAGTAGAGTGTCTTGCAGGTACACCCCCTCCTTCTCCCTATCTCCGGTGAACAACTACCAATCGTCGACGCAAGGCCAATCAGCAATCTCTTCTGATCAGGTACGATCAATTTGTTTTTGATATAATTTTGTAGCAGTTTAGAGTATTATAATGTTTGTTTTACAAACTAAATTTTCATAATTTGAATTAAGCAATCATGTTAAAAGCCTATAAATTAGTATTGTTCTTTTAAAAAATTTCAAGATCAAATTCTAAATTTATTACTTATTTTTATTTACTAATTCTATATTCACTTAGGTATAACTATATTAATAGAAAATGTCAAAAACATATTTGTTTTGTAATAAAAAGTAAAAAATACTTTATATTATATTAAAAAATTTAATGAAGTATTTTCGATTCGACCTAGGCCCGACTCTAGTATAAACTTTAAACCTTGAACTCTTATCTACACCGATTTATTTTTTGTTATTTTTAACTACTGTAATAGATACTATTAATTAGATATTAAATATAAAAATTTACGAACAATTTGTAGTTCTCATATCGTAATTGAGTCCCACAAATTTTAAAATAGGAATAATTTCATTTTTATCTTTTTCAAATAACTTGACTCTTTTAAATTCACAACATCATCAGTTACTTAAATTTTGAAAACACCCTTAATTATTGTTTCCTTTCTTTTATGCAATCTATACTTTAAAAAGGCATTAATACATCGTTTTAATTTCTAATTGTGATCAATGGGATTAACGTGCTTCCTATATTAATGGTTAGTTTTGTTGATTTTCAATATAAAATTAATAATATTTACTAACATTTTATTATTAATTTTAGATAGAGGAATGAATATGTGAATAGAGGTATAAAAATAACGGTAAATATTTAGAAAAATAAGTTTAAATGATTCTTTAGTAATTTATATGAATAAATGATTTTGGACGTATTTTTGTGTGAGCAAAAGAGAAGACACTTATTATGAATATGATAGATTAATTAATTTTCTTTCATGAAAGTTTGATTTGTTAAAACCATACTAATTATCATAAAAATTGATATAAAAATCAATTCTTAATTCAAATAATTAAAGCATACGCCTATGTATTTATCGATAAATGTAATAAAAACATACCATCAAATCACAATTACAAATATTTCTATTGAATAATTTTTAAATGTTCTTTCTAAATGTATGTGGTTTCATGGTGTAGTTGGTTATCACATTAGTCTAACACACTGAAGGTCCCCAGTTCAAACCTGGGCGAAGCCAAGATGTTTAATTCTTTATCCATATTTTATAATTTATGCCTAAACATTGACTTCGAAAATTACGTTTTGGTAACATAAAAATGTGTAAATTGAAAGTATGATTTGAAACCAAGATTTATAGTATAAGATAATGTTGTACCTGGTCCAATGTAAATATTCAAACATTGTGAGTCAACGAAATACTTTATTTTCTTCAATAGAACTAGTAATAAAGAATAATCATTTTCCAAACTTTGAGGAACTCAATAAAGAAAAAGACATATAGTTCAAAAAGGGTCATCTTAAATTCTAAATATCATGCTTAAAAGAGAGATACAAAAATAAGAAAGAAAAAAGTGTTTAAGGTTTTTATAATATGAACAACATAAATTATGAAAATAATAGTTATAAAGATAATGTGTATATTAAAACATATATAGCCTAAACTACCCTTATTCAGATTATAACAAAAGCTCCATTGCATATTATTTAAAAATGAATATAATGGAGACCAAACTTAACCAAACACTTTGAAGACTCAATTCTCCCTAATTTTCCTGTTTGTTTTAACATAGAAGATTCTAGAACTTTTAAAAAGGAGTTAAACATTTAATTTATTTTCTCAAACAAGTGATAAAGTCTATAGATGCGCTGTAACAAAAACCGTATCGGACTGGACGCTTTGACCTGTTGAGCAGGAAACCAGAACAGTGGCCTGTCCAATTAAGTTAAATAACCTATCAAAACAAAAACTATGGAAACTGATTGAGAACCACTGAAATCGGGAAAAACTAGAGCATCATGTGGTTTAAATAAAAAATAAAATTTAAATCTTAGAAAGAGAATGACTCGTGATCTTCTAAAGAAATTTTTAAAATTCCTTCTTAATAAGTGTAGAAGTAAAAGAGAATATATTTATTATGTGTAATTGGCAATCGTGTGGGACTAGAAAAAGAATCGAAGTTGTTAAAAGGAGAATAAGTTACAGAACAATAAATTTCCATTTTTTTATGGGGTAGAGGAAGAATAAACTGAATATAGAATACTTTTTTCTTTTTACATAAATTTCAATGGATTTTTAATGGATATTCTCACACTACCTTTCATATTTTGAATTTTACGACCACTGTTAAAAATTTTGCTTTCAAGGTTTGTGTTCTAGAGTGGGCCAAGACCTGCCCATCCGTCGGGCAGGCCATGCCCAACATTCTTTGGGGAAGGCCCAAATCCCCCATATTGGGCACAGATCTAAATACGTCGTGCAGACCCTCCCCTGTCGGGCAGAACCACACGTATTTCACACGATCTCCACGTGCCCACCCCGCAAGAACACATCATCAAGAAACTACCCACCTCTGAAAGAGCAGGTCAGCCCACCTTCCAGAGATCACGGGACAGTTGATCTAGGGCGAAGACCACGTGCTGGTCTTTGCTATGCCACATAAGCCCTAGCAGTCACTTGGGTTGGGCCTGGCATTCTGGCCCAATGCAAGTGACCGTTGGCCTTGCGTTGGGGTTTCACTATAAATACCCTCTCTTGCTAGTGGGTCAATTATTCCTTTCTCTACACCATTTCTGTATTTTCTCCCACTCAGATCCTTTACGCCTTTAAAAATTAGAGTGTCGTGCAGATACACCCCCTCCTTCTCCCTATCTCCGGTGAACAGCTAGCAATCGTCGACGCATGACCAATCAACAATCTCTTCTGATCAGGTACGATCGATTTGTTTTTGATATAATTTTGTAGCAGTTTAGAGTATTATAATGTTTGTTTTACAAACTAAATTTTAATATTTTGAATTAAGCAATCATGTTAAAAGCCTATAAATTAGTATTGTTCTTTTTAAAAATTTCAAGATCAAATTCTAAATTTATTACTTATTTTTAGTTACTAATTCTATATTCAGTTAGGTATAACTATATTAATAGAAAATGTCAAAAACATATTTGTTTTGTAATAAAAAGTAAAAAATACTTTATATTATATTAAAAAATTTAATGAAGTATTTTCGATTCGACCTAGGCCCGACTCTAGTATGAACTTTAAACCTTGAACTCTTATCTACACCGATTTATTTTTTGTTAGTTTTAACTACTGTAATAGATACTATTAATTAGATATTAAATATAAAAATTTACGAACAATTTGTAGTTCTCATATCGTAATTGTGTCCCACAAATTTTAAAATAGGAATATTTTCATTTTTATCTTTTTTAATTAACTTGACTCTTTTAAATTCACAACATCATCGGTTACTTAAATTTTGAAAACACCCTTAATTATTGTTTCCTTTCTTTTATGCAATCTATACTTTAAAAAGGCATTAATACATCGTTTTAATTTCTAATTGTGATTAATGGGATTAACGTGCTTCCTATATTAATGGTTAGTTTTGTTGATTTTCAATATAAAATTAATAATATTTACTAACATTTTATTATTAATAGTAGATAGAGGAATGAATATGTGAATAGAGGTATAAAAATAACGGTAAACATTTAGAAAAATAATTTTAAATGATTCTTTAGTAATTTAAATGAATAAATGATTTTGGACGTATTTTTGTGTGAGCAAAAGAGAAGACACTTATTATGAATATGATAGATTAATTAATTTTCTTTCATGAAAGTTTGATTTGTTAAAACCATACTAATTATCATAAAAATTGATATAAAAATCAATTCTTAATTCAAATAATTAAAACATACGCCTATGTATTTATCGATAAATGTAATAAAAACATTCCATCAAATCACAATTACAAATATTTCTATTGAATAATTTTTAAATGTTCTTTCTAAATGTATGTGGTTTTGTGGTGTAGTTGGTTATCACGTCAGTCTAACACACTGAAGGTCCCCAGTTCGAGCCTGGGCGAAGCCAAGATGTTTAATTCTTTATCCAAATTTTATAAATTATGCCTAAATATTGACTTCGAAAATTACCTTTTGGTAACATAAAAATGTACATATAGTTCAACAAGGGTCATCTTAAATTCTAAATATCATGCTCAAAAGTGAGATACAAAAATAAGTAAGAAAAAAGTGTTTAAGGTTTTTATAATATGAACAACAAAACTTATGAAAATAATAGTTATAAAGATAATATGTATATTAAAACATATATAGCCGAAACTACCCTAATTCAGATTATAACAAAAGCTCCATTGCATATTATTTAAAAATGAATATGATGGAGACCAAACTTAACCAAACAATTTGAAGACTCAATTCTCCCTAATTTTCCTGTTTGTTTTAACATAGAAGATTCTAGAACTTTTAAAAAGGAGTCAAACATTTAATTTATTTTCTCAAACAAGCGATAAAGTCTATAGATGCGCTGTAATAAAAACCGTATCGAACTGGACGCTTTGACCTGTTGAGCAGAAAACCAGAACAGTGGCATGTCCAATTAAGTTAAATAACCTATCAAAACAAAAACTATGGAAACTGGTTGAGAACCACTGAAATCGGGAAAAACTAGAGCATCATGTGGTTTAAATAAAAAATAAAAGTTAAATATTAGAAAGAGAATGACTCGTGATCTTCTAAAGAAATTTTTAAAATTCCTTCTTAATAAGTGTAGAAGTAAAAGAGAATATATTTATTATGTGTAATTGGCAATTGTGTGGGACTAGAAAAAGAATAGAAGTTGTTAAAAGGAGAATAAGTTACAGAACAATAAGTTTCCATTTTTTTTTATGGGGTAGAGGACGAATAAACTGAATATAGAATACTTTTTTCTTTTAACATAAATTTCAATGGGTTTTTAATTGATATTCTCACACTACCTTTCATATTTTGAATTTTACGAGCACTGTTAAAAATTTTGCTTTCATGGTTTGTGTTCTAGAGTGGGCTAAGACCTACCCATCTGTCGGGCAGGCCATGCCCAACACTCTTTGGGGAAGGCCCAACAAGGCCCAAATCCCCCATATCAGGCACAGATCTTAATACACCGTGCAGACCCTCCCCTGTCGGGCAGAACCGCACGTCTTTCACACGATCTCCACGTGCCCACCCCGCAGGAACACGTCATCAGGAAACTATCCACCTCTGAAAGAGCAGGTCAGCCCACCTTCAAGAGATCACGGGACAGTTGATCTAGAGCGAAGACCACGTGCTGGTCTTCGCTATGCCACATAAGCCCTAGCAGTCACTTGGGTTGGGCCTGGCATTCTGGCCCAATGCAAGTGACTGTTGGCCCTGCGTTGGGGTTTCACTATAAATACCCTATCTTGCTAGAGGGTCAGTTATTCCATTCTCTACACCATTTCTGTATTTTCCCCCACTCTGATCCCTTACTCCTTTAAGAAGTAGAGTGTCTTGCAGATACACCCCCTCATTCTCCCTATCTCCGGTGAACAGCTACCAATCGTCGACGCATGGCCAATCAGCAATCTCTTCTGATCAGGTACGATCGATTTGTTTTTGATATAATTTTGTAGCAGTTTAGAGTATTATAATGTTTGCTTTACAAACTAAATTTTCATATTTTGAATTAAGCAATCATGTTAAAAGCCTATAAATTATTATTGTTCTTTTAAAAAATTTCAAGATCAAATTCTAAATTTATTACTTATTTTTATTTACTAATTCTATATTCACTTAGGTATAACTATATTAATAGAAAATGTCAAAAACATATTTGTTTTGTAATAAAAAGTAAACAATAATTTATATTATATTAAAAAATTTAATGAAGTATTTTCGATTCGACCTAGGCTCGACTCTAGTATGAACTTTAAACCTTGAACTCTTATCTACACCGATTTATTTTTTATTAGTTTTAACTACTGTAATAGATACTATTAATTAGATATTAAATATAAAAATTTACGAACATTTTGTAGTTCTCATATCGTAATTGAGTTCCACAAATTTTAAAATAGGAATATTTTCATTTTTATCTTTTTCAATTAACTTGACTCTTTTAAATTCACAACATCATCAGTTACTTAAATTTTGAAAACACCCTTACTTATTGTTTCCTTTCTTTTATGCAATATATACTTTAAAAAGGAATTAATACATCGTTTTTGATCTGACCTGATCAGGAGGGGATCACGGGCTGGCCACACGCTGTTGGGCTGCTACCTGTTCACTGGTGATGAGGAGGAGAAGGGGGGTGTACCTACAAGACACTCCGGTGCCAAAGTAAGAAATTGGGCAGAGTGAGAGCAAAGTACAGATAGGGCAAGATGTGAATTACCTGACCCTCTTGAGGAAGAGGGTATTTATAGAGAGACCCCAGCGCTGGGCCAACGGTCATTCGAGATGGGCTGGATGACCAGGCCCAACCCTAATGACTGCTAGGGCTTACGTGGCATAGTGAAGACCAGGACGTGGTCTTCGCCCTAGTCCAGCTGCTCCTAGATCTTCGGAAAGTGGGTTTGACCGGCTCTTTCGGAGGTGGGCAGTTGGTTGATGACGTATCCCCGTGGAGGGGAGGCACGTGGAGAACGTGCGCCGGGCACGTTGTTCTCCCTACGGAGGGGAGCTCGGGAGGTTCCCCGGAGCGCGTTGTTCTCCCCGCGGAGGGGAGGAACCAAGGTCGTGCTTTGATGCGCCGGGGTGTGTTCTGTTCGGCTGATAAGAGAGGACGTCGGGATGCTGCTGGAAGCGCTGCTTGTGTCCGGTGGCTTGCCCTGCTCGTCTTGCGGGACGCACGTGCCCGGCGTGCCCGATTCGCTCGTTGGACCGTACGTGGTATTGGGCCTGCCGAGGTCGGGCCCAGACCGGAACAGGAGCCCCCCAAGTCGAAGCTCTGAGGAGAGAGCGAGGACTTAAGATCGCTGTGTCGGGGAGAGAGGTAGCGAAACGGGAGGTTTGTCGGGATTCGTGCGTGGCGGAACGGACGCTCGCGCGGGGATCTCCGGTCGTCGGCGGAGCGGGGGAAAAGCAGGCGAAGGGGCGCGACTGTCAGGTTGCTGCCACGTGTCGTGCGTTAAGCGGTTGTAGGGGCGGCTACCCTATGTCATTAATGAGCCTAGCGTCGCTTCGAATCCCGCACCGAGTTATAAATACAGGGGTCCCCGCTCATTTTCTACTTTTCACTCTGCTGTCTTGCCTGCGAAGCTCTGATATCTTTGCTCGTTCGTCGTATGCTGCCTATCGCCGCCGCACCGTTAGGTCCTTCCCTCCATTCGCCGCCGTTACAAGTGAGTTCTCCTTTCTCTTCCCTTTTATTTCCGTCGTTTGATTAGAATGTGTGGTCGGGGCATGATGAATTCCCCGAGGAGGGACGCAAGATCCACCGTATCTGGCGATTTTTCTGGTGAGTGTCCCGGGGAGAATCGGTTGTTCCGATGAGTGTCCCGAGGACGGGGGCTTTCTCTGATGAATGCCCCGGGGACGAGTGCTTTGTCTGATGAACGCCCCAGGGATGCGTGCTTTTTCTGGTGACCGTCCCGCGGAGGGATGGCGGGTCGGCTTTAGACGCCCCGAGGAGGGTCGACGGGGAGCGCGTGTTTGCTCGCCGTTCTCTGGCCTTTGTCGCCCTTTCACTTGACCTGCGGTGGAAGGGTGGATTTGATCCTGGCTATCGAATTCACCGTTGTCCTCTGCTTTTCAGGTGTAGATGTCGGCTTTGGTACCGGGGATAATGGTCGAAGACAACGAACCCGAGGTCCCGGACTTTGATGACGAGCGCATCGCCCCGTCCGAAGAATGGGCGGCTGAGGAGCCGATGTCCACCCCATTATGTTTTGTGGCCAATGCGTCCGACGTGTACGCCACCGTCGAGGATACGCCTATAGGGGAGCCGCAGTATTGGCAGGTGTACCGACCGAAAGAGCATCATCGCATCTGCTCGCGTTATGGGCGGCGGATGTTCCCGATGCACGAGTTCTACTTTAAAGAGGCTCGGCTCCGGTTACCGTTCTCCTCCTTTCATCTGGGGCTCTTTGATTGGTTGCGCTTGGCCCCGTCCCAACTGCACCCCAACGCCTTGGCTTTCATCCGCGCCTTCGAGGTGGTGTGCTTATACCTCGAGGTGGAGCCGACGGTACCATTGTTTTTCCGTATCTTCCACTTACAGCGGCAGACGGTGAATGGCCGCCACGGATGGGTCTCATTTAAACAACCGACCAAGCCCTTCAAGGCGTATAGTGATTCCGTCAAGGATTTCAAAATCCGGTTCTTCCTCGTTAAACCGATCACACAGCAGGGCTCGGATACTCTTTTCGACGAGGGCGAGCGAATGGTGGACGGCCAACGGTTACTCGCGTGGCTTCCCAAGATACATCTGTTGTGGACCGCGGAGCATTTCAACCGAGGTACGGACAGGTATATCGTACGAGCGGGGACCCTCGAGGAGAAAGACATGGCCGCCTATCTGAAAATAGTCGCCTTTGTGCGGTCTCTTCCTCCGTCGAAGCTGGTGACGCCCGACGGTCGGTATATCCTTGACGTGCAGGGGAATGTGCGAACTAAGAAGCGACTGATTAATACCAAGACCCTGCTCGGTTGTGCGACCGGGGCGGCCGCTCTGGATTATCTAGGTAGGAATGTTCATTTTCTCCCCGTGGTCGGGGTTCTGGCTGTCACTAACTCTTTCATTGTTTTTGCAGCGAACATGTCTTCCGTCGAGGAGCGGGTGAAGCAGTTGCGCGCTACCAGGAATGCCGCGGTCCCGAGGACGCGGGTGAGTCAGCTGGTCGGACAGGAGGTCGTGACGCCGGGAGGGCAGAGTTCGTCTTCTTCGCCTCAAGGGAGTCAGTCTCCTACGTCTCAAGGAGCATCGAAAAGGCAGAGGTCCGAGGAGCCCCGAGGTGTGGTAGATCTGACGGTCGGTTCGGCCGAGGAAGGTTATGTCGTCCCGCCCTGCCATCAGCATCCGGGCTATTTTCATGGTGCTCTCTCTTCCACCGTCTCCGCCGGGGAGGTGAAGGCTGTCCGCCAGGCCGATCGAGAGTCTCGTCGATGTGTCCTGGCAGAGGATTTGGCTGCGATGATGCAGACGTTCACGACGGCTCTTGTGCTGAACGAGGAGGGTTGTTCCGCCGCCGAGCTGTCCAAATTGCAGGGGGATCTTACCTTTATGCAGTCGCGGTTGGCCAAGCTCACTGAGGAATTGGAGAAGAGCCAGAAGGACGTCGCTGATCAGCGTAAACGAGCAGAGGGTGCCGAGGGGAAAGTGACCTCGCTGGAGGAGAAGTTGGGGGAGGCAACAGCCGAGGTGCAGGCGCTGAAGGTTCGTACGGAAGTCTTGGACAGTGCACTTCGTCCGGCCGAGGACGAGACAGATGGAGATCGACGGTTAATAACTCGTGCTGACCTGATTGCCCGTATCTCGGTGCTGGAAGGTGACTGTTTGGAGGCTGTCGAGGTCGGATTTAAGAACGCTGTCGAGCAGATTCAGGTCGCCAACCCCGGCGTTGTGCTGGTCGTGGAGGGGATCGGGCCATATCACGAGATCATTGACGGGAAGGTGGTCGATCCATATCTCGTTGTTCCTAAGGAGGATCCCGCGGCTGCTGATCAGGCGGACGAGGTAGCATGAGTTGTCGGGCCTACGTGCTCGTTATTTTTATGGCATGCGTGCCGACATTTGTGACTTATCTCTCTTTGGGCCTGCGTGCTCTGTTTTTGTAACATTAACTACTGGGCTGGTGCCCGCTTTTTGCTTAATATATTTTTTGTGAATTTTCTAAGTGTGCGCTCGGTATTTGCATGATGTTTATGCTCGTTTTTCGTATTTATTTGTTTCTTTGAATGTTTTTGACATGCATGTCTCGATATGCCCTGGGTCTGTTCGGGTGTTAGCTCGACGACTTGTTACCGGTGGTGAAGGGAACCGGCCGGTTTGGCCGGCGGCGTAGCCGGGCCGTTTCGGGGGTAGTTCTCCCCGGGGCGTGGACGTCTCATCGCGAGCTGGGTGTCCTGCCGATTTTGGTACGGCGGCGGGGGATCTCGGTCGAGTTGTTCCTTGCCGAGCAAGGCCGTCTGCCCGCGCACACGAGAGGCAGGGCTTGCTTTTCTTTGGTCGCTAGTGGACGCGGGGGTGTGCGGTGGTACCATGTCGCCCCCCCAGTGGTCGGAACGATGGGTCGTCGCGGGCGATGTTCTAACTGTAGTACCGCTTAAGCTTCGCGGCGTTCCATGGTCGAGCTAGTCGTTCACCGTGCAGGTTTTCGAGGTAATAGGCCCCGTGCTCCGTTTTGTCCCAGACTCGGTAAGGGCCTTCCCAGTTCGCAGCCAGTTTGCCCTCGTGGGAGTCTTTCTGGTTTCTGCGTAGAACTAAGTCGCCTGTTTGAAAGTCGCGTTTTAGGACTTTGTTGTTGTGGCGAAGTGTGACTTGTTGCTTCAGCCGGGCTTCACGAAGGGCTGCCCCTGAGCAGATTTCTTCGACGAGGTCGAGCTCTTCTCGGAGGGCGCCGTCGTTGTCGTCGGTGCCCAGGGGAGCTTCCGTTCGTCGGGATGGTTCGCAAATTTCGACCGATATCACGGCCTCGGTTCCGTACGTGAGGCGAAATGGGGTTTCCCCCGTGGTTGAGTGGGGAGTGGTGCGGTATGCCCAGAGGACGCTGTGGAGCTCTTCGACCCATGCTTGTTTGGCGTCGCCGATTCGTCGGCTGAGTCCCCTGAGTATGACTCTGTTCGCCGATTCCGCCTGACCGTTTGTCTGAGGGTGTTCGACCGAGGCGAAGTGGTGTTTGGTTCCGAGCTTGGTGACGAAGTCGTGGAAGTTTTTGTCCGTGAATTGAGTGCCGTTGTCGGTGACAATGGCGAGTGGGACCCCGAATCTGGCGAGGATGTTGCATTTGTAGAATCGGAGTATGTTATGGGCGGTGATTTTGGCCAGTGCTTCGGCCTCGATCCATTTAGTGAAGTAGTCAACTCCCACGATGAGGTACTTGTTCTGGTAGGAACCTAGGGGGAAGGGCCCGAGGATGTCCAGCCCCCACCAGGCGAATGGCCATGGAGATTAGAGGGGCGTGAGGTCGGTTGGAGGGGCGAGGTGCATGTCCCCGTGTCGTTGACATTTGTCACATCATTTGACGTGTTCCTTCGCGTCGGATTGCATTGACGGCCAGTAATAGCCTGCTCGTAGGGCCTTTCGTGCGAGGGATCTTCTGCCGAGGTGCTGCGTGTTGATGCCTTCATGGATTTCCTCTAGAATGGTTGCGCTCTGGGACTTATCTATGCATTTGAGGAGTGGGATTGCAAAGCCTCGGCGGTACAGTCGTCCTTCGAGGAGAACGTACGCGCAGGCGCGTCGCCTGGTTGCGCTAGCCTCTCCAGGGTTGGCCGGAAGGTGGCCGGTGCTGAGATAGGTGTGGAGTGGGGTCATCCAGCACTTAGTATCCCCGACGACGTTGATGTCAAGGGGGGTGGTGGTCGCGGTGGTACTTGGTTGCGACAAGATCTCTTGAATGACCGACTTGTGGCCGCCTCGCTTTTTGGTGCTTGCCAGTTTAGAAAGGATGTCGGCGCGGGTGTTCTGCTCGCGAGGGACGTGCTGAATCTCTACTGTGTCGAAACCTCGCAGTTTTTCGGTGATGAGCGCGAGGTATTCGGCGAGGTTATCGTTCTTTGCTTGATATTCGCCTCGGACCTGCGAGGCGACTAGCTGAGAATCTGTGTAGATTCGGATGTCCTTGGCTCCAAGGTCGGATGCCAGGCGAAGGCCGGCCAGAAAGGCTTCGTACTCGGCCTGGTTGTTGGTCGTCGGGAAGGCCAGTGTAAGGGAGACTTCGATGACCGTACCTTCGTCGTTGTCGAGGACGATGCCGGCACCGCTCCCCGTGGAGTTGGAGGAGCCATCCACAAAAATGGTCCATATGTGGTTCCTGGCGGTGTGGTCATCTCGGCGACGAAATTGGCCAAGGCTTGAGCCTTGATGGCGTGCCGACCCTCGTAGGTGATGTCGAACTCGGAGAGTTCTAGCGACCATTTCAGCATGCGTCCGGCCATGTCGGGGCGGCCGAGGAGCTGGCGCATGGGCTGATCGGTGCGGAGCACGATGGCGTGTGCGAGAAAATAATGCCGGAGTCGGCGTGCTGCTGTTATGAGGGCCAGGGCGACCTTCTCGATCATCTGGTACCGGACTTCTGGGTCGTGGAGAGCTTTGCTAGTAAAGTAGATGGGCTTTTGGCCCTCCCCGGATTCGCTGACGAGGACGGCGCTGACGGCTTCGTTGGCTACGGCCAGATATAAGTATAGGGTTTCGCCCGTCGCGGGGCGCGGCAGCACTGGGGGTTCGGATAAGACGCGTTTGAGGTGGCAAAGGGCTTTCTCACATTCGTCCGTCCATTCGAATTTGGTCTCCTTCCTGAGCAGTTTGAAAAATGGGAGGGCGTGTTGGGCCGACTTGGCAATGAATCGTGAGAGGGAGGCAAGCACGCCGTTGAGGGACTGGATGGCCTTCTTCGTGGTAGGCGTGGTGATATTGGAGAAGGCGTGGTATTTGTCCGGATTGGCTTTGATCCCCCGTTCGGTAAAGTAGTAGCCGAGGAATTTACCGGCGCAGACGCCGAAGGTGCACTTCTCCGGGTTGAAACGCATGCGGCACGACCTTGTGGTCTCGAAGACCTTCCGGAGGTGTGCTGCGTGGTCGTCCTCCGTGCCCGATTTGACGATCATGTCGTCCATGTATACTTCGAGCATGTCTCTGATTTCGTCGTGGAAGACACGGTTCATCATCCGCTGGTATGTGGCCCCGGCGTTTTTGAGGCCGAAGGGCATTACGTTATAATAGTAATTTCCCGACGCCATCATGAAGGCCGTGGCTTGTTTATCATGTCCGGCCATCGGGATCTGATTGTATCCCGAGTACGCGTCCATGAAGGACAAGAGCTTGAAGCCCGCGGAGTTGTCGACGAGCTTGTCGATGTTGGGGAGGGGGTAGGCGTCCTTAGGACATGCCCGGTTGAGATCAGTATAGTCAACACACATGCGCCATTTTCCATTATTCTTTTTAACGAGTACAACATTGGACAGCCAGGTTGAATACCGGGCTTCCGAAATAAAATTTGCCTCTAAGAGGTCTTTTACAGCTTGTTCGGCCGCTGCCGATTTTTCGGGGGATTGGCGACGCCAGCGTTGTACAACGGCCTTTGCGGTCGGGTTAATGGACAGTTGGTGGCAGGCGACCTCGGGGTCGAGTCCTGGCATTTCCGCGGCGCTCCAGGCGAAGAGGTCGGCGTTCTCGCGGAGGCAGGCTTGGAGCTGTCGTTTCGCGAGGTCTGGGAGTCCGGCGCCTATCCTCACGGTTTTGCTCGTGTCTTCCCCGAGGGGGACGAGTTCGAATTCTCCGTCCGGGATGGGGCGCGCTGGGTGTGAGGGCTGCCCGTTGACTTCGCTGGTCTTTGTTTCGTGGTCGAGCTCGCCGGTGAAGCGACTGTCGAGTTCAACGGATCTGACCAGCTCCGTTGGTTCGCCCTTTGGCGTTGTGTTTGAAGTTTTCTTCTTGGTCGCTGGAGCGATGGAGTCTAGGCCTTTCAGCGCGGCTTCAAAACATCTTCGGGCGGCCTCGATGTCTCCGTTGAGGGTCACCACGACCCCCCTTCTTGTGTAGTATTTCATCTTCAGGTGGACGGTGGAGGGTACCGCGGTGAGCTCTGCTATCGTCGTCTTTCCCATGATGCATTTATAGAGGGATGGGCATTCGATGACTAAGAAACGAATGCTGATGTCCCTAGCTGTTTCCTCTTCTCCTAAGGTGACTTTCAATTCCATGTATCCCCAAGGTCTCGTCGTCGTCCCGTTGAACCCCTGAAGGTCGGAGCCTACGTAGGGGGAAAGGTTGGATTCGTCGAGCTGGAGAGTTGTGAACAGGTGTGAGTACATGATGTCAACCGAGCTCCCACCGTCGACAAGGAGGCGCCTGACGTTGAAGTTTTCCATTCGGGCACGTATGAGCAGTGGTATGTTGGAATTGGGGGATCCCCCGGGGAGTTCCTCGAGGTAAAATGTGATCGGGTTGGAGCGGCCTCAGAATTTGTCGAGCGTGCTCATTTTGCCGGAGTTGTTCGCGATGAGTTCGTCGAATTTTCTTTTCACGGATCCGATGGACAGACTCCTCGTGGCTCCATCAGAGATGACCATGGCTCTGGGGAAGTATTCCCACCGGCTGGTTGGTCGGATTGGCTCGTCGATTAGGTCGGGCCCTTCGGGGAGACCGATATCTCTGCCCGCGAACCAATCCTCGGGGCGGCTGACACACAACACGACCTGGAGCCTGCTGTTGTCCTCTGGAGAGGGAAGTTCCTCGACTTTCTTGGCTTCTGGAGCCTCTTGCCTAGGTGGTTCGCCTCCTCGGGTGTATCTCTTCAGGTGACCGTCTTTGATCAGAATTTTGATTGCATCCTTGAGATGGATGCAGTCTTCTGTCATGTGCCCGTGGCTCCTGTGAAATCGGCAATATTTCGATTTGTCCAGGTTTGGTTTGGGGGGTGTCGGTCGCGGGAAACGGACACCTCCCTGTACGAATTCTGTTTTGGCGCATTCGGCCAGTATGCGCTCGCGGGAAGAGACTAAGGCCGTGTATTCCGTGAATCGGCCGGCAGGGCCACGCGGTTCATGTTGTTTGCGGGGCTCGCGGGGGCGGTCTTCGCGACGGCGGTCTCCCCCTCGTCGATGGCTCGAGGCTCCGTCGTCTCGGTGTCCGCGGGGGGCTTCCCGGTCTCGGGTGTCTCGAGCGGAGTTGGCCGCTTGCGTTTCTTCGAATCGGATATAGTGCGCGGCCCTGTCGACGAAGTCTTGGAGTGATGTTGGTCGGTGTATGCCTACGGCCTCGTAGAACTTGGAGTCGTGGCGCAGACCTTGTTCCATTAAGTAGCGTTTCATCTCGTCTGACGTTGTCACCTGCACCGCTTCCCAATTGAATCTCTCGATGTACTTTCGGAGAGGCTCGTCGAGGCCCTGGATGATCGCCGCGAGGACTGATTCCGTCTTCGGGTGGCGTCGGGACACCGTAAAGTGTTTGGAGAACAGGTCTTTCAAGACCCTCCATGATGTAACTGATTCGGGCTCCAGACTTTTATACCAGGTCATAGCGCCCTTCCTCAGAGTCGTCGGGAAGAGTCTGCACTTGATGGCTCCCCGGACGTTTCGGTAATCGAGCATGGCCTCGATGTCTTCTAGGTGGTCGTCCGGGTCGGATGTGTCGTCGTATGTCGATAGCGTCGGGGGCTTCTCTATCCCTTGGGGTATGGGGGCAGCCATGATCTCTCGGGACAGCGGGGTGCGGTAATTGTCCTCGTCGTTGGGTGCCGGGGATAGATGGGGGGATGAGCCGTTCAAAACAGGGCCCTGGCTTCGGGTCCTCGACCTCCTGCCTGAGTTTTCGCCTCGGGGATCCCCGGTCGGGATCGCCGCGATGCTTTGGTTCCGCTCGCGAACTTGTCTTGCTGGGTACCTGGTGCGTTCTCGCGCTACCTGCGCACGGTGTCTCTCCAGTCGTGGTCGGCGATTTCTGGGTCGAGGTGAGGGGCTCCTCGAACCTCTGTTCTGGTCTTCTCGTGGGGGGTACCTCGGGGGACCGATGCATTCTAATGCTCCAATTCTCACATTTTGTTGGAACAGTAGCTGGTTCGTCTGGTTGATGGCCGTAAAGAGGGCGGCCACCGTTGGGTCCGCTTCCGCCGGAATGGGAACGGGGTGGGATGCTGGCGGGCTCGGGGGCCGGTGGTCGACCTGAAGGGGCCGCTCCGCGGATGACGGTGAGGCAGTTTGGCCGTCCCTTTCGTCGGTTTCCGCCGGACGCGTCGTCCCTGTCTGCTTGTTTCTGTTGGTGGTGACGTTGAGCACGAGGTCGTGCGGAGTGCCGTCGCGGTGTGGACTAGCCATGATCGTTGAGGTTTGGTGAAACTTTTGGTTTACTGCTCGGAGTAACGGGGAAGTTTCGGGTTCCCACAGACGGCGCCACTGATCTGACCTGATCAGGAGGGGATCACGGGTTGGCCACACGCTGTTGGGCTGCTACCTGTTCACCGGTGATGAGGAGGAAAAGGGGGGTGTACCTGCAAGACACTCCGATGCCAAAGTAAGAAATTTGGCAGAGTGAGAGCAAAGTACAGAAAGGGCAAGATGTGAATTACCTGGCCCTCTTGAGGAAGAGGGTATTTATAGAGAGACCTCAGCGCTGGGCCAACAGTCATTCGAGATGGGCTGGATGACCAGGACCAACCCTAATGACTGCTAGGGCTTACGTGGCATAGTGAAGACCAGGACGTGGTCTTCGCCATAGTCCAACTGCTCCTAGATCTCCGGAAAGTGGGTTTGACCTGCTCTTTCGGAGGTGGGCAGTTGGTTGATGACGTGTCCCCACGGAGGGGAGGCACGTGGAGAACGTGCCCAGGCACGTTGTTCTCCCCGCGGAGGGGAGCTCGGGAGGTTCCCTAGAGCGCGTTGTTCTCCCCGCGGAGGGGAGGAACCAAGGTCGTGCTTTGATGCGCCGGGGTGTGTTCTGTTCGGATGATAAGAGAGGACATCGGGATGCTACTAGACGCGCTGCTTATGTCCGGTGGCGTGCCCTGCTCGTCTTGCGGGACGCACGTGCCCGGCGTGCCCGATTCGCTCGTTGGACCGTACGTGGTATTGGGTCTGCCGAGGTCGGGCCCAGACCGGAACAGTTTTAATTTCTAATTGTGATTAATGGGATTAACGTGCTTCCTATATTAATGGTTAGTTTTGTTGATTTTCAATATAAAATTAATAATATTTACTAACATTTTATTATTAATAGTAGATAGAGGAATGAATATGTGAATAGAGGTATAAAAATAACGGTAAATATTTAGAAAAATAATTTTAAATGATTCTTTAGTAACTTAAATGAATAAATGATTTTGGACGTATTTTTGTGTGAAAAAAAGAGAAGACACTTATTATGAATATGATAGATTAATTAATTTTCTTTCATGAAAGTTTGATTTGTTAAAACCATACTAATTATCATAAAAATTGATATAAAAATCAATTCTTAATTCAAATAATTAAAACATACGCCTATGTATTTATCGATAAATGTAATAAAAACATACCATCAAATCACAATTACAAATATTTCTATTGAATAATTTTAAAATGTTCTTTCTAAATGTATTTGGTTTCATGGTGTAGTTGGTTATCACGTCAGTCTAACACACCGAAGGTCCCCAGTTCGATCCTGGGCGAAGCCAAGATGTTTAATTCTTTATCCAAATTTTATAAATTATGCCTAAACATTGACTTCGAAAAAATAAAAATGTGTAAATTAAAGTATGATTTGAAACCAAGATTTATAGTATAAGATAATGTCGTACATGGTCCAATGTAAATATTCAAACACGTGAAAAAAGATAAGACATGCCCAGGACAATTTTGTGAATCAACGAAATACTTTATTTTCTTCAATAGAACTAGTAATAAAGAATAATCATTTTCCAAACTTTGAGGAACTCAATAAAGAAAACGACATATAGTTCAAAAAGGGTCATCTTAAATTCTAAATATCATGCTCAAAAGAGAGATACAAAAATAAGAAAGAAAAAAGTGTTTAAGGTTTTTATAATATGAACAACAAAACTTATGAAAATAATAGTTATAAAGATAATATGTATATTAAAACATATATAGCCTAAACTACCCTAATTCAGATTATAACAAAAGCTCCATCGCATATTATTTAAAATTGAATATGATGGAGACCAAACTTAACCAAACACTTTGAAGACTCAATTCTCCCTAATTTTCCTGTTTGTTTTAACCTAGAAGATTCTAGAACTTTTAAAAAGGAGTTAAACATTTAATTTATTTTCTCAAACAAGCGATAAAGTCTATAGATGCGCTGTAACAAAAACCGTATCGGACTGGACGCTTTGACCTGTTGAGCAGGAAACCAGAACAGTGGCCTGTCCAATTAAGTTAAATAACCTATCAAAACAAAAACTATGGAAACTGATTGAGAACCACTTAAATCGGGAAAAACTAGAGCATCATGTGGTTTAAATAAAAAATTAAATTTAAATCTTAGAAAGAGAATGACTCGTGATCTTCTAAAGAAATTTTTAAAATTCCTTCTTAATAAGTGTAGAAGTAAAAGAGAATATATTTATTATGTGTAATTGGCAATTGTGTGGGACTAGAAAAAGAATAGAAGTTGTTAAAAGGAGAATAAGTTACAGAACAATAAATTTCCATTTTTTATGGGGTAGAGGACGAATAAACTGAATATAGAATACTTTTTTCTTTTTACATAAATTTCAATGGGTTTTCTTTGACCTGTTGAGCAGGAAACCAGAACAGTGGCTTGTCCAATTAAGTTAAATAACCTATCAAAACAAAAACTATGGAAAATGATTGAGAACCACTTAAATCGGGAAAAACTAGAGCATCATGTGGTTTAAATAAAAAATTAAATTTAAATCTTAGAAAGAGAATGACTCGTGATCTTCTAAAGAAATTTTTAAAATTCCTTCTTAATAAGTGTAGAAGTAAAAGAGAATACATTTATTATGTGTAATTGGCAATTGTGTGGGACTAGAAAAAGAATAGAAGTTGTTAAAAGGAGAATAAGTTACAGAACAATAAATTCCCATTTTTTTATGGGGTAGGGGACGAATAAACTGAATATAGAATACTTTTTTCTTTTTACATAAATTTCAATGGGTTTTTAATGGATATTCTCACACTATTTTTCATATTTTGAATTTTACAACCACTGTTAAAAATTTTGCTTTCATGGTTTGTGTTCTAGAGTGGGCCAAGACCTGCCCATCCGTCGGGCAGGCCATGCCCAACATTTTTTGGGGAAGGCCCAAATCCCCCATGTCGGGCACAGATCTAAATACACCGTGCAGACCCTCCCCTGTCGGGCAGAACCGCACGTCTTTCATACGATCTCCACGTGCCCACCCCGCAGGAACACGTCATCAGGAAACTACCCACCTTTGAAAGAGAAGGTCAGCCCACCTTCCAGAGATCACGGGACAGTAGATCTAGGGCGAAGACCACGTGCTGGTCTTCGCTATGCCACATAAGCCCTAGCAGTCACTTGGGTTGGGCCTGGCATTCTGGCCCAATGCAAGTGACCGTTGGCCCTGCGTTGGGGTTTCACTATAAATACCCTCTCTTGCTAGAGGGTCAGTTATTCCATTCTCTACACCATTTCTGTATTTTCTCCCGCTCTGATCCTTTACTCCTTTAAGAAGTAGAGTGTCTTGCAGATACACCCCCTCCTTCTCCCTATCTCCGGTGAACAGCTAGCAATCGTCGACGCATGGCCAATCAGCAATCTCTTCTGATCAGGTACGATCGATTTGTTTTTGATATAATTTTGTAGCAGTTTAGAGTGTTATAATGTTTGTTTTCAAACTAAATTTTCATATTTTGAATTAAGCAATCATGTTAAAAGCCTATAAATTAGTATTGTTCTTTTAAAAAAATTTCAAGATCAAATTCTAAATTTATTACTTATTTTTATTTACTAATTCTATATTCACTTAGGTATAACTATATTAATAGAAAATGTCAAAAACATATTTGTTTTGTAATAAAAAGTAAACAATACTTTATATTATATTAAAAAATTTAATGAAGTATTTTCGATTCGACCTAGTTCCGACTCTAGTATGAACTTTAAACCTTGAACTCTTATCTACACCGATTTATTTTTTGTTAGTTTTAACTACTGTAATAGATACTATTAATTAGATATTAAATATAAAAATTTACGAACATTTTGTAGTTCTCATATCGTAATTGAGTCCCACAAATTTTAAAATAGGAATATTTTCATTTTTATCTTTTTCAATTAACTTGACTCTTTTAAATTCACAACATCATCCATTACTTAAATTTTGAAAACACCCTTAATTATTGTTTCCTTTCTATTATGCAATCTATACTTTAAAAAGGCATTAATACATCGTTTTAATTTCTAATTGTGATTAATGGGATTAACGTGCTTCCTATATTAATGGTTAGTTTTGTTGATTTTCAATATCAAATTAATAATATTTACTAACATTTTATTATTAATAGTAGATACAGGAATGAATATGTGAATAGAGGTATAAAAATAACGGTAAATATTTAGAAAAATAATTTTAAATGATTCTTTAGTAATTTAAATGAATAAATGATTTTGGACGTATTTTTGTGTGAGAAAAAGAGAAGACACTTATTATGAATATGATAGATTAATTAATTTTCTTTCATGAAAGTTTGATTTGTTAAAACCATACTAATTATCATAAAAATTGATATAAAAATCAATTCTTAATTCAAATAATTAAAACATACGCCTATGTATTTATCGATAAATGTATTAAAAACATACCATCAAATCACAATTACAAATATTTCTATTGAATAATTTTTAAATGTTCTTTCTAAATGTATGTGGTTTCGTGGTGTAGTTGGTTATCACTTCAGTCTAACACACTGAAGGTCCCCAGTTTAAAATGTCCAATTATGTTTGTAATTTTCATGACTTCTGCATTACTCCATTTTTTTATGACATGTTATTAACAAGAGGTAAAATAAATCATATAAAACCAGTAATAATGAATAATCATCATCTTAAATTCTAAATATCATGCTCAAAAGAGAGATACAAAAATAAGAAAGAAAAAAGTGTTTAAGGTTTTTATAATATGAACAACAAAACTTATGAAAATAATAGTTATAAAGATAATATGTATATTAAAACATATATAGCCTAAACTACCCTAATTCAGATTCTAACAAAAGCTCCATTGCATATTATTTAAAAATGAATATGATGGAGACCAAACTTAACCAAACACTTTGAAGACTCAATTCTCCCTAATTTTCCTGTTTGTTTTAACATAGAAGATTCTAGAACTTTTAAAAAGGAGTCAAACATTTAATTTATTTTCTCAAACAAGCGATAAAGTCTATAGATGTGCTGTAATAAAAACCGTATCGGACTGGACGCTTTGACCTGTTGAGCAGGAAACCAGAACAGTGGCCTGTCCAATTAAGTTAAATAACCTATCAAAACAAAAACTATGGAAACTGATTGAGAACCACTGAAATCGGGAAAAACTAGAGCGTCATGTGGTTTAAATAAAAAATAAAATTTAAATCTTAGAAAGAGAATTACTCTTGATCTTCAAAAGAAATTTTTAAAATTCCTTCTTAATAAGTGTAGAAGTAAAAGAGAATATATTTACTATGTGTAATTAGCAATTGCGTGGGACTAGAAAAAGAATAGAAGTTTTTAAAAGGAGAATAAGTTACAGAACAATAAATTTCCATTTTTTTTATGGGGTAGAGGACGAATAAACTGAATATAGAATACTTTTTTCTTTTTACATAAATTTCAATGGGTTTTTAATGGATATTCTCACACTACCTTTCATATTTTGAATTTTACGACCACTGTTAAAAAATTTGCTTTCATGGTTTGTGTTCTAGAGTGGGCCAAGACCTGCCCATCCGTCGGGCAGGCCATGCCCAACATTCTTTAGGGAAGGCACAACAAGGCCCAAATCCCCCATATCGGGAACAGATCTAAATACACCGTGCAGACCCTCCCCTGTCGGGCAGAACCACACGTCTTTCACACGATCTCCACGTGCCCACCCCGCAGGAACACGTCATCAGGAAACTACCCACCTCTAAAAGAGCAGGTCAGCCCACCTCCCAGAGATCACGGGACAGTTGATCTAGGACGAAGACCACGTGCTGGTCTTCGCTATGCCACATAAGCCCTAGCAGTCACTTGGGTTGGGCCTGGCATTCTGGCCCAATGCAAGTGACCGTTGACCCTGCGTTGGGGTTTCACTATAAATACCCTCTCTTGCTAGAGGGTCAATTATTCCATTCTCTACACCATTTCTGTATTTTCTCCCACTCTGATCCTTTACTCCTTTAAGAAGTAGAGTGTCTTGCAGATACACCCCCTCCTTCTCCCTATCTCCGGTGAACAGCTAGCAATCGTCGACGCATGGCCAATCAGCAATCTCTTTTGATCAGGTACGATCGATTTATTTTTGATATAATTTTGTAGCAGTTTAGAGAAATATAATGTTTGTTTTACAAACAAAATTTTCATATTTTTAATTAAGCAATCATGTTAAAAGCCTATAAATTAGTATTGTTCTTTTAAAAAATTTCAAGATCAAATTCTAAATTTATTACTTATTTTTATTTACTAATTCTATATTCACTTAGGTATAACTATATTAATAGAAAATGTCAAAAACATATTTGTTTTGTAATAAAAAGTAAACAATACTTTATATTATTATTAAAAAATTTAATGAAGTATTTTCGATTCGACCTAGGCCCGACTCTAGTATGAACTTTAAACCTTGAACTCTTATCTACACCGATTTATTTTTTGTTAGTTTTAACTAGTGTAATAGATACTATTAATTAGATATTAAATATAAAAATTTACGAACATTTTGTAGTTCTCATATCGTAATTGAGTCCCACAAATTTTAAAATAGGAATATTTTCATTTTTATCTTTTTCAATTAACTTGACTCTTTTAAATTCACAACATCATCAGTTACTTAAATTTTGAAAACACCCTTAATTATTGTTTCCTTTCTTTTATGCAATCTATACTTTAAAAAGGCATTAATACATCGTTTTAATTTCTAATTGTGATTAATGGGATTAACGTGCTTCCTATATTAATGGTTAGTTTTGTTGATTTTCAATATAAAATTAATAATATTTACTAACATTTTATTATTAATAGTAGATAGAGGAATGAATATGTGAATAGAGGTATAAAAATAACGGCAAATATTTAGAAAAATAATTTTAAATGATTCTTTAGTAATTTAAATGAATAAATGATTTTGGACGTATTTTTGTGTGAGCAAAAGAGAAGACACTTATTATGAATATGATAGATTAATTAATTTTCTTTCATGAAAGTTTGATTTGTTAAAACCATACTAATTATCATAAAAATTGATATAAAAATCAATTCTTAATTCAAATAATTAAAACATACGCCTATGTATTTATCGATAAATGTAATAAAAAGATACCATCAAATCACAATTACAAATATTTCTATTGAATAATTTTTAAATGTTCTTTCTAAATGTATGTGGTTTCGTGGTGTAGTTGGTTATCAGTCAGTCTAACACACTGAAGGTCCCCAGTATAAAATTATGCCTAAACATTGACTTCAAAAATTTATAGTATAAGATAATGTCGTACATGGTCCAATGTAAATATTCAAACACGTGAAATAAGATAAGACATGCCCAGGACAATTTTGTGAATCAACGAAATACTTTATTTTCTTCAATAGAACTAGTAATAATGAATAATCATTTTCCAAACTTTGAGGAACTCAATAAAGAAAAAGACATATAGTTCAAAAAGGGTCATCTTAAATTCTAAATATCATGCTCAAAAGAGAGATACAAAAATAAGAAAGAAAAAAGTGTTTAAGGTTTTTATAATATGAACAACAAAACTTATGAAAATAATAGTTATAAAGATAATATGTATATTAAAACATATATAGCATAAACTACCCTAATTCAGATTATAACAAAAGCTCCATTGCATATTATTTAAAAAGAATGTGATGGAGACCAAACTTAACCAAACACTTTGAAGACTCAATTCTCCCTAATTTTCCTGTTTGTTTTAAAATAGAAGATTCTAGAACTTTTAAAAAGGAGTTAAACATTTAATTTATTTTCTCAAACAAGCGATAAAGTCTATAGATGCGCTGTAATAAAAACCGTATCGGACTGGACGCTTTGACCTGTTGAGCAGGAAACCAGAATAATGGCCTGTCCAATTAAGTTAAATAACCTATCAAAACAAAAACTATGGAAACTGATTGAGAACCACTAAAATCGGGAAAAACTAGAGCATCATGTGGTTTAAATAAAAAATAAAATTTAAATCTTAGAAAGAGAGTGACTCTTGATCTTCTAAAGAAATTTTTAAAATTTCTTCTTAATAAGTGTAGAAGTAAAATAGAATATATTTATTATGTGTAATTGGCAATTGTGTAGGACTAGAAAAAGAATAAAAGTTGTTAAAAGGAGAATAAGTTACAGAACAAAAAATTTCCAGTTTTTTTATAGGGTAGAGGACGAATAAACTGAATATAGAATACTTTTTTCTTTTTACATAAATTTCAATGGGTTTTTAATGGATATTCTCACACTACCTTTCATATTTTGAATTTTACGACCACTGTTAAAAATTTTGCTTTCATGGTTTGTGTTCTAGAGTGGGCCAAGACCTGCCCATCCGTCGGGCAGGCCATGCCCAACATTCTTTGGGGAAGGCCCAACAAGGCCTAAATCCCCCATATCGGGCACAGATCTAAATACACCGTGCAGACCCTCCCTAGTCGGGCAGAACTGCACGTCTTTCACACGATCTCCACGTGCCCACCCCGCAGGAACACGTCATCAGGAAACTACCCACCTCTGAAAGAGCAGGTCAGCCCACCTTCCAGAGATCACGGGACAGTTGATCTAGGGCGAAGACCACGTGCTGGTCTTTGCTATGCCACATAAGCCCTAGCAGTCACTTGGGTTAGGCCTGGCATTCTGGCCCAATGCAAGTGACCGTTGGCCCTGCGTTGGGGTTTCACTATAAATACCCTCTCTTGCTAGAGGGTCAGTTATTCCATTCTCTACACCATTTCTGTATTTTCTCCCACTCTGATCCTTTACTCCTTTAAGAAGTAGAGTGTCTTGCAGATACACCCCCTCCTTCTCGCTATCTCCGGTGAACAGCTACCAATCATCGAGGCATGGCCAATCAGCAATCTCTTCTGATCAGGTACGATCGATTTGTTTTTGATATAATTTTGTAGCAGTTTAGAGTATTATAATGTTTGTTTTACAAACTAAATTTTCATATTTTGAATTAAGCAATCATGTTAAAAGCCTATAAATTAGTATTGTTCTTTTAAAAAATTTCAAGATCAAATTCTAAATTTATTACTTATTTTTATTTACTAATTCTATATTCACTTAGGTATAACTATATTAATAGAAAATATCAAAAACATATTTGTTTTGTAATAAAAAGTAAACAATACTTTATATTATATTAAAAAATTTAATGAAGTATTTTCGATTCGACCTAGGCCCGACTCTAGTATGAACTTTAAACCTTGAACTCTTATCTACACCGATTTATTTTTTGTTAGTTTTAACTACTGTAATAGATACTGATCTGACCTGATCAGAAGGGGATCATGGGCTGGCCTCACTCTGTTGGACTGCTGCTTGCTCGCCGGTGATGAGGAAGAGAAGGGGGGTGTACCTGCAAAACACTCCGATGCCAAAGTGAGAAGTTAGGCAGAGCGATGGCGAAGTACAGAAAGAGGGGTAAGAAGTGTGTTACCTGACCCTCTTGAGGAAGAGGGTATTTATAGAGAGACCCCAGCACTGGGCCAACGGTCACTTGCATTGGGCTGGATTGCCAGGCCCAACCTAGGTGACTGCTAAGGCTTACGTGGCGTAGTGAAGACCAGGACATGGTCTTCACCCTAGTCCAACTGCTCCTTGATCTTCGGATAGTGGGTTTGACCTGCTCTTTCGGAGGTGGGCAGTTGGTTGATGACGTGTTCCCGCGGAGGGGAGCACGTGGAGAACGTGCGTCGGGCACGTCGTTCTCCCCGCGGAGGGGAGCTCGGGAGGTTCCCCGGAGGCAAGTTGTTCTCCCCGCGGAGGGAGGTGCGAGGATGTGGAGGGACCAAAGGTCCCGCTTCGGCGGACTGGGGTGTGTCTTGTTCGGCCGATAAGAGAGGACGTTGAGATGCTGTCGGACGCGTCTCCTATCCCTGGGGGGGCGTGCCCTGCCCGTCCTACGGGATGCGCGTGCCCGGTTGGGCTAGTTCACTTATTGGGCCGTGCGTGGTATTAGGCTGGACCGAGGTTGGGCCCAGACCAGAACAGGAGCCCCCCAAATCGAAGCTCTAGGAAAGAGCGAGGACTTAAGGTCGCTGTGTCAGGGAGAGAGGTGGCGAAACGGGAGGTTCGTCGGGTTTGTGCATGGTGGAACGGGCGCTTGCGCGGGGGTCTCCCGTCGCCGGCGTAACGGGATGAAAGCAGGTGAAGGGACGCGATTGTCAGGTTGCCGCCACGTGTCGCGCGTTAAGCGATCTTAGGGGCGGCTACCCTAGGCCATTAATGAGCCTAGCGTCGCTTCGAATCCCGCACGAGGTTATAAATATGGGGGTCCCCGCTCGTTTTTCTACTTTTCATTTTGCTGCTTTACCTGCGAGGCTCTGAGATTATTGCTCGTCCGCCGTTGCCGTCGATCGCCGCCGCACCGTTTGGTTCTTCCTCCCGTTCTCCGCCATTACCAGTGAGTTTTTCTTTCTCTTCTCCTTTTATTTCCGCCGTTTGATTAGAATGTGTGGTCGGGGCATGATGAATGCCCCGAGGAGGGACGCAAGATCCGCCGTATCTGGCGGTTTTCTGATGAATACCCTGGGGAGAGTCGGTTGTTTCGATGAATGTCCCAAGGACGGGGGCTTTCTCCGATGAATGCCCCGGGAACGCGCGCTTTTTCCGATGAACATCCCGAGGAGGGATGGTGGGTTGGCCCTTAGACGCCCCGAGGAGGATCGGCGGGGAGTGCCTGTTTGCTCGCCGTTCTCTGGCCTTTGTCGCCCTTTCACTTGACCTGCGGTGGAAGGGCATATTTGATCTTGGCTATCAAATTCACTGTTGTCCTCTGCTTTTCAGGTGTAGATGTCGGCCTTGGTACCGGGGACGATGGTCGAAGATAATGAACCCGAGGTCCCAGATTTTGACGAGCGTGTCGTCCCGGTCGAGGAATGGGTGGCTGAAGAGCCGCTATCCACTCCGTCCTGCTTCGTGGCCGACACGTCCGATGTCTACGCCACCGTCGAGGACACGCCTGAAGGGGAGCCGCAACATTGGCAGGTGTACCGCCCGAAGGAGCACCATCGCATCTGCTCGCGATATGGGCGGCGGATGTTCCCCATGCACGAGTTCTACTTCAAAGAGGCTCGGCTCAGGTTGCCATTCTCCGCCTTCCATCTGGGGCTCTTCGATTGGTTACGCTTGGCCCCATCCTAACTGCACCCCAACGCCCTGGCCTTTATCCGTGCCTTCGAGGTGGTGTGCTTCTATCTCGAGGTGGAGCCCACGATGCCGTTGTTTTTTCGCATCTTCCACTTGCAGCGCCAGTCGGTGAACGGCCGTCAGGGATGGGTCTCGTTTAAGCAGCCGACCAAGCTCTTCAAGATGTACAACGATTCCGTTAAAGATTTCAAAGGTCGGTTCTTCCTCGTGAAACCGATCACTCAGCAAGGCTCGGATACTCTTTTCGCCAAGGGCGAGCGAATGGTAGACGGCCAGCGGTTCCTCGCATGGCTTCCCAAGATACATCTGTTATGGACCGCGGAGCACTTCAACTGTGGCACGGATAGGTATATCATACGAGCGGGGACCCTCGACGAGAAGGATATGGCCGCTTATATGAAAATAGTGGCCTTTGTGTGGGCTCTTCCCCCGTCGAAACTGGTGACGCCCGATGGTCGGTACATCTTCGACACGCAGGGGAACATGCGAACCAAGAAGCGACTGATTAACACTAAGACCCTGCTCGGTTGCGCCACTGGGGCGGACGCTCTGGATTATCTAGGTAGGGATGTTTCTTTTTTCCCCGTAGTCGGGTGTTCTGGCCGTTGCTAACTCTTTCTTTGTTTTTGCAGCAAATATGTCTTCTGTCGAGGAGCGAGTGAAGAAGCTGCGTGGTTCCAGGAATGCTGTGGTCCCGAAGACGCGGGTGAGTCAATTGGTCGGACAGGAGGCTGTGACGCCGGGAGGGCAGAGTTCGTCTTCTTCACCTCAAGGGAGTTAGTCTCCTACGTCTCAGGGAGTAGCGAAGAGGCCGAGATCCAAGGAGCCCAGCGGTTTGATTGATCTGACGGCCGGCTCGGCCGAGGAGGGTTACGTCGTCCCGCCTTGCCATCAGCATCCGGGCTATTTTCATGGTGCTCGATCTCCTACCGTCTCTGCTGGGGAGGTGAAGGTTGTCCGCAAAGCCGATCGAGAGTCTCGTCGACGTATCCTGGCGGAGGATTTGGCTGCGATGATGTGGACGTTCACGATGGCCCTTGTGCTGAACGAGGAGGGCTGCTCCGCCGCCGAGCTGTCCAAATTGCAGGGGGACCTTACCTTTATGCAGTCGCGTCTGGCCAAGCTTACTGAGGAACTGGAGAAGAGTCAGAAAGATGTTGCTGACCAACGCAAATGAGCGGAGGGCGCTGAGGGGAAAGTGACCTCGTTGGAGGAGAAGTTGGGGGCGGAAACGGCCGAGGTGCAGGCGCTGAAAGTTCGTATGGAAGTCCTGGATAGCGCGCTTCTTCCGGCCGAGGACGAGACAGAGGAGGACCAGCGGTTGATCACCCGTGCTGATCTGGTTGCCCGGATTCGGGTGCTGGAAGGTGATTGTTTGGAGGCTGTCGAGGTCGGGTTCAAGAGCGCTGTCGCGCAGATCCAAGTTGTCAACCCCGGCGTTGCGCTGGTCGTGGATGGGATCGGGCCGTATCACGAGATCGTCGGCGGGAAGGTGGTCGACCCCGAGCTTGTCGTTCCCGAGGAGGTCCCCGTGGTTGCTGATTAGGAGGGTGAAGTAGCATAGGTTCCCGGGCCTGCGTGCTCGTTGTTTTTATGGCCTGCGTGCCGATATCTTGTGACTTGCTTTCCTTTGGGCCTGCGCGCCCCGTTTGTGTAATATTAACTACTGGGCTGGTGCCCGCTTTTTGCTTAATATATATTTTTGTGAATTTTCTAAGTGTGCGCTCGGTATTTGCATGATGTTTATGCTCATTTTTTTCGTATTTATTTGTTTGCTTGAATGATGTTTGATGTGCATGCCTCGATATGCTCTGGGCCTGTCCGGGTGTTAGCTCGACAAACTTGTTACCGGTGGTGAAGGGAACCGGCCGGTTTGGCCGGCGGTGTGGCCGGGCCATTTCAGGGGTAGTTCTCCCTGTGGCATGGACGTCCCATCGCGAGCTGGGTGTCCTGCCAATTTTGGTACGGCGGTAGGCAATCTCGGTCGAGGTTTTCCCTGCCGAGCGAGGCCGTCTGCCCGTGCACACAAGAGGCAGGGCTTGCTTTTCTTTGGTCGCTAGTGGACGCATGGGAGTGCGGTGGTACCATGTCGCCCCCCAGTGGCCGGGACGATGGGTCGTCGCGGGCAATGTTCTAACTGTAGTACCGCTTAAGCTTCGCGGCGTTCCATGGTCGAGCTAGTTGTTCACCGTGCAGGTTTTCGAGGTTATAGGCTCCGTGCTCCGTTTTGTCCCGGACTCGGTAGGGGTCTTCCCAATTCGCAGCCAATTTGCCCTCGTGGGAGTCTTTCTGGTTTCTGCGTAGAACTAAGTCGCCCGTTTGAAAGTCGCGTTTTAGGACTTTGTTGTTGTGGCGAAGTGTGACTTGTTGCTTCAGTCGGGCTTCTCGGAGGGCTGCCCCTGAACGGATTTCCTCGATGAGGTCGAGCTCTTCTCGTAGGGCGCCGTCGTTGTCGTCGGTGCCCAGGGGAGCTTCCGTTCGTCGGGATGGTTCGTGTATTTCGACGGGTATCACGGCCTCGGTTCCATACGTGAGGAAAAATGGGGTTTCCCCCATGGTTGAGTGGGGAGTGGTGCGGTATGCCCAGAGGACGCTGTGGAGCTCTTCGACCCACATTCGCTTGGCGTCACCGAGTCGTCGTTTGAGTCCCCTGAGTATGACCCTGTTCGCGGATTCTGCCTGGCCGTTTGTCTGAGGGTGTTCGACCGAGGCGAAGTGGTGTTTGGTTCCGAGCTTGGTGATGAAGTCGCGGAAGTTTTTGTCCGTGAATTGTGTGCCGTTGTCGGTGACAATGGCGAGTGGGACCCTGAATCTAGCGAGGATGTTGCGTTTGTAAAATCGGAGTATGTTGTGGGCCGTGATTTTGGCCAGAGGTTCGGCCTCGATCCATTTGGTGAAGTAGTCGACGCTCACGATGAGGTACTTGTTTTGGTAGGATCCTAAGGGGAAGGGCCCGAGGATGTCCAACCCCCACCAGGCGAATGGCCATGGAGATGAGAGTGATGTGAGGTCGGCTAAGGGGGCGAGGTGCATGTCCCCGTGTCGCTGGCATTTGTCACATCGTTTGACGTGTTCTTTCGCGTCCGATTGCATCGAGGGCCAGTAATAGCCTGCTCGTAGGGCCTTACGTGCTAGGGATCTTCCGTCGAGGTGCTGCGCGTTGATGCCTTCGTGGATTTCCTCTAGAACGGCTGCGCTCTGGGACTTATCTATGCATTTGAGGAGTGGGATTGCGAAGCCTCGTCGGTACAGCCTTCCTTCGAGGAGAACGTACAAGCAGGCGCGTCGTCTGGTTGCGCTAGCTTCTCCAGGGTTGGCCAGAAGGTGGCCGGTGTTGAGGTAGGCGTGGAGTGGGGTCATCCAGCAGTCAGTATCCCTGATGACGTTGACGTCGAGGAGGGTAGTGGTCGCGCTGGTACTCGGTTGCGACAAGACTTCTTGGATGACTGACTTGTGGCCGCTTCGCTTTTTGGTGCTTTCCAGTTTGGAGAGGATGTCGGCGCGGGTGTTCTGCTCGCGATGGACGTCCTGAATCTCTACTGTGTCGAAACCTCGCAATTTTTCGGTGATGAGCGCGAGGTATTCGGCGAGGTTGTCGTTCTTCGCTTGATATTCTCCTCGGACTTGCGAAGCGACTAGCTGGGAATCTGTGTAGATTCGGATGTCCCTGGCTCCCAGGTCAGATGCCAAGCGGAGGCCGGCCAGAAATGCTTCGTATTCAGCCTGGTTGTTGGTCGTCGGGAAGGCCAGCATGAGAGAGACTTTAATGAGGGTGCCTTCGTCGTTGTCGAGGACGATGCCGGCGCCGCTCCCCGTGGAGTTGGAGGAGCCATCCATAAAAATGGTCCAGATGTGGTTCTTGGCGGTGGGGTCGAGTGGTGGGGTCATCTCGGTGACGAAGTCATCCAAGGCTTGAGCTTTGATGGCGTGTCGGCCTTCGTAGGTGATGTCGAACTCAGAGAGTTCTAGTGACCATTTCAGCATGCGTCCGGCCATGTCGGGGCGACCGAGGAGCTGGTGGATGGGCTGATCAGTGCGGAGCACGATAGCGTGTGCAAGAAAATAATGCCGGAGTCGGCGCGCTGCCGTGATGAGGGCTAGGGCGACCTTCTCAATCAGCTGGTATCGGATTTCGGGGCCGTGGAGGGCTTTGCTAGTAAAGTAGATGGGCTTTTGGCCCTCCCCGGCTTCGCTGACGAGGACGGCGCTGACGGCTTCGTTAGCCACGACCAGATATAAGTATAGTGTTTCGCCCGTCATGGGACATGTCAGTACTGGTGGTTCGGACAAGACACGTTGGAGGTGGCAGAGGGCTTGCTCGATTATTCTTTTTAACGAGTACAACATTGGACAGCCAGGTTGAATACCGGGCTTCCGAAATAAAGTTTGCCTCTAGGAGGTCTTTTACAGCTTTTTCGGTTGCCGCCGATTTGTCGGGGGACTGGCGACGCCGGTGTTGCACAACGGCCTTTGCGGTCGGGTTGATGGATAGCTGGTGGCAGGCGACCTCGGGGTCGAGTCCAGGCATTTCTGTGGTGCTCCAGGCGAAGAGGTCGGCGTTCTCGCGGAGGCAGGCTTGGAGCTGTCGTTTCGCGAGGTCTAGGAGTCCGGCACCTATCCTCACGGTTTTGCTCGTGTCTTCCCCGAGAGGGATAAGTTCGAATTCTCCGTCCGGGATGGGGCGCGCTGGGTGTGAGGGCTGCCCGTTGACTACGCTGGTCTTTGTGTCGTGGTCGAGCTCGTCGGTGAAGCGACTGTCCAACTCAACGGACCCGACCAGCTCCGTTGGTTTGCCCTTTGGCGTTGTGCTTGACGTTTTCTTTTTGGTCGCTGGAGCGATGCAGTCTAGGCCTTTCAGCGCGGCTTCGAAACATCTTCGGGCGGCCTCGATGTCTCCGTGAAGGGTCACCACGGCCCCCCGTCTTTTGTAGTATTTCATCTTCGGGTGGACGGTGGAGGGTACCGTGGTGAGTTCTGCTATCGTTGTCCTGTCCAGGATGCAGTTGTAGAGGGATGGGCATTCGATGACTAAGAAACGGATGCTGATTTCCTTGGCTGTTTCCTCTTCTCTGAAGATGAGTTTCAACTCCACGTATCCCCACGGCCTCGTCGTCGTCCCGTTGAACCCCTAAAGGTCGGAGCCTACGTAAGGGGAAAGGTTGGATTCGTCGAGTTGGAGAGTTGTGAATAGGTGCGCGTACATGATGTCAACCGAGCTTCCGCCGTCAATGAGGAGGCTCCTGACGTCGAAGTTTGCCATCCGTGCACGGATGAGAAGGGGTATGTTGGAGTTGGGGGATCCCAAGGGGAGTTCCTCGAGGTAAAATGTGATCGGGTTGGATCGGCCTTGGAATTTCTCGAGCGTGCTCATTTTACCGGAGTTGTTCGCGATAAGCTCGTCGAATTTTCACGGATCCTACGGACAGGCTCCTCGTGGCTCCATCTAAGATGACCATGGCTCTGGCGAAGTATTCCCAGCGGCTGGTTGGTCGGATTGGCTCGTCGATTAGGTCGGGTCCTTCGGGGAGACCGAATTCTCTGTCCGTGAACCAATCCTCGGGGCGGCTGACACACATCGCGACCTGGAGCCTGCTGTTGTCCTCTGGTGAGGGAGGTTCCTCGACCTTCTTGGCCTCTAGGGCCTCTTGCCTCGGTGGTTCCCCTCCTCGGGTGTATCTCTTTAGGTGACCGTCTTTGATCAAGATTTTGATCGCGTCCTTGAGATGAATGCAGTCTTCTGTCACGTGCCCGTGGCTCCTGTGGAATCGGCAGTATTTCGATTTGTCCATGTTGGGTTTGGGGGGTGTTTGTCGCGGAAAACGGACACCTCCCTGTACGAATTCGGTTTTGGCGCATTCGGCCAGTATGCGCTTGCGGGAAGCGACTAAGGCCGTGTACTCTGTGAATCGGCCGGCAGGGCCGCGCGGTTCGCGTTGTTCGCGGGACTCGCGAGGGCAGTCTTCGCAACGGTGGTCCCCTCCCCGTCGATGGCTCGAGTCTCCGTCGTCCCGGTGCCCGCGGGGGGCCTCCCTGTCTCGGGTGTCTCGAGCGGAGTTGGCCGCTTGTGTTTCTTCGAACCGGATATAATGCACGGCTATGTCAAGGAAATCTTGGAGGGATGTTGGCCGGTGTATGCCTACAGCCTCGTAGAACTTGGAGTCGTGGCGTAGACCCTGTTCCATTAAGTAGCGCTTCATCTCGTCTGACGTCGTCACTTGCACTGCTTCTCGATTTAATCTTTCGATGTACTTTCGGAGATGTTCGTCGGGGCCCTGGATGATTGCCCCGAGGACGGCTTCCGTCTTCGGGTGGCGTCAGGACGCCGTAAATTGTTTGGAGAGCAGGTCCTTTAAGACTCTCCATGACGTAACTGATTCGGGCTCCAGACTTTTATACCAGGTCATGGCGCCTTTCCTCAGAGTCGTCGGGAAGAGCCTGCACTTGATAGCTCCCCGGACGTTTCGGTAGTCGAGCATGGCCTCGATGTCCTCTAGGTGATCGTCCGGGTCGGAGGTGCCGTCGTACGTCGACAGCGTCGGGGGCTTCTCCATCCCTTGGGGTATGGGGGCAGCCATGATTTCTCGGGACAGCGGGGTTCGGTAATCGTCCTCGTCGCTGGGTGCCAAGGACCGATGAGGAGACGAGCCGTTCACAATAGGGCCCTGGTTTCGGGTTCTCGACCTCCTGCCTGAGTTTTCGCCTCGGGGGTCCCCGGTCGGGATCGCCGCGGTGCTCTGGTTCCTTTCGCGAACTTGTCTTGCTAGGGACCTGGTGCGTTCTCGCGCTACCTATGCGCGGTGCCTCTCCAGCCGCGGCCAGCAATTTCTGGGTCGAGGTGAGGGACTCCTCGAACCTCCGTTCTGGTCTTCCCGCGGAGGGTACCTCGGAGGGTCGACGCATTCCAATGCTCCAATTCTCGCGTTTTGCTGGGCCAGCAGCTGGTTCGTCTGGCTGATGGCCGTGAAGAGGGTGGCCACCGTCGGGTCCGCTCCTGCTAGGATGGGAACGGGTTGGAATACTGGCGGGCCTGGGGGCCGGTGGTCGGCCTGAAGGGGCCGCTCTGCGGATGACGGCGAGGTAGTTTGGCCGTCCCTCTCGTCGGTTTTCGCCGGACGCGTCGTTTCCGTCTGCTTGTTTCCGTTGGTGGCGACGTTGAGCGCGAGGTCGTGCGGAGTGCCGCCGTGGTGTGGGCTAGCCATGATCGTGGAGTGTTGGTGAAACTTTGGTTTTTTGCTTGGAGTAACGGGGAAGTTTCTGTTCTCACAGACGGCGCCACTGATCTGACCTGATCAGAAGGGGATCACGGGCTGGCCACACTCTGTTGGACTACTGCTTGCTCGCTGGTGATGAGGAAGAGAAGGGGGGTGTACCTGCAAAACACTCCGATGCCAAAGTGAGAAGTTGGGCAGAGCGATGGCGAAGTACAGAAAGAGGGGTAAGAAGTGTGTTACCTGACCCTCTTGAGGAAAAGGGTATTTATAGGGAGACCCCAGCGCTGGACCAACGGTCACTTGCGTTGGGCTGGATTGCCAGGCCCAACCTAGGTGACTGCTAGGGCTTACATGGCGTAGTGAAGACCAGGACATGGTCTTCGCCCTAGTCCAACTGCTCCTTGATCTCCGGAAAGTGGGTTTGACCTGCTCTTTCGGAGGTGGGAAGTTGGTTGATGACGTGTCCCCGCGGAGGGGAGCACGTGGAGAACATGCGCCGGGCACGTCGTTCTCCCCGCGGAGGGGATCTCGGGAGGTTCCCCGGAGGAAAGTTGTTCTCCCCGAGAAGGGGGCGCGAGGATGTGGAGGGACCAAAGGTCCTGCTTCGACGGACTGGGGTGTGTCCTGTTCGGTCGATAAGAGAGGACGTTGAGATGCTGTCGGACGCGTCGCCTATTCCTGGGGGGCGTGCCCTGCCCGTCCTACGGGACGCGCGTGCCCGGTTGGGCTAGTTCACTTATTGGGCCGTGCGTGGTATTGGGCTGGACCGAGGTTGGGCCCAGACCAGAATAGATACTATTAATTAGATATTAAATATAAAAATTTACGAACATTTTGTAGTTCTCATATCGTAATTGAGTCCCACAAATTTTAAAATAGGAATATTTTCATTTTTATCTTTTTCAATTAACTTGACTCTTTTAAATTCACAACATCATCAGTTACTTAAATTTTGAAAACACCCTTAATTATTGTTTCCTTTCTTTTATGCAATCTATACTTTAAAAAGGCATTAATACATCGTTTTAATTTCTAATTGTGATTAATGGGATTAACGTGCTTCCTATATTAATGGTTAGTTTTGTTGATTTTCAATATAAAATTAATAATATTTACTAACATTTTATTATTAATAGTAGATAGAGGAATGAATATGTGAATAGAGGTATAAAAATAACGGTAAATATTTAGAAAAATAATTTTAAATGATTCTTTAGTAATTTAAATGAATAAATGATTTTGGACGTATTTTTGTGTGATCAAAAGAGAAGACACTTATTATGAATATGATAGATTAATTAATTTTCTTTCATGAAAGTTTGATTTGTTAAAACCATACTAATTATCATAAAAATTGATATAAAAATCAATTCTTAATTCAAATAATTAAAACATACGCCTATGTATTTATCGATAAATGTAATAAAAACATACCATCAAATCACAATTACAAATATTTCTATTGAATAATTTTTAAATGTTCTTTCTAAATGTATGTGGTTTCGTGGTGTAGTTGGTTATCACGTCCTTCTAACACACTGAAGGTCCCCAGTTTGAGCCTGGGCGAAGCCAAGATGTTTAATTCTTTATCCAAATTTTATAAATTATGCCTAAACATTGACTTCTAAAATTACCTTTTGGTAACATAAAAATGTGTAAATTAAAGTATGATTTGAAACCAAGATTTATAGTATAAGATAATGTCGTACATGGTCTCAACGAAATACTTTATTTTCTTCAATAGAACTAGTAATAAAGAATAATCATTTTCCAAACTTTGAGGAACTCAATAAAGAAAAAGACATATAGTTCAAAAAGGGTCATCTTAAATTCTAAATATCATGCTCAAAAGAGAGATACAAAAATAAGAAAGAAAAAGCGTTTAAGGTTTTTATAATATGTGTTGCGGTGGAAAAGGTCAAAAGAGGGAAACCTATTTTTGCATCGGAAACACAATGCAGGGAGAGACCTAGATAAGGGGTTGGTTAAGCTTAGGGAAGGTACTAGCACCCTAAACTTCTGTAGTACTCTACAGGAACCTTTTGTTTATTGTATGCCTTTTTATTTTTATTCATTATCTGCTTTAATATATATTGAGCTAAGGGATAGAGTGACCTAAAGACCTAAGGGTTAGTCCTAAGTTTACTCGGCAAGACGTCGCATCTTGTGCCTACGTATTGTCGCTACTGCGAAAATCGGCGCCGACTATGACAGAAGAGTCGCCACCGTGCGTTATTTATCCCACAAATGGGAAAGGAAATGCTCAGAGTAAACCTAACGCAAAGACGGAAAGGAATGGTCATTGCAACCAAATCCTGGATTCGGGAGTCGGTTACGCAAGGGGAAGGTATTAGCACCCCTCACGTCCGTCGTACTCGACGGGATCCACGCTTGTTTTCTATCTAAGGGTATGTTATTCTATCTATTCTAAAGGTCTGGGTTAAAAAAGAAAAGAAAATGACTCAGCAAAGTATCACACTTTATGCCTATGTATTCCCATCTGGAACGAGAAATCAGAGTCAACGTAGTTTTCCTAACTACGGGTCATGGGGGGAAAGGTTGCTTGCCGAGATATCGCATCTCGTGCCTACGTACTTTCATACGGCATGAAAGATCAGAGCAAACGTAGTTCGGGCTACGGGAGACACATGTTTATCTGACAATTTTTATCTCCTTAAGAAAGGGTTTTCCTGATTAAAGGTCCAAGAGGACAAAAGCAGAATTTGAATGTTTGTTTGAGTTTTTTACGAAAGAACTGTTTTTTAGGATGTTTGCAATTTCAGTCGCACTAGAGACTATGACCCAGGAGTGAACGCTTCGTATGTCACCCAAAGGGTACCACACTAACATCCAGATTACTGGAGAGAGGCCCTCCACCAACCTTTTCCCAGATAGCTCAAGGCTCGTAACGCACGACTTCAATTAACCTTATTACTGTGTTTTTGAATTGTTTTAAGATGAGAAAAGGAAGACACCCTAAAACTATGGTTGAAAGGGAATCTACCTACAGTTATCATGCATGGGTCAAAACCTAATCTCTGTCATAATTCCCTCTTGCACAGAGGAAATCAGAGATCCTAGGGGAAAACAGCAAAAGAAAGCAAGCAGTAAACAGTAAAATGCATGTTATGCAACAGTACAAGCGAGGCAAGGGAGAAAATAACAAGTAAGAGGAGACAAGCTCCACCTCAAACCCAGAGGTAATTAACACAAGCAAACAGACCACACAACAACAAAAAAGAAGCAGAGAAAGCAGCCCAAGCAAAAGCAACAGTCTTCACCAGACAACAACTTCAATACTCAAAAGCAGCAGCTCTAAACAGCAAATCCTCTTGACAGCAAAGTTGACAGCAAAAGACTTCTTCTTCAAGCTAGCTTCTATCTTCAAGCTTCATCAAACTTCATCTTCAAGCTCTAGCAAGCACACTCCAAGCAAAGTATAAACATTAAGATCAAGGTTGTAATGTTGAAAACCAGATGAAAACCAAAGGAAATCATCAAGTACCAACATTAAAATGGAAAGGCATCCTCAAAGTTCTACTCAACTATGGGCATACCACACATCCCTCCAAAGGAGAGATGAAGTTTCCCTAGTAGGACTTTACATCATTTAATAGAATAGAAGCACACAATGCATTCTATGTTTGATGAAATAATCACAACTAGTTCTAATGACTCTTCCCAAAACCCTAATTTCCTAAGCTCCTAAAACAACTCCTAAAAGAAAAGGAACCTTCAACTCCAAGCTCCAATCTTCAAGCCACAACAGATACACCAAGTCTAGAAGACCTCTCAAAAAGGAATCCAAGCAAATCCAGCTCCAAAGTCACCAACAAGACCAAGCAAGCAAAGGCACACAAAATAGAACACCACAAACACAAGCAACTTGCAAAATACAAATAAAATAGAAAACAAAGTTGTAAAATTCTAATAAAATTCCTATGGGAACATACATGTTTGAACAACCTAGGGTTAAAATATTAAAGCCTAATTCAACTTCTAAGTCACCTAAATAATTTCTAGATTGAAGGGTATCAAGGTGATCCACAAGTTTGGGGAGGCTCTAATCTCAACACCTAAAACAGAACCTAAATTGTTCTAAAATTCCAACAAAAATCCTAAGGGAGCATACATGTCTACCCTAGCACATACTAAAAAATCAAAGCCAAATTCATGACCAATGGGAAGAACAAAATTCAACAAAACAGATGGTCAAATATGCAAAATTAAAAGAATTAAAAAAATAATAAAAATCAAATTAAATTGAAAAATGCATGAAAATGCATTTTATTGATTTCAGAAAATCACAAATTCTCTCAAGATCATGGAGATATTTTTAAAATAATTTTTGGATCAAGAATGAATTAATTGTGATTTTTTGAATTAATAAAGCATTTAAAATAAACAAAATGAATAAAAGAAAATAAAAACTCAGAATAAAAACATGAGCCACTGGATGAGGAGACTGGTCAAGCAATCCAAGCGCTGAGGCCATGCCACCTCATTAAATGAAACTGCATCGTTTTGATCCTCAGAAAGTCAAATAAAAATTTAAGTCGTGGCCGTTGGATGATTGGTTTAGTCGTTGGTCAAAGGCAGATCTGATGGCTTAGGAGTCATCTTCTCCAAATCACAGGCTGGCCTGAGTGAGTCTCAGTGTGGTGGCCGGAGAAGACTCCGGTCGTCTTCTCCGGTGAGCAGGTGGTTGCAGGTGTCCAGAAACAACAATCCTTATACCAATCTCATTCAGAATTTTATCAGGAATTCAAATCTCCTATCCATATGTTCTAACTCTCCATAAATTTCAAGATTCGAAGCAATGTTCAGAACATACATCCAGATCAATCATCATCAATTTTAAATCTAAGGCTATAGAATTCATCCTCATGTCACACACATCACTCTGATCTATCTAGATTGTTCTAACTCTCCATGAATCAAGAAATTCGAATCAAAACAGAAATGCTATGTCATGATCAATCATCACCAAATGCTTCCAAATTGATCCTAAAACGATCTACATCTTGTCTAGATCCTAACCACAAGTTCAAATCTAACTACATCATGCTAATTCATGTGGAAATTTGAAAGTTACTAACCTGTTGTAGATCTAGTAACAGAGGTGCTTGGAGCTTGATTCAACCTTCAAAACTCTCCAGATACGTTCAATGATGCACTAGGAAGAGTTTGCAATCTTCAATTTGCACTGAATTGGCCTGGAACTCAAAACACGATTTCACTTGCTCCTCTTGAAAACTCAATTGCAACTTCAGTGCTCTTCACCAAAATCAAAGCCAAAAACCACTCTGAATTCACTGCCATCAATATATAGAATGTTTTCATGGGCTTTTGAAGTGTGTTCGAAGCCCAATTCATCAATTTGCAAATTCTGACTTTGCTCTTGAAGTTGCACATCACAGTCACGATTTTGCCATGGAAACTGTTCTAGAATCTCCCCTTTCAACTACAAATTGCCTTGTGAGTGTATTCAGACCAAAAGGAGTGCTTGAATTGCATTAGTAAGGTGTTTGGCTATGTGACTTGCAAATGAAGAAACCAAATGACAACTCATGAAACTTGGCCTAAACTCAAAATTCTGGTAATGCCAAAGTGTCTAAAATTCAATTTCCATTCAAAAAATGTAGTTACTTGACATGTTTTGGTCCTATAACTCAAAATTGGCATTTTCCCTCCTTAATTCATTTGAAAAATTCCTTTATTCAAACCATTTCAAACCAAGTCTTGATATGAGCCCAATCAATCCACCATGACCTCTTGGATAGCCTAAAAACCCGATTTTGAACAACTTTCATGTTGAACAAAATTGCATTTGACAAGTGCAAGTTGGAGATTTTGACCTATGATTGAAAATGACCTATAATCTCACTTCCCCAAAATACCCCTGACATGTAAACCTCATAACTTGAGTTCTACAAATCAGATGGAAGACTTATAGTACAATTTAGAAAGCTAATATCATGAGGAACAACTTTCATGTTGGTCAAAAGTTCAGGTGAAACCTCCTTCTAGGTGAAAAATAGCTTTGAAGTCATATGATTCTCACAGACAAATTTCAGAGGCATCTGAGGACTTGTAACTTGTCTGGACCATAACTTGAGTTCTATAAATCCCCTTGAGGACTTCTAGTACTAAAATTAAAGGTATTGAGATGCTCTAGAAGTTTCAGGTTGGCCAAAGATCCATTTGAAACTTTTATCTTGACTTATGTGGTCTTGAAGTTAGGCACTAAACAGGGAATTTTGCACTGAAACCCTAATTTAGCAACTTCCCACACTCTTGACTTTTCTTGATTTGATCTTGGCACAATACCAAAAATGTCTTAACATATCATTCCATGAACTCCATGACCTAAAAGTAGGCTTTGATACCCTTCAATTGCACAGTTGACTTATAATTGATCCAGATGAAACCCTAATTGCTTGCACCTCAACTGTGGCTCTTGCATTTGACACAATGACTTGATTAAGCTCTCCCATGGCCCTCTAGGTATTCTATGATATCCATACACATCCTCTTTTCACATTCAACACTTCACAACCCTCTGATGATCTTTAGTTGATCCTCAAGTTAGGAGAAGATTCACACTCAAACATCTAAACTCTTAGGCATTCAAACCACCTTCTGATGACTTTGAAAACTTCTCAATCTTGAATGAGACCTCTTGCTAGGCTTCTCTTGACAAGGATGACACTTGATCCCCTGCTCTATGATTGATACCATGATATGCAAATGATATAACTATGCAAATGATAATGCAACATAAACCAGGTAAGAAAAGGTTGAGCAAAATTTGGGGTGCAACACGTATCATGGATAGGGAATGTGTCGCTACTGCGAAAATCGGCGCCGGCTGAACAAAAGAGTCGCCACCGTGCGTTATTTATCCCAAATGAGGGAAAGGAAACGCTCGAAGTAAACCTACCGCAAAGACGGGAAAGGAATGGTCATCGCAACCAAATCCTGGATTCGGGAGTCGGTTATGCAAGGGGAAGGTATTAGCACCCCTCACGTCCGTCGTACTCGACGGGATCCACGCTTGTTTTCTAGTACGGATTGTTATTATATCTATTCTACAGGTCTGGGGTTAAAAGAAAATAAAATGACTCGGCAAAGTATCACACTTTATGCCTACGTATTCCCGTCTGGAACGAGAAATCTGAGTCAACGTAGTTCGCCTACCTACGGGAAAGGAGGGGAAGGTTTCTTGCTAGGATATCGCATCCTATGCCTACGTACTTTCATACAGCATGAAAGATCAGAGAAAACGTAGTTCGGGCTACGGAAGACACAGATTTGTCTGTTTATCTTTTATCCTTCTGAAAAAGGTTTTCTCCTGATTACGGGTCCAAGCGGACAAAAATGACGTTTTTGATTGGTTTACAGTCTTTTACGCAAGAACTGTCTTTTATTGATGTTTGAAATCTTATTACTGTGTTTTTTGATTGTTTTGAGATAGAAGAGAAAGAACTCTAAAACCTAGGGTTAAAATGGGAATCAAAATCTACCCTAATGTCGTCATGCATGGGTTAACACCTAATGTCTGTCATATTTCTCTCTTGCGCAGAGAGAAACAAAGATCCTAAGGGATAAACAACAAAGAAACAACAAATATACAGTAAAGCAATAAAATGCATGAATGCAACAGTACAAGCGAGGCAAGGGAGTCCACTCAACCTCGAACCTAGAAAACAATAGGCAAAGTGAAACAACTTCACTTTAAACCTAAGGGGAAAATTAACAAACAATACAGCAAAGAAAATAAAACCCCAAAACCAGCTCTGACAGCCCACCAGCTCCTACTGCAGCAGCTCTGAAAATCCCATCCAACTCTGACAGTTGATAAACAGCAACATCTTCAAATGAACCCCAAAGTCAAACTCCAATGAGACCCAAGCTACAACAAGCTTCCATCTCCAAGAGATCACCAAGCCCTAACAAGCACAGAATCTTGACCAGTTGACAGCATCAGACAACAGATAGCTCCAAACAGCAGTAAACCCTAGCTTTAACAGCTGCACAGTTTTGACATGAATAGACTTCATCTTTGTCGATCTTTGATCTTCATCTCTATCTTCAGTGGCTTCTTTCTTCAAGGCAAGCTCTCCTAGATGATAATCACTTTAACAAGATGAGTTGAATGTTAAACAGTTCATTGACTACCAAAGGAAGCCTACAAACAGTTTAACATAGAAGTGTGGTTCTCTCAAAGTTCTGCCTCTAAGGTAAGGCCACTTATCCCTCCAAAGGAGGGAGGTGAATACCATAGAGGGACTTTATGTCATAGAGAGGAATGGAAACACATGAAGCTATCCATGTTTGCACAAAGAATTCAGTTTATTCTAAGGCTCTTCTTATTCCTATTATTTCCTATGTCTTCAATCAACTCCCAGCTCAAACAATCTTCAAGCTTCAACATTTGATTATCATCTTCAATCTTCTCTTTTAATGTCTTCATAAAAAAGGGGGGGCATATAGCGACAAATTCGCTTGCTATTCAGGTTGGGCCCCAAAAGGGGGGGGGAGTAGCAAATCAATAGGCCCAAACCAGAATGCAAAGGGGAGAGGGGGGTGTCAAGGGAAACAAGGGAGTATACTCAGCAACCCATCCATTTGGGCCCGAGCCCAGATCCATTCTAGCAAAACAAAACCCTACTCCTTCTAACTCCCCCTCACACTGTTCACCGTCTTATTCGTGTGTTTTTAAATTCTGTTGCAGTTATCTGTTTATTTAATTTCCAGTGTTAGTTTGAGAACATGATAGTGATCCACAGGAAGACCCCCCTGACATTGAGCTAATAAAATTAATAACATTGTTGGTTGGGGAACTGTTTAGTGAATATGTTGAGTGAGGTGATGAGAAAGTATATAGAATACTCAGAAAAGAACCGTGAGGATGAAATCGGGATAATCTTGAGAGATAGGTAAAAGGCCAACACGCTGGGTTTCCCAAATAGGAACGAGTTCGACGTGTAGATTTGTACCATAGTTCTTTGATCTGAGAAGTACCCCTGAGTAGTTTATTTTGACAATCAGGTTCCATCAAAAATAATCGTGTGTGCAAGGGTAATGAAAAAAAAATATTGAGTTAAGGCACAGAAAAAAAAACAAACAAAAAGGGGCAATTAGGCGACTAATCCTTCTAAGTTGGGTAACCCTCACCCGGTTATTCAGCCCAACGGCGGTCGAACCTGAAAGCCATTCAAAAAGAATAACAGTGCCAGAAAAAGAAAATGTCATTGATAAATCTTGTGCACACGAGGAAAATCATAAAAGCCGTATAGTGATTGTCCGAATGAAAGGGAGGAAAATCGAAAAAGAAGACTTAAGTACAAAGCATAGTCGGAGAGGTTACCCATAGGGAGACTGAGGTCTGTGGTTTACCGCAGTCTAGTGTTTGCATGTTACCTGTTTTGAGGGAAAAGCCGAGAATAATCCTAGGGGACTTGGAATGAGAAGTTCAAGTATGAGTATTATCACCGTAACTCACAATTCTATGGACGGTTCCATTATGAAAAAAATAGATATTAAGTTCGGGTTGGTGAGCTTTTTGCTTGAGGACAAGCAAAAGTTCAAGTTTGGGGGAGTTTGATCGGTGGATTTCAGTTGTGTTTTCAAACGTTGTTTGTGGTTAATTTTGGAACGTTTTTATCTGTTTTTCGAAACTTTAGTTGTTATTATCTGCATTACTCGTAGTTGTGTGTCTTCGAGTCTTATTTTTAAGTTTATGTTGCTTTTTCCGCTGGTGCGTTTGATTTGGTTTCTTTTAGTGTGTTTTTGGCAGGAATGGATAGCACGACAATCGCACCGCATTCGGAGGCAAAGAAAAGTCGAAAAAGGGAAATCAGAGCTACAACACGGGTACCTGTGTTGCACAACACGGCCCGTGTCATGGAGGACACGGTTGGCAGACACGGGTGGACCAAAGCAGAAGAAAAGAAGACTCAGACTTGCAACACGGGTGCCCGTGTCATGCAACACGGCCCGTGTTGCAGCCCTTGGAGAGGAGACACGCCCTGAAGAAGTCAGCAGCCTGACACGGCCACCCGTGTTGAACAATACGGCCCGTGTCAGGGCCACTGAAAGTGAAATTTCTCTGTTTTCTGATTTTTTGCTGTCAGACCTATTTCGAAGGGAATTTGAGACATTTCGCGATGTAATTTGAATTTAGATATAAGAGGCACATTTTAGAAAGTAGGGGACACTTTTGAACGAATATTAGGATTGACAACTGAGAGGAGAGTTCGGCTGGAAACAGAGGATCGATCAAAAGCGGAAGCAATTGATGATCCAAGGATTTCAACTTGCATTGTAATGATCTTCTCCTTTTCATTTCTATTTGCTTTTATGTTTACCAAGAACATGAGCAGCTAAACCCCAAGTTGTTAGGGGGTGGTCCTAAGTGCGATGTAATGAATTTTGTTTAATTATTCTATGAGAACTATGTTTTTACCTTGATATATTTTATTTTGCATTAGTCTTAATCGTATTCATATTGGAAAGTAGAATTCGAGTCGTGCTTAGGCTTTAGTCTGGAAAGTCAACCTAACACTTTTGCAAAATAGTATCACGGTCGATATTGCTTCGGAATGAGGATATCCCGTATCACGTATTTCATGGTCGGAACTATTGCTTGATGCTTTTTAGGGACACTGAGGAATTAGTGTAAAGGAAAATCATCAAAGGGTTTTCATTAAGGAATTAAGGAAACTAAAGTGGCCAACTGATAAATTAAGGTTAACAACTAGTATAGTAGAATAATCATACAGGGTCTTTACTCGCATCGTCTCCACTCCCCTAACACTGTTCTTAGATTGATTCATTAAGTCCGTATTTACTTGTTATATTACTCTGCTACCAAACAAACCACTAGACCTTTTGTTCAATTGAATCCTAAAAATTCCGTTAATTACTACGCAGTCCTCGAGATCGATACTTGGGACTTTTCCCTTATTACTACAATTGGTAAAAATAGTACACTTGCTATTTTCCCGATCAAGTTTTTGGCGCCGTTGCCGGGGACTGCCAAATTAACATTGTTTTTAGAATCCAAAAGAAATTTTGTTGCTCTGCGACTAAAATTTTATTGTTTACTGCATAACTTTTATCCGCTTATTATCTAACGCTTGTCTAATTGTGTATGCGAGGTCAGGCCTCAACTAAATATTCTTTTGATACAGAACCAGAACAAGCATTACACGAAAGACGGAGATTAGCTAAAGTTAAAAGACTGGAAGAAATAGAGGAAATTATATTTGTGCAGAGCGACTCCGAAGAGAGAGAGACAACACCTGAAACTGTTCAAATGGCTGGAAATCCACCTCAGTCCGAAAGACTGCTAGGAGACTATGGAGGGGCCAATGCTCAACCAAACCGGATGACCATTGTGAATCAACCGGTGAATGTTGCGCATTTTCAGCTACACCCTTCCACCATCCGTCAGTTGGAGAGAAAGCCGTTCGCCGGAAGAATCAACGAAGATGCAAATAAACGTCTTCAGAGATTCCTCTCAACCACCACCTCGCTCAAAATAGAAGGACATTCCGAAGAGGCCAAGAGATTAGTTATGTTCCCGTTCACACTCACTGATGATGCGGAAGAATGGTTTTACTCGCTTCCCGCTGGGAGTATCATAACATGGCAAGAGATGGAAACTGCGTTCCTGAATGAGTATTTCCCTGCCTCAGTGTTCATTCGAAAAAGATACGACATTTTCAACTTCAAGCAAAAAGAAGGAGAATCTTTAGGGGATGCATATAAGCGGTTTAAGAGGTGTCTTACAGCATGTCCTACTCATAACATGGACGCCACAGAGCAGATGCAAAACTTTGTGAATGGATTACGACTCAAAATGAAACAGCTCATAGATACTGCTGCCGGTGGTTCAAACAACTTCTCAATGGCCATAGGTATCAGAAGGATCATAGAAGCAATCGCCGCGAACGAGCACCTTGAGTTGTATGATCGCACGGTTAACCAACCGGAAGGTAAGATTGATCTGAAGCTGGCAGACCAGGTTGTTAAAATGGAGGATCAGATCACCGCTGAGGTAGAGAGAATGTTAAAGAAAATGAATGTTGAAACTCAGGTAGTGGCACAGGTTGAGCCAGTTCAAGCAGCACCTTGTGAAATATGCGGTGGGCCACACTTTACAATGCATTGTGTAGCAACTCAAGAGCAAGTGGAACAAATTAATATGTTGAGGCAGAACAATCCTTACGCCAACACATATAATCCTGGTTGGAAGAATCACCCAAACTTTTCATGGAAAGATCAACAAGGTAATGTGCAAAAACCTGTTCAAGGCCAACAACCGTATCAACCTCAGCCACAGCAGTACCAGCAGACACCGTACCAACCTCAATATCAACCACAAGCGCCTCGAAAAGCTGATTGGGAAGTGGCCATTAAGAAAATGGCCGCCCAAAGTTCTCAATTTCAAGAAGAGACAAGGAGTAACTTCAGGAATGCTGGAGCATCCATAAAGAATCTTGAAGTACAAATGAGTCAATTGCCCAACAGCTAGCAAGTTCACAAGCGCCGGGTACACTTCCAAGTGCCACAGTACCAAATCCGAAGGATCACCACCAAATTAAGGCGGTAGTAACAAGAAGTGGAAAAGCCAAGGAAGTAGGAGAAGAGGAAACGGAACTAAATGATCAGATGATTGAAGTGGAGCTGGAAATTAAAGAGAATGAAATAGTTGAGGAAGAAGTGGTGACATCGGTACCGGTAACTAAAGAAAAAGTGGTAGAACCGAAACCGGTGATCAAGCTGCCATACCCCTCAAGAAATAAGAAGAAAGGACAACAAGAGAAGAATTTCGAGAAGTTCCTAGAGCTGTTTAAAAAGTTGGAGCTGAACATTCCGTTGTTGGAGGCACTAGAACAAATGCCCACCTATGCAAAATTCATGAAGGACATCATTGCTAAGAAGCTGACGAGTGAGTCCGAACCTGTTATTCTAACGGAAACTTGTAGTGCTATTTTGCAGGGTCTGAAGATTTCGATCAAGAAGAAAGACAGTGGAGCTGTTACTATCCCATGCACTATTGGCGATAGGTCATTCAACAGAGCTTTAATTGATTTGGGAGCAAGTATTAGCCTCATGCCCTTGTCCATCTACAAAAAATTGGATATCGGTGCGGTTCAAGACACTCGGATGACCCTCCAGTTTGCTGATCATTCAGTTAAGCGGCCATATGGAGTGGTTCAAGATGTACTAGTTAAGGTAGATAAATTTGTGTTTCCGGTTGATTTTGTGATCCTAGAGATGCCGGAAGATGAAGAAATGTCGTTAATTATTCTATGAGAACTATGTTTTTACCTTGATATATTTTATTTTGCATTAGTCTTAATCGTATTCATATTGGAAAGTAGAATTCGAGTCGTGCTTAGGCTTTAGTCTGGAAAGTCAACCTAACACTTTTGCAAAATAGTATCACGGTCGATATTGCTTAGGAATGAGGATATCCCGTATCAAGTATTTCATGGTCGGAACTATTGCTTGATGCTTTTCAGGGACACTGAGGAATTAGTGTACAGGAAAATCATCAAAGGGTTTTCATTAAGGAATTAAGGCAACTAAAGTGGCCAACTGATAAATTAAGGTTAACAACTAGTATAGTAGAATAATCATACAGGGTCTTTACTCGCATCGTCTCCACTCCCCTAACACTGTTCTTAGATTGATTCATTAAGTCCGTATTTACTTGTTATATTACTCTGCTACCAAACAAACCACTAGACCTTTTGTTCAATTGAATCCTAAAAATTCAGTTAATTACTACGCAGTCCTCGAGATCGATACTTGGGACTTTTCCCTTATTACTACAATTGGTAAAAATAGTACACTTGCTATTTTCCCGATCACGAGGCAAGGGAGTCCACTCAACCTCGAACCTAGAAAACAATAGGCAAAGTGAAACAGCTTCACTTTAAACCTAAGGGGAAAATTAACAAACAATACAGCAAAGAAAATAAAACCCCAAAACCAGCTCTGACAGCCCACTAGCTCCTACTACAGCGGCTCTGAAAATCCCATCCAACTCTGACAGTTGATAAACAGCAACATCTTCAAATGAACCCCAAAGTCAAACTCCAATGAGACCCAAGCTACAACAAGCTTCCATCTCTAAGATATCACCAAGCCCTAAAAAGCACAGAATCTTGACCAGTTGACAGCATCAGACAGCAGATAGCTCCAAACAGCAGTAAACCCTAGCTTTAACAGCTGCACAGTTTTGACATGAATAAACTTCATCTTTGTCGATCTTTGATCTTCATCTCTATCTTCAGTGGCTTCTTTCTTCAAGGAAAGCTCTCCTAGATGATAATCACTTTAACAAGATGAGTTGAATGTTAAACAGTTCATTGACTACCAAAGGAAGCCTACAAACAGTTTAACATAGAAGTGTGATTCTCTCAAAGTTCTGCCGCTAAGGTAAGGCCACTTATCCCTCCAAAGGAGGGAGGTGAATACCATAGAGGGACTTTATGTCATAGAGAGGAATGGAAACACATGAAGCTATCCATGTTTGCACAAAGAATTCAGTCTATTCTAAGGCTCTGCTTATTCCTATTATTTCCTATGTCTTCAATCAACTCCCAGCTCAAACAATCTTCAAGCTTCAACATTTGATTATCATCTTCAATCTTCTCTTTTAATGTCTTCATGCTCCACAAGCTCAAACCAAGCCCCATACCCCATAGAAAAGCCCAAAAGCCCAAGCAAACAGATATAAACCCCAAGTGGGAACACCAAACAAACACTCCATTTGTAAAATATACTAAAAATAGTAAAATAGTATTTAAAATTCTAAGATTAATTCTAAGGGGATTTCTACATCTACCCTACATACCCTATATGTCCCATAACCTAATTCATGCTAAAAACCCCAAAATAAAATGTTAGAATGCACCTATGTTGAGTTTGAACCCTACTACTATCACCCTAATGTTCTCTAATCAAAACTAATCAAGATTAATCCACAAAAATGTGGAATAAATCTCTAAGGGAACCTATACTTCTAATCTAATCAACCCAACAAGAATCGACCCAAAACTATTCACCAATTGGTCACAAGAAAATTTACAAAACATGTATCCAATGTACCAAATTAAAGGAATTAATAAAATGGGAAAAATCACATTAAATTGAAAAATGGGTGAAAATGAAATTTATTATTTTTATAAAATCTAAAATAAATCCAAGATCATGGAGGTATTTTTGAAATATTTTTCTGATTAATTTTGGATTTATAATGATTTATTTTGTAAACTATATACAAATGATATGAAAAAGAAAATTAGAAAAACACAGGGGGCGCCAATAGCAGTTATTCTACTTCAGAACTACATTGGGCCCAGGAGGGGGGGTGCTGATAGCATGCGCTGGGCCCATTCTGCTTCAGAAAAAAAACACCACAAAAAAACAAACGGGGGGGGGGGGGGGCATATAGCGACAAATTCGCTTGCTATTCAGGTTGGGCCCCAAAAGGGGGGGGGGGAGCAGCAAATCAATAGGCCCAAACCAGAATGCAAAGGGGAGATGGGGTGTCAAGGGAAACAAGGGAGTATACTCAGCAATCCATCCATTTGGGCCCGAGCCCAGATCCATTCTAGCAAAACAAAACCCTACTCCTTCTAACTCCCCCTCACACTGTTCACCGTCTTCTTCGTCAAGCCCTGGCGGCGCTCTGATCTCTCTCTCTGAACCTCTCTCAAACCATCTCCCAACCTATCTCTCCGCCTAACTCTTCTATCCTTCACAAACTCTCTCTCAATCTCCTCAAATAAACACCTGTCTCACTCTCACAAAAAACAATGAACGAGATGAACACCAACCTGGAAATACGATGAGTCTGAAGAACGTGGCGATCTCCTGGAGATGATGAAGTTGATGTTCTTGCTGATGAACGCATGGCGATGAAGATCCTTAAGAAGTCTTGAACGGATCTTTGAGGACGGCGAAGATCTTCTGGAAACACGATGAACATCTATGAATGTTCTTGAAGATCGTTGATAAATGTTGAAGAAGATCTCTGGTAAAACGGTTATGGTGTTGAATGCTGATGAAGATCGAGGCGAATGTTCGTATGAGTGCTTGAATCTGATGACTGTTATGGATCTCGTGGCTGCCTTTTTATCGTGACAAGTGGCACTTATGGACTTTGACTGGGCCTGATTGCATTTCGTGGATACTGGATAAACGGCCCAATAAGCCTTAATGGCTCAGATTAGTACATTAACCATGACTCACAGACCTAATTAACCCTAAAAATGAAACGAAATTAATAATAACCTAATCCTAATTAACTTAAAAACGAAAATTAAAAAATAAAACCTAATTAATCAGAAAAAACATTTAATATCTAAAAACCAATTTAAAAAATCTAATTAAATCTAAAAAAAAACAAATAAACTCTAAAAAAAATCTAAAACAATTAATCCTTTTTTTAAAAAAAAAACTATTCTATTAATTTTAAAAAATCAATTAAAACTTAATAAAATCTAAAAACATTAAATTCTATTTTTTAAAAAAACTATTCTTATTAAGAAAATGAAACAATTAAAATCTAATCTAAAAACATTAATACCTATTTTAAAAAACTATTCTCATTTAAGAAAAGATAATATCTATTTATATCTATTTTTTAAAAATCTATTAAAAGGAAAATAATATCAAAAAACATAAAATCTAATAAATCTCTAAAAAAGAAAAGAAAATTTATTTAAAACTCTAAAAATTATTAAAAAAATCTATTAAATTCTATAAACCAAATATTAGCCTATAAACAAATAACCCTATAAAAAAATCTATTAAATGCATTAAAAATCTAGAAAATACAAGAAAAATCCTATAAAAAAAACCAGGAGGCCGATTAAATCGATTATAGAACGATTGCGCAACCATAACGAAACCCGGGAACCGAGATGGCCTTGAAAACACAGGGAACGAGCATCAATTCTCAAAATACGCTTATTCAAACCGGCCTGAACTGCCTGAAACGCCAGGGGCTGCAATCCCGATAAAATCAACCCGACTGAGAAAATGCGATGCATGCAGTATGCGAATGCGAATGCAAAATGCGTTGAAACATAAACCAGATATGGGAACCGGTTGGTCAAATTTTAGGGTGTAACAGAATAGAATCAGAGTAATCGTAGTTCCCCTCGAAAGGGAGGTTAGAAACGTCTTGACTATGGTCAAGGTTTCAATAGGGAATAAGCGTATCTTAAGGACACGCTTACGTGGAGTCTTTGAAACTCCTATTTCTATGTTGAATTTGTTAATTGAAAATTTAGGGTTGAAATTAGGGATTCCACGGCGGGAAACCCTAAACAGAGTACGGCGACTCTTTGACCTAATGCTAGGGTAAAGGGCATTTTCGTCCACGGCGGGACACCTAGGCTATTAGGGTTTTTGAAACGGTCAAAAATTAGGGTTATTGACTCGGCGGTCAAACATCTAGACCTAACTCCTTCGGAGGGATTCTAACGGCTAAACGTGCAAAATACGGCAAATTATTATATGACAAGATTAAAGTGCGGAAATTAAATAAAACGGTAAAGAAAGTGTCGCGACGATCACTCGCGTAAATTACAAATCCCCAAAAAATGCAAAATAAAATAAACCGCGACCATGGCCTCGCGTAAATTACATCCATGGAACAAAATAAACTAAATAAATATTAATCAGAATTTAAGGATAATCTGAGGAGAGAAACAGAGAACATTAGTGAAAAGTTAGACGGAATTCAATGGCAAATAACAAAATAGTGAAAAAGAAAAAATTACGAATTTGGATATTGTTATTGTTCTTAATACTTTTTGAAAAAAGATCTTAATTTTAATTTTTGAAAAAAAAGAAAAAAAAAAGACGAATTTTAATGTTAATATCAAAAGGTTTTTAGTTTTCATTATATTTAAAAAAAACAGTTAGTGTTAATTATAAAAAAGAAATTATTTTAATTTTAATTAAAAAAAGTTAATTGTGGTCAATAATGTTAAAGGTTTTTTTGGTTTTTCATTTTTAAAAGAAATCTTTAGTTTTTTCTATTTTAAAGAGAGTTTTAATCCATATTAAGAAAAATAATTTAATTCGTATTTTAAAAGGTTTTAAATTATATATTTTTTTAAAAAAAAGTTTTAAGTTATATTTTTTTAAGAAAAGAAAAAAAATTTTGAATTATATTTAAAGGAAGCAGAGTTTTAATTAAAAAGTTAGGATAACAAACATAGTAGTAATAAATAAAATAAAAATAAGAAAAAGAAGTTGGATTTAACTTTAAAAGCTTTTTAGTTTTAATTTTACAAAAAAAGAGTTTTATTCTTAAATTTTAAAAAGGGATTTAGTTTTATATTAAAAAAAATGTTTTGGTTTTTAAATTTAAAAGAAATCTATTTAGTTTAAAAAGTGTTTTAGTTTAATTTAAAAAAAGTTTTTGTTATTTTATTTTTAAAAAGGGTTATATTAATTTATAAAAAGAGTTAAATGAATAAAAGAAGGTTATTATTATTATTATTATTATTATTTATTTTTAAGGAAAAATTATTATTTATAGTTTTTATATTTTTATTATAATTACCAAACAAAAACCATGAGATTTCATAAACCCATACCTTTCGGCCGATTGGCGGTGATGAAATTTGATGGAGGTATTGATGCTCGTCCTCTGGCGATGATGAAGCTATCTTCCCTCTTCTGATAAATTGTGAGAACGGTCTCCGTTTTTCTCTTTTGTCTCCTTTTTCTTTTATCAAATGCAACTCATGTTTATATAGGTAACAAATTAGGGTTAACTCTAACCTAATGCCCACTTTAAAGTGAAGAAGGTGGGATTCGAACTCTCAACCTCTCACACTCACAACTCCTTACACAGGGTCTCTTGCCAATTATGCTATTTTATTCATTCAAAATAAAGTGGCACTAGAAACCCTGTAAACTAAAAGAGCGCGCCACATGATATTTTCTTGCAATAATCAAACAACTGCACCACCCATTAGTGGTTAGTTTAAACGCAATGCACAATAAAATGGGATGCAAGATGAAACGATTAATCTTAGGGATAAATTTGGGGTATTACAGTTGCCCCTATTTAAATAGCTTCACCGGATGATTTGAGCGACGAAGGCTCGAGAAATCATGGTGGAGGGATTTAAATATAGGTAACCAAAAATTTTGCCCTTAGATGTAGTGATATGCAATGCTATGGACAAAACGGAAATAAACTATAATGCTGACAATGCCATGAATCTAATATGATGCGTATGATGGAATGGTAAATGCAAAGATGCAGACGACACGACGACACCGGGGAAAGACGTGACGAACTACACTGGGGAATACGACGCACTGGGTGACAGCACGACCCTGGGGGAATTCTAACGATGATGGTCAACTGGTGCTAGCATGACCAATTTTCACCTTTAGAAAGGAAAGGTAAGAGCGAGATCCTCAATGGAGATGGCACCGATGAGACGGCCTCCACTGGGGAAAATCTAGGAGTAATTATTCAACAGGTTCAGGCGTGACCGCCTGATATTCTAGAGTAAAAAATAAAACTAGATCTGCACGATTGTAGGGTCGATTAACAAGATGCTGGAGCATTGAGCAAAGAATAACATCCGAGCTTCTGGAAACTCTCCCTCGTGACAGGATCAGACGGAATTTAGGAATCCGTAGAAAATATACAGGGTAAAACCGACTGTATGCCAAAATAAATGGACTTTAATGGGAAATGCCCTGATAAGCCTCTTGAGAGATAATAGCCACTTATCGTTGGAAGGGACTTATATGCCAAACTGGATAAGCTCTCAAATAAAGAGGTTGGTGCTTATTTAATTAATAAACTTCCTCATATCTAAGGTCGACGCCTTGGACATATGATTCAGATTCTTCTTTTACTAAAGGGTAAACTGAACATCCTCATACTTCAAGATTCACACTCTCCTGAATATGATTCTGCTCCTTCTTTTACTAAAGGGTAAACTGAACTTCCTCATACTTCAAGATTCACACTCTCCTGAATATGATTCTGCTCCTTCTTTTACTAAAGGGTAAACTGAACTTCCTCATACTTCAAGATTCACACTCTCCTGAATATGATTCCGCTCAAACCTCCCCTTCCTTCAAAATGATACGGGAAATGGAAACCAAACTGCTCGCTGGAGATGGCCATTTGCTGCAAGCCATAACGAAGATAGGATAAGCTTCTCGGGCGAGAAATGCCGCTTATTTGCAAGAGTGGCAATAATAAGCTTCTTGGATGAGAACTGCTTGTAGAGGTGGTAACAGGTAATGTAAATTGTAAAGAAAATCGTGATGATGGCAGGCATCTAGATCACTGAGTGATAGTAAGTAATGTAAGCTGTAAAGAAAGTCGTGATGATGGCAAACATCTAGATCACTGTAATGTAACTTGTCAAGAATGTTGTGATGATGGAAAACATCTAGATCACTGTAATGTAATAATGAGCTCCTTGTATGAGAAGATCAATTGTAGAGTGTAATGATAAATTGTAATGTAGATGATAAGCTCCTCGGCTGGGAACTGTTGCTTGTCTATTGTGCAATGTAGTGATAAGCATCTCAGGCGAGAATTGTCGCATATCTGCAAAGGATTGTAAATGCTTTTCTTGAGGGATAGTGCAAAATAAATGCACATCCAGGTATGTTCGGTGACCGACGGGACCGAAGTTCGATCTAGAATTGGGATAGAAAGAACCGTCAAACAAGACTCTATTGAGGAAATGAACTCAAATAGGGATTATCTTATCCTAGCGCGGAAAGATAACGGAAATAACCGTCATCCACAAGGGTTGAACTCTGTGGGGAAACTGAGAACAAATGAGTATTTTACGCTTAGGGCTGACGATCTACTTAGAGAGAACGGACAAACCCAGTCGCTCGGCGGTAACGACAAGGATGACGATAAATAGCAAGCATGCAAATGCTAATGTGTATGCCAAAGTGTATACAAATGTGTATGTTCATGTGTATGACAATGAAATGAAAATGAGTATGTAATGCTCATGCTTATGCTTATGCTGACAAAACAGATGAGAGAGGAGACATGAGATGAAATAAACATCTCGACAGGAATACCCGGTGACCTCTGTAACAATACATCTATTAGAGGATAGGAATAGTTGATGGTAAGACCGAATCTGGCTTCAAAGTTAAAATTTCCCTGGGGAGAAAAGATCATGACTTCCACATGGGGATACGTCTTCACTGGAGAGTACGATGTCACGACTTCAACTGGGGATCCATGACCTCTGCACGGGGATACAATGTCATGACTTCACTGGAGAGATTTCTATCATGAACTATAATCAGCCCAAGAACTCTTGGATCAGAGACTTCCACGGATAAAATAAATATCCACTTCACGGGGAAGGTGTGGAACTAGGCAGCCTCATGGAGATAGTGTAGCAATCTTCCGGGAATAATACCTCGGCTTCCTGAGGAACACGTACGTCCGACTGGGGATAAATCATTTCAAATTTCCTTGCGGAGAGTTCATCGGACTTACTGGGGAGAAATCGACAGACATTCTTGAGGACAGTATCTTGATTGCTTGGGGAGAACATGGCAATCTCCTGGGGAACATCCCTGAGGAAGGTAGGGCCTCTTCGCTGAGGAACAGATGATTCCACTGAGAATGGGTCTTCCAGAACATATATCACTTGGGGGGCACCAGAGATGTCTCTGCAGTCTTGAGAGTCACTGGGGATTTATCGGATGGCTCCCAAAAGTGTTGTCAGCTTAAAGTCTCGCTGGGGACTGACACTGGGAAAATGCTGGTAATGAACACATGTTTATGCAACAATGAGATTTACTGGGGACGAAGAGATCCTTCACAAATTTCCATAAGTCAAAGTAACTTTCATTTCCAACTGTATTTTCGAGAAAATATATTTTAGTTTTGAAAAACACTTTTCATGTTCACAAATTATTAACAACATCAAATTGCATAACGAAAATAAAATAGAGATAATGTGCACAAAGGTGTTGAAAAGAAAAAGGTAAATTTTATTGAAGAATGGTAGCTTGCTAAAGGCATAGCTCCATGGGAAATTACAAATTTGAAATTGGCAATATGGGAAAGGTTACATTGAATCCGACGACCTACTGACCCTGACGACTAAGACTACCCACAACCTTGCTTCTGAAGAGTGTGATTGGATTTGAAATGGATTTCTGTAAAAGCGTCTGCAATGCTCGGTGTCGTCCAATGCAGTGAAATGCCTTTGTCCCTAACTTTTGCCTGGACCGCCCTTTCGGGTTTTCAATCCATCAGGACGCTCATTTTTGCCAAAGCCGCCCTTTCGGGTTTTCAACTTAGCGAGCTGCATTTTTTTTATCTTTTTGTTTCTTTTAGGCATAATATTTTCGGACTGCATCGGAGTTCACAGGATGGGCGAGCTCTTCACCGTCCATTGTAGTAAGAATTAGCGATCCTCCAGAGAAGACTGTCTTAACAACAAATGGGCCATCATAGTTGGGCATCCATTTCCCCCGCATGTCTTTGTGAACTGGCAGGATTTTCTTAAGTACGAGCTCTCCTTGACAGAACTCCCGGGGTCGAACTTTCTTGTCAAAAGCTCTCTTCATTCGATTCTAATATAGCTGACCGTGGCACATAGCCGTCAGGCGCTTCTCATCAATGAGATTCAGCTGGTCATATCTGTCTTGAACCCAATCCGCTTCATCTAACTTTGCTTCCATCAACACCCTTAAAGATGGCAACTCAACTTCAATGGGAAGAACGGAGTCCATTCCATATACCAATGAGAAAGGTGTTGCCCCGGTTGAAGTCCGAACAGTGGTTATGTATCCATGCAAATAAAATGGTAACATTTCATGCCAATCCTTGTAAGTCTTAACCATTTTTTGCAGGATCTTCTTGATATTCTTATTTGCAGCTTCCACAGCTCCATTCATCTTAGGACGGTACAGAGAAGAATTGTGATGCGCAATCTTGAAAGTGTCACACAACTCCTTCATAGTCTTGTTATTCAGATTGGTACCATTGTCAGTGATGATCCGACTCGGAACCCCATAATGGCAGATAATCTCTTTCCTGATGAATCGAGCAACTACTTGTTTGGTCACATTGGCGTAGGAAGCAGCTTCCACCCACTTGGTGAAGTAGTCAATAGCGACGAGAATGAAACGATGACCATTGGAAGCTTTCGGCTCAATTGCCCCAATCATGTCAATGCCCCACATAGAGAAAGGCCACGGAGAAGTCAGACCATTCAATGGTGAAGGAGGAACATGCATTTTGTCAGCATAGATTTGGCACTTGTGACACTTTCTAGCATATCAGATGCAGTCGGATTCCATAGCTAACCAATAATATCCAACCCTCAAGAGTTTCTTGGACATGGCATAACCGTTGGCATGAGTTCCGAACGCCTTTTCATGAATCTCCTGGAGTAACATGTCTGCTTCACGTCTATCCACACACCTAAGCAGAACCATGTCGTGGTTTCGTTTGTATAATACGTCGTTGCTGATGAAGAACTTAGATGCTAGTCTTCTCAATGTCCTTTTGTCAAGATAAGAAGCATCTGCTGGATACTCTTGCGTGAGAAAATAATTCTTGATATCATGAAACCAAGGCTTTTCATCAATTTCATCTTCTTCAATCAACAAACAGTGGGCGAGTTCCCTTCTACGCTCGATTCGAATGAGTGGCGCTTCATTGACAAACTTGACCTTCCACATGGATGCTAGCATGGCTAAGGCGTCAGCAATATGATTTTCAGTCCTCGGAATATGTTCGAACTTGATCTCCTCGAAGTACTTAATTAACTCCACAATGTAGGCTTTGTAAGGGACCAACTTCTCATTCTTGGTTTCCCATTCACCTTTCACTTGATAGATAACCAACACTGAATCTCCACTTACTTCAAGAAGTATGATCCGGAGATCAATAGCTGCTTCAAGGCCAAGGATGCATGCTTCATATTCGGCGACATTGTTTGTGCACTCAAACTCTAACCTTGTTGTAAATGGGGTATAACCACCTTTTGGATTCATCAAAACGGTGCCTATGCCATGCCCACTGTAATTGGAGGAACCATCAAACATCATCTTCCACCAGAGACCCGGTTCGGGACCATCCTCGGGCTCTGGCTCTGGATCGTCGAAATCATTTACCCACATAATGTCTTCGTCTGGAAAGTCAAACTTAAGAGGCTCATAATCTCCGACTGGTTGGTCTGCAAGATAATCTGACAATATACTTCCTTTGATAGCTTTCTGAGGTACGTATTGGATGTCATATTCCGATAACAACATATGCCAATGAGCAAGCCTCCCTGTCTGAGCAGGCTTTTCGAAAATGTACTTTATTGGGTCCATCTTCGAAATCAACAAGGTAGTATGACCCATCATATATTGCCTGAGACGCCTAGCAGCCCATGCTAGCACACAACAAGTCTTCTCCAACAGTGAATATCGGTTCTCACAATCAGTAAACTTCTTGCTCAGATAGTATATAGCGTGTTCCTTTCGTCCGGTCTCATCGTGTTGCCAAAGTACACAACCCATAGACTTCTCAGGAACAGTGAGGTACATAAATAATGGTCTTCCATGAACATGAGGCATCAAGATAGGAGGCTTTTGTAAGTAGTCCTTGATCTTTTCAAACGCACGCTGACAATCTGGATTCCAATCAACAGTCTGACCTTTGCAAAGCAACTTGAATACCGGCTCACAAGTAGCAGTCAGGTTAGATATAAACCTGGAGATGTAGTTCAAATGTCCCAGAAAGCCTCTGACTTGGGTTTCGGTCTGCGGAGCCGACATGTCTTGAATGGCTCAGACTTTATCAGGGTCTACCTCGATTCCTCGTCGGCTGACGATGAAACCAAGTAGCTTTCCCGATCTGACACCAAAAGTACACTTAGCAGGATTTAGTTTCAACTGATATTTTCGGAGTCGTTCGAATAGTTTCAAAAGATGAGTCAAATGCTCCTCCTCGTCATGAGATTTGGCAATCATATCATCCACATACACTTCAATTTCTTTGTGCATCATGTCATGAAAGAGAGCTGTCATAGCACGTTGATAGGTTTCCCCTGCGTTCTTCAGACCGAAGGGCATGACTTTGTAACAGAAGGTCCCCCAAGGAGTGATGAATGTAGTCTTTTCTCTATCGGCGGGATCCATCTTGATCTAATTATAACCGGAGAAACCATCCATGAATGAGAAAACTGCAAAACTAGCTGTATTGTCGACAAGTGTGTCGATATGCGGAAAAGGGAAATCGTCTTTTGGACTAGCCTTGTTCAGATCCCTGTAATCCACACACATTCTGACCTTACCATCCTTTTAGGGCACGGGAACAATGTTGGCAACCCAATCAGGATACTTCACAACCGTAAGAAAACCCACATCCAACTGTTTCTTAACCTCGTCTCTAATCTTCAAAGCCATGTCAGGTCTCGTTCTTCGAAGTTTCTGCTTGACAGGCGGACATTCTGGCTTAAGCGGTAGCTTGTGAACTACAATATATGTGTCTAAACCGGGCATATCTTGATACGACCATGCAAACACATCAACATAATCCTTCAACAGCTCGACCAATCTCTGCTTGACCTCTGCCCCAAGTACTGCGCCAATCTTGACCTCTTTCTTGTCTTCATCTGTGCCAAGATTAATCAAATCTACCTGCTCCTTGTGTGGTTGAAGCTCTGTGTACTCATACTCAACCAATCTAGTCAGTTATGCGGGTACTTCAAAATCTTCTTTACCCTCATCTTCAGCTTGGTAAATGGGTGAATCCCAATTAGGAGAGACAATAGAGTCATCGGATTCAACAAGGGTTGTAATGTCACTGCATGTTGAAAGGCTTATTTTTATTAAATGTTCAATGAAAATGCGAGAGAAAATGAAAATGTTTTTAGTTTGTAGTTTTTGAAAAATTTCAATTTCATTTTAAAAGGTGAAAACGAAAAGACGCTTAGTGAAACAAAATGGAACAGAAACAAAATGCATTTATTAATAATTGTTTGAAATGAAAAGGTGGCCCTACAAAGTGATCCAATAGCCTTGGGCAGAGCCATGGATTTGAAAACACAAAATGAAAAATGAAAAATTACTTTGACGATGGAAAAATAACTGGAACCTCTATGGCCTCCCAGTTGCTCAATGCTACATTACTCTGAAACACCAAGTTGTTCAAATCTTCATCTTCGTCATAGTCACCGATGGCATTGACCTGATAACCTCCACTGACGAACACCTCTTGGAAAACCTTCAGACGTCCTTCAACATGAGTTGGCTTGTAACCCAACCCGTAGCGATTAGTCTTTGCCTTGACGTTGATTGCTTCTCCCCAACCTTCAGGAATGCCCCTGTCGATTGTTGATCTGGTACTCTTCAACGATGCAAAAGATGGACTACTCTGGACTCATGCAGTTTCTTTGACTTCCACTAGAACAGCATTGCGATTTCAAGTGCTTGGAAAGAAGTCTCCAAAGCGTCTTCATCAGCCTCAATATACCGGAACGATGATAAATTACTAACCATTAAATCCTCTTCACCATGTATGATCACCAGCTTGTCATCAACCACAAACTTCATCTTTTGGTGCAGGGTAGAAGTTACTGCCCCAGCGGCATGGATCCAAGGTCTTCCTAGTAGACAGATGTAATTAGGATTAATGTCCATAACTTGGAAAGTGATCTGGAACACGTGTGGACCGATCAGAATCGGAAGGTCAACTTCTCCAACCACTGATCTACGTGAACCATCAAAAGCCTTGACAATTAAAGAAGTAGGCTTCACCATAGTATCCTTGTAAGCCATCTTGCTGAGAACCCTCATAGGTAGAACGTTCAACGAAGAACCAGTATCCACAAGAACTCTTGCTAAATTATCTTCCTGACACTTTACTGATATATGCAAAGCACGGTTATGATTCAGACCCTCTTTTGGCAGCTCTTCATTACTGAAGCTGAGAGTATTACAGGCGGTAATATTAGCAATCACACTATTAAACTGGCCGATAGTGATGTCTTGAGCCACATGAGCTTGAGTCAAGACCTTCTACAAAGCGGCTCTATGCACGGGTGAATTCAATAACAGGGATAGGACGGAAATCTTCGAAGGAGTCTGGTGAAGCTGATCAATAACTTTATAATCACTCTTCCTGATTATCCTCAAGAATTCAGCGTCTTCCTCATTAATAACAACCCCTTTACCTTTATCTCCAGCTGACACATCAGTATCGATAGTTGTTTTCTTGGACGGAGCCTCATCAAAACGGGGTGTGTAGACACGACCACTGCGAGTAATCCTGCTTGCCCCAGTTATGTTGGTCACATTTTCACTATCATCTTTCACTTCCTTTCTTGGAATTACCTTCCCATACTCCTTATCAATCGTGGTTACATCATACTTCCAAGGTACGGCTTTGGGATCACTAAACGGAAATGGACTCGGCTTCTGAATGATCAAAGGTTTAGGTTGGTCCACTGTTGGAGTAACAGGAGTTGGTATGCTAAACACCGGCATGACAAACTTTGATGCTGGTAGGTTAAACACTAGCATCCTGCCCTTTGGTTCAGGCACGTTGAAAGTAGGTTCAATTGCAGGTACTTCCTTCGCCTTGTTAAATACTTGTAGGGAGCCATCATCAATCAACCTCTGAACATCCTTCTGAACCATAGCGCACCCTTTATCACTTCCTTCACAACTTATACAGTCAATATGGGAAATAGACACCAGACCTACTTCAAACAGCTTTGCATGGAACGCCTTGAGAGGAGTCTTAATCTGGGATCACGAATAAAACTCTCGTAAGATGAATCATCAACAGCATTAACATTCGCATGTGTAGGCAGAGGATTTGTTTTAACATTGGGTGATGGATCATCGAACGACAAGATCTTCTTTTCCATCAGATCCCTCACAATATTCTTCAAAGCATAACAGTTCTCCAAATCATGGCATGGCGCACCCTCATGAAATAAACAATGAGCGGCAGCGTTGTAGTTAGCTGGCAAAGGATTCGGAGGCGGTCCCAAAGCTCGGGTGGTGATCAAACCTCGTTGTACTAGGTAAGGGTACAACTCGGTGAACGTCATTGGAATCGGAGGACACGACTTGTATTGTCTCCTCGGAGCATTTGGGCGAGGTGTCGGATTCCTCTGTTGTTGATTAGCAGGAGCGTTGGGCGCTTGTTGGTAGCTAGGTGGAGGCTGATGATAAGCGGGAAGCGGATAAATAGGAGCCTGCTGTATAGGCTGATAAGCAGGAGCTTGTGGGGCTTGCTGATTAAAAGATGGTGCAACAGCAGCCACATAGGGAGGCGGAGCATACTGAACCGGGTAACCATGAGGTTGAGCGTACGGTGGCGGATATGGATATTGGTGTTTTCCCCTTCTATCAGAGGATACATCATGGGTCTCTCCTTCCTTCTTTTTCTGAGAATTGAAAGAGGGTTTTTTAGCTTGGTCCTTTGAACTCGTACTGCCAGAACCACCAGACATCTTTCCATTTTTCATAGCTAGTTCAACTTTTACTCCAACAGCAACAATATCAGCAAAATTCGTGGTTACACTACCCACCATCCTCTCGTAAAACTCAGGACGAACAATATCGACAAACCAATCAGCTAGTTCCTTGTCGGTCAACGGAGGCTCGACTTGAGAGGCAATTTCTCTCCATCGTTGGGCATATTCCTTAAAGGTCTCAGAACTTTTCTGCGTCATACTCAAAAGTTGTCTCCTGTCAGGAGCCAAGTCCATGTTGTACTTATAATGCTTAATGAAAGCATCAGACAAATCCTGAAAAGACTTGATGCGAGACTGGTCTAATGTTAAATACCACTTCGACGAAGCACCTTTCAGACTGTCTTGAAAACAGTGAATCATCAACTTGTCATTTTCCACATGAGCAGCCATCTTGCAGTAGTACATTATCAAATGGCTTTTCGGACAAGTAGTCCCTTCATAGCAGTCAAATTTCGGAGTTTTGAACTTTGGCGGGATAACCAGACTGGAAACCAATTAGATATCTCTAGCAGCAGTACCAAAGATCTGGTCTCCTTCCATTTTTCTCAATCTTTTATCAATAGTAACAACTTCCTCGATAAGCTTATCACGTGGTTGGTATCCTCCATCATCATCATCCAGGATTTCATAAACAGGCTCATTAAGATAAGGCTGCACGTGAGTGCGGACGTTAGCTTATGTGAAAGTGGGGACCACCTTGTGAGGCTCAGAAACCAAAGGCACAATCTGTTGAACGTTCTGTATAACGGGCACAGCTTGTTGACCACTTTGTGCAACAGGCATAGTCTGTTGAACTGACGTAACAACAGGCGGATGTATGAAACTCTGCGAAAGACCATAAGGAAACAGATTCTCAATAGAAACAACTGGAGGATCTACGACAGCTGTAGCGTTAATCTCAGAAACCACAGTAGTCTGAGTATCCATCTTTGCATTGATAACCTGGAGCAATTCCATAATTGTTCCTACACTCCCTCGAAGGTCTAATAGCTCGTTGTTAACGCGATCCATCTCTTGAGCGTGTTCTTTCATCCTTTTTCGAGCTTGAGCTCTAGTGTTGTATCGATTCAGGGTGACAAAATTGGAAGGCGAGAGAACCGAGTATGAGAAACCGAGAGACACATGTAATGCAAAGATATGATGCAAAATGCGAATGACATGACTTCATGGAATTCAAGTATTTACGAGCATTGCGGGATAATGAAAAAATTTTATTGATTGAAAAATGGATTACAAATAATATTCTTAAAAGAAAAGTCTCAATGAAAATAACCAACTAAAATTCTAGAACCCTAAGGAAGCACTATTCATGATTTTGACGGAGAGTCGGAGGAAAATAAATCCTCGTAGAGTCTTCTCTTATTGTAGGAGAGTACCTCTTCATTCCTTGACTGAAGTTGTTTCTGAAGTTTGTCGTACTCGCTGACCAGCACATGGTATTTGTCCTTACATGTTTCTGCTTCGTGCTGAGCTTTCTTCAATTCGATCTTCAAGGTTTCCGCTTCGGACATGAAATACTGAACAAGTTCTTCTCTTGGAGGTAGAGACTCTTGGCGAGGATAAGGCATCTTCAACTTGATTGCTCGTCGTTGGACCCAAAGAAGATATGGTTCCATGGACACGCAATTTGGCCTTCCTAGACTTGCTTTACCTTTCTTATGAAAATGACGCCAGGAAGAAACAACCTGGTCCTGAAGTTCTTTATTGTCCTTGAAAAAGATTTTCTCCACCTGGACACTTTTAGGCGGTTCCTTCAATGGATAACCTAGTTGTCGGCGAGCTAAAACCGGATTATAGCTGATTCCTCCATTAAAACCAAGTAAAGGTACGTTAGCAAAGTCTCCACAGCTGTCAATAATTAGTATTCCATCATACACCCGATTATACCAAACAATGTCCGAGTGTGTCAGCGCCATGACCCTCGGTGACCAAAATCCCTTGTCAAGACTTAAAAAGGACCTGGGCAAGTGAGAAATAAACCACTTGTATAATAAAGGCACACAACAGGTGATCATTCCTCCACCATGAAAATTCTGGAGATGTATGGAGTGATAAGTATTACCCAATAAAGTTGGTACGAGATTGTTCTTCATGAATATTTTGATGGCGTTAATGTCAACGAATCCTTCAAAAATTGGGAAGAGTAGCATTCCATAGATAAGCAAAGCAAGGATCGTCTCAAAGTTAGGCATGCTTAAATGATTGGCATAATATTGGGCTTTCTTGATTAAGAAATGCGTAGGTAACCCCACAGTTCTGCCTTTGGCGATCATATTGCCTTTGATGTCGGACACCTTTAAGAATGTGGCTTTCGCAATGTCTTCCTCTTTAGGGTCCTCCTCCAAGAAAGGGAACGGAGACTTATCCAAAATAGGTAGCCCCACCAACTGAGAATACTCTTCTAGAGTAGGTAATAGCTGATAATCTGGGAACGTGAAACAATGGTAATCCGGATCATAGAACTGTAGTAACGTAGAAAGAAGCCCACCCTTAACTTCGATTCTCAATAAGGATAACAACCTTCCATACTTGTCCTTGAACCCTTCTTGATCTTCAACCAAAGCTCCTAGCTTCTTAAGGTCATCCAACTTAAAATTCTTAAAAGAATATTTCAAAGTTTTTCTCTGATTATAATCCATGGTATCCTGCGATGTTCATAAATAAAGTTTGAATTCCATGAAATGTGATGCAATGTAATGTATGTAATGAACATAAACACACAAAGTCCTAGGTTAAAGGTATATGAGCAGAAGTCAAGGTCTACCCATCCCACAAAGGTATGTACTATAGGATTAATTGTACCTGCAGAACAAGGTTCTAAAGAAGTGCCCAAAGTCATCAGTCCCTCTGTTGGATATTATCAATTTCCCAATTGACTGGGTGGTTGATAATATTCTCAAGAGAACCTCTTTTGAGTGTAGTATCGCGTAGCAACCATTTTGGAATTACTCCCTCATAGTTCCCGCACTACGTCCTATATAAGGCCAAGGTGGTGTTAAGGTACTACGGTCCCCAGTATCACAGACTCCAATCGACGATGGTAAAAGTTTTCACGATTACTCGTTCAACCGAACCATTTTCGAAAGGGTCTCAACTGAGCGGTGATTCTCGAGTCGGCTTGGTCGGGATTCCACTCCCTATAAGCCTCGTCGAATATCTCACCTCCTATAATAATGTCACTCAAGTCCGGGTGTAGGACTTATCTCACAACAAAGATACCCCCCAAGCAAGGTACAATATATAAGATAATAAAATAAAATAGAAATATTATACAATAATCAAAATAGGGGCAACCCTTAAAAATTAGGAGGGTCCCCAGTGAAGTCGCCATTTTCTGTTGCGGTGGAAATAGGATATCAAACTATTAATAAGTTTGAATCACAATTCTTGAGTCACAACCGCTCTTTGATTTATCCGAAGGAAAAGGTCAAAAGAGGGAAACCTATTTTTGCATCGGAAACACAATGCGGGGAGAGACCTAGGTAAGGGGTTGGTTAAGCTTAAGGAAGGTACTAGCACCCTAAAATTCTGTAGTACTCTACAGGAACCTTTTGTTTATTGTATGCTTTTTTATTTTTATTCATTATCTGCTTTAATATATATTGAGCTAAGGGATAGAGTGACCTAAAGACCTAAGGGTTAGTCCTAAGTTTACTCGGCAAGACGTCGCATCTTGTGCCTACATATCATGGATAGGGAATGGAATCAGAGTAATCGTAGTTCCCCTCGAAAGGGAGGTTAGAAACGTCTTGACTATGGTCAAGGTTTCAATGGGGAATAAGCGTATCTTAAGGACACGCTTACGTGGAGTCTTTGAAACTCCTATTTCTATGTTGAATTTGTTAATTGAAAATTTAGGGTTGAAATTAGGGATTCCACGGCGGGAAACCCTAAACAGAGTACGGCGACTCTTTGACCTAATGCTAGGGTAAAGGGCATTTCGTCCACGGCGGGACACCTAGGCTATTAGGGTTTTTGAAACGGTCAAAAATTAGGGTTATTGACTCGGCGGTCAAACGGCTAGACCTAATTCCTTCAGAGGGATTCTAACGGCTAAACGTGCAAAATACGGCAAATTATTATACGACAAGATTAAAGTGCGGAAATTAAATAAAACGGTAAAGAAAGCGTCGCGACGATCACTCACGTAAATTACAAATCCCTAAAAAATGCAAAATAAAATAAATCGCGACCATGCCTTCGCGTAAATTACATCCATGGAACAAAATAAACTAAATAAATATTAATCAGAATTTAAGGATAATCTGAGAAGAGAAACAGAGAACATTAGTGTAAAGTTAGACGAAATTCAATGGCAAATAAGAAAATAGTGAAAAAGAAAAAATTACGAATTTGGACATTGTTATTGTTCTTAATACTTTTTGAAAAAAGATCTTAATTTTAATTTTTGAAAAAAAAGAAAAAAAAGACGAATTTTAATGTTAATATCAAAAGGTTTTTAGTTTTTATTATATTTAAAAAAACATAGTTAGTGTTAATTATAAAAAAGAAATTCTTTTAATTTTAATTAAAAAAAGTTAATTGTGGTCAATAATGTTAAAGGTTTTTTTGGTTTTTCATTTTTAAAAGAAATCTTTAGTTTTTTCTATTTTAAAGAGAGTTTTAATCCATATTAAGAAAAATAATTTAATTCGTATTTTAAAAGGTTTTAAATTATATATATTTTTTAAAAAAAGTTTTAAGTTATATTTTTTTAAGAAAAGAAAAAAATTTTGAATTATATTTAAAGGAAGCAGAGTTTTAATTAAAAAGTTAGGATAACAAACATAATAGTAATAAATAAAATAAAAATAAGAAAAAGAAGTTGGATTTTAACTTTAAAAGCTTTTTAGTTTTAATTTTGCAAAAAAAAAAGAGTTTTATTCTTAAATTTTAAAAAGGGATTTAGTTTTATATTCAAAAAAAAATGTTTTGGTTTTTAAATTTAAAAGAAATCTATTTAGTTTAAAAAGTGTTTTAGTTTAATTTAAAAAAAAAAGTTTTTGTTATTTTATTTTTAAAAAGGGTTATATTAATTTATAAAAAGAGTTAAATGAATAAAAGAAGGTTATTATTATTATTATTATTTATTTTTAAGGTAAATTATTAATTTACAGTTTTTATATTTTTATTATAATTACCAAACAAAAACCATGAGATTTCATAAACCCATACCTTTCGGCCGATTGGCGGTGATGAAATTTGATGGAGGTATTGATGCTCGTCCTCTGGCGATGATGAAGCTATCTTCCCTCTTCTAATAAATCATGAGAACGGCTGCCGTTTTTCTCTTTTGTCTCCTCTTTCTTTTATCAAATGCAACTCATGTTTATATAGGTAACAAATTAAGGTTAACTCTAACCTAATGCCCACTTTAAAACCCAACTTAAATAATTAGTCAAAGCTAAAGAAAACAAACTAAAACAAACTTAAAAGAATAAAATCTTTTCTAATATTTTTAATTTTATGATTTTTGGATGTTTTTATGAATAATATGGAAAAAAGTGAAAAAATAATATTTTTTAAAAAATAATTTAAATAAAATACGAAAATAATAATTAAATAATAAAAAAACTATTTTTGTTATTTTTTTTTATGAAAATAAAAATGAAAGAAACAAAACAAAAAGTGAAGAAGGTGGGATTCAAACTCTCAACCTCTCACACTCAAAACTCCTTACACAAGGTGTCTTGCCAATTGTGTTATTTTATTCATTCAAAATAAAGTGGCACTAGAAACCCTGTAAACTAAAAGAGCGCGCCACATGATACTTTCTTGCAACAATCAAACAACTGCACCACCCGTTAGTGGTTAGTTTAAACGCAATGCACAATGAAATGGGATGCAAGATGAAACGATTAATCTTAGGGCTAAATTTGGGGTATTACAATATGAACAACAAAACTTATGAAAATAATAGTTATAAAGATAATATGTATATTAAAACATATATAGCCTAAACTACCCTAATTCAGATTATAACAAAAGCTCCATTGCGTATTATTTAAAAATGAATATAATGGAGACCAAACTTAACCAAACACTTTGAAGACTCAATTCTCCCTAATTTTCCTGTTTGTTTTAACATAGAAGATTCTAGAACTTTTAAAAAGGAGTTAAACATTTAATTTATTTTCTCAAACAAGTGATAAAGTCTATAGATACGCTGTAATAAAAACAGTATCGGACTAGACGCTTTGACCTGTTGAGCAGGAAACCAGAACAGTGGCCTGTCCAATTAAGTTAAATAACCTATCAAAACAAAAACTATGGAAACTGATTGAGAACCACTAAAATCGGGAAAAACTAGAGCATCATGTGGTTTAAATAAAAAATAAAATTTAAATCTTAGAAAGAGAATGACTCGTGATCTTCTAAAGAAATTTTTAAAATTCCTTCTTAATAAGTGTAGAAGTAAAAGAGAATATATTTATTATGTGTGATTGGCAATTGTGTGGCACTAGAAAAAGAATAGAAGTTGTTAAAAGGAGAATAAGTTACAGAACAATAAATTTCCATTTTTTTTATGGGGTAGAGGACGAATAAACTGAATATAGAATACTTTTTTCTTTTTACATACATTTCAATGGGTTTTTAATGGATATTCTCACACTACCTTTCATATTTTGAATTTTACGACCACTGTTAAAAATTTTGCTTTCATGGTTTGTGTTCTAGAGTGGGCCAAGACCTGCCCATCCGTCGGGCAGGCCATGCCTAACATTCTTTGGGGAAGGCCAAACAAGGCCAAAATCCCCCATATCAGGCACATATCTAAATACGCCGTGCAGACCCTCCCCTGTCGGGCAGAACCACACGTCTTTCACACGATCTCCACGTGCCCACCCCGCCGGAACACGTCATCAGGAAACTACCCACCTCTGAAAGAGCAGGTCAGCCCACCTTCCAGAGATCACGGGACAGTTGATCTAGGACGAAGACCACGTGACGGTCTTCACTATGCCACATAAGCCCTGGCTGTCACTTGGGTTGGGCCTGGCATTCTGGCCCAATGCAAGTGACTGTTGGCCCTGCGCTTGTGTTTCACTATAAATACCCTCTCTTGCTAGAGGGTCAGTTATTCCATTCTCCACACCATTTCTGTATTTTCTCCCACTCTGATCCTTTACTCACTTAAGAAGTAGAGTGTCTTGCAGATACACCCCCTCCTTCTCCCTATCTCCGGTGAATAGCTACCAATCGTCGACGCATGGCCAATCAGCAATCTCTTCTGATCAGGTACGATCGATTTTTTTTTGGATATAATTTTGTAGTAGTTTAGAGTATTATAATGTTTGTTTTACAAACTAAATTTTCATATTTTGAATTAAGCAATCATGTTAAAAGCCTATAAATTAGTATTGTTCTTTTAAAAAATTTCAAGATCAAATTCTAAATTTATTACTTATTTTTATTTACTAATTCTATATTCACTTAGGTATAACTATATTAATAGAGAATGTCAAAAACATATTTGTTTTGTAATAAAAAGTAAAAAATACTTTATATTATATTAAAAAATTTTATGAAGTATTTTCGATTCGACCTAGGCCCGACTCTAGTATGACATTTAAACCTTGAACTCTTATCTACACCGATTTATTTTTTGTTAGTTTTAACTACTGTAATAGATACTATTAATTAGATATTAAATATAAAAATTTACGAACATTTTGTAGTCCTGATATCGTAATTGAGTCCCACAAATTTTAAAATAGGAATATTTTCATTTTTTTCTTTTTCAATTAACTTGACTCTTTTAAATTCACAACATCATCAGTTACTTAAATTTTGAAAACACCCTTAATTATTGTTTCCTTTCTTTTATGCAATCTATACTTTAAAAAAGCATTAATACATCGTTTTAATTTCTAATTGTGATTAATGGGATTAACGTGCTTCCTATATTAATGGTTAGTTTTGTTGATTTTCAATATAAAATTAATAATATTTACTAACATTTTATTATTAATAGTAGATAGAGGAATGAATATGTGAATAGAGGTATAAAAATAACGGTAAATATTTAGAAAAATAATTTTAAATGATTCTTTAGTAATTTAAATGAATAAATGATTTTGGACGTATTTTTGTGTGAGCAAAAGAGAAGACACTTATTATGAATATGATAGATTAATTAATTTTCTTTCATGAAAGTTTGATTTGTTAAAACCATACTAATTATCATAAAAATTGATATAAAAATCAATTCTTAATTCAAATAATTAAAACATACGCCTATGTATTTATCGATAAATGTAATACAAACATACCATCAAATCACAATTACAAATATTTCTATTGAATAATTTTTATATGTTCTTTCTAAATGTATGTGGTTTTATGGTGTAGTTGGTTATCACGTCAGTCTAACACACTGAAGGTCCCCAGTTCGAGCCTGGGCGAAGCCAAGATGTTTAATTCTTTATCCAAATTTTATAAATTATGCCTAAACATTGACTTCGAAAATTACCATTTGGTAACATAAAAATGTGTAAATTAAAGTATGATTTGAAACCAAGATTTATAGTATACGATAATATCGTACATGGTCCAATGTAAATATTCAAACACGTGAAATAACATATGACATGCCCAGGACAATTTTGTGAATCAACGAAATACTTTATTTTCTTTGATAGAACTAGTCATAAATAATAATCATTTTCCAAACTTTGAGGAACTCAATAAAGAAAAAGACATATAGTTCAAAAAGGGTCATCTTAAATTCTAAATATCATGCTCAAAAGAGAGATACAAAAATAAGAAAGGAAAAAGTGTTTAAGGTTTTTATAATATGAACAACAAAACTTATGAAAATAATAGTTATAAAGATAATATGTATATTAAAACATATATAGCCTAAACTACCCTAATTCAGATAATAACAAAAGCTCCATTGCATATTATTTAAAAATGAATATGATGGAGACCAAACTTAACCAAACACTTTGAAGACTCAATTCTCCCTAATTTTCCTGTTTGTTTTAACATAGAAGATTCTAGAACTTTTAAAAAGGAGTTAAACATTTAATTTATTTTCTCAAACAAGCGATAAAGTTTATAGAAGCGCTGTAGTAAAAACCGTATCGGACTGGACGCTTTGACCTGTTGAGCAGGAAACCAGAACAGTGGCATGTCCAATTAAGTTAAATAACCTATCAAAACAAAAACTATGGAAACTGATTGAGAACCACTGAAATCGGGAAAAACTAGAGCATCATGTGGTTTAAATAAAAAATAAAATTTAAATCTTAGACAGAGAATGACTCGTGATCTTCAAAAGAAATTTTTAAAATTCCTTCTTAATAAGTGTAGAAGTAAAAGAGAATATATTTATTATGTATGATTGGCAATTGTGTGGGACTAGAAAAATAATAGAAGTTGTTAAAAGGAGAATAAGTTACAGAAAAATAAATTTCCATTTTTTTATGGGGTAGAGGACGAATAAACTAAATATAGAATATTTTTTTCTTTTTACATAAATTTCAATGGGTTTTTAATGGATATTCTCACACTACCTTTCATATTTTGAATTTTACGACCACTGTTAAAAATTTTGCTTTCATGGTTTGTGTTCTAGAGTGGGCCAAGACTTGCACATCCGTCGGGCAGGCCATGCCCAACATTATTTGGGGAAGGCCCAACAAGGCCCATATCCCCCATATCGGGGACAGATCTAAATACGCCAAACAGACCCTCCCCTGTCGGGCAGAACCACACGTATTTCACACGATCCCCAGGTGCCCACCCCGCAGGAACACGTCATCAGGAAACTAGCCACCTCTGAAAGAGTAGGTCAGCCCACCTTCCAGAGATCACGGGAAAGTTGATCTAGGGCGAAGACCACGTGCTGGTCTTCACTATGCCACATAAGCCCTGGCAGTCACTTGGGTTGGGCCTGGCATTCTGGCCCAATGCAAGTGACTGTTGGCCCTGCGCTTGGGTTTCACTATAAATACCCTCTCTTGCTAGAGGGTCAGTTATTCCATTCTCTACACCATTTATGTATTTTCTCCATATCTCTGGTGAATAGCTACCAATCGTCGACGCATGGCCAATCATCAATCTCTTCTGATCAGGTACGATCAATTTGTTTTTGATATAATTTTGTAGCAGTTTAGAGTATTATAATGTTTGTTTTACAAACTAAATTTTCATATTTTGAATTAAGCAATCATGTTAAAAGCCTATAAATTAGTATTGTTCTTTTACAAAATTTCAAGATCAAATTCTAAATTTATTACTTATTTTTATTTACTAATTCTATATTCACTTAGGTATAACTATATTAATAGAAAATGTCAAAAACATATTTGTTTTGTAATAAAAAGTAAACAATACTTTATATTATATTAAAAAATTTAATGAAGTATTTTCGATTCGACCTAGGCCCGACTCTAGTATGAACTTTAAACCTTGAACTCTTATCTACACCGATTTATTTTTTGTTAGTTTTAACTACTGTAATAGATACTATTAATTAGATATTAAATATAAAAATTTACGAACATTTTGTAGTTCTCATATCGTAATTGAGTCCCACAAATTTTAAAATAGGAATATTTTCATTTTTATCTTTTTCAATTAACTTGACTCTTTTAAATTCACAACATCATCAGTTACTTAAATTTTGAAAACACCCTTAATTATTGTTTCCTTTCTTTTATGCAATCTATACCTTAAAAAAGCATTAATACATCGTTTTAATTTCTAATTGTGATCAATGGGATTAACGTGCTTCCTATATTAATTGTTAGTTTTGTTGATTTTTAATATAAAATTAATAATATTTACTAACATTTTATTATTAATAGTAGATAGAGGAATGAATATGTGAATAGAGGTATAAAAATAACGGTAAATATTTAGAAAATTAATTTTAAATGATTCTTTAGTAATTTAAATGAATAAATGATTTTGGACGTATTTTTGTGTGAGCAAAAGAGAAGACACTTATTATGAATATGATAGATTAATTAATTTTCTTTCATGAAAGTTTGATTTGTTAAAACCATACTAATTATCATAAAAATTGATATAAAAATCAATTCTTAATTCAAATAATTAAAACATACGCCTATGTATTTATCGATAAATGTAATACAAACATACCATCAAATCACAATTACAAATATTTCTATTGAATAATTTTTAAATGTTCTTTCTTAATGTATGTGGTTTTGTGGTGTAGTTGGTTATCACGTCAGTCTAACACACTGAAGGTCCCCAGTTCGAGCCTGGGCGAAGCCAAGATGTTTAATTCTTTATCCAAATTTTATAAATTATGCCTAAACATTGACTTCGAAAATTACCATTTGGTAACATAAAAATGTGTAAATTAAAGTATGATTTGAAACCAAGATTTATAGTATACGATAATATCGTACATGGTCCAATGTAAATATTCAAACACGTGAAATAAGATATGACATGCCCAGGACAATTTTGTGAATCAACGAAATACTTTATTTTCTTCGATAGAACTAGTAATAAATAATAATCATTTTCCAAACTTTGAGGAACTCAATAAAGAAAAAGACATATAGTTCAAAAAGGGTCATCTTAAATTCTAAATATCATGCTCAAAAGAGAGATACAAAAATAAGAAAGAAAAAAGTGTTTAAGGTTTTTATAATATGAACAACAAAACTTATGAAAATAATCTATAACTATATATAAAGGGGATACAGGTTTTTGGTGTGGCTTATTTTTTTTTCCAAAATTACCCTTCATCTTTTTTATCAACAAGAAAATAGTTTAATTTAAAATCTTGAGTGGTTAATAACTTTTGTTGGTTACCAATTGAAAAAGTAACTTTCATCTCTCACAAAAAATATCTCACACCTATAACTTCCATTAACTACTAAGTGGTGATAGAAGTTAAAAATTCTCTTCTATTTTTTTATGTAAATTTCATCTCTTTCTCAATGAAAATACTTTTTTTTGAATTTTTTCATTCTATAATATTTTCATTTATTCAATTTTAATTAGTGATCTTTTTATTTTTGAAAAATAGATTAAACTTATTTCCAGTCAAGATCGCGCCATCACCTTCGGTAGAAGAAGTCGTTATCATTATGACTGAAAATTGATTGTTGTATGTAAGTTTTTTTTGTAATTGCTTTTATAGTAATAGTTTTTGTATGACTTTTGTAATTAAGTCTTTTTTAGAATTTTACCATTTACGAAACTTTCCTTTTTTTCAAAGCAGAGTTATTAACTATGGAGTAAAAAAAATCATGTGATACTTGAAAAAATTTCATACTCTAAAATACAATAAAATTCAATTTAATGCAACCACAATGGGTATGAGTGGTTTTGTACTGCACTATTATTTTCTTACAAAAATTATATCTTACTTTTGTTGCAAAACATTATTCATTAATACTATAGTTTTAACTTTTTACTTTTGTTGTTATAATGTTTTATTTCTTAATGATACTTATTTGTATTTTGTGAGTATAAACACATCATAAAATATGTAATTTAAATTTTCATAATACAAACAATTATTTCATCGGTATTATTTTTTGAAATGACGTGGTTTTTAATGGTGTTAGTTCTTATGTTTTAAATTTTTATTTCTATCTTACTTTTGATTTGCTATTTGTTATTGTAACTATCTATTTGTGTGGTAATTTAATTATGATTTGGAGATGGTTTGTGTTTTTTTCATATTAAAAAATCATTAATTTGGTTAACATTATTTGACATATGGAATAAAAAGAGAGATAAGAAGAGGATATAAGAGTGTTACATATCAATTTCTCATATTAACATTTTTTTGTTGAATTTTTTAATGAGCACGCACATAAAAATATAAATGAATAAAAAATTCAACAAATTATTATCATCTCAGTTTTAGATCTACCTTTTTATTTTTTAGAACCATCATCTCATTTCTCTTCACTTTTCTTTTTCAAATATTATGGATGACTTTAACGGAAGGTTGTAATATAACGGTATAAAATGAAATCTTTTTGAAAATCTTTTACAAACTTAATTGGTACACACAATTTTAATATTTTGTACATTGTTAACTTCCATATGTACTATAGAAATAAAAACCATTTCCTCAAAAAATTATGTATCTTGATAAAACAGTTTTAAAAATGTTGTCACATTTATTAATACTTAACATATTGTTCAAATACACAATGACAGTTGCAAAAATATATAACTTCCATTATTTTATCTTTTAAGTCTATATGTGTGACCTTGCTATTGAACAAAACTTTAAGTATGAAAAAATAAAATAAAAATATTAACAAAAAAATTTATTGTGAATTATTGAAAATTTGAAACACTGATCATTCACTTTCTTAAATTAGTTGAATTTTGTTGTTAATTTTTTATTTACGATTTTTATTTTTGATGTTAAAGAGAGATGCGCAATAAATGTCATATTACTTACAAATTTAATTTGAAAAATAATTTAACTTTTAATTAATTAAATAAATGACATTTTAAAATTTCTTACAAACATAAGGATGCATATCAGAAAATTTAGTATTCAAATAATTTAAATTTAAATCATACTTAAATAAAAAAAATATTCGTTTATATTTTGACGTGTATGCTCATATAAAAAAAGACAAGCACGAGAAGAGTCGTGTGTGGAGCATACATATTCGCAGGGGATGTATGTGTTGTTCAGTTTACTCTATAACGGAAGGTTGTAATATAACTGTATAAAATGAAATCTTTTTGAAAATCTTTCACAAACTTAATTGGTACACACAATTTTAATATTTTGTACATTGTTAACTTCCATATGTACTATAGAAATAAAAACCATTTCCTCAAAAAATTATGTATCTTGATAAAACAGTTTTAAAAATGTTGTCACATTTATTAATACTTAATATACTGTTCAAATACACAATGACAGTTGCAAAAATATATAACTTCCATTATTTTATCTTTTAAGTCTATATGTGTGACCTTGCTATTGAACAAAACTTTAAGTATGAAAAAATAAAATAAAAATATTAACAAAAAAATTTATTGTGAATTATTGAAAATTTGAAACACTGATCATTCACTTTCTTAAATTAGTTGAATTTTGTTGTTAATTTTTTATTTACGATTTTTATTTTTGATGTTAAAGAGAGATGCGCAATAAATGTCATATTACTTACAAATTTAATTTGAAAAATAATTTAACTTTTAATTAATTAAATAAATGACATTTTAAAATTTCTTACAAACATAAGGATGCATATCAGAAAATTTAGTATTCAAATAATTTAAATTTAAATCATACTTAAATAAAAAAAATATTCGTTTATATTTTGACGTGTATGCTCATTAAAAAAAAGACAAGCACGAGAAGAGTCGTGTGTGGAGCATACATATTCGCAGGGGATGTATGTGTTGTTCAGTTTACTCTATAACGGAAGGTTGTAATATAACTGTATAAAATGAAATCTTTTTGAAAATCTTTCACAAACTTAATTGGTACACACAATTTTAATATTTTGTACATTGTTAACTTCCATATGTACTATAGAAATAAAAACCATTTCCTCAGAAAATTATGTATCTTGATAAAACAGTTTTAAAAATGTTGTCACATTTATTAATACTTAATATACTGTTCAAATACACAATGACAGTTGCAAAAATATATAACTTCCATTATTTTATCTTTTAAGTCTATATGTGTGACCTTGCTATTGAACAAAACTTTAAGTATGAAAAAATAAAATAAAAATATTAACAAAAAAATTTATTGTGAATTATTGAAAATTTGAAACACTGATCATTCACTTTCTTAAATTAGTTGAATTTTGTTGTTAATTTTTTATTTACGATTTTTATTTTTGATGTTAAAGAGAGATGCGCAATAAATGTCATATTACTTACAAATTTAATTTGAAAAATAATTTAACTTTTAATTAATTAAATAAATGACATTTTAAAATTTCTTACAAACCATAAAGATGCATATCAGAAAATTTAGTATTCAAATAATTTAAATTTAAATCATACTTAAATAATAAAAAAAATATTCGTTTATATTTTGACGTGTATTTCATTAAAAAAAAGACAAGCACGAGAAGAGTCGTGTGTGGAGCATACATATTCGCAGGAGATGTATGTGTTGTTCAGTTTACTCTATAAACTCCTCTCTAAACACTTTCATCAAATTTATAAGAGAGAGAGGGGGGGGGGGGGGGGAGGGGGGAGAGAGGAATGCATATTACAAAGTTTACTATACAAATAATTTAAATTTAAATCAAAATTAAATAAAAAATATTCGTTTGTATTTTGACGCGTGTGTCTTGCCCGTTTGGACGCTATCAAGACTATGTGCCATAAGGTAATACCTGAGAGATTTCCTCCTCAGGTATTACCTTTCGTATTAATGCACATAAATTAACATAGTTAACCAATAAAAAGGTGCAATAAAACCTGAGAGATCAAAGACAACAAATGCTCTACACACGATCAAAGAAAGAAATACATTCAAATATTAATTTTAAAGATGTATTTCTAATCCACCCAGGTCAGACCAAAAATTGAAATTTGCGGGTTAAGATGGTTCCCATTGAGTAAGCACAACATAAGGAGATTTATTCAAAACATTTGACTTATTTGAATGTATTTCTTTGTTGATATCCGTAATTGGAAGTTTTATGTGCCCGGATCAATTCTGAAAAGCATTTCATAAGTCACATGTGAAAGCATTTCTTTGATCTGGCCTGAGTGAGCTCACTTATACAGAGACACTCTTAGAAGGCGATTAAAGTCACAATGTTTAACATGTGACTGGATCGTGTTTTGAAAGTGTAAATTGTAGGTTTTTTTTGTTTATAAGCTAATTATCATGTTTTGACTGGACTGTGTAGGCTTCTATAAGCCCTTTATCTTGGCTTGATTTCACCGCCTTTTTTATTGTACCTGTGCTTTTTTTAACGTGAGTGTGTAACGAGCTTTGTAGCCCACAGTGAGTAATATGAATGATCGAACAAGATGCATAGACAATACAATAGTCTTCCAATTAACCTTTTGGTGACAACTTACATATGGTGAGATGTCCAATCAATTCATTTTATGATGGAATATATATAAACTCACCTAGACTCAGATAGTTCTTAATTCTCAAGATAAAGATCTCAGTTCTTAATCTTCATATTTGTGATGATATCTCTCTTGTTCCCGTCTGTCCACTTATTTTTCTATGTTGTGCGCATTAAGAAAATATGCAAGTATAATATGCAAGTAACTTCACACATAATATACACGCATTTATTTTCCTATGCTGTGCGCATTAAAAAAAGCGGCCAGACGGGCACGGGAATGCCCGTCTGAACGCTAGTAGTTATAAAGATAATATGTATATTAAAACATATATAGCCTAAACTACCCTAATTCAGATTATAACAAAAGCTCCATTGCATATTATTTAAAAATGAATATGATGGAGACCAAACTTAACCAAACACTTTGAAGACTCAATTCTCCCTAATTTTCCTGTTTGTTTTAACATAGAAGATTCTAGAACTTTTAAAAAGGAGTTAAACATTTAATTTATTTTCTCAAACAAGCGATAAAGTTTATAGAAGCGCTATAGTAAAAACCGTATCGGACTGGACGCTTTGACCTGTTGAGCAGGAAACCAGAACAGTGGCATGTCCAATTAAGTTAAATAACCTATCAAAACAAAAACTATGGAAACTGATTGAGAACCACTGAAATCGGGAAAAACTAGAGCATCATGTGGTTTAAATAAAAAATAAAATTTAAATCTTAGACAGAGAATGACTCGTGATCTTCAAAAGAAATTTTAAAAATTTCTTCTTAATAAGTGTAGAAGTAAAAGAGAATATATTTATTATGTGTGATTGGCAAGTGTGTGGGACTAGAAAAAGAATAGAAGTTGTTAAAAGGAGAATAAGTTACAGAAAAATAAATTTCCATTTTTTTATGGGGTAGAGGACGAATAAACTGAATATAGAATATTTTTTATTTTTACATAAATTTCAATGGGTTTTTAATGGATATTCTCACACTACCTTTCATATTTTGAATTTTACGACCACTGTTAAAAATTTTGCTTTCATGGTTTGTGTTCTAGAGTGGGCCAAGACTTGCACATCCGTCGGGCAGGCCATGCCCAACATTATTTGGGGAAGGCCCAACAAGGCCCATATCCCCCATATCGGGGACAGATCTAAATACGCCAAACAGACCCTCCCCTGTCGGGCAGAACCACACGTCTTTCACACGATCGCCAGGTGCCCACCCCGCAGGAACACGTCATCAGGAAACTACTCACCTCTGAAAGAGCAGGTCAGCCCATCTTCCAGAGATCACGGGACTGTTGATCTAGGGCGAAGACCATGTGCTGGTCTTCGCTATGCTACATAAGCCCTGGCAGTCACTTGGGTTGGGCCTGGCATTCTGGCCCAATGCAAGTGACTGTTGGCCCTGCGCTTGGGTTTCACTATAAATACCCTCTCTTGCTAGAGGGTCAGTTATTCCATTCTCTACACCATTTCTGTATTTTCTCCGACTCTGATCCTTTACTCACTTAAGAAGTAGAGTGTCTTGCAGATACACCCCCTCCTTCTCCCTATCTCCGGTGAATAGCTACCAATCGTCGACGCATGGCCAATCAGCAATCTCTTCTGATCAGGTACGATCGATTTGTTTTTGATATAATTTTGTAGCAGTTTAGAGTATTATAATGTTTGTTTTACAAACTAAATTTTCATATTTTGAATTAAGCAATCATGTTAAAAGCCTATAAATTAGTATTGTTCTTTTAAAAAATTTCAAGATCAAATTCTAAATTTATTACTTATTTTTATTTACTAATTCTATATTCACTTAGGTATAACTATATTAATAGAAAAGGTCAAAAACATATTTGTTTTGTAATAAAAAGTAAACAATACTTTATATTATATTAAAAAATTTAATGAAGTATTTTCGATTCGACCTAGGCCCGACTCTAGTATGAACTTTAAACCTTGAACTCTTATCTACACCGATTTATTTTTTGTTAGTTTTAACTACTGTAATAGATACTATTAATTAGATATTAAATATAAAAATTTACGAACATTTTGTAGTTCTCATATCGTAATTGAGTCCCACAAATTTTAAAATAGGAATATTTTCATTTTTATCTTTTTCAATTAACTTGACTCTTTTAAATTCACAACATCATCAGTTACTTAAATTTTGAAAACACCCTTAATTATTGTTTCCTTTCTTTTATGCAATCTATACTTTAAAAAAGCATTAATACATCGTTTTAATTTCTAATTGTGATTAATGGGATTAACGTGCTTCCTATATTAATGGTTAGTTTTGTTGATTTTTAATATAAAATTAATAATATTTACTAACATTTTATTATTAATAGTAGATAGAGGAATGAATATGTGAATAGAGGTATAAAACTAACGGTAAATATTTAGAAAAATAATTTTAAATGATTCTTTAGTAATTTAAATGAATAAATGATTTTGGACGTATTTTTGGGTGAGCAAAAGAGAAGACACTTATTATGAATATGATAGATTAATTAATTTTCTTTATGAAAGTTTGATTTGTTAAAACCATACTAATTATCATAAAAATTGATATAAAAATCAATTCTTAATTCAAATAATTAAAACATACGCCTATGTATTTATCCATAAATGTAATACAAACATACCATCAAATCACAATTACAAATATTTCTATTGAATAATTTTTAAATGTTCTTTCTAAATGTATGTTGTTTTGTGGTGTAGTTGGTTATCACGTCAGTCTAACACACTGAAGGTCCCCAGTTCGAGCCTAGGCAAAGCCAAGATGTTTAATTCTTTATCCAAATTTTATAAATTATGCCTAAACATTGACTTCGAAAATTACCTTTTGGTAATATAAAAATGTGTAAATTAAAGTATGATTTGAAACCAAGATTTATAGTATAAGATAATGTCGTACATGGTCCAATGTAAATATTCAAACACGTGAAATAAGATATGACATGCCCTGGACAATTTTGTGAATCAACGAAATACTTTGTTTTCTTCAATATAACTAGTAATAAAGAATAATCATTTTCCAAACTTTGAGGAACTCAATAAAGAAAAAGACATATAGTTCAAAAAGGGTCATCTTAAATTCTAAATATCATGCTCAAAAGAGAGATACAAATAAGAAAGAAAAAAGTGTTTAAGGTTTTTATAATATGAACAACAAAACTTATGAAAATAATAGTTATAAATATAATATGTATATTAAAACATATATAGCCTAAACTACCCTAATTCAGATTATAACAAAAGCTCCATTGCATATTATTTAAAAATGAATATGATGGAGACCAAACTTAACCAAACACTTTGAAGACTCAATTCTCCCTAATTTTCCTGTTTGTTTTAACATAGAAGATTCTAGAACATTTAAAAAGGAGTTAAACATTTAATTTATTTTCTCAAACAAGCGATAAAGTTTATAGAAGCGCTGTAGTAAAAACCGTATCAGACTGGACGCTTTGACCTGTTGAGCAGGAAACCAGAACAGTGGCATGTCCAATTAAGTTAAATAACCTATCAAAACAAAAACTATGAAATCGGGAAAAACTAGAGCATCATGTGGTTTAAATAAAAAAAAAATTTAAATCTTAGACAGAGAATGACTCATGATCTTCAAAAGAAATTTTAAAAATTCCTTCTTAATAAGTGTAGAAGTAAAAGAGAATATATTTATTATGTGTGATTGGCAATTGTGTGGGACTAGAAAAAGAATAGAAGTTGTTAAAAGGAGAATAAGTTACAGAAAAATAAATTTCCATTTTTTTATGGGGTAGAGGACGTATAAACTGAATATAGAATATTTTTTTCTTTTTACATAAATTTCAATGGGTTTTTAATGGATATGCTCACACTACCTTTCATATTTTGAATTTTACGACCACTGTTAAAAATTTTGCTTTCATGGTTTGTGTTCTAGAGTGGGCCAAGACTTGCACATCCGTCGGGGCAGGCCATGCCCAACATTATTTGGGGAAGGCCCAACAAGGCCCATATCCCCCATATCGGGGACAGATATAAATACGCCAAACAGACCCTCCCCTGTCAGGCAGAACCACACGTCTTTCACACGATCGCCAGGTGCCCACCCCGCAGAAACACGTCATCAGGAAACTACCCACCTCTGAAAGAGCAGGTCAGCCCACCTTCCAGAGATCACGGGACAGTTGATCTAGGGCGAAGACCACGTGCTGGTCTTCACTATGCCACATAAGCCCTGGCATTCACTTGCGTTGGGCCTGGCATTCTGGCCCAATGCAAGTGACTGTTGGCCCTGCGCTTAGGTTTCACTATAAATACCCTCTCTTGCTAGTGGGTCAGTTATTCCATTCTCTACACCATTTCTGTATTTTCTCCGACTCTGATCCTTTACTCACTTAAGAAGTAGAGTGTCTTGCAGATACACCCCCTCCTTCTCCCTATCTCCGGTGAATAGCTACCAATCGTCGACGCATGGCCAATCAGCAATCTCTTCTGATCAGGTACGATCGATTTGTTTTTGATATAATTTTGTAGCAGTTTAGAGTATTATAATGTTTGTTTTACAAACTAAATTTTCATATTTTGAATTAAGCAATCATGTTAAAAGCCTATAAATTAGTATTGTTCTTTTAAAAAATTTCAAGATCAAATTCTAAATTTATTACTTATTTTTATTTACTAATTCTATATTCACTTAGGTATAACTATATTAATAGAAAATGTCAAAAACATATTTGTTTTGTAATAAAAAGTAAACAATACTTTATATTATATTAAAAAATTTAATGAAGTATTTTCGATTCGACCTAGGCCCGACTCTAGTATGAACTTTAAACCTTGAACTCTTATCTACACCGATTTATTTTTTGTTAGTTTTAACTACTGTAATAGATACTATTAATTAGATATTAAATATAAAAATTTACGAACATTTTGTAGTTCTCATATCGTAATTGAGTCCCACAAATTTTAAAATAGGAATATTTTCATTTTTATCTTTTTCAATTAACTTGACTCTTTTAAATTCACAACATCATCAGTTACTTAAATTTTGAAAACACCCTTTATTATTGTTTCCTTTCTTTTATGCAATCTATACTTTAAAAAAGCATTAATACATTGTTTTAATTTCTAATTGTGATTAATGGGATTAACGTGCTTCCTATATTAATGGTTAGTTTTGTTGATTTTTAATATAAAATTAATAATATTTACTAACATTTTATTATTAATAGTAGATAGAGGAATGAATATGTGAATAGAGGTATAAAAATAACGGTAAATATTTAGAAAAATAATTTTAAATGATTCTTTAGTAATTTAAATGAATAAATGATTTTGGACGTATTTTTGTGTGAGCAAAAGAGAAGACACTTATTATGAATATGATAGATTAATTAATTTTCTTTCATGAATGTTTGATTTGTTAAAACCATACTAATTATCATAAAAATTGATATAAAAATCAATTCTTAATTCAAATAATTAAAACATACGCCTATGTATTTATCGATAAATGTAATACAAACATACCATCAAATCACAATTACAAATATTTCTATTGAATAATTTTTAAATGTTCTTTCTAAATGTATGTGGTTTTGTGATGTAGTTGGTTATCACGTCAGTCTAACACACTGAAGGTCCCCAGTTCGAGCCTGGGCAAAGCCAAGATGTTTAATTCTTTATCCAAATTTTATAAATTATGCCTAAACATTGACTTCGAAAATTACCTTTTGGTAATATAAAAATGTGTAAATTAAAGTATGATTTGAAACCAAGATTTATAGTATAAGATAATGTCGTACATGGTCCAATGTAAATATTCAAACACGTGAAATAAGATATGACATGCCCTGGACAATTTTGTGAATCAACGAAATACTTTGTTTTCTTCAATATAACTAGTAATAAAGAATAATCATTTTCCAAACTTTGAGGAACTCAATAAAGAAAAAGACATATAGTTCAAAAAGGGTCATCTTAAATTCTAAATATCATGCTCAAAAGAGAGATACAAAAATAAGAAAGAAAAAATTGTTTAAGGTTTTTATAATATGAACAACAAAACTTATGAAAATAATAGTTATAAATATAATATGTATATTAAAACATATATAGCCTAAACTACCCTAATTCAGATTATAACAAAAGCTCCATTGCATATTATTTGAAAATGAATATGATGGAGACCAAACTTAACCAAACACTTTGAAGACTCAATTCTCCCTAATTTTCCTGTTTATTTTAACATAGAAGATTCTAGAACATTTAAAAAGGAGTTAAACATTTAATTTATTTTCTCAAACAAGCGATAAAGTTTATAGAAGCGCTGTAGTAAAAACCGTATCGGACTGGACGCTTTGACCTGTTGAGCAGGAAACCAGAACAGTGGCATGTCCAATTAAGTTAAATAACCTATCAAAACAAAAACTATGGAAACTGATTGAGAACCACTGAAATCGGGAAACACTAGAGCATCATGTGGTTTAAATAAAAAAAAAATTTAAATCTTAGACAGAGAATGACTCATGATCTTCAAAAGAAATTTTAAAAATTCCTTCTTAATAAGTGTAGAAGTAAAAGAGAATATATTTATTATGTGTGATTGGCAATTGTGTGGGACTAGAAAAAGAATAGAAGTTGTTAAAAGGAGAATAAGTTACAGAAAAATAGATTTCCATTTTTTATGGGGTAGAGGACGAATAAACTGAATATAGAATTTTTTTTTCTTTTTACATAAATTTCAATGGGTTTTTAATGGATATTCTCACACTACCTTTCATATTTTGAATTTTACGACCACTGTTAAAAATTTTGCTTTCATGGTTTGTGTTCTAGAGTGGGCCAAGACTTGCACATCCGTCGGGGCAGGCCATGCCCAACATTATTTGGGGAAGGCCCAACAAGGCCCATATCCCCCATATCGGGGACAGATCTAAATACGCCAAACAGACCCTCCCCTGTCGGGCAGAACCACACGTCTTTCACACGATCGCTAGGTGCCCACCCCGCAGGAACACGTCATCAGGAAACTACCCACCTCTGAAAGAGCAGGTGAGCCCACCTTCCAGAGATCACGGGACAGTTGATCTAGGGCGAAGACCACGTGCTGGTCTTCACTATGCCACATATGCCCTGGCAGTCACTTGGGTTGGGCCTGGCATTCTGGCCCAATGCAAGTGACTGTTGGCCCTGCGCTTGGGTTTCACTATAAATACCCTCTCTTGCTAGTGGGTCAGTTATTCCATTCTCTACACCATTTCTGTATTTTCTCCGACTCTGATCCTTTACTCACTTAAGAAGTAGAGTGTCTTGCAGATACACCCCCTCCTTCTCCCTATCTCCGGTGAATAGCTACCAATCGTCGACGCATGGCCAATCAGCAATCTCTTCTGATCAGGTACGATCAATTTGTTTTTGATATAATTTTGTAGCAGTTTAGAGTATTATAATGTTTGTTTTACAAACTAAATTTTCATATTTTGAATTAAGCAATCATGTTAAAAGCCTATAAATTAGTATTGTTCTTTTAAAAAATTTCAAGATCAAATTCTAAATTTATTACTTATTTTTATTTACTAATTCTATATTCACTTAGGTATAACTATATTAATAGAAAATGTCAAAAACATATTTGTTTTGTAATAAAAAGTAAACAATACTTTATATTATATTAAAAAATTTAATGAAGTATTTTCGATTCGACCTAGGCCCGACTCTAGTATGAACTTTAAACCTTGAACTCTTATCTACACCGATTTATTTTTTGTTAGTTTTAACTACTGTAATAGATACTATTAATTAGATATTAAATATAAAAATTTACGAACATTTTGTAGTTCTCATATCGTAATTGAGTCCCACAAATTTTAAAATAGGAATATTTTCATTTTTATCTTTTTCAATTAACTTGACTCTTTTAAATTCACAACATCATCAGTTACTTAAATTTTGAAAACACCCTTTATTATTGTTTCCTTTCTTTTATGCAATCTATACTTTAAAAAAGCATTAATACATTGTTTTAATTTCTAATTGTGATTAATGGGATTAACGTGCTTCCTATATTAATGGTGAGTTTTGTTGATTTTTAATATAAAATTAATAATATTTACTAACATTTTATTATTAATAGTAGATAGAGGAATGAATATGTGAATAGAGGTATAAAAATAACGGTAAATATTTAGAAAAATAATTTTAAATGATTCTTTAGTAATTTAAATGAATAAATGATTTTGGACGTATTTTTGTGTGAGCAAAAGAGAAGACACTTATTATGAATATGATAGATTAATTAATTTTCTTTCATGAATGTTTGATTTGTTAAAACCATACTAATTATCATAAAAATTGATATAAAAATCAATTCTTAATTCAAATAATTAAAACATACGCCTATGTATTTATCGATAAATGTAATACAAACATACCATCAAATCACAATTACAAATATTTCTATTGAATAATTTTTAAATGTTCTTTCTAAATGTATGTGGTTTTGTGATGTAGTTGGTTATCACGTCAGTCTAACACACTGAAGGTCCCCAGTTCGAGCCTGGGCAAAGCCAAGATGTTTAATTCTTTATCCAAATTTTATAAATTATGCCTAAACATTGACTTCGAAAATTACCTTTTGGTAATATAAAAATGTGTAAATTAAAGTATGATTTGAAACCAAGATTTATAGTATAAGATAATGTCGTACATGGTCCAATGTAAATATTCAAACACGTGAAATAAGATATGACATGCCCTGGACAATTTTGTGAATCAACGAAATACTTTGTTTTCTTCAATATAACTAGTAATAAAGAATAATCATTTTCCAAACTTTGAGGAACTCAATAAAGAAAAAGACATATAGTTCAAAAAGGGTCATCTTAAATTCTAAATATCATTCTCAAAAGAGAGATACAAAAATAAGAAAGAAAAAATTGTTTAAGGTTTTTACTATATGAACAACAAAACTTATGAAAATAATAGTTATAAATATAATATGTATATTAAAACATATATAGCCTAAACTACCCTAATTCAGATTATAACAAAAGCTCCATTGCATATTATTTAAAAATGAATATGATGGAGACCAAACTTAACCAAACACTTTGAAGACTCAATTCTCCCTAATTTTCCTGTTTATTTTAACATAGAAGATTCTAGAACATTTAAAAAGGAGTTAAACATTTAATTTATTTTCTCAAACAAGCGATAAAGTTTATAGAAGCGCTGTAGTAAAAACCGTATCGGACTGGACGCTTTGACCTGTTGAGCAGGAAACCAGAACAGTGGCATGTCCAATTAAGTTAAATAACCTATCAAAACAAAAACTATGGAAACTGATTGAGAACCACTGAAATCGGGAAACACTAGAGCATCATGTGGTTTAAATAAAAAAAAATTTTAAATCTTAGACAGAGAATGACTCATGATCTTCAAAAGAAATTTTAAAAATTCCTTCTTAATAAGTGTAGAAGTAAAAGAGAATATATTTATTATGTGTGATTGGCAATTGTGTGGGACTAGAAAAAGAATAGAAGTTGTTAAAAGGAGAATAAGTTACAGAAAAATAAATTTCCATTTTTTATGGGGTAGAGGACGAATAAACTGAATATAGAATATTTTTTTCTTTTTACATAAATTTCAATGGGTTTTTAATGGATATTCTCACACTACCTTTCATATTTTGAATTTTACGACCACTGTTAAAAATTTTGCTTTCATGGTTTGTGTTCTAGAGTGGGCCAAGACTTGCACATCCGTCGGGGCAGGCCATGCCCAACATTATTTGGGGAAGGCCCAACAAGGCCCATATCCCCCATATCGGGGACAGATCTAAATACGCCAAACAGACCCTCCCCTGTCGGGCAGAACCACACGTCTTTCACACGATCGCTAGGTGCCCACCCCGCAGGAACACGTCATCAGGAAACTACCCACCTCTGAAAGAGCAGGTCAGCCCACCTTCCAGAGATCACGGGACAGTTGATCTAGGGCGAAGACCACGTGCTGGTCTTCACTATGCAACATATGCCCTGGCAGTCACTTGGGTTGGGCCTGGCATTCTGGCCCAATGCAAGTGACTGTTGGCCCTGCGCTTGGGTTTCACTATAAATACCCTCTCTTGCTAGTGGGTCAGTTATTCCATTCTCTACACCATTTCTGTATTTTCTCCGACTCTGATCCTTTACTCACTTAAGAAGTAGAGTGTCTTGCAGATACACCCCCTCCTTCTCCCTATCTCCGGTGAATAGCTACCAATCGTCGACGCATGGCCAATCAGCAATCTCTTCTGATCAGGTACGATCAATTTGTTTTTGAAATAATTTTGTAGCAGTTTAGAGTATTATAATGTTTGTTTTACAAACTAAATTTTCATATTTTGAATTAAGCAATCATGTTAAAAGCCTATAAATTAGTATTGTTCTTTTAAAAAATTTCAAGATCAAATTCTAAATTTATTACTTATTTTTATTTACTAATTCTATATTCACTTAGGTATAACTATATTAATAGAAAATGTCAAAAACATATTTGTTTTGTAATAAAAAGTAAACAATACTTTATATTATATTAAAAAATTTAATGAAGTATTTTCGATTCGACCTAGGCCCGACTCTAGTATGAACTTTAAACCTTGAACTCTTATCTACACCGATTTATTTTTTGTTAGTTTTAACTACTGTAATAGATACTATTAATTTGATATTAAATATAAAAATTTACGAACATTTTGTAGTTCTCATATCGTAATTGAGTCCCACAAATTTTAAAATAGGAATATTTTCATTTTTATCTTTTTCAATTAACTTGACTCTTTTAAATTCACAACATCATCCGTTACTTAAATTTTGAAAACACCCTTAATTATTGTTTCCTTTCTTTTATGCAATCTATACTTTAAAAAAGCATTAATACATCGTTTTAATTTCTAATTGTGATTAATGGGATTAACGTGCTTCCTATATTAATGGTTAGTTTTGTTGATTTTTAATATAAAATTAATAATATTTACTAACATTTTATTATTAATAGTAGATAGAGGAATGAATATCTGAATAGAGGTATAAAAATAACGGTAAATATTTAGAAAAATAATTTTAAATGATTCTTTAGTAATTTAAATGAATAAATGATTTTGGACGTATTTTTGTGTGAGCAAAAGAGAAGACACTTATTATGAATATGATAGATTAATTAATTTTCTTTCATGAAAGTTTGATTTGTTAAAACCATACTAATTATCATAAAAATTGATATAAAAATCAATTCTTAATTCAAATAATTAAAACATACGCCTATGTATTTATCGATAAATGTAATACAAACATACCATCAAATCACAATTACAAATATTTCTATTGAATAATTTTTAAATGTTCTTTCTAAATGTATGTGGTTTTGTGATGTAGTTGGTTATCACGTCAGTCTAACACACTGAAGGTCCCCAGTTCGAGCCTGGGCAAAGCCAAGATGTTTAATTCTTTATCCAAATTTTATAAATTATGCCTAAACATTGACTTCGAAAATTACCTTTTGGTAATATAAAAATGTGTAAATTAAAGTATGATTTGAAACCAAGATTTATAGTATAAGATAATGTCGTACATGGTCCAATGTAAATATTCAAACACGTGAAATAAGATATGACATGCCCTGGACAATATTGTGAATCAACGAAATACTTTGTTTTCTTCAATATAACTAGTAATAAAGAATAATCATTTTCCAAACTTTGAGGAACTCAATAAAGAAAAAGACATATAGTTCAAAAAGGGTCATCTTAAATTCTAAATATCATGCTCAAAAGAGAGATACAAAAATAAGAAAGAAAAAATTGTTTAAGGTTTTTATAATATGAACAACAAAACTTATGAAAATAATAGTTATAAATATAATATGTATATTAAAACATATATAGCCTAAACTACCCTAATTCAGATTATAACAAAAGCTCCATTGCATATTATTTAAAAATGAATATGATGGAGACCAAACTTAACCAAACACTTTGAAGACTCAATTCTCCCTAATTTTCCTGTTTATTTTAACATAGAAGATTCTAGAACATTTAAAAAGGAGTTAAACATTTAATTTATTTTCTCAAACAAGCGATAAAGTTTATAGAAGCGCTGTAGTAAAAACCGTATCGGACTGGACGCTTTGACCTGTTGAGCAGGAAACCAGAACAGTGGCATGTCCAATTAAGTTAAATAACCTATCAAAACAAAAACTATGGAAACTGATTGAGAACCACTGAAATCGGGAAACACTAGAGCATCATGTGGTTTAAATAAAAAAAAAATTTAAATCTTAGACAGAGAATGACTCATGATCTTCAAAAGAAATTTTAAAAATTCCTTCTTAATAAGTGTAGAAGTAAAAGAGAATATATTTATTATGTGTGATTGGCAATTGTGTGGGACTAGAAAAAGAATAGAAGTTGTTAAAAGGAGAATAAGTTACAGAAAAATAAATTTCCATTTTTTATGGGGTAGAGGACGAATAAACTGAATATAGAATATTTTTTTCTTTTTACATAAATTTCAATGGGTTTTTAATGGATATTCTCACACTACCTTTCATATTTTGAATTTTACGACCACTGTTAAAAATTTTGCTTTCATGGTTTGTGTTCTAGAGTGGGCCAAGACTTGCACATCCGTCGGGGCAGGCCATGCCCAACATTATTTGGGGAAGGCCCAACAAGGCCCATATCCCCCATATCGGGGACAGATCTAAATACGCCAAACAGACCCTCCCCTGTCGGGCAGAACCACACGTCTTTCACACGATCGCTAGGTGCCCACCCCGCAGGAACACGTCATCAGGAAACTACCCACCTCTGAAAGAGCAGGTCAGCCCACCTTCCAGAGATCACGGGACAGTTGATCTAGGGCGAAGACCACGTGCTGGTCTTCACTATGCCACATATGCCCTGGCAGTCACTTGGGTTGGGCCTGGCATTCTGGCCCAATGCAAGTGACTGTTGGCCCTGCGCTTGGGTTTCACTATAAATACCCTCTCTTGCTAGTGGGTCAGTTATTCCATTCTCTACACCATTTCTGTATTTTCTCCGACTCTGATCCTTTACTCACTTAAGAAGTAGAGTGTCTTGCAGATACACCCCCTCCTTCTCCCTATCTCCGGTGAATAGCTACCAATCGTCGACGCATGGCCAATCAGCAATCTCTTCTGATCAGGTACGATCAATTTGTTTTTGATATAATTTTGTAGCAGTTTAGAGTATTATAATGTTTGTTTTACAAACTAAATTTTCATATTTTGAATTAAGCAATCATGTTAAAAGCCTATAAATTAGTATTGTTCTTTTAAAAAATTTCAAGATCAAATTCTAAATTTATTACTTATTTTTATTTACTAATTCTATATTCACTTAGGTATAACTATATTAATAGAAAATGTCAAAAACATATTTGTTTTGTAATAAAAAGTAAACAATACTTTATATTATATTAAAAAATTTAATGAAGTATTTTCGATTCGACCTAGGCCCGACTCTAGTATGAACTTTAAACCTTGAACTCTTATCTACACCGATTTATTTTTTGTTAGTTTTAACTACTGTAATAGATACTATTAATTAGATATTAAATATAAAAATTTACGAACATTTTGTAGTTCTCATATCGTAATTGAGTCCCACAAATTTTAAAATAGGAATATTTTCATTTTTATCTTTTTCAATTAACTTGACTCTTTTAAATTCACAACATCATCCGTTACTTAAATTTTGAAAACACCCTTAATTATTGTTTCCTTTCTTTTATGCAATCTATACTTTAAAAAAGCATTAATACATCGTTTTAATTTCTAATTGTGATTAATGGGATTAACGTGCTTCCTATATTAATGGTTAGTTTTGTTGATTTTTAATATAAAATTAATAATATTTACTAACATTTTATTATTAATAGTAGATAGAGGAATGAATATGTGAATAGAGGTATAAAAATAACGGTAAATATTTAGAAAAATAATTTTAAATGATTCTTTAGTAATTTAAATGAATAAATGATTTTGGACGTATTTTTGTGTGAGCAAAAGAGAAGACACTTATTATGAATATGATAGATTAATTAATTTTCTTTCATGAAAGTTTGATTTGTTAAAACCATACTAATTATCATAAAAATTGATATAAAAATCAATTCTTAATTCAAATAATTAAAACATACGCCTATATATTTATCGATAAATGTAATACAAACATACCATCAAATCACAATTACAAATATTTCTATTGAATAATTTTTAAATGTTCTTTCTAAATGTATGTGGTTTTGTGATGTAGTTGGTTATCACGTCAGTCTAACACACTGAAGGTCCCCAGTTCGAGCCTGGGCAAAGCCAAGATGTTTAATTCTTTATCCAAATTTTATAAATTATGCCTAAACATTGACTTCGAAAATTACCTTTTGGTAATATAAAAATGTGTAAATTAAAGTATGATTTGAAACCAAGATTTATAGTATAAGATAATGTCGTACATGGTCCAATGTAAATATTCAAACACGTGAAATAAGATATGACATGCCCTGGACAATATTGTGAATCAACGAAATACTTTGTTTTCTTCAATATAACTAGTAATAAAGAATAATCATTTTCCAAACTTTGAGGAACTCAATAAAGAAAAAGACATATAGTTCAAAAAGGGTCATCTTAAATTCTAAATATCATGCTCAAAAGAGAGATACAAAAATAAGAAAGAAAAAAGTGTTTAAGGTTTTTATAATATGAACAACAAAACTTATGAAAATAATAGTTATAAATATAATATGTATATTAAAACATATATAGCCTAAACTACCCTAATTCAGATTATAACAAAAGCTCCATTGCATATTATTTAAAAATGAATATGATGGAGACCAAACTTAACCAAACACTTTGAAGACCCAATTCTCCCAAATTTTCCTGTTTGTTTTAACATAGAAGATTCTAGAACATTTAAAAAGGAGTTAAACATTTAATTTATTTTCTCAAACAAGCGATAAAGTTTATAGAAGCGCTGTAGTAAAAACTGTATTGGACTGGACGCTTTGACCTGTTGAGCAGGAAACCAGAGCAGTGGCATGTCCAATTAAGTTAAATAACCTATCAAAACAAAAACTATGGAAACTGATTGAGAACCACTGAAATCGGGAAAAACTAGAGCATCATGTGGTTTAAATAAAAAAAAATTTAAATCTTAGACAGAGAATGACTCATGATCTTCAAAAGAAATTTTAAAAATTCCTTCTTAATAAGTGTAGAAGTAAAAGAGAATATATTTATTATGTGTGATTGGCAATTGTGTGGGACTAGAAAAAGAATAGAAGTTGTTAAAAGGAGAATAAGTTACAGAAAAATAAATTTCCATTTTTTTATGGGGTAGAGGACGAATAAACTGAATATAGAATATGTTTTTCTTTTTACATAAATTTCAATGGGTTTTTAATGGATATTCTCACACTACCTTTCATATTTTGAATTTTACGACCACTGTTAAAAATTTTGCTTTCATGGTTTGTGTTCTAGAGTGGGCCAAGACTTGCACATCCGTCGGGGCAGGCCATGCCCAACATTATTTGGGGAAGGCCCAACAAGGCCCATATCCCGCATATCGGGGACAGATCTAAATACGCCAAACAGACCCTCCCTTGTCGGGCAGAACCACACGTCTTTCACACGATCGCCAGGTGCCCACCCCGCAGGAACACGTCATAAGGAAACTACCCACCTCTGAAAGAGCAGGTCAGCCCACCTTCCAGAGATCACGGGATAGTTGATCTAGGGCGAAGACCATGTGCTGGTCTTCACTATGCCACATAAGCCCTGGCAGTCACTTGGGTTGGGCCTGGCATTCTGGCCCAATGCAAGTGATTGTTGGCCCTGCGCTTGGGTTTCACTATAAATACCCTCTCTTGCTAGTGGGTCAGTTATTCCATTCTCTACACCATTTCTGTATTTTCTCCGACTCTGATCCTTTACTCACTTAAGAAGTAGAGTGTCTTGCAGATACACCCCCTCCTTCTCCCTATCTCCGGTGAATAGCTACCAATCGTCGACGCATGGCCAATCAGCAATCTCTTCTGATCAGGTACGATTGATTTGTTTTTGATATAATTTTGTAGCTGTTTAGAGTATTAAAATGTTTGTTTTACAAACTAAATTTTCGTATTTTGAATTAAGCAATCATGTTAAAAGCCTATAAATTAGTATTGTTCTTTTAAAAAATTTCAAGATCAAATTCTAAATTTATTACTTATTTTTATTTACTAATTCTATATTCACTTAGGTATAACTATATTAATAGAAAATGTCAAAAACATATTTGTTTTGTAATAAAAAGTAAACAATACTTTATATTATATTAAAAAATTTAATGAAGTATTTTCTATTCGACCTAGGCCCGACTCTAGTATGAACTTTAAACCTTGAACTCTTATCTACACCGATTTATTTTTTGTTAGTTTTAACTACTGTAATAGATACTATTAATTAGATATTAAATATAAAAATTTACGAACATTTTGTAGTTCTCATATCGTAATTGAGTCCCAAAAATTTTAAAATAGGAATATTTTCATTTTTATCTTTTTCAATTAACTTGACTCTTTTAAATTCACAACATCATCAGTTACTTAAATTTTGAAAACACCCTTAATTATTGTTTCCTTTCTTTTATGCAATCTATACTTTAAAAAAGCATTAATACATCGTTTTAATTTCTAATTGTGATTAATGGGATTAACGTGCTTCCTATATTAATGGTTAGTTTTGTTGATTTTCAATATAAAATTAATAATATTTACTAACATTTTATTATTAATTGTAGATAGAGGAATGAATATGTGAATAGAGGTATAAAAATAACGGTAAATGTTTAGAAAAATAATTTTAAATGATTCTTTAGTAATTTAAATGAATAAATGATTTTGGACGTATTTTTGTGTGAGCAAAAGAGATGACACTTATTATGAATATGATAGATTAATTAATTTTCTTTCATGAAAGTTTGATTTGTTAAAACCATACTAATTATCATAAAAATTGATATAAAAATCAATTCTTAATTCAAATAATTAAAACATACGCCTATATATTTATCGATAAATGTAATACAAACATACCATCAAATCACAATTACAAATATTTCTATTGAATAATTTTTAAATGTTCTTTCTAAATCTATGTGGTTTTGTGGTGTTGTTGGTTATCACGTCAGTCTAACACACTGAAGGTCCCCAGTTCGAGCCTGGGCAAAGCCAAGATGTTTAATTCTTTATCCAAATTTTATAAATTATGCCTAAACACTGACTTCGAAAATTACCATTTGGTAACATAAAAATGTGTAAATTAAAGTATGATTTGAAACCAAGATTTATAGTATACGATAATATCGTACATGGTCCAATGTAAATATTCAAACACGTGAAATAAGATATGACTTGCCCAGGACAATTTTGTGAATCAACGAAATACTTTATTTTCTTCGATAGAACTAGTAATAAATAATAATCATTTTCCAAACTTTGAGGAACTCAATAAAGAAAAAGACATATAGTTCAAAAAGGGTCATCTTAAATTCTAAATATCATGCTCAAAAGAGAGATACAAAAATAAGAAAGAAAAAAGTGTTTAAGGTTTTTATAATATGAACAACAAAACTTATCAAAATAATCTATAACTATATATAAAGGGGATACAGGTTTTTGGTGTGGCTTATTTTTTTTTCCAAAATTACCCTTCATCTTTTTTATCAACAAGAAAATAGTTTAATTTAAAATCTTGAGTGGTTAATAACTTTTGTTGGTTACCAATTGAAAAAGTAACTTTCATCTCTCACAAAAAATATCTCACACCTATAACTTCCATTAACTACTAAGTGGTGATAGAAGTTAAAAATTCTCTTCTATTTTTTTATGTAAATTTCATCTCTTTCTCAATGAAAATACTTTCTTTTTGAATTTTTTCATTCTATAATATTTTCATTTATTCAATTTTAATTAGTGAGCTTTTTATTTTTGAAAAATAGATTAAACTTATTTCCAGTCAAGATCGCGCCATCACCTCCGGTAGAAGAAGTCGTTATCATTATGACTGAAAATTGATTGTTGTATGTAAGTTTTTTTTGTAATTGCTTTTATAGTAATAGTTTTTGTATGACTTTTGTAATTAAGTCTTTTTTAGAATTTTACCATTTACGAAACTTTCCTTTTTTTCAAAGCAGAGTTATTAACTATGGAGTAAAAAAAATCATGTGATACTTGAAAAAATTTCATACTCTAAAATACAATAAAATTCAATTTAATGCAACCACAATGTGTATGAGTGGTTTTGTACTGCACTATTATTTTCTTACAAAAATTATATCTTACATTTGTTGCAAAACATTATTCATTAATACTATAGTTTTAACTTTTTACTTTTGTTGTTATAATGTTTTATTTCTTAATGATACTTATTTGTATTTTGTGAGTATAAACACATCATAAAATATGTAATTTAAATTTTCATAATACAAACAATTATTTCATCAGTATTATTTTTTGAAATGACGTGGTTTTTAATGGTGTTAGTTCTTATGTTTTAAATTTTTATTTCTATCTTACTTTTGATTTGCTATTTGTTATTGTAACTATCTATTTGTGTGGTAATTTAATTATGATTTGGAGATGGTTTGTGTTTTTTTCATATTAAAAAATCATTAATTTGGTTAACATTATTTGACATATGGAATAAAAAGAGAGATGAGAAGAGGATATAAGAGTGTTACATATCAATTTCTCATATTAACATTTTTTTGTTGAATTTTTTAATGAGCACGCACATAAAAATATAAATGAATAAAAAATTCAAAAAAATTATTATCATCTCATTTTTAGATCTACCTTTTTATTTTTTAGAACCATCATCTCATTTCTCTTCTCTTTTCTTTTTGAAATATTATGGATGACTTTAACGGAAGGTTGTAATATAACGGTATAAAATGAAATCTTTTTGAAAATCTTTCACAAACTTAATTGGTACACACAATTTTAATATTTTGTACATTGTTAACTTCCATATGTACTATAGAAATAAAAACCATTTCCTCAAAAAATTATGTATCTTGATAAAACAGTTTTAAAAATGTTGTCACATTTATTAATACTTAATATACTGTTCAAATACACAATGACAGTTGCAAAAATATATAACTTCCATTATTTTATCTTTTAAGTCTATATGTGTGACCTTGCTATTGAACAAAACTTTAAGTATGAAAAAATAAAATAAAAATATTAACAAAAAAATTTATTGTGAATTATTGAAAATTTGAAACACTGATCATTCACTTTCTTAAATTAGTTGAATTTTGTTGTTAATTTTTTATTTACGATTTTTATTTTTGATGTTAAAGAGAGATGCGCAATAAATGTCATATTACTTACAAATTTAATTTGAAAAATAATTTAACTTTTAATTAATTAAATAAATGACATTTTAAAATTTCTTACAAACATAAGGATGCATATCAGAAAATTTAGTATTCAAATAATTTAAATTTAAATCATACTTAAATAAAAAAATATTCGTTTATATTTTGACGTGTATGCTCATTAAAAAAAAGACAAGCACGAGAAGAGTCGTATGTGGAGCATACATATTCGCAGGGGATGTATGTGTTGTTCAGTTTACTCTATAACGGAAGGTTGTAATATAACTGTATAAAATGAAATCTTTTTGAAAATCTTTCACAAACTTAATTGGTACACACAATTTTAATATTTTGTACATTGTTAACTTCCATATGTACTATAGAAATAAAAACCATTTCCTCAAAAAATTATGTATCTTGATAAAACAGTTTTAAAAATGTTGTCACATTTATTAATACTTAATATACTGTTCAAATACACAATGACAGTTGCAAAAATATATAACTTCCATTATTTTATCTTTTAAGTCTATATGTGTGACCTTGCTATTGAACAAAACTTTAAGTATGAAAAAATTAAATAAAAATATTAACAAAAAATTTATTGTGAATTATTGAAAATTTGAAACACTGATCATTCACTTTCTTAAATTAGTTGAATTTTGTTGTTAATTTTTTATTTACGATTTTTATTTTTGATGTTAAAGAGAGATGCGCAATAAATGTCATATTACTTACAAATTTAATTTGAAAAATAATTTAACTTTTAATTAATTAAATAAATGACATTTTAAAATTTCTTACAAACATAAGGATGCATATCAGAAAATTTAGTATTCAAATAATTTAAATTTAAATCATACTTAAATAATAAAAAAAATATTTGTTTATATTTTGACGTGTATGCTCATTAAAAAAAAGACAAGCACGAGAAGAGTCGTGTGTGGAGCATACATATTCGCAGGGGATGTATGTGTTGTTCAGTTTACTCTATAAACTCCTCTCTAAACACTTTCATCAAATTTATAAGAGAGAGAGAGGGGGGGAGGGGGGAGAGAGGAATGCATATTACAAAGTTTACTATACAAATAATTTAAATTTAAATCAAAATTAAATAAAAAATATTCGTTTGTATTTTGACGCGTGTGTCGTGCCCGTTTGGACGCTATCAAGACTATGTGCCATAAGGTAATACTTGAGAGATTTCCTCCTCAGGTATTACCTTTCTTATTTTTTTTTTTTGAATCAAAAATATCATTAATCCAAAGTCAAGAACAAAACAAGGCGATCAAAATCCAGCCCAAAACAAAAAGACCTACTGAACCATCAAAAGAGCTATATGTGGTCTAAGCTTAGGGCTCGACCACCCTCTATAGACTATGTTGTTAATAATTCTATCTGTACAATTCCTACTGTCATTTCTCTGATTAAAACAAGTGTCATTTCTAAACCTCCACACCTCATGTACCGTTTCAGTCAGAGCTAATCTAACAAGATCGGCTTTCCAACCTTTACCACCAAAACAATTCAACATCCAGTTTAGCTCCTCTGTCCAATCCCCAGGATTGTGAGGGATACCAATCCAGTGAAGTATTTCAACCCAAATCTTCCTCAAAGTAGCACAATCAAAAAATAGATGGTCAATGGTTTCCGCCGCAGGGCAGAAGACACATTGGTTATTATCCACCATGCCAAAACGATTCAATCTAACTTTTGTGGCTAGCTTTCCATGACAGGTCATCCAGAGAGTATATATGGCACGGGGTCTAGCTCTATTGTGGAGAATTAACCTGGACCAGGCAACCTTAGGTGTGGCAGGCAATAAGTTCGCATACACTCGCCTACCAATGAATCTCCCTGCTTGCACCATCGCATTCCAATCCCCCTGCATAGTGCCAATATTTTCCCTCTGCATCAGAATAGTTTTAAAAATAATTGAATCTGAATTTTTAACCATTCTATACATAACATCCTCATTCTTCAGGTAATAAGCATGAATCCACCGAACCCACAGATCATCGGTTTTCATGGATATATTCCAGAGTAACTTCATCATAAACATGCTATTCCAAACCACTAGATCCAGCACATTCAAACCTCCTTTTGCCGCAGGTTTACAAATCTTATCCCACGCAATCAGACTCTTTCGACTACTGCTGTTACCTCCTGTCCAGAGAAAGGTTCTACAAATGGCATTGATTCTTCTAATTACAGTTTTAGGGAAGCAAACACACTGCATCCAATATGAGGTAATAGCATACAACACAGATTTGATCAACTGTAATCTACCGGCATAGCTAAGAAGTCGAGAACTCCAATGCGTAATCCTACTCAACAGTTTATCCATCAACGGCAAATAATGGACCACAGACAGCTTTTTACTACTCACGGGGACACCAAGATATCTGAATGGGAGAGACCCCTCGTCGTAAGCAGTAAAATTCAGAATTGATTGTTTAACAGAATCTGATACACTACCAAAGTAAACTTTACTCTTGGTAGGGTTGACCTTCATACCTGTTGAATCCAAAAAACTATTGACGGTGCGCTGCATAATCTCTATAGAAACTATATCACCTCTAGAAAACAGCAGGAGATCATCAGCAAAAGTAAGATGGGTGAGCTGCAGCCTTTCGCATCTGACATGGTGATTGAAATCCGGATTCCTCTGCATTCTGAACAGCAGCCTATTAAGGTACTCCATAATAATTACAAATAGGAGGGGGGACAAAGGATCTCCTTGTCTAATACCCCTTCTTGCTACCACCTTATCAGAAAACTTACCATTGATATTAAACCTGTAAGAGACTGTAGTAACAGCAGTCATGATCCATTCAACAAATCTTTGTGGCATCCCAATCTCATTGAGAATATTACGAAGAGCACCCCAGTCAACCATGTCATATGCTTTTTGAATATCAAGCTGGATCATGCATCTAGGCGTACCATTATTTCTATTGTAATCTTTTAATAATTCCGTTGCCAATAAAATATGAGAGTGAATATTCTGGCCAGGAACAAAAGCTGCCTGAGTTTTACTGATAATAGTCCCCAAAACTCTCCCAAGTCGCGCAGTGAGGATTTTAGATATGATTTTATAAATAGTTGTGCACCCTGCAATAGGCCTATAATCATTAATCCTTTTTGCAGCAGGATGTTTAGGAATCAATGTAACAATAGTTTCATTAAATCTTTTGTACAACACATTTTCCTCAAAGAATTCCTGAACAGCTTCAACAACATCATGCTCAATGATATTCCAACTTGCCTTAAAAAATTTCCCACCATACCCATCAATGCCTGGACTCTTAAGGTCACCAATCCCATTAATAGCAGTACGAATTTCAGCAACAGTGACAGGGGAAATGAGATCAGCTCTCTGCAACATAGTTAGCTGTGACCCCTCCCTCATAGCATTGAGATCAATCATATTCACCCTCTGAGCTTGACTCCCATACAGCTTTGTATAAAAGTCACAAACCTCCTTCTCAATGTCAGGTAAGCTCTGAATATAAGTGCCATCCTCCTTTTGTAATTGATTGATATGAGTAGCTGCATTTCTAGAATTGAGGTAGGCATAGAAAAAAGCTGAATTTGAATCACCTTCTCTAAGCCAGTCCAATTTAGATCTCTGTCTCAGCATGTTAACATTAAGGTCCTGCAGAGAAATCACTTCATCAGTAAATTGTCTCACCTTCTCAATGTTGCTTGCATTCATTCTGTCCACCCTTAAATCTTCCTGCGCTTTGAGAAGAGCAGTCCTGGCTTTAATAATGGACATATGGAGGTGAGAGAACTTCTTGCTCAATTTGATAAGAGGAGCTTGCAATCTCAGCAACTTGTACCACAAACGAGTCATAGGTCTACCCATACACACTTTTTGCCAACTCTGCTTTACAATATCCTGATAACCATCCACTTTAATCACACTATTAGTGAACTTGAAGTTGGTGTATACAATTCTGTTTCTTTTCTGGTCAGCCAAACACAGCAAGCAGTGATCAGAAATACTAGGAGGGAGAATCTCAAGCTTCATATCAGTGTTTTCCTGCAGCCAATCTATATTACCAAGCACATGATCAATTTTTGAGTAGATAGTTCCTACAACATGTTTGTTTGTCCAGGTAAAATAATCACCTGTGCTATCCTTCTCAAAAAGCCCAGCATAGTCCATCAAGTTTCTTAAGTCAACATATTCTCTCTCAGTCACCAAATTTCCCCCAATCCTATCCATGGACTTTGTCACATTGTTAAAATCCCCCATAAGGAACCAAGGCCCTTGTTGGTTGTTATGTAGATTCACCAAATCCTCCCATAACTTCCTTCTTTGGTCCAGCTGATTCATAGCATAAATGGCTGTCATCCAGGTTTGGAATTTACCATTGACATCATAAATTCCATAATGTATCATCTGAGCTGTACAAGTCACCACTCTGATGTCCTTATCACTGTCATCCCAATAAATCCATATCCTGCCATTGTAGTGAGACTGATAGTTGTCAATATATTTACCTCTGAGGTTAAGACAATCTCTAACCTTCTTAGCTTTATCAACTTTTACTCTAGTTTCAAGTAGAATAGCAATGTTGGGATGAAGGTTTAGGAGACGGGAGCTAGTCTCCTTTAACTTCCCCATTTTATTCAGCCCCCTGATATTCCAGGAGACAATCATTGGCCAGTGTCTTAAACCTCTAGGAGATCTTTCAAAATCTCTAGAGCATCAAACCCATTGTCATGTGAACTCACACCTGCAGCACCAACCTTACCTATCTGTTTACCTCGACCTCTTCCACTTTTAATAACCTCAGTCCATTTTTCTATAACTTTTTCCACCTCCTTATTTCTGATAGCAGGAATCTCAGCAGCAGTAGAATTAGCATTACCCTTCCTGCTTGGAACTATATCCAAGTTGACAATTCCTATTTCATTTGGCCCTTTATAATCATCCTCAACCTTCTTAGACAACACATTAGTTTCAGGTTGTATCACATTTCTAGGTAACCATTGTTTCCTCAACTTAGGCTTATCACAGCAGTGACCTACCTTTTGACACTTATTGCAGAAAAGAGGTCTCCACTCATACTCAATAGCTTGTTGCATCTTTTCTCCAGCATGATCCGCTATGGTGATTGATTGAGGTAGTTCCTTGGTAATATCCATTTCAACAAGAATACGCGCATAGGATACTCGCAGTCTATTAGCAGTACATTCATCTGTCATAAAAGGTTTACCCAGGGCACTTCCAATTTTATTCAGGCTTGTATCTCCCCACAACACGATAGGGAGTTGAGGAAGTTTAACCCAAATAGGTAGGGTTCGTAATAGCTCATCCTTGATCTTGAAATCTGGCCTCCACTCACGAATCAACAAAGGGATGTTTCTTAACATGTACGGCCCTCTCAGCAACACTTCATCTCGATCTGTGAACGATTTGAACCGGAGAATGAAATACCCTTCATCATTGAAATACATGTCCGGCAGTTGAACAAAGTTCCAAGACCTGGTCATAAAATTTTTGACAGCATTCATACTCAAATCCGCTCCCATTGCATAGAGAATCAGAGAAGATTCCCAGAACTTGACTTCAGAACTGACATCATCTTCTTCAATTTGTACCTCGATTTTCCCTTCCACAACTTGAGGGGGTATGAACTTCATAGCACGACCTTTCGCCGGATTCCTATTGTCCTTTAGAACATCAGCCCATAGCTTTCGCCCCTCTTCTGGAGTTGGGGTTGAATTAGGTTTTTCCAGATCTATATTGTTGCGCTTCTCCCCAATACTTTCGTCTTCCCGAGCATCTGAAGTTCCTGAAGTTTCTCCAAAGTATGTGATTCCCGCACCTTCCGCTGTGTTCAGATTCTTGCCACCAGTGTTACTTCGCAAAACCGATTGAGATTGAGATACCGGGGTAGAGACCACCGGCGATAATGGTGGTGGAGGCACCGATATTTTCCGCGGCCGCCCTCTTCCCATTCTCTCTCTACTTAGTATAGAAGGTGCAATAAATTAACGCACATAAATTAACATAGTTAACCAATAAAAAGGTGCAATAAAACCTGAGAGATCAAAGACAACAAATGCTCTACACACGATAAAAGAAAGAAATACATTCAAATATTAATTTTAAAGATGTATTTCTAATCCACCCAGGTCAGACCAAAAATTGAAATTTGCGGGTTAAGATGGTTCCCATTGAGTAAGCACAACATAAGGAGATTTATTCAAAACATTTGACTTATTTGAATTTATTTCTTTGTTGATATCCGTAATTGGAAGTTTTATGTGCCCGGATCAATTCTGAAAAGCATTTCATAAGTCACATGTGAAATCATTTCTTTGATCTGGCCTGAGTGAGCTCACTTATACAGAGACACTCTTAGAAGGCGGTTAAAGTCACAATGCTTAACATGTGACTGGATCGTGTTTTGAAAGTGTAAATTGTAGGGTTTTTTGTTTATTAGCTAATTATCATGTTTTGACTGGACTGTGTAGGCTTCTATAAGCCCTTTATCTTGGCTTGATTTCACCGCATTTTTTATTGTACCTGTTCTTTTTTTAACGTGAGTGTGTAACGAGCTTTGTAGCCCACAGTGAGTAATATGAATGATCGAACAAGATGCATAGACAATACAATAGTCTTCCAATTAACCTTTTGGTGACAACTTACATATGGTGAGATGTCCAATCAATTCATTTTATGATGGAATATATATAAACTCACCTAGACTCAGATAGTTCTTAATTCTCAAGATAAAGATCTCAGTTCTTAATCTTCATATTTGTGATGATATCTCTCTTGTGCCCGTCTGTCCACTTATTTTTCTATGTTGTGCGCATTAAGAAAATATGCAAGTAACTTCACACATAATATACACGCGTTTATTTTCCTATGTTGTGCGCATTAAGAAAAGCGGACAGACGGGCACGGGAGTGCCCGTTTGAACGCTAGTAGTTATAAAGATAATATGTATATTAAAACATATATAGCCTAAACTACCCTAATTCAGATTATAACAAAAGCTCCATTGCATATTATTTAAAAATGAATATGATGGAGACCAAACTTAACCAAACACTTTGAAGACTCAATTCTCCCTAATTTTCCTGTTTGTTTTAACATAGAAGATTCTAGAACTTTTATAAAGGAGTTAAACATTTAATTTATTTTCTCAAACAAGCGATAAAGTTTATAGAAGCGCTATAGTAAAAACCGTATCGGACTGGACGCTTTGACCTGTTGAGCAGGAAACCAGAACAGTGGCATGTCCAATTAAGTTAAATAACCTATCAAAACAAAAACTATGGAAACTGATTGAGAACCACTGAAATCGGGAAAAACTAGAGCATCATGTGGTTTAAATAAAAAAAAAATTTAAATCTTAGACAGAGAATGACTCATGATCTTCAAAAGAAATTTTAAAAATTCCTTCTTAATAAGTGTAGAAGTAAAAGAGAATATATTTATTATGTGTGATTGGCAATTGTGTGGGACTAGAAAAAGAATAGAAGTTGTTAAAAGGAGAATAAGTTACAGAAAAATAAATTTCCATTTTTTTATGGGGTAGAGGACGAATAAACTGAATATAGAATATTTTTTTCTTTTTACATAAATTTCAATGGGTTTTTAATGGATATTCTCACACTACCTTTCATATTTTGAATTTTACGACCACTGTTAAAAATTTTGCTTTCATGGTTTGTGTTCTAGAGTGGGCCAAGACTTGCACATCCGTCGGGGCAGGCCATGCCCAACATTATTTGGGGAAGGCCCAACAAGGCCCATATCCCCCATATCGGGGACAGATCTAAATACGCCAAACAGACCCTCCCTTGTCGGGCAGAACCACACGTCTTTCACACGATCGCCAGGTGACCACCCCGCAGGAACACGTCATCAGGAAACTACCCACCTCTGAAAGAGCAGGTCAGCCCACCTTCCAGAGATCACGGGACAGTTGATCTAGGGCGAAGACCATGTGCTGGTCTTCACTATGCCACATAAGCCCTGGCAGTCACTTGGGTTGGGCCTGGCGTTCTGGCCCAATGCAAGTGACTGTTGGCCCTGCGCTTGGGTTTCACTATAAATACCCTCTCTTGCTAGTGGGTCAGTTATTCCATTCTCTACACCATTTCTGTATTTTCTCCGACTCTGATCCTTTACTCACTTAAGAAGTAGAGTGTCTTGCAGATACACCCCCTCCTTCTCCCTATCTCCGGTGAATAGCTACCAATCGTCGACGCATGGCCAATCAGCAATCTCTTCTGATCAGGTACGATCGATTTGTTTTTGATATAATTTTGTAGCAGTTTAGAGTATTATAATGTTTGTTTTACAAACTAAATTTTCATATTTTGAATTAAGCAATCATGTTAAAAGCCTATAAATTAGTATTGTTCTTTTAAAAAATTTCAAGATCAAATTCTAAATTTATTACTTATTTTTATTTACTAATTCTATATTCACTTAGGTATAACTATATTAATAGAAAATGTCAAAAACATATTTGTTTTGTAATAAAAATTAAACAATACTTTATATTATATTAAAAAATTTAATGAAGTATTTTCGATTCGACCTAGGCCCGACTCTAGTATGAACTTTAAACCTTGAACTCTTATCTACACCGATTTATTTTTTGTTAGTTTTAACTACTGTAATAGATACTATTAATTAGATATTAAATATAAAAATTTACGAACATTTTGTAGTTCTCATATCGTAATTGAGTCCCAAAAATTTTAAAATAGGAATATTTTCATTTTTATCTTTTTCAATTAACTTGACTCTTTTAAATTCACAACATCATCAGTTACTTAAATTTTGAAAACACCCTTAATTATTGTTTCCTTTCTTTTATGCAATCTATACTTTAAAAAAGCATTAATACATCGTTTTAATTTCTAATAGTGATTAATGGGATTAACGTGCTTCCTATATTAATGGTTAGTTTTGTTGATTTTCAATATAAAATTAATAATATTTACTAACATTTTATTATTAATAGTAGATAGAGGAATGAATATGTGAATAGTGGTATAAAAATAACGGTAAATGTTTAGAAAAATAATTTTAAATGATTCTTTATTAATTTAAATGAATAAATGATTTTGGACGTATTGTTGTGTGAGCAAAAGAGATGACACTTATTATGAATATGATAGATTAATTAATTTTCTTTCATGAAAGTTTGATTTGTTAAAACCATACTAATTATCATAAAAATTGATATAAAAATCAATTCTTAATTCAAATAATTAAAACATACGCCTATGTATTTATCGATAAATGTAATACAAACATACCATCAAATCACAATTACAAATATTTCTATTGAATAATTTTTAAATGTTCTTTCTAAATGTATGTGGTTTTATGGTGTAGTTGGTTATCACGTCAGTCTAACACACTGAAGGTCCCCAGTTCGAGCCTGGGCAAAGCCAAGATGTTTAATTCTTTATCCAAATTTTATAAATTATACCTAAACACTGACTTCGAAAATTACCATTTGGTAACATAAAAATGTGTAAATTAAAGTATGATTTGAAACCAAGATTTATAGTATACGATAATATCGTACATGGTCCAATGTAAATATTCAAACACGTGAAATAAGATATGACATGCCCAGGACAATTTTGTGAATCAACGAAATACTTTATTTTCTTCGATAGAACTAGTAATAAATAATAATCATTTTCCAAACTTTGAGGAACTCAATAAAGAAAAAGACATATAGTTCAAAAAGGGTCATCTTAAATTCTAAATATCATGCTCAAAAGAGAGATACAAAAATAAGAAAGAAAAAAGTGTTTAAGGTTTTTATAATATGAACAACAAAACTTATGAAAATAATCTATAACTATATATAAAGGGGATACAGGTTTTTGGTGTGGCTTATTTTTTTTTCCAAAATTACCCTTCATCTTTTTTATCAACAAGAAAATAGTTTAATTTAAAATCTTGAGTGGTTAATAACTTTTGTTGGTTACCAATTGAAAAAGTAACTTTCATCTCTCACAAAAAATATCTCACACCTATAACTTCCATTAACTACTAAGTGGTGATAGAAGTTAAAAATTCTCTTCTATTTTTTTATGTAAATTTCATCTCTTTCTCAATGAAAATATTTTCTTTTTGAATTTTTTCATTCTATAATATTTTCATTTATTCAATTTTAATTAGTGATCTTTTTATTTTTGAAAAATAGATTAAACTTATTTCCAGTCAAGATCGCGCCATCACCTCCGGTAGAAGAAGTCGTTATTATTATGACTGAAAATTGATTGTTGTATGTAAGTTTTTTTTTGTAATTGCTTTTATAGTAATAGTTTTTGTATGACTTTTGTAATTAAGTCTTTTTTAGAATTTTACCATTTACGAAACTTTCCTTTTTTTCAAAGCAGAGTTATTAACTATGGAGTAAAAAAAATCATGTGATACTTGAAAAAATTTCATACTCTAAAATACAATAATATTCAATTTAATGCAACCACAATGGGTATGAGTGGTTTTGTACTGCACTATTATTTTCTTACAAAAATTATATCTTACATTTGTTGCAAAACATTATTCATTAATACTATAGTTTTAACTTTTTACTTTTGTTGTTATAATGTTTTATTTCTTAATGATACTTATTTGTATTTTGTGAGTATAAACACATCATAAAATATGTAATTTAAATTTTCATAATACAAACAATTATTTCATCAGTATTATTTTTTGAAATGACGTGGTTTTTAATGGTGTTAGTTCTTATGTTTTAAATTTTTATTTCTATCTTACTTTTGATTTGCTATTTGTTATTGTAACTATCTATTTGTGTGGTAATTTAATTATGATTTGGAGATGGTTTGTGTTTTTTTCATATTAAAAAATCATTAATTTGGTTAACATTATTTGACATATGGAATAAAAAGAGAGATGAGAAGAGGATATAAGAGTGTTACATATCAATTTCTCATATTAACATTTTTTTGTTGAATTTTTTAATGAGCACGCACATAAAAATATAAATGAATAAAAAATTCAAAAAAATTATTATCATCTCATTTTTAGATCTACCTTTTTATTTTTTAGAACCATCATCTCATTTCTCTTCTCTTTTCTTTTTGAAATATTATGGATGACTTTAACGGAAGGTTGTAATATAACGGTATAAAATGAAATCTTTTTGAAAATCTTTCACAAACTTAATTGGTACACACAATTTTAATATTTTGTACATTGTTAACTTCCATATGTACTATAGAAATAAAAACCATTTCCTCAAAAAATTATGTATCTTGATAAAACAGTTTTAAAAATGTTGTCACATTTATTAATACTTAATATACTGTTCAAATACACAATGACAGTTGCAAAAATATATAACTTCCATTATTTTATCTTTTAAGTCTATATGTGTGACCTTGCTATTGAACAAAACTTTAAGTATGAAAAAATAAAATAAAAATATTAACAAAAAAATTTATTGTGAATTATTGAAAATTTGAAACACTGATCATTCACTTTCTTAAATTAGTTGAATTTTGTTGTTAATTTTTTATTTACGATTTTTATTTTTGATGTTAAAGAGAGATGCGCAATAAATGTCATATTACTTACAAATTTAATTTGAAAAATAATTTAACTTTTAATTAATTAAATAAATGACATTTTAAAATTTCTTACAAACATAAGGATGCATATCAGAAAATTTAGTATTCAAATAATTTAAATTTAAATCATACTTAAATAAAAAAATATTCGTTTATATTTTGACGTGTATGCTCATTAAAAAAAAGACAAGCACGAGAAGAGTCGTATGTGGAGCATACATATTCGCAGGGGATGTATGTGTTGTTCAGTTTACTCTATAACGGAAGGTTGTAATATAACGGTATAAAATGAAATCTTTTTGAAAATCTTTCACAAACTTAATTGGTACACACAATTTTAATATTTTGTACATTGTTAACTTCCATATGTACTATAGAAATAAAAACCATTTCCTCAAAAAATTATGTATCTTGATAAAACAGTTTTAAAAATGTTGTCACATTTATTAATACTTAATATACTGTTCAAATACACAATGACAGTTGCAAAAATATATAACTTCCATTATTTTATCTTTTAAGTCTATATGTGTGACCTTGCTATTGAACAAAACTTTAAGTATGAAAAAATAAAATAAAAATATTAACAAAAAAATTTATTGTGAATTATTGAAAATTTGAAACACTGATCATTCACTTTCTTAAATTAGTTGAATTTTGTTGTTAATTTTTTATTTACGATTTTTATTTTTGATGTTAAAGAGAGATGCGCAATAAATGTCATATTACTTACAAATTTAATTTGAAAAATAATTTAACTTTTAATTAATTAAATAAATGACATTTTAAAATTTCTTACAAACATAAGGATGCATATCAGAAAATTTAGTATTCAAATAATTTAAATTTAAATCATACTTAAATAATAAAAAAAATATTTGTTTATATTTTGACGTGTATGCTCATTAAAAAAAAGACAAGCACGAGAAGAGTCGTGTGTGGAGCATACATATTCGCAGGGGATGTATGTGTTGTTCAGTTTACTCTATAAACTCCTCTCTAAACACTTTCATCAAATTTATAAGAGAGAGAGAGGGGGGGAGGGGGGAGAGAGGAATGCATATTACAAAGTTTACTATACAAATAATTTAACACTACAACATTTGTTGTCTCTGGCAACACTTTTTTAGGTAACATGTAATAATTGTTGCCTTAAATTCATATAGGCAACAATTTATGGTTGTTGCCAAAAATATATTTGCAACCCTTCATAATTGTTGTCTAAAATACTTTTGGGGACGTTTTTGGAACGTCACTCTTTTATTTTTTTTGACAACGATTGTTAATTGTGCCATTAACTGCTTTTGGGGACGATTTTAGAGCGTTAATATATTATTTCTTTAGCAATGTTTGACAATTGTTTCCTAAAATAGTTTTGGGGACATTTTTAGATTATTACATTAATTCTAATAAAATGCTACATTTCTTCAATGTTGCATAAAAGTTTAGCATCATCAAATTTTTGTGACAATCTTCCCTCCAAAACTTATACACTAAAAAACAAATATTTTCCTCTGAACATTATTAAAAATATATATATTAAAAATCTTCTAACACATAATAAAATAATATATAATTATAATAATATATAACTATAATAATATATAACTATAAAATAGATATTTATTTAAAACATAAAAAATGTTTTTTAAATGATTAAATTTTTTTATATTTAATTTTAAAAAAATTATACTTTTTAGTATTGAAACTACCATATTTTAATTTTTTTATATAGTCAATATATTTTTAATAATTTTTATCTAACGTGTTTTAAAGTAAGAGAAGGAATGAAGTTTGTTAACTTTACTTCAATATTTAAAAAAATTGTTGAAAAAATAATAATTATAAATAGATAATGAGAATTAATTGATTAATGTAAAGACGTGTCAAAAAACGTAATTTTGGTATATATATATATATAATACCATAAATAGGTCATGTTTTTTATTTAATATTTAAAAACAAACACACAAAAAAAAACTTTAAAGAACCACAATTAAAAAATATAAAATATGATTAACATTGTATTTTTTAACTTTAGTGTTCCATAGAAAAATGTCACTCTTATTTTTTTATTATTTTATAAAAAATATTGAAAACTTAATACAATAAATTATTTATTTATGTTTAACGTCAACTCATATACACATATTACTTTTATTTTTTTAAATTATAAATAAATTTAAAGGAAGCTTAACAAAACAACTGAGTATCCCTAGTTTGAAATCACTCTTCTCTTAAAACCTTCGAACCCTAATTTCTCTCAACCTTCTTTGTGCCGCCGCAGCTTATGCCTAACTATCTTTCACAACAGAAACTCTAAATCAATTCCAAATTTCACAATTTTCTTCACTGTTTTACTTTTTCTTCTATGTCCTTTGATTCAATGGAGGTTGAACAAGAGAATATGCGGATTCACGAAATTGATTGTTCCTTCACTGGATCATTTTTTTCCCAAATTGATTTTTATCTTCAAAATAACGTTCCTTCGCCAAATAGAATGTTCACCGAATTGACAGTTCCTTCACCATATAATTTTTTTCCAAATCGATTTCCCTTCTCTGAAATGCTTGTTCCTTTCCATAATCTATTGTTCCTTCACGGAATAGATTGTTCCTTCATTTAATCGATTGTTCATTCTCTGTAGTGATTTTCCTGCCCATATCGATTTTCTATTTCCATTCCTAATTCGATTTTACCTTTTACAAATAGTTACTAATTCTACATTGAAATCTTTGTGAATTGTGGTTATTTTTTCCAATATCCTAAAAACGGTAAAAACAAAACCTTTTGATTTTTTTATTTATATGAATTTGTATCATTTTTTTAATTATTAATGTTTTCTATTTTATTTAGATGCCAGAAGATTGATTGACATCAAGTTGGAGCTCTAGAACTATTTGCGAGATTGACGTCAAGTTGGAGTTCGAGAACTCTTTCTTCTATAAATTAACTTTGTGCATTTTTTTTTTTAATTTACAGTTATTTTTTTATAATAACTTTGTTGAGGTATTTATTCAAGTTTTGTGTGATCTTTCTTCCTTATAAGAAAGGTTAAATCTTTATGTTTATATTTTTTTGGTTAAATTTGATATCTTCTTAAAAGTATTAAGTTTGTATATATAATGGTAATAAAACTTGATAACCACTTTTAAAATGCAGGAACAAGAAGAATTTGTTATACATATAGTGACCAATTCACTCAACTTTCCTTCAACATGAATGTGGTTCTTATTAAATCCTCCCCGATGAGTTAGCACTTTGCAAGGAAGGATTCATATGGCCAGTAGTGTTCAAGAGAGGAAGGAACTTCATGATGGTGGGATGACCACACCAACTGTTTAATGTATATTCATTATTAGAGTAATTGGATTTATTGCACTTCTAATACAAACTGAATTTGTCACTTGTCCATAGCTATGAGTACATAATTTTTGTGCTTGACAAACTAAATTATTAAATTAGTTTAAAGAATCTTATTATAAATTTATCTTTTTATTAGTTAATATAAAATTTTAATTTATGTATTTTATTACTTAATTTAAATTTTGTGTATAAGTTCAACTCTTCTTGGATGACGAACATTAAAGTATTGTATATGAACTGAGCCCTACAATTGTCCTAATTTTTAAATATTGTTGAATTGTGTAAATTGTAGAAACTTTTCAAAACAAAATATTACTCTAAGGCAACGATTTATAATTGTTGGTGCTTGTGGCAACACTTAAAAAGCATTGCTTAAAGGTTAAGCGAGAAAACGTCCCCTATCTTATTATTATAGGGAACGATTATGAATAGTGTGCCTAAAGAGAAAAATAAGCGTCCCCTTAGATAATAGGCAACGCTAGCATAAAAGACACCTGGAAATTGTTGCCTATTCTTTTAGGCAACGATTTTCATAACTCTAGCAACACTTTTCCAGTGTTGCAAGAGACAATAAATGTTGTAGTGTAAATTTAAATCAAAATTAAATAAAAAATATTCGTTTGTATTTTGACGCGTGTGTCGTGCCCGTTTGGACGCTATCAAGACTATGTGCCATAAGGTAATACTTGAGAGATTTCCTCCTCAGGTATTACCTTTCTTATTTTTTTTTTTTTGAATCAAAAATATCATTAATCCAAAGTAAAGAACAAAACAAGGCGATCAAAATCCAGCCCAAAACAAAAAGACCTACTGAACCATCAAAAGAGCTATATGTGGTCTAAGCTTAGGGCTCGACCACCCTCTATAGACTATGTTGTTAATAATTCTATCTGTACAATTCCTACTGTCATTTCTCTGATTAAAACAAGTGTCATTTCTAAACCTCCACACCTCATGTACCGTTTCAGTCAGAGCTAATCTAACAAGATCGGCTTTCCAACCTTTACCACCAAAACAATTCAACATCCAGTTTAGCTCCTCTGTCCAATCCCCAGGATTGTGAGGGATACCAATCCAGTGAAGTATTTCAACCCAAATCTTCCTCAAAGTAGCACAATCAAAAAATAGATGGTCAATGGTTTCCGCCGCAGGGCAGAAGACACATTGGTTATTATCCACCATGCCAAAACGATTCAATCTAACTTTTGTGGCTAGCTTTCCATGACAGGTCATCCAGAGAGTATATATGGCACGGGGTCTAGCTCTATTGTGGAGAATTAACCTGGACCAGGCAACCTTAGGTGTGGCAGGCAATAAGTGCGCATACACTCGCCTACCAATGAATCTCCCTGCTTGCACCATCGCATTCCAATCCCCCTGCATAGTGCCAATATTTTCCCTCTGCATCAGAATAGTTTTAAAAATAATTGAATCTGAATTTTTAACCATTCTATACATAACATCCTCATTCTTCAGGTAATAAGCATGAATCCATCGAACCCACAGATCATCGGTTTTCATGGATATATTCCAGAGTAACTTCATCATAAACATGCTATTCCAAACCACTAGATCCAGCACATTCAAACCTCCTTTTGCCGCAGGTTTACAAATCTTATCCCACGCAATCAGACTCTTTCGACTACTGCTGTTACCTCCTGTCCAGAGAAAGGTTCTACAAATGGCATTGATTCTTCTAATTACAGTTTTAGGGAAGCAAACACACTGCATCCAATATGAGGTAATAGCATACAACACAGATTTGATCAACTGTAATCTACCGGCATAGCTAAGAAGTCGAGAACTCCAATGCGTAATCCTACTCAACAGTTTATCCATCAACGGCAAATAATGGACCACAGACAGCTTTTTACTACTCACGGGGACACCAAGATATCTGAATGGGAGAGACCCCTCGTCGTAAGCAGTAAAATTCAGAATTGATTGTTTAACAGAATCTGATACACTACCAAAGTAAACTTTACTCTTGGTAGGGTTGACCTTCATACCTGTTGAATCCAAAAAACTATTGACGGTGCGCTGCATAATCTCTATAGAAACTATATCACCTCTAGAAAACAGCAGGAGATCATCAGCAAAAGTAAGATGGGTGAGCTGCAGCCTTTCGCATCTGACATGGTGATTGAAATCCGGATTCCTCTGCATTCTGAACAGCAGCCTATTAAGGTACTCCATAATAATTACAAACAGGAGGGGGGACAAAGGATCTCCTTGTCTAATACCCCTTCTTGCTACCACCTTATCAGAAAACTTACCATTGATATTAAACCTGTAAGAGACTGTAGTAACAGCAGTCATGATCCATTCAACAAATCTCTGTGGCATCCCAATCTCATTGAGAATATTACGAAGAGCACCCCAGTCAACCATGTCATATGCTTTTTGAATATCAAGCTGGATCATGCATCTAGGCGTACCATTATTTCTATTGTAATCTTTTAATAATTCCGTTGCCAATAAAATATGAGAGTGAATATTCTGGCCAGGAACAAAAGCTGCCTGAGTTTTACTGATAATAGTCCCCAAAACTCTCCCAAGTCGCGCAGTGAGGATTTTAGATATGATTTTATAAATAGTTGTGCACCCTGCAATAGGCCTATAATCATTAATCCTTTTTGCAGCAGGATGTTTAGGAATCAATGTAACAATAGTTTCATTAAATCTTTTGTACAACACATTTTCCTCAAAGAATTCCTGAACAGCTTCAACAACATCATGCTCAATGATATTCCAACTTGCCTTAAAAAATTTCCCACCATACCCATCAATGCCTGGACTCTTAAGGTCACCAATCCCATTAATAGCAGTACGAATTTCAGCAACAGTGACAGGGGAAATGAGATCAGCTCTCTGCAACATAGTTAGCTGTGACCCCTCCCTCATAGCATTGAGATCAATCATATTCACCCTCTGAGCTTGACTCCCATACAGCTTTGTATAAAAGTCACAAACCTCCTTCTCAATGTCAGGTAAGCTCTGAATATAAGTGCCATCCTCCTTTTGTAATTGATTGATATGAGTAGCTGCATTTCTAGAATTGAGGTAGGCATAGAAAAAAGCTGAATTTGAATCACCTTCTCTAAGCCAGTCCAATTTAGATCTCTGTCTCAGCATGTTAACATTAAGGTCCTGCAGAGAAATCACTTCATCAGTAAATTGTCTCACCTTCTCAATGTTGCTTGCATTCATTCTGTCCACCCTTAAATCTTCCTGCGCTTTGAGAAGAGCAGTCCTGGCTTTAATAATGGACATATGGAGGTGAGAGAACTTCTTGCTCAATTTGATAAGAGGAGCTTGCAATCTCAGCAACTTGTACCACAAACGAGTCATAGGTCTACCCATACACACTTTTTGCCAACTCTGCTTTACAATATCCTGATAACCATCCACTTTAATCACACTATTAGTGAACTTGAAGTTGGTGTATACAATTCTGTTTCTTTTCTGGTCAGCCAAACACAGCAAGCAGTGATCAGAAATACTAGGAGGGAGAATCTCAAGCTTCATATCAGTGTTTTCCTGCAGCCAATCTATATTACCAAGCACATGATCAATTTTTGAGTAGATAGTTCCTACAGCATGTTTGTTTGTCCAGGTAAAATAATCACCTGTGCTATCCTTCTCAAAAAGCCCAGCATAGTCCATCAAGTTTCTTAAGTCAACATATTCTCTCTCAGTCACCAAATTTCCCCCAATCCTATCCATGGACTTTGTCACATTGTTAAAATCCCCCATAAGGAACCAAGGCCCTTGTTGGTTGTTATGTAGATTCACCAAATCCTCCCATAACTTCCTTCTTTGGTCCAGCTGATTCATAGCATAAATGGCTGTCATCCAGGTTTGGAATTTACCATTGACATCATAAATTCCACAATGTATCATCTGAGCTGTACAAGTCACCACTCTGATGTCCTTATCACTGTCATCCCAATAAATCCATATCCTGCCATTGTAGTGAGACTGATAGTTGTCAATATATTTACCTCTGAGGTTAAGACAATCTCTAACCTTCTTAGCTTTATCAACTTTTACTCTAGTTTCAAGTAGAATAGCAATGTTGGGATGAAGGTTTAGGAGACGGGAGCTAGTCTCCTTTAACTTCCCCATTTTATTCAGCCCCCTGATATTCCAGGAGACAATCATTGGCCAGTGTCTTGAACCTCTAGGAGATCTTTCAAAATCTCTAGAGCATCAAACCCATTGTCATGTGAACTCACACCTGCAGCACCAACCTTACCTATCTGTTTACCTCGACCTCTTCCACTTTTAATAACCTCAGTCCATTTTTCTATAACTTTTTCCACCTCCTTATTTCTGATAGCAGGAATCTCAGCAGCAGTAGAATTAGCATTACCCTTCCTGCTTGGAACTATATCCAAGTTGACAATTCCTATTTCATTTGGCCCTTTATAATCATCCTCAACCTTCTTAGACAACACATTAGTTTCAGGTTGTATCACATTTCTAGGTAACCATTGTTTCCTCAACTTAGGCTTATCACAGCAGTGACCTACCTTTTGACACTTATTGCAGAAAAGAGGTCTCCACTCATACTCAATAGCTTGTTGCATCTTTTCTCCAGCATGATCCGCTATGGTGATTGATTGAGGTAGTTCCTTGGTAATATCCATTTCAACAAGAATACGCGCATAGGATACTCGCAGTCTATTAGCAGTACATTCATCTGTCATAATAGGTTTACCCAGGGCACTTCCAATTTTATTCAGGCTTGTATCTCCCCACAACACGATAGGGAGTTGAGGAAGTTTAACCCAAATAGGTAGGGTTCGTAATAGCTCATCCTTGATCTTGAAATCTGGCCTCCACTCACGAATCAACAAAGGGATGTTTCTTAACATGTACGGCCCTCTCAGCAACACTTCATCTCGATCTGTGAACGATTTGAACCGGAGAATGAAATACCCTTCATCATTGAAATACATGTCCGGCAGTTGAACAAAGTTCCAAGACCTGGTCATAAAATTTTTGACAGCATTCATACTCAAATCCGCTCCCATTGCATAGAGAATCAGAGAAGATTCCCAGAACTTGACTTCAGAACTGACATCATCTTCTTCAATTTGTACCTCGATTTTCCCTTCCACAACTTGAGGGGGTATGAACTTCATAGCACGACCTTTCGCCGGATTCCTATTGTCCTTTAGAACATCAGCCCATAGCTTTCTCCCCTCTTCTGGAGTTGGGGTTGAATTAGGTTTTTCCAGATCTATATTGTTGCGCTTCTCCCCAATACTTTCGTCTTCCCGAGCATCTGAAGTTCCTGAAGTTTCTCCAAAGTATGTGATTCCCGCACCTTCCGCTGTGTTCAGATTCTTGCCACCAGTGTTACTTCGCAAAACCGATTGAGATTGAGATACCGGGGTAGAGACCACCGGCGATAATGGTGGTGGAGGCACCGATATTTTCCGCGGCCGCCCTCTTCCCATTCTCTCTCTACTTAGTATAGAAGGTGCAATAAATTAACGCACATAAATTAACATAGTTAACCAATAAAAAGGTGCAATAAAACCTGAGAGATCAAAGACAACAAATGCTCTACACACGATAAAAGAAAGAAATACATTCAAATATTAATTTTAAAGATGTATTTCTAATCCACCCAGGTCAGACCAAAAATTGAAATTTGCGGGTTAAGATGGTTCCCATTGAGTAAGCACAACATAAGGAGATTTATTCAAAACATTTGACTTATTTGAATTTATTTCTTTGTTGATATCCGTAATTGGAAGTTTTATGTGCCCGGATCAATTCTGAAAAGCATTTCATAAGTCACATGTGAAATCATTTCTTTGATCTGGCCTGAGTGAGCTCACTTATACAGAGACACTCTTAGAAGGCGGTTAAAGTCACAATGCTTAACATGTGACTGGATCGTGTTTTGAAAGTGTAAATTGTAGGGTTTTTTGTTTATTAGCTAATTATCATGTTTTGACTGGACTGTGTAGGCTTCTATAAGCCCTTTATCTTGGCTTGATTTCACCGCATTTTTTATTGTACCTGTTCTTTTTTTAACGTGAGTGTGTAACGAGCTTTGTAGCCCACAGTGAGTAATATGAATGATCGAACAAGATGCATAGACAATACAATAGTCTTCCAATTAACCTTTTGGTGACAACTTACATATGGTGAGATGTCCAATCAATTCATTTTATGATGGAATATATATAAACTCACCTAGACTCAGATAGTTCTTAATTCTCAAGATAAAGATCTCAGTTCTTAATCTTCATATTTGTGATGATATCTCTCTTGTGCCCGTCTGTCCACTTATTTTTCTATGTTGTGCGCATTAAGAAAATATGCAAGTATAATATGCAAGTAACTTCACACATAATATACACGCGTTTATTTTCCTATGTTGTGCGCATTAAGAAAAGCGGACAGACGGGCACGGGAGTGCCCGTTTGAACGCTAGTAGTTATAAAGATAATATGTATATTAAAACATATATAGCCTAAACTACCCTAATTCAGATTATAACAAAAGCTCCATTGCATATTATTTAAAAATGAATATGATGGAGACCAAACTTAACCAAACACTTTGAAGACTCAATTCTCCCTAATTTTCCTGTTTGTTTTAACATAGAAGATTCTAGAACTTTTATAAAGGAGTTAAACATTTAATTTATTTTCTCAAACAAGCGATAAAGTTTATAGAAGCGCTATAGTAAAAACCGTATCGGACTGGACGCTTTGACCTGTTGAGCAGGAAACCAGAACAGTGGCATGTCCAATTAAGTTAAATAACCTATCAAAACAAAAACTATGGAAACTGATTGAGAACCACTGAAATCGGGAAAAACTAGAGCATCATGTGGTTTAAATAAAAAAAAAATTTAAATCTTAGACAGAGAATGACTCATGATCTTCAAAAGAAATTTTAAAAATTCCTTCTTAATAAGTGTAGAAGTAAAAGAGAATATATTTATTATGTGTGATTGGCAATTGTGTGGGACTAGAAAAAGAATAGAAGTTGTTAAAAGGAGAATAAGTTACAGAAAAATAAATTTCCATTTTTTTATGGGGTAGAGGACGAATAAACTGAATATAGAATATTTTTTTCTTTTTACATAAATTTCAATGGGTTTTTAATGGATATTCTCACACTACCTTTCATATTTTGAATTTTACGACCACTGTTAAAAATTTTGCTTTCATGGTTTGTGTTCTAGAGTGGGCCAAGACTTGCACATCCGTCGGGGCAGGCCATGCCCAACATTATTTGGGGAAGGCCCAACAAGGCCCATATCCCCCATATCGGGGACAGATCTAAATACGCCAAACAGACCCTCCCTTGTCGGGCAGAACCACACGTCTTTCACACGATCGCCAGGTGACCACCCCGCAGGAACACGTCATCAGGAAACTACCCACCTCTGAAAGAGCAGGTCAGCCCACCTTCCAGAGATCACGGGACAGTTGATCTAGGGCGAAGACCATGTGCTGGTCTTCACTATGCCACATAAGCCCTGGCAGTCACTTGGGTTGGGCCTGGCGTTCTGGCCCAATGCAAGTGACTGTTGGCCCTGCGCTTGGGTTTCACTATAAATACCCTCTCTTGCTAGTGGGTCAGTTATTCCATTCTCTACACCATTTCTGTATTTTCTCCGACTCTGATCCTTTACTCACTTAAGAAGTAGAGTGTCTTGCAGATACACCCCCTCCTTCTCCCTATCTCCGGTGAATAGCTACCAATCGTCGACGCATGGCCAATCAGCAATCTCTTCTGATCAGGTACGATCGATTTGTTTTTGATATAATTTTGTAGCAGTTTAGAGTATTATAATGTTTGTTTTACAAACTAAATTTTCATATTTTGAATTACGCAATCATGTTAAAAGCCTATAAATTAGTATTGTTCTTTTAAAAAATTTCAAGATCAAATTCTAAATTTATTACTTATTTTTATTTACTAATTCTATATTCACTTAGGTATAACTATATTAATAGAAAATGTCAAAAACATATTTGTTTTGTAATAAAAAGTAAACAATACTTTATATTATATTAAAAAATTTAATGAAGTATTTTCGATTCGACCTAGGCCCGACTCTAGTATGAACTTTAAACCTTGAACTCTTATCTACACCGATTTATTTTTTGTTAGTTTTAACTACTGTAATAGATACTATTAATTAGATATTAAATATAAAAATTTACGAACATTTTGTAGTTCTCATATCGTAATTGAGTCCCAAAAATTTTAAAATAGGAATATTTTCATTTTTATCTTTTTCAATTAACTTGACTCTTTTAAATTCACAACATCATCAGTTACTTAAATTTTGAAAACACCCTTAATTATTGTTTCCTTTCTTTTATGCAATCTATACTTTAAAAAAGCATTAATACATCGTTTTAATTTCTAATAGTGATTAATGGGATTAACGTGCTTCCTATATTAATGGTTAGTTTTGTTGATTTTCAATATAAAATTAATAATATTTACTAACATTTTATTATTAATAGTAGATAGAGGAATGAATATGTGAATAGTGGTATAAAAATAACGGTAAATGTTTAGAAAAATAATTTTAAATGATTCTTTATTAATTTAAATGAATAAATGATTTTGGACGTATTGTTGTGTGAGCAAAAGAGATGACACTTATTATGAATATGATAGATTAATTAATTTTCTTTCATGAAAGTTTGATTTGTTAAAACCATACTAATTATCATAAAAATTGATATAAAAATCAATTCTTAATTCAAATAATTAAAACATACGCCTATGTATTTATCGATAAATGTAATACAAACATACCATCAAATCACAATTACAAATATTTCTATTGAATAATTTTTAAATGTTCTTTCTAAATGTATGTGGTTTTATGGTGTAGTTGGTTATCACGTCAGTCTAACACACTGAAGGTCCCCAGTTCGAGCTTGGGCAAAGCCAAGATGTTTAATTCTTTATCCAACGAAAATTACCATTTGGTAACATAAAAATGTGTAAATTAAAGTATGATTTGAAACCAAGATTTATAGTATACGATAATATCGTACATGGTCCAATGTAAATATTCAAACACGTGAAATAAGATATGACATGCCCAGGACAATTTTGTGAATCAACGAAATACTTTATTTTCTTCGATAGAACTAGTAATAAATAATAATCATTTTCCAAACTTTGAGGAACTCAATAAAGAAAAAGACATATAGTTCAAAAAGGGTCATCTTAAATTCTAAATATCATGCTCAAAAGAGAGATACAAAAATAAGAAAGAAAAAAGTGTTTAAGGTTTTTATAATATGAACAACAAAACTTATGAAAATAATCTATAACTATATATAAAGGGGATACAGGTTTTTGGTGTGGCTTATTTTTTTTTCCAAAATTACCCTTCATCTTTTTTATCAACAAGAAAATAGTTTAATTTAAAATCTTGAGTGGTTAATAACTTTTGTTGGTTACCAATTGAAAAAGTAACTTTCATCTCTCACAAAAAATATCTCACACCTATAACTTCCATTAACTACTAAGTGGTGATAGAAGTTAAAAATTCTCTTCTATTTTTTTATGTAAATTTCATCTCTTTCTCAATGAAAATACTTTCTTTTTGAATTTTTTCATTCTATAATATTTTCATTTATTCAATTTTAATTAGTGATCTTTTTATTTTTGAAAAATAGATTAAACTTATTTCCAGTCAAGATCGCGCCATCACCTCCGGTAGAAGAAGTCGTTATTATTATGACTGAAAATTGATTGTTGTATGTAAGTTTTTTTTTGTAATTGCTTTTATAGTAATAGTTTTTGTATGACTTTTGTAATTAAGTCTTTTTTAGAATTTTACCATTTACGAAACTTTCCTTTTTTTCAAAGCAGAGTTATTAACTATGGAGTAAAAGAAATCATGTGATACTTGAAAAAATTTCATACTCTAAAATACAATAATATTCAATTTAATGCAACCACAATGGGTATGAGTGGTTTTGTACTGCACTATTATTTTCTTACAAAAATTATATCTTACATTTGTTGCAAAACATTATTCATTAATACTATAGTTTTAACTATTTACTTTTGTTGTTATAATGTTTTATTTCTTAATGATACTTATTTGTATTTTGTGAGTATAAACACATCATAAAATATGTAATTTAAATTTTCATAATACAAACAATTATTTCATCAGTATTATTTTTTGAAATGACGTGGTTTTTAATGGTGTTAGTTCTTATGTTTTAAATTTTTATTTCTATCTTACTTTTGATTTGCTATTTGTTATTGTAACTATCTATTTGTGTGGTAATTTAATTATGATTTGGAGATGGTTTGTGTTTTTTTCATATTAAAAAATCATTAATTTGGTTAACATTATTTGACATATGGAATAAAAAGAGAGATGAGAAGAGGATATAAGAGATTTACATATCAATTTCTCATATTAACATTTTTTTGTTGAATTTTTTAATGAGCACGCACATAAAAATATAAATGAATAAAAAATCCAACAAATTATTATCATCTCATTTTTAGATCTACCTTTTTATTTTTTAGAACCATCATCTCATTTCTCTTCTCTTTTCTTTTTGAAATATTATGGATGACTTTAACGGAAGGTTGTAATATAACGGTATAAAATGAAATCTTTTTGAAAATCTTTCACAAACTTAATTGGTACACACAATATTAATATTTTGTACATTTTTAAATTCCATATGTACTATAGAAATAAAAACCATTTCCTCAAAAAATTATGTATCTTGATAAAACAGTTTTAAAAATGTTGTCACATTTATTAATACTTAATATACTGTTCAAATACACAATGACAGTTGCAAAAATATATAACTTCCATTATTTTATCTTTTAAGTCTATATGTGTGACCTTGCTATTGAACAAAACTTTAAGTATGAAAAAATAAAATAAAAATATTAACAAATAAATTTATTGTGAATTATTGAAAATTTGAAACACTGATCATTCACTTTCTTAAATTAGTTGAATTTTGTTGTTAATTTTTTATTTACGATTTTTATTTTTGATGTTAAAGAGAGATGCGCAATAAATGTCATATTACTTACAAATTTAATTTGAAAAATAATTTAACTTTTAATTAATTAAATAAATGACATTTTAAAATTTCTTACAAACATAAGGATGCATATCAGAAAATTTAGTATTCAAATAATTTAAATTTAAATCATACTTAAATAAAAAAAATATTCATTTATATTTTGACGTGTATGCTCATTAAAAAAAAGACAAGCACGAGAAGAGTCGTGTGTGGAGCATACATATTCGCAGGGGATGTATGTGTTGTTCAGTTTACTCTATAACGGAAGGTTGTAATATAACTATATAAAATGAAATCTTTTTGAAAATCTTTCACAAACTTAATTGGTACACACAATTTTAATATTTTATACATTGTTGACTTCCATATGTACTATAGAAATAAAAACCATTTCCTCAAAAAATTATGTATCTTGATAAAACAGTTTTAAAAATGTTGTCACATTTATTAATACTTAATATACTGTTCAAATACACAATGACAATTGCAAAAATATATAACTTCCATTATTTTATCTTTTAAGTCTATATGTGTGACCTTGCTATTGAACAAAACTTTAAGTATGAAAAAATAAAATAAAAATATTAACAAAAAAATTTATTGTGAATTATTGAAAATTTGAAACACTGATCATTCACTTTCTTAAATTAGTTCAATTTTGTTGTTAATTTTTTATTTACGATTTTTATTTTTGATGTTAAAGAGAGATGCGCAATAAATGTCATATTACTTACAAATTTAATTTGAAAAATAATTTAACTTTTAATTAATTAAATAAATGACATTTTAAAATTTCTTACAAACATAAGGATGCATATCAGAAAATTTAGTATTCAAATAATTTAAATTTAAATCATACTTAAATAAAAAAAATATTCGTTTATATTTTGACTTGTATGCTCATTAAAAAAAAGACAAGCACGAGAAGAGTCGTGTGTGGAGCATACATATTCGCAGGGGATGTATGTGTTGTTCAGTTTACCCTATAACGGAAGGTTGTAATATAACTGTATAAAATGAAATCTTTTTGAAAATCTTTCACAAACTTAATTGGTACACACAATTTTAATATTTTGTACATTGTTAACTTCCATATGTACTATAGAAATAAAAACCATTTCCTCAAAAAATTATGTATCTTGATAAAACAGTTTTAAAAATGTTGTCACATTTATTAATACTTAATATACTGTTCAAATACACAATGACAGTTGCAAAAATATATAACTTCCATTATTTTATCTTTTAAGTCTATATGTGTGACCTTGCTATTGAACAAAACTTTAAGTATGAAAAAATAAAATAAAAATATTAACAAATAAATTTATTGTGAATTATTGAAAATTTGAAACACTGATCATTCACTTTCTTAAATTAGTTCAATTTTGTTGTTAATTTTTTATTTACGATTTTTATTTTTGATGTTAAAGAGAGATGCGCAATAAATGTCATATTACTTACAAATTTAATTTGAAAAATATTTTAACTTTTAATTAATTAAATAAATGACATTTTAAAATTTCTTACAAACATAAGGATGCATATCAGAAAATTTAGTATTCAAATAATTTAAATTTAAATCATACTTAAATAAAAAAAATATTCGTTTATATTTTGACGTGTATGCTCATTAAAAAAAAGACAAGCACGAGAAGAGTCGTGTGTGGAGCATACATATTCGCAGGGGATGTATGTGTTGTTCAGTTTACCCTATAACGGAAGGTTGTAATATAACTGTATAAAATGAAATCTTTTTGAAAATCTTTCACAAACTTAATTGGTACACACAATTTTAATATTTTGTACATTGTTAACTTCCATATGTACTATAGAAATAAAAACCATTTCCTCAAAAAATTATGTATCTTGATAAAACAGTTTTAAAAATGTTGTCACATTTATTAATACTTAATATACTGTTCAAATACACAATGACAGTTGCAAAAATATATAACTTCCATTATTTTATCTTTTAAGTCTATATGTGTGACCTTGCTATTGAACAAAACTTTAAGTATGAAAAAATAAAATAAAAATATTAACAAAAAAAATTATTGTGAATTATTGAAAATTTGAAACACTGATCATTCACTTTCTTAAATTAGTTGAATTTTGTTGTTAATTTTTTATTTACGATTTTTATTTTTGATGTTAAAGAGAGATGCGCAATAAATGTCATATTACTTACAAATTTAATTTGAAAAATAATTTAACTTTTAATTAATTAAATAAATGACATTTTAAAATTTCTTACAAACATAAGGATGCATATCAGAAAATTTAGTATTCAAATAATTTAAATTTAAATCATACTTAAATAAAAAAAATATTCGTTTATATTTTGACTTGTATGCTCATTAAAAAAAAGACAAGCACGAGAAGAGTCGTGTGTGGAGCATACATATTCGCAGGGGATGTATGTGTTGTTCAGTTTACTCTATAACGGAAGGTTGTAATATAACTGTATAAAATGAAATCTTTTTGAAAATCTTTCACAAACTTAATTGGTACACACAATTTTAATATTTTGTACATTGTTAACTTCCATATGTACTATAGAAATAAAAACCATTTCCTCAAAAAATTATGTATCTTGATAAAACAGTTTTAAAAATGTTGTCACATTTATTAATACTTAATATACTGTTCAAATACACAATGACAATTGCAAAAATATATAACTTCCATTATTTTATCTTTTAAGTCTATATGTGTGACCTTGCTATTGAACAAAACTTTAAGTATGAAAAAATAAAATAAAAATATTAACAAAAAAATTTATTGTGAATTATTGAAAATTTGAAACACTGATCATTCACTTTCTTAAATTAGTTCAATTTTGTTGTTAATTTTTTATTTACGATTTTTATTTTTGATGTTAAAGAGAGATGCGCAATAAATGTCATATTACTTACAAATTTAATTTGAAAAATAATTTAACTTTTAATTAATTAAATAAATGACATTTTAAAATTTCTTACAAACATAAGGATGCATATCAGAAAATTTAGTATTCAAATAATTTAAATTTAAATCATACTTAAATAAAAAAAATATTCGTTTATATTTTGACGTGTATGCTCATTAAAAAAAAGACAAGCACGAGAAGAGTCGTGTGTGGAGCATACATATTCGCAGGGGATGTATGTGTTGTTCAGTTTACCCTATAACGGAAGGTTGTAATATAACTGTATAAAATGAAATCTTTTTGAAAATCTTTCACAAACTTAATTGGTACACACAATTTTAATATTTTGTACATTGTTAACTTCCATATGTACTATAGAAATAAAAACCATTTCCTCAAAAAATTATGTATCTTGATAAAACAGTTTTAAAAATGTTGTCACATTTATTAATACTTAATATACTGTTCAAATACACAATGACAGTTGCAAAAATATATAACTTCCATTATTTTATCTTTTAAGTCTATATGTGTGACCTTGCTATTGAACAAAACTTTAAGTATGAAAAAATAAAATAAAAATATTAACAAAAAAATTTATTGTGAATTATTGAAAATTTGAAACACTGATCATTCACTTTCTTAAATTAGTTGAATTTTGTTGTTAATTTTTTATTTACGATTTTTATTTTTGATGTTAAAGAGAGATGCGCAATAAATGTCATATTACTTACAAATTTAATTTGAAAAATAATTTAACTTTTAATTAATTAAATAAATGACATTTTAAAATTTCTTACAAACATAAGGATGCATATCAGAAAATTTAGTATTCAAATAATTTAAATTTAAATCATACTTAAATAAAAAAAATATTCGTTTATATTTTGACTTGTATGCTCATTAAAAAAAAGACAAGCACGAGAAGAGTCGTGTGTGGAGCATACATATTCGCAGGGGATGTATGTGTTGTTCAGTTTACTCTATAACGGAAGGTTGTAATATAACTGTATAAAATGAAATCTTTTTGAAAATCTTTCACAAACTTAATTGGTACACACAATTTTAATATTTTGTACATTGTTAACTTCCATATGTACTATAGAAATAAAAACCATTTCCTCAAAAAATTATGTATCTTGATAAAACAGTTTTAAAAATGTTGTCACATTTATTAATACTTAATATACTGTTCAAATACACAATGACAATTGCAAAAATATATAACTTCCATTATTTTATCTTTTAAGTCTATATGTGTGACCTTGCTATTGAACAAAACTTTAAGTATGAAAAAATAAAATAAAAATATTAACAAAAAAATTTATTGTGAATTATTGAAAATTTGAAACACTGATCATTCACTTTCTTAAATTAGTTCAATTTTGTTGTTAATTTTTTATTTACGATTTTTATTTTTGATGTTAAAGAGAGATGCGCAATAAATGTCATATTACTTACAAATTTAATTTGAAAAATAATTTAACTTTTAATTAATTAAATAAATGACATTTTAAAATTTCTTACAAACATAAGGATGCATATCAGAAAATTTAGTATTCAAATAATTTAAATTTAAATCATACTTAAATAAAAAAAATATTCGTTTATATTTTGACGTGTATGCTCATTAAAAAAAAGACAAGCACGAGAAGAGTCGTGTGTGGAGCATACATATTCGCAGGGGATGTATGTGTTGTTCAGTTTACCCTATAACGGAAGGTTGTAATATAACTGTATAAAATGAAATCTTTTTGAAAATCTTTCACAAACTTAATTGGTACACACAATTTTAATATTTTGTACATTGTTAACTTCCATATGTACTATAGAAATAAAAACCATTTCCTCAAAAAATTATGTATCTTGATAAAACAGTTTTAAAAATGTTGTCACATTTATTAATACTTAATATACTGTTCAAATACACAATGACAGTTGCAAAAATATATAACTTCCATTATTTTATCTTTTAAGTCTATATGTGTGACCTTGCTATTGAACAAAACTTTAAGTATGAAAAAATAAAATAAAAATATTAACAAAAAAATTTATTGTGAATTATTGAAAATTTGAAACACTGATCATTCACTTTCTTAAATTAGTTGAATTTTGTTGTTAATTTTTTATTTACGATTTTTATTTTTGATGTTAAAGAGAGATGCGCAATAAATGTCATATTACTTACAAATTTAATTTGAAAAATAATTTAACTTTTAATTAATTAAATAAATGACATTTTAAAATTTCTTACAAACATAAGGATGCATATCAGAAAATTTAGTATTCAAATAATTTAAATTTAAATCATACTTAAATAAAAAAAATATTCGTTTATATTTTGACTTGTATGCTCATTAAAAAAAAGACAAGCACGAGAAGAGTCGTGTGTGGAGCATACATATTCGCAGGGGATGTATGTGTTGTTCAGTTTACTCTATAACGGAAGGTTGTAATATAACTGTATAAAATGAAATCTTTTTGAAAATCTTTCACAAACTTAATTGGTACACACAATTTTAATATTTTGTACATTGTTAACTTCCATATGTACTATAGAAATAAAAACCATTTCCTCAAAAAATTATGTATCTTGATAAAACAGTTTTAAAAATGTTGTCACATTTATTAATACTTAATATACTGTTCAAATACACAATGACAATTGCAAAAATATATAACTTCCATTATTTTATCTTTTAAGTCTATATGTGTGACCTTGCTATTGAACAAAACTTTAAGTATGAAAAAATAAAATAAAAATATTAACAAAAAAATTTATTGTGAATTATTGAAAATTTGAAACACTGATCATTCACTTTCTTAAATTAGTTCAATTTTGTTGTTAATTTTTTATTTACGATTTTTATTTTTGATGTTAAAGAGAGATGCGCAATAAATGTCATATTACTTACAAATTTAATTTGAAAAATAATTTAACTTTTAATTAATTAAATAAATGACATTTTAAAATTTCTTACAAACATAAGGATGCATATCAGAAAATTTAGTATTCAAATAATTTAAATTTAAATCATACTTAAATAAAAAAAATATTCGTTTATATTTTGACGTGTATGCTCATTAAAAAAAAGACAAGCACGAGAAGAGTCGTGTGTGGAGCATACATATTCGCAGGGGATGTATGTGTTGTTCAGTTTACCCTATAACGGAAGGTTGTAATATAACTGTATAAAATGAAATCTTTTTGAAAATCTTTCACAAACTTAATTGGTACACACAATTTTAATATTTTGTACATTGTTAACTTCCATATGTACTATAGAAATAAAAACCATTTCCTCAAAAAATTATGTATCTTGATAAAACAGTTTTAAAAATGTTGTCACATTTATTAATACTTAATATACTGTTCAAATACACAATGACAGTTGCAAAAATATATAACTTCCATTATTTTATCTTTTAAGTCTATATGTGTGACCTTGCTATTGAACAAAACTTTAAGTATGAAAAAATAAAATAAAAATATTAACAAAAAAATTTATTGTGAATTATTGAAAATTTGAAACACTGATCATTCACTTTCTTAAATTAGTTGAATTTTGTTGTTAATTTTTTATTTACGATTTTTATTTTTGATGTTAAAGAGAGATGCGCAATAAATGTCATATTACTTACAAATTTAATTTGAAAAATAATTTAACTTTTAATTAATTAAATAAATGACATTTTAAAATTTCTTACAAACATAAGGATGCATATCAGAAAATTTAGTATTCAAATAATTTAAATTTAAATCATACTTAAATAAAAAAAATATTCGTTTATATTTTGACGTGTATGCTCATTAAAAAAAAGACAAGCACGAGAAGAGTCGTGTGTGGAGCATACATATTCGCAGGGGATGTATGTGTTGTTCAGTTTACCCTATAACGGAAGGTTGTAATATAACTGTATAAAATGAAATCTTTTTGAAAATCTTTCACAAACTTAATTGGTACACACAATTTTAATATTTTGTACATTGTTAACTTCCATATGTACTATAGAAATAAAAACCATTTCCTCAAAAAATTATGTATCTTGATAAAACAGTTTTAAAAATGTTGTCACATTTATTAATACTTAATATACTGTTCAAATACACAATGACAGTTGCAAAAATATATAACTTCCATTATTTTATCTTTTAAGTCTATATGTGTGACCTTGCTATTGAACAAAACTTTAAGTATGAAAAAATAAAATAAAAATATTAACAAAAAAATTTATTGTGAATTATTGAAAATTTGAAACACTGATCATTCACTTTCTTAAATTAGTTGAATTTTGTTGTTAATTTTTTATTTACGATTTTTATTTTTGATGTTAAAGAGAGATGCGCAATAAATGTCATATTACTTACAAATTTAATTTGAAAAATAATTTAACTTTTAATTAATTAAATAAATGACATTTTAAAATTTCTTACAAACATAAGGATGCATATCAGAAAATTAAATAAAAAATATTCGTTTGTATTTTGACGCATGTGTCGTGCCCGTTTGGACGCTATCAAGACTATGTGCCATAAGGTAATACCTGAGAGATTTCCTCCTCAGGTATTACCTCTCGTATTAACGCACATAAATTAACATAGTTAACCAATAAAAAGGTGCAATAAAACCTGAGAGATCAAAGACAACAAATGCTCTACACACGATCAAAGAAAGAAATACATTCAAATATTAATTTTAAAGATGTATTTCTAATCCACCCAGGTCAGACCAAAAATTGAAATTTGCAGGTTAAGATGGTTCCCATTGAGTAAGCACATCATAAGGAGATTTATTCAAAACATTTGACTTATTTGAATGTATTTCTTTGTTGATATCCGTAATTGGAAGTTTTATGTGCCCGGATCAATTCTGAAAAGCATTTCATAAGTCACATGTGAAAGCATTTCTTTGATCTGGCCTGAGTGAGCTCACTTATACAGAGACACTCTTAGAAGGCGGTTAAAGTCACAATGCTTAACATGTGACTGGATCGTGTTTTGAAAGTGTAAATTGTAGGGTTTTTTTGTTTATAAGCTAATTATCATGTTTTGACTGGACTGTGTCGGCTTCTATAAGCCCTTTATCTTGGCTTGATTTCACCGCCTTTTTTATTGTACCTGTGCTTTTTTTAACGTGAGTGTGTAACGAGCTTTGTAGCCCACAGTGAGTAATATGAATGATCGAACAAGATGCATAGACAATACAATAGTCTTCCAATTAACCTTTTGGTGACAACTTACATATGGTGAGATGTCCAATCAATTCATTTTATGATGGAATATATATAAACTCACCTAGACTCAGATAGTTCTTAATTCTCAAGATAAAGATCTCAGTTCTTAATCTTCATATTTGTGATGATATCTCTCTTGTGCCCGTCTGTCCACTTATTTTTCTATGTTGTGCGCATTAAGAAAATATGCAAGTATAATATGCAAGTAACTTCACACATAATATACACGCGTTTATTTTCCTATGTTGTGCGCATTAAAAAAAGCGGACAGACGGGCACGGGAGTGCCCGTCTGAACGCTAGTAGTTATAAAGATAATATGTATATTAAAACATATATAGCCTAAACTACCCTAATTCAGATTATAACAAAAGCTCCATTGCATATTATTTAAAAATGAATATGATGGAGACCAAACTTAACCAAACACTTTGAAGACTCAATTCTCCCTAATTTTCCTGTTTGTTTTAACATAGAAGATTCTAGAACTTTTAAAAAGGAGTTAAACATTTAATTTATTTTCTCAAACAAGCGATAAAGTTTATAGAAGCGCTGTAGTAAAAACCGTATCGGACTGGACGCTTTGACCTGTTGAGCAGGAAACCAGAACAGTGGCATGTCCAATTAAGTTAAATAACCTATCAAAACAAAAACTATGGAAACTGATTGAGAACCACTAAAATCGGGAAAAACTAGAGCATCATGTGGTTTAAATAAAAAATAAAATTTAAATCTTAGACAGAGAATGACTCGTGATCTTCAAAAGAAATTTTAAAAATTCCTTCCTAATAAGTGTAGAAGTAAAAGAGAATATATTTATTATGTGTGATTGGCAATTGTGTGGGAATAGAAAAAGAATAGAAGTTGTTAAAAGGAGAATAAGTTACAGAAAAATAAATTTCCATTTTTTTATGGGGTAGAGGACGAATAAACTGAATATAGAATATTTTTTTCTTTTTACATAAATTTCAATGGGTTTTTAATGGATATTCTCACACTACCTTTCACATTTTGAATTTTATGACCACTGTTAAAACTTTTGCTTTCATGGTTTGTGTTCTAGAATGAGCCAAGACTTGCACATCTGTCGGGCAGGCCATGCCCAACATTATTTGGGGAAGGCCCAACAAGGCCCATATCCCCCATATCGGGGACAGATCTAAATACGCCAAACAGACCCTCCCCTGTCGGGCAGAACCACACGTCTTTCACACGATCGCCAGGTGCCCACCCTGCAGGAACACGTCATCAGGAAACCACCCACCTCTGAAAGAGCAGGTCAGCCCATCTTCCAGAGATCACGGGACTGTTGATCTAGGGCGAAGACCACGTGCTGGTCTTCACTATGCCACATAAGCCCTGGCAGTCACTTGGGTTAGGCCTGGCATTCTGGCCCAATGCAAGTGACTGTTGGCCCTGCGCTTGGGTTTCACTATAAATACCCTCTCTTGCTAGAGGGTCAGTTATTCCATTCTCTACACCATTTCTGTATTTTCTCCGACTCTGATCCTTTACTCACTTAAGAAGTTGAGTGTCTTGCAGATACACCCCTCCTTCTCCCTATCTCCGGTGAATAGCTACCAATCGTCGACGCATGGCCAATCAGCAATCTCTTCTGATCAGGTACGATCGATTTGTTTTTGATATAATTTTGTAGCAGTTTAGAGTATTATAATGTTTGTTTTACAAACTAAATTTTCATATTTTTGAATTAAGCAATCATGTTAAAAGCCTATAAATTAGTATTGTTCTTTTAAAAAATTTCAAGATCAAATTCTAAATTTATTACTTATTTTTATTTACTAATTATATATTCACTTAGGTATAACTATATTAATAGAAAATGTCAAAAACATATTTGTTTTGTAATAAAAAGTAAACAATACTTTATATTATATTAAAAAATTTAATGAAGTATTTTCGATTCGACCTAGGCCCGACTCTAGTATGAAATTTAAACCTTGAACTCTTATCTACACCGATTTATTTTTTGTTAGTTTTAACTATTGTAATAGATACTATTAATTAGATATTAAATATAAAAATTTACGAACATTTTGTAGTTCTCATATCGTAATTGAGTCCCACAAATTTTAAAATAGGAATATTTTCATTTTTATCTTTTTCAATTAACTTGACTCTTTTAAATTCAAAACATCATCAGTTACTTAAATCTTGAAAACACCCTTAATTATTGTTTCCTTTCTTTTATGCAATCTATACTTTAAAAAAGCATTAATACATCGTTTTAATTTCTAATTGTGATTAATGGGATTAACGTGCTTCCTATATTAATGGTTAGTTTTGTTGATTTTTAATATAAAATTAATAATATTTACTAACATTTTATTATTAATAGTAGATAGAGGAATGAATATGTGAATAGAGGTATAAAAATAACGGTAAATATTTAGAAAAATAATTTTAAATGATTCTTTAGTAATTTAAATGAATAAATGATTTTGGACGTATTTTTGTGTGAGCAAAAGAGAAGACACTTATTATGAATATGATAGATTAATTAATTTTCTTTCATGAAAGTTTGATTTGTTAAAACCATACTAATTATCATAAAAATTGATATAAAAATCAATTCTTAATTCAAATAATTAAAACATACGCCTATGTATTTATCGATAAATGTAATACAAACATACCATCAAATCACAATTACAAATATTTCTATTGAATAATTTTTAAATGTTCTTTCTAAATGTATGTGGTTTTGTGGTGTAGTTGGTTATCACGTCAGTCTAACACGCTGAAGGTCCCCAGTTCGAGCCTGGGCAATGCCAAGATGTTTAATTCTTTATCCAAATTTTATAAATTATGCCTAAACATTGACTTCGAAAATTACCTTTTGGTAATATAAAAATGTGTAAATTAAAGTATGATTTGAAACCAAGATTTATAGTATAAGATAATGTCGTACATGGTCCAATGTAAATATTCAAACACGTGAAATAAGATATGACATGCCCTGGACAATTTTGTGAATCAATGAAATACTTTGTTTTCTTCGATAGAACTAGTAATAAAGAATAATCATTTTCCAAACTTTGAGGAACTCAATAAAGAAAAAGACATATAGTTCAAAAAGGGTCATCTTAAATTCTAAATATCATGCTCAAAAGAGAGATACAAAAATAAGAAAGAAAAAAGTGTTTAAGGTTTTTATAATATGAACAACAAAACTTATGAAAATAATAGTTATAAATATAATATGTATATTAAAACATATATAGCCTAAACTACCCTAATTCAGATTATAACAAAAGCTCCATTGCATATTATTTAAAAATGAATATGATGGAGACCAAACTTAACCAAACACTTTGAAGACTCAATTCTCCCTAATTTTCCTGTTTGTTTTAACATAGAAGATTCTAGAACTTTTAAAAAGGAGTTAAACATTTAATTTATTTTCTCAAACAAGCGATAAAGTTTATAGAAGCGTTGTAGTAAAAACCGTATCGGACTGGACGCTTTGACCTGTTGAGCAGGAAACCAGAACAGTGGCATGTCCAATTAAGTTAAATAACCTATCAAAACAAAATCTATGGAAACTGATTGAGAACCACTGAAATCGGGAAAAACTAGAGCATCATGTGGTTTAAATAAAAAAAAATTTAAATCTTAGACAGAGAATGACTCATGATCTTCAAAAGAAATTTTAAAAATTCCTTCTTAATAAGTGTAGAAGTAAAAGATAATATATTTATTATGTGTGATTGGCAATTGTGTGGGACTAGAAAAAGAATAGAAGTTGTTAAAAGGAGAATAAGTTACAGAAAAATAAATTTCCATTTTTTTATGGGGTAGAGGACGAATAAACTGAATATAGAATATTTTTTCTTTTTACATAAATTTCAATGGGTTTTTAATGGATATTCTCACACTACCTTTCATATTTTGATTTTTACGACCACTGTTAAAAATTTTGCTTTCATGGTTTGTGTTCTAGAGTGGGCCAAGACTTGCACATCCGTCGGGCAGGCCATGCCCAACATTATTTGGGGAAGGCCCAACAAGGCCCATATCCCCCATATCGGGAACAGATCTAAATACGCCAAACAGACCCTCCCCTGTCGGGCAGAACCACACGTCTTTCACACGATCGCCAGGTGCCCACCCCGCAGGAACACGTCATCAGGAAACTACCCACCTCTGAAAGAGCAGGTCAGCCCACCTTCCAGAGATCACGGGACAGTTGATCTAGGGCGAAGACCACGTGCTGGTCTTCACTATGCCACATAAGCCCTGGCAGTCACTTGGGTTGGGCCTGGCATTCTGGCCCAATGCAAGTGACTGTTGGCCCTGCGCTTGGGTTTCACTATAAATACCCTCTCTTGCTAGTGGGTCAGTTATTCCATTCTCTAAACCATTTCTGTATTTTCTCCGACTCTGATCCTTTACTCACTTAAGAAGTAGAGTGTCTTGCAGATACACCCCCTCTTTCTCCCTATCTCCGGTGAATAGCTACCAATCGTCGACGCATGGCCAATCAGCAATCTCTTCTGATCAGGTACGATCGATTTGTTTTTGATATAATTTTGTAGCAGTTTAGAGTATTATAATGTTTGTTTTACAAACTAAATTTTCATATTTTGAATTAAGCAATCATGTTAAAAGCCTATAAATTAGTATTGTTCTTTTAAAAAATTTCAAGATCAAATTCTAAATTTATTACTTATTTTTATTTACTAATTCTATATTCACTTAGGTATAACTATATTAATAGAAAATGTCAAAAACATATTTGTTTTGTAATAAAAAGTAAACAATACTTTATATTATATTAAAAAATTTAATGAAGTATTTTCGATTCGACCTAGGCCCGACTCTAGTATGAACTTTAAACCTTGAACTCTTATCTACACCGATATATTTTTTGTTAGTTTTAACTACTGTAATAGATACTATTAATTAGATATTAAATATAAAAATTTACGAACATTTTGTAGTTCTCATATCGTAATTGAGTCCCACAAATTTTAAAATAGGAATATTTTCATTTTTATCTTTTTCAATTAACTTGACTCTTTTAAATTCACAACATCATCAGTTACTTAAATTTTGAAAACACCCTTAATTATTGTTTCCTTTCTTTTATGCAATCTATACTTTAAAAAAGCATTAATACATCGTTTTAATTTCTAATTGTGATTAATGGGATTAACGTGCTTCCTATATTAATGGTTAGTTTTGTTGATTTTTAATATAAAATTAATAATATTTACTAACATTTTATTATTAATAGTAGATAGAGGAATGAATATGTGAATAGAGGTATAAAAATAACGGTAAATATTTAGAAAAATAATTTTAAATGATTCTTTAGTAATTTAAATGAATAAATGATTTTGGACGTATTTTTGTGTGAGCAAAAGAGAAGACACTTATTATGAATATGATAGATTAATTAATTTTCTTTCATGAAAGTTTGATTTGTTAAAACCATACTAATTATCATAAAAATTGATATAAAAATCAATTCTTAATTCAAATAATTAAAACATACGCCTATGTATTTATCGATAAATGTAATACAAACATACCATCAAATCACAATTACAAATATTTCTATTGAATAATTTTTAAATGTTCTTTCTAAATGTATGTGGTTTTGTGGTGTAGTTGGTTATCACGTCAGTCTAACACACTGAAGGTCCCCAGTTCGAGCCTGGGCAATGCCAAGATGTTTAATTCTTTATCCAAATATTATAAATTATGCCTAAACATTGACTTCGAAAATTACCTTTTGGTAATATAAAAATGTGTAAATTAAAGCATGATTTGAAACCAAGATTTATAGTATAAGATAATGTCGTACATGGTCCAATGTAAATATTCAAACACGTGAAATAAGATATGACATGCCCTGGACAATTTTGTGAATTAACGAAATACTTTGTTTTCTTCGATACCAGAATAGTGGCATGTCCAATTAAGTTAAATAACCTATCAAAACAAAAACTATGGAAACTGATTGAGAACCACTGAAATCGGGAAAAACTAGAGCATCATGTGGTTTAAATAAATAAAAAATTTAAATCTTAGACAGAGAATGACTCATGATCTTCAAAAGAAATTTTAAAAATTCCTTCTTAATAAGTGTAGAAGTAAAAGAGAATATATTTATTATGTGTGATTGGCAATTGTGTGGGACTAGAAAAAGAATAGAAGTTGTTAAAAGGAGAATAAGTTACAGAAAAATAATTTTCCATTTTTTTATGGGGTAGAGGACGAATAAACTGAATATAGAATATTTTTTCTTTTTACATAAATTTCAATGGGTTTTTAATGGATATTCTCACACTACCTTTCATATTTTGAATTTTACGACCACTGTTAAAAATTTTGCTTTCATGGTTTGTGTTCTAGAGTGGGCCAAGACTTGCACATCCGTCGGGGCAGGCCATGCCCAACATTATTTGGGGAAGGCCCAACAAGGCCCATATCCCCCATATCGGGGACAGATCTAAATACGCCAAACAGACCCTCCCTTGTCGGGCAGAACCACACGTCTTTCACACGATCGCCAGGTGCCCACCCCGCAGGAACACGTCATCAGGAAACTACCCACCTCTGAAAGAGCAGGTCAGCCCACCTTCCAGAGATCACGGGACAGTTGATCTAGGGCGAAGACCACGTGCTGGTCTTCACTATGCCACATAAGCCCTAGCAGTCACTTGGGTTGGGCCTGGCATTCTGGCCCAATGCAAGTGACTGTTGGCCCTGCGCTTGGGTTTTACTATAAATACCCTCTCTTGCTAGTGGGTCAGTTATTCCATTCTCTACACCATTTCTGTATTTTCTCCGACTCTGATCCTTTACTCACTTAAGAAGTAGAGTGTCTTGTAGATACACCCCCTCCTTCTCCCTATCTCCGGTGAATAGCTACCAATCGTCGACGCATGGCCAATCAGCAATCTCTTCTGATCAGGTACGATCGATTTGTTTTTGATATAATTTTGTAGCAGTTTAGAGTATTATAATGTTTGTTTTACAAACTAAATTTTCATATTTTGAATTAAGCAATCATGTTAAAAGCCTATAAATTAGTATTGTTCTTTTAAAAAATTTCAAGATCAAATTCTAAATTTATTACTTATTTTTATTTACTAATTCTATATTCACTTAGGTATAACTATATTAATAGAAAATGTCAAAAACATATTTATTTTGTAATAAAAAGTAAAAAATACTTTATATTATATTAAAAAAATTTATGAAGTATTTTCGATTCGACCTAGGCCCGACTCTAGTATGAACTTTAAACCTTGAACTCTTATCTACACCGATTTATTTTTTGTTGGTTTTAATTAATGTAATAGATACTATTAATTAGATATTAAATATAAAAATTTACGAACAATTTGTAGTTCTCATATCGTAATTGAGTCCAACAAATTTTAAAATAGGAATATTTTCATTTTTATCTTTTTCAATTAACTTGACTGTTTTAAATTCACAACATCATCGGTTACTTAAATTTTGAAAACACCCTTAATTATTGTTTCCTTTCTTTTATGCAATCTATACTTTAAAAAAGCATTAATACTTCGTTTTAATTTCTAATTGTGATTAATAGGATTAACGTGCTTCCTATATTAATGGTTAGTGTTGTTGATTTTCAATATAAAATTAATAATATTTACTAACATTTTATTATTAATAGTAGATAGAGGAATGAATATGTGAATAGAGGTATAAAAATAACGGTAAATATTTAGAACAATAATTTTAAATGATTCTTTAGTAATTTAAATGAATAAATGATTTTGGACGTGTTTTTGTGTGAGCAAAAGAGAAGACACTTATTATGAATATGATAGATTAATTAATTTTCTTTCATGAAAGTTTGATTTGTTAAAACCATACTAATTATCATAAAAATTGATATAAAAATCAATTCTTAATTCAAATAATTAAAACATACGCCTATGTATTTATCGATAAATGTAATACAAACATACACTCAAATCACAATTACAAATATTTCTATTGAATAATTTTTAAATGTTCTTTCTAAATGTATGTGGTTTTGTGGTGTAGTTGGTTATCACGTCAGTCTAACACACTGAAGGTCCCCAGTTCGAGCCTGGGCAAAACCAAGATGTTTAATTCTTTAAACAAATTTTATAAATTATGCCTAAACATTGACTTCGAAAATTACCTTTTGGTAATATAAAAATGTGTAAATTAAAGTATGATTTGAAACCAAGATTTATAGTATAAGATAATGTCGTACATGGTCCAATGTAAATATTCAAACACGTGAAATAAGATATGACATGCCCTGGACAATTTTGTGAATCAACGAAATACTTTGTTTTCTTCAATATAACTAGTAATAAAGAATAATCATTTTCCAAACTTTGAGGAACTCAATAAAGAAAAAGACATATAGTTCAAAAAGGGTCATCTTAAATTCTAAATATCATGCTCAAAAGAGAGATACAAAAATAAGAAAGAAAAAAGTGTTTAAGGTTTTTATAATATGAACAACAAAACTTATGAAAATAATAGTTATAAATATAATATGTATATTAAAACATATATAGCCTAAACTACCCTAATTCAGATTATAACAAAAGCTCCATTGCATATTATTTAAAAATGAATATGATGGAGACCAAACTTAACCAAACACTTTGAAGACTCAATTCTCCCTAATTTTCCTGTTTGTTTTAACATAGAAGATTCTAGAACTTTTAAAAAGGAGTTAAACATTTAATTTATTTTCTCAAACAAGCGATAAAGTTTATAGAAGCGCTGTAGTAAAAACCGTATCGGACTGGACGCTTTGACCTGTTGAGCAGGAAACCAGAACAGTGGCATGTCCAATTAAGTTAAATAACCTATCAAAACAAAAACTATGGACACTGATTGAGAACCACTGAAATCGGGAAAAACTAGAGCACCATGTGGTTTAAATAAAAAATAAATTTTAAATCTTAGAAAGAGAATGACTCGTGATCTTCAAAAGAAATTTTAAAAATACCTTCTTAATAAGTGTAGAAGTAAAAGAGAATATATTTATTATGTGTGATTGGCAATTGTGTGGGACTAGAAAAAGAATAGAAGTTGTTAAAAGGAGAATAAGTTACAGAACAATAAATTTCCATTTTTTTTATGGGGTAGAGGACGAATAAACTGAATATAGAATACTTTTTTCTTTTTACATAAATTTCAATGGGTTTTTAATGGATATTCTCACACTACCTTTCATATTTTGAATTTTACGACCACTGTTAAAAATTTTGCTTTCATGGTTTGTGTTCTAGAGTGGCCAAGACTTGCACATCCGTCGGGCAGGCCATGCCCAACATTATTTGGGGAAGGCCCAACAAGGCCCATATCCCCCATATCGGGGACAGATCTAAATACGCCAAACAGACCCTCCCCTGTCGGGCAGAACCACATGTCTTTCACACGATCGCCAGGTGCCCACCCCGCAGGAACACGTCATCAAGAAACTACCCACCTCTGAAAGAGCAGGTCAGCCCACCTTCCAGAGATCACGGGACAGTTGATCTAGGGCGAAGACCACGTGCTGGTCTTCACTATGCCACATAAGCCCTGGCAGTCACTTGGGTTGGGCCTGGCATTCTGGCCCAATGCAAGTGACTGTTGGCCCTGCGCTTGGGTTTCACTATAAATACCCTCTCTTGCTAGAGGGTCAGTTATTCCATTCTCTACACCATTTCTGTATTTTCTCCCACTCTGATCCTTTACTCACTTAAGAAGTAGAGTGTCTTGCAGATACACCCCCTCCTTCTCCCTATCTCCGGTGAATAGCTACCAATCGTCGATGCATGGCCAATCAGCAATCTCTTCTGATCAGGTACGATCGATTTGTTTTTGATATAATTTTGTAGCAGTTTAGAGTATTATAATGTTTGTTTTACAAACTAAATTTTCATATTTTGAATTAAGCAATCATGTTAAAAGCCTATAAATTAGTATTGTTCTTTTAAAAAATTTCAAGATCAAATTCTAAATTTATTACTTATTTTTATTTACTAATTCTATATTCACTTAGGTATAACTATATTAATAGAAAATGTCAAAAATATATTTGTTTTGTAATAGAAAGTAAAAAATACTTTATATTATATTAAAAAAATTTATGAAGTATTTTCGATTCGACCTAGGCCCGACTCTAGTATGAACTTTAATCCTTGAACTCTTATCTACACCGATTTATTTTTTGTTGGTTTTAACTACTGTAATATATACTATTAATTAGATATTAAATATAAAAATTTACGAACAATTTGTAGTTCTCATATCATAATTGAGTCCTGTCGCGGTGAAAATCGGATACCAAACTATTGATTAGTTTGAATCTTTAATTCATTTTGCAACCGAACTTTGATTCGTCCAAAGGAAGGGATAAAGATCGAAATTCCCACAATGCAATGCAAATGCAAGGTTTAGAGAGTTATAGGTTCGGGGGTTGGTTAAACTTAGGGAAGGTGCTAGCATCCTAAGTTTCTATAGTACTCTACAGGAACCTCTTGTTTTATGTTGTTTATTATTATGGTTTATCTGCTTAATGGTTAAAAGACCTAAGGGTTTATTTCTAAGTATACTCGATAAGATATCGCATCTTATGCCTACATATCCTTACGAGAGTGGAATTAGAGTATCTGTAGTTCCTCTAAAAGGTTTGAGGAGATCTTTGACTGTGGTCAAAGTTCCTACGGGTTTACGGTAGTTGATTGATTGATTTTAGGAGAAAAGACGAGTTATCATTTTAAGGGAGATTTAACCGCCACAAGGTGTAGGAAAATAGCCTTTGCATCGTCTTAAGAGAAGGGCTCGAGTACTCGGATAGGGATCGACGAGGTACACCTCCATCTCTCTTAAGGCAAAGTTTCTACGGGTTGATTGTATTGATGTGGGGTGGAGATTCTATCTCGCTTAAGATGATTAAAACCTCATTCTCTAATGCGTTTGAATATTTTGTATTGAGTTGTATTTGTTTGTTTTTATGTTGTAAAGATAAAGGTCCTTCCTATGGGGTAGGATCTATCTTAAAGATCGACTTGAATGGGATCAAGGATCGTGGGGAAATGATGCAAATGATATGCACTACACACAAGTGTTGACTCATGCGTAGGTTTTTCCTTTGGACGGAATGCAAGGCAGAAAATGTAAAATGATGGTAATGTTAAATTGCTGTAAAATAAATTGCGGAAAATAAACCATACGCACACATGAAAGCGCTGAAGTGTGTGAGAGTGAATTGTGTATGTGAGGTGCACGATTGGGTTGTATTTTACGCTGTTGATTGTTGATTTTAGTTTGAATTATAAGAAAATATTGATTTGGGTGCATTGATTTGTAAGGAAAACGTTGAATTGGTTTGGTACGATTGTTTTTAGGGAAAGTGTTATATTAAATTATTTGGGTTGATTTGTAAGAAAATGTTATTATAAGCCGATTAGTTTTTTTTTTAAAAATAAGTTTTGGTAGAAATAAACTTAAATGATCATGCTTTATTAAAAAGAAAGTTTTCTTATTAAATAAATATAATTTTATTATTAACAAATTTTAATAGAATAAAGTAGTTTTATTATTATTAATGAATAAATACTAGGTTTTTATTATCTTTAGAATATGGTCAATTTTATCCACATTAATTAATAAAAGTTATATTAAAATGAAGGGATAGATTAAAAAAGTGATTTATAAGCAAATTAGAGAAAAGGATTAATTAAATAAATCGATTTAAATGTTAAATCAAAAAAAGATTATTTAGTTTTATAAAAAAAGGTGGATTAATTAAAAAAGGGTTAAAGGATTAATGATTGATTAAAAAAAGCTGATTAGGAGTTAATGGCTATCGTGTGTATGGGCGCATGGGAGCTTATCATGGGTGTGCAACGTGAAGGTCGTTGGATTGTGATCTGTGGGTGATATGTGGTGATTGGGACGATGGATCATGGTAGTACCGTGGTCATGCATACATACATGTTACAGCAATACAAAAATTAAAACAGAAATTAGAAAAAACACAGGGGAACCTTAGTTCCCAAATCCCGTCGATCACTCTCTCCTCTCGATCTGCCATTGTCATCGATTCTCCTCTCCGTGTCCTTTCTCGCGGCTTGCATCTCGTCTTCATCTCATCATTCTTGCTACATAAAACAAAACCAGTCAAAAACCAAATGCATCACTATGACAGAGAAGAGTTACCTGCGCTCGTGAGCGAATTTGAGATGTTGACTCCGTGCGGTCGCTCTTCGTGGTGGCATTGATGGTGATCTGCGGTGACCGAAGGTGATTTCGCGAGCTGAAAAGATAAGTTTCCTTCGTTCATTTCTTGGATTATGAGTTTTAGGGTTTTTTTTCGGTAGGTCTCGATTTCGTATGATAGGTTTTTCATCGACGTTTTCTTCTTCTATTTCATTCTCCTTATATAGGCTCCAATTGGAGTTCCTTGTGTTAAAATCTGATTGAAACCGTTTTGAATGCTGATCGAATATTCCATTTTAAGATGAATCAAATTTGAAATCTTTCCTTTTTCGATGATTGTTGTAATGAGCCACTTAATTGACACTTCAAAACTCTAATTTATGTGATTCAATAGGGATTCGATTTGATCGGATATTCTATTATTCCATGAATATTCCTTAACGGTTATTTTGCTGACTCTGGGGGTGACCTGGCAGGTATAGGTGGCAAATGTCTTGGGCCAAAGGATGGATTAGAAGCCCAGATGGGAAATCTCGTGCCTGATGCGTCTGCTGGAGAACCTTTACGAAAAACTAGTGATGCAGGGTATGTCTTCAAAATCAATCTCTATTCCCTTTCGCTTTTAGCATGCCGAATCAGCTGGTGTGATTAGATTAATGGCATATTGCAAAGATGTTCCTATGCCTTGTGTGATTGTTCGTTCGATGCTAAGCAGCCATTGTCCATTGAGCTGTCATTTGGTTGGTTTGTTCTATCATCAACAAAAGATGCAAACTTGTTGACTCCATTCACAACTGCGTAATGCGACTTTGTATCAGATTGGTTGAACTTGGGGGGCTAACTATATGTCAAACATATCAAAGGGTTTCCATCAAATAGCAACTGAGCATAACCGTGTGAGCCTCATACAACTTATCCACTAGAAGACTTTGGTCGTGTCAGGTTTATTTGCGTATTATCTAGCACAAGCAGAGGACTTCAGTCATGTGTTGCTTCCATTAATTCACTGGCCGGATTTGGGATGGTCTGGTACTACTACATTCGTGTGTTGGTGCCATCAGTATACTCTTTGTTGTTTCTTCGGTTGCTTACTTGTTCTGGCATTGAAACTTCTGGATACATGTGTCTTCCAACGCATTAGATGCAATGTCTACCTGGGTGATTTTGGTCATCACTTTTCTGATGCATATTTTGCAATGTTTTGCTCATTCAACATTAAATTATCCTTGTCAATTCTCAAACTAATGTTGTTTTCGCTTTGTACCATATCTTCGAGGATCAAGGATGGCAGAACTGGAGGAGAGGCTGTTGCTGGAGGACAGGGAGATGAGCAATATATAAGGTTTCAAATTAGTGTGCTTGGTTAAGCATTGTGGCTGACATACTAACTGCTGGCACCATTATCTTTTATGACAGGTATTGGCTGGTATTTCCATGGATCAAAGTATTGGTGCTTTTCCAAGAGCTTCGTGATTCGTAGTCATTTTAAAGTTGTCGTTTGGAGTTCTCCAAGAATAGAGGAGGATAATCTTCAAGGTAACCTTCTGAACTATCAACAATTTGATGCGTATGAACTCGGGAACGGTGTTATCTCGTATCTGTTGTAAGCACTGGGTAATCACTGACTGTTATTTGCAGGTGCGTAGGGGTACGAATTTCCTGGCTTAAACCAATGCAACTTGGAATGGAGCAAATATTCTCTACTAATCTCAGTTGGGGCTTAGCAGACGGTGAAAGAACCTTCCCCAGCTTCTCTTTGTAACAGGGATACTTTCAAATATTGTGGCTGAACCAAGATGTTCTAATTCCATTGTAGTTTCAGATCAGCAGGTCCCTGCGAAAGGTCGGAGACAGACAAGTTGTTGAGGTATTACGCCGGTTGGTGGCTTCTTTGATGATTTTCTGGGCATTTGTTGTGTTCTAAGTGCTGAAGTGTTATTTCTCGGTGCTTTTTATCTTCTCAGTAGGTATGCTATTCACTGTATCTGAGGCATACTCATCTCCCTCAATTGTCTTGTCTGTAAGAGGTGCCCATGGCCAGAGGATTATATTTGACGATTGTCGTGAGGCTTACTTTTGGCTTCGCCAGAACACTGCACCAGATGCCAAGGTGATGTCGTGGTGGGATTATGGTTATCAAATCACGGCCACGGGAAAAAGAACAGTTATTGCTGACAAATAACACCTGGAACAGAACACACATAACAATTGTTGGGCGTGCAATGTCATCTTATGAGGATGAGGCGTACGACATAATGAGATTGCTTGATGTTGACTATGTATTAGTCGTGTTTTGTGGTGTTACTGGTTACTCCTCTGATGATATCAATAAATTTCTACGGATGGCGAGAATCGGCCCTAGAGCAGCGTGGACATGTTCAAGACCATTATGAGGAGGTAAATCATTTATCTTGATCTCAGTATCTGATACCGAAACTTCTGATAAACTATGACCATCTGAAGATAAATTCATAACATTTCAGAAGTGCTTGATTGAACTTGCGGTGTGGAAGATGTTCGGAAGACTTTCCATTCTTTGTAATTTATCATAATTCCAAATAAAGTTTTGCGGGGAAATAAATTGTGGTGTGTTGTTTTGCAACCGACGACCGAGACCCGTTGCGGAATAAAAGCACGTGACATTGCTGTTCCGAAGTATGAAGCCCCTTTTGGATATTCCCTCAAGTGGAAAGAACATGGTGCTGCAAAAAGGACCAGAAGGCTAAAACAGTGGTCCTGTATCAGAAGTTTTCTTCGAGGTTTCTTTGTTGGCGAGATAAACAAATGAACAAGCTCCTTGTGCTCCTTGTGTTGCTACTTTCCTTTTAAAACTTGTATATTAGTTTGGTAGCCAAAACTTGATTTTCAAATATGTAATTCAACTGTTGCATTGTATGAATATGAATTTAGCCTTAGATGTTTGAAACATGGATGTGTATCTTCAGTTTGAATTAATTTTCCTGAGACATGGTATTATGTAAGATCCAAGGCTGATGCAAATCACATGTAGAATCAATAAAACATCTCTTTAAGAAACAAGCTTCTAAAATGTGAGCAAAACATGATCTTGAAGATCTCAGGAAGTGAATTTGAGGTTAATATATGGAATCTTGAGTTTGGCTCTATAATTCTTGAAAATGGACTTTCATAGCGATATGTGAAATCCTTGTCATAAATCTGGAATTTTTAACCCTTGAAATTGCATTCTAAATCTTTAATTTGAACTCTTGAATTTCTTCAGGATTGCCTGGAGCTTGTGATTTATGCATGAACTCATGAATTCAAAGAACCATGATTGCTTGAATCAAAATCTCGGTGACCCTTGACTTGGAAGTCTAAACTCAACGCCGGAGAGCTTCGTTCCTCTTTTTTCGATTGATAACTCAAGACCAGTCATGGAGTCTATAACCAGTTCATACCCAACACCAACAGACAGACCTTAATCTTCCCTTTAGAGCCCAAGTGCGTGATTATGAGGGTCCATGCCCGAAACATGTACTTACACAAATGGATTAGTCGCATAAATATTAAAATAAAGTCAAAATAACAAAAGAAAAACGTAAAAAAAAGAGGTGGGGTCTTAAGGTCAAAAATTAGGGTGCAACAAGTCCCACAGATTTTAAAATAGGAATATTTTCATTTTTATCTTTTTCAATTAACTTGACTCTTTTAAATTCACAACATCATCCGTTACTTAAATTTTGAAAACACCCTTAATTATTGTTTCCTTTCTTTTATGCAATCTATATATACTTTAAAAAAGCATTAATACATCGTTTTAATTTCTAATTGTGATTAATGGGATTAACGTGCTTCCTATATTAATGGTTAATTTTGTTGATTTTCAATATAAAATTAATAATATTTACTAACATTTTCTTATTAAAAGTAGATAGAGGAATGAATATGTGAATAGAGGTATAAAAATAACGGTAAATATTTAGAAAAACAATTTTAAATGATTCTTTAGTAATTTAAATGAATAAATGATTTTGGACGTATTTTTGTGTGAGCAAAAGATAAGACACTTATTATGAATATGATAGATTAATTAATTTTCTTTCAAGAAAGTTTGATTTGTTAAAACCATACTAATTATCATAAAAATTGATATAAAAATCAATTCTTAATTCAAATAATTAAAACATACGCCTATGTATTTATCGATAAATGTAATAAAAACATACCATCAAATCACAATTACAAATATTTATATTAAATATTTTTTAAATGTTCTTTCTAAATGTATGTGGTTTCGTGGTGTAGTTGGTAATCACGTCAGTCTAACACACTGAAGGTCCCCAGTTCGAGCTTGGGCGAATCCAAATTTTATGTCCAAAAAGTCCAATGTAAATATTCAAACACGTGAAATAAAATATGACATGCCCAGGACAATTTTGTGAATCAACGAAATACTTTATTTTCTTCAATAGAATTGGTAATAAAGAATAATCATTTGCCAAACTTGAGGAACTCAATAAAGAAAAACACATATAGTTCAAAAATGGTCATCTTAAATTCTAAATATCATGCTCAAAAGAGAGATACAAAAATAAGAAAGAAAAAAGTGTTTAAGGTTTTTATAATATCAACAACAAAACTTATGAAAATAATAGTTATAAAGATAATATGTATATTAAAACATATATAGCCTAAACTACCCTAATCCAGATTATAACAAAAGCTCCATTGCATATTATTTAAAAATGAATATGATAGAGACACAAATTAATCAAACACTTTGAAGACTCAATTCTCTCTAATTTTCCCGTTTGTTTTAACATGGAAGATTCTAGAACTTTTAAAAAGGAGTTAAACATTTATTTTATTTTCTCAAACAAGCGATAAAGTCTATAGATGCGCTGTAATAAAAACCGTATCGGACTAACCGCTTTGACCTATTGAGCGGGAAACCAGAACAGTGGCCTGTCCAATTAAGTTAAATAACCTATCAAAACAAAAACTATGGAAACTGACTGAGAACCACTGAAATCGGGAAAAACTAGAGCATCATGTGGTTTAAAAAAAAAATTTAAATCTTAGAAAGAGAATGACTCGTGATCTTCAAAAGAAAATTTTTAAAATTCCTTCTTAATAAGTGTAGAAGTAAAAGAGAAAACATTTATTATGTGTGATTGGAAATTGTGTGGGACTAGAAAAAGAATAGAAGTTGTTAAAAGGAGAATAAGTTACAGAACAATAAATTTCCATTTTTTTATAGGGTAGAGGATGAATAAACTGAATATAGAATACTTTTTTTCTTTTTACATAAATTTCAATGGGTTTTTAATGGATATTCTCACGCTACCTTTCATATTTTGAATTTTACGACCACTGTTAAAACTTTTGCTTTCATGGTTTGTGTTCTAGAGTGGGCCAAGACCCGCCCATCTGTCGGGCAGGCTATGCCCAACATTCTTTAGGGAAGGCCCAACAAGGCCCAAATCCCCCATATAGGGCACAGATCTAAATACGCCATGCAGACCCTCCCCTATCGGGCAGAACCACACGTCTTTCACACGATCTCCACGTGCCCACCCCGCAGGAACACGTCATCAGGCAACTACCCACCTCTGAAAGAGCAGGTCATCCCACCTTCTAGAGATCACGGGACAGTTGATCTAGGGCGAAGACCTCGTGCTGGTCTTCACTATGCCACATAAGCCCTAGCAGCACATGGGTTGGGCCTGGCATTCTGGCCCAATGCAAGTGACCGTTGGCCCTGTGTTGGGGTTTCACTATAAATACCCTCTCTTGCTAGAGGGTCAATTATTCCATTCTCTACACCATTTCTATATTTTCTCCCACTCTAATCCTTTACTCACTTAAGAAGTAGAGTGTCTTGCAGATACACACGTTCCTTCTCCCTATCTCCGGTGAACAGCTACCAATCGTCGACTCATGGCCAATCAGCAATCTCTTCTGATCAGGTACGATCGATTTGTTTTTGATATAATTTTGTAGCAGTTTAGATTATTATAATATTTGTTTAACAAACTAAATTTTCATATTTTGAATTAAGCAATCATGTTAAAAGCCTATAAATTAGTATTGTTCTTTTAAAAATTTTCAAGATCAAATCCTAAATTTATTACTTATTTTTATTTACTAATTCTATATTCACTTAGGTATAACTATATTAATAGAAAATGTCAAAAATATATTTGTTTTGTAATAAAAAGTAAAAAATAATTTATATTATATTAAAAAAATTTATGAAGTTTTTTCGATTCGACCTAGGCCCGACTCTAGTATGAACTTTAAACCTTGAACTCTTATCTACACCGATTTATTTTTTGTTGGTTTTAACTACTGTAATAGATACTATTAATTAGATATTAAATATAAGAATTTACGAACAATTTGTAGTTCTCATATCATAATTGTGTCCCACAGATTTTAAAATAGGACTATTTTCATTTTTATCTTTTTAAATTAACTTGACTCTTTTAAATTCACAACATCATCATTTACTTAAATTTTGAAAACACCCTTAATTATTGTTTCCTTTATTTTATGAAATCTATACTTTAAAAAAGCATTAATACATCGTTTTAATTTCTAATTGTGATTAATGAGATTAACGTGCTTCCTATATTAATGGTTAGTTTTGTTGATTTTCAATATAAAATTAATAATATTTACTAACATTTTCATATTAATAGTAGATAGAGGAATGAATATGTGAATAGAGGTATAAAAATAACGGTAAATATTTAGAAAAATAATTTTAAATGATTCTTTAGTAATTTAAATGAATTAATGATTTTGGACGTATTTTTGTGTGAGCAAAAGAGAAGGCACTTATTATGAATATGATAGATTAATTAATTTTCTTTCATGAAAGTTTGATTTGTTAAAACCATACTAATTATCATAAAAAATTGATATAAAAATCAATTCTTAATTCAAATAATTAAAACATACGCTTATGTATTTATCGATAAATGTAATAAAAACATACCATCAAATCACAATTACAAATATTTCTATTGAATAATTTTTAAATGTTCTTTCTAAATGTATGTGGTTTCGTGGTGTAGTTGGTTATCACGTCAGTCTAACACACTGAAGGTCCCCAGTACGAGCCTGCGCAAATAGAATTTGTTAAAAGGAGAATAAGTTACAGAACAATAAATTTCCATTTTTTTTATGGGGTAGAGGACGAATAAACTGAATATAGAATACTTTTTTCTTTTTACATAAATTTCAATGGGTTTTTAATGGATATTCTCACGCTACGTTTCATATTTTGAATTTTACGACCACTGTTAAAAGTTTTGCTTTCATGGTTTGTGTTCTAGAGTGGGCCAAGACCCGCCCATCCGTCGGGCAGGCCACGCCCAACATCCTTTGGGGAAGGCCCAAATCCCCCATATTGGGCACAGATCTAAATACACCGTGCAGACCCTCCCCTGTCGGGCAGAACCACACGTCTTTCACACGATCATCACGTGCCCACCCCGCAGGAACACGTCAGTGTCTTGCAGATACACCCCTTCATTCTCCCTATTTCCGGTGAACAGCTACCAATCGTCGACTCATGGCCAATCAACAATCTCTTCTGATCAGGTACGATCGATTTGTTTTAGATATAATTTTGTAGCAGTTTAGAGTATTATAATGTTTTTTTTACAAACTAAATTTTCATATTTTGAATTAAGCAATCATGTTAAAAGCCTATAAATTAGTATTGTTCTTTTAAAAAAATTCACGATCAAATTCTAAATTTATTACTTATTTTTATTTATTAATTCTATATTCACTTAGGTATAACTATATTAATAGAAAATGTCAAAAATATATTTGTTTTGTAATAAAAAGTAAAAAATACTTTATATTATATTAAAAAAATTTATGAAGTATTTTCTATTCGACCTAGGCCCGACTCTAGTATGAACTTTAAACCTTGAACTTTTATCTACACCGATTTATTTTTTGCTGGTTTTAACTACTGTAATAGATACTATTAATTAGATATTAAATATAAAAATTTACGAACAATTTGTAGTTCTCATATCGTAATTGAGTCCCACAAATTTTAAAATAGGAATATTTTCATTTTTATCTTTTTCAATTAACTTGACTCTTTTAAATTCACAACATCATCAGTTACTTAAATTTTGAAAACACCCTTAATTATTGTTTCCTTTCTTTTATGCAATCTATATATACTTTAAAAAAGCATTAATACATCGTTTTAATTTCTAATTGTGATTAATGGGATTAACGTGCTTCCTATATTAATGGTTAATTTTGTTGATTTTCAATATAAAATTAATAATATTTACTAACATTTTCTTATTAAAAGTAGATAGAGGAATGAATATGTGAATAGAGGTATAAAAATAACGGTAAATATTTAGAAAAACAATTTTAAATGATTCTTTAGTAATTTAAATGAATAAATGATTTTGGACGTATTTTTGTGTGAGCAAAAGATAAGACACTTATTATGAATATGATAGATTAATTAATTTTCTTTCAAGAAAGTTTGATTTGTTAAAACCATACTAATTATCATAAAAATTGATATAAAAATCAATTCTTAATTCAAATAATTAAAACATACGCCTATGTATTTATCGATAAATGTAATAAAAACATACCATCAAATCACAATTACAAATATTTATATTAAATATTTTTTAAATGTTCTTTCTAAATGTATGTGGTTTCGTGGTGTAGTTGGTTATCACGTCAGTCTAACACACTGAAGGTCCCCAGTTCGAGCTTGGGCGAATCCAAATTTTATGTCCAAAAAGTCCAATGTAAATATTCAAACACGTGAAATAAAATATGACATGCCCAGGACAATTTTGTGAATCAACGAAATACTTTATTTTCTTCAATAGAATTGGTAATAAAGAATAATCATTTGCCAAACTTGAGGAACTCAATAAAGAAAAACACATATAGTTCAAAAATGGTCATCTTAAATTCTAAATATCATGCTCAAAAGAGAGATACAAAAATAAGAATGAAAAAAGTGTTTAAGGTTTTTATAATATCAACAACAAAACTTATGAAAATAATAGTTATAAAGATAATATGTATATTAAAACATATATAGCCTAAACTACCCTAATCCAGATTATAACAAAAGCTCCATTGCATATTATTTAAAAATGAATATGATGGAGACACAAATTAACCAAACACTTTGAAGACTCAATTCTCTCTAATTTTCCCGTTTGTTTTAACATGGAAGATTCTAGAACTTTTAAAAAGGAGTTAAACATTTATTTTATTTTCTCAAACAAGCGATAAAGTCTATAGATGCGCTGTAATAAAAACCGTATCGGACTAACCGCTTTGACCTATTGAGCGGGAAACCAGAACAGTGGCCTGTCCAATTAAGTTAAACAACCTATCAAAACAAAAACTATGGAAACTAACTGAGAACCACTGAAATCGGGAAAAACTAGAGCATCATGTGGTTTAAAAAAAAAATTTAAATCTTAGAAAGAGAATGACTCGTGATCTTCAAAAGAAAATTTTTAAAATTCCTTCTTAATAAGTGTAGAAGTAAAAGAGAAAACATTTATTATGTGTGGTTGGAAATTGTGTGGGACTAGAAAAAGAATAGAAGTTGTTAAAAGGAGAATAAGTTACAGAACAATAAATTTCCATTTTTTTTATAGGGTAGAGGATGAATAAACTGAATATAGAATACTTTTTTTCTTTTTACATAAATTTCAATGGGTTTTTAATGGATATTCTCACGCTACCTTTCATATTTTGAATTTTACGACCACTGTTAAAACTTTTGCTTTCATGGTTTGTGTTCTAGAGTGGGCCAAGACCCGCCCATCTGTCGGGCAGGCTATGCACGGCGTATTTAGATCTGTGCCCTATATGGGGGATTTGGGCCTTGTTGGGCCTTCCCTAAAGAATGCCCAATTTTGTGAATCAACGAAATACTTTATTTTCTTCAATAGAATTGGTAATAAAGAATAATCATTTGCCAAACTTGAGGAACTCAATAAAGAAAAACACATATAGTTCAAAAATGGTCATCTTAAATTCTAAATATCATGCTCAAAAGAGAGATACAAAAATAAGAAAGAAAAAAGTGTTTAAGGTTTTTATAATATCAACAACAAAACTTATGAAAATAATAGTTATAAAGATAATATGTATATTAAAACATATATAGCCTAAACTACCCTAATCCAGATTATAACAAAAGCTCCATTGCATATTATTTAAAAATGAATATGATGGAGACACAAATTAACCAAACACTTTGAAGACTCAATTCTCTCTAATTTTCCCGTTTGTTTTAACATGGAAGATTCTAGAACTTTTAAAAAGGAGTTAAACATTTATTTTATTTTCTCAAACAAGCGATAAAGTCTATAGATGCGCTGTAATAAAAACCGTATCGGACTAACCGCTTTGACCTATTGAGCGGGAAACCAAAACAGTGGCCTGTCCAATTAAGTTAAACAACCTATCAAAACAAAAACTATGGAAACTAACTGAGAACCACTGAAATCGGGAAAAACTAGAGCATCATGTGGTTTAAAAAAAAAAATTAAATCTTAGAAAGAGAATGACTCGTGATCTTCAAAAGAAAATTTTTAAAATTCCTTCTTAATAAGTGTAGAAGTAAAAGAGAAAACATTTATTATGTGTGGTTGGAAATTGTGTGGGACTAGAAAAAGAATAGAAGTTGTTAAAAGGAGAATAAGTTACAGAACAATAAATTTCCATTTTTTTTATAGGGTAGAGGATGAATAAACTGAATATAGAATACTTTTTTTCTTTTTACATAAATTTCAATGGGTTTTTAATGGATATTCTCACGCTACCTTTCATATTTTGAATTTTACGACCACTGTTAAAACTTTTGCTTTCATGGTTTGTGTTCTAGAGTGGGCCAAGACCCGCCCATCTGTCGGGCAGGCTATGCCTAACATTCTTTAGGGAAGGCCCAACAAGGCCCAAATCCCCCATATAGGGCACAAATCTAAATACACCGTGCAGACCCTCCCCTATCGGGCAGAACCACACGTCTTTCACACGATCTCCACGTGCCAACCCCGCAGGAACACGTCATCAGGCAACTACCCACCTTTGAAAGAGCAGGTCATCCCACCTTCTAGAGATCACGGGACAGTTGATCTAGGGCGAAGACCTCGTGCTGGTCTTCACTATGCCACATAAGCCCTAGCAGCACATGGGTTGGGCCTGGCATTCTGGCCCAATGCAAGTGACCGTTGGCCCTGTGTTGGGGTTTCACTATAAATACCCTCTCTTGCTAGAGGGTCAATTATTCTATTCTCTACACCATTTCTATATTTTCTCCCACTCTAATCCTTTACTCACTTAAGAAGTAGAGTGTCTTGCAGATACACACGTTCCTTCTCCCTATCTCCGGTGAACAGCTACCAATCGTCGACTCATGGCCAATCAGCAATCTCTTCTGATCAGGTACGATCGATTTGTTTTTGATATAATTTTGTAGCAGTTTAGATTATTATAATATTTGTTTAACAAACTAAATTTTCATATTTTGAATTAAGCAATCATGTTAAAAGCCTATAAATTAGTATTGTTCTTTTAAAAAATTTCAAGATCAAATCCTAAATTTATTACTTATTTTTATTTACTAATTCTATATTCACTTAGGTATAACTATATTAATAGAAAATGTCAAAAATATATTTGTTTTGTAATAAAAAGTAAAAAATAATTTATATTATATTAAAAAAATTTATGAAGTTTTTTCGATTCGACCTAGGCCCGACTCTAGTATGAACTTTAAACCTTGAACTCTTATCTACACCGATTTATTTTTTGTTGGTTTTAACTACTGTAATAGATACTATTAATTAGATATTAAATATAAGAATTTACGAACAATTTGTAGTTCTCATATCATAATTGTGTCCCACAGATTTTAAAATAGGACTATTTTCATTTTTATCTTTTTAAATTAACTTGACTCTTTTAAATTCACAACATCATCATTTACTTAAATTTTGAAAACACCCTTAATTATTGTTTCCTTTATTTTATGAAATCTATACTTTAAAAAAGCATTAATACATCGTTTTAATTTCTAATTGTGATTAATGAGATTAACGTGCTTCCTATATTAATGGTTAGTTTTGTTGATTTTCAATATAAAATTAATAATATTTACTAACATTTTCATATTAATAGTAGATAGAGGAATGAATATGTGAATAGAGGTATAAAAATAATGGTAAATATTTAGAAAAATAATTTTAAATGATTCTTTAGTAATTTAAATGAATTAATGATTTTGGACGTATTTTTGTGTGAGCAAAAGAGAAGGCACTTATTATGAATATGATAGATTAATTAATTTTCTTTCATGAAAGTTTGATTTGTTAAAACCATACTAATTATCATAAAAATTGATATAAAAATCAATTCTTAATTCAAATAATTAAAACATACGCTTATGTATTTATCGATAAATGTAATAAAAACATACCATGAAATCACAATTACAAATATTTCTATTGAATAATTTTTAAATGTTCTTTCTAAATGTATGTGGTTTCGTGGTGTAGTTGGTTATCACGTCAGTCTAACACACTGAAGGTCCCCAGTACGAGCCTGCGCGAATAGAATTTGTTAAAAGGAGAATAAGTTACAGAACAATAAATTTCCATTTTTTTTATGGGGTAGAGGACGAATAAACTGAATATAGAATACTTTTTCTTTTTACATAAATTTCAATGGGTTTTTAATGGATATTCTCACGCTACGTTTCATATTTTGAATTTTACGACCACTGTTAAAAGTTTTGCTTTCATGGTTTGTGTTCTAGAGTGGGCCAAGACCCGCCCATCCGTCGGGCAGGCCACGCCCAACATCCTTTGGGGAAGGCCCAAATCCCCCATATTGGGCACAGATCTAAATACACCGTGCAGACCCTCCCTTGTCGGGCAGAACCACACGTCTTTCACACGATCATCACGTGCCCACCCCGCAGGAACACGTCAGTGTCTTGCAGATACACCCCTTCATTCTCCCTATTTCCGGTGAACAGCTACCAATCATCGACTCATGGCCAATCAACAATCTCTTCTGATCAGGTACGATCGATTTGTTTTAGATATAATTTTGTAGCAGTTTAGAGTATTATAATGTTTGTTTTACAAACTAAATTTTCATATTTTGAATTAAGCAATCATGTTAAAAGCCTATAAATTAGTTTTGTTCTTTTAAAAAAATTCACGATCAAATTCTAAATTTATTACTTATTTTTATTTATTAATTCTATATTCACTTAGGTATAACTATATTAATAGAAAATGTCAAAAATATATTTGTTTTGTAATAAAAAGTAAAAAATACTTTATATTATATTAAAAAAATTTATGAAGTATTTTCTATTCGACCTAGGCCCGACTCTAGTATGAACTTTAAACCTTGAACTTTTATCTACACCGATTTATTTTTTGCTGGTTTTAACTACTGTAATAGATACTATTAATTAGATATTAAATATAAAAATTTACGAACAATTTGTAGTTCTCATATCGTAATTGAGTCCCACAAATTTTAAAATAGGAATATTTTCATTTTTATCTTTTTCAATTAACTTGACTCTTTTAAATTCACAACATCATCAGTTACTTAAATTTTGAAAACACCCTTAATTATTGTTTCCTTTCTTTTATGCAATCTATATATACTTTAAAAAAGCATTAATACATCGTTTTAATTTCTAATTGTGATTAATGGGATTAACGTGCTTCCTATATTAATGGTTAATTTTGTTGATTTTCAATATAAAATTAATAATATTTACTAACATTTTCTTATTAATAGTAGATAGAGGAATGAATATGTGAATAGAGGTATAAAAATAACGGTAAATATTTAGAAAAATAATTTTAAATGATTCTTTAGTAATTTAAATGAATAAATGATTAAATGATTTTGGACCTATTTTTGTGTGAGCAAAAGAGAAGACACTTATTATGAATATGATAGATTAATTAATTTTCTTTCATGAAAGTTTAATTTGTTAAAACCATACTAATTATCTTAAAAATTGATATAAAAAACAATGCTTAATTCAAATAATTAAAACATACGCCTATGTATTTATCGATAAATGTAATAAAAACATACCATCAAATCACAATTACAAATATTTCTATTGAATAATTTTTAAATGTTCTTTCTAAATGTATGTGGTTTCGTGGTGTAGTTGGTTATCACGTTAGTCTAACACACTGAAGGTCCCCAGATCAAGCCTGGGCGAAGCCAAGATGCTTAATTCTTTATCCAAATTTTATAAATTATGCCTAAACATCCAGGAAAATTTTGTGAATCAATGAAATACTTTATTTTCTTCAATAGAACTAGTAATAAAAAATAATCATTTTCCAAACTTTGAGGAACATCTGGTTTCCTGTTTGTTTTAACATGGAAGATTCTAGAACTTTTAAAAAGAACTTAAACATTTAATTTATTTTCTCAAACAAGCGATAAAGTCTATAGATGCGCTATAATAAAAACCGTATCGAACTAACCGCTTTGACCTGTTAAGCAGGAAACCAGAACAGTGGCATGTCCAATTAAGTTAAATAACCTATCAAAACAAAAACTATTGAAACTGATTGAGAACCACCGAAATCGGGAAAAACTAGAGCATCATGTGGTTTAAATAAAAACTAAAATTTAAATCTTAGAAAGAGAATGACTCGTGATCTTCAAAAGAAATTTTTAAAATTCCTTCTTATTAAGTGTAGAAGTAAAAGAGAGAATATTTATTATGTGTGATTGGCAATTGTGTGGGACTAGAAAAAGAGTAGAAGTTGTTAAAAGGAGAATAAGTTACAGAACAATAAATTTCCAATATAAAATGGTTAGTTTTGTTGATTTTCAATATAAAATTAATAATATTTACTAACATTTTCTTATAAATAGTAGATAGAGGAATGAATATGTGAATAGAGGTATAAAAATAACGGTAAATATTTAGAAAAATAATTTTAAATGATTCTTTAGTAATTTGAATGAAAAAATGATTTTGGACGTATTTTTGTGTGAGCAAAAGGCAAGACACTTATTATGAATATGATAGATTAATTAATTTTCTTTCATGAAAGTTTTATTTGTTAAAACCATACTAATTATCTTAAAAATTGATATAAAAATCAACTCTTAATTCAAATAATTAAAACATATGCCTATGTATTTATCGATAAATGTAATAAAAACATACCATCAAATCACAATTACAAATATTTCTATTGAATAATTTTTAAATGTTCTTTCTAAATATATGTGGTTTCGTGGTGTAGTTGGTTATCACGTCAGTCTAACACACTGAAGGTCCCTAGTTTGAGCCTGGGCGAAGCCAAGATGTTTTTTTTTTTCTTTAAGGTTTTTATAATATGAATAACAAAAATTATGAAAATAATCTATAACAATATATAAAGCCAGTAGTTTTTTTTGGTGTAGCTTTTTGTTTTCCAATTTTGTCTAATAATTCACACTATTATTCCATTTAACACCCTTTACAAAAATCAACTACATACACGGTTAAAAAACTTCTACCATCTCATATTTTAATTTTTTTTATATTAAAATTACTGTAAAAAACTTGCAGTATTAAAAGACCATAGAAAATGTATCATTGAGTAAAAACTATTTTACGGTTATATCAAAATAATAACTTCTCATTCCCATTTAACTCATTTATTTAAGACTAGCGTTCAGTTTTTTAATGCGCACAACATAGAAAAATAAACGTGTGTATATTTTGTATGAAGTTTTTATCATACTTAGGATTAAAATTAATGTTTTTAGATATCCTCGAGTAGTCTTAAAATGTGCACATGTTTTTTTTGTGCGCATATGTTATGGGCAAATCTCTCATTTATCGGAAGAGTCTATATAGTATAACCTTCAAAGGGAGAAAAGTTTTCCTTTTGGTTATTGTTATCTCATGTCAAAGGTCCAATTAATTGGAAATATCTTCTTACAAATAATGACAATTCGTTTAATACATTTAAAATATCAGTTGAGGATAAAGGATTTCTAAAGACTGATCATAATAACCTTGATTGTTTGATTGAGACTACGACTCTTCAAATGCCATATGCTTTAAGGAGGTAATTCGTGACAAAACTAATATTTTGTGAACCTAGCCCTATATCAATCAAAGTATGCTTAATTTTAATAACTTTTTCTAATCAAAAAGATCGCCTATATATTTTATTATTATTCTAAAACGTGTAAGATATCAAAATTATTTGTTGAAAAATTTACAATTACTTTGAATATTCATAATGCAGATTTAAATTAGCATAAACATCATTAAAATAAATAAACACATTTTCAACATATTAGAGGCAATGGTGACATCAAACATACAAATTCTAACTATAAGCATCAAGCCAATATTTAAAATAAGTGATTTACTTTGATTCGATAACTAAATTTTATAACTAATTTTTAATGGGTAGTTGAAATGGAATTGGAGGCCATATTTATTTATTTAATAAAAAACAAAAAATATTTTATTAATTTATAAATTGTTATAAAGATATATATATATATATATATATATATATATATATATATATATATATATATATATATATATATATATATATATATATATATATATATATATATATATATATATATATATATATATATATATATATATATATATATATATATATATATATATATATATATATATATATATATATATATATATATATATATATATATATATATATATATATATATATATATATATATATATATATATATATATATATATATTAAGAATAATTATTGCAAACACATGATTGTGGAAACTTAGAAAGAAAATCAACACCTTAAAACAAATTTTAAAATTTTGTAGACCAATAATTACACAATTAATCTCCACTAATATATATATATATATATATATATATATATATATATATATATATATATATATATATATATATATATATATATATATATATATATATATATATATATATATATATATATATATATATATATATATATATATATATATATATATATATATATATATATATATATATATATATATATATATATATATATATATATATATATATATATATATATATATATATATATATATATATATATATATATATATATATATATATATATATATATATATATATATATATATATATATATATATATATATATATATATATATATATATATATATATATATATATTTGTGGAGTGAAATAAGATGTCAAGTGTTCCGTTACAATTATTTTTTGGCAAAATAATTTGTAACGCCTAGCCAGTTCTGTATCTTTGTTAAACTCTCTCATTTTTCTTGAATATACAAAGATGAAAGCAAACAAAAAATATGATAAATAAATAATTGAATAGTATTTTACATGAACAAATTGGTTTTAGGGTGAGTGTCTCACCCAACTTGAAAAATTATGTCACTACATTTAGAAAAGTATCTTATGACCCTGGCTTTTCCAGAATTGTGCCATTAGCTTGTCTACATGGTAGCATTTCTATGTGATAGCATTCCCATTATTGTTTCGGATATATGTGTTCCCTCACTTCCTTCTTATATAACACTTTCCATTTTACTTACAATCCAAATAAATTTAAACTCATTTTTATCTTCACCCTATTTTCAACATTTGATCACAGTTCATTCTTTTTCTCTCATTTCCTTAACCTCTCTCCTCTTTATGACAAATCAATAATAATAATAAAATTGAAAAGATACAAAATCAAATTTAAAAAGGATTGTTGGGGAAATTTCTCTACATAGACAACTTTCTCTTTGACTCTTTCTCTCTCGACTTGAATAGCATTCACAGTCACAAAAATTGTACATAATAAAAAGAATAAGTCATTAAATTAAAAGTACAAAAACATAAGACATATTCGAAACTAAATGGAACAAACATATACAAATTTCAACATCAAAACAATCAATTAAAATACCCTGACATAAGAAGAACGAAAGTTATGATAGAGATTGCAACCATAATATAGAAGACAAAAATAAGAGATGTGAGAAGAATTGGAAGTTCCATAAACCTTTGCAATATGAGCGCTCTTATAAATTTTCATTTGTAAAAACTGGTTATGTTTAATCCAGAGAGAAAATTGTCCATTGGATCTTTGTTTTGCTTTATGACATTTATATGTTCTTATCTTTCTATTTTTTATAACTTTCAGATAGTTATTGTATGTCTATCTCTTCCACAATAATCTTTTGGTGATTATTGTATGTGGAAGTTACTTAAACTAATTCTTTGAATTGTAAAATATAGTATGTTGATTGATTAGAAATATGGTTCATCTCTCTTCAAGAATAAAAAGATCATTGATCAAAATTAAATAAATGAAAAAATTATAGAATGAAAAAAAAAATTTAATAGTATATTGATTGAGAAAGAGATGGAATTTAAAAAAAAGAAATAGAAGATGTAGTTGGTTATCACATCAGTCTAACACACTGAAGGTCCCCAATTCGAGCCTGGGCGAAGCCAAGATGTTTAACTTTTTCTTTAAGGTTTTTGTAATATGAACAACAAAACTTATGAAAATAATCTATAACAATATATAAAGCCAATACTTTTTATTGGTGTAGCTTTTTATTTTCCAATTTTGTCCAATAATTCACACTATTATTCCATTTAACACCCTTTACAAAAATCAACTACATAGACGGTTAAAAAACTTCTACCATCTCACATTTTAATTTTTTTATATTAAAATTACTTTAAAAAACTTGCAGTATCAAAAGGTCATAGAAAATGTATCAATGAGTAAAAACTATTTTACGGTTATATCAAAATAATAACTTCCCATTCCCATTTAACCCATTTATCTATAACTATATATAAAGGGGATACAAGTTTTTGGTGTGGCTTATTTTTGTTCCAAAATTACCCTTATTTAATTGTAATATTTCCATAATTCTCTATGCAGTTTGTTTTAATTACAACCATGTGTGAGCAAGAATCTCAACCGCTCAACCAAAATAAAAACTGTCGTACACAGACATTCAATAGCAAAATAAAAGTAATTACAAAACATGGTAGAGCATCCTGAATAACAATGGAGTAGACTTTTATGGTTTTTTGTTCTTTTTTTTATCTACATATTATCCTTTCCTTTCTCCATCCCTCTAATCTATTTTTTCATGTTTTCACTTTTTAATTTTCTTTTAGATATGTTCTTAAACATGATAAGGTCAAAATATATAAATCAATTAATATTATCACTTTTGCATATGTTCATGTATGTTTTATTGGTTTATTCAATTTAGTTTAATTTTGTTTTGTTCTAATGTGTAGCTTTTGATTTTAGTGTCTGAGTAAAAATACATTGCTCTAACTTTACAGGTTTTGATGAAATTGTCATATTTATGTGACTAATAATTTAAGAATCATATATATTTTCACCATTTTAGTGTTAATTTAGGAAATCATATATATTTTCACCATTTTAGTGTTAATTTAAGAATCATACATATTTTCACCGTTTTCACAATTACTCAGTTTCTTTCTTGGTCAATCTCTATCTTTTCTCCTTCTGCATTTTTCTTTCAGTTTTCACAATTACTCAATGTCAATCTCTGTTTTGGTTAGTTTTATGCATTTTCATTTTGTAGGATAAGCGGATAATGTCACAATAAAACCATGGCAAAGATCAAAAAGATTGATGATTAATTTTTGGACATGAGTGAAGGTGATCTTTGTTTTGGTGAACATGGTAATATATTTTGATAAGTTAGCATGCATTAAATAGTATTAGAATTGACCATTAAAATCTTTTTATGCAATTGAATGCATTTTTCTAATATTTTTTTTTTAAATTTTCCTTATAAATTGTAACTGCTTCTAACATTCTTAACGATTGAAACTTAAACTACATAACTCTATCATTTCAGGTGCACGACATTTGTTTCCATGTCTTTCATTTCCAAACCCATGATAATAGTAACTTAATGTCACTGTGAATCATTTTTGGATGTTTGGATGCTATATATATTTTTTCAATTTCACATCAACGGAAGGCATAGATTATATATTCTACATTGTTCAAATTATTTGTGCTTTCCTTCTCCACACATGTAAGTCATGTTTGTTTATCTATAGATTAGGTGTGGTCTGTGTCAATTTGGATGCTATATTCACCAAAGTATGATATGAGAACTAACCATTTACATTGATGTCTATGAGTTGAATTAAATTTAATTGAATTGTGTTGCAGAGAATAGTTTTTATTTGATATTACAGGAAGTGATTAAAGAAGAAAATTTATGAGAAATCATCTTATGATGATATATCGGTTTTCGATGAATTATTTTTGCAATGATAGTTCATGGATACCTAATTTAACCATAATATCACTGGAAAAATGTAAAAAAAATGTAATATAGAGATACTTGATTATATTTGTTGCATTAAATTATGTGTCTACAATATACACAAAATAAAAGGAGTTGAAAAAAGAAAGTATGCTTTTGTTATCCTTAATCGTAGTTATTAAGAAAAAAGGTAAGCTTTTGCTTGCTACCCTTAACAATAGTAGTAGTTTCTCTGACTTCTTTCTTTTTTATTCTCTAAATTATTCTTAAATAAATTTGTTGAATAAAAAATAAGCAATCAGTATGTTTTGTATTATATAAAAAAAAAACAAAGGTAAATCATCTGAGAAGAGAGCGAAAACTTAGAAAATGTTAGAAACTTTCTTATTCTTGCTCAGTAGACAATAATATTTTTATAGTTTAATTATCATCATTTGTCTTTATGCTATATTATTATTAGTTTTTAAAACTTCTATTATTTTTACTGTACTTTTTATTCTACTAATTATTATTACTTTCGTTTTTTTAATTCTTTTCTATTCCCTTCTTATTTCTTTTTTTTTCCTGAATTTTTTTTTTTTTTGAATCAAGAAATTTTGGCATTAATTCAAAAAACCATACAAACCAAGGCGATCAAATGATCCAGCCCACAAAACAATCAAACTACCTAAAGGCAAAATAAACCTAGCTATACGTGGTCTAAGCTTTGGACTAGTCCACCCTCTATACGTTATATTGTAAATAATTCTATCAAGGCAATTCCTATTATCAGTTCTATGATTAAAACAGGCTTCGTTTCTATAAAGCCAGATCTCATGAAGAGTTTCTATAAGGGCAAGCCTAACTAGATTAGATTGCCAGCCTTTCCCACCATAATTGCTCAGAGCCCATTGCATTTCCTCTTGCCATCTTTTTGGAGTGTGTTGAATGCCCAACCACTGAAGAATACCACTCCATATTTGCTTCAATTCCACACAACAAAAAATAAGTGATCAATGGTTTCCTCTTCATTGCAAAAAGCACATTTGTTATTCTTGATCATGCCAAATCTGAACAGTCTTGACTTGGTTGCTAGCTTTCCATGACAGATCGTCCAGAGAGTAATAATTGCCCGAGGTCTAGCTCTATTGTGAAGGATTAATTTGGCCCATGGAACATTAGGAGTAATAGGTCGGAGGCTTTGATACACTTTCCTCCCATGGAATTTACCCATCTGCAGCATAGCATCCCATGTACTCTGTATGGTCATTAGCTTGTCCCTTTGTATTAGAATCGCTTTGAAAATTCCAGAGTCAGATCCCTTATATGTTGTGAAGAAGTTGTTTATATTGTTGAATTCAATTTTTTTTTACCCTCTATCTATTATTTTTTTTTTAAATTTTTTTTTACTATTGTGTATTTCAATTCTTTTGTTTTGTCTTTCTTGTTAATTATATATTTTTATAGTTTATATAATAATGAGGAAAAGAGGGAAATTTCCAGATTCTTTAGGAATTTAAGAATTGTGATGCAATTTTCATGAAGTTGAATTTAAAATTTGGGATTTCCTTTCATTTATGAGATTAAAATTAGTTTAATTGTGTTAGAATAGAAAAAGAAGTTTAAGATATGAGGTGATCATTAGTACAAAATAATAACCATCATCATATAATAAAAATTAAAAAATAAGTCATTTATGTTGTTGTGAATCGGATACCTTTAAACAAAGTATAAACGGTTTCTTTCTTATCAAGAAACACACAAGGGTTGGGGTTAATAAAGAAGACAAGGTAAAACAACAAGGAACAATAAGAATTGGTTATTAAACTGCTATTCTTTCCTTTCTCTTAGAACAAGATTACAAGTATACAAGAATAACAAAATAACCTCTCTCCCTTTAAATTAGGATTTTATCTTCCTATTTTTCCTTATCCCAAGATTGAGAAACTAGCATCCTATTTATAATAAAATAGCACACTAACCTAATGGGCTTTTTAACAATTACCCATTACAAGCTAACTTAGGGTACAAGCTAACTTAAACAATTGGGCTTACAAGCAAGGCCCAATTCAACATGCTAACAACCCTAGCAATATTTACTAATGCATGTTAGAACAAACTTCGACTACAACACGCATTACTTGTGAACAGACTTCGACAACACTAGAGTTCGATCCAACATCTCACAAATCTCCACCTTGGATCTAACTCTATAACATCAAGAAACTAGCTTTCTTCATGCAGCTTTATTAACTGCATACAGTGGAAAACTTGCAACTGGGCAACGTCTTTTCTTTTTCCGTTAACGTAGTGTCCATGGCTGCCTTACCCTTCAACGCTTCCAAACAACCCTGCTGAACCAATAGGGCTTTCATCTTCAAGCGCCACAGATCGAAGTCGTTCACTCCGGTGAACTTTTCAATCTCATACTTTGTTGAAGGCATCTTTTTCACGCTCACCGCACCAATTTGTTGTGAATCGGATACCTTTAAACAAAGTATAAATGGTTTCTTTCTTATCAAGAAACACACAAGGGTTGGGGTTAATAAAGAAGACAAGGTAAAACAATAAGGAACAACAAGAATTGGTTATTAAACTGCTATTCTTTCATTTCTCTTAGAACAAGATTACAAGTATACAAGAATAAAAAAATAACCTCTCTCCCTTTAAATTAGGATTTTATCTTCCTATTTTTCCTTATCCCAAGATTGAGAAACTAGCATCCTATTTATAATAAAATAGCACACTAACCTAATGGGCTTTTTAACAATTACCCATTACAAGCTAACTTAGGATACAAGTTAACTTAAACAATTGGGCTTACAAGCAAGGTCCAATTCAACATACTAACAACCCTAGCAATATTGACTAATGCATGTTAGAACAAACTTCGACTACAACACGCATTACTTGCGAACAGACTTCGACAACACTAAAGTTCGATCCAACATCTCACATATGTGTTAGTCATAACTACAAAATAATGACAATGATGCATTGTAGTAATAGTTTTTTTTATAACAATCCTTTTTTTTTCTTTAACAATTATATTAAAGTTTTTATTGACAAGATTGAAATAGTATAAAGATAAAGACTAGGATTTTTTTAACCAAATCATCCTTCACTAAAGACTGAAATAGTATATTTAATAGTGCATTGATAAAAGGATGTATGAATAATTAATTCAAATCTTTACAAGATAAAAAAAATATTATATTAAACTAATTACTATTAATTTCACTATTTTTTTCCTCTAAAAAAAATCTAATATGAGAGTCTTACATTTTTTATTTAATATGCAAAACAATGGCAGGAAAAAGAAACTTCTTAGAATAAAGATTTAATGTTCGGTCTTCCTATTAAAGAACGTTATTGATTATACAGTATAAATAGTACTTTGTATTATTCGGTTATTTAATATAATTTAGAATAACTTTGTTTATCATTTTCAAAGATATTATTAGCATGTTTAGACAACATATTTTTTTTATCTAACTTTTATTTTAATTCGGTATGTTTAAAATAATAGTAGCATTAATATATAGTTAATTCACTAAAGTATTTTTAGTATATATACATTTATCATTCTGATTTTAAGACTGCTTGAGGGTATTTAAAAACATTATTTTTAATTAATCTTAAGTATGATAAAAACTTCATACAAAATATATACACGTTTATTTTTCTATGTTGTGCGCATTAAAAAAAGCGGACAAACGGGCACGGGAGTGCCCGTCTAAACGCGAGTTTAAGAAGAATGAGAATGAAAGAGAGAAAGAAAAGAGAACTAAGATAAAGAAAAGAAAGATATTCAACTTCTATGTCACATTTAATCTAATTGTAGAAAACATTCATCAAGAACAAAAGAGAAAAGAGAGAAGAAATTCGAGATAAATGGTGGACATGAGGATATTGGAAACTACTACTGATATTTGGTATGTTTGTAACAACTTCTCTAATTTTCTCTAATTTAACTTCAATTTTCTTTAATTTTGATTTCTTTTATGTAAGGTTATCTCCAGTAACATGACAAAATTGGGAAAAATACATGGAGTTGTTCAATTGCGTGAAGTTAGAAGAATTGGGTGTTGTGAGATGTTGGATCGAACTCTAGTATAGTCGAAGTCTGTTCGCGAGTAATGCGTGTTGTAGTCGAAGTCTGTTCGCGAGTAATGCATGTTGTAGTCGAAGTCTGTTCTAACATGCATTAGTAAATATTGCTAGGGTTGTTAGCATGTTGAATTGGGTCTTGCTTGTAAGCCCAATTGTTTAAGTTAGCTTGTATCCTAAGTTAGCTTGTAATGGGTAATTGTTAAAAAGCCCATTAGGTTAGTGTGCTATTTTATTATAAATAGGATGCTAGTTTCTCAATCTTGGAAAAAAAAGGAAAAATAGGAAGATAAAACCCTAATTTCATGGGAGAGAGGTTATTTTGTTATTCTTGTATACTTGTAATCTTGTTCTAAGAGAAAGGAAAGAATAGCAGTTTAATAACCAATCCTTGTTGTTCCTTGTTGTTTTACCTTGTCTTCTTTATTAACCCTAACCCTTGTGAGTTTCTTGATTATTAAGAAACTGTTTATACTTTGTTTAAAGGTATCTGATTCACAACAAATTGGTGCGGTGAGCGTGGAAAAGATGCCTTCAACAAAGTATGAGATTGAAAAGTTCACCGGAGTGAACGACTTCGGTCTGTGGTGCTTGAAGATGAAAGCCCTGTTGGTTCAGCAGGGTTGTTTGGAAGCGTTGAAGGGTGAGGCAGCCATGGACGATGCGTTAACGGAAAAAGAAAAGACGAGCATGATCGAGAAAGCCCATAGCGCAATATTATTGAGCCTTGGTGATAAGGTTCTTCGACAGGTATCAAAGGAGACTACATCATTGGGATTATGGGTGAAACTTGAAAGTTTGTACATGACCAAATCTCTGGTGAATCGACTCTACCTGAAGCAAGCTTTATATTCATTCAAGATGAGTGAAGACAAAGTGTTGGATGAGCAGTTGGATATGTTCAACAAGCTGATTCTTGATCTTGAAAATATTAATGTGAAGATCGATGATGAAGATCAAACACTGTTGCTGTTGTGTGCTTTGCCCAGAACACATGCTCACTTCAAAGAAACTCTCTTGTATGGAAGGGAGCCCCTGACCTTTGAAGAAGTTCAATCAGTCTTGTATTCTAAGGACTTGAACGAACGAAAGGAGCATAAACCTTCGACGGTGGGTGAAGGTTTGGCCGTTAAAGGAAAATTCTTGCGAAAGGATGGTAAGTTCGAAAAGAAGAAAGGTAAAAGTCAACAGAAGTCTTATAGTGGCGAAACATCTAGTATTCAATGTTATCACTGTAAGAAGGAGGGTCACATAAGAAAGGTGTGCCCTGAACGCCTGAAAGATCATGGAGGTAATGGCAATGCAGCCATTGTTCAAGATGACTTCGACTCATTTGATGTTCTTGTGGTTTCAAGTGGCGACTCGAGGAAAGAGTGGATTATGGATTCAGGTTGCACTTGGCACATGACTCCAAACAGAGATTTTTTCGAGGAGCTATGTGATCAAGATGGTGGATCTGTGCTGCTGGGGAATAATAAATCTTGCAAAATTGCAGGTATTGGATCTGTGAGATTCAAACTCCATGATGAGTCAATAAGGTTATTGACTGAAGTCAGGTACGTACCTGACTTGAAGAGAAATTTGATTTCTCTTGGTGAATTCGACAGAAAAGGATACATTTTTCAAGGAGAGAAAAGTATCCTAAGAGTCATGAAGGGGTCGAAGGAAGTCTTGAGAGGCATGAAGAAACAAGGCTTGTATACCCTTGAGGCTGAGGTTGTAAGTGGTTCGACAAATGTTGCATCCACGAAATCTATGTCGAAGACAGAATTATGGCACATGAGATTGGGCCATGTCAGCGAAAGAGGCCTGGTCGAATTGGGGAAGCAAAACCTGCTAGGAGGTGACAAAGTCGAAAAGTTGGAATTTTGTGAATCTTGTGTATTTGGTAAATCCTGTAGGGCGAAGTTTAACAAAGGCAAGCAAAGAACACATGGATCCCTGGATTACATTCATGCTGATCTTTGGGGGCCTGCAAGGAATCCTTCACACTCAGGTGCAAGGTATTTTTTATCCATCGTTGATGACTATTCCAGAAAGCTATGGGTATTCATTCAGAAGACGAAGGATGAAACTTTTGAGAATTTCAAAAGTTGGAAGATTCTAGTCGAAACTCAGACTAGCAGAAAGGTTAAGAGGTTGAGAACCGACAATGGCCTTGAATTCTGCAGCGAAGCTTTCGACAGTTACTGTGTTGGGTCTGGGATTGCAAGGCATAAGACTGTAGTAGGTACTCCTCAACAAAATGGCTTAGCTGAGAGATTCAATCGAACAATCCTTGAAAGGGTCAGATGCATGTTGGTTAGTGCTGGATTGAAGAAGGTGTTTTGGGCAGAAGCTGTTTCGACAGCAGCTTACCTAATAAATAGATGTCCCTCGACTGCCTTGGGAATGAAGACACCTGAAGAAGTTTGGTCGGGACATCCACCTAGTCTCGACAAACTGAGAGTATTTGGTTGTGTGGCCTATGCTCATATTAAGCAAGACAAGGTCGAACCTAGAGCTCTGAAATGCATGTTCATGGGATACCCTGAAGGAGTCAAAGCTTATAGGCTATGGTGCCTAGAGCTAGGTCACAGGAGGTGTATCACCAGTCGAGATGTAGTTTTCAATGAAGCAGAGATGGCTTTCAAGAAAACTAATGATGCTGACGAAGAGCTGGAACAGGGAGAAATTCCTGTTGAGGTGGAGCATGTTGATGCTGAATTGCGTACCCCAGATGATGTCGAAGAAGACGCAGAAGATGTTGTCGAAGATGATGAGCGTGATAATGACTACCTGCTAGCAAGAGACAGGTCGAGGAGAGTCATCAAGCCACCTCAGAGACTTATGTATGCAGATCTTATAGCTTATGCCTTAATCTCTGCTAGTGAGGTTCTAGATGAAGAACCTAGAGACTATAAGGAAGTTATGAGGAGTCGAAAGAAGACTGAATGGCTGAAGGCCATGGATGATGAGATGAAATCTCTTCATGATAAGAATTATGCAGTAAGTCTTGTAAGCAGGTACATGGCGAATCCTGGAAAGGCTCACTGGCAAGCATTGAAATGGATTTTAAGGTACACAAATGGGTCTCTGAATAGAGTCCTAATTTATAGTGTAGCCTTGGGTGAAGATAGTAAAGCAACAATCGAAGGATATGTCGACTCTGATTATGCAGGTTGTATGGATTCCAGAAAATCTATCTCTGGATATGTGTTCACTATGTTTGGGACAGCAATCAGTTGGAAAGCAACACTTCAGAAGGTCGTTGCCTTATCAACCACTGAAGCGGAGTATATTTCCCTAACTGAAGCTGTGAAGGAAGCATTGTGGCTTGAAGGTTTTGCTAAGGAGCTAAAACTTCAAGGTCGAGTTATCACTGTTAAATGTGATAGTCAAAGTGCGATACACATGTCGAAGAATTCAACCTATCATGAGCGAACCAAGCACATTGATGTGAGGTTGCGTTTCATCAGAGGGGTAATCGAGCGTGGAGAAGTCCAATTGCTGAAGGTTTCGACAGATCATAATCCTGCTGATATGATCACTAAGACGTTTCCCAGTTGCAAGTTTTTCCACTGTATGCAGTTAATAAAGCTGCATGAAGAAAGCTAGTTTCTTGATGTTATAGAGTTAGATCCAAGGTGGAGATTTGTGAGATGTTGGATCGAACTCTATTATAGTCGAAGTCTGTTCGCGAGTAATGCGTGTTGTAGTCGAAGTCTGTTCTAACATGCATTAGTAAATATTGCTAGGGTTGTTAGCATGTTGAATTGGGTCTTGCTTGTAAGCCCAATTGTTTAAGTTAGCTTGTATCCTAAGTTAGCTTGTAATGGGTAATTGTTAAAAAGCCCATTAGGTTAGTGTGCTATTTTATTATAAATAGGATTCTAGTTTCTTAATCTTGGAAAAAAAGGAAAAATAGGAAGATAAAATCCTAATTTCAAGGGAGAGAGGTTATTTTGTTATTCTTGTATACTTGTAATCTTGTTCTAAGAGAAAGGAAAGAATAGCAGTTTAATAACCAATCCTTGTTGTTCCTTGTTGTTTTACCTTGTATTCTTTATTAACCCTAACCCTTGTGAGTTTCTTGATTATTAAGAAACTGTTTATACTTTGTTTAAAGGTATCTCATTCACAACAGGTGTTGTAAGGTTAAAGGTATAATAATTATTTAATAGAAAAATTCAACCCAACTCATCAAATTTTGGATCTAGATTAGACAAGAAAAATTTGTATTAGTTTTTTTTATAATTTAGAGTAATTTGATGTGTTCAACATCTCTGAGGTAAAAAAAAATGAAGTAGTTTATTTTTCTGACTTATCTCATATTTTTAGTTGCTTAATTATCAAAAGAAAGAATATGGAGATATAGAAGGATGTAAATTTGTGATTATCGTGGAACAAGGAACAAAGAAGAAAGAATACGTCATTTATTATTATTATTTATCTTTTTTTATCACTCTCGCATTTCCTTTTTATTTCTTCTGCCTCAGATCCTTTTTTTTTTGTTGACTCAACATTAGGTGGAGGCAATTGCATTTGTTGATTTTTTTTTCCATTTAAATGTAGTTACGTTGCAATTTTCACACTCATTTTGAATAAAATCCCTTTTTAAATAAAGATTTGTTGTCTTTGAAGTAAAAAAAAAAAGAAAAGGAAGAGATCTACTGAATATTTGTAAATTCATTGTTATTACTTTACTTTTATTGAGATGAATTGCAATATTTACAATGTAAAAATTGTAAATGCGACTCAACTTTCTAATAAGTGTTATTGATAATGTATTTTATTGAGTCATTCAACATTGTTTTCAGACTTTAAGTTGGGATTAACCGTGGTTACAATTATGGAAACAAAATTAGTCATAAGTTGTTTGAAATAGGATTTTCCTTATGGTAACATAATCGTTGTATAAGTATTTTGAGGGTCGTGTTAGGGAAAACCTCCATAGAAACAAGTTTTTCTCCAATTTTTGAACCCTGCATGTTTCCTGATTTAAACCATTGTTGTATGGAAGCTCTATTGTATATTTGGCTGGTGGAAACAGTTACAGAATCTATCATAATTCGAGTGAAATTAAAAAGCAGTAACCATTTGGTGATAAGTTGTTTGACATTTCTATGTTGCACTTGAATTTGTTATACAAAAAATCACTATTTATATTTTATACACATTAACTTAAAAAAAAGACAATTAAACCTAAAAGGCATGAAAATACTATATAAGACATAATTATTTATACATAATAGACATAATTAAAAAAAAATTATAATTTTTTGTAGTTATTAGACATAATTATTTAATGCATTTACATGTGCTTACTTGAAGAATTAATATGTCATATTGTATAAACTATTCCCTATATAAATTCCGCTATGATTTTGATTAATATGATGTTATGATACTGTAATGCCCATCTGGTATGTATAAAACTATTATATTAATTTTGGGTTTATATTTAATGTAAATATAAAATTTAAACAAAGAACAGTTATTTTAAACATAAAGTATTATTGCACCAAAAGAAAAAGCAGTTATCCAGAAACCTTCCCCCAAAACCTCCCCTTTCTTGGAGCGTGTCGGTTTTGCATCAGAGGGAGTTGGCTCTAATATTTTATAGCATATTCATATAGTTATAATATTTTATTCCATGTATTTTCTATAACCTTATGTTTTTTATTGTTATTTTTTAAAATGAGAGAGATCTTCGTATAAATAAATATACATTTATTTTACTTTTTGATCTGACCTGATCAGAAGGGGATCACGGGTTGGCCACACGTTGTTGGACCGCTACCTGTTCACCGATGATGAGGAGAAAAAGGGGGGTGTACCTGCAAGACACTCCAATGCCAAAGTAAGGAATTGGGCAGAGTGAGAGCAAAGTACAGAAAAGGGCAAGATGTGAATTACCTGACCCTCTTGAGGAAGAGGGTATTTATAGAGAGACCCCAGCGCTGGGCCAACGGTCACTTGCGTTGGGCTGGATTGCCAGGCCCAACCCAGGTGACTGCTAGGGCTTACGTGGCGTATTGAAGACCAGGACGTGGTCTTCGCCCTAGTCCAACTGCTCCTTGATCTCCGGAAAGTGGGTTTGACCTGCTCTTTCGGAGGTGGGCAATTGATTGCTGGCGTGTCCCCGCAGAGGGGAGCACGTGGAGAACGTGCGCCGGGCACGCTGTTCTCCCCGCGGAGGGGAGCTTGTGAGGTTCCCCAGAGGGCGTTGTTCTCCCCGCAAAGGGGAGCACGCGAGGACGTGGAAGAACCAAGGGTCTTGCTCGATGGACCGGGGGTGCCCTGTTCGGCCGACAAAGAGGGCGTTGAAGGCGCTACAGGACGTGTCGTCCATCCCGGTGGGGAGCGTGCCCTGCCCGACCTAGGGGGTGTCTGCCCGGTCAGGCTAGTCCACTTAATGGGCCTTGTGCGTTATTGGGCTGGACCGCGAGGCTTGGCCCAGACCAGAACAGGAGCCCCCCCAAGTCGAAGCTCTGTGGCGAAAGAGCGAGGACTTAAGGTCGCTGCGTCGGGGAGAGAGGTAGCGAAGCGGGAGGTTCGTCGGGTTTGTGCTTGATGGGTCGTGCGCTTGCGTGAGGGTCTCCTCGTCGTCGGTAGAGCGGGGCAAAGGCATGTGAAAGGACGCGATTGTTAGGTTACCGCCACGTGTCGCACGTTAAGTGCTAGTAGGGGCGGCTACCCTAGGTCATTTAAGAGCCTAGTGTCGCTTCGAGTCCTGCGCCGGGTTATAAATATGGGGGTCCCCGCTCATTTTTCTACTTTCCACCTTGCTGTCTTACCTGCGAAGCTCTGAGATTTCTGCTCGTCCGCCGTCGTTGTTGATCGTCGTCGCGCCGTTTAGTTCTTCCTCCCGTTCGCCGCTGTTACAAGTGAGTTTCTCTCTTTTATCCTTTTATTTCTGCCGTTTAATTAGGGTCTGTGGTCGGGGCATGATGAATGCCCCGAGGAGAGACGCGAGTTCCGTCATATTTGGCGGTTTTCTGGGTCAGTTTCGATGAATGCCCCGGGGAGAATTGGTTGTTCCGGTGAATGTCCCGAGGACGGGGGCTTTCTCCGATGAACGCCCCGGGGACGCGCGCCTTTTCCGATAAATATCCCGAGGAGGGATGATAGGTTGGCCTTTGAATGCCCCGTGGAGGAGCGGCAGGGAGCGCCTACTCGCTCGTCGTTCTCCCGCCTTTGTCGCCCTTTCACTTGACCTGCGGTGGAAGGGTGAATTTGATCTTGGCTATCGAATTCACCGTTTTCCTCTGCTTTTCAGGTGTAGATGTCGGCCTTGGTACCGGGGACGATGGTCGAAGATAATGAACCCGAGGTCCCGGATTTCGACGAGCGCGTCCTCCCCGTCGAGGAGTGGGTGGCCGAAGAGCCGTTGTCCACCCCATCCTGCTTCGTGGCTGACGCGTCCGATGTAAACACTACCGTCGAGGACACGCCTGAAGGGGAGCCGCAACACTGGCAGGTGTATCGCCCGAAGGAGCACCATCGCATCTGCTCACGATATGGGCGGCGGATGTTTCCCATGCACGAGTTCTACTTCAAAGAGGCTCGGCTCAGATTGTCGTTCTCCGCTTTCCATCTGAGCCTCTTCGATTGGTTACGTTTGGCCCCGTCCCAACTGCACCCTAACGCTCTGGCCTTTATCCGTGCTTTCGAGGTGGTGTGCTTTTATCTCGAGGTGGAGGCCACGGTGCCCTTGTTTTTTCGCATCTTCCACCTGCAGCGCCAGTCGGTGAATTGCCGTCAGGGATGGGTCTCGTTTAAGCAGCCGACCAAGCTCTTCAAGACGTACAGCGATTCTGTTCGAGATTTCAAGGGTCGGTTTTTCCTCGTGAAACCGATCACTCAGGAAGGCTCGGATACTCTTTTCACTGAGGGGGAGCGAATGGTAGACGGCCAGCGGTTCCTCGTGTGGCTCCTCAAGGTACATTTATTGTGGACCTCGGAGCACTTCAACCGCGGTATTGACCGGTATATCGTGCGGGCAGGGACTCTCGACGAGAAGGATATGGCCGCGTATATGAAAATAGTTGCCTTTGTGCGAGATCTTCCCCCGTCGAAACTAGTGACGCCCGACGGTCGGTACATCCTCGACGCGCAGGGGAACGTGCGGACCAAGAAGAGGTTGATTAACACTAAGACCTTGCTCAGTTGCGCCACGGGGGCGGATGCTCTGGAATATCTAGGTAGGGACGTTTCTTTTTTCCTGTGATCGTATGTTTTGACCGTTGCTAACTCTCTGTTTGTTTTTGCAGCGAACATGTCTTCCGTCGAGGAGCGAGTGAAGAAGCTGCGCGCCTCAAGGAACACCGTGGTCCCGAAGACGCCGGTGAGTCAACTGGTTGGGCAGGAGGCCGTGACGCCGGGAGGCCAGAGCTCATCTTCTTCTCTCCAGGAGAGTCAGTCTCCTACGTCCCAGGGAGCTGCGAAGAGGCCGAGATCCGAGGAGCCCCGCGGCTTGATTGATCTGACGATCGGCTCGGCTGAGGAGGGTTATGTCGTTCCGCTGTGCCATCAACATCCGGACTATTTTCATGGTGCCTGGTCTCCTACCGTCTCTGCTGGGGAACTAAAGGCTGTCCGTGAAGCCAATCGAGAGTCTCGTCGACGTATCCTGGCGAAGGATTTGGCTGCGATGATGCGGACGTTCACGACGGCCCTTGTCCTGAACGAGGAGGGTTGCCCCGCCGCTGAGCTGTCCAAATTGCAGGGGGACCTTACCTTCATGCAGTCGCACCTGGCCAAGCTTACCGAGGAGTTGGAGAAGAGTCGGAAAGATGTTGCTGACCAGCGCAAGCGAGCAGAGGACGTTGAGGAGAAGGTGACCTTGATGGAGGAGAAGCTGGGGGCGGTGGCGGCCAAGGTGCAGGCGCTGAAAGTTCGTATGGAAGTCCTGGACAACGCACTTTGGCCGGCCGAGGACGAGACTGAGGAGGACCAGCAGTTGATCACGCGTGCTGATTTGGTCGCCCGGATTCGGGTGTTGGAAGGCGATTGTCTGGAGGCTATCGAGGTCGGGTTCAAGAGCACCGTTGCGCAGATCCAAGTTGTCAACCCCGGCGTCGCGCTGGTCGTGGACGGGATTGGGCCGTATCATGAGATCGTCGGCGGGAAGGTGGTCGACCCCGAGCTTGTCGTTCCCGAGGAGGTCCCCGTGGTTGCTGAGCAGGAGGGCGAGGTGGTATAGGTTCCCGGGCCTGCGTGCTCGTAGTTTTCTAGCCTGCGTGCCGACATTTTGTAACTTGTTTTTCTTTGTTGGGCATGCGCGCCCCTGTTCGTGTAATATTGACTACTGGGTTGGTGCCCGCTTTTGTTTAATATATTTTTTGAGAATTTTCTAAGTGTGCGCACGGTATTTGCATGATGTTTATGCTCGTTTTTCGTATTTATTTGTTTGCTTGAATGATGTTTTGATGTGCATGTGTTGGTATGCTTTTCGGGCCTGTCCGGGTGTTAGCTCGACAAACTTGCTATCGGCGGTGAAGGGAACCGGCCGGTTTGGCTGGCGGTGTGGCCGGACCGTTTCGGGGGTAGTTCTCCCCGTAGCGTGGACGTCCCATCGCGAGCTGGGCGTCTTGCCGGTTTTGGTACAGCGGTGGGAAGTCTCGATCGAGGTGTCCCCACCGAGCGAGGCCGTCTGCCCACGCACACAAGAGGCAGGGCTTGCGTTTCTCTGGTCGCTAGTGGACGTGTGGGGGTGCGGTGGTACCATGTCGCCCCTAGTGGCCGGGACGAGGGGTCGTCGCGGGCAGTGTTTTAATTGTAGTACCGCTTAAGTTTCGCGGCGTTCCATGGTCGATCTAGTTGTTCACCGTGCAGGTTTTTGAGGTAATAAGCCCCATGCTCCGTCTTATCACGGACACGGTAGGGGCCTTCCCAATTCGCAGCCAATTTGCCCTCGTGGGAGTCTTTCTGGTTTCAGCGCAGAACTAAGTCGCCATTTTGAAAATCGCGTTTTAGGACTTTGTTGTTGTGGCGAAGTGCTACTTGTTGTTTCAGTCGGGCTTCTCGGAGGGCTGCCCCTGAACGGATTTCCTCGACGAGGTCGAGCTCTTCTCGTAGGGCGCCGTCGTTATCATCAGTGTTCAGGGGAGCTTCCGTTTGTCTGGATGGTTCGCGTATTTCGACATGTATCACAGCTTCGGTTCCATACGTGAGGCCGTGGAGGGCTTTGGGCAACCTTCTCGATCAGCTGGTATCGGATTTCGGGGCCGTGGAGGGCTTTGCTAGTAAAGTAAATGGGCTTTTGGCCCTCCCCGGCTTCACTGACGAGGACGGCGCTGACGGCTTCGCTAGCCACGGCCAGATATAGGTATAGGGTTTCGCCCGGTACGGGACGTGTCAGCACTGGTGGTTCGGACAAGACGCGTTTGAGGTGGCAGAGGGCTTGCTCGCATTCGTCCGTCCATTCGAACTTGGTCTCCTTCCTGAGCAGTTTGAAGAAGGGGAGGGCGTGTTGGGCGGACTTGGCAATGAACCGGGAAAGGGAGGCGAGCACGCCGTTGAGGGATTGGATGGACTTCTTCGTGGTGGGCGTGGTGATATCTGAGAAGGCGTGGCATTTGTCTAGATTGGCTCCGATCCCCCGTTCGGTCAAGTAGTAGCCGAGGAACTTACCGGCGCGGACACCGAAGGTGCATTTCTCCGGGTTGAAGCGCATTCGGCACGTCCTTGCGGTCTCGAAGACCTTCCTGAGGTGTGCCATGTGGTCGTCCTCCGTGCAAGATTTGACGATCATGTCGTCCATGTATACTTCGAGCATGTCGCTGATTTCTTCGTGGAAGACACTGTTCATCATCCGTTGGTACGTGGCCCCGGCGTTATTTAGGCCGAAGGGCATGACGTTGTAGTAGTAGTTGCCCGACACCGTCATGAAGGCCGTGCTCTGTTTATCGTGATCGGCCATCGGGATCTGATTGTACCCCGAGTATGCGTCCATGAAGGACAATAGCCTGAAGCCCGCGGAGTTTTCGACGAGCTTGTCGATGTTGGGGAGGGGGTAGGCGTCCTTAGGACATGCCCGATTGAGATCAGTATAGTCAACACACATGCACCATTTCCCATTATTCTTTTTATCGAGTACAACGTTGGACAGCCAGGTTGAATACCGGGCTTCCGAAATAAAATTTGCCTCTAGGAGGTCTTTTACAGCTTTTTCGGCTGCTGCCGATTTTTCGGGGGACTGGCGACGACGACGTTGCACAACGGCCTTCGCGGTCGGGCTGATGGACAACTGGTGGCAGGCGACCTCGGGGTCGAGTCTGGGCATTTCCGCGGCGCTCCAGGCGAAGAGGTCGGCGTTCTCGCGGAGGCAGGCTTGGAGCTGTCTTTTCGCGAGGTCTGGGAGTCCGGTGCCGATCTTCACGGTTCTGCTCGTGTCTTCCCCGAGTGTGATGATTTCGAATTCTCCGTCCGGGATGGGGCGCGCTGGGTGGGTGGGCTGCCCGTTGGCCTCGCTGGTCTTTATTTCGGGATCGTTCTCCTCGGTGAAGCGACTGTCGAGGTCCACGGATCCGACCAGCTTCTTTGGTTTGCCCTTTGGTGCTACGATTGGAGTTGTCCTCTTGGTCGTTGAAGCGATGGAGTCTAAACCTTTCAGCACGGCCTCAAAACACCTTCAGGCGGCCTCGATGTCTCCGTTAAGGGTCACCACGACCCCCGTTTTGTGTAGTACTTCATCTTCAGGTGGACGGTGGATGGTACCGCGGTGAGTTTTGCTATCGTCGTTCTGCCCAGGATACAGTTATAGAGGGACGGGCATTCGATGACTAAGAAGCGGATGCTGATTTCCCTGGCCGTTTCTTCTTCTCCTAAGGTGACTTTCAGCTCCACGTACCCCCAAGGTCTCGTCGTTGTCCCGTTGAACCCCGGAAGGTCGGAGCCTACGTAGGGGGAAAGGTTGGATTCGTCGAGTTGGAGGGTTGTGAACAGGTGCGTGTACATGATGTCAACCGAGCTTCCCCCGTCGATGAGGAGGCGCTTGACGTCGAAGTTCGCCATCCGCGCTCGTATGAGTAGGGAAATGTTGGAGTTGGGGGATCCCCCGGGGAGTTCCTCGAGGTAAAATGTGATGGGATTGGATCGACCTTGGAATTTTTCGAGTGTGCTCATTTTTCCGGAGTTGTTCACGATAAGCTCGTCAAACTTTCTTTTCACTGATCCTATGGACAGGCTCCTCGTGGCTCCATCTGAGATGACCATGGCCCTGGCGAAGTATTCCCATTGGCTGCTTGGTCGGATAGGTTCGTCAATTAGGTCGGGTTCTTCGGGAAGACCGAATTCTCTGTCCGCGAACCAATCCTCGGGGCGGCTGACACAAAGTGCGACCTGGAGCCTGCTGTTGTCCTCTGGGGAGGGGAGTTCCTCGACTTTCTTGGCCTCTGGGGCCTCTTGCCTCGGCGGCTCGCCTCCCCGGGTGTATCTCTTCAGGTGACCGTCTTTGATCAGAATTTCGATCGTGTCCTTGAGATGGATGCAGTCTTCGGTCACGTGCCCGTGGCTCCTGTGGAATCGGCAGTATTTTGATTTGTCCACATTGGGTTTGGGGGGTGTCGGTCGCGGAAAACGGACACCTCCCTGGACGAATTCGGGTTTGGCGCATTCGGCCAGTATACGCTCGCGGGAAGCGACTAAGGCCGTGTACTCTGTGAATCGGCTGGCAGGGCCGCGTGGTTCGCGTTGTTCGCGGGGCTCGCGGGGGTGATCTTTGCGACGGCGGTCCCCTCCCCGTCGATGGCTCGAGGCTCCGTCGTCTCGGTGCCCGCGAGGGGCCTCCCTGTCTCGGGTGTCTCGAGCGGAGTTGGCCGCTTATGTTTCTTCGAATATGATAGATTAATTAATTTTCTTTCAAGAAAGTTTGATTTGTTAAAACCATACTAATTATCATAAAAATTGATATAAAAATCAATTCTTAATTCAAATAATTAAAACATACGCCTATGTATTTATCGATAAATGTAATAAAAACATACCATCAAATCACAATTACAAATATTTCTATTAAATATTTTTTAAATGTTCTTTCTAAATGTATGTGGTTTCGTGGTGTAGTTGGTTATCACGTCAGTCTAACACACTGAAGGTCCCCAGTTCGAGCTTGGGCGAATCCAAATTTTATGTCCAAAAAGTCCAATGTAAATATTCAAACACGTGAAATAAAATATGACATGCCCAGGACAATTTTGTGAATCAACGAAATACTTTATTTTCTTCAATAGAACTGGTAATAAAGAATAATCATTTTCCAAACTTTGAGGAACTCAATAAAGAAAAACACATATAGTTCAAAAATGGTCATCTTAAATTCTAAATATCATGCTCAAAAGAGAGATACAAAAATAAGAAAGAAAAAAGTGTTTAAGGTTTTTATAATATCAACAACAAAACTTATGAAAATAATAGTTATAAAGATAATATGTATATTAAAACATATATAGCCTAAACTACCCTAATCCAGATTATAACAAAAGCTCCATTGCATATTATTTAAAAATGAATATGATGGAGACCAAACTTAACCAAACACTTTGAAGACTCAATTCTCTCTAATTTTCCTGTTTGTTTTAACATGGAAGATTCTAGAACTTTTAAAGAGGAGTTAAACATTTATTTTATTTTCTCAAACAAGCAATAAAGTCTATAGATGCGCTGTAATAAAAACCGTATCGGACTAACCGCTTTGACCTATTGAGCAGGAAACCAGAACAGTGGCCTGTCCAATTAAGTTAAATAACCTATCAAAACAAAAACTATGGAAACTGACTGAGAACCACTGAAATCGGGAAAAACTAGAGCATCATGTGGTTTAAAAAAAAAAAAAATTTAAATCTTAGAAAGAGAATGACTCGTGATCTTCAAAAGAAATTTTTAAAATTCCTTCTTAATAAGTGTAGAAGTAAAAGAGAAAACATTTATTATGTGTGATTGGAAATTGTGTGGGACTAGAAAAAGAATAGAAGTTGTTAAAAGGAGAATAAGTTACAGAACAATAAATTTCCATTTTTTTTATAGGGTAGAGGATTAATAAACTGAATATAGAATACTTTTTTCTTTTTACATAAATTTCAATGGGTTTTTAATGGATATTCTCACGCTACCTTTCATATTTTGAATTTTACGACCACTGTTAAAAATTTTGCTTTCATGGTTTGTGTTCTAGAGTGGGCCAAGACCCGCCCATCTGTCGTGCAGGACATGCCCAACATTCTTTAGGGAAGGCCCAACAAGGCCCAAATCCCCCATATAGGGCACAGATCTAAATACGTCGTGCAGACCCTCCCCTATCGGGCAGAGCCACACGTCTTTCACACGATCTCCACGTGTCAACCCCGCAGGAACACGACATCAGGCAACTACCCACCTCTGAAAGAGCAGGTCAGCCCACCTTCTAGAGATCACGGGACAGTTGATCTAGGGCGAAGACCTCGTGCTGGTCTTCACTATGCCACATAAGCCCTAGCAGCACATGGGTTGGGCCTGGCATTCTGGCCCAATGCAAGTGACCGTTGGCCCTGTGTTGGGGTTTCACTATAAATACCCTCTCTTGCTAGAGGGTCAGTTATTCCATTCTCTACACCATTTCTGTATTTTCTCCCACTCTGATCCTTTACTCACTTAAGAAGTAGAGTGTCTTGCAGATACACACGTTCCTTCTCCCTATCTCCGGTGAACAGCTACCAATCGTCGACTCATGGCCAATCAGCAATCTCTTCTGATCAGGTACGATCGATTTTGATATAATTTTGTAGCAGTTTAGAGTATTATAATGTTTGTTTAACAAACTAAATTTTCATATTTTGAATTAAGCAATCATGTTAAAAGCCTATAAATTAGTATTGTTCTTTTAAAAATTTTCAAGATCAAATCCTAAATTTACTACTTATTTTTATTTACTAATTCTATATTCACTTAGGTATAACTATATTAATAGAAAATGTCAAAAATATATTTGTTTTGTAATAAAAAGTAAAAAATACTTTATATTATATTAAAAAAATTTATGAAGTTTTTTCGATTCGACCTAGGCCCGACTGTAGTATGAACTTTAAACCTTGAACTCTTATCTACACCGATTTATTTTTTGCTGGTTTTAACTACTGTAATAGATACTATTAATTAGATATTAAATATAAGAATTTACGAACAATTTGTAGTTCTCATATCATAATTGTGTCCCACAGATTTTAAAATAGGAATATTTTCATTTTTATCTTTTTCAATTAACTTGACTCTTTTAATTTCACAACATCATCATTTACTTAAATTTTGAAAACACCCTTAATTATTGTTTCCTTTATTTTATGAAATCTATACTTTAAAAAAGCATTAATACATCGTTTTAATTTCTAATTGTGATTAATGAGATTAACGTGCTTCCTATATTAATGGTTAGTTTTGTTGATTTTCAATATAAAATTAATAATATTTACTAACATTTTCTTATTAATAGTAGATAGAGGAATGAATATGTGAATAGAGGTATAAAAATAACGGTAAATATTTAGAAAAATAATTTTAAATGATTCTTTAGTAATTTAAATGAATTAATGATTTTGGACGTATTTTTGTGTGAGCAAAAGAGAAGACACTTATTATGAATATGATAGATTAATTAATTTTCTTTCATGAAAGTTTGATTTGTTAAAACCATACTAATTATCATAAAAATTGATATAAAAATCAATTCTTAATTCAAATAATTAAAACATACGCTTATGTATTTATCGATAAATGTAATAAAAACATACCATCAAATCACAATTACAAATATTTCTATTGAATAATTTTTAAATGTTCTTTCTAAATGTATGTGGTTTCGTGGTGTAGTTGGTTATCACGTCAGTCTAACACACTGAAGGTCCCCAGTTCGAGCCTGCGCGAATAGAATTTGTTAAAAGGAGAATAAGTTACAGAACAATAAATTTCCATTTTTTTATGGGGTAGAGGACGAATAAACTGAATATAGAATACTTTTTTCTTTTTACATAAATTTCAATGGGTTTTTAATGGATATTCTCACGCTACCTTTCATATTTTGAATTTTACGACCACTGTTAAAAGTTTTGCTTTCATGGTTTGTGTTCTAGAGTGGGCCAAGACCCGCCCATCCGTCGGGCAGGCCACGCCCAACATCCTTTGGGGAAGGCCCAACAAGGCCCAAATCCCCCATATTGGGCACAGATCTAAATATACCGTGCAGACCCTCCCCTGTCGGGCAGAACCACACGTCTTTCACACGATCTCCACCTGCCCACCCCGCAGGAACACGTCATCAGGAAACTACCCACCTCTGAAAGAGCAGGTCAACCCACCTTCCAGAGATCACGGGACAGTTGATCTAGGGCGAAGACCACGTGCTGGTCTTCACTATGCCACATAAGCCCTAGCAGTCACTTGGGTTGGGCCTGGCATTCTGGCCCAATGCAAGTGACTGTTGGCCCTGCGCTGGGGTTTCACTATAAATACCCTCTCTTGCTCGAGGGTCAGTTATTCCATTCTCTACACCTTTTCTGTATTTTCTCCCACTCTGATCCTTTACTCACTTAAGAAGTAGAGTGTCTTGCAGATACACCCCTTCATTCTCCCTATTTCCGGTGAACAGCTACCAATCGTCGACTCATGGCCAATCAACGATCTCTTCTGATCAGGTACGATCGATTTGTTTTAGATATAATTTTGTAGCAGTTTAGAGTATTATAATGTTTGTTTTACAAACTAAATTTTCATATTTTGAATTAAGCAATCATGTTAAAAGCCTATAAATTAGTATTGTTCTTTTAAAAAAATTCACGATCAAATTCTAAATTTATTACTTATTTTTATTTATTAATTCTATATTCACTTAGGTATAACTATATTAATAGAAAATGTCAAAAATATATTTGTTTTGTAATAAAAAGTAAAAAATACTTTATATTATATTAAAAAAATTTATGAAGTATTTTTTATTCGACCTAGGCCCGACTCTAGTATGAACTTTAAACCTTGAACTCTTATCTACACCGATTTATTTTTTGCTGGTTTTAACTACTGTAATAGATACTATTAATTAGATATTAAATATAAAAATTTACGAACAATTTGTAGTTCTCATATCGTAATTGAGTCCCACAAATTTTAAAATAGGAATATTTTCATTTTTATCTTTTTCAATTAACTTGACTCTTTTAAATTCACAACATCATCAGTTACTTAAATTTTGAAAACACCCTTAATTATTGTTTCCTTTCTTTTATGCAATCTATACTTTAAAAAAGCATTAATACATCGTTTTAATTTCTAATTGTGATTAATGGGATTAACGTGCTTCCTATATTAATGGTTAGTTTTGTTGATTTTCAATATAAAATTAATAATATTTACTTACATTTTCTTATTAATAGTAGATAGAGGAATGAATATGTGAATAGAGGTATAAAAATAACGGTAAATATTTAGAAAAATAATTTTAAATGATTCTTTAGTAATTTAAATGAATAAATGATTTTGGACCTATTTTTGTGTAAGCAAAAGAGAAGACACTTATTATGAATATGATAGATTAATTAATTTTCTTTCATGAAAGTTTGTTATTTGTTAAAACCATACTAATTATCTTAAAAATTGATATAAAAAACAATTCTTAATTCAAATAATTAAAACATACGCCTATGTATTTATCGATAAATGTAATAAAAACATACCATCAAATCACAATTACAAATATTTCTATTGAATAATTTTTAAATGTTCTTTCTAAATGTATGTGGTTTTGTGGTGTAGTTGGTTATCACGTTAGTCTAACACACTGAAGGTCCCCAGATCAAGCCTGGGCGAAGCCAAGATGTTTAATTCTTTATCCAAATTTTATAAATTATGCCTAAACATCCAGGAAAATTTTGTGAATCAACGAAATACTTTATTTTCTTTAATAGAACTAGTAATAAAAAATAATCATTTTCCAAACTTTGAGGAACTCAATAAAGAAAAAGACATATAGTTCAAAGAAGGTCATCTTAAATTCTAAATATCATGCTCAAAAGAGAGATACAAAAATAAGAAAGAAAAAAGTGTTTAAGGGTTTTATAATATGAACAAAACTTATGAAAATAATAGTTATAAAGATAATATGTATATTAAAACATATATAGCCTAAACTACCCTAATCCAGATTATAACAAAAGCTCCATTGCATATTATTTAAAAATGAATATGATGGAGACCAAACTTAACCAAACACTTTGAAGACTCAATTCTCTCTAATTTTCCTGTTTGTTTTAACATGGAAGATTCTAGAACTTTTAAAAAGAACTTAAACATTTAATTTATTTTCTCAAACAAACGATAAAGTCTATAGATGCGTTGTAATAAAAACCGTATCGAACTAACCGCTTTGACCTGTTGAGCAGGAAACCAGAACAGTGGCCTGTCCAATTAAGTTAAATAACCTATCAAAACAAAAACTATTGAAACTGATTGAGAACCACTGAAATCGGGAAAAACTAGAGCATCATGTGGTTTAAATAAAAACTAAAATTTAAATCTTAGAAAGAGAATGACTCGTGATCTTCAAAAGAAATTTTTAAAATTCCTTCTTATTAAGTGTAGAAGTAAAAGAGAGAATATTTATTATGTGTGATTGGAAATTGTGTGGGACTAGAAAAAGAATAGAAGTTGTTAAAAGGAGAATAAGTTACAGAACAATAAATTTCCATTTTTTTTATAGGGTAGAGGATTAATAAACTGAATATAGAATACTTTTTTCTTTTTACATAAATTTCAATGGGTTTTTAATGGATATTCTCACGCTACCTTTCATATTTTGAATTTTACGACCACTGTTAAAAATTTTGCTTTCATGGTTTGTGTTCTAGAGTGGGCCAAGACCCGCCCATCTGTCGTGCAGGACATGCCCAACATTCTTTAGGGAAGGCCCAACAAGGCCCAAATCCCCCATATAGGGCACAGATCTAAATACGTCGTGCAGACCCTCCCCTATCGGGCAGAGCCACACGTCTTTCACACGATCTCCACGTGTCAACCCCGCAGGAACACGACATCAGGCAACTACCCACCTCTGAAAGAGCAGGTCAGCCCACCTTCTAGAGATCACGGGACAGTTGATCTAGGGCGAAGACCTCGTGCTGGTCTTCACTATGCCACATAAGCCCTAGCAGCACATGGGTTGGGCCTGGCATTCTGGCCCAATGCAAGTGACCGTTGGCCCTGTGTTGGGGTTTCACTATAAATACCCTCTCTTGCTAGAGGGTCAGTTATTCCATTCTCTACACCATTTCTGTATTTTCTCCCACTCTGATCCTTTACTCACTTAAGAAGTAGAGTGTCTTGCAGATACACACGTTCCTTCTCCCTATCTCCGGTGAACAGCTACCAATCGTCGACTCATGGCCAATCAGCAATCTCTTCTGATCAGGTACGATCGATTTTGATATAATTTTGTAGCAGTTTAGAGTATTATAATGTTTGTTTAACAAACTAAATTTTCATATTTTGAATTAAGCAATCATGTTAAAAGCCTATAAATTAGTATTGTTCTTTTAAAAATTTTCAAGATCAAATCCTAAATTTATTACTTATTTTTATTTACTAATTCTATATTCACTTAGGTATAACTATATTAATAGAAAATGTCAAAAATATATTTGTTTTGTAATAAAAAGTAAAAAATACTTTATATTATATTAAAAAAATTTATGAAGTTTTTTCGATTCGACCTAGGCCCGACTGTAGTATGAACTTTAAACCTTGAACTCTTATCTACACCGATTTATTTTTTGCTGGTTTTAACTACTGTAATAGATACTATTAATTAGATATTAAATATAAGAATTTACGAACAATTTGTAGTTCTCATATCATAATTGTGTCCCACAGATTTTAAAATAGGAATATTTTCATTTTTATCTTTTTCAATTAACTTGACTCTTTTAATTTCACAACATCATCATTTACTTAAATTTTGAAAACACCCTTAATTATTGTTTCCTTTATTTTATGAAATCTATACTTTAAAAAAGCATTAATACATCGTTTTAATTTCTAATTGTGATTAATGAGATTAACGTGCTTCCTATATTAATGGTTAGTTTTGTTGATTTTCAATATAAAATTAATAATATTTACTAACATTTTCTTATTAATAGTAGATAGAGGAATGAATATGTGAATAGAGGTATAAAAATAACGGTAAATATTTAGAAAAATAATTTTAAATGATTCTTTAGTAATTTAAATGAATTAATGATTTTGGACGTATTTTTGTGTGAGCAAAAGAGAAGACACTTATTATGAATATGATAGATTAATTAATTTTCTTTCATGAAAGTTTGATTTGTTAAAACCATACTAATTATCATAAAAATTGATATAAAAATCAATTCTTAATTCAAATAATTAAAACATACGCTTATGTATTTATCGATAAATGTAATAAAAACATACCATCAAATCACAATTACAAATATTTCTATTGAATAATTTTTAAATGTTCTTTCTAAATGTATGTGGTTTCGTGGTGTAGTTGGTTATCACGTCAGTCTAACACACTGAAGGTCCCCAGTTCGAGCCTGCGCGAATAGAATTTGTTAAAAGGAGAATAAGTTACAGAACAATAAATTTCCATTTTTTTATGGGGTAGAGGACGAATAAACTGAATATAGAATACTTTTTTCTTTTTACATAAATTTCAATGGGTTTTTAATGGATATTCTCACGCTACCTTTCATATTTTGAATTTTACGACCACTGTTAAAAGTTTTGCTTTCATGGTTTGTGTTCTAGAGTGGGCCAAGACCCGCCCATCCGTCGGGCAGGCCACGCCCAACATCCTTTGGGGAAGGCCCAACAAGGCCCAAATCCCCCATATTGGGCACAGATCTAAATATACCGTGCAGACCCTCCCCTGTCGGGCAGAACCACACGTCTTTCACACGATCTCCACCTGCCCACCCCGCAGGAACACGTCATCAGGAAACTACCCACCTCTGAAAGAGCAGGTCAACCCACCTTCCAGAGATCACGGGACAGTTGATCTAGGGCGAAGACCACGTGCTGGTCTTCACTATGCCACATAAGCCCTAGCAGTCACTTGGGTTGGGCCTGGCATTCTGGCCCAATGCAAGTGACTGTTGGCCCTGCGCTGGGGTTTCACTATAAATACCCTCTCTTGCTCGAGGGTCAGTTATTCCATTCTCTACACCTTTTCTGTATTTTCTCCCACTCTGATCCTTTACTCACTTAAGAAGTAGAGTGTCTTGCAGATACACCCCTTCATTCTCCCTATTTCCGGTGAACAGCTACCAATCGTCGACTCATGGCCAATCAACGATCTCTTCTGATCAGGTACGATCGATTTGTTTTAGATATAATTTTGTAGCAGTTTAGAGTATTATAATGTTTGTTTTACAAACTAAATTTTCATATTTTGAATTAAGCAATCATGTTAAAAGCCTATAAATTAGTATTGTTCTTTTAAAAAAATTCACGATCAAATTCTAAATTTATTACTTATTTTTATTTATTAATTCTATATTCACTTAGGTATAACTATATTAATAGAAAATGTCAAAAATATATTTGTTTTGTAATAAAAAGTAAAAAATACTTTATATTATATTAAAAAAATTTATGAAGTATTTTTTATTCGACCTAGGCCCGACTCTAGTATGAACTTTAAACCTTGAACTCTTATCTACACCGATTTATTTTTTGCTGGTTTTAACTACTGTAATAGATACTATTAATTAGATATTAAATATAAAAATTTACGAACAATTTGTAGTTCTCATATCGTAATTGAGTCCCACAAATTTTAAAATAGGAATATTTTCATTTTTATCTTTTTCAATTAACTTGACTCTTTTAAATTCACAACATCATCAGTTACTTAAATTTTGAAAACACCCTTAATTATTGTTTCCTTTCTTTTATGCAATCTATACTTTAAAAAAGCATTAATACATCGTTTTAATTTCTAATTGTGATTAATGGGATTAACGTGCTTCCTATATTAATGGTTAGTTTTGTTGATTTTCAATATAAAATTAATAATATTTACTTACATTTTCTTATTAATAGTAGATAGAGGAATGAATATGTGAATAGAGGTATAAAAATAACGGTAAATATTTAGAAAAATAATTTTAAATGATTCTTTAGTAATTTAAATGAATAAATGATTTTGGACCTATTTTTGTGTAAGCAAAAGAGAAGACACTTATTATGAATATGATAGATTAATTAATTTTCTTTCATGAAAGTTTGTTATTTGTTAAAACCATACTAATTATCTTAAAAATTGATATAAAAAACAATTCTTAATTCAAATAATTAAAACATACGCCTATGTATTTATCGATAAATGTAATAAAAACATACCATCAAATCACAATTACAAATATTTCTATTGAATAATTTTTAAATGTTCTTTCTAAATGTATGTGGTTTTGTGGTGTAGTTGGTTATCACGTTAGTCTAACACACTGAAGGTCCCCAGATCAAGCCTGGGCGAAGCCAAGATGTTTAATTCTTTATCCAAATTTTATAAATTATGCCTAAACATCCAGGAAAATTTTGTGAATCAACGAAATACTTTATTTTCTTTAATAGAACTAGTAATAAAAAATAATCATTTTCCAAACTTTGAGGAACTCAATAAAGAAAAAGACATATAGTTCAAAGAAGGTCATCTTAAATTCTAAATATCATGCTCAAAAGAGAGATACAAAAATAAGAAAGAAAAAAGTGTTTAAGGGTTTTATAATATGAACAAAACTTATGAAAATAATAGTTATAAAGATAATATGTATATTAAAACATATATAGCCTAAACTACCCTAATCCAGATTATAACAAAAGCTCCATTGCATATTATTTAAAAATGAATATGATGGAGACCAAACTTAACCAAACACTTTGAAGACTCAATTCTCTCTAATTTTCCTGTTTGTTTTAACATGGAAGATTCTAGAACTTTTAAAAAGAACTTAAACATTTAATTTATTTTCTCAAACAAACGATAAAGTCTATAGATGCGTTGTAATAAAAACCGTATCGAACTAACCGCTTTGACCTGTTGAGCAGGAAACCAGAACAGTGGCCTGTCCAATTAAGTTAAATAACCTATCAAAACAAAAACTATTGAAACTGATTGAGAACCACTGAAATCGGGAAAAACTAGAGCATCATGTGGTTTAAATAAAAACTAAAATTTAAATCTTAGAAAGAGAATGACTCGTGATCTTCAAAAGAAATTTTTAAAATTCCTTCTTATTAAGTGTAGAAGTAAAAGAGAGAATATTTATTATGTGTGATTGGCAATTGTGTGGGACTAGAAAAAGAGTAGAAGTTGTTAAAAGGAGAATAAGTTACAAAACAATAAATTTCCATTTTTTTTATGGGGTAGAGGACGAATAAACTGAATATAGAATAGTTTTTTCTTTTTACATAAATTTCAATGGGTTCTTAATGGATATTCTCACACTACCTTTCATATTTTGAATTTTACGACCACTGTTACAAATTTTGCTTTCATGGTTTGTGTTCTAGAGTGGGCCAAGACCCGCCCATCCGTCGGGCAGGCCATGCCCAACATTCTTTGGGGAAGGCCCAACAGGGCCCAAATCCCCCATATCGGGCACAGATCTAAATATGTCGTGCAGACCCTCCCCTGTCAGGAAGAACCACACGTCTTTCACACGATCTCCACGTGCCCACCCCGCAGGAACGCGCCATCAGGAAACTACCCACCTCTGAAAGGGCAGGTCAGCCCACCTTCCAGAGATCACGGGACAGTTGATCTAGGGCGAAGACCACGTGCTGGTCTTTACTATGCCACATAAGCCCTAGCAGTCACTTGGGTTGGGCCTGGCAATCTGCCCCAATGCAAGTGACCGTTGACCCTGCGCTGGGGTTTCACTATAAATACTCTCTCTTGCTAGAGGGTCAGTTATTCCATTCTCTACACCATTTCTGTATTTTCTCCCACTCTGATCCTTTACTCACTTAAGAAGTAGAGTGTTTTGCAGATACACCCGCTCCTTCTCCCTATTTCCAGTGAACAACTACCAATCGTCGATGCATGGCCAATCAGCAATCTCTTCTGATCAGGTACGATCGATTTGTTTTTGATATAATTTTGTAGAAGTTTAGAGTATTATAATGTTTGTTTTACAAACTAAATTTTCATATTTTGAATTAAGCAATCATCTTAAAAGCCTATAAATTAGTATTGTTCTTTTAAAAAATTTCACAATCAAATTCTAAATTTATTACTTATTTTTATTTACTAATTCTATATTCACTTAGGTATAACTATATAAATAGAAAATGTCAAAAATATATTTGTTTTGTAATAAAAAGTAAAAAATACTTTATATTATATTAAAAAAATTTTATGAAGTATTTTCGATTCGACCTAGGCCCGACTGTAGTATGAACTTTAAACCTTGAACTCTTATCTACACCGATTTATTTTTTGCTGGTTTTAACTACTGTAATAGATACTATTAATTAGATATTAAATATAAAAATTTACGAACAAGTTGTAGTTCTCATATCGTAATTGAGTCCCACAAATTTTAAAATAGGAATATTTTCATTTTTATCTTTTTCAATTAACTTGACTCTTTTAAATTCACAACATCATCAGTTACTTAAATTTTGAAAACACCCTTAATTATTGTTTCCTTTCTTTTATGCAATCTATACTTTAAAAAAGCATTAATACATCGTTTTAATTTCTAATTGTGATTAATGGGATTAACGTACTTCGTATATTAATGGTTAGTTTTGTTGATTTTCAATATAAAATTAATAATATTTACTAACATTTTCTTATCAATAGTAGTGTTCCGGTGTGGGCCTCACCTCGGCAGGCCCAATACCAAATACGGCCCAACAGGCGAACTGGGCACACCTGGCACACGCCCCTTCGGACGAGCAGGACCGTCCGCCGGGCACAAGCCATCACGCCGCATCCCCTTCGTCGCCCGTCACACCAGACGAGCGAGACTACCCGGGCTCCCTCCGCGGGAGAATAACGTGCTCGGCGCACGTTATCCATACGCTTCCCTCCGCGGGAGAATAATGTGCTCGGCGCACGTTCTCCACGTGCTCCCCTCCGCGGGGACACGTCATCGGCCAACCGCCCACCTCCGAAAGAGCAGGTCAAACCCACTTTCCGGAGACCTAGGAGCGGTTGAACTAGGGCGAAGACCACGTCCTGGTCTTCACTACGCCACGTAAGCCCTAGCAGTCATTAGGGTTGGGCCTGGTCGTCTGGCCCACCTCGAATGACCGTTGGCCCAGCGCTGGGGTCTCTCTATAAATACCCTCTTCTTCAAGAGGGTCAGGTAACTCTTCTTGCCCCCCTTTTCTGTACTATTGCTTCCTCTCTGTCCAACTTCTTACTTGGGCGTCGGAGTGCTTTGCAGGTACACCCCTTCCTCGTTCTTACCTCGGCGAACAGAGAACCGTCCGGCGAAGCGTGGCCAGTCCGTGATCCCTCCTGATCAGGTCCGATCAGTGGCGCCGTCTGTGGGAACGGAAACTTCCCCGTTACTCCGAGCAGAAAAACCAAAAGTTTCACCAAACCTCCACGGTTATGGCCAGCCCACGCCGCGACGACACTCCGCTCGATCTCGCGCTCAACACTGCCACCAACGGGAAGCAGGTAGGAACGGCGCGCCTGAATGAAGCCGACGAAAGAGACGGGCAAACCGCCTCGCCATCGTCCGAGGAAAGGCCCCTGCACGCCGACCATCGCCCCCCGAGCCCGCCGGCATTCCACCCTGTTCCCATCCCGGCGGGAGCGGACCCCACGGTGGCCGCCCTCTTTGCAGCCATCAACCAGACGAACCAGCTGCTGTCCCAACAGAACGCTAGAATTGGAGCGTTGGAACGCGGCGGCTCCCCGAGGTACCCCCAGCGGGAAGACCAGAACGGAGGTTCGAGGAGCCCCTCACCTCGACCCAGGAACCGCCGACCGCGGTTGGAGAGACGCCGCCCCCAAGCGACACGGGAACGCACCAGATCCCCGGCAAGACACGGTCGCGGGAGGAACCAGAACGCCGCGGCGACCCCAACCAAGGAAACCCGAGGCGGGAGCACAGGCCTGAGATCGAGGGCCCGAAACCCGGGACACACCGCGACCGGCTCATCCCCCCTGAGATCCCCGGCGCACAGCGACGAGGATGACTACCGCACCCCACTATCCCGGGAGATCATGGCGGCCCCTATACCCCAAGGAATGGAGAAGCCACCGACGCTGTCAACGTACGACGGCACCTCCGACCCGGACGATCATCTGGAAGACATCGAGGCCATGCTCGACTACCGCAATGTCCGGGGAGCTATCAAATGCAGACTCTTCCCGACGACTCTGAGGAAAGGCGCTATGACCTGGTACAAAAGCCTGGAGCCCGAATCAGTTACATCGTGGAGGGTCTTGAAGGACCTATTCTCCAAACACTTCACAGCGTCCCGGCGTCACCCGAAGACGGAAGCAGTCCTCGGGGCGATCATCCAAGGCCCCGACGAACCCCTCCGGAAATACATCGAAAGATTTACTCGGGAAGCCGTACAGGTGACGACTTCCGACGAAATGAAACGCTACTTAATGGAGCAAGGCCTGCGCCATGACTCCAAATTCTACGAGGCCGTGGGCATACACCGGCCCACGTCCCTCCAAGACTTCCTCGACAGGGCCGCCCACTACATCCGGTTCGAGGAAACACAAGCGGCCAACTCCGCCCGCGACACCCGAGACAGAGAAGCCCCCCGCGGGCACCGAGACGACGGAGCTTCGAGCCACCGGCGAGGAGGGGACCGCCGTCGGGACGACCGCCACCGCGAACCCCGCGAACAGCGCGAGTCGCGCGGCCCGGCAGGAAGGTTCACCGAGTACACCGCCTTGGTCGCTTCCCGCGAACGCATACTGGCCGAATGCGCTAAAACCGAGTTTGTGCAGGGAGGTGTCCGTTTTCCACGACCAACGCCGCCCAAACCCAACGTGGACAAGTCAAAGTACTGCCGGTTCCACAGGACCCACGGGCATGTAACGGAAGACTGCATCCATCTCAAAGATGCGATCGAAATCCTAATCAAAGATGGGCACTTAAAGCGATACACCCGGGGAGGTGAACCACCCAGATCGGAGGCCCCGGAGGCAAAGAAAATCGAGGAGCTCCCCTGCCCAGAAGACGGTGAGAGACTCCAGGTCGCGCTGTGCGTCAGCCGCCCCGAGGACTGGTTCGCAAGCAGAGGACTCGGCATCCCCGAAGCACCCAGCTTAGTCGGCGAGCCAATCCGACCAACCAGCCGATGGGAATACTTCCCCAGAGCCATGGTCATCTCTGATGGCGCTACGAGGAGTCTGTCCATAGGATCTGTGAAAAGGAAATTCGACGAACTCATCGCGGGCAACTCCGGTAAGATGAGCACGCTCGACAGATTCCGAGGCCGCTCCAACCCGATCACGTTCTACCTCGAGGAACTACCCGGGGGATCTCCCAATTCCAACATACCCTTGCTCATACGCGCACGTATGGCAAACTTCGACGTCAGGCGCCTCCTCGTCGACGGAGGGAGCTCGGTTGACATAATGTACTCACATTTGTTCACGACTCTCCAGCTCAGCGAGTCCAACCTCTCCCCCTACGTAGGCTCCGACCTCCAGGGGTTCAACGGGACGACGACAAGACCCTGGGGATACGTGGAACTGAAAGTCACCTTTGGGGAAGAGGAAACGGCCAGAGACATCAGCATCCGCTTCTTAGTCATCGAATGCCCGTCCCTGTATAACTGCATCCTGGGCAGGACAACGATAGCAGAGCTCACCGCGGTACCCTCCACCGCCCACCTGAAGATGAAATATTACACGAGAAGGGGAGCCGTGGTCACCCTCAACGGCGACATCGAAGCTGCCCGAAGGTGTTTTGAAGCCGCACTGAAAGGCTTCGACTCCATCGCTCCACCGACCAAAAAGAAAGCACCGAGCGCTACGCCAAAGGACAAACCAACAGAGCTGGTCGGATCAGTTGAGCTCGACAGTCGCTTCACCGACGAGCTCGACAATAAAAAGACTGACGCGGCCAACGAGCATCCAGCGCGCCCCATCCCGGATGGCGATTTCGAGCTCATTCCCCTCGGGGACGACACGACCAGAACCGTAAGGGTAGGCGCAGGACTCCCCGACCTCGCGAAACGACAGCTCCAAGCCTGCCTCCGCGAGAATGCCGACCTCTTCGCCTGGAGCGCCGCGGAAATGCCGGGACTCGACCCTGAGGTCGCCTGCCACCAGCTGTCCATCAGCCCGACCGCAAAGGCCGTGGTGCAACGCCGTCGCCGCCAGTCTCCAGAAAAATCGGCAGCAGCCGAACAAGCTGTAAAAGACCTCTTAGAGGCAAATTTTATTTCGGAAGCCCGGTATTCCACCTGGCTGTCCAACGTTGTACTTGTTAAAAAGAATAATGGAAAATGGCGCATGTGTGTTGACTACACTGACCTCAACCGGGCATGTCCTAAGGACGCCTACCCCCTCCCCAACATCGACAAGCTCGTCGACAACTCGGCGGGCTTCAAACTCTTGTCCTTCATGGACGCATACTCGGGATACAATCAGATCCCGATGGCCGAACACGACAAACAGGCCACGGCCTTCATGACAGCATCGGGCAATTACTATTACAACGTAATGCCTTTCGGCCTCAAAAACGCCGGGGCCACGTACCAACGGATGATGAACCGCGTCTTCCACAAGGAGATCGGAGACATGCTCGAAGTCTATATGGACGACATGATCGTCAAATCCGGCGCGGAAGACGACCATGCGGCACATCTCCAGAAGGTCTTCAAGACCGCGAGATCATGTCGCATGCGCTTTAACCCGGAGAAATGCACTTTCGGCGTCTGCGCCGGTAAATTCCTCGGCTACTACTTGACCGAACGGGGGATCGAAGCCAACCCGGACAAGTGCCACGCCTTCTCCAACATAACCACGCCGACCACGAAGCGTGCCATCCAGTCCCTCAACGGCGTACTAGCCTCCCTCTCACGATTCATCGCGAGATCGGCCCAACACGCCCTCCCGTTCTTCAAACTGCTCAGGAAGGAGACCAAGTTCGAATGGACGGACGAATGTGAGAGAGCCCTTCGCCACCTCAAACGCGTCCTCTCCGAACCACCAGTACTGACGCACCCCGCGACGGGCGAAACCCTGTACTTATATCTGGCCGTCTCTAACGAAGCCGTCAGCGCCGTCCTCGTGAGCGAAGCCGGGGAAGGACAAAAGCCCATTTATTTTACTAGTAAAGCCCTCCACGGCCCGGAGGCCCGATACCAGCTGATCGAGAAAGTCGCCCTGGCCCTCGTTACAGCGGCACGCCGACTCCGGCATTATTTTCTAGCACACACCATCGTGCTCCGCACCGACCAACCCCTCCGCCAGCTACTCAGCCGCCCAGACATGGCTGGGCGCATGCTGAAATGGTCGCTAGAGCTCTCCGAGTTCGACATCACATACGAGAGCCGGCACGCCATCAAGGCTCAAGCGTTGGCTGACTTCGTAGCCGAGATGACCACGCCCCCCGACCCGCCCACCAGGAACCACCTCTGGACCATCTTTGTGGACGGCTCCTCCAACTCTACGGGGAGCGGCGCCGGCATCGTCCTCGACAACGACGAGGGTACGGTCATCGAAGTCTCCCTCACGCTAGCTTTCCCAACGACCAACAACCAAGCCGAATACGAAGCATTTCTCGCCGGCCTTCGCCTAGCATCCGACCTGGGAGCCAGGGACATCCGAATCTACACGGATTCCCAGCTGGTCGCTTCGCAAGTCCGAGGTGAATACCAAGCAAAAAACGACACCCTCGCCGGATACCTCGCGCTCATCAGTGACAAACTAAGAGGGTTCGACTCAGCAGAAATTCAACACGTTCCTCGGGAGCAGAACACCCGCGCCGACATCCTCTCCAAACTAGCAAGCACCAAGAAACGAGGCGGTCACAAATCGGTCATTCAAGAAATCTTGTCCCAACCAAGTACCAGCCCGACCACCACACCCCTCGACATCAACGCCATTGGAGACGCGGACTGCTGGATGACCCCCCTCCACACCTATCTCAGCACCGGCCGTCTGCCGACCAGCTCTAGCGAGGCCAACGCAACGAAACGACGGGCCTGCTCGTACGTCCTCCTCGAGGGACGACTGTACCGCCGAGGCTTCGCAATCCCACTCCTCAAATGCATAGACAAATCCCAGAGTACGGCCGTTCTAGAAGAAATCCACGAAGGTATCAACGCGCAGCACCTCGGGGGCAGATCCCTAGCGCGCAAGGCCCTACGCGCGGGCTACTACTGGCCGTCAATGCAATCCGACGCGAAAGAACATGTCAAACGGTGCGACAAGTGTCAACGACACGGAGACATGCACCTGGCCCCGCCAACCGACCTCACATCCCTCTCATCTCCGTGGCCATTCGCCTGGTGGGGGCTGGATATCCTCGGACCCTTCCCCCTCGGTTCATACCAGAACAAGTACCTCATCGTGGGAGTCGACTACTTCACCAAGTGGGTCGAGGCTGAAGCTCTGGCCAAAATCACCGCCCACAACATTCTCCGATTCTACAAACGCAACATCCTCGCCAGGTTCGGGGTACCACTCGCCATCGTCACCGACAACGGTACACAATTTACAGACAAAAACTTCCGCGACTTCGTCACCAACCTCGGGACCAAACATCACTTCGCCTCGGTCGAACACCCTCAGACGAACGGCCAGGCGGAGTCGGCAAACAGAGTTATACTCAGAGGACTCAGACGACGCCTCGGAGACGCCAAACGAGCATGGGTCGAAGAACTCCACAGCGTCCTCTGGGCATACCGTACTACTCCTCACTCAACTACAGGGGAGACCCCATTTCGCCTCACGTACGGAACCGAGGCCGTAATACCGGTCGAAATCCGCGAACCGTCCAGACGAACGGAAGCTCCCCTAGACACCGACGACAACGACGGCTCCCTCCGAGAAGAGCTCGACCTCGTCGAAGAAATCCGCGCAGGAGCAGCCCTCCGGGAAGCCCGGCTGAAGCAACAAGTAGCACTTCGCCATAACCACAAAGTCATAAAACGCGATTTTCAAACTGGAGACTTAGTTCTACGCAGAAATCAAAAGGACTCCCACGAGGGCAAACTGGCGGCGAACTGGGAAGGCCCATACCGAGTCCGGGACAAAACGGAACACGGGGCCTATTACCTCGAAAACCTGCACGGTGAACAACTAGCCCGACCATGGAACGCCGCGAAGCTTAAGCGGTACTACAGTTAACACATTGCCCGCGACGACCAATCGTCCCGGCCACTGGGGGGGCGACATGGTACCACCGCACACCCCCGCGTCCACCAACGACCAAAGAAAGCAAGCCCTGCCTCTCGTGTGCGCGGGCAGAAGGCCTTGCTCGGCAGGGAATACCTCGACCGAGGCCCCTCGCCGCCGTACCAAAACAGGCAGGACACCCAGCTCGCGATGGGCCGTCCACGCCCCGGGGAAAACTACCCCCGAAAAGGCCCGGCTACATCCCCGGCCAAACCGGCCAGTCCCCTACACTACCGGTAACAAATTGTCGAGCTAAACACACCGAGCGAACACTTAGAAAATCTACAAGAAATGTCATACACATCAAAGGCATTCGAACAAATACGAAAAACGAGCATAAAACAACATGCAAACAACGAGCGCACACTTAGAAAATCCATGATAAATATATTTAACAAAAGCGGGCACCAGCCCAGTAGTCAATAGTACAAAAACGAGCACGCAGGCCCAAAGCAAAAGATAAACACCGGCACGCAGGCCACAAAACAACGAGCACGCAGGCCCGGCAACCTACACTTCCTCATCAGCTCGGTCAGCAGCCACGGTTTCCTCGTCGGGGATAACGAAATAAGGATCGATCACCCTTCCATCAACGATCTCGTGGTACGGCCCTATCCCGTCCACGACCAGCTCGACACCAGGGTTGGCGACCTGAATCTGCTCGACCGCATTCTTGAACCCGACCTCAACGGCTTCCAGACAATCGCTCTCCAACACCCGGATACGGGCGATCAAGTCAGCACGGGTGATTAAACGCCGATCCCCCTCAGTCTCGTCCTCGGCCGGACGAACAGCGCTGTCCAGAACCTCAGTACGGACCTTCAGCGCCTGCACCTCGGCCGTCGCCGTCCCCAGCTTCTCTTCCAGCGAACTCACTTTCCCCTCAGCACCCTCTGCTCGTTTCCGCTCCTCAGCAACGTCCTTCTGGCTCCTCTCCAACTCCTCGGTGAGCTTGGCCAACCGCGACTGCGTAAAGGTGAGATCCCCTTGCAGGTTGGACAGCTCAGCAGCAGAGCAGCCCTCCTCGTTCAGCACGAGAGCCGTCGTAAACGTCCGCATCATCGCGGCCAAGTCCTCAGCCAGGACACGCCGACGGGCCTCCCGATCAGCCTGGCGAACAGCCTTCACCTCCCCGGCGGAAACGGTGGGGGAACGGGCACCATGAAAATACCCCGGGTGCTGGTGGCAGGGAGGGACGACATAACCTTCCTCGACGGCGCCGACCGTCAGATCCACCACCCGAGGCTCCTCGGACCTCTGCCTCTTCGACACTCCTTGGGACACAGGGGATTGGCTCTCTTGAGGCGACGAGGACGAAGTTTGGCCCCCCCTGCGTCGCGACCTCCTGACTGACCAGCTGACTCACCCTCGTCCTCGGGACCCCGGCACTCCTGGCAGCACGCAACTGCTTCACCCGCTCGTCGACAGTAGACATGTTCGCTGCAAAAACAAAGAAATAGGTTAGCGACGATCAAAAACCCCGACAACGAGGGAAAACGAAACATCCCTACCTAGATAATCTAGAGCGGCCGCCCCGGTCGCACAGCCGAGCAAAGTCTTAGTATTTATCAAACGCTTTTTAGTGCGTACGTTCCCCTGGGCATCGAGGATGTACCGACCGTCGGGCGTCACCAGCTTCGACGGGGGAAGTGACCGCACAAAGGCAATTATTTTCAGATAAGCGGCCATGTCCTTCTCCTCGAGGGTTCCCGCCCGGACGATATACCTATCCGTCCCTCGACTGAAATGCTCCGAGGTCCACAGCAGATGTATCTTGGGAAGCCACGCTCGGAACCACTGGCCATCTACCGTGCGCTCGCCCTCGTCAAAGAGAGTGTCCGAGCCGTGCTGCGTGATCGGCTTGACGAGGTAGAACCGACCCTTGAAGTCTTTGACAGAATCACTGTACGCTTTAAAAATTTTGGTCGATTGTTTGAAAGAGACCCATCCGTGACGACCTCGCACCGTCTGCCGCTGCAAATGAAAGATGCGAAAGAACAACGGCACCGTCGGCTCCACCGAGAGGTAGAAACACACCACCTCGAAAGCCCGGATGAAAGCCAGAGCGTTCGGGTGCAGCTGAGACGGGGCAAGACGCAGCCAGTCAAATATCCCCAGATGGAAGGCAGAGAACGGCAACCGGAGCCGAGCTTCTTTAAAATAAAATTCGTACATCGGGAACATCTTCCGCCCATAGCGCGAGCAGATCCGATGGTGCGCTTTCGGGCGATACACCTGCCAGTGTTGCGTTTCTCCTAGCGGCGTGTCCTCGACCGTGGCGTACACGTCGGACGGGTCGACCACAAAACAAGAAGGGATGGTAAGTGGCTCCTCGGCCGCCCACTCCTCGGGCAAGGAGACGCGCCCGTCGTCATACTCCGGGACCTCGGGTTCATCATCTTCAACCATTATCCCCGGCACCAGAGCCGACATCTACACCTGAAAGCAGAGGACCTCGGTGAATTCGATAGCCAGGATCAAATCCACCCTTCCACCGCAAGTCAAGTGAAAGGGCGACAAAGGCCGAGGGGCGGCGGGCAGGCATTCGCTCCCCGCCTACCCTCCTCGGGGATCGAAGAACGACCCCTCAGCCCTTCGGGGCGGCCGTCGGAGAAGATACTTCTCCCCGGGGCAGTCATCAGAGAAAGCCCCCGTCCTCGGGGCATTCATCGGAGAAAAGCCCCCGTCCTCGGGGCATTCATCAGAAAAAGCTCCTGTCCCCGGGGCATTCATCGGAACTAGCCTACCGTCCCCGGGACATTCATCGGAAAACTCGCCAGACGCGGCGGAACTCGCATCCCTCCTCGGGGCGCCCATCGCGCCCCGACCACACGTCCCAGTCAGACGACGAAAATAAAAGAGAGGGAGAAGAGGAACTCACTTGTAACGGCGGCGGACGGAAGAAAAAGCGAATGGCACGGCGTTGATCGGCGGCGAACGGCGGACGGGCAGAGACGATGAAAGATCAACAGGGAGAAAAGTAGCAGAATGAGCGGGGACCGCCATATTTATAACCCGGCGCGAGGCTCGAAGCGACCCTAGGCTCATTAATGACATAGGTTAGCCGCCCCTACGACCGCTCAACGCAAGACACGTGGAAGCAGCCTGACAGTCGCGTCTCTCCATCTGCCTCCTCCCCGTCCTACCGACGACCGGAGCCCTTCGCACGAGTCCCCCGCTCCAGACATGACGACCTTAAGTCCTCGCTCTTCCCCAGAGCTTCGACTTGGGGGGCTCCTGTTCCGGTGTGGGCCTCACCTCGGCAGGCCCAATACCAAATACGGCCCAACAGGCGAACTGGGCACACCTGGCACACGCCCCTTCGGACGAGCAGGACCGTCCGCCGGGCACAAGCCATCACGCCGCATCCCCTTCGTCGCCCGTCACACCAGACGAGCGAGACTACCCGGGCTCCCTCCGCGGGAGAATAACGTGCTCGGCGCACGTTATCCATACGCTTCCCTCCGCGGGAGAATAATGTGCTCGGCGCACGTTCTCCACGTGCTCCCCTCCGCGGGGACACGTCATCGGCCAACCGCCCACCTCCGAAAGAGCAGGTCAAACCCACTTTCCGGAGACCTAGGAGCGGTTGAACTAGGGCGAAGACCACGTCCTGGTCTTCACTACGCCACGTAAGCCCTAGCAGTCATTAGGGTTGGGCCTGGTCGTCTGGCCCACCTCGAATGACCGTTGGCCCAGCGCTGGGGTCTCTCTATAAATACCCTCTTCTTCAAGAGGGTCAGGTAACTCTTCTTGCCCCCCTTTTCTGTACTATTGCTTCCTCTCTGTCCAACTTCTTACTTGGGCGTCGGAGTGCTTTGCAGGTACACCCCTTCCTCGTTCTTACCTCGGCGAACAGAGAACCGTCCGGCGAAGCGTGGCCAGTCCGTGATCCCTCCTGATCAGGTCCGATCAAGTAGATAGAGGAATGAATATGTGAATAGAGGTATAAAAATAACGGTAAATATTTAGAAAAATAATTTTAAATGATTCTTTAGTAATTTGAATGAAAAAATGATTTTGGACGTATTTTTGTGTGAGCAAAAGGCAAGACACTTATTATGAATATGATAGATTAATTAATTTTCTTTCATGAAAGTTTGATTTGTTAAAACCATACTAATTATCTTAAAAATTGATATAAAAATCAACTCTTAATTCAAATAATTAAAACATATGCCTATGTATTTATCGATAAATGTAATAAAAACATACCATCAAATCACAATTACAAATATTTCTATTGAATAATTTTTAAATGTTCTTTGTAAATATATGTGGTTTCGTGGTGTAGTTGGTTATCACGTCAGTCTAACACATTGAAGGTCCCTAGTTCGAGCCCCTGGGCGAAGCCAAGATGTTTATTTTTTTCTTTAAGGTTTTTATAATATGAATAACAAAACTTATGAAAATAATCTATAACAATATATAAAGCCAATAGTTTTTTTTGTTGTAGCTTTTTGTTTTCCAATTTTGTCTAATAATTCACACTATTATTCCATTTAACACCCTTTACAAAAATCAACTACATACACGGTTAAAAAACTTCTACCATCTCATATTTTAATTTTTTTTATATTAAAATTACTGTAAAAAAACTTGCAGTATTAAAAGACCATAGAAAATGTATCATTGAGTAAAAACTATTTTACGGTTATATCAAAATAATAACTTCTCATTCCCATTTAACTCATTTATTTAAGACTAGCGTTCAATTTTTTAATGCGCACAACATAGAAAAATAAACATGTGTATATTTTGTATGAAGTTTTTATCATACTTAGGATTAAAATTAATGTTTTTAGATATCCTCGAGTAGTCTTAAAATGTGCACATGTTTTTTTTGTGCGCATATGTTATGGGCAAATCTCTCATTTATCGGAAGAGTCTATATAGTATAACCTTCAAAGGGAGAAAAGTTTTCCTTTTGGTTATTGTTATCTCATGTCAAAGGTCCAATTAATTGGAAATATCTTCTTACAAATAATGACAATTCGTTTAATACATTTAAAATATCAGTTGAGGATAAATGATTTCTAAAGACTGATCATAATATCCTTGATTGTTTGATTGAGACTACGGCTCTTCAAATGCCATATGCTTTAAGGAGGTAATTCGTGACAAAACTAATATTTTGTGAACCTAGCCCTATATCAATCAAAGTATGCTTAATTTTAATAACTTTTTCTAATCAAAAAAATCGCCTATATATTTTATTATTATTCTAAAACGTGTAAGATATCAAAATTATTTGTTGAAAAATTTACAATTACTTTGAATATTCATAATGCAGATTTAAATTAGCATAAACATCATTAAAATAAATAAACACATTTTCAACATATTAGAGGCAATGGTGACATCAAACATACAAATTCTAACTATAAGCATCAAGCCAATATTTAAAATAAGTGATTTACTTTGATTCGATAACTAAATTTTATAACTAATTTTTAATGGGTAGTTGAAATGGAATTGGAGGCCATATTTATTTATTTAATAAAAACAAAAAATATTTTATTAATTTATAAATTGTTATAAAGATATATATATATATATATATATATATATATATATATATATATATATATATATATATATATATATATATATATATATATATATATATATATATATATATATATATATATATATATATATATATATATATATATATATATATATATATATATATATATATATATATATATATATATATATATATATATATATATAGAATAATTATTGCAAACACATGATTGTGGAAACTTAGAAAGAAAATCAACACCTTAAAACAAATTTTAAAATTTTGTAGACCAATAAGTACACAATTAATCTCCACTAATATATATATATATATATATATATATATATATATATATATATATATATATATATATATATATATATATATATATATATATATATATATATATATATATATATATATATATATATATATATATATATATATATATATATATATATATATATATATATATATATATATATATATATATATATATATATATATATATATATATATATATATATATATATATATATATACATATATATATATATATATATACATATATATATATATATATATATATATATATATATATATATATATATATATATATATATATATATATTTATGGAGTGAAATAAGATGTCAAGTGTTCCGTTACAATTATTTTTTGGCAAAATAATTTGTAACGCCTAGCCAGTTCTGTATCTTTTAAACTCTCTCATTTTTCTTGAATATACAAAGATGAAAGCAAACAAAAAATATGATAAATAAATAATTGAATAGTATTTTACATGAACAAATTGGTTTTAGGGTGAGTGTCTCACCCAACTTGAAAAATTATGTCACTACATTTAGAAAAGTATCTTATGACCCTGACTTTTCCAGAATTGTGCCATTAGCTTGTCTACATGGTAGCATTTCTATGTGATAGCATTCCCATTATTGTTTCGGATATATGTGTTCCCTCACTTCCTTCTTATATAACACTTTCCATTTTACTTACAATCCAAATAAACTTAAACTCATTTTTATCTTCACCCTATTTTCAACATTTGATCACAGTTCATTCTTTTTCTCTCATTTCCTTAACCTCTCTCCTCTTTATGACAAATCAATAATAATAATAAAATTGAAAAGATACAAAATCAAATTTAAAAAGGATTGTTGGGGAAATTTCTCTACATAGACAACTTTCTCTTTGACTCTTTCTCTCTCGACTTGAATAGCATTCACAGTCACAAAAATTGTACATAATAAAAAGAATAAGTCATTAAATTAAAAGTACAAAAACATAAGACATATTCGAAACTAAATGGAACAAACATATACAAATTTCAACATCAAAACAATCAATTAAAATACCCTGACATAAGAAGAACGAAAGTTATGATAGAGATTGCAACCATAATATAGAAGACAAAAATAAGAGATGTGAGAAGAATTGGAAGTTCCATAAACCTTTGCAATATGAGCGCTCTTATAAATTTTCATTTGTAAAAACTGGTTATGTTTAATCCAGAGAGAAAATTGTCCATTGGATCTTTGTTTTGCTTTATGACATTTATATGTTCTTATCTTTCTATTTTTTATAACTTTCAGATAGTTATTGTATGTCTATCTCTTCCACAATAATCTTTTGGTGATTATTGTATGTGGAAGTTACTTAAACTAATTCTTTGAATTGTAAAATATAGTATGTTGATTGATTAGAAATATGCTTCATCTCTCTTCAAGAATAAAAAGATCATTGATCAAAATTAAATAAATGAAAAAATTATAGAATGAAAAAAAAATTTAATAGTATATTGATTGAGAAAGAGATGGAACTTAAAAAAAAGAAATAGAAGATGTAGTTGATTATCACATCAGTCTAACACACTGAAGGTCCCCAATTCGAGCCTGGGCGAAGCCAAGATGTTTAACTTTTTCTTTAAGGTTTTTATAATATGAACAACAAAACTTATGAAAATAATCTATAACAATATATAAAGCCAACACTTTTTATTGGTGTAGCTTTTTATTTTCCAATTTTGTCCAATAATTCACACTATTATTCCATTTAACACCCTTTACAAAAATCAACTACATAGACGGTTAAAAAACTTCTACCATCTCACATTTTAATTTTTTTATATTAAAATTACTTTAAAAAACTTGCAGTATCAAAAGGTCATAGAAAATGTATCAATGAGTAAAAACTATTTTACGGTTATATCAAAATAATAACTTCCCATTCCCATTTAACCCATTTATCTATAACTATATATAAAGGGGATACAAGTTTTGGTGTGGCTTATTTTTGTTCCAAAATTACCCTTATTTAATTGTAATATTTCCATAATTCTCTATGCAGTTTGTTTTAATTACAACCATGTGTGAGCAAGAATCTCAACCGCTCAACCAAAATAAAAACTGCTGTACACAGACATTCAATAGCAAAATAAAAGTAATTACAAAACATGGTAGAGCATCCTGAATAACAATGGACTAGACTCTTATGGTTTTTTGTTCTTTTTTTATCTACATATTATCCTTTCCTTTCTCCATCCCTCTAATCTATTTTTTCATGTTTTCACTTTTTAATTTTCTTTTAGATATGTTCTTAAACATGATAAGGTCAAAATATATAAATCAATTAATATTTTCACTTTTGCATATGTTCATGTATGTTTTATTGGTTTATTCAATTTAGTTTAATTTTGTTTTGTTCTAATGTGTAGCTTTTGATTTTAGTGTCTGAGTAAAAATACATTGCTCTAACTTTACAGGTTTTGATGAGATTGTCATATTTATGTGACTAATAATTTAAGAATCATATATATTTTCACCATTTTAGTGTTAATTTAGGAAATCATATATATTTTCACCATTTTAGCGTTAATTTAAGAATCATACATATTTTCACCGTTTTCACAATTACTCAGTTTCTTTCTTGGTCAATCTCTATCTTTTCTCCTTCTGCATTTTTCTTTCAGTTTTCACAATTACTCAATGTCAATCTCTGTTTTGGTTAGTTTTATGCATTTTCATTTTGTAGGATAACCGGATAATGTCACAATAAAACCATGGCAAAGATCAAAAAGATTGATGATTAATTTTTGGACATTAGTGAAGGTGATCTTTGTTTTGGTGAACATGGTAATATATTTTGATAAGTTAGCATGCATTAAATAGTATTAGAATTGACCATTAAAATCTTTTTATGCAATTGAATGCATTTTTCTAATATTTTTTTTTTAATTTTCCTTATAAATTGTAACTGCTTCTAACATTCTTAACGATTGAAACTTAAACTACATAACTCTACCATTTCAGGTGCACGACATTTGTTTCCATGTCTTTCATTTCCAAACCCATGATAATAGTAACTTAATGCCACTGTAAATCATTTTTGGATGTTTGGATGCTATATATATTTTTTCAATTTCACATCAACGGAAGGCATAGATTATATATTCTACATTGTTCAAATTATTTGTGCTTTTCTTCTCCACACATGTAAGTCATGTTTGTTTATCTATAGATTAGGTGTGGTCTGTGTCAATTTGGATGCTATATTCACCGAAGTATGATATGAGAACTAACCATTTACATTGATGTCTATGAGGTGAATTAAATTTAATTGAATTGCGTTGCAGAGAATAGTTTTGATTTGATATTACAGGAAGTGATTGAAGAAGAAAATTTATGAGAAATCATCTTATGATGATATATCGGTTTTCGATGAATTATTTTTGCAATGATAGTTCATGGATACCTAATTTAACCACAATATCAATGGAAAAATGTTTTTAAAAAATGTAATATAGAGATAGTTTATTATATTTGTTGCATTAAATTATGTGTCTACAATATACACAAAATAAAAGGAGTTGAAAAAAGAAAGTATGCTTTTGTTATCCTTAATCGTAGTTATTAAGAAAAAAGGTAAGCTTTTGCTTGCTACCCTTAACAATAGTAGTAGTTGCTCTGACTTCTTTCTTTTTTATTCTCTAAATTATTCTTAAATAAATTTGTTGAATAAAAAATAAGCAATCAGTATGTTTTGTATTATATAAAAAAAAAAAACAAAGGTAAATCATCTGAGAAGAGAGCGAAAACTTAGAAAATGTTAGAAACTTTCTTATTCTTGCTCAGTAGACAATAATATTTTTATAGTTTAATTATCATCATTTGTCTTTATGCTATATTATTATTAGTTTTTAAAACTTCTATTATTTTTACTGTACTTTTTATTCTACTAATTATTATTACTTTCGTTTTTTTAATTCTTTTCTATTCCCTTCTTATTTCTTTTTTTTCCTGAATTTTTTTTTTAATCAAGAAATTTTGGCATTAATTCAAAAAACCATACAAACCAAGGCGATCAAATGATCCAGCCCATAAAACAATCAAACTACCTTAAGGCAAAATAAACCTAGCTATACGTGGTCTAAGCTTTGGACTAGTCCACCCTCTATACATTATATTGTAAATAATTCTATCAAGGCAATTCCTATTATCAGTTCTATGATTAAAACAGGCTTCGTTTCTATAAAGCCAGATCTCATGAGGAGTTTCTATAAGGGCAAGCCTAACCAGATTAGATTGCCCGCCTTTCCCACCATAATTGCTCAGAGCCCATTGCATTTCCTCTTGCCATCTTTTTGGAGTGTGTTGAATGCCCAACCACTGAAGAATACCACTCCATATTTGCTTCAATTCCACACAACAAAAAAAAAGTGATCAATGGTTTCCTCTTCATTGCAAAAAGCACATTTGTTATTGTTGATCATGCCAAATCTGAACAGTCTTGACTTGGTTGCTAGCTTTCCATGACAGATCGTCCAGAGAGTAATAATTGCCCGGGGTCTAGCTCTATTATGAAGGATTAATTTGGCCCATGGAACATTAGGAGTAATAGGTCGGAGGCTTTGATACACTTTCCTCCCATGGAATTTACCCATCTGCAGCATAGCATCCCATGTACTCTGTATGGTCATTAGCTTGTCCCTTTGTATTAGAATCGCTTTGAAAATTCCAGACTCAGATCCCTTATATGTTGTGAAGAAGTTGTTTATATTGTTGAATTCAATTTTTTTTTACCCTCTATCTATTATTTTTTTTAAAATTTTTTTTTACTATTGTGTATTTCAATTCTTTTGTTTTGTCTTTCTTGTTAATTATATATTTTTATAGTTTATATAATAATGAGGAAAAGAGGGATATTTACAGATTCTTTAGGAATTTAAGAATTGTGATGCAATTTTCATGAAGTTGAATTTAAAATTTGGGATTTCCTTTCATTTATGAGATTAAAATTAGTTTAATTGTGTTAGAATAGAAAAAGAAGTTTAAGATATGAGGTGATCATTAGTACAAAATAATAACCATCATCATATAATAAAGATTAAAAAATAAGTCATTTATGTTGTTGTGAATCGGATACCTTTAAACAAAGTATAAACGGTTTCTTTCTTATCAAGAAACACACAAGGGTTGGGGTTAATAAAGAAGACAAGGTAAAACAACAAGGAACAATAAGAATTGGTTATTAAACTGCTATTCTTTCCTTTCTCTTAGAACAAGATTACAAGTATACAAGAATAACAAAATAACCTCTCTCCCTTTAAATTAGGATTTTATCTTCCTATTTTTCCTTATCCCAAGATTGAGAAACTAGCATCCTATTTATAATAAAATAGCACACTAACCTAATGGGCTTTTTAACAATTACCCATTACAAGCTAACTTAGGGTACAAGCTAACTTAAACAATTGGGCTTACAAGCAAGGCCCAATTCAACATGCTAACAACCCTAGCAATATTTACTAATGCATGTTAGAACAAACTTCGACTACAACACGCATTACTTGTGAACAGACTTCGACAACACTAGAGTTCGATCCAACATCTCACAAATCTCCACCTTGGATCTAACTCTATAACATCAAGAAACTAGCTTTCTTCATGCAGCTTTATTAACTGCATACAGTGGAAAACTTGCAATTGGGCAACGTCTTTTCTTTTTCCGTTAACGTAGCGTCCATGGCTGCCTCACCCTTCAACGCTTCCAAACAACCCTGCTGAACCAATAGGGCTTTCATCTTCAAGCGCCACAGACCGAAGTCGTTCACTCCGGTGAACTTTTCAATCTCATACTTTGTTGAAGGCATCTTTTTCACGCTCACCGCACCAATTTGTTATGAATCGAATACCTTTAAACAAAGTATAAACGGTTTCTTTCTTATCAAGAAACACACAAGGGTTGGGGTTAATAAAGAAGACAAGGTAAAACAACAAGGAACAACAAGAATTGGTTATTAAACTGCTATTCTTTCATTTCTCTTAGAACAAGATTACAAGTATACAAGAATAAAAAATAGCCTCTCTCCCTTTAAATTAGGATTTTATCTTCCTATTTTTCCTTATCCCAAGATTGAGAAACTAGCATCCTATTTATAATAAAATAGCACACTAACCTAATGGGCTTTTTAACAATTACCCATTACAAGCTAACTTAAACAATTGGGCTTACAAGCAAGGCCCAATTCAACATACTAACAACCCTAGCAATATTGACTAATGCATGTTAGAACAAACTTCGACTACAACACGCATTACTTGCGAACAGACTTCGACAACACTAGAGTTCGATCCAACATCTCACATATGTGTTAGTCATAACTACAAAATAATGACAATGATGCATTGTAGTAATAGTTTTTTTATAACAATCCTTTTTTTTTTCTTTAACAATTATATTAAAGTATTTATTGACAAGATTGAAATAGTATAAAGATAAAGACTAGGATTTTTTTAACCAAATCATCATTCACTAAAGACTGAAATAGTATATTTAATAGTGCATTGATAAAAGGATGTATGAATAATTAATTCAAATCTTTACAAGATAAAAAAATATTATATTAAACTAATTACTATTAATTTCACTATTTTTTTCCTCTAAAAAAAATCTAATACGAGAGTCTTACATTTTTTATTTAATATGCAAAACAATGGCATGAAAAAGAAACTTCTTAGAATAAAGATTTAATGTTCGGTCTTCCTATTAAAGAACGTTATTGATTATACAGTATAAATAGTACTTTGTATTATTCAGTTATTTAATATAATTTAGAATAACTTTGTTTATCATTTTCAAAGATATTATTAGCATGTTTAGACAACATATTTTTTTTATCTAACTTTTATTTTAATTCGGTATGTTTAAAATAATAGTAGCATTAATATATAGTTAATTCACTAAAGTATTTTTAGTATATATACATTTATCATTCTGATTTTAAGACTGCTTGAGGGTATTTAAAAACATTATTTTTAATTAATCTTAAGTATGATAAAAACTTCATACAAAATATATACACGTTTATTTTTCTATGTTATGCGCATTAAAAAAAAGCGGACAAACGGGCACAGGAGTGCCCGTCTAAACGCTGGTTTAAGAAGAATGAGAATGAAAGAGAGAAAGAAAAGAGAACTAAGATAAAGAAAAGAAAGATATTCAACTTCTATGTCATATTTAATCTAATTGTAGAAAACATTCATCAAGAACAAAAGAGAAAAGAGAGAAGAAAGTCGAGATAAATGGTGGACATGAGGATATTGGAAACTACTATTGATATTTGGTATGTTTGTAACAACTTCTCTAATTTTCTCTAATTTAACTTCAATTTTCTTTAATTTTGATTTCTTTTATGTAAGGTTATCTCCAGTAACATGACAAAATTGGGAAAAATACATGGAGTTGTTCAATTGCGTGAAGTTAGAAGAATTGGGTGTTGTGATATGTTGGATCGAACTCTAGTATAGTCGAAGTCTGTTCGCGAGTAATGCGTGTTGTAGTCGAAGTCTGTTCGCGAGTAATGCATGTTGTAGTCAAAGTCTGTTCTAACATGCATTAGTAAATATTGCTAGGGTTGTTAGCATGTTGAATTGGGTCTTGCTTGTAAGCCCAATTGTTTAAGTTAGCTTGTATCCTAAGTTAGCTTGTAATGGGTAATTGTTAAAAAGCCCATTAGGTTAGTGTGCTATTTTATTATAAATAGGATGCTAGTTTCTCAATCTTGGAAAAAAAGGAAAAATAGGAAGATAAAATCCTAATTTCAAGGGAGAGAGGTTATTTTGTTATTCTTGTATACTTGTAATCTTGTTCTAAGAGAAAGGAAAGAATAGCAGTTTAATAACCAATCCTTGTTGTTCCTTGTTGTTTTACCTTGTCTTCTTTATTAACCCTAACCCTTGTAAGTTGCTTGATTATTAAGAAACTATTTATACTTTGTTTAAAGGTATCTGATTCACAACAAATTGGTGCGGTGAGCGTGGAAAAGATGCCTTCAACAAAGTATGAGATTGAAAAGTTCACCGGAGTGAACGACTTCGGTCTGTGGCGCTTGAAGATGAAAGCCCTGTTGGTTCAGCAGGGTTGTTTGGAAGCGTTGAAGGGTGAGGCAGCCATGGACGATGCGTTAACGGCAAAAGAAAAGACGAGCATGATCGAGAAAGCCCATAGCGCAATATTATTGAGCCTTGGTGATAAGGTTCTTCGACAGGTATCAAAGGAGACTACATCATTGGGATTATGGGTGAAACTTGAAAGTTTGTACATGACCAAATCTCTGGTGAATCGACTCTACCTGAAGCAAGCTTTATATTCATTCAAGATGAGTGAAGACAAAGTGTTGGATGAGCAGTTGGATATGTTCAACAATCTGATTCTTGATCTTGAAAATATTAATGTGAAGATCGATGATGAAGATCAAACACTGTTGATGTTGTGTGCTTTGCCCAGAACACATGCTCACTTCAAAGAAACTCTCTTGTATGGAAGGGAGCCCCTGACCTTTGAAGAAGTTCAATCAGTCTTGTATTCTAAGGACTTGAACGAACGAAAGGAGCATAAACCTTCGACGGTGGGTGAAGGTTTGGCCGTTAAAGGAAAATTCTTGCGAAAGGATGGTAAGTTCGACAAGAAGAAAGGTAAAAGTCAACAGAAGTCTTATAGTGGCGAAACATCTAGTATTCAATGTTATCACTGTAAGAAGGAGGGTCACATAAGAAAGGTGTGCCCTGAACGTCTGAAAGATCATGGAGGTAATGGCAATGCAGCCATTGTTCAAGATGACTTCGACTCATTTGATGTTCTTGTGGTTTCAAGTGGCGACTCGAGGAAAGAGTGGATTATGGATTCAGGTTGCACTTGGCACATGACTCAAAACAAAGATTTGTTCGAGGAGCTATGTGATCAAGATGGTGGATCTGTGCTGCTGGGAAACAACAAATCTTGCAAAATTGCAGGTATTGGATCTGTGAGATTCAAACTCCATGATGAGTCAATAAGGTTATTAACTGAAGTCAGGTACGTACCTGACTTGAAGAGAAATTTGATTTCTCTTGGTGAATTCGACAGAAAAGGATACATTTTTCAAGGAGAGAAAAGTATCCTAAGAGTCATGAAGGGGTCGAAGGAAGTCTTGAGAGGCATGAAGAAACAAGGCTTGTATACCCTTGAGGCTGAGGTTGTAAGTGGTTCGACAAATGTTGCATCCACGAAATCTATGTCGAAGACAGAATTATGGCACATGAGATTGGGCCATGTCAGCGAAAGAGGCCTGGTCGAATTGGGGAAGCAGAACCTGCTAGGAGGTGACAAAGTCGAAAAGTTGGAATTTTGTGAATCTTGTGTATTTGGTAAATCCTGTAGGGCGAAGTTTAACAAAGGCAAGCAAAGAACACATGGATCCCTGGATTACATTCATGCTGATCTTTGGGGGCCTGCAAGGAATCCTTCACACTCAGGTGCAAGGTATTTTTTATCCATCGTTGATGACTATTCCAGAAAGCTATGGGTATTCATTCAGAAGACGAAGGATGAAACTTTTGAGAATTTCAAAAGTTGGAAGATTCTAGTCGAAACTCAGACTAGCAGAAAGGTTAAGAGGTTGAGAACCGACAATGGCCTTGAATTCTGCAGCGAAGCTTTTGACAGTTACTGTGTTGGGTCTGGGATTGCAAGGCATAAGACTGTAGCAGGTACTCCTCAACAAAATGGCTTAGCTGAGAGATTCAATCGAACAATCCTTGAAAGGGTCAGATGCATGTTGGTTAGTGCTGGATTGAAGAAGGTGTTTTGGGCAGAAGCTGTTTCGACAGCAGCTTACCTAATAAATAGATGTCCCTCAACTGCCTTGGGAATGAAGACACCTGAAGAAGTTTGGTCGGGACATCCACCTAGTCTCGACAAACTGAGAGTATTTGGCTGTGTGGCCTATGCTCATATTAGGCAAGACAAGGTCGAACCTAGAGCTCTGAAATGCATGTTCATGGGATACCCTGAAGGAGTCAAAGCTTATAGGCTATGGTGCCTAGAGCTAGGTCACAGGAGGTGTATCACCAGTCGAGATGTAGTTTTCAATGAAGCAGAGATGGCTTTCAAGAAAACTAATGATGCTGACGAAGAGCTGGAACAGGGAGAAATTCCTGTTGAGGTGGAGCATGTTGATGCTGAATTGCGTACCCCAGATGATGCCGAAGAAGACGCAGAAGATGTTGTCGAAGATGATGAGCGTGATAATGACTACCTGCTAGCAAGAGACAGGTCGAGGAGAGTCATCAAGCCACCTCAGAGACTTATGTATGCAGATCTTATAGCTTATGCCTTAATCTCTGCTAGTGAGGTTCTAGATGAAGAACCTAGAGACTATAAGGAAGTTATGAGGAGTCGAAAGAAGACTGAATGGCTGAAGGCCATGGATGATGAGATGAAATCTCTTCATGATAAGAATTATGCAGTAAGTCTTGTAAGCAGGTACATGGAGAATCCTGGAAAGGCTCACTGGCAAGCATTGAAGTGGATTTTAAGGTACACAAATGGGTCTCTGAATAGAGTCCTAATTTATAGTGGAGCCTTGGGTGAAGATAGTAAAGTAACAATCGAAGGATATGTCGACTCTGATTATGCAGGTTGTATGGATTCCAGAAAATCTATCTCTGGATATGTGTTCACTATGTTTGGGACAGCAATCAGTTGGAAAGCAACACTTCAGAAGGTCGTTGCCTTATCAACCACTGAAGCGGAGTATATTTCCCTAACTGAAGCTGTGAAGGAACCATTGTGGCTTGAAGGTTTTGCAAAGGAGCTAAAACTTCAAGGTCGAGTTATCACTGTTAAATGTGATAGTCAAAGTGCGATACACATGTCGAAGAATTCAACCTATCATGAGCGAACCAAGCACATTGATGTGAGGCTGCATTTCATCAGAGGGGTAATCGAGCGTGGAGAAGTCCAATTGCTGAAGGTTTCGACAGATCATAATCCTGCTGATATGATCACTAAGACTTTTCCCAGTTGCAAGTTTTTCCACTGTATGCAGTTAATAAAGCTGCATGAAGAAAGCTAGTTTCTTGATGTTATAGAGTTAGATCCAAGGTGGAGATTTGTGAGATGTTGGATCGAACTCTAGTATAGTCGAAGTCTGTTCGCGAGTAATGCGTGTTGTAGTCGAAGTCTGTTCTAACATGCATTAGTAAATATTGCTAGGGTTGTTAGCATGTTGAATTGGGTCTTGCTTGTAAGCCCAATTGTTTAAGTTAGCTTGTATCCTAAGTTAGCTTGTAATGGGTAATTGTTAAAAAGCCCATTAGGTTAGTGTGCTATTTTATTATAAATAGGATTCTAGTTTCTTAATCTTGGAAAAAAAGGAAAAATAGGAAGATAAAATCCTAATTTCAAGGGAGAGAGGTTATTTTGTTATTCTTGTATACTTGTAATCTTGTTCTAAGAGAAAGGAAAGAATAGTAGTTTAATAACCAATCCTTGTTGTTCCTTGTTGTTTTACCTTGTATTCTTTATTAACCCTAACCCTTGTGAGTTTCTTGATTATTAAGAAACTGTTTATACTTTGTTTAAAGGTATCTCATTCACAACAGGTGTTGTAAGGTTAAAGGTATAATAATTATTTAATAGAAAAATTCAACCCAACTCATCAAATTTTGGATCTAGATTAGACAAGAAAAATTTGTATTAGTTTTTTTTTATAATTTAGAGTAATTTGATGTGTTCAACATCTCTGAGGTAAAAAAAAATGAAGTAGTTTATTTTTCTGACTTATCTCATATTTTTAGTTGCTTAATTATCAAAAGAAAGAATATGGAGATATAGAAGGATGTAAATTTGTGATTACCGTGGAACAAGGAACAAAGAAGAAAGAATACGTCATTTATTATTATTATTTATCTTTTTTTATCACTCTCGCATTTCCTTTTTATTTCTTCTGCCTCGGATCCTTTTTTTTTTTGTTGACTCAACATTAGGTGGAGGCAATTGCATTTGTTGATTTTTTTTCCATTTAAATGTAGTTACGTTGCAATTTTCACACTCATTTTGAATAAAATCCCTTTTTAAATAAAGATTTGTTGTCTTTGAAGTAAAAAAAAAAAAAGAAAAGGAAGAGATCTACTGAATATTTGTAAATTCATTGTTATTACTTTACTTTTATTGAGATGAATTGCAATATTTACAATGTAAAAATTGTAAATGCGACTCAACTTTCTAATAAGTGTTATTGATAATGTATTTTATTGAGTCATTCAACATTGTTTTCAGACTTTAAGTTGGGATTAACCGTGGTTACAATTATGGAAACAAAATTAGTCATAAGTTGTTTGAAATAGGATTTTTCCTTATGGTAATATAATCGTTGTATAAGTATTTTGAGGGTCGTGTTAGGGAAAACCTCCATAGAAACAAGTTTTTCTCCAATTTTTGAACCCTGCATGTTTCCTGATTTAAACCATTGTTGTATGGAAGCTCTATTGTATATTTGGCTGGTGGAAACAGTTACAGAATCTATCATAATTCGAGTGAAATTAAAAAGCAGTAACCATTTGGTGATAAGTTGTTTGACATTTCTATGTTGCACTTGAATTTGTTATACAAAAAATCACTATTTATATTTTATACACATTAACTTAAAAAAAGACAATTAAACCTAAAAGGCATGAAAATACTATATAAGACATAATTATTTATACATAATAGACATAATTAAAAAAAAATTATAATTTTTTGTAGTTATTAGACATAATTATTTAATGCATTTACATGTGCTTACTTGAAGCATTAATATGTCATATTGTATAAACTATTCCCTATATAAATTCCGCTATGATTTTGATTAATATGATGTTATGATACTGTAATGCCCATCTGGTATGTATAAAACTATTATATTAATTTTGGGTTTATATTTAATGTAAATATAAAATTTAAACAAAGAACAGTTATTTTAAACATAAAGTATTATTGCACCAAAAGAAAAAGCAGTTATCCAGAAACCTTCCCCAAAACCTCCCCTTTCTTGGAGCGTGCCGGTTTTGCATCAGAGGGAGTTGGCTCTAATATTTTATAGCATATTCATATAGTTATAATATTTTATTCCATGTATTTTCTATAACCTTATGTTTTTTATTGTTATTTTTTAAAATGAGAGAGATCTTCGTATAAATAAATATACATTTATTTTACTTTTTGATCTGACCTGATCAGAAGGGGATCACGGGCTGGCCACACGTTGTTGGACCGCTACCTGTTCACCGATGATGAGGAGAAAAAGGGGGGTGTACCTGCAAGACACTCCAATGCCAAAGTAAGGAATTGGGCAGAGTGAGAGCAAAGTACAGAAAAGGGCAAGATGTGAATTACCTGACCCTCTTGAGGAAGAGGGTATTTATAGAGAGACCCCAGCGCTGGGCCAACGGTCACTTGCGTTGGGCTGGATTGCCAGGCCCAACCCAGGTGACTGCTAGGGCTTACGTGGCGTATTGAAGACCAGGACGTGGTATTCGCCCTAGTCCAACTGCTCCTTGATCTCCGGAAAGTGGGTTTGACCTGCTCTTTCGGAGGTGGGCAATTGATTGCTGACGTGTCCCCGCAGAGGGGAGCACGTGGAGAACGTGTGCCGGGCACGTTGTTCTCCCCGCGGAGGGGAGCTCGTGAGGTTCCCCGGAGGGCGTTGTTCTCCCTGCAAAGGGGAGCACGCGAGGACGTGGAAGAACCAAGGGTCTTGCTCGATGGACCGGGGGTGCCCTGTTCGGCCGACAAAGGGGGCGTTGAAGGCGCTACAGGACGTGTCGTCCATCCCGGTGGGGAGCGTGCCCTGCCCGACCTATGGGGGTGTCTGCCCGGTCAGGCTAGTCCACTTAATGGGCCTTGTGCGTTATAAGGCTGGACCGCGAGGCTTGGCCCAGACCAGAACAGGAGCCCCCCCAAGTCGAAGCTCTGTGGCGAAAGAGCAAGGACTTAAGGTCGCTGCGTCGGGGAGAGAGGTAGCGAAGCGGGAGGTTCGTCGGGTTTGTGCTCGATGGGTCGTGCGCTTGCGTGAGGGTCTCCTCGTCGACGGTAGAGCGGGGCAAAGGCATGTGAAAGGACGCGATTGTTAGGTTACCGCCACGTGTCGCACGTTAAGTGGTAGTAGGGGCGGCTACCCTAGGTCATTTAAGAGCCTAGTGTCGCTTCGAGTCCCGCGCCGGGTTATAAATATGGGGGTCCCCGCTCATTTTTCTACTTTCCACCTTGCTGTCTTACCTGCGAAGCTCTGAGATTTCTGCTCGTCCGCCGTCGTTGTAGATCACCGTCGCGCCGTTTAGTTCTTCCTCCCGTTCGCCGCTGTTACAAGTGAGTTTCTCTCTTTTCTCCTTTTATTTCCGCCGTTTAATTAGGGCCTGTGGTCGGGGCATGATGAATGCCCCGAGGAGAGACGCGAGTTCCTCCGTATCTGGCGGTTTTCTGGGTCAGTTTCGATGAATGCCCCGGGGAGAATTGGTTGTTCCGGTGAATGTCCCGAGGACGGGGGCTTTCTCCGATGAACGCCCCGGGGACGCGCGCCTTTTCCGATAAATATCACGAGGAGGGATGATAGGTTGGCCTTTGAATGCCCCGTGGAGGAGCAGCGGGGAGCGCCTACTCGCTCGTCGTTCTCCCGCCTTTGTCGCCCTTTCACTTGACCTGCGGTGGAAGGGTGAATTTGATCTTGGCTATCGAATTCACCGTTTTCCTCTGCTTTTCAGGTGTAGATGTCGGCCTTGGTACCGGGGACGATGGTCGAAGATAATGAACCCGAGGTCTCGGATTTCGACGAGCGCGTCCTCCCCGTCGAGGAGTGGGTGGCCGAAGAGCCGTTGTCCACCCCATCCTGCTTCGTGGCTGACGCGTCCGATGTCTACACTACCGTCGAGGACACGCCTGAAGGGGAGCCGCAACACTGGCAGGTGTATCGCCCGAAGGAGCACCATCGCATCTGCTCGCGATATGGGCGGCGGATGTTTCCCATGCACGAGTTCTACTTCAAAGAGGCTCGGCTCAGATTGCCGTTCTCCGCTTTCCATCTGGGCCTCTTCGATTGGTTACGTTTGGCCCCGTCCCAACTGCACCCTAATGCTCTGGCCTTTATCCGTGCTTTCGAGGTGGTGTGCTTTTATCTCGAGGTGGAGGCCACGGTGCCCTTGTTTTTTCGCATCTTCCACCTGCAGCGCCAGTCGGTGAATTGCCGTCAGGGATGGGTCTCGTTTAAGCAGCCGACCAAGCTCTTCAAGACGTACAGCGATTCTGTTCGAGATTTCAAGGGTCGGTTTTTCCTCGTGAAACCGATCACTCAGGAAGGCTTGGATACTCTTTTCACCGAGGGGGAGTGAATGGTAGACGGCCAGCGGTTCCTCGTGTGGCTCCTCAAGGTACATTTATTGTGGACCTCGGAGCACTTCAACCGCGGTATTGACCGGTATATCGTGCGGGCAGGGACTCTCGACGAGAAGGATATGGCCGCGTATATGAAAATAGTTGCCTTTGTGCGGGATCTTCCCCCGTCGAAACTAGTGACGCCCGACGGTCGGTACATCCTCGACGCGCAGGGGAACGCGCGGACCAAGAAGAGGTTGATTAACACTAAGACCCTGCTCGGTTGCGCCATGGGGGCGGATGCTCTGGAATATCTAGGTAGGGACGTTTCTTTTTTCCTGTGATCGTATGTTTTGACCGTTGCTAACTCTCTGTTTGTTTTTGCAGCGAACATGTCTTCCGTCGAGGAGCGAGTGAAGAAGTTGCGCGCCTCAAGGAACACCGTGGTCCCGAAGACGCGGGTGAGTCAACTGGTTGGGTAGGAGGCCGTGACGCCGGGAGGCCAGAGCTCGTCTTCTTCTCCCCAGGAGAGTCAGTCTCCTACGTCCCAGGGAGCTGCGAAGAGGCCGAGATCCGAGGAGCCCCGCGGCTTGATTGATCTTACGACCGGCTCGGCCGAGGAGGGTTATGTCGTTCCGCTGTGCCATCAACATCCGGGCTATTTTCATGGTGCCCGGTCTCCTACCGTCTCTGCTGGGGAACTGAAGGTTGTCCGTGAAGCCGATCGAGAGTCTCGTCGACGTATCCTGGCGGAGGATTTGGCTGCGATGATGCGGACGTTCACGACGGCCCTTGTCCTGAACGAGGAGGGTTGCTCCGCCGCTGAGCTGTCCAAATTGCAGGGGGACCTTACCTTCATGCAGTCGCGCCTGGCCAAGCTTACCGAGGAGCTGGAGAAGAGTCGGAAAGATGTTGCTGACCAGCGCAAGCGAGCGGAGGACGCTGAGGAGAAGGTGACCTTGATGGAGGAGAAGCTGGGGGCGGCGACGGCCAAGGTGCAGGCGCTGAAAGTTCGTATGGAAGTCCTGGACAGCGCACTTTGGCCGGCCGAGGACGAGACTGAGGAGGACCAGCGGTTGATCACGCGTGCTGATATGGTCGCCCGGATTCGGGTGTTGGAAGGCGATTGTCTGGAGGCTGTCGAGGTCGGGTTCAAGAGCACCGTTGTGCAGATCCAAGTTGTCAACCCCGGCGTCGCGCTGGTCGTGGACGGGATTGGGCCGTATCATGAGATCGTCGGCGGGAAGGTGGTCGACCCCGAGCTTGTCGTTCCCGAGGAGGTCCCTGTGGTTGCTGAGCAGGAGGGCGAGGTGGTATAGGTTCCCGGGCCTGCGTGCTCGTAGTTTTCTGGCCTGCGTGCCGACATTTTGTAACTTGTTTTTCTTTGTTGGGCCTGCGCGCCCCTGTTCGTGTAATATTGACTACTGGGTTGGTGCCCGCTTTTGTTTAATATATTTTTTGAGAATTTTCTAAGTGTGCGCTCGGTATTCGCATGATGTTTATGCTCGTTTTTCGTATTTATTTGTTTGCTTGAATGATGTTTTGATGTGCATGTGTTGGTATGCTTTTCGGGCTTGTCCGGGTGTTAGCTCGACAAACTTGCTAACGGCGGTGAAGGTAACTGGCCGGTTTGGCCGGCGGTGTGGCCGGACCGTTTCGGGGGTAGTTCTCCCCGTGGCGTGGACGTCCCATCGCGAGCTGGGTGTCTTGCCGGTTTTGGTACAGCGGTGGGAAGTCTCGGTCGAGGTGTCCCCACCGAGCGAGGCCGTCTGCCCACGCACACAAGAGGTAGGGCTTGCTTTTCTCTGGTCGCTAGTGGACGTGTGGGGGTACGGTGGTACCATGTCGCCCCTCCAGTGGCCGGGACGAGGGGCCGTCGCGGGCAGTGTTTTAATTGTAGTACCGCTTAATTTTCGCGGCGTTCCATGGTCGAGCTAGTTGTTCACCGTGCAGGTTTTCGAGGTAATAGGCCCCATCCTCCGTCTTATCACGGACACGGTAGGGGCCTTCCCAATTCGCAGCCAATTTGCCCTCGTGGGAGTCTTTCTGGTTTCAGCGCAGAACTAAGTCGCCATTTTGAAAATCGCGTTTTAGGACTTTGTTGTTGTGGCGAAGTGCTACTTGTTGTTTCAGTCGGGCTTCTCGGAAGGCTGCCCCTGAACGGATTTCCTCGATGAGGTCGAGCTCTTCTCGTAGGGCGCCGTCGTTATCGTCGGTGTTCAGGGGAGCTTCCGTTCGTCTGGATGGTTCGCGTATTTCAACATGTATCACAGCTTCGGTTCCATACGTGAGGCCGTGGAGGGCTTTGGGCAACCTTCTCGATCAGCTGGTATCAGATTTCGGGGCCGTGGAGGGCTTTTCTAGTAAAGTAGATGGGCTTTTGGCCCTCCCCGGCTTCGCTGACGAGGACGGCGCTGACGGCTTCGCTAGCCACGGCCAGATATAGGTATAGGGTTTCGCCCGATACGGGACGTGTCAGCACTGGTGGTTCGGACAAGACGCGTTTGAGGTGGCAGAGGGCTTGCTCGCATTCGTCCGTCCATTCGAACTTGGTCTCCTTCCTGAGCAGTTTGAAGAAGGGGAGGGCGTGTTGGGCGGACTTGGCAATGAACCGGGAAAGGGAGGCGAGCACGCCGTTGAGGGATTGGATGGACTTCTTCGTGGTGGGCGTGGTGATATCTGAGAAGGCGTGGCATTTGTCTAGATTGGCTTCGATCCCCCGTTCGGTCAAGTAGTAGCCGAGGAACTTACCGGCGCGGACACCGAAGGTGCATTTCTCCGGGTTGAAGCGCATTCGGCACGTCCTTGCGGTCTCGAAGACCTTCCTGAGGTGTGCCGTGTGGTCGTCCTCCGTGCAAGATTTGACGATCATGTCGTCCATGTATACTTCGAGCATGTCGCCGATTTCTTCGTGGAAGACACTGTTCATCATCCGTTGGTACGTGGCCCCGACGTTCTTTAGGCCGAAGGGCATGACGTTGTAGTAGTAGTTGCCCGACACCGTCATGAAGGCCGTGCTCTGTTTATCGTGCTCGGCCATCGGGATCTGATTGTACCCCGAGTATGCGTCCATGAAGGACAATAGCCTGAAGCCCGCGGAGTTTTCGACGAGCTTGTCGATGTTGGGGAGGGGGTAGGCGTCCTTAGGACATGCCCGATTGAGATCAGTATAGTCAACACACATGCACCATTTCCCATTATTCTTTTTATCGAGTACAACGTTGGACAGCCAGGTTGAATACCGGGCTTCCGAAATAAAATTTGCCTCTAGGAGGTCTTTTACAGCTTTTTCGGCTGCTGCCGGTTTTTCGGGGGACTGGCGACGACGACGTTGCACAATGGCCTTCGTGGTCGGGCTGATGGACAACTGGTGGCAGGCGACCTCGGGGTCGAGTCTGGGCATTTCCGCGGCGCTCCAGGCGAAGAGGTCGGCGTTCTCACGGAGGCAGGCTTGGAGCTGTCTTTTCGCGAGGTCTGGGAGTCCGGCGCCGATCTTCACGGTTCTGCTCGTGTCTTCCCCGAGTGTGATGATTTCGAATTCTCCGTCCGGGATGGGGCGTGCTGGGTGGGTGGGCTACCCGTTGGCCTCGCTGGTCTTTATTTCGGGATCGTGCTCCTCGGTGAAGCGACTGTCGAGGTCCACGGATCCGACCAGCTTCTTTGGTTTGCCCTTTGGTGCTACGATTGGAGTTGTCCTCTTGGTCGTTGAAGCGATGGAGTCTAAACCTTTCAGCGCGGCCTCAAAACACCTTTGGGCGGCCTCGATGTCTCCGTTAAGGGTCACCACGGCCCCCCGTTTTGTGTAGTACTTCATCTTCAGGTGGACGGTGGATGGTACCGCGGTGAGTTCTGCTATCGTCGTTCTGCCCAGGATACAGTTATAGAGGGACGGGCATTTGATGACTAAGAAGCGGATGTTGATTTCCCTGGCCGTTTCTTCTTCTCCTAAGGTGACTTTCAGCTCCACGTACCCCCAAGGTCTCGTCGTCGTCCCGTTGAACCCCTGAAGGTCGGAGCCTACGTAGGGGGAAAGGTTGGATTCGTCGAGTTGGAGGGTTGTGAACAGGTGCGTGTACATGATGTCAACCGAGCTTCCCCCGTCGACGAGGAGGCGCTTGACGTCGAAGTTCGCCATCCACGCTCGTATGAGCAGGGGAATGTTGGAGTTGGGGGATCCCCCGGGGAGTTCCTCGAGGTAAAATGTGATCGGATTGGGTCGACCTTGGAATTTTTCGAGTGTGCTCATTTTTCCGGAGTTGTTCACGATAAGGTCGTCAAACTTTCTTTTCACTGATCCTATGGACAGGCTCCTCGTGGCTCCATCTGAGATGACCATGGCCCTGGCGAAGTATTCCCATCGGCTGGTTGGTCGGATTGGTTCGTCAATTAGGTCGGGTTCTTCGGGAAGACCGAATTCTCTGTCCGCGAACCAATCCTCGGGGAGGTTGACACAAAGTGCGACCTGGAGCCTGCTGTTGTCCTCTGGGGAGGGGAGTTCCTCGACTTTCTTGGCCTCTGGGGCCTCTTGCCTCGGCGGTTCGCCTCCCCGGGTGTATCTCTTCAGGTGACCGTCTTTGATCAGAATTTCGATCGTGTCCTTGAGATGGATGCAGTCTTCGGTCACGTGCCCGTGGCTCCTGTGGAATCGGCAGTATTTTGATTTGTCCACATTGGGTTTGGGGGGTGTCGGTCGCGGAAAACGGACACCTCCCTGGACGAATTCGGTTTTGGCGCATTCGGCCAGTATGCGCTCGCGGGAAGCGACTAAGGCCGTGTACTCTGTGAATCGGCCGGCAGGGCCGCATGGTTCGCGTTGTTCGCGGGGCTCGCGGGGGCGATCTTCGCGACGACGATCCCCTCCCCGTCGATGGCTCGAGGCTCCGTCGTCTCGGTGCCCGCGAGGGGCCTCCCTGTCTCGGGTGTCTCGAGCGGAGTTGGCCGCTTATGTTTCTTCAAATCGGATATAATGCGCGGCTCTGTCGAGGAAATCCTGGAGGGAGGTTGGTCGGTGTATGCCTACGGCCTCGTAGAACTTGGAGTCGTGGCGTAGACCCTGCTCCATTAAGTAGCGCTTCATCTCGTCTGACGTTGTCACTTGCACTGCTTCCCGTGTGAATCTTTCGATGTATTTTCGGAGAGGTTCGTCGGGGCCCTGGATTATCGCCCCGAGGATGGCGTAAAGTGTTTGGAGAACAGGTCCTTCAGGACTCTCCACGACGTAACTGATTCGGGCTCCAAACTTTTGTACCAGGTCATGGCGCCTTTCCTCAGGGTCGTCGGGAATAGCCTGCACTTGATAGCTCCCCGGACGTTTCGGTAATCGAGCATGGCTTCGATGTCTTCTAGGTGATCGTCCGGGTCGGATGTGCCGTCGTACGTCGATAGCGTCGGGGGCTTCTCCATCCCTTGGGGTATGGGGGCAGCCATGATTTCTCGGGACAGAGGGGTGCGGTAATCGCCCTCGTCGCTGGGATCCGGGGACCGGTGTGGAGACGAGTCGTTCAGAATAGGCCCCTAGTTCCGGGTTCTCGACCTCCTGCCTGGGTTTTCGCCGCGAGGATCCCTGGCTGGGATCGCCGCAGTGTTCTGGCGCCTCTCGCGACCTTGTCTTGCTGGGAACCTGGTACGTTCTCGCACCACCTGTGTGCGGTGTCTCTCCAACCACGGTCGGCGATTTCTGGGTCGAGGTGAGGGACTTCTCGATCCTCCGTTCTGGTCTTCCCGCGGGGGGGACCTCGGAGGGCCGACGCGCTCCAATGCTCCGATCCTCGCGTTTTGCTGGAACAGCAGCTGGTTCGTCTGGTTGATGGCCGTAAAGAGAGCGGCCACCGTTGGGTCTGCTCCCGCCGGGATGGGAACGGGTTGAAATGCTGTCGGGCTCGGGGGCCGGCGGTCGGCCTGAAGGAGCCGCTCTGCGGATGACGGCGAGGCAGTTTGGCCGTCTCTCTCATCAGTTTCCGCCAGACGCGACATTTCCATCTGCTTGTTTCCGTTGGTGGCGACGTTGAGCACAAAGTCGTGCGGAGTGTCGTCGCGGTGTGGGCTAGCCATGATCGTGGAGTGTTGGTGAAACTTTTGGTTTTCTGCTCGGAGTAACGGGAAACTTTCTGTTCCCACAGACGGCGCCACTGATCTGACCTGATCAGAAGGGGATCACAGGTTGGCCACACGTTGTTGGACTGCTACCTGTTCACCGATGATGAGGAGAAAAAGGGGGGTGTACCTGCAAGACACTCCGATGCCAAAGTAAGGAATTGTACAGAGTGAGAGCAAAGTACAGAAAAGGGCAAGATGTGAATTACCTGACCCTCTTGAGGAAGAGGGTATTTATAGAGAGACCCCAGTGTTGGGCCAACGGTCACTTGCGTTGGGCTGGATTGCCAGGCCCAACCCAGGTGACTGCTAGGGCTTACGTGGCGTATTGAAGACCAGGACGTGGTCTTCGCCCTAGTCCAACTGCTCCTTGATCTCCGGAAAGTGGGTTTGACCTGCTCTTTCGGAGGTGGGCAGTTGATTGCTGACGTGTCCCCGCGGAGGGGAGCACGTGGAGAACGTGCGCCGGGCACGCTGTTCTCCCCGCGGAGGGGAGCTCGTGAGGTTCCCCGGAGGGCGTTGTTCTCCTCGCGGAGGGGAGCACGCGAGGACGTGGAAGAACCAAGGGTCTTGCTCGATGGACCGGGGGTGCCCTGTTCGGCCGACAAAGGGGGCGTTGAAGGCGCTGCAGGACGTGATGTCCATCCCGGCGGGGAGCGTGCCCTGCCCGACCTATGGGGATGTGTGCCCGGTCAGGCTAGTCCACTTAATGGGCCTTGTGCGTTATTGGGCTGGACCGCGAGGCTTGGCCCAGACCAGAACACTTTTTATTTTATTTTATTGATATTTATTTATCATATATTTAATGCAAAATTAAGTTATAAAACACAAATTCAATTATTATTATACGTGATTTTTAAGGTGACGTTTTAGTTTCTATAACGGTAACATAAAGGGTGAAATTCATTGTTATTTCACAATAATTGATTTGGAATTTATAGGAGAAAATTTTTTAAGTAGAAGAATGATTAGATGGAGAGTGAATTAATAATTAAACATTGTTGGATAATTATGAATTGCATTATGTCATATCGTATCTATAGTACACGACACATTCATTTTTGTATTAAAATTTTTTTAAATATTACATTTAACTTTACAGATGAAATAATATAATGAAAAATATTCGTAGTCAAGATTTAAGAGAGTGCCAAAAGAAATGTGATTGAGTCTCAATCACGACAAATAAAGTAAAACACTAAATTGACAAGCAAAAGAATATAAACTATGGAAAATCCTAAGAGAAAGAGAAACTTCATGACTAACTCCGTTCTTTATCTTGTTGCAAGATGTATTGATATGATGTTTATTATATGTATATGTGCACATTTTCAAGCAAATATTGAAGAACCGCACCTTAATGTAGTCAAATGCATTATGAAGTATATCATTAGCACACAACATATGGTTTTATGGTAACCTAAAGGAAATAATTCCACTGTGGTTGGATACTCTAATTTAGACTTTATAGAGTGTAAAATGGATTAAAAAAGTACTGGTGGAACATATTAGATGCTTGGTAAATTTCTTATTTATTTGCATAGTAAAAAATAATAAAGTGTTGCATTGCACACCCGAAGCGGAATACGAGTAATTATTATGCGCAAATATTATGGATGAAACTAGAGTTAAGTTATTACGGTATTAATCTAAGAATTGTTCTGATTAAATACGACAAATTATTTTCAAAAAAATTTACTTCACTCTCAAACGAAACACGTTGATATTAGGAATCATTTAATTAAGGATGTTCAAAATGGGTGTTGATTGATTAAGTTTGCATATTCATTTAAATCTCTACCTAAGGAAAACTTTTTTTTTTATAAGAAGTAAATTAAGAGTCTTGAATTGCATTGATTAAATACTCTATGTGCATCTTTTACTTGTTTTCTTGTTTATTTTCTTACTTTTTGATAATGGTAAAGGGGGAGAAATATCCTCTCCAAGAGATATCTTCTATTTAATCAAGGGGGTCAAAACTATATTTTTTATTCTTTTTAACGTTTTTGTTAAACCAAGTCTTCTAAAGAGATGTTTTGTCATTATAAAAAAAATGAGAGAATGCAGTTCTATGTGCATAGAAAGTTTTGATGATTGATTAATAAAAGATCAAATATTATGAACATCGTTAAAGAATGGATCTTAATAAAAAAAACACGAAATAAAATTTCTAACAAATAACTCAAAAAAGATCAAATTTTATGAACATCATAAAAAACAAACCTGATTGTTAAAGTATGTCTCTGATTCAAAACCTAACTTTTTAATTTATTTTCATATCAAAATTGTAAAATTAGTTTCATGCTCTCTGAGTACTAAAAGTATACACATACTCATGAAAAATATTTTTTGAACTTCATCTTTTTCAAAACTTCAAAAAAATTCTTTGGAAAAGACAAAAAAAAATTCATGAACTATAATTGGTTATAATCCAATGATAATCAATTAAGAAGTGTCTTTCTCTCTAATCCATTATGGTTCTGGTATATCTTACTATGAGGTGTTTTTCGCTGACTAATTGATTATGATATTAGCCTAATCGATTATGGATAAGATCTAAGTGGAACTTTCCTAAACTTCTTTTGCATAATCAATTATAACCTTTTCATAATTGATTATAGACCAGTTTTGAGCCTTTTCAAAAATTTCTTTTTTTTTTTTTTTTTTGTGAATCTTAAGATTCACTCTATTATATAAAGAGGTCTTATGATTATTTGAAAACAAACAAGAAATATGAAAAAAATATATATACATATATTATCTTCTACTCTCACTCTACTTTCATAAATTTTATATACACTTCATATATTTATAGTGTTATTAGAGAAAATACTATTTAGTACCTTGTCTGGCCTCTGTTATAATTTTGATATATACTATAAAACTAATAAAACTAAGAGAGTGATGTTCTCTTGAAATTATAAAATATAGGTTTAATTGCAATTTTGGTCCCTCTATTTTATTTTATTTTTAGTTTTGATTCCTCCATTTTAAAAACCACGTTTTTAGTTCTTTTTTAAATTTTATTTTGGATTTTAGTCCCCTAACAAATTTGAGAATAATTTTTGATGACGTGGCGCTTGTTCGGATGATGTGTCAACTTCAAATTATAATTAACTTTTCCATCTCATTATTAATTAAAATATTAATGTTTTTAATAATAACAAAACTTAAAATTAATTCATTAATATAAACTAAATTAATGATATCATTCATCTTCATTCTCATATCCTATTTTTACATTTTTCAAAAAAGTGTTCTTCCCCAATGAGAGAAAACATTTTCTTTTCTCTTCCACTCAATTTGAGATCACCATTTCACCATTACCCATTTTAAAATCTTCTACGTTGAATAAAAAAGAATCAAAAGGATGAATCTTTCAAACATAAATCATGGTTTCCATTCATAATAGAACACATCATTTGTTTCAATACCCCAATACACCATATAATCCACATGTTGAAAACTCAGAAATAAAAATTAAAACTTTATGTAATTTTATTAGCATGCAAATTGAATGTAACAGCAACCCGTCTTGAAAACAAGTGTATTTATTGAAAATGAAAAGTTTGATAATGAAAAGAAAAGAGGAAAATGGCTAATTTGGGAAAGAAAAGGGAAAGCTACACAATGGCATAAGGGAAACAGCATGTTGACGAAGTTTAGAGTGTGAGAACCACAAAGAAACATATAGTTTTGAGAAGTTAACGACTATTGATGGAGGTGGATTTTATGTTTGCATAGGAAGTAGGAATTGACATGAATTAAGTAGAAGAGAAGAGAAAATGTTAGGGTTCTTACATTGGAGAAGAACATTTTTATGGAAATGGTGGAAACATATGATGAGAATGAAGCTAAATAATTTCATTCACTTAATTTATATAAATGAATTAATTTTAAGTTTTGTTATTATTAAAAATATTAATATTTTAATTAATAATGAGGTAGAAAAATTAATTATAATTTGAAGTTGACACATCATTGAAACAATGCCACGTCATCAAAAATTATTCTCAAATTGGTCGGGGGACTAAAATCTAAAAGAAAACTTAAAAAAGGGACAAAAAACGTGGTTTTTAAAATGGGGGGATCAAAACTCAAAAAAAGATAAAATAGAGGGACCAAAGTTGCAATTAAGCCTAAAATATAAAGGTTGAAAATTGAACCTGTGATAGAAGTTTGGTGTAAGAGGTTGCAAGTTGAACTCATGATAAACATTTGGCGTAAAAGTTGTGAGTTGAATCTATGATAAATATTTTGTTGATATTAGAAAATTTAATGATGCAATTCTTAGGGACTCGACGTAGACTTCATAATTTCCGACCGACCTTAGATAACTCGAGTGTGTTCCTTACTTATTCATTATCTAATTTTTATCTTATCTATTTATCTATCTTATTCTTCTAAATTTTTTTTAAACTAAGCACGTTTTTCAAAAAAATTACCAAATAAAAACATCATTCAAAAAATTTACAAAACCAACCATGATTCAACATGCATGCGCCATATCATATGGTTGAATCATGCAAACATAGATTCGTCATATAATATGGCGTATGAGACTATATATTAAAACAATTCGCACTATATATTAAAACAATTCGCCAAATGATATGGCGAATCTGTCTTGGTTTTATTTTAATTTTTTGTTTTCGGTAGGGTTTCTATATTTGGTTTTTTTTTTTGCTTTTCTTTTTCTCAGTTTTAATTTTTGTTTTTTCTAATTTTAGTTTTATAACATAATTAAAATAATATTTCTAATTTAAATAATGTAAAAAATATATATAAATGGAAGAAATAGTATAATATAATAATTTATAATATAATAAAAATTACAACTGATAAAAAAAAAAGAAAATTAATGGTCGGCTTTATCTAAACGACCACCGGTACCATATTGTGGAGGATGCGCGCGGCATCGAGGTCTACCATGAGGTTGTTGAGGTGTATCTGGTCTTTGCGTGTTGACCCGTGAAAGAGGTATTTGTTCGGATGTCCCTGGCGTATCAGACAAATTTTGAAGCATTTGACCCCAATAGTCGGGAGGGCCACCATCAACGGTGCTTCCGTAATTAAGTTCAATGCCCATGTTTTCGTAGTTTTGTCGGGGAGGTTGGATGGAGTATGGACGGTATGATTGTCCAAATTGGTGCATCGAATCGGTTTGGAAATGATGTATTGGTTGTTGTGCGGTTTGGTATTCAAAAGTGGATAGGTACTTTGTTGGTAGGAAGATTGACTGTATGGTGTGGGTTCAAAAGAGTCATTTGGGCTATAGGTGGAAGGGGTAGGGTAAAAAGATGTATCAGGGCTATATGCAAAAGTGGTGTCGGTTTCAGAATGTTGACGGTATGGGTAAGGCTCTTGTTGTTGTGATTGGGTTGATGGCATGTATGGGTTACGATATTTGAAGATTATTTGGATGGGCATAGTTGGAGGTTGCGTATAAGTTGGTGTTTGATGTTGGGCATTGGGTTGCTGATGTGGAGTCGAGGAAGACGCACGTTGTCTCAGGTCAATCAAATATGTCAGCTCAGACAAAAATGATTGTGAGGTTGTAACCGACCTAAATCAAATCATATATTGATAACTCGGCCTAGCCTCTTCCATAATAGGGTCGATTAAGATGTGTTGACGCTGGTTCTTCCAATGCAGACACATCTCTTATGCAAAGTTCTTCCAATGACCAACACTCCATTGTGCATCCACCCGTAGTTGATGCCAGTGTCCCAATGACGTCGAAGCATCTGGAATATCTTGATGCATCCCGAACTGTAGTTTCACCCGGTCACTTTGGTGCATCTCCACTATAGTGAACCTAATGATAGGTGTTTTAGATGTCCACACGACATCATCGTCGGTGTTGGGATGGTGGTCGAGACCCTCGTACGGCATGCAGACAAACTACATTAACAATATACGCAATGAGAAATACAAGTTTGTGTTTATCAATTAGACAAGGTAAAGGTAGATAAATTACATCATTTGGCCCAATGTGTTCAATAAGGTTGTGGTACACGACTATGGAGTTCCTGGGACATCTTTGGTAATTCATCCCCAGAACAGACCACCTAAAAAAAGAAACACAAATAAATTAGACACTAAGACACATCGTACAAATAATTAAGTTACAAAGAAACTTCGGTTGTAAATTCGTCAATAAACTTACTTGTTAGCGTATGAGAATGTGAATGGATTGCGGTTGACTGGAGCAAGTGTTGACATCCTAGACCAACCCCACGCTTGAAGGAGATAAGCGCAACCATAAAAAGCACAAGAATTTTTTTTGGCATTTTTACATAATGCACTATATAGATGGGCGAGGACAATTGATCCCCAACTATATGTGCACACTTTGTTTATGTTATGCAACAACGGTAAATACATAATATTTACAGTATTTCCAGTACTGTCTGAAAATAAAAAATGGCCAAACAGTACCATAATATAGCACCGAGTTTTAAGTATCTTCTCATACTCGGTGGATTCCTCATTTAAGACAATACTATTGTAGTGTTGTATAAGGTATTTCAAATTAATACCTTGCCCCCTTGTTCAACCCTCACATTCTGGTTGACTTGTGTCGACATATAGAGGAGCGCCCAGTAAATCTTTGCAAAGTTGGACATTAACATCAACTTTGCCGTTGACGGCCTTACCGTTGATGTGTAGGTCAAGTAACATGTATACATCCTGTAAAGTTATGGTACACTCACCGAAAGGTAGGTGAAATGTGTGTGTTTCTGGTCTCCAGCATTCTAACAACGCTAGAATAAATTTGGGATCCAATAAGGTATCCCTCTATTAAAGGGTCGTGTGGTATGTAGTCATGCACACGACAGCGAAACCTTGATACATCCTGCAAAAGAATTTAAATTCCATTAGTTTTAAAGGAAAATTAAACTTCGTAAACATCGACAACAAAAAGAAAAATACTTACAAACTCCGTGATGTTCTCAATTGTTCCTCTGTGATCGTTGCCCATTGTGAGTAGAGATATTGTAGGTTAAGTTTGCTTCGTAAAGTTTTCTAGGTGAAGAATTTGTAGAACGTATGAGGAGCTTATAATGGGATGAGAAGATTTTGATAGTTGATGAACATCTATTTATAATCCTCGAATGTTATGAGAGTAGGTGGTGTTGTCATGCATGCAGAGCAAATGTCAAGCATGCATGTGACATGGAAATGCATGCAGAGCAAATGTCAAGCATGCATTTGACATGGAAATGCATGTTGTGGTGTTGTCATGCATGCAGAGCAAATGTCAAGCATGCATGTGACCTGGAAATGCATGTTGTGGTGTTGTCATGCATGCAGAGTATTGTCAGCCATGCATGTGATATGGATGAAGGGAAGCGTCCAGGTTTAGTCTTGTCATGGAAATGCATGTTGTGGTGTTGTCATGCATGCAAAGTATTGTCATGCAAGGTGTAGAAGGTAGACATGCAGGGAATCAGAGTGTAGACGTTAGGCATGCAGGGAATCAGAGTGTACACGGTAGGCAATCAGAGTGTAGACGGTAGACATGCAGAGTGCAGACGGTTACTGTAGCCATGTGTATACATTTATTAGTAGGAATCTCGTAGGCATGCATAGAATCAGAGTGTAGACATTAGGCATGCAGGGTTTTGTCTTCTCATGCAGCTCACTTTGTAGGCACGCAGGGTTTTGTCTTGTCATGCAACTCACTTTGTAGGCACGCAGGGTTTTGTCTTGTCATGCAGCTCACCTTGCAGATATAATAATAAAAATCAAGACTTTATTGTTATTAATACAGTAGAAAGATTTGAATTATTATCATATCAATTAGTAAAACAATCCCTTCAAACATAATTTTACTAAAATATTAGCTATGTCTCAAACACCACAATACATGATTAGTGCACATCTAAACGGTGAGGTTTTTAAATGTAACATAGCCGGTTAAAATTTCAGAAATACTGATGATACGAGATTTTTGATTGACAGAAGGTCAAATTTTTTACGCATGAAGTCAAGATTAGAAAAAAAAACTGCAATGTGGTCCAGTTGGCCGAATAATCTACAAAAATATGGTGTTCTTTGGCGGGCACAATGAATGCAAAATTTTCCCATTAAAGATTTGAGACGATGAAGATGTGCGTAGCATGTTCCACAGTCATGAGTATTCCAGTTTCTCAAATATCGTGTTATATGTTATGTTACAACAACAAAAACTGTCTCAACAACTTGATTCTTCTCAAGTTTTTTTACGAATCTGATGAGGAACACGCTGAAGTTGATGTCATTGATGAAGAAGAAGAAACAGCTAAAGTCACTGTTGACGATATGGTAAACAACGAGGAAGAGGGGGTTCCACCCGGTCATGTTTATTGCCCACCTCAACACATGACAACTCTCGACTTAGGTGACGATGAACCCTCAACAGATGTTTTTTACAATCCGAACTACGCAACAGAAGGACTATTAAAAGAGGGTGACGAGTTTCGTACAAAAGAAGATTGTGTCCGAGCAATTAAACAATATCACATGGACTTATCAGCAGATTATAGAATCGATCAAACAAATCCGACTCGATATAAGATCTATTATCGTAACGAGGTATGTCCGTTCCGATTAACAGCGTCTTTCAGGAAGAGAAGTGATTCATGGAAGATAGGGTCAATGGGTCCAGCCCACACTTGTATAATCACGAATCTAATGCAGGACCATCGCAAGCTCAGCTCTCAATTGATTTACGATGATATTCTATCGGTCATTAGCGATATCCCGCCTTTGAAGGTGAGTACCATAATTTCACATATGGTTCAAAGGTACAATTACACTCCTTCATACCAGAAAGCATGGATAGCTAGGACTAAAGCGGTTGAAAGGGTGTTTGGAAATTGGGAGGAGCCTTACAAGGAACTTCTAAAACTCTTGGTGGCTCTTAAATAATACTCTCTAGGGATTGTTTCCGTATTGGAGACAATGCCAGCGTATACACCAAACGGGACTTGCGTTAGTGGAAATGGAATTTTTCACAGACTCTTCTGGGCGTTTGAACCATGTATCAAAGGCTTTGCTTATTGTAAACCTATAATTCAAGTTGATGGCACATGGTTATACGAGAATTATAAGGGCACGCTACTCATGGTTGTGGCACAGGACGGGAACAACAATATTTTTTGATAGCCTTCGCTATAGTTGAAGGGGAGACTGCTGAGAGTTGGTGTTTTTTCTTAAAAAATCTCCGCTTTTACGTTTCTCCCCAACCTAACTTATGTTTGGTCTCTAATAGACATCCATCAATCGAGAGTACATACAATAACCTTGATAACGGTTGGAAGGATCCTCCCTCGACCCATGTGTATTGCATAAGACATATTGCCCAAAATTTCATGCGAGAAATCAAAGACAAAACACTAAGGAAGAAGGTTGTGAACGCAGGATATGCCCTAACAAAGCCCACATTCAAACACTACCGTGACGAGATCAGACTAACAAATACGGATGCATTAAGATGGATTGATAATAATGATAAAAAGAAATGGACACGGGCATACGACAATGGGGTGAGATGGGGCCACATGACAACTAACCTCGTTGAATCAATGAATTCTGTTTTCAAGGGAATCTGAAACCTACCGATAACTGCCTTGGTAAAGGCAACATATTTTAGGATAGGCGCACTCTTTGGTAACAGATATACAAAGTGGGGTTCAGTATTACAATCTAGTCAGTTGTACAGTAATAGTTCAACAACGTTCATGAAAGACGAAGCTGCCAAAGCCAACACACATGTGGTCACAATCTTTGACCGTAATAAAGGTTTGTTCAGTGTTGCCGAGTCAATTGATCACAACGAAGGAAGGCCTATGGGATGTTACCGGGTTGAACTAGATAGGAGCTGGTGTGACTGTGGGAAGTTTCATGCATTTCGTATGCCTTGCTCTCATGTTATAGTAGCATGTTCGAAGGTGCGCCAGAACTCAACCAACTTTCTTTCTACAGTTCACCAAGTGATAAGTCTATGTAATGTCTACACATGTAGCTTTCAGGTGGTGGCAAATGAGGACTATTGGCCTCAATAGGAAGGCGAAATTGTCTGGCATAATGATTTGATGCGAAAAAAGAAAAAGGGTCGCCCTAACAGCACGTGCACTCGAATGGAAATGGATACAACAAACGAGATGGTAAGATTATGTAGTTCGTGTCAGCAACCAGGACACAATCGTACAAAATGTCCTACCGTAGGATCAAGCACAAGATCATAATGTCTAATGTAACTGTGTCCCTTTAAATCAACAGCAAATTTCATTTCATTTAGAGCATACGTAACCGATTACAATTAGCAAGCAACATAAATTAAACAAACATAACTTAATGTCACAACAACATTCCAAAAGTAACAACAACAAATCGACACAAAACAGAATAATGCATCAAGGTGTCTACGATATCACAACCATCAATGTTATCTTCTTTGGTGTTAACATCATCACAAGGACACCAATATCATTTTCCACTTTTCTCCATTCACGAGTAACTCTGTTTCTCCTTGACTCCTTGATCAACCTCTCAATTTTCTTAATCTTTTCACCTGCAGCAATATCTCCTTCTAGCCAGTGGTTCAGTTCCCTATGCAAATGCTCCAACGTCTGTGTATTTCACAGTAGCACCTTCATCGGAGGCTTTGTTGTTGAAAAATAAACTAGGGCATTTCTTTTCATTAGAGGAAATGTTAGAAACGATTCCTCCGATGATGATGACGGCGAGAAGAATGTTGATTTAGAAATGCAGACATTCTAGACTGCACTCAAAATTATGAAGACTTTAGTCTTTTGGTATAAATTGTTGTGGAAAAATATATGTGTGTGCAGTCGTATTTATAGAAAAATAAAATAGTACGGACACCATATGATATGCCTTAAATACCCTTGCAAAATTTATATACTTTTTTTTCCACAAATATCAAAAATTAACAACGTAGAGTTTAAAAATATCAAAATTCAAAGGTGACCTACAATTATATATTTATTATATTTTAAAATTATATATTAATTATATATTTATTATGTTTTAAAATTTAAACCAATTTATATTTATTATATTTCAAAATTATATACGAATTATATATTTATCATGTTTTAAAATTTAAACAAATATATCAAATATCAAAAAACTAAAATTATATTTATTTTAAATCAATATATTTATTCTAAACCAATATTTATTATGTTATAAAACTACAATTATAAACAAAATAAAATTAAAATCTAAAAAAAAAAAAAAATTATGAACAATCGTCATATCATTTGGCGAATTGTTTTAATATTTAGTCTCATACGCCATATCATATGGTGAATTGGTCTATGTTTGCATGACTCAGCCATATGATATGGCGCATGCATGTTGAATCATGATTGGTTTTGTAAATTTTTTTAATAATTTTTTTATTTAATAATTTTTTTGAAAAACATGATTAGTTAAAAAAAAAATCTATTCTTCTTCTACAAGCTTCTTAAAAATTATTTTATTTCTTTAATTTTTCAAAAAAAAAAATTATATCAAAATTGAACCCGCCTTGTGTTTAAAGTTACTTGATGAATCAAACTTTTTTGTGAAGAATTGTTGTCTAAAGAGAGAGACGTCATAATTTATTCGTTCTCTAATGTGATGGTCTTCTTTCAATCATTTTCATTGGTTAAGTGATTTTTAGGACATGCCCGTACATGTTTTTAAGGTCTTGGAATTTTCTTTTCCTTATCTTTGTGATTGAGGTCGTCTATATCTTAGTCAAGATCCAATGATGTGTACTTCTTGAAGATCCAACTAGACTATCTTTCTTATGGGCTAACATTTCTATTGAATAAAGAAGTGATTGATGCAAATGAAAAAACTCCAGTATTTATTTGAAACTGGAGAAACTGAAGAAACTCCAATATTACAACAAACATAACATCTTGAAATAATCGAAACTTCAAAGTACTTAATAAAATTGTACATTGTAATTTTTAATTTCATAAATTATGTTATTAACACATATCCAGCTTTAATATCTTTCTTCTTTCTCACTTTATCATATTTATAATAAATATGATATTTATTTAGAGTTTATTTCGATTATATATATATATATATATATATATATATATATATATATATATATATATATATATATATTTTTTTTTGTTGGTTTGATTTCATTTGGTTTTTCTCTATATTGAGTTTGGACTCGTTTGATTATGTTTCACTTTTCGTTTAATTTGTTTTGATTTGGTTTTGGTTGGCTTCTTTTGCTTTGATTTTGTATGGTTTTCTTCGGTTAGTTTCATTTCATGATGTTTGATTCTTCTGTCGGATGATCTTGTTATTCATCTTCTTATTTGTTGTAATGTTTGATTGCTCTTCTCCTATTTGTTCTTTTGCCTTATTAATTCTCTCTACTAGTTTTTCTATTTAATTGCTTCTCTTTATGCGTTCTTATATTAGGTTGTTTCACCTTCCAAATGGTTTGATTTGATTCCTCTATGTGGTTGCCCATCGTCTCTTTGTCCTCTCATCTCTTTGGTGATTACTCTTCTCTAAGATAATTCATCTCTAATTGGTTACTGCTTTCTTTCTTTTATTAGTTATGGTGTTAGTTATTTTAATTTCATTTCTTATATGACATATTATCATTAATATTTTATTTTAACTCATTGTAAGTTTTAGAGGAAATATTTGATAATAAATAATATAGTAGAAATTTTAATTTCATTTCTTGTATGACATACTAAAATTAGTTTAATTTATTTATAATATATTATATATCGTCTTTATAACTCTTATTTTTATTAATTATATTGTTGATTTGATCGAAATCTGAAATCTTAACTTTTCTTTTCTTCTCTTCTTTTCTATTTTATTATACCTATTGTTAACCATCATATAATATCTAATTAAAATGCCGTCAATTAATTCTAGAAACCAAGTATCTAAAATCTTTGAACAATTTTTCTTAAGAAAAAGTATTCAAATGTACATCAATTAAAAGAGTAATAAGGAAAATAGAAAAACACCACACGAGAACAACAAAACAATACAATATTAATAAAATAATATTAATGCATACGAAAAACATTTTTTATACATTTTCTTTGACTTGAGTGTCAAGTTTTGAGGCACCTTTGAGAATTAATCTCACTTAATTATTTTTTAAAACAATAGGAAGAAGTATAACGAAAGCGATAATGAGAAGGACTAAAATGGCAAAACATGTCCAGTTACGGCTATTCTTGTGATGCTTCCTAGCAACATGTATTTGTTGTACACCTTTCCTAACGTACGAATTTGCTCGCATCATTTGGCTTTCAATGTCGTTCAATTCTTCAGCTTGGGCTTCCACCATAACTGACATGTCCAGAAACACTTGATGTAGCTCGTTTAGATTTCTCTCTATCTCTTTCACAGCACCATGTCTCTCTTCAATCTCTTGTATTGTCTCTATCACTGTTGCTCTCCCTTGTTCTTGTATGGCTTTTTGTAAAAATGTTTCGCTTTCACCTAATCCACAATACTCAAATATATATAAATAAACAAGTGACACCTTTTTAAATATTAGGAAAAATTATAGTATTGCTACTTATTTTATTTTATTTTATCTTATTTACGAAATTAATATTTTTATATTAAACTTATACAGTTTTAATAAATGTCCAATCATTTAAAAACAGACAATTAATTGATTTATAGTATAAAAAATGAGAGGAAAAATAAAATTGTTAAAATTTAAAATAGAGAAATTAATTTCATAAATTAAATATTAAATATAAAAATACAAAATTTTAATATGAAGTTAGGAAGTTATTGGCTATGATTATTGTTTGATCCACGTGATTTTGTTGATCTAATTTATATAAAAAATTAAAATAAATTCAATAATACATTTAAAAAATAAATATTTTAATTATTAAATATGTTTTTTTATAAAACCTATACACATTTGTACACGTTAAAATCAAATGCAGAAAGCTTCAAAAAACTAGTCAAATATTTATAATGTACATGCAAACAATATTCTAATAAATAATAACACTAAATAAAATAAAATAAAATAAAATAAAAAAAAAAACACACACACACACACACACACACACATATATATATATATATATATATATATATATATATATATATATATATATATATATATATATATATATATATATATATATATATATATATATATATATATATATATATATATATATTAAAAGTGTTAACTATACAATAATTTATATTATTTTATTAATTTAAAAAATAAAGAGTTATTTTACTATTTACACATACTTTTTATAAATATTTTCACCTCATAAGTCATAATGGATAATTTATGCGTATTTTTTGACAAAACAATCTAAATTATTTTGGGGCTAAACTTTGAACAAAATTATTTAAACAAACAACTAAAAATACAAATAAAATATAATCAAAATTGGATAATCATAATACAAATAAAAGAAATAATTTTAACATCAACATACAAATTAAACAAAAATACAAATCAATTTTATATATTGTTAATTTTTTTCCAAATCTCTTTTTCTTTCTCACAATTTGTAAACAATTTTATTTAAGAGTTTGAAGGGGATGAAAATAAAAATATATTAATAATAAATATTTTTTTATTATTTTATGCAAAATCATTTTTTAAAAAATTTTAAATTTTTTTATATATTTTTAAAAAAAATCATTCTCTTTCTAAGAAATTAAATTAACTTTAATATTTAAAAAATAAAGCAAATGTTTTCAATTTTTTCGTTTATAATAATATAAATAAATAAATAAACCCACAAATAGAAAAATAATATTAGTACCGGTAGAGATGAGGAGATCGACAGTTTTGTCATCAGGTTTCTCTCCGGTAACAGTAAAGTATCTCCGCTGCACCGTCGCTCTATACTCCGACGATATCTGCTCCCTAAGTACATTAAAACTCTCCATCGAATCTCTCAAATTCTTCCTCAAACCACTAACCACCGCCAACCGGGTTCGATCAGAAGACGAACCGGGTCCACAATCAGGCAACGACCGGCTCGCTTCGTTGGACCGATCAAGCAACTCCAACCGAGCCTTAACCCATTTAGCTTTCTTGAGAGACAGAGTAACGTCGGAGTCCATTCGAGAACGAAGCTCTTTCACCGTGCTGGCGCTGTGAAGGCTTTTGCTTTTTCCGTGCGAGTTTCTCAGACTTACGCGGAGTTTCTCCAACTCTTTCAATTCTTCCTTCACCGATTCTGCTTCTTCCAAGAATTTCTCGAGTGTCTTAGCCGTGATGGTAGTGGAGGTATCCGCCATTTGGATGACGTGGCGGTGGTTGTTGCTGTTGTCATTTTGGACGGAGAGTAAGTCGTTCATAGTTTTCTAGTTCGCGTTTGATTAGACGAAGTGGTGAATGATGAAAGTTTAGAGTGGACTCTTGCGTTTTATAGGCTCAGTCTGGCAAGTTTTTCGTTGAAAAGTTGTAATTTCAGATATTTCTTTTTAAAATGAAGAGTGTAAAGAAAGAATCTAAACGTGTTTAAATTTTGGAGATACAAGACAAACGCTTTATAAATTGTCTAGTACTACTTCCCAAAATATATATATAGTCTATTTTAATAAACCCATATATATATATATATATATATATATATATATATATATATATATATATATATATATATATATATATATATATATATATATATATATATATATATATATATATATATATATATATATATATATATATATATATATATATATATATGGGTTTATTAAAATAGATTAATTTTTTTTTATGAAAATTTATTTTAGTAATATGTACTTTAAGGTGCATTTAACTATTTTTTAGTTAAAATTTTCTAAAACACACGTACATAAAACAAGTGGGTCTATTATAGTAAACCTCAATATCCATTTATTTTTATGAAAAGTATTTTAGTAAGATGCATCTTAAGGTACATTTAAGGATTTTTTTAGTTAAAACTTGTTAAAATAGACTTTATTAAAACAAGTGAGTCGACTTTAGCAAACCCTATATATATATATATATATATATATATATATATATATACACACACACGACAAAATACCCTTTTTTTGAATCTTTAACTTTATCTCGGTGTTCATTTTTCTCCCTCGATTTTAAAAACGGCTAAGTTCATCATTTAATTGTTCAAATAGTATCACAAAAGTTCTTTTTGTCCATATGGCTGAAACAACGTTTGTTTATGTATGTGTGGCAGCTGACGTGGATTTGATATTTCAGCTTCTTCGTTCATCCTTAGATTTCGTCATGTTCCTCCATCTTTTGTTAGGTTTTACCCAAATCGATTTAGGGTTCCTCATTTGGCAGAGGCCTACACTGAAATTAGCCATGGAATTTGAAGTAAACATCAACAATGAATTCTAGGCGTTGTTCAAACGAATCTAATCAGAAGAGCTCTTGAAATTTTGATTCCAATGCATACACATGCTCCAATATCCGATGGAAACCTATAGGTCACTGTGGAGACATTGTTGTTCTTCGCAGGGCCTCAACTGTTACAAACTTTGGGAAACAATTTGAAATTTTTCTTCTTTGTCGGTTGTTCTGATATAGGCCATTTGTTAATTACATAGTGTTCAACGCAAACTGGTTGTGTATTTTTTTGATTGGTTCTATGAGGATGTGATATATGAGAAAAACCAATTTATGAAGAAGCAAATGAGTAGGTTGGAAAAGCTAGCAAACAAACTTGATGCAGCAAAAATGGAGGTAGAGTATCTTAATGCTACAAATGAGGCATTGAAGCTACAATTGAGGGAACTACAAATTCAAATGAAGAAGATGGTGAAATGGGAAAAAAATTGAAGAGCATGTTTTGTAATGATTTTTGCGGGCTGATATTTAAAATGTTGTAATAAGTGTATAAGATTGAATTAGTTTGAATCTGTTTGTATCAATTTAAATGGCATAATATTTGTATCAATTAATGTTACCAGCTTGTATCATTTAATGTAAGAACATCATCTGGTAATGTTATCAATTGACATTAGTTAATGTGTGTATCATTTAATGTGTATCAATTAATTGTGTAGTAATTAATCTATGTTGGTTTATGAATTGTGTATCAGTTATTGTGTATTAGTCAATTATGTATCAATTGAGATATCAATTGTGGTTTAAACCAAAACAGATAAAACAAGGCACAATTGATGTATACCAAAATGCATTACAAATATGTGGCGCATACCACTAATATTCTGCATTAAAAGGTGGGTATAAAATACATTGCATAGGTTTAAAAGGCACTACATGGGTTCAAAACACATTATATTTAGAAAACACGTTGCATAAGGATACATGTTCAAACTTAAACTAACATATAACTTAAACTGAGTTTAATAGACAATTCTAAGTTAAACCAAATTTTCTTCTTTGGTGCGGTTCTCTTTTTTAGTGTTGTCCTTCTTGTTGTTTGCCCAATTGCAGTATTGGCTGCACTCAATCTAGTTGTAGGTCCTGGTGGTATAAATAGTAGGCCTATTAGTTTCCATCTTCTGCATGAATATAGATGTTCCTTCAAATTGACTGCAAACTTATCAACTTGGTTTTCAAGGTGCCTCATTTCAAAGATGTGCTCACCTGACATCCTAAAACAAACAAAAAAATTGGTCAACACATGCTGCTACACATGATAAAAATTGTATGAAACCTACATGATAAAACTTATATAAAAGTGTATATTACCTGACAAGCCACAAGTTTGTGTATGTGCTTGTTTTTTCATTTTTCCTTCTAATATTGGGTAACAGATCAACATCTACCGTGTTTTGAAACCTTGTCCTATTGGTAACCCATATTTCTATCATGTAGGTCTTAATTTCTTCCACCATGGTTATTAATGGCTTGGCCATAGACTCCAAAATGACATTATTAAAAGCTTCAGACATGTTATTGAGAACAACATCACACTTGTTATGTGTCTTAAAGTATGATCTACTCCAAAATCTTGGTGGGGTGTTCATCATGTGTTTGTATGCATCTTCATTGACATTCTTCATTCCTTTCATCTCTCATTCCCATCCTTCATTCCTTGCCTTATTTTTACTTTCCACTACTGCAAAATCTATTGATAGCATTTGATCATTGGGATCTCTACCTATGGCTACTGGGATTTGATCTCCATAAAAACCTTTCAAATAACAACCATCAAAGCCTAAGAAAATATCTACATAACTTGAAGCTCTCTTTAAATGCTACATAGCATATGCATAGCCTTTTGAAATAGGGTCTTTTATCATCAATACCTTCTTGAACGGGTTAAACATTTAGTTTTACTATTGAACCTAGGTTTGATCTTAATAACTCATGGCAATAGTCATAAATACTAGTACAATCCCCTAGGAAAGAACCATCAACCATGTCTATAGCTGCAAATCTAGCTCTTATAGCCTTAGTCTTGGTGATCCCTACATTCCACTTCTTTTGTGCCTTTTTTAAACCTTTAATCTTCATCCTAGGGGTTGTTTTTCAAGGACTTTTGAATTGTTTTGCTCAACAATTTAGTGTTCATCTTCTTCACTTTATGCTCTCAACCGCAACTATGAATGTCAACTACCTTCCTTAGTTGCCAAGAATCCTCATTAGGCAACTTAGCACAATAAAATTCCCACTCACATCCATCTTTACACCTAACCCTAACATTTATCTTGTTATTTTTAATGAACTTCAAATTTCTGCCACATTGGACTGTATATGAGGTTATTGTTTCCTTAAAATCACCTTTGGTACTAAAATACATTCCCACCTCCCATTTGTAATTGTACATGTCTTTTTATAACTTGAACATTTGATACTTCTTTCTCCTAACTCCATTGTTATCATCACTCTCACACCCACTTTCTAGATCTTCACTTTCATTATCACTCCCCTTAAATTTCTTCATTGTTTTCTTCCCACTTTTATTTACCTTTTTTTGGTGTTCCCCTCTTGATCATATTCATTTACATAGTTAATTAGATTATCCATTTCATCTTCTTCAACCAATTCATCATCATACTCATTATATTTATCATCATATTCTACATTCATTGCACTATCATAATTGAATCTCTTATCCTCAATGTCATCAGAATTAACATCATCATGCACCTCACCACCCATGCCCATTATCATCACTTTCCTCAATTTCCATTGCATCAGTTTCCCTTACCTTAATTTCCTTCATCTCAATTTCTTTCAACTCAGTTTCCATTGCCTCAGTTTCCATCATCTCAGTTTCCTTCAACCCCCATTAACTACTTCTTCATACATTACAATAAACACTTATGCACTCTCTTCTATAATGCCATCGTGATCTACTTCTATCTCATCAAGGGGACATCATAATACTCAGACTGAGACAATGTGTGTTGAATATAGATATCAACACTAAGATGTATCCTATAGAGATCAGTAATCTCTAAGGAACATTTGTCATCAACCAACACATTCATCCCAAATGTGGGATCCCTGTAATATATTTTCTCTATGGCACTATAACATAACTTTTTAAAACAACCTAACAACTCAAAATAACTCCACCTATCAACCTCTATTTTTAAATCATGCACTTGTCCTCCTTCGTACATACTAAATTTCTCATCAACGAATTCACCATTGTGATGGATTTTTAAACGTAAATGTTCATCCATTTCAAACTATTCCCTAAAATAGAAGCGCAGAAGAAGATGAATTTCAGAAAGATTCCATAAACCCTAAAACTACAACATTTAAAATTTACAGAAAAAATCACTTCAAACATACCTATAGTCAACAATTGTGTCTTCGATTTCACCTTCAACGAACGTTTTTGCCTCAAATCGCATTTGATGCACCTTCAAGGAACGTCAATAGTTCTGATAGGGTTTTCTGCATGTGTTATGAATGCCTTAAATCTTATCACTTTCGTTTTTAAGGTTGTACACTTAAATTCCACACGGGTGATACATTCCGCATCAGCTACATGTGTGCACGCATTGTACGCTTATATTGACTTTAACTAACGGGGCAAACATAAAAGATGAACGTGACACTATTTGAACAATTAAAGGATCAACTTGGCCCCTTTAAAAATTGAGGGACCAAAATGAACCCCAGAGTAAAGTTAAAGGACCAAAAAGGATATTATATATGTGTGTGTGTGTGTGTGTGTGTGTGTGTGTGTGTGTGTGTGTGTGTGTGTGTGTGTGTAAAAGTCAATATCCGTTGACACCAGGTGTAAGTCTAAAGGAGTTACACCAAATCTAAACCATTAATAGGATTAAATCAAACGATCGTATTAAATGAAATAAAAAATACAATGGTCATTTATTTTTACTAAAACATAGGCTATTTATATGACCATTTGATTTATTCATATTAATGATTGAGATTTGATGTAAGACTTTTAGACTTACACCTGATGTCAACGAATCATGACTCTAGTGTCACCTTATATTTTAAAACGGTTAATCTGATTCCTTATCTTTGAGTTCAATTTGATCTCTTATTTATTCAAACAGTGTTATGTTTGTCCTATTTGTTAAATTTTTCAGTTAAAGTCAAACTTACTAGCCACTTCATGTCCAGTTGACGCTGATGTGGAACCCAAACCCCACCACTTCACCTCTTTGCTTTTAGATCTCCATTGCTGAAACTTAAAATCGTTCAACTAACATTTCACTCTAGTGTGGTAGTGAAACTAAATGGTGGTGTTGGTGTTGTAGGGTGGTGTATAAGATAGCTTCAGTTAATTGACAATACATAAGACAAGTGTGATGGACCCTCATCCCACTTCAATTTTCTCTCATTCCTCCTTCTCAGTTACCACCACCTCAACAAAACTTTAACCTTAATATTCAACCAGATCAATCCCTAATTGGGACCAAAATCCTAATCTGACCCATTATCTTGGTTTATTGCTTCCCAAAAGAAGAAGGTGTGGTAGGTCCCAATGCAATTTGTCATTGTTTCATTCTCCTCTCACTCTAAATGGTTATTTTTACAACGTTAACAATAACGAGTGTACCTCTTATGCCATCACTTCTTCATCTTATTCTGCTTTTGCAGCTATGGTTTCATTTTCTTCAAATAGACACCCATCAGGCTCATGATGCTTGTGTTTCCATTATCTTCCGCACTTTCCATTGCGTTAACTTTCAGTCTCCACCCTCCCTCCGATTCCAATCTATGTCTAAATAAAAACTAGATTCTCGAGTCATTCCATAGTTGAATTAAGCTTTCTTCAGAAAATGTAATAGTCATGATTCACCATTCACCACCACATTCTATTTTTACCTTTGCTTTTTTCTTACCATTTATTGCTTTTGTTTTAAATTTTGTGTCCAGAAAATAAATTAGAAAAATAGATGGGATTTGGATTTGATTAATCATCTAATTGATAAAGTTCATATTTCTTGGATTATGTTTTATGTTTTTTTTATGCTTCTATTCATTGTGTTTCTTCATTTAAAGTAGATAAAATAAAGAAAGTCAGGCAAAAGGAAGAACATGCTGACAAGGTGTCACGTAGTTTGTCAAGCGAGCAAAATTAGAAATTGTTAGTTAAAATTAGACGAAAATGACTTATATGATACATTTTGAGTAAATAAGGGATCAAATTGGCCCTTTCAAAAAATAAGAGACCAAAATAAACTCAGAGATATAGTTAAGGAACAAAAAAAGGTATTTAGCTCTAAATAGAGTCAGGATTCATTGATACCAAGTGCGAGTCTAAAAGACTTACACCAAATCTCAATCGTTAATAGGAATAAATTAAACGATCATATAAGTAGCATATTTTTATAGGAAAAAGTAATGGCTATATATATATATATATATATAGAGAGAGAGAGGGAGAGAGAGGGGGAGAGAGAAAGAGATGCACTGATAATGTAAATTAATTTTACACTATCAACCAATGACGATCATGTATCCCGTCAAGTCAGATTGAAATTTTAAACTACTTGTATAGAATGATAAAATGATAGATTCCTATTGGATGACAGTGTAAAAAAAATTTAGACTGTGACTGCATCACCATTAGACCCATATATATATATATATATATATATATATATATATATATATATATATATATATATATATATATATATATATATATATATATATATATATATATATATATATATATATATATATATATATATATATATATATATATATATATATATATATATATATATATATATATATATATATATATATATATATATATATATATATATATATATATATATATATATATATATATATATATATATATATATATATATATATATATATATATATATATATATATATACATATATATATATATATATATATATATATATATATACATATACATATATATATATATATATATATATATATATATATATATATATATATATATATATATATATATATATATATATATATATAATTTTTTTATTTTATTTAACATAACTATTTGATTCAATTCTATTAACGGTTAAAATTTGATGTAAGACTTTTAGACTTATATATGATGTCAATGAATATTATATAAATTATATATTTTAAATATATATGTTTAACTTATGCAAATAAATTATATATTTTAAATATATATTATATAACTTATGCAAATAAAGTATATATTTTGAATATACTATACATAACTTATGCAAATAAATTATATATTTTAAATATATATGCTTAACTTATGCAAATATACTATTTTTTTAATTTTTTTTAATTCATGTATATTTTTAATCTAATAAATCTTTTTTCTTACTTAACCTCTTTTAAGATTTATTAATATCAAAGTTAGCATCGTATTATTTATTTTAATTTTTAGATCATTACTATTTTATTGTTATGCTTATAAATAGATGGCCCCTTTGACTAATGGTTTTGGACGCTAATAATTTACGCACTAAATCTTGAACCTTAGTTAACTTGAACTTATCTAAGGAGTAACACACAGGTTTAATTATCATCTCCTTTATTTTTATTTTGGATAACTATGCAAAAATAAAATTACTTTTATAATTTTGTGGTAATAAAATGTCAAATAACATGTTCAATTGTATATGTTTAAGAGTAAAACCACTTTTGTACAATTAATTAGAGTGCAGGACTAAAATACTAACTCACTTTGCAAAAAAGTGCGGGCAAAGCAAACATATTTGCGGAGTCGATTTCGTTTTGCTGACTCTACAATTAAGATATGATGTAGTCAAAATCACGAAGAATTAACAAACGCTAAACTTAGAACGAGATAACAAGTTTGCAAGGGACATACCTGTTAGATAAAACTATGAAATTCACCAAAAAAGAAAATACTTTCAAATTTTATTATGATAAAAGATAACTGACGACCATGTCTCAAAAGAGTTTAAATATTGAAAAAGAAACCATAATGCTAAAAAAATTCAAAAGTAAAATATAAATTGTTAAAATTGTGGAAAATAAATTTGAAATTGCTAAAATTGTAGAAAATATTAAAATGTTTTTTCGGACCTAAAATGAACTCAGATAACTAAAACAGTTTGTATGACAGTGTAATTTCTGATATCCTCCTAAATGCTTTATTCCTGGTCAGTTGAGACAATTTGAGTTCCAAATGTTTTATTCTTTATCAGTTGCGAGAAATAGAGTAATTAGTAAATTCAAATGAGACTAATTATTACTCAATTCAATTGACCTTTACTAATTAGTACAAGAAATAATATTTTGGTGTTATTGTTAAATGGTCAACTATCACGAGGAGACAAAGATCATCCTAGATATTTATTCTTCCTCATTCTCTCTTACCATCCATTATGTCATTTTGTTAGTAAGAAAGAGAAAGAAGAAAGGAAAAGAGCAAAATTTTGGAAACTGATGATCAAATCTTGAATCATCAAGAAATCATCTCAATGTTTCATCAACTTCATCTTCTAGAGGTGGGTTCCTATTTAGACCTAACTTTTGGGAGGAAAGTTTCATGAAATGAGAATTAGGTTTTGAGAAATTTACTAAATATGTGAAATTGATGTTGATGCATGATGATCTTATTTTTTTTGCATGTCTATTTGTGTTAAACCATGTTGTTTGGTGTTATTGGATGCAATATGATGATACATGATTATATGTGTGGTTTGTTTCCCTTCATGTACTAATGATGTTATAATTCATCAACTTATGCTTGTATTGATGTTGTTCTAATGCTTTTATCTACTAAAATGCTTGTACTATTTATAGATGTACTAATGCATGTGCTAAACATGGTTTTACTAAAGCTTATGATTAACATCAAATTTCTTAATATATTATTGATGTATACTAACACAATTTTAAAATTGTTGCAATGTACTTTAAAATTTAGGATTATTTCAATTGTATATTAGTGCAGATTCAAGATTCAAGATTGTGCGTGCTCTTATTAACTATTAATATTATGTTATTTTGTGTTTTGGTTGATTATATTATTTCTCTCTACTTGATTGTTATTTATAGAATGAGTATGAAACAAGTATTATTGAGAGGACTCACAAGAGGCACCTGGAGATGATCTTTCTAGCCATCAATATGACAACATCATCTTCTTAGATCTTGTTGCGAAGTGGACAAAAAGGGTTGTATATATGGTTTGGGACCAGAAGAAGCAAAATACAATCCATCTAGATCTTCTACATCTGACAGTATCTCCCCATCTGAAAATAAACAAATGAGAATTATTGTTTCTGATTTTTCTTTGAAAACAAGATACTTAAAGAGAAACTTAAGATTCAAGAGGATTTGATTCATGCATCGCAGGAAAACTCACGTTTTCTTAGACAACAATTATTCCAATTTATGGAAAGTTGTTTTTGCGGGTGATGTTCATTATTCAAAAGTAAGTATTCGTTTATCGTATCCATAAGGATTGTTGTGATATCAATGTCGTTCAACAGTTAATATGATTTTAAGTAGAAGTTTGCAAGATATTTAATGGTTTGTAGTTACATAATGTAAATATATAAATGATAGATAACATTTCAGAGATATGAGAGCTTGTCGGGATTGGATTTCATCCACCGATTGAATAAGTACGTAGTTTACTGATCAGTTATACAAATTTTAGATATTTATCAATATCATCACGTATCGCTAACAAACAGAGTTTATGTCTAAACTTCTGATGAGAGTTCGACATTATTGTTTAATCGACGATTTTTCATTCTATTAAGCAATAAGATAGCATTAAGAATCGATACTTACGGTGAATGTTAAACCTAAATCTATGTCTAGCATTTAGAATCTAACAGATGATTATCTTATATCAAGATTCGAACTATATTTCTCATATCAATTCCAATCTATAAAATTAAACAATGAAACAAATATAACATTGATATTAATTCATAAATAGATTGTATATAACACCATGATCAATAAACATACATACTGTTATGGTGAACTACATCCAATCCCAACAAGAAATGAATTTAGCTACTCATGGTAGCTTGGTACGAAATGGAAGAATAAACATGAATGAACATCAAATACGATTTCTCGATAATTTGATGTGTATCCAACTCTTTTATCCCTTCCACTCTACTCCTACTCCTATTTTACTGATGTTTCTCTCACTGAACAAAAGATCCTATTAAAAATGACTTGACTGCTCTTTATAATTTTTCCAAAGTATCATGACAGCACTATAATGCCAAAAACTGTAATGCAGCGCACCCACGTTGCTTAACTTTGGAGAATTATGGAAACTACATTTGGATTAACCGACTCAGTGCGTTACACGCTAGAATTTGTATTGTAGTGCACCTGCGCTACACGCCATAATTTATGCTACAGTGCATCAACGCTACAAGTGCGCTCTGCACAACATAACACAACTTTTCTCTTTTCTTTGTTGCATGCATGCTAGCAACACAACCCCACTGAATCTTTATGGTTCATGCTCGATGTAGCGCACTTGTAGCGTCAGTACTTGATCATACCTGACCAGAGAGATCGCTGGGCTGCAACACGTCTGAGCTATCGAATGGTAGACTTGATGGACAGAGGGGGAGTGTACCTGAAACACACTCCGATGCCAAAGTAAGTGACGGGCAAAGCAATTACAAGTACAGAGAAAAAGAGTAAGAATTGGTTACCTGACCCTCTAGTGGAAGAGGATATTTATAATGAGCCCCCGACGCAAGGCCAACGGTTACTCTGTGTTGGGTTGGGCTGCCAAGCCCAACGTAGGTAACTGCTAGGGCTGACGTGGCGTCGTGAAGTCCAGCACGTGGTCTTCATCCTAGTATAAATGTTCCGTGTTATCCGGGAGGTGGAGGACCGACTCATCAGGACATGGGTAGTTACTTGATGACGTGTCTCCGTGTAGGGGACACGTAGAAAACGTGGGGAAGGTCTGAGGAGCTCCCCGGGCTGGATGGGTTTTGCCCGACCGAGGGGGAGAGAGAGGTCAGCCGGACAGCTACGAAGGTCCTGCCCGACGGTTGTTGTCCTGTGTCCGACGGGAGAAGGTGATGTGCTAGACGAATCTTCTGCCCGTCGATGAGGTCTTATTAGGCCCAAATCCATTGGGGTTTGGGGATTGCTCGATTATGGGCCAGCGTCGGCTCAGTCCAGAATAGTAGCCCCCCAAGTCGTTGCTCACGGTCACGCGAGCTATGACTTAAGCAGCGAAGGGCGTCAGGCACGTCGCTCTGTCAGGCAGGCTGAGGCTATGTCGGCCAGGTGAGCCTATAATGTAGGCGAAGCCTGCGGTTAAGGAGGAGAATCTGAAGAGATGAAGGGAAGGTGGAGGATTGCCACGTGTCTTCCTGTAGAGGCTACGGGCTAGGTACTTGAGTGCCTAGCGACGCTTCGTTTCCCGTGCTAGGGATATATATATATATATATATATATATATATATATATATATATATATATATATATATATATATATATATATATATATATATATATATATATATATATATATATATATATATATATATATATATATATATATATATATATATATATATATATATATATGCGGATCTAGCCCAGCGCCTTCAATCTTGAAATATCTGCCCGACGCCTTCAATCTTTTTGTTCGTCTTCCATAATATCCCAGCCCAACACAATAACTTTTTCTGCCACCGTATCACGTAAGTTCCTACTTTACTTCTAGTGTTTTTTAGGGTTTCTGGCGGCTCCGTAGGAGGCGCCAGAATGACCGTGGGCTTTTCTTGCGAATACGCCAGAGGGTCTTTCAAAATTAGGGTATATACTGGTTGTCCTCGGCCCTTGCTAAGAGTGTTCCGGGGAGAGTCGGAAGACCTTTGAATGCCCCGGGGGTAGTTGATGAATGCCCCGGGCATGAGTTGATGAGTGCGTCGAGGATAGGGAGGGCACTCCCTGGGAACCTCGGGGGCAAAGCCACCCTCGAATCGTCTTCTGGGCGCCTAGGGGACCACGCCCTTTCACTTGAACTGCGGTGGAAGGGTGGATTTGATTTGGCTGTCGAATTCACCAAGTTCCTCTGCTTTTCAAGTAAAATGGCGGACCATGACGAAGAGGAGGTGCAGTGGTACCTGTCCAAAGACAAGGAAGGTTGCCAGGACGAGGCCGTCGCAGATCCCCTGGAGAGGCTGTAACACCCCAAATTTAATCGAAATATTTTAATTTATTTATTTAATAGAGAATATTCGTTTTCGGTGATTTTCGGTGGTTTTGTGAAGTATTGAGAAAATGTGCATTTTTGGACTATTTAATTGATTAATAGTATATAATATTAAATTATTAGTACTATTATTAATTAAAAGGAATATGAGCGGAATAAGGGTAATTTGGGCATTTGGAGGAGTTAGTAAGGGTAATGATGGAAAAGCCCAATTTGTGAGGCCAAAGACTAAGTTGGACAAATAAAATTCTGAGGAGATTTAGAATTCATTGGTTAACCGTGAAAAAATTGGTGGCCAGAGCTCTGAAGGAAAGGTTGGAAGCAGAAGGTTCCCAGAGTCAATCGTGAAAGCTTTGAATCGGCTAAGGTATGGGGAGTATCGCTTTTCATGATTTTCTATGTATGTCTTTCGATGTGTTTATGGTTGGTTTGGGGGTTTTAGGGAGAATTATGGGAGAAATGGATTTTGGCCTTCGTGGCCAAAATCTATCATTGAGATTTTGATCGTGAAAAGATTAGAAGGTTATGCGAACAAGTGATCTATGGCCTTCGTGGCCTAGATCTATCATGGAAATGGTAACCGTAAGGATTCTAAGGGTAGATATAGGAAATAATGACCTTTGGCCTTCGTGGCCTAAACCTGTAAGTGCAAATCTGACCGTGAATTTAATTGAGGAATTAGGGAAATTGATGATAAGATTCTGAGATTATGACTTATGGTATGTAACACTGAATATTTGATATGAGGATTAGAGAACTTTATGCCTTCGTGGCCAAAACCTTGGGTTGTGATATGTTTGACCCTGTAGGAATAAGAATGTTCAAATGTGAGTAGCTCTGATGCACTCAGAGCAATTGAAGGAAAATAGTGATTTAGGAAGTGCAAATGTTGCCAGATTGGCCTAATAAACCATGGATTTTGTATCGTTATCGTCGTATGACCTTAGGGATGATTTTGGGATGTTTTGGGGGCATTGGGTAAGTGAATCGTATGAGTATTTGGACAAGAATCAATTCTGGTCGTAACAGGTTTTGCAGTCATCGCACTGTTCGCCTAGGGAGCATGCTAGTGAAGACTCGCCACAGACTCGCCTAGCGAGCATGCTAGCAAAGACTCGCTACCGACTCGCCTAGCGAGCAAGCCAGCGAACGTAGCAGAGTTCGCGGAAATTCGATCGTTTGCAGCGATGCCTTGATGTTTGATTCTGAGGTTTTTGAGATGAGTTAAGATGAGTATGACAATGAGGAATTATGTGATTGATAGGCAATAGTGTGAGGATTACCGTGGGTATAAGTTGATGAATTAACATGTGATAATATGGGATAATATTATGATGTAATATGAGATGATATGGGATAATATTATAAATTAATATGAGATAACATGGGATAGTATTATGAATTAATATGTGATAATAGGATGGGCTAACATGAGGATGACTATGAGCTAATATGGGATTTGGACGTGATTATATGATGATTTATATGATGATGATGATTGTTATGATGAATTATGTGATAACATGAGATATGATGATTTATGTGATGATGATGATTGTTATGATGAATTATGTGATAACATGGGATATGATGATTTATGTGATGATGATGATTATTATGATGAATTATGTGCTAACATGGGATATGATGATTTATGTGATGATGATGATTGTTATGATGAATTATGTGATAACATGAGATATGACGATTTATGTGATGATGATGATGATTATGATGAATTATGTGCTAACATGGGATATGATGATTTATGTGATGATGATGATTGTTATGATGAATTATGTGATAACATGAGATATGACGATTTATGTGATGATGATGACTATGTTGATGAGTTATGACGTATGATGAATGATGATGCACCATATGTTGTTATTATGAGGATTATTGTGACGTGTGCATCATGCATTCATGTGCATCCGGGCTTCGGTTCAGGACCTCGATTTCTTTGGCTTCAATCCCACTGTGCGGATGTGAAGTATTTTGATGTGCTCCGGTTCTCAAGTAGAATCGACCTTATTGATGGGGATCTATGGAGGGTTGATGTCCCAGTGTCCATCGTGGTGTGATGATTGGTACCACATGCATTGAGTCTATGTTGCATTTGCATTTATGAGCCTTTGTGTATAAATTATGATGTTGTGGTCTTCGAGGCCTATTGAAGGATATGAATGTGTTGAGTATGAATATGACGTCGTTTATGCATTAATTGTTATACATTGATTATTATGAATTGTTTTACTCACCCTGCCTGTTTGAATGTTACCTCCACGTGGGTAACGTGCAGATGACCAAGTTTAGCTGTGGATGCCGTCGAGGAGTAATTTTTAAAGTCTTAGAGTTGTTAGCCTTTTGGTTAACTTAGAGGGTCTTGCTCTGATATGTAACATCGGGTTGGGTTCTTTGAGTTGGTTTTATATCAGTGGGTTATTTTACTAACTTTCCCTTATGAGGAAAACCTTGAGTTATGTTTTGAGTTCTGCTGCTTTATGCAAATTGATGTATTTTGAGAAAACCCGTGTGTTATGGAGCATTGACTTATTTTGAGACATTGAGAAATGTACGCCCTTTTGTGGCTTTTTATGAAAGTTAATATTTTACTCTGAAATCTGTGTAATTTTTCCATAATAATTGTGGGGTAGAAAAGGGTGTTACATTAGTGGTATCAGAGCAGGTCGGTCCGTCCGGCCAAGTTGTCTAATGTTGTTTGTTCCCTGGTATGCGACATGTGTGTGAAAACACTGTCGGTACATGTTTGTTGCCTAACCTTTGTCTGCAGAAGTGGGAATGAAACAAGTGGGGGAGAAGTTGTGCTTCTCCAGGATGCTGCAAGTGTGAAGTGGCGGCTCAGTGTGTGGTTGAACGCTCTTATAGTTTGGTAAAGATGGTTTATACCCCCATCATGGTTTTCGGCTGTCTATTGACAAATTGAGGAACTGATCAGCCTTAATTTGTTGTTGATAGTAGACGGGGTCATGTTGGATGGGATAGACGTGTCTTGCAAGCTTAGATGGCATGAGCAGTGAATTGTTTTGAGTTAAGCTAAGTGCTTACGAATTGTTTTGATGAGTCGATGCAAGATGGAGCTGAGAGGTTTATTTTGATGGAGACTTAGAGTGTTAATAAAAGTGGAGAAGTTTGTGGTTTGCCGATTAATTGTAGGTGTCTGGAAGTTGTCCTGACAAGATGGTGATATACAGCCAGAACGTGAAGTGAAGTTGTGATCGACTTAGTTATGGAAACTAGTCTGATATTGAGATCTCCATACTATATGTCTGTTTGGATGGTCAAGGAATTAAACTGATTGAGTAGTTTGGAGACTTGTGTCTGGTGTATGTGTTAAGGCAACAGATTATGAGGTCGAGTAGATTAAAGGTGGACAGTGACTTCTGGTGATTATTAGAGAAAGTCAGATGTGGAATACAATATTGGTATAATTAAACCTTTAAATATTTCCAAGTTGAAGATGTGTTGAATGGCCTCCTTAGTGTGAAATTGTTGTTGTACATTGAATGCCGAGATCACAACTTTTTACGGAATCGAAATCGGACACCCGAAGTCATGTAACGGTCGAAAATAGAATTTCGGACTGTCAGGTTCGCTAGGCGAGCAATATCCTTCGCCTAGCGAACAACTCCAGGAGGAAGCGGCCACTCGCCTCTGTGTTCGCCGAGCGAAATGTCTTGGGGCAGAAGAATGTTGTTTTCGTATTTTTGTCGTAACGGGAGAACCGTAACTTGGAATGATGCACGATTCGAAGCGTTGGAAAGCTATTCCAATGCTCTATGTGATGGTGAAGTAGTGGAATGGAATTAAGTTATTTATTGATGGAGTATGTTTGGGTTTTGTAGTAAGTGCGGAAGTACAGTTCGTGTTTCTGCCATAACTCACAAATTGAGTGTCCGTTTGGTATGAGGCTTCCGAAGGAGGATGGCTTTGGGTTGAATTACCATCCGGGTAAAGCGGACATGGTAGCTGATGTATTAATTTGGAATTCTTTGCATATACCGATGACGATGGTAAAAGAGTTAGAACTGATTGAGCAACTTTGTGATATGAGTTTGGTTTGTGAAGAGACTCCTAGCAGTGTGAAATTAGGTATGCTAAAGCTGACTAATGGTATTCTCTAAGAGATCAGAGAAGGTCGGAAATCTGGTTTGAGTTGGTAGATTGGTTGAATTTGATGAATTAAAGTCGAAGGGCTGTTTTCGGATTAATGGAAATGGTATCATGAGATGTCGTGATAGAGTTTGTGTTATAGATATTATTGAGTGGAATAAGAGTATTATTAAAGAAGGACATTGAGATGGATGGAGTATCCATCCCGGTGCTATGGAGATGTAACCGGATTTGAGGAAATTATTTTGGTGGCCATAGATGAAGAGAGAAGTGGTTGAGTTTGTATATGCTGGTTAAACTTATCAGAAATCAAAGATTGAACATCAAAGATCATTGGGTCTGATGCAACTATTGAATATTCCAGATTGGAATTGGAATAGTATTTCCGTGGATTGTGTGTCGGGTTTGTCGAAGACTATGAGAGGGATATGATTTAATTTGGATGATTTTGGATAGAGTGACTAGAGCAGCTCATTTTATACCGATGAGGATTAACTATTCTGTGTTGAAGCTAGCTGAGATTTATATTGAGGAAGTTGCGAAGTATATGAGATATCATCGAATATCATGTCAGATGGAAATCTGAGATTTGCATTGAGATTTTGGGAGAGTTTGTAGACGCTTTGGGTACCATGTTGAAGTTGAATTTTGCCTATCATCCGAGGGCGGATGGACAGACAGAGAGGACTATCCAGTCTTTAGAGGATTTGTTGAGAGCTTGTGTGTTGGATCAAAGTGGATCGTGGGATAGTCATTGTCGTTGGTTGAGTTTACCTACAATAACAATTAGCATTCTAGTATCGGAATGGCACCGTATGAGGATTTGTATGGTAGGAGGTATAGAACTCCTTTGTGTTGATATGAGATTGTGCAAGCGACGACTTAAACGATCAAGAGGATCCGAGAAAATATGGGTTTTGAGAGTTACGCCGGTAATTGGTGTGGGTTGAGCTTTAAAATCTCGGAAGCTCACACCGTGCTTTGTTGGTCTGTATCAGAGTAGCGCAGCGAAAGCGTGAGGGAAGTACCATGTTAGACTGTTTTATCGCTGTCACTTGTGGAATTGCATGATGTGTTTCGTGTGCATAAGTTGAAGAAGTACATTGATTCAGATAGATGATGTACAAGTGAGAGATGATTTGACTTTTGAGGTATTGCTAGTTCAGATTAGTGAACGAGAAGCAACTTTGAGATTAAGAAATTGCCTTAGTAAAGGTAGTTTTGAGAGGACCAACTAGAAAAAGTTGAATTTGGGAGTGTGAAGATCAGATGAGGGAGTCGTATCCGACTCTGTTTCTTTGAGGTAATTTTCGAGGGCGAAAATTCTTTTAAGTGGGGGAGAGTTGTAACATCCCAAATTTAATCAGAATATTTTAATTAATTTATTTAATTGAGAATATTCGTTTTCGGTGGTTTTGTGAAGTATTGAGAAAATGTGCATTTTTGGACTATTTAATTGATTAATAGTATATAATATTAAATTATTAGTATTATTAATAATTAAAAGGAATATGAGTGGAATAAGGGTAATTTGGACATTTGGTGGAGTTAGTAAGGGTAATGATGGAAAAGCCCAATTTGTGAGGCCAAAGACTAAGTTGGACAAAATAGAATTCTGAGGAGATTTAGAATTCATTGGTTAACCGTGAAAAGTTTGGTGGCCAGAGCTCTGAAGGAAAGGTTGGAAGCAGAAGGTTCCCAAAGTCAATCGTGAAAGCTTTGAATCGGCTAAGGTATGGGGAGTATCGCTTTTCATGATTTTCTATGTATGCCTTTCGATGTGTTTATGGTTGGTTTAGGGGTTTTAGGGAGAATTATGGGAGAAAGGGGTTTTGGCCTTCGTGGCCAAAATCTATCATTGAGATTTTGACCGTGATAAGATTAGAAGGTTATGTGAACAAGTGATCTATGGCCTTCGTGGCCTAGATCTATAATGGAAGTGGTAACCGTAAGGATTCTAAGGGTAGAGATGGGAAATAATGACCTTTGGCCTTCGTGGCCTAAACTTGTAAGTGCAAATCTGACAGTGAATTTAATTGAGGAATTAGGGAAATTGATGATAAGATTCTGAGATTATGACTTATGGTGTGTAACACTGAATATTTGATATGAGGATTAGAGAACCTTAGGCCTTCGTGATTAAAATCTTGGGCTGTGATATGTTTGACCCTGTAGGAATAGGAATGTTCAAATGTGAGTAACTCTGATGTACTCAAAGCAATTGCAAGAAAATAGTGATTTAAGCAGTGCAAATGTTGCCAGATTGGCCTAATAAACCATGGATTTTGTGTCGTTATCACCGTATGACCTTAGGGATGATTTAGGGATGTTTTTGGGGCATTGGGTAAGTGAGTCGTATGAGTATTTCGACAAGAATCAGTTCTGGTCGTAACAGGTTTTGCAGTCATCGCATTGTTCGCCTAGCGAGCATGCCAGCGAAGACTCGCCACAGAATCGCCTAGCGAGCATGCTAGCGAAGAATTGCTACTGACTCGCCTAGCGAGCAAGTCAGCGAACGTAGCAGAGTTCGCGGAAATTTGATCATTTGCAGCGATGCCTTGATGTTTGATTCTGAGGTTTTTGAGATGAGTTAACATGAGTATGACATTGAGGAATTATGTGATTGATAGGCTATAGTGTGAGGATTACCGTGGGTATAAGTTGATGAACTAACATGTGATAATATGGGATAATATTATGATGTAATATGAGATGATATGGGATAATATTATGAATTAATATGAGATAACATGGGGTAGTATTATGAATTAATATGTGATAATAGGATGGGCTAACATGAGGATGACTATGAGCTAATATGGGATTTGGACGTGATTATATGATGATTTATGTGATGATGATGATTGTTATGATGAATTATATGATAACATGAGATATGATGATTTATATGGTGATGATGATTGTTATGATGAATTATGTGATAACATGGGATATGATGATTTATGTGATGGTGATGATTATTATGATGAATTATGTGATAACATGGGATATGATGATTAATGTGATGATGATGATTATTATGATGAATTATGTGCTAACATGGGATATGATGATTTATGTGATGATGATGATTATTATGATGAATTATGTGCTAACATGGGATATGATGATTTATGTGATGATGATGATCGTTATGATGAATTATGTGATAACATGAGATATGACGATTTATGTGATGATGATGACTATGTTGATGAGTTATGACGTATGATGAATATGATGAATGATGATGCACCATATGTTGTTACTATGAGGATTATTGTGACGTGTGCATCATGCATTCATGTGCATCCGGGCTTCGGTTCAGGACCTCGATTTCTTTGGCTTCAATCCCACTGTGCGGATGTGAAGTATTTTGATGTGCTCCGGTTCTCAAGTAGAATCGACCCTATTGATGGGGATCTATGGAGGGTTGATGGCCCAGTGTCCATCACGCTGTGATGATTGGTACCACATGCATTGAGTCTATGTTGCATTTGCATTTATGAGCCTTTGTGTATAAATTATGACGTTGTGGCCTTCGAGGCCTATTGAAGGATATGAATGTGTTGAGTATGAATATGACGCTGTTTATGCATTAATTATTATACATTGATTATTATGAATTGTTTTACTTACCCTGCCTATTTGAATGTTACCTCCATGTGGATAACGTGCAGATGACCAAGTTTAGTTGTGGATGCCGTCGAGGAGTAATTTTTGAAGTCTTAAAGTTGTTAGCCTTTTGGTTAACTTAGAGGGTCTTACTCTGATATGTAACATCGGGTTGGATTCTTTGAGTTAGTTTTATATCAGTTGGTTATTTTACTAACTTTCCCTTATGAGGAAAACCTTGAGTTATGTTTTGAGTTCCGCTGTTTTGTGCAAATTGATGTATTTTGAGGAAACCCGTGTGTTACGGAGCATTGACTTATTTTGAGACATTGAAAAATGTACGCCCTTTTGTGGCTTTTTATGAAAGTTAATATTTTACTCTGAAATATGTGTAATTTTGCCATAATAATTGTGGGGTAGAAAAGAGTGTTACAGAACCTGTTAGATGAATGGGTTGGGGATGAGCCTCTAAACTATATGTCGAGGTTCATCCACGATGACTCCGACGTGTTCGCTGTGATCGAAGATTGGGTAACCGGGAGTCCCCGTCAGTTTCGAGCCTTCTGGCCACGGGAGTTGGATCGTATATGCTCGCGGTACGATGGTGGTTGGTTTCTGATGTATGAGTTTGCTTTCATGGAGGTGGGGATGCGCATATCGTTCACGGCTTTCCAGCAGAGTGTGTTCGACCACCTGATACTGGCATCGTCCTAACTCCATCCAAACTCCCTCTCCTTCATCTGGGCTTTTGAAATCTTCTGTGACTATCTCAAACTTGAGGCCACCATCCCGTTGTTCTTCTGCGTCTTTCATTTGCAGCAGCAGACGGTGGCCGGTCGACATAACTAGGTCTCTTTGAAGCAGCCGGCCAGACTCTTCCGGCCATATACCGACTCAATGCGGGGGTTCAAGGACAGATGGATTGTGGTCATGCTGATGACGGACGAGGCCTACGAAGCCATGTTCCGGAGAGAGGTGATTGTCATGGACGGGCAATCAGAGGACAGTTATGAGTCCAACTTCCCCTTGAAGTGGATGGATCTGCACTTTCGTTAGAGCACTGATAGCTTCATCGACCGACCATCTCGCTTGGGGGAGGAGGATAGCATGGCTTTTAGAAAGCTGACGGACTTCGTCGGACTTCTTCCTCCTCGGAAGTGCGTGTCCCCTTACAGAGAGTACAACCGTAACGCGGACGGGGAGATACAGACAGAGAACCGATGTATCAATACAAAGGCTTTGCTCGAGTGTCGGTCAGAGGCTGAGGCCCACTGGCTCCTAGGTAGTTGGGCGTCTCCCCGACTAGTCTTTATTATTCGTTTTTTGATTTTCAATGCTAATTATTTTTCTTGTGCTCTTCTTGTAGGTGCAATGGGCTCCATAGAGGAACACGTAACCAAGCTGATGAGCAGGGGTAACCGCCATCCTCAAGGGAGGACTATCGCTGTTTAGAGGGAGTTGGTTGTTGGTTCCGCGGGAATGACTTCATCCCCACAGGGGAGTGGCTCCCTGGCGCCACCGCTGGCCTCCAAGAGGCGACAGGAGGTCGAGGTGCCTTCGATTGATCTGACGGATGGGTCCCCGGAGCAAAGTTTCGTTCTGCCTCCCTCTTGTCTCCGACCGAATTACTTTTTGCGGGGGAATGCTCCCGTGGTGGCTCCAGAAGAGGCGAGGAATATTTTGGATGCTAGTAAAGAGGCTCGGAGGAAGATGTTATCTACGGATCTGGCTGCAGTGGTGAGGGCTTTCACGATGGCCCTTGGGCTGAACGAGGTGGGGTGCTCCTCGGAGGATTTGGCTGTTGTCAGGAGCGAGCTCGCGGTACCCGAGGAGGTCCGGTCTAAGCTGGCGGCCGACCAGAAGGAGTATCAAAAATAGGACAAGGTCCACTAGGAGCGTATCAGGGAGATGGAGAAGGCGCTGAAGAAAAGGGAGGATGAGCTGGCTAGAGTTAGGAGTCGTGCCACTGAGCTCGAGGGTATGGTCGCCCCGGCCGAGGAGGAGTCCGAAGAGGAGCGACTAATGGTTTCCGGGTGCGAGCTAGTGGAGAGGTTCCATCAGTTGGAGGAGAACTGATTGGGGTCGTCGAGGTGGGCTTCAAGAGTTTTGTGCACCAGATTCGACTCGTCAACTCCGGCTTCGACTTGGTGACCGAAGGGATCGACCCTTACCATCAGATCCAGGATGGCTGTATCATTATGCCCGGCGACTCGGTGGACGAGGAAGAGGACCATGTTGAGGATAATCGGCTAGATTAGGGAATGGTGGCCTGCATGCCTCTTTTGATTTGTCGGCCTGCGTGCCAAACATTTTCGGCCTGCGTGCCTAGTTCTGTTATTTTGAATTTTGTACGAGCCGAGGGCCTCTTCTTGTAATAATTGACTGTCGGGCTTGTACCCGTTTTATGGAATACATTTTTTTCTTCTAAGTGTTGGTGTGTGCTCAATTTATTTAGTTATGTTCATATGTTTGCATGTTCGTATGCTTGTATGTGTTTTTGTATGTTTGTGGGGAATATTGCTCGACGCTTTTGTATGTATATCTGGTAAAGTGGGGATTTGGCCGGTTGACCGGGGTGGTTACCTGGTCGGTTACAGAGATGGCCCGCGATCGGAGACCTATCCCCGCAGCGTGAACGTCTCATCGCGAGCTGAGTCTTCTGCCAACCTTGGTACTGCGGCGGTGACTCTCGGTTGAGGGGTCGCCGTCAAACAGAGCGTTCTACCCCTACACACAAAGGGCAGACGCTTGCTATCTCATTGATTTCGAGGAGACGCGATTGTACTGTGTCGCACTCCCGTGGTCGCGAGGCGTGTTGTCGCGGGCAGTGTTTAACTGTAGTATTTTTTCAGCTTCTCAGCATTTCATGGTCGAGCTATCTCGTCCCCGTATAAGTTCTCGAGGTAGTAGGCCACGTGCGTCGTCTTGTCTCGGACATGGTAGGGACCTTCCCAATTGGTGGCGAGCTTTCCCTCGCGCGGGTCTTTTGGGTTTCTCCATAAGACCAGATCGCCGATCTGAAATTCGCGCTTTATGACCCTGCTATCGTAGTGGAGGGTAAATTTTTGTTTCAGTGCGGCTTCCCGGAGAGAAGCCTCTGAGCGTATTTCCTCGACTAAGTCGAGCTCGTCTCTGAGGGCCTCTTCGTTGGTCTTCTCTTCGAGGGGGCATTCCGTTCTTCTGGATGGTTACCTTATTTTGACCGGGATGATAGCTTCGGTCCTGTATGTTAGCCGGAAGGGTGTGTCCCCGGTGGTTGAGTGGCGTGTCGTTCTGTATGCCCAGATCACGTTGTGGAGCTCCTCGACCCATCTCTTCTTGGCGTCTCCGAGCCGACGTTTTAGACCTTGCAGAATGACTCTGTTTACGGCTTCTGCCTGGCCGTTCGTTTACGGGTGTTCGACTAACGTGAAGTGCTCCTTTGTCCTGAGCTTGGTCACAAAGTCTTGAAAGTTTTTGTCAGTGAATTGCGTACTGTTGTCGGTCACGATGGCCATGGGCACGCCGAACCTAGTGAGGATGTTCCTCTTGTAGAAGCGGAGTATGTTGTGCGCCGTGATTTTGGCGAGGGCCTCGGCCTCGATCCACTTGGTGAAGTAGTTGACACCGACTACCAGGTACTTGTTCTGATAGGAGCCTAAGGTGAACGGACCGAGGATATCCATCCCCCACCAGGCGAACGACCAGGGGGAGGAGAGGGAATTGAGCTCGGTCGATGGGGGGGAGGTGCATGTCCCCGTGCCGTTGGCACCTGTCACACTTCTTTATGTGTTCCTTCGCATCTTCCTACATTGTCGGCCAGTAGTATCTAGCCCGTAAGGCTTTCCTCGCCAAGGACCATCCTCCGAGGTGCTGTGCATTGATGCCCTCATGGATCTCCTGCAGGTTATTCGAGGCTTGGGTTTTGTCGATGTATTTTAAGAGAGGGATCGAGAAGCGTCTTCGGTACAGTCTATTCTCGAGCAGTACGTATGAGCAGGCGCGTCCTTTGACCGTACCGGCCTCCTTAGCATCGTCGGAGAGGCGCCTCATGCTAAGGTAGCCATGTATCGGGGTCATTTAACAGTTGGCGTCCCCGATGGTGTTGACTTCGAGCAGTGTTTTCGCTTTCTCTGTACTCGGTTGCGCGAGGATCTCCTGGAGGACGGATTTGTTTCCGCCTTTCTTCTTGGTGCTCGCCAAATTTGAGAGGATGTTCGCCCGGGTATTCTGCTCACGTGGAACATGTTGTACTTCTGCAGAGTCGAAACTCTTCATCTGTTTCCTGATAAGGGCCAAATATTCGGCCAGATTATCGTTCTTCGCTTGGTATTTGCCCCGGACTTGGGAGGAGACCAACTGGGAGTCCGTGAAGATTTTTATCTCCTTGGCTCCGAGGTCTCCTACCAGGCAGAGTCTGGCCAATAAGGCTTTGTATTCGGCCTGATTGTTCATCGTCGGGAATGCTAGGGTCGGGGAGACCTCCACGACCGTGCCTTCTTCATTTTCTAGGATGACGCCCGCGCCGCTCCCCGAGGGGCTTGAAGCGCCGTCCGCGAAGATGGTCCACTTGTGGGCTCCGTGGGGGGGGGGGGGTCATCTCGGTGGTGAAATCGGTCAGCACTTGGGCCTTAAGCGCTTTCTTGCCTTCGTAGATGATTTCGAACTTGGAGAGCTCTAGAGACCATTTTAGCATGTGACTCGCCATGTCGGGCCTGCCGAGCAGTTGTTTGATCGGATGCTCAATTCTGACTACGACGGTATGTGCCAGGAAGTAGTGCCGAAGTCTCCTGGCCGCATTGATGAGGGCCAGGGAGACTTTCTCAATTTGATAATATCTTACTTCTGGCCTATGGAGAGTCTTGCTCGTGAAGTAGATCGTTTTTTTCCCGTCGGGGGTTTCCCGAATTAGTACGGCGCTCACGGCCTCGGTTGAAACGGTCAGGTACAGGTAGAAGGTTTCCCCGACGTCGGGTATCGTTAAGACAGGTGGTTCTAACAGGACATGTTTGAGATGGAGGAGGGCTTGCTCACATTCCTCCGTCCATTTGAATGTGACTTCCTTTCTTAACAGTTTGAAGAATGGGAGAGTGTGTTGCGCGAATTTGGCGATGAAGCGGGACAAGGACGCGAGCATCCCGTTGAGGGACTGTATCGATTTCTTCGTGCTCGGCGTCCCTATCTCGGATAAGGCTCGGCTTTTGTCCGGTTTTGCCTTGATTCCCCGTTGGGTCAGGTAGAAACCGAGGAACTTCCCCGCATGCACCCCAAAGGTGCATTTCTCTGGGTTGAACCGCATCCGACATTTCCTCGCCGTCTCGAAGACTTTTTTGAGATGTGTCATATGGTCGACCTCAGCGTGAGACTTGACAATCATGTCGTCCATGTAGACTTCTAGCATGTCGCCTATCTCTTCCGGAAGGCTTTGTTCATCATCCGTTGGTAGGTGGCGCCGACGTTCTTTAGGCCGAAGGGCATTACGTTGTAGTAATAGTTGTCCGACTCGGTCATAAACGTCGTGCTCTGTTTGTCAACCTCGACCATGGGGATTTGTTTATATCCCGAGTAGGCGTCCATGAAGGACAGTAGTTTGAAACCCGTCGAGTTGTCGACGGGTTTTTCGATGTTGGGGAGGGGATATGCGTCCTTAGGACATGCCCGATTGAGATCAGCGTAATCAACGCACATCCTCCATTTTCCATTAGATTTCTTTACAAGTACAATGTTGGACAACCAGGTTAAATACCAGGCTTCCGAAATAAAATTTGCCTCTAGGAGGTCTTTTACAGCTTCCTCAGCCGCCGCCGACTTTTCGAGAGACTGCTTATGTCTACATTATACTACGGCCTTAGCGGCTGGGTCGATGGAGAGTTGGTGGCGGGCGACCTCGGGGTCGAGTCCGGGCATCTCGGCGGCGCTCCAGGCGAAGAGGTCGACGTTCTCACGGAGGCAGACCTTCAACTGCTTCTTCGCCAGGTCAGGCATCCCCGCTCCAATCTTCATAGTCCTTGTCGCGTCTGCACCGAGGGTTACTATTTCAAATTCCCCGTCTGGAATGGGGTGCGTTGGGTGGATAGGCTGCCCGTTGGTAGTTGGAGGAGTGTTTTCGGCTTCATCCTCGTGATCTGGCTTTCCGGAAAAGCGGCAGTCGAGGTCTTCAGCATTGACGTGATCCCTCAGTTTGTTCTCTTGGACGGGGGGAGGCTTAGCTGCTTTGGTCAGGGGACCGCTCGTACTAAGGCCCTTCATTACTGCATCAAAACACCGTCGGGCTACCTCTATGTCCCTGTTGAGAGTGATGACGGCGCCTAGCGTGGTATAGTACTTCATCTTGTGGTGGACGGTTGACGGCACTGTGGTGAGCTCGGCCAATGTTGTCCTGCCTAGGATACAGTTGTACAGGGATGGGCATTCGACGACCAGGAAGCGGACGTTGATTTCCTTGGCCATTTATTACATCCCAAAGGTGACCTTGAGCTCCACGTATCCCCATGGTCTTGTCGTCGTCCCGTTGAAGCCCTGGAGATCGGAACCCAGGTAGGGAGTTAGGTTGGTCTCGTCGAGTTGTAGCGTCGAGAAGAGGTGGGCATACATGATATCCACCGAGCTCCCTCTGTCGACCAGGATGCGCGAACATCAAAATTAGCCATTTTTTCCCCCATCAGTAGGGGATGGCCAATTTTAGGGCTTCCCCGGGGAGCTCTTTGAGATGATATGTGATCGGGTTTGATCGGCCGTGGAATTTGTCGAGCGTGCTCATTTTGCAGGAGCCGTTGTTCATCAGTTTGTCAAACTTCCTTTTCACCGACCTGATCAAGATCTTTCTTGGGGTACCTCCCGAGATAACCATCGCCTTGGGAAAGTATTCCCACAGGCTGATTGGGTGCACTGGTTCCTCGGTTAGATCATTCTCGATAGGGAGGCCATGTTCTCTCAGTGAGAACCAGTCTTCGGGGTGGTCAACATAGACGGCCACCTGTAGCCCGATTTCTTTGGTGGGAGGGGGGATGTCCTCGACTCTCTTGGCTTCCTGGGCCTCTTGTCGGGGGGCATCTCCTTCCCCGGTGTATCTCTTCAAGTGTCCATCCTTGATGAGTATTTCGATCGCGTCCTTTAGGTGGATACCGTCCTCCGTAATGTGCCTGTGTCCCCGGTGGAAGCGGCAGTATTTGGACTTATCCATGTTGGATTTAGGGGGTTCCGGTTTGGGAAAACGGACACCTCCCCGAACAAACTCCGAGTTGGCGCACTCCGCCAGTATGCGCTCGCGGGAAGCGACTAAGGCGGTGTACTTGGTGAAACGGCCTGTCGGGCCCCTCTGCTCGTGGGGCTCCCTGAGGAGATCATCTCGTCGACGATCTCCCCTGCACCGGGGGGCTGATGTTCCTTCCTCTCGGGACCCGTGGGGGGTTTCGCGGTTGCGGGACTCTCGGGCAGCATTAGCAGCCTCGGTTTCCTTGTACCGGATGTAGTGTCGGACTTTCTCGAGGAAGCCTTGCAGGGTGGTCGGTCGGTGGATTGACACAACCTCGTAGAACTTAGATCTGCGGCGCAGACCTTACTCCATAAGGTAGCGCTTCATATCGTCCGAGGTTGTCACCTGGAGTGCCTCCCTCGTGAACATCTCAATGTAGTTTCTGAGCGATTCATCTGGGGCCTGGATGATTGCGCCTAGGGGGTCTCCGTCTTCGGATGTCGTCGCGATACCGTGAAATGCTGCGAAAAAAGATCCTTCAGGATTCTCCATGATGTGACAGACTCAGGTTCCAGTGCACCAATGCGCTTATTCTGTTGGAACATCATCAGGTTTGTTTGGTTGATGGCTGCGAAGAGAGCAGCCATCGTTGGGTCCGCTCCAGCTGACGTAGGGACGGGCTGGAAGACAACCGGGCTCCTTGCTCGAGGGGCGACGTAATGTGTCGCGTCCTCGGATGAGGGAGAGGCGATCTGGCCGTCCCTGGTGTCGCCCTCACGGGCATGAGAGGTCCCCACCTGGTCGTCGCCGTTGGTGATTAGGACGGGGACGGTGTTGTAAACAGCGTCGTCGTGACGTGGGCTAGTCATGATCTCGGGATTTGAAAATGTGAAGCTTTGGTTCTTCTGCTCGTAGGAACGGGGAAGCTTAGGTTCCCACAGACGGCGCCACTGATCGTACCTGACCAGAGAGATCGCTAGCTGCCACGCGTCTGAGCTGTCGAACAGTATACTTGATGGACAGAGGGGGGGGGTACCTGAAACACACTCTGATGCCAAAGTAAGTGACGGGCAGAACGATTATAAGTACAGAGAAAAGGAGTAAGAATTGGCTACCTGACCCTCTAGTGGAAGAGGATATTTATAATGAGCCCCCGGCGCAGGGCCAACGGTTACTCTGTGTTGGGCTGGGCTGTTAGGCCCAACGTAGGTAACTGGTAGGGCTGACGCGGCGTCGTGAAGTCCAGCACGTGGTCTTCACCCTAATGTAACTGTTCCGTGCTTTTTGGGAGGTGGAGGACCGACTCATCAGGACACGAGTAGTTACTTAATGACGTGTCTCCACATAGGAGACACGTAGAGAACGTGGGGAAGGTCTGAGGAGCTCCCCGGGCTGGCTGGGCTCTGCTCGACCGAGGGGGAGAGGGAGGTCAGCCGGACAGCTACGAAGGTCCTGCCCGACGGCTGTTGGCCTGTGTCCGACGGGAGAAGGTCATGTGTCCGACGGATCTTCTTCCTGTCGACGAGGTCTTATTGGGCCTAAATCTAGTGGGGTTTAGGGATTGCTCGATTGTGAACCAAGCGTCGGCCCAGTCTAGAACAATACTCGTGTTTTGTCTTTTTTGCTCGCCGCTTCTGCGCTGTAACGTCCTTGTAGCATGCCACTTTTGTTGCTTTGATGGTTATACCTAATTTTAGTGATTCTTCCTGCATTAATGCACAAGAACATTCAAAGAGCAACCATTCTAATACATAAATCCCTATTCTAATTAAAAATTTGAAAAATACCAACAAATTTGTAGCTAGTGTGCCAAAATCTTATGCTCTAATACCCTTTCTTGGGCACTTATCAGCAGATCATCAACCTCCATGTTTAGATCAAAATTCGTCTTCACCCACTTCTTAAAATATAATACTAAATTGTAGTGAACATACTTTTGTTTGTCATCTATTAGTTTCAATACCAATGATAGTATTATTTTCGTTGTAATTTTTTAATTTTAAGAGCTTTGTTTGAACTATTTTAGTTGTAATATCTAGTGTCAACAAAAAATACTATGATTCTAATATTTAGTTTTAAGAACATACTTTTAGTACTATTAGTTTTGATTTAAGGAATATTTATGATATTCACAAAAACAGTTTCTAGTGTTTCATATTATGATTGATTCATTTCAATTATGATAATATAGTAATTTAGTTTAAGTATTAATTAAATTTGGTAGAAAATTTACAATTTTAATTGTTTTATGCAGTTCTCTTGATTAGTGACAAAACATAAATGTTATTAAATCATGATCATCAAATTTGGTGACAAAATAAATGCGCCATAAATAAGGAATTTTACGGAATATAAATGTCACAAAATAATTCATTTAATCTAGTGGCTGAAAATATCGCTCTTAAAAAGAGTATTTTTACATTAATCTTCAATAATTAGTGATAGAATATAACATCACTAAGTTATAATTATTGAGGTATTTAAAAATTCCTCACAAATTTCTAGCAGATTTCTTTTCAGTGATTAATGACGAAACTTTAAATTTAGTGATAGATTGGTTCCGTAACTATTTATGACGGAATTTGAAATCCCTCACAAATATTTTGTGACATGAAATTCAGTATGGATACTGGCACGTCGTTAAATATGTCACTACAAGTTTTAGTGACAGGACTTTAGTGAATTATTGACGGAATAATACCCTTTCTAAATTCAAATTTTTTAGTACTAACCCAACCTACACTTGACTACCCGTCCTAATAGGTCAGATATGTACACAACCTCTCAAACACGAGTCTTGTAGAGGCAAAGTGCTTTTCTAAAATCTATCAAGAGACCATACATTTACACAACCCCTCAAACATTAGTTACGTAAAGGCACAATGCTTTTCTGAAATCTACCGAGAGGCCGAACATTTACACACATGTAGTAAAAAAAAGTACACTAATGTAACTCTACCAACAAGAATGAATAAAGTCCTAGTCGTATTCTCTGTCAAATTGTATATATCTTTTTCATGATGATCATTCATTTATATAGTAACTCTGACTTATTCCGCATGCAGACTCATCAAAGACCATTTAAAGTGATTTTCCCTTATTAATAGATTCTCTTATAGGTAATTGAAATCAAACTTTATTACCAGATCTTGGACCATAATGTTATGAGTTAATAGTAAATGTGTTATCCATATATCTTAGTTTGAATATTCCTTTCAATGTTAATTTTGGGTCGACACAATTGGTATGATCCATCCGTTGCATCAACTTAAACTTATTCTTTGTGGATTTCTTATTACACCCTATATGTTTCTACCTCACGTTGCGAAATTCCACCAATGCCCCATGTTTCCGGAGATACATCTCTGAACGCACCATATTTTTGAGTAAACATTGACATATTCGGGAGATATATCTCCAGAACAATTTTAAACTTTAAATATTCAGAACATGTCATCCATAACCCATTAACATTTGAATTGTTCCGGAGATGCATTTAGGAGAATATTCTAGAGATACATCTCCGAAGTGTATTAGAACAAGTTTTCTTTATAATGAGCTATGTATTTGTTTTCAGATGAAAAAACAGACGTACAAATTAATAAAAGACAACTACTGTGTGTTTCGAAAATAATATAACAATATAATTGTAAAATGTTGTGCATCATGAGATCCAAATTATAGTAACAATGTCAAAAATAAAGTACAAACTATAAAACAACATCAAAATAATAACAAGCTACTACTGGGTGTGCCTGACAACCTCTCATCTACCTCCTCAACCTCCTCTGCTTGCTCTGCCTCCTCTCCCATCGATCCCCCTGTCCTCTGCCGATGTCTCCAGTACAATAGTGCCCCATGTGCCTCCGCCACCATGGCATCCGGGACTCGCCTGACAGCAGACCCCTCAAGGAAGATACTCTTGTTAATGCCTGCCTGTGCAATCTCAACTATATGACGATACCGAGGTAAGACATCCTTAGTATAATCTAGCTAATCCTCTTCTTCCTTTAGAATATCGTGAAGAGCTGGTCTTGATAGATATCCTAGAGTAGGTTGCACCATGTACAAATGTGAGGCCCTAAAGAATGACCCGATGTATCCGTCAATGTTGCTCCAGTCGTTCGGCGCTATGGTAGCGCGAGCCTCGGTCGATACCAAGTGACTCTAAAAATCAGCAAACATCTCCACTATTTGTCTACGAGACAAAGCATGAGGAGTAGATACAAAAGGGTATCTAGGGATGGTTTGGGTGTACCCAAACTCCCGTATGACGTGCTCGGGCAGATGAGGAGCAGTGATACATGATCCGTAGGCCAACCATCTAGAGTATAGAGCTATGTCGTCAAATGGTCGCGTCTGACGATGATCCATGTAGTTGTTGAAATGAATGTCCTCAAAAACCAAACGATCAAGATAGACTCTAAAAGGCTCGACCGCCTGGCTCTCTCTCAGCGGGATAAAAGCATAGACACGGGGAATGCCCTTAGTGTATTCATCCATACTCGCCCAGCCAGCGATGCGCGGGAAGTGCTGAAAGATCCACTAAAATGAAAATAAAAAGAAAAAAAATTCAAGGATCAAGAATCATCTGCATTGGTTTCACAAATATGAAATGAAAATGAAAAAAAACTATCAAGAATTATTACCATTAATAGTATCACGCTGCCTGTGACCTGCTTCGTCCTTCACCGACACCCATCTCTCAACTTCGAATAAAGATAACACAGGCAAGCCGCCCCTCAGTGTACTCATAGATGTGAGTGAGATCCAAGAAGTACCGAAGGCATGCAACGTCAGTAAAAGTGGTACTCGTGTCCATAAACATGCAAGTGTCAACCAAAAATAGAAAATGTACCCTCAAATCACGAGCCTTGTGTACCACTACCTGCTTAGAATCACCATCATCATGTTGTGCAACAATAATCTCTTCATCATATATCTTCTTCAGGAACTCAAACCTATCATGAGCACCCCAGGCCTTATCCACCTCCTCAATCGCCTTCCTTGGATCATCCCTCAGGTGTTCTACCATCATCTCGACTGCCTCGTCTTTGGTCGTCCTACCATGATCGAGGAATCTCCCCCTGATCGGAAGATATAACAAACATGAGACATCGTCCGGTGTGATAGACATCTCACCATGCGGGAGATGAAAAGAAGATGTCTCAGAATGCTATCTCTCCACGAATGCATTAAGCATCCCGTGGTTGACTAGAGTGTAACCGGTTATGCATAGATCTTTCAACCCAGATAAGGTCATAACTGACTAAAACCACTCCTTATCAGGCTGAGCTAAGCCAACAATATTTCTCCCATGGTTCAGAAACTTCTGGGGATCATGCACTTAAAATTATCCAGAAATAATCAATGCTAGAAATAATCAATGTCAACAATTTAAATGAACATAAAAAAAATAATCAAACTAATGCTACATCTCCAGATTGTGGTCTGGATAAAGAGGAATAAGGACAGATCAGATGGACCTCCGTCAAATCCTTCTGGCTCGACATCCTCAGCAATCTCACCCTCAAGAGGTGGCACTGGATCAGCATGATCATCAGCGGGAGGTGGCATTGGATTAGCAAGAGGTGGCACTAGTGCATCCTGACGCCTGCGGGAGGATGACGGAAGTGATGCGTCAGCTGGTGAATCCCGTCTCCTATGGGAAGAATAAGAAGATGGAGTGGCCCGAGAGGAAGGTGGAGTGGCTTGAGATGAAGTGGCCTGAGGTGAAGGATGAGCCTCAGGAGTAGACTATGCCCCAAAAGTAGACACCTATGCCTGACCAGAAGTACCTATTGCATCCAGAACCTGCTAGCTTCGCTCCCTCCAGACGGATGCGTCCTGGACAACCCAACCATATCTTAGTCTGTCGATTCTGTGAGTCATAATATCTGTAAGATAAATTACGGCGTATCATTAGTGCAGGCAAAATACACAAACAAACAAGAAAATAAAAAAAATCTGACTGTAGGATATTCCAGAGATACATCTCCGGAAACATCATAAAACAATTACGTTGAATAATTTTGGAGATGTATCTCCGGTATATCTCAAAGTATATGAAACGCTAAACTATTCCGGGGATGTATCTCCAGAAAGTTCTGCAACTCTAAGGTCACAACAATGACGTAATATGGCTCATCCAAGTTGAAAAAGCATGACCTGATTTCCATTTGAGCCAACAAACAAGTCATATACTAAGTCTAAACTATGTTACATGCGATTCCTACTCCTTTATATTCCTAATCATTGATTTCTACGCATTTACACAAAAACTCAAAATTTATCTGAAAACTCGAAAATTTATCTGAAGTTTATGGTTTTGGTGATGTTGAATGTTATTGTTGATAATGTTTGATGTTCCTCTAAGACTTGTTTGATGACATTTTATGTTGTGAAGAAGTTGGAATTTTTATGTTGAAAGAAAAGTTTTAGAAGAGAGAAAAGTTTGAGAAGTGTGAGGGAGAAGAAGAGTCAGACGCGTTTTGAGTTCTAAATCGTTTCAAATATGTATCTCCGAAATATTCTAACGTTTGAGATCTTATGAATGTGTTTGAAGATATATCTCTAAAATCAAATAATATTTGTGAAATTTCAAATAATACAGTAGAAATACATAATATAAAAAAAAATATTGTATTCTTTTTGGCGAGCTACAACCCGGAACGGACTCTTATAACTCTGAGCCACAACTCCACCCACACTTGATGACCCTATTTAATAAACCGAACATGTACAACTATGCTCGTAAGTATTTAAATATTGAAATAATTTTTATGTATTTTTCACTAAATTGAGCTTTTAAGCATTATCAGAATATATCGTATAAAAATTTGGACGAAATTTGAGATTCAGCAAAAGTCGTAGTGAAAAATTAACTATATGTTATAAAATCTAAAGATAAGCTAAAATGTTTTCGCTGGTTGGTGATAGAAGTTATAAACAAAAAAGTTTGTTGAAAGATTAGTTAATAGCTACCCTGCGTGAGATTTACTTTAAAAGTTAAAGACAAAAAAATTGGTTGAAAGACTCGTTATAGCTACTCAAAATTATAGACAAATTAATTAGTTGAAAGAAACGTTAAAAGTACTCACTCATATATATTAAAATCATGTTTTTAAGTATTATTTAAGATTTTTTTTGTGTGCTTAGTATTTACGATTTGTAAGTTATAGTTTAAAATCATCAAAAATAACAATATTTTTAATCTTTTTAAAATAAATGAATTTTTATGTTATAGACCTTTTAAATTTTTTAACAAAAAAATTACAATTATGTATTTTGATGAGGTTCATATATCAAAATTTTTGTTCTCACTTATTTATTTAAGTAATGTGAGCCTTTAAATAAATTCCAACAATATATCAACTTTAATACTGACTCAATCTCACGCATTGCTTGAACTTGGATCAAATATCTAGATTGTAATTTTTAACTTGTCTTTGATACCATATTTATGTTTAGATATCATCCCTAAAGAACTAGCTCAAAGGATAAGGTTATTCTTACATTTATACATTCAACAGTAAAAAACTTATACAATGTAAGATTTCAAACAAACTCTACCAACATAAATATTAACTTCAATATTACTATCTATACAGCAAATCACAAATAACTATTAACTGTAATAAGACCCAGTTTTTTATTAGGTGAAGATATCTGGCTTAGAGTTTGTAAAGATGAGCCATTATTAACATCAAAGACATAAGAATAAAAACCAAAATCAGATTAAAAATCAGCACGATGCTATTATATCTATTTATTACTTTAAAGATGCAAACAAAATATAATAAAATATAACTACCTTTTCTAAATTCATGGGCTTTAAGACAGTCTGGGTTAAACATAAATTTTGCGACACTAATTGCATTTTTTAGTTGCATCTTACCTATTGAAATTAAAAAATTATAATAAAACACAATATATTAAGGAAAAACAAAGAATTATATCTTCAAATTGTTTAACCTTTGCAAATGCGGATAAGTAAGTATTGAGCTCATCAATTTGGATTTATGTTTTTGAAGGTAGGAAGACTTCAGCAACATATTGATTTGATTTTGATGTTAATGTCATTTAAAAGAGAATTCTTTGTTGATCAATTGATGATGCTGGATATGTCGATCAAGTGATGATACTTGATATGTTTGATATATGGATATAATGATGGTGCTTGATATGTTTGATATATGGATCAGGTGATTATGATGATATGTTTGATATATAGATCAAGTGATGGTGTTTGATATGTTTATCAAGTGATGATGCTCGAAGATCAAAGTATGTGTATCAAGAGAAGTGTTGATCAAGATGAATTCTGAAGATCATCTGATACAGTGATCAAATGGATGTGTTTAATATCAAGTTGAATTATGTTGGTCAAAGTTGTGCTGATAAAGTTTTGGTCATCAAGATTGTAGAGCTTATAAATCAAGTTATTTGTGTCTATCTATGGGAGACAACACATTATGTCAAGTGGCGTTCGCTGAAGTTGACGAAGATCCTAGATCAAGTGGGTAATCTAATGATGGAACCAGAAGAATATTTATCTCAAGCCTCATTAGAAGAAGATTCAAGGTTACAATTAAAATCTAAAGTCAAAGATAATATTGCAAGGAACCAGAAGCTTCAAAATAGTGAAAGTGATAAAGGGTGAAAACTCACATGTTAGTGTCGAGTGATCACTGTTTGTAAAGGTATAAGACTAACTCTCAATTTTACTAAGGCAAATCACACACACGCGCACGCGCACATACACACGCACACACGCGCGCGCACACACACACAAACACACTCTTAAAAAGCCTCTCTTGATTTTATAAAATCACCTAAATATGTTTTAAAAGCCTACCCAATTCATTATGGAAATGTGTGATCAATTAGAAGCATTTTTTTCAAAGGGATAATCAATTTGGCTTTTGATAATTGATTATTTCACTTTATAATGCCTAAAATATATTGGAGAAAGGTATGTTTCACAAAGGTTTCTATGTTAGACCATGGTGAAAGGTATTTAAATTTTAATATAAATATAAGATTATAAATGACACGCCCATTTGTAACGAAAAAAATATAAAATTGATGGTGTTGGGATTCAAAAACTTTCACTCCAGGTAATTTTCACCTCGGTTGATAGGGTTGACCATGGTGAAATTTATTTTAGTAAATAATAAAATAAAGCGCCTAAAAATGAGTTATTACTACAATTGACTAAATGGTCGTAGTAAGATGATGTTACGAAATGTATATTTTGTAGTACTGACTTGTGAGTTTACCAAGGAAATGTGGGACACCCTTGAAATGATTTATGGAGTTTTTTCAAGTATTACACAAAAAAGAATGAACACACAAATTCAGGAAGTTGGAACGTCAAATTAATGTGAAGGTTAGCTTAACATATGGTGCTCAACCATTGGAAACCTTGAAGGGTATATACATGGTTTTTTTCTAACAAATATCTAAGATTTAAAAATTGGAATCAGAAACCTAATTCAATCCCATATCGAGATATGGTAGTATTTTTCATTTTTAAGAGAAATCATTGAAAAGCTCCACGGTTAATTAAAATTTTGAAGGATAAAGCAATGAATTTAGAAGAATCGTCATCAATAAGAAAACCTTTTGTGGAAGAAGAAGTAGAATCAACCCCAGTTACTTCTGTAACACCCCAAATTTAATCAGAATATTTTAATTAATTATTTAATTGAGAATATTCATGTTTCGGTAAATTTTCGGTGGTTTGGAGAAATATGGGGAAATGTGCATTTTCGAATATTTATTTGATTAATAGCATATAATATTAATTTATTAGTGTTATTATTAATTAAATTGAATATAAGGGAAATAAGGGCAATTTGGGCATTTGAGGGAGTTAGTAAGGGTAATGAGGGAAAAGCCCAATTTGTGAGGCCCAAGACTAGGTTGGACAAAATTGAGTTCTGAAAGGAAATTTGAATTCATTTTTGGTGTTAACCGTGAAAATTTGGTGGCCAGAGCTCTGAAGGAAAGGTTGGAGCCAGAAGATCCCAAAGTTAATCGTGAAAGTTGGGAATCGACTAAGGTATGGAGAGCATCGCTTTTCATGGTTTTCTATGTATGTTTTTCGGTGTGTTTATGGTTGATTTGGGATTTAAAGTATTTTGGGTTGGTCGTGGGAAATAGGGAATTTGACGATAAGGCTTTGAGATTATGGGTAATGGTATGTAACACTGAATATTGATATGAGAAAGGGAAACCTTAGGCATTTGTGGCCAAAACGTTGGGGTGTGATATGTTTGACCCTGTAGGAATAGGAATGTTCAAATGTGAGTAACTCTAATGCACTCAGAGCAATTGCAGGAAAATAGTGATTTAGGCAGTGCAAATGTTGCCAGATTGGCCTAATAAACCATAGATTTTGTGTCGTTATCGTCGTATGAACTTAGGGATGATTTAGGGATGTTTTGGGGGCATTGAATGTGTGAATCGTATGAGTATTTGGGCGAGAATCAGTTCTGGTCGTAGCAGGTTTTGCTGTTATCGCACTGTTCGCCTAGCGAGCATGCCAACGAAGACTCGCCACAAACTCGCCTAGCGAACATGCTAGCGAAGACTCGCTACCGACTCGTCTAGCGAGCAAGCCAGCGAACGTAGCAGAGTTCGTGAAAGTTGATCGTGTTGCAGCGATGCCTCGACGTTTGATTCTAGGATTTCTGGGATGGATTACCTTGAGTATGACAGTGGTTTTGGGTGATGTGTGCATGATGTTATGATGGTTTCTATGATGTATTGATTGAGTTAATATGATGAAATTACCATGATTTGATGAACTATGTGATAACGTGAGATATGATGATTTATGTGATGATGATGAATATGATGAATGATGATGCACCATATGTTGTACTGTGAGGATTATTATTGTGACGTGTGCATCATGCATTCATGTGCATCCGGACTTCGGTTCAGGACCTCGATTACTTTGCCTTCAATCCCACTGTGTGGATGTGAAGTATTTTGATGTGCTCCGGTTCTTTAGTAGAATCGATCCAATTGATGGGGATCTATGGAGGGTTGATGGCCCAATGTCCATCGCGCTGTGATGATTGGTACCACATGCATTGAGTTGTGTCACATTGCATTTATTAGTCTTTTTGTATGAATTATGACGTTGTGGCCTTCGAGGCCTATTGAAGGATATGAATGTGTTGAATATGAATATGGCGTCGTTTATGCATTAATTGTTATACATTGATTATTATGAACTGTTTTACTCACCCTGCCTGTTTGAATGTTACCTCCACGTGGGTAACGTGCAGATGATCCAGTTTAGCCGTGGACGCCGGCGAGGAGTTATTTTTGAAGCTTTTGAGTGTTTTAGTCTTTTGGTCAGCTTAGAGGGTCTTGCTCTGATATGTAACATCGGGTTGGGTTCCTTGAGTTGATTTTATATTGTTGAAGTTATTTTGATTAATTTCCCTTTTGAGGAAAACTTTGATTTATGCCTTAAGTTCCGCTGTTTATGATGTTTTGATGTACTTTGGAAAAAAACTGTAGTTACGGAGTATGGACCTATTTGATGACTTTGAGAAATGTACGCCCTTTTTGTGGCTTTTTAATGAGATTTATTCATTCACTCTGATTTCTGTGCTATTTTGCTTTGATATTTTGGGGTAGAAAAAGGGTGTTACATTAGTGGTATCAGAGCAGGTCGATCCGTCCGGACAGGTGTTTATGTTGTTAATCCCCTGTCAGTCGATAGTGTGAGAACACTATCGATGAGTTGTTTTCTTCTAACCTTGTTGGTGGTTGTAGATGGCAGGAAGGAATGATCGTGTTATTGCTGATGCGCTGGAATCACTTGCCCAAGTGATGGCTCAGAATGGCGGACCTCCAGATGAGTTCCGCGCTTTGGGAAAGTTTCAGAGGAACAATCCGCCGACTTTTGTGGGAACTCATGATCCTGAAGGTGCGCAGAAGTAGCTGAATGTGATTGAGAAGATTTTTCGGGTTATGGCATGCACTGGTATGCAGCAGGTACAGTTTGGTAGGCATATGCTGGCAGAGGAAGCTGAGGACTGGTGGGATAACACTCGTCAGAGATTAGAAGATTCTGGCATTGCAGTAACTTGGGTTGTGTTCAAGGAAGAGTTCCTGAGGAAGTATTTTCCTGAAGATGTTCGGGGAAAGAAAGAGGTGGAGTTCCTTGAGCTGAAACAAGGTAATATGACTGTGGCTGAGTATGCGGCAAAGTTTGAGTCTTTGGTCAAGTTTTGTCTGCATTACAACCGTGCTGATGCAGAGATGTCAAAGTGTCTCAAGTTCGAGAATGGTTTGAGACCATAGATTAAGCAGGGAATTGGGTACCAACAGATTCGTCGGTTTTCGGAACTAGTGAACAAGAGAAAAATTTATGATGAAGATAGCCGAGCTCGATCTACTCACTATAAGCAGCTGAGTGAGAAGAAAGAGAAAGGTCAGTTCAGGGGAAAACCGTATGTCACTTCTGGTGACAAAGGGAAGCAAAAGGCTTCTGATGGGAAGAAACCAAGTGGGGGAGCGGCTACTGCTCCAGGTAAGTGTTATAAGTGTGGCGAGCAAGGCCACTGTGCGGAGAATTGTAAAGCGTTGAGGTGTCATCGTTGTGGCAAGAGGGATCATAAAGCCAATGATTTCAAAGACGAAGCTCCGACTTGCTTCAACTGTGGAGAGAAGAGGCATATCAGTACCCAGTGCCAACAGCCGAAGAAGACTGCTACTGCTGCTCAGACAAGTGGCAGAGTGTTTGCTTTGAGTGGTGCAGAAGAGGCCAAGACGGATAACCTGATCAGAGGTACTTGTTTTATTAATGATGTTGAATTGATTGCTATAGTTGATACCGGTGCTACTCCTTCATTTATTTCGCTTGAATGTTCTAAGAGGTTGAATTTGAATTTGTCTGCTATGAGTGGGAGTATGGTTATTGATACCCCAACTAATGGTCCTGTGACTACTGCTTTAGTCTGTTTGAGCTGCCCTTTGACTATTTATGATAGGAACTTTGTGATGGACTTGGTCTGTCTACCTTTGAATCAAATTGATGTTATCCTTGGGATGAACTGGTTGGAGTACAATTGTGTTCACATTGATTGTTATAGTAAGACTGTGAGATTTCCTGAGTTTGGTGATGGTGGAGAGTTGATGTTTGTGTCCGCTAAGCAAGTGGAAGAAATCTTAGAAGATGAAGCTCAGATGTTTGCTTTGTTTGCTTCGCTTCAAGTTAATTGTGAAGCAGTGGGGTGGAGCTACCAGTTGTTCGGGAATTTCCTGAGGTATTTCCAGACGACATGAGTGACTTACCTCCTGAGCGTGAGGTAGAGTTTACTATTGATGTGATATCGGGCACTAGTCCTGTGTCGATGGCTCCTTATCGGATGTCTGCATCTGAGTTAGAAGAATTGAAGAAACAGTTGGAAGATTTGCTTGAGAAGAAGTTTATTCGGCCGAGTGTTTCTCCATGGGGTGCTCCTGTGTTGTTGGTGAAGAAGAAAGATGGTAGTATGAGATTGTGTGTGGATTATCGGCAGTTGAATAAAGTGACGATTAAGAATAAGTATCCACTTCCGAGGATTGATGATTTGATGGATCAATTGGTGGGTGCTCATGTGTTTAGCAAGATTGATTTGAGGTCTGGTTATCATCAAATTCGTGTTAAGCCTGATGATATTCCGAAGACAGCTTTCAGGATGAGATATGGACATTATGAGTACACTGTGATGCCGTTTGGAGTTTCGAATGCACCTGGTGTATTCATGGAGTATATGAATAGGATTTTCCATCCTTATCTGGATCAGTTTGTGGTGGTGTTTATTGATGATATTTTGATATATTCTAAGTCCAAAGAAGAACATGCGCAACATCTAAGAGTTGTATTACAGGTTTTGAAAGACAAGAAGCTTTATGCCAAGTTGTCTAAGTGTGAGTTTTGGTTGAAGGAAGTGAATTTCCTTGGCCATGTGATTTCTAGTGGAGGGATTGTTGTTGACCCATCGAAGATTGATGATGTGTTGCAGTGGGAGGCTCCAAAGTCTGCTACTGAGATTCGAAGTTTTCTTGGGTTGGCTGGTTATTACCGCAGGTTTATTGAAGGCTTTTCTAAGCTGGAATTGCCATTGAGTCAGTTGACTTGAAAGGGTCAAGCTTATGTGTGGGATGTTGCTTGTGAGAAGAGTTTCGTAGAACTCAAGAAGAAGTTGACGACTGCTCCAGTGTTGATTTAGCCGAATCCAAGTGAGTCGTTGGTTGTGTATTGTGATGCGTCAAAGATGGGTCTTAGAGGTGTACTGATGCAGAATGGTCAGGTGGTTGCTTATGCTTCCAGACAATTGAAGATTCATGAAAGGAATTACCCTACGCGTGACTTAGAGTTGGCCGCTGTGGTGTTTGTGCTGAAGATTTGGCGACATTATCTTTCTGGATCCAGATTCGAAGTGTTCAATGATCACAAGAGTCTGAAGTATTTGTTTGATCAGAAAGAGTTGAACATGAGGCAGAAAAGATGGCTTGAACTTCTGAAGGATTATGATTTTGAATTGATTTACCATTCGGATAAGGATAATGTTGTAGCTGATGCGTTGAGTAGAAAGTCCTTGCACATGTCGATGCTTATGGTTCGAGAGTTAGAACTGATTGAGAAATTCAGAGATATGAGTTTGGTTTGTGAAGAGACTCCTATCAGTGTGAAGTTGGGAATGTTGAAGTTGACTAATGGTATTCGTCAAGATATCGGAGAAGGCCAGAAGTCTGATTTGAGTTTGGTGGATCGTCTCACGTTAATTAATCAAGGTAATGGAGGTGATTTTCAGATTGATGAGAATGGTATGATGAGGTTTAGAGATAGAGTATGTGTTCCCGATGTGCCAGAAATCAAGAAGGGCATTCTTGAAGAAGGTCATAGAAGCGGGTTGAGTATTCATCCTGGTGCCACAAAGATGTATCAAGATTTGAGGAAGTTGTTTTGGTGGCCAAGTATGAAGAAGGAAATTGTAGAATTTGTTTATGCTTGCTTGACTTGTCAAAAGTCGAAGATTGAACATCTGAGACCGTCGGGTTTGATGCAACCGTTCAGTATTCTATAATGGAAATGGGATAGCATTTTATGGATTTCGTGACAAGTTTGCCAAAGACGTTGAAGGGATATGATTCGATCTGGGTAATTGTTGATAGATTGACTAAATCGGCTCATTTTGTACCGATGAGGATCAATTATTCGTTGCAGAAGCTTGTTGAATTATATATTGAGAAGATTGTGAAGTTGCATGGTGTTTCATCGAGTATTGTGTCGGATAGAGATCCGAGATTTACATCGAGGTTTTGGGAGAGCTTGCAGGCAGCTTTGGGTACTAAGTTGAGGTTGAGTTCTGCCTATCATCCACAGACGGATGGACAGACGAAGAGGACTATCCAGTCTTTAGAGGATTTGTTGAGAGCTTGTGTTTTGTATCAAGGTGGATCATGGGATATTTATTTGTTGTTGGTTGAGTTTACCTATAATAACAGTTACCATTCTAGTATCGGGATGGCACCATATGAGGCTTTGTACGGTAGGAGGTGTAGGACTCTGTTGTGTTGGTATGAATCAGGCGAGAGTGATGTGCTCGGACCTGAAATTGTGCAAGAGACGACCGAAAAGATCAAGATGATCCGTGAAAAGATGAAAGCGTCGCAGAGTCGTCAGAAGAGTTACCATGATAAGAGGAGGAAGACACTTGAATTCTAAGAGGGAGATCACATGTTTCTGAGAGTTACGTCGATAACTGGTGTTGGTCAAGCTTTGAAGTCTAGAAAGCTCACATCCCGTTTTGTTGGTCCATATCATATTTTGCAGAGGGTGGGGGAAGTAGCCTATCGGATTGCTTTACCGTTTTCGCTTGCGAATTTGCATGATGTGTTTCATGTATCTCAGTTGAGGAAGTACATTCCAGATCCGTCGCATGTGATTCAGATGGATGATGTACAAGTGCGAGATGATTTGACTGTTGAGGTGTTGCCTGTTCGGATTTATGAACGAGAAGTGAAGCAGTTGCGAGGTAAAAAGATTGCCTTAGTGAAGGTATTGTGGGGAGGACCAGCTAGAGAAAGTTGGACTTGGGAACGTGAAGATCAGATGAAGGAGTCGTATCCGACTTTGTTTTCTTGAGGTAATTTTTTAGGACGAAAATTCTTTTAAGTGGGGGAGGGTTGTAACACCCCAAATTTAATCAGAATATTTTAATTAATTATTTAATTGAGAATATTCATGTTTCGGTGAATTTCCAGTGGTTTGGAGAAGTATGGGAAAAATATGCATTTTCGGGTATTTATTTGATTAATAGCATATAATATTAATTTATTAGTGTTATTATTAATTAAATTGAATATAAGTGAAATAAGGGCAATTTGGGCATTTGAGGGAGTTAGTGAGGGTAATGAGGGAAAAACCCAATTTGTGAGGCCCAAGACTAGGTTGGACAAAATTGAGTTCTGAAAGGAAATTTGAATTCATTTTTGGTGTTAACCGTGAAAGTTTGGTGGCCAGAGCTCTGAAGGAAAGGTTGGAGGCAGAAGATCCCAAAGTTAATCGTGAAACCTGCGAATCGACTAAGGTATGGGGAGTATCGCTTTTCATGGTTTTCTATGTATGTCTTTCGGTGTGTTTATGGTTGATTTGGGATTTAAAGTATTTTGGGTTGGTCGTGGGAAATAGGGAATTTGATGATAAGGCTTTGAGATTATGGGTAATGGTATGTAACACTGAATATTGATATGAGAAAGGGAAACCTTAGGCCTTCGTGGCCAAAACCTTGTGTTGTGATATGTTTGACCCTGTAGGAATAGGAATGTTCAAATGTGAGTAACTCTAATGCACTCAGAGCAATTGCAGGAAAATAATGATTTAGGCAGTGCAAATGTTGTCAGATTGGCCTAATAAACCATAGATTTTGTGTCGTTATCGCCGTATGACCTTAGGGATGATTTAGGATGTTTTGGGGGCATTAGGTGTGTGAATCGTGAGTATTTGGGCAAGAATCAGTCCTGGTCGTAGCAAGTTTTCCTGTTATTGCATTATTCGCCTAGCGAGCATGCCAACGAAGACTCGCCACAGACTCGCCTAGCGAACATGCTAGCGAAGACTCGCTACCGACTCGTCTAGCGAGCAAGCAAGCGAACGTAGCAGAGTTTGTGAAAGTTGATTGTGTTGCAGCGATGCCTCGACGTTTGATTCTAGGATTTCTGGGATGGATTACCTTGAGTATGACAGTGGTTTTGGGTGATGTGTGCATGATGTTATGATGGTTTCTATGATGTATTGATTTAGTTAATATTATGAAATTACCATGATTTGATGAACTATGTGATAACGTGAGATATGATGATTTATGTGATGATGATGAATATGATGAATGATGATGCACCATATGATGTACTGTGAGGATTATTATTGTGACGTGTGCATCATGCATTCATGTGCATCCGGACATCAGTTCAGGACCTTGATTACTTTGGCTTCAATCCCACTGTGTGGATGTGAAGTATTTTGATGTGCTCCGATTCTCTAGTAGAATCAATCCTATTGATGGAGATATATGGAGGGTTGATGGCCCAGTGTCCATCCTGCTGTGATAATTGGTACCACATGCACTGAGTTGTGTCGCATTGCATTTATGAGTCTTTTTGTATGAATTATGACGTTGTGGCCTTCGAGGCCTATTGAAGGATATGAATGTGTTGAATATGTATATGATGCCGTTTATGCATTAATTGTTATACATTGATTATTATGAACTGTTTTACTCACCCAGCCTGTTTGAATGTTACCTCCACGTGGGTAACATGCAGATGATCCAGTTTAGACGTGGACGCTGGCGAGGAGTTATTTTTGAAGCTTTTGAGTGTTTTAGTCTTTTGGTCAGCTTAGAAGGTCTTGCTCTGATATGTAACATCAGGTTGGGTTCCTTGAGTTGATTTTATATTGTTGAAGTTATTTTGATTAATTTCCCTTTTGAGGAAAACTTTGATTTATGCCTTGAGTTCTGTTGTTTATGATGTTTTGATGTACTTTGGAAAAAAAACCATAGTTACGGAGTATGGACCTATTTGATGACTTTGAGAAATGTACACCCTTTTGTGACTTTTTAATGAGATTTATTCATTCACTCTGATTTCTGTGCTATTTTGCTTTGATATTTTGGGGTAGAAAAAGGGTGTTATAACTTCCTTCAAAACAAACAATTTTGATATATGAGCAACCATCATCCGATGATTATGATGAGGAATCGACTTCTAGTAGAATATTTGAAGAAGCTTCATCAAAGAGAATATTTGATTCAAGTAATAGAGATGATGAAGAAGTTTTCTCTAGTGGAATCTTTGAAAGAAAGGATTATGAAGATTCAACATCCAGAAAGTTTTTTGACAAGTCAACTTCTAGAAGAATACTCAACTATATTTCATATCCAGTTTCATGTGAAGAAAAAAACAATGGATCAATGAGGGAAACAATGATAAACCCTTACAGAGATTCTTGCAAAGACGTCATAAAAATATACCTGATGATACATTAGAAGATTCTTATGCAGCACCTAATGAAAAAGAAGAAAATGATCATGTATGCCTCAAGACTTTAAAGAAAGATGACTCTAAAGTAACGTCTCTATCTCATAATCAATTTGTTAAGCTTAGTGTCAAGATTGATAAGGAAAATGAGAAGTAAGAAAATAACATTATGATAAGTGATTATTGCAACGTATGTCTAACTTATTGTACTCTCGTTTTATTGTGTGTTTTAGTCGTTTGGTGTCACTTTTATGCACTTTTGTGTATTTTTTTTATTTTAGTTAATAAGGTAGTATCAGGCAAGATTAAAGTGAAAAAGGCAAAAAAAAGACACGTGGCCAACATGGCCTGGCCGTGTCAGCTGACACAGGCTGTGTTGACCCTTGAAGCGCCCCCATTGTAAAAACCCGAAAAATAAATGGGTTGGCCGTGTTACATGACACAAGAGAAGAAGCTGGTGAAAAGGAGGAGAATATGTCTGAAGCAATTGCTTTGCTTGGAAGACAATTCAACAAACTGGTCAAAAGGATAGATGCTAGGTCTAAACCTTATACCAAAAGCATGCCTACTGATGAAGAGAAATCTGAAGATAAAGTCAGTCAAAGCAGAGGAGTACAGTGTCATGAGTGTGAGGGATATGGTCATATCAGAAAGGAATGTCCCACATACCTCAAAAAGAGGGGAAAAGGCCTAATTGTTACTTGGTCAGATGGAGATTCTGACAGTGAATCAGAAGAAAAGTCAGCTAAACATGTCACTACCCTTAACAATGTGTGTATCTCTGATGGATGGTGAGGATTTTACATCCCCTGTGAACGCAGACGCAGTTAAAAAATACTTTTCTTAAAGAGACCCGCTGGAAAGAAAAAAGAATATCCAGGAAAAAATGGGGCATCCCGGTGAACCATAAAAAGAATGGGTTCGGGCAAAAGTTAGGGATATAAACAAAAGATGTACACCCGCAAAGTTGAAAACCTAAAAGGCGACTTTGGCAAAAATGGGTATCCCGGTGAATTGAAAACCCGCAAGGGCGATTCACGCAAAAGTTAGGGATTGAAAAAAGTAAATGACTGCGATCTGCGTGCGATCTTCAGAGCTTAGTGAACTGAGGGAGGACCTGAGGGCCGTTTATCTGAATCAATCTCTTCTGAGGGCGAAGCGTCGGTGAAGCATCGGAGTCATGCGGGTCATAGATGGATCAACTTATGGTGTTCGTCTTTGCCACATTGCTGACATTCTGTATATTTTTGTGCGTTTCTGTATATTTTTACGCAGCTTCCTCTTTTCAGGGGTTGCACCTGTTGTAAAGTCTTGCCTATTTACAGGCCCATCTGTCAATAAAACATATACTATTCAGTAATTGTTTGTTTTTCTTTAGCCTTACTGTTTTTGTTTGCAAAAAACACCCGATGTTTTTGATAAACTATGCATACATAAACCTGCAGGCTTTGCCAATAATCGTTAAAACTTTGAGTTATTTGAACAACGTTACGGATGATGACTGAGATAGTTCCTTTGTACAGGATATCTTGTCTGTTTGTTCATTTTTGCAGGGTTGTTACCCTTGGGGCAGTTTGTCAGAGGTGTATCTCTGGTATGATCACCATTTCCCCCAGCTATTGAAGTTTGAACATCTCTACCCCCAGTAGATATGTATGCAGGTAGAGTAAGCAGTTAAGTGTGTACGCTTATCCCCAGCAGTTGGTCGGTAGTTCAAGGCCAAAGTCTCCAGCAGAGTAAGGTTATCCCCCCGGAGGGTCGAGATTGATATTCCCAGTAGATTAAGTGTGCGCGCTTATTCCCAGCAGTTGGTCCGTACACATTTTATCCCTGCAGGTTGCAGGTATGTATTTACTCCCCAGCGAGTCGAGATGGGTTTTCTCCCCATAGAGTCTAAACAGGTGATTTTGTATCCCCTCGGAGTTCAGTTTGTTGAATCATCCCCAAGCAGAGGTCGATGTTGTTCCCTCGTTGGGCGATCCCCAATAGAGTTGGCTTTTCTCCCTTGCAGGATCGCAGAGTTGTCTCTATCCTCAGCCAAGTCAGCATGAAGTAGTCCTATTTCCCCACAGAGATAGACTATTTCCCAGCAAAGTTGGTAAGTTTGTGATTCCCTGGCAGAGTGGATCTATAGCAGAGGTAGATTATTCCTCAGGACGTGTTGTGAATCTCGGTGGTTGATTTCGAACCCCCCCCCCCCCCCCCGCAGAGTTATTGATTCCTCAGTAGGGTAACTTTGTTTTCAATGTCTGGTTGTCTATATCTGGTAGAGCCGTCTTTTCCCCAGAAGAGTTGTATTCTGGAGAGCCGTTAAGTGCAGTTTTCCTCAGCAGGTTTTTGATGTGAATCCCCAACTGAGTTTGGATTTCTTATTCTCGTACGAACTTTGTTCCCCAGTAAAGAAGTCGTCTAGGGCTCGTTTCCCAGCTGAAGTCCAATTGTGATTGGCATGTGTTAACCTTTTCCCCAGCAAGGTGGATCTTGGGTTTCTTCTCAGCATTTATTTTGCTGATTTGGTTCCGTTGCATGTTGTATTTTGTGCATAACATTCCCCAAACGCGTAGCATTTCCATTTCGTATGGAGCATTACGCCATTTTTAAACATACGCATGTGAAACATAAGCCAGGTGGTTACCTCTTTGTTTGCAGGTGTATCTCCGATAGATGACTATTACCTTTTCCCGTATGGTATCCAGACCATGGAACTTTCCGTTAGCCCGCGTGGTATCCAGACCCCGACTTACGTCTTTTCCAGCAACGTCGCCTGACTTCTGTCAATGGTATTGTCATAAGTTCATGTGGTATCCAGACCTTGATGAGTATGTTGATGGTTTACTTTGCCCGTATGGTATCCAGACCCCGACAAAGGTTGTTTTTCTGCCCAAATGGTATCCAGACCATGGAGATTTCATATTTGTTTTGTCCGTTGAGTAACCATACTCCGGTCAATCTTGTTGAGTATCCAGACTCCGGCTAATTCCGTTGAGTATCCAGACTCCGGTCAGTTACGTTGAGTTCTCAAACTCCGTCCATTTGAAAGATTATCTTCTGCCCGTATGGTATCCAGACCATGGCAAGTTTTGATTGATGTAGTTGCTTGTATGGTGTTCATACCTTGACGACTAATGTTTTGTTATAGCTCGCGTGGTATCCAGACCCCGGCTTATGTTATTCCTCAGCGGTGTTGCCAGACTTCAGCTGTTTATGTTGTTATGAAATCATGAGTATATTTGTTGTGTATTCCTTTGTCCGTTGAGCATTCAGGCTCCGGTTATTCCGTCGAGTACCCAGACTCCGGTTATTTCGTTGAGAGTTCAGGCTCCGGTTATTTTGTTGAGCGTTCAGGCTCTGGTTATTTCGTTGAGCGTTTAGGCTCTGGTTATTTTGTTGAGTATTCAGACTCCGGCTTATTTCATTGAGTGTTCAGACTCCGGAAAATTTCATTGACTCATTTTGTTCGTTGAATATCCAGATTCCGGCAATTTGAAATGTCACCCTTTAGCCTGTATGGTATCCAAACCATGGTGCAGTCTTTGATGGACGCATTCACCTTATTAGATGTTATCCAACATAGCTACTTGGTTAAGTTCCTCTTCTTTCCCCAATTGGGTCGCCAACAGAGTTACTTGGTTAAGTTTCTTTTTGTTCCTCAACAGAATTTGCCCAACCTTTTCTTTACTTGGCTTATGTTTTCATTGCATTGTTCTAGCATTTGCATTGCATATCATTGTTCATTTACAGGGGATCAAGAGGTGTGTATAGAAAGAGAAGTTTTGTCAAGGGTTCCAAGCAAGCATGAGTGCTCATCAAGTCATTAGAAGCTGGTCAGAGCTCCTTGGGAAAGTGAATGGATGTGTTGCTTATCTCTTATCTTGGAGGCCAACTGAGGATCATCTGAATATCAAAAGTTCATGGATATGAATATGAGATGTTGTGAAAGATTCCACCGAGGAAGACTGTAACAGCCCAATTTTCGATAACTGATTAATCGTACTAATGGATTGGTTTAGGTGGTTTATCTGATTTAAATAAGTTATGAGATTTATTTAATATGAGTTAATGGATTTAACTAATTTATTCTATTTGGTGGAATAAGGTGGGCTTAGTAGATATTTTCCAATTAATGATAAAATGAGATAATTGTGAAGAGAGAAATGGAATGGAAAGAAAATAATAGAGAGGAAAGAAAAGAAAAGAAAAGAAATAAAAGGATATAAAAAGGGGATTGGAGAGAAAGAGAAAGATAGAAAGAAAGAAAGAAAAGAGAAAGAAAGAAGAAGAGGAGAAATGAAGAGGAAAAAGGGAAAAGCTTGGAGAATCTTCAAGAACCAATTTCGAAGCTCCGATTAATCGAGGTAAGGGTGAGAAACATTGTTATTTAATCATTGTATGCTATTATGTATGTTGGGTTTGGGTTTGTGGATGTTTTTCATCACTTTCCATTTTAGGGCAAGTTGGATTAATCGGTAGAATGATGATTTAATCGGTTGAAACTGAGCAATAATGTCGTAGAATAGTCGGGTAACATGTATTGATGTTATTTGTACTGATTTGGATGTTTGAGGTTTGGTTGATGATGGATTGATGAAGGAGAGGCAGAATAGGGTTCTGTTCTGCGCAGGTTCGCTGGCTCTCGCCAGGCGAGCGAAGGAGAAGCTTCGCCAGGCGAAGCCTAGCGAATGCTGGCGAGTAATTATGATTAAGTCCCAGTGGACTTCGCTGGCGAGTTTGCCAAGCGAAGTTGGATAGCGAAGGTTCGCCCAGCGAAGGTGCTGGCGAATGGTGGCGAATGAAGTCAGTAGCTACTGACTTGGGCTCGCTGGGAAGTCCCGCCAGGCGAAGCCTAGCGAGTGTTCGCTGAGAGAGTTCGCCAGGCGAAGGCCAGACGAAGGTTCGCTGCGAGGGTTCGCCAGGCGAATGAAGGCGAATGTGACAGCATTTTTCTTTTGTTGTGTTGTTCATGTGGAGATGGTTTGGTTGCTTCTCATAGGGGAATGCCTCTATGATATGATATAGATATGATCTATTGTGATGATATGTGTTGTGGGTAGCCTTTGGGCGTGAATCCTAGAGTTGTGATATGAATGATTAATTGTAATCGGTTAAAATACATGAGAACATAATGATGATTATGTGTGTATTAATTGATGAGTTTGTGAATGTTTGATTGTTGTGTACAATTATGTAATAAGTATGCATGAGAACATTGTGGATATATGTGTGCATGGTGTCGCTACTGCGAAAATCGGCGCCGGCTGAACAGAAGAGTCGCCACCGTGCGTTATTTATCCCACGGGAGGGAAAGGAAACGCTCAGAGTAAACCTCGCATAACACGGGAAAGGTATGGTCATCGCAACCAAAACCTGGATTCGGGAGTCGGTTACGCAAGGGGAAGGTATTAGCACCCCTCACGTCCGTCGTACTCGACGGGATCCACGCTTGTTTTCGGGTATGGATTGTTATTCTATCTACTCTAAAAGTCAGGGGTTAAAAAGAAAATAAAATGAAAATAAAAATGACTCGGCAAAGTATCTCACTTTATGCCTACGTATTCCCGTCTGGAACGAGAAATCAGAGTCAACGTAGTTCGCCTACCTACGGGAAAGGAGGGGAAGGGTGCTCGCTAGGATATCGCATCCTATGCCTACGTACTTCCACACAGCATGGAAGATCAGAGCAAACGTAGTTCGGGCCACGTACGACACAAGCTTGTCTTGGTTGATTTTATTCCTTCTGAAAAAGGTATTCTTGATTAACAGTCCCGGCGGACAAAAATGACGCTTGATGAGTTCACGTTCTTTTACGGAAGAAGTGTCTTTTATTGTGTTTGAAATCTTTATGTGTTTTTCTGTTTGTTTTGAGAAAGAAAGAGACGGAACTCTAACCTACGGTTGCGAAAGGGAAACAAACTACCCTAATGTTATCATGCATGGGTTAAGACCTAGTGTCTATCATGCTCCTCTCTTGCACAGAGAGAAACAGAGATCCTAAGGGATAGGCAGAAACAGAAACAATATCAGATATATACAATAAAACAGTAAAATGCATGGATGCAACAGTACAAGCGAGGCAAGGGAGTCCCACTCAACCTCGAACCTAGAAAACAATAGGCAAAAGTGAACAGACTTCACTTTCAACCCAACAGAGCAAACAGCAAACAATACAATCAGGAAAACCAGTCAATACATCAAGAAATGAAATACAGCAAAAATAAACATCCTCAGCAGCTCTGGATCAACATCTGGCTTCAAGTAATCTCCAATCAGTTACAGGCTTCAACAAGCATCAATCTCCATCTTCATGGCCTTCAGATAAGGGCTTTGATCCTCAGTCTTCTATCTGCAATGGCTTTTCTTCAAGCTCAAACCTCCAGGATGAGGGATTAGTCACAAGAGTGAATTGGGTGTTAAGCAATCAGTTGACTACCAAGGGTGGTGAACAGACTGCTTCTAACACAAAAGACATTTTCTCTCAAGAGTTCTATCTCTTAGACACTATCACCAAGCCTTCCAAAGGAAGGGGGTGAGTGTCTTAGAGAGACTCTGAATCACAGAGACGAATGGATGCAGACAAGGCAATCCATGTTTGAGAAACAAACTTTCTAACCTAGAGCTCTGCCTAGCTCCTAAACCCTAGTCTCCTCAGCATCTGCTAGCAAGAATCTTCTCTTCAACTCTGGAAGTTGAACTTCAATCTCTGGATCTCCAATGGCTTCCCCTTCTCAAGTCTTCAGCTCTCCCAAATCCCCAGACAATCCCAATACCCGCACATACAAGCAATAATCCCCTGAGGGCACACCACACCAGTCAATCAGATATATACAGTACATTAATAGCAGTAGGGGAATCCTGACTTTTCTAAGGGGATCTAATAACTACCCATAGCCCCTATAGTCCCATAGCTAAACTATTCAAACCCTAAGTCCTAAGGGAAATGAATTGATTCTCCTAAGTCATCACCTAAAACCCTAGTTTTATTCATGTTGTTCAAGCCTACATTAAGCACCTAAAATTAATTTCTAAAAATGGGAACTAAATTGTTTCTACAAGTTCAATATCTCATCTAAGCAACCTAAAAAGAATGAACAAAAAAAAATGAAAGCATCTAATAGAACAAAAATTATCAAAATCATGCATGAAATGAAACTATTTAAAATGTCATTTATTTAGAAAATATGGGAAAAATATCAAATAAAAATAAAAATGCAATTTTATTTAATGACAATTTTCTACACAGAACCAAGAAAATATAGAAAAAACAACCACTAAAAAAGAGTTAATTTCCTATTTTATGTGATTTTCTAAAGTTGGTAAAAATTAAAGTGAATTAAAAAACTAAATCAATTAAAATGAGAGGGGGGGTACTAATAGCAGACACGCTCAGTTGCATTCTTGGATGGGCCAGGCAGTGGGGGTGCGCGTAGCGAGTTTGTATTAAGCCCAGAACAAGTCAGAATTAATGAAAATAATAAAAAAAATAAGAGGAAGCAGGGGGTGAGAATAGAAATGGATTTACGTTCAGATTGAACTGGGCTCAGTACTGGGGGGTGGGGATATCACTAAAACACTTAGGCCCGCCCGTTTCATTAAATGAAACGGTGCGTTTAGGGCACCTCTCTCAACTCCCTCCAAAACTCAGAATTGAACGAGAACCACACGATTGGCTCTTTGGTCCACGGTCCAACAAGCAATGGACGATCACGATTGTATCTCCTACCTTGGTTCATGAGAACTTAGGGTTTCCGCCATGAAAACACATGCACGTACCAACCTTCCATCAATCTGTTCTCTCTCCATAGTGCACGAAACATCACGATCCAAACATGAAAAATATTCTAATTCTCTTCCTCTACAAGACTATGGTGGTAATTTGTTCTGAAATTCAGCCTAACTCTCAACCCGATAGCAATAAGCTCTGGCCACCATGAAAATGCTCTGCAACTTATCAGCATAATTCTCAATCAAACCTATACTAATCTAAACTACACTTCACGTAGATCATTCTAAACTATAAACCTAAGATTATCATGGCCTATCCTAAGAGTTCTAAGTCCTAACAGTTCCAAGCACCTGTTAACAATTATCACTAAACAGCACCAAACTCATCCTAATCGTTCTACTAACAACCTAGATCACATCTAAACTAATAAAACCATGTAAATCTATCTATATCAAGCTATGGGAGAGAAATTGAACCTGGTGCGAAAGCTTGGAAATGGATGTTGAACTCGTGGATCTGAGGCTTCTAATGCTTGGATCTTGATCAACTAACTCAGTGCTTGATTCTGTTTGCAAAACCTTGATGATTCTTGCCTTGGATCTTGCTGTCCACTTGAAATTGCAATTTGGATATTGATGATTATGGTGCTCGAAAATGGATCAATTTCAATCAGATCTTTGTTGATCTTCAGTCCATGATGATGATTGAATATGGTAGAATCAATATTGGTGATGATTGATGAAGATTTTGAGAAATTTGGATGAAATTGCAATGAGAAAGAATAGAGAGAATTTGTGAGATTTTTGCACAAATGAGGATTCAACCCTTGCTCAATTCTGATTTCATGAATATATAATGCTCAACTGAACCTTCTAGAACCATCTTGCAACTTCCCTTGCATTCCAAATTGAATCCATTTTGGTTATGTTTCTTCAAATGCAAGTAACCATAAGTAACTTTGATTTTTTCCACTAAGCTCAAAAATGTGCTTGAACCATTGTTCTTAGAATGTGTTTTGGACCCAAAATCATATATGGGAAGTCTCCATTTGGACTTATAAATCTCTCAAACCATTTTTCACTTTGACTTTATTTAAGTTATAAGCCATTTTAGTTCAAATTTGACCAATCATGCAACTTCATGTTATGAGCTTTTCCAACAATTTGTGACCTTCTTTCTAGACTCAAAATGTCATTTGGAGCAAGTTTGATGTTGTAAGTTTTTCCATTTGAGGCCTCCTTGTATGAGTTTTGGACATAGGTTAAAATGACCTGTAATTCACAAATGACCAAAATGCCCTTTGCTTGCCAAGACCATAAGTTGAGTTCCACACATCATATGAGGGCATGCCACACCATTCTAGAAAGCTAAGACAATGAGGAACAATTCCTATGTTGACCAGAAATTCATTTGAAATCTCCTTGAGGGGTAAAAATTGCTTGGAAGTCAAGTCACTTTCACAGACAAAATTTCAGATACCTCAGATGACCTGTAACTTGCAAGGACCATAACTTGAGTTCTATAAATCTCCTTGATGTCTTCCACCACTCAAATTAAAGGTCTTGAGATCCTCTACAAGTTTCATGTTGGCCAAGGATCCATTTGAAGCTAGCATTTTGACTTATCTTGCTTGGAAATTTGACCTAAACTAGGGGATTTTACACAGAAACCCTAATTTAGAAGCTCCTCTTCTCCTTGATTTCTCTTGAATTCTGCTTGGCATATCTCCATATCCTTCTTTATATGTCCAATGATGAACCCCACATCTCTCCACTAGACTTGAATGCCCCTTAAATCAGTCAATTGACCTAGGGTTGACCCAGATGAAACCCTAGTTGACTGCCTTCAGCTATAGCTCTTGTGCTCTCATCAATGACTTGTCTCCTTCTTTAAATGACTTTCTAAGTCTCTCATAATGTCTAGATACTCTCCATGCCTTCAACTCACAGCTCACAACCCTCTTGTTGACCCTCAGACACCCTCAGCTAGGAGATGGACTCAAGGCTTGATCTGCTGAACTCTTTGCTTTCAAATCCTTTCCTGATGACTTGAATGAGATTGAATTGGGATAATAACCTCTTGATAGGCTTCTAGAGATGAGAATAATGGTTGGTCCCCCTGTTGTATGACTTGTTATGCTTATGCTATGCAGATGATTAGACTATGCACATGACTCTATATGCAAATGCTAATGACATTGAAACATAAACCAAGTGAATAAGGTTGGGCAAATTTTAGGGTGCAACAGCTGCCCCTATTCAAGCGACTTGGACCCGATTGGGTGAAGAGCCCGGAGCCTTCAGACATTCGCGGTACGAGACGGTTGAATACCAGGAACCCAGAAATTTGCCAACCGCAGAAATAAACTGCGCCCCTGCTTGGGGAACGACATTCATCAGCTGAATTTAACTGTTACGGCAACCCACTGATCTTGTGCGACCGTGCTGGGGATTGTCTTCATCGTTCTGAAGAGGATTCTGTCATAACAGATTGCTTGCTTGTCCACGTTAGGACTCTGTCTGTCATCAATACGAAGAAATCTCAACTAAAACCGGTCCACGTTAGGATTCCACTTGTCGTTAACCCAGAAAAATCTCGGCAACTCCGCTAGGGATAATTCGTCTGCATTTCCATAAACTGAATCGTCCACGTTAGGAATAAAACTCTTCCACGTTAGGAGTAACACCTGTCCACGTTAGGAATCATTTCTTCTGTATCTGTCCACGTCAGGACTAAACTTTCCATCTTTCCACGTCAGGATGCAATCTTCTTTTTCCATGCAAGGAGAACCGTATCAATCTGTCCACGTAAGGACTCCAGTACAACTCGATATGTCTGCGTCAGGACTCCAATCTTTCCACGTAAGGAATTCAACTTTCTTCCACGTCAGGAATCAACTTTTCTTTCCACGTCAGGAATACAAGCCTCTTTCCACGTAAGGGATGCTATCCGTTTTCCACGCAAGGAAACATAACTTTTCCACATAAGGCAACCAATTCCTTCCGATTTGTCCGCGTCAGGACTACATTTTTCCACGTAAGGAATGCCATCTTAATCTGTCCACGTAAGGACTCCACTCTTTCCACGTTAGGAATCACCTCTTTCCACGTAAGGAATCCTCTTCTGATATGTCCGCGTAAGGACTACATCGTCCAAGTTAGGACCCATTTCTCCACGTTAGGAATAATAATCTCTTTGATTTGTCCCCGTCAGGACACTGATCTCGTCTTGATTTGTCCACGTTAGGACTCAGGCGTCTTCGACCTGCTGAGGAAATAAGACTTGTCCACGTAAGGACTCACACCCTTGTCTGATCTGTCCACGTCAGGGCACCAACACAAAGAGTAATCACTTTTGTTAACGTCATGACCTCCCATTCCACTAATTTCGAGAACCCAAATCTGCCCACGTTAGGACTAACACACCTCACCAATCCGGGGAAATAAACCTGTCCACGTTAGGACGCCCACTTCTGAAGAAATCCCGTCAATATAGGAATAAATTGTCCACGTCAGGACTTAGTTCTCCAATGATCCTCACCCACAAACTTCTTAGCACTGACGTGACAGCGACTTTGAGATGGACTCTACTGGGGATGTCTGGAAACCAAACTATCGGACGCCTGCTCTGATAACCGGCGGTGGCCTCTGAAATTCTGATTCATGGAACCCCTGATGACAACTAATTCTGCCTGGGAATAAAGAGAAACTTATCCTGATAACTCTGTGGGGAATACTGCCGAAACTGACATTATCATTGGATGTCTCATGCCGAGATCTTGAACATTTGGTTGTTCATTTAAGCAAGAGCTCTCTCTACCTGAACTGCTAGAGTACAGAAACTGCTTCAGCAAAATAAACGCTGAAGATAATGCCGACTCCGCCGGGGATAGCCAGATGCTACAGAATTATTCCAGCAAAATAAATGCTGGAAGGGTGAAGTCACCCCTGCTGGGGAATTAGGAACTCAAACCAAACACCCTATTGAGGTAACCCCCTGCTGGGGAAAATAACCTTGCTGGGGAATAGCAGATGTGCACAGTATGATCGGACTTTCTGCTGGAGAGTGAACTGATATTACACAGTATCCTTGACAAAATAAATGACAGGACCCACCATCAACTCTGCTTGGGAGAGTCTTAATCTTCGAGTTCCACTGGAAGGAATGAAAACACTTGCAAAGAGAATTCCGCTGGGGATGGGATGATTCTCTTGGGGTGAAATCCACCGATTCCGCTGGGGGAGAGTGCATGACCCTGCGGGGAAAGGTGAACCTGTCTGAATACAGCCTTATGATCTTGGAATCGCCAAACTCTGTTGAGGACGAATAACTTTTCTGCTCCCTTTGGGTAAGCTACGGCTAGCTGGGGAATTCTATCCTTCTTCAGGAAGAACATGCATGACCTGCGTGGGGATTAAGTCTTTCGTTATCGCAATCTTTTGATCATCTTCCTCGTATGGTTATGAAACCTGTAACAACACAAACAAGACACGACAAGCCTATGCAATCAAATCAATTCAGGTTAGTGACGTTACACTCAGTTAATTCAAAGCTTTAACAATTGTTGGCAAGGGCCAGTGACGTTATACTCATGCTAGTTTCATCAAACTTAGGCGTTAATCATGCACAAAACAGTAAAGAACCAGCATCAAGTACTGAATAACATATTTTATTGATCGGGCCCCTGAATGGGCGGAGTTTTTGTACACGGGATGTAACTCCTGAAAAGAGGAAGCTACGCAAAGCAAATACATAAGTATGCACAAGAAGCATGAATATTTTGACAAATTAAATTTTGTACACATGTCGGCAACGGGATGCAGATGAACACCACGAAATGATCCTCCTATGACTCATCCGACTCTAATGCTTTCCCGGTATCCCCACTTCTGAAGAGATTGTATCCGATAACTGGCTCCTTAAACATATTCTCCCGCATTGATGCTCATTGAATTCGGACCGCAGTCATTTGCTTTTCAAATCCCTAACTTTTGCGTGAACCGCCCTTTACGGGTTTTCAGTTCACCGAGATACCCTTTTTTGCCGAAGCCGCCCAGTGTAGGTTTTCAACTTCGCGGGTGTACATTTTTTTCAATTTTATCCCTAACTTTTGCCCGAACCTTTCATTCTGTTTTTGGTTCGCCAGGATGCCCCATTTTTGCCTGGACTCTCTTTTTCTGTCCAGCGGGTCTATTTTAAGCAAAGTATTTTTTAACTGCGTCCGAATTCACAGGTGACGCAAAGTCTTCTCCGTCCATGGTGGACAACAACAACGCTCCTCCTGAGAAGACTTTACTAACAACGTATGGCCCTTCGTAGTTGGGGGTCCACTTGCCCCTGTGATCTGCTTGCGGCGGGAGAATCCTTTTCAGCACAAGGTCTCCCGTCTGAAAGCTTCGCGGATGTATCTTCTTGTCGTACGCTTTCTTCATTCGGCTCTGGTACAAACGACCGTATGCTAGGGAAGCTAGCCTCTTCTCGTCCATTAAGCTCAGTTGGTTCAATCTATTCGTTACCCATTCTGCCTCGTCCAGCTGAACGTCTCGCAATACCCTCAGAGAAGGGATCTCAACTTCCAATGGTAATACCGCTTCCATTCCGTATACCAACGAGAACGGAGTTGCCCCGGTTGATGTGCGTACCGTCGTACGATAACCGTGCAAAGCAAAAGGTAGCATTTCATGCCAATCCTTATAGGTCACCACCATTTTCTGAACAATTTTCTTGATATTCTTATTGGCCGCCTCAACAGCGCCATTCATCTTGGGTCGGTAAGGAGAGGAGTTGTGATGTTCGATCTTGAAATTCTGACAGAGCTCCTTCATCATTTTGTTGTTCAGATTTGAACCATTATCCGTGATTATCCGCTCGGGAATCCCATATCGGCAAATGATATCTCTCTTGATGAATCTGGCCACCACTTGCTTCGTTACATTCGCGTAAGACGCCGCTTCCACCCACTTGGTGAAATAATCGATTGCTACTAGGATGAACCAGTGCCCATTAGAAGCCGTCGGCTCGATCTTTCCAATCATATCGATTCCCCACATCGAGAATGGCCATGGAGATGACATCACATTTAGAGGACTCGGAGGCACGTGTATCTTGTCAGCATAGATTTGGCACTTGTGGCACTTCCTCGCAAACTTGAAACAATCAGTTTCCATCGTCAGCCAAAAGTAACCTGCCCGCAGCAGTTTTCTCGTCATAGCATGCCCACCAGCATGCGTACCAAAGGTACCTTCGTGAATTTCCTCCATGAGAAGCTTTGCCTCTTTCTCGTCTACACAACGCAACAATACCAAATCGTGGTTTCTTCTGTACAAGACACCGTCCGGATTCAAGTAGAAATTGCCCGCTAATCTCCTGAGAGTCTTCTGATCTTGACTGGATGCCCCAGCCGGATACTCTTTATTCTTCAGGAAATTAAGGATATCGAAATACCACGGTTTGTCATCAGATGCTTCATCAATAGCAAATACATAAGCTGGCCTGTCCAACCGAGAGATAGTGATTTGGGGAGCTTCGTTCCAGAAGTTGACCTTGTACATGGAGGACAAAGTGGCAAGGGCGTCAGCCATTTGATTTTCTGCCCGCGGTACGTGATGCAATTCAACTTTGTCGAAGAAAGGCAACAATCTCCTTGCATAATTCATGTAATGTATCAAATTGGGCTGACGTGTCTCCCATTCCCCTTTTATCTGATTCACTACCAGAGCTGAGTCTCCGTATACATCTAGATGTTTGATTCGCAAATCAATGGCTTCTTCAAGCCCCATTATACAAGCTTCGTATTCGGCCTCATTGTTGGTAACGGCAAAGGTCAATCGGGCAGTAAACGGGATGTGCGACCCGTGTGGCGTGATGATGATTGCCCCTATTCCGCTACCGTAAGCATTCACGGCTCCGTCAAATATCATCTTCCATTTGGACCCCAACTCTGGTCCCTCGTCTGGCAACGGTTCTTCACAATCTTTCATCTTTAGGTACATGATATCCTCGTCAGGAAAATCAAACCTCATCGATTGGTACTCTTCAATAGGCTGCTCCGCCAGATACTCAGACAACACACTCCCCTTTATAGCCTTTTGCGAGACGTATTGAATGTCATATTCAGTCAAGACCATCTGCCAACGGGCAATTCTACCTGACAACGCCTGCTTTTCGAATACATATTTGATAGGATCCATCTTCGAGATGAGCATGGTTGTATGATTCAGCATGTACTGCCTCAAACGCTTGGCGGCCCAGGCTAGCGCGTAACAAGTTTTCTCCAGCATTGAGTATCGAGATTCACAGTCTGTAAATTTCTTACTCAGGTAATAGATCGCATGCTCTTTCCTCCCCGTCTCGTCGTGTTGACCGAGAACACAACCCATGCTTCCCTCAAGAACCGTCAAATACATGATCAAGGGTCTCCCTGCCACTGGGGGTATTAAAATCGGAGGCTCCTGCAAATACTGCTTTATTTTATCGAACGCCTTTTGACAATTTTCGTTCCACGTTACAGCTTGATCTTTCTTTAGCAACTTGAATAATGGTTCACACGTAGCAGTTAGGTGAGATATGAACCGAGCGATGTAGTTCAACCTCCCTAAAAACCCGCGCACCTCTTTCTCTGTTTTAGGCGTCGGCATTTCTTGAATTGCTTTTATTTTAGCAGGATCGACCTCTATTCCTCTTTCGCTCACGATAAACCCCAGCAGTTTACCCGATCTCACCCCGAAGGTGCATTTATTAGGGTTCAGCCTCAGCCTGAACTTCCTAAGCCTTTTAAATAACTTCAGCAGATTCACCAGATGCTCTTCCTCCGTCTGGGATTTGGCAATCATATCGTCAACATAAACTTCGATCTCTTTATGCATCATGTCATGAAAAAGAGTCGTCATCGCACGCTGATATGTTGCCCCAGCATTTTTCAAACCGAAGGGCATCACTTTGTAACAAAATGTTCCCCAAGGCGTTATGAAAGTAGTTTTCTCCATATCCTCTGGCGCCATTTTAATTTGATTATAGCCTGAAAAGCCATCCATGAAGGAGAATACAGAGTATTGAGCAGTATTATCAACTAACACGTCAATGTGAGGAAGTGGAAAATCGTCTTTTGGGCTTGCTTTATTCAAATCTCTATAATCCACGCACATTCGAACCTTGCCATCTTTCTTTGGCACTGGTACGATGTTGGCAACCCATGAAGGATACTTCGTCACAGCCAGGAAACCAGCGTCCCACTGTTTCTGCACCTCCTCTTTGATCTTCATTGCCATATCTGGTCGCGTTCTGCGAAGCTTTTGTTTGACCGGCGGGCAATCTTCTTTCAATGGCAGACGATGCACGACCATATCTGTATCGAGCCCTGGCATATCCTCATACGACCAAGCGAATACATCACTATACTCTTGGAGCATTTCAACCAGTCTCCGCTTGATATCATCCTGCAGCGCGGCTCCGATACGAATGTTTTTCTCAACCCCTTCCGACCCCAAATTGATAATTTCGATGACCTCGTCGTGAGGCAGAATGGCTCTTTCCTCTTGCTTTACTAACCAGGACAGTTCTTCAGGAACGTCGCTATCTTCGACAACCTCTTCTTCAGCCTGAAACACCGGGTGCTCAAAGTCGGGACGAGTCATAAGTGGTTCAAGGATGTCATCTGAAAATGTTATCCTGCAAAAGGAATGGTTAAGTGCTTCAAAATGCGTATAAAACGAATAACCCCGTTGCCATTTTATTGAAAAATATAAAACAAGAAGGACAGAGATTACAGTATTTGCACATGAAAAACGCCATTTATTTAATGATTAACGCGCAATGTTTATAACAACACAGCCCTAAGCAGATCCTGATGCCCCGGGCAAGACATCAGATTATTCAACAATTAATAAAGCAAAGCATTACTGTTTAAAAGTCACAGGAACAAGCTCCTGAATAGACCAGTTGCACAGTCCTTGTCCTGGCGTGCTTGGCTGAATCCAGGCATCCATATCACAGTCGCTGTCTCCTTCATCAGACTCTGAAGCAGCATTGACGGTTTCATGACACACTCCACTGGCAGAGATGGTAATTGGCTTTCTGAAACGGGGGGCCCCCACGGAAGGAGCTGATGACGACGGTTGGTATCCCAGTCCGAACCGGTCCATCTTCACAGGAATGTCCAGCACTTTGCCCCAGCCCTTTGCTTCTCCTGCCTCCACTAGAGCTTGAGCTTCTTTATACGATGAGACGGCTATCTCTGGCACTTTGCTCGGCCCGGGACCTTTGTCCTTGATGCGCAAACCTTCGAATGCCTGGCATGGTGTTTCGTGGATCTCCCCGTCGACTTCCACATATTTAAATGACGATAGATGGCTGACCAGGATGTCCTCTTCCCCGCACACGGTGACTACGCTGTCTCCGACCATATATTTTAACTTCTGATGCAGGGTGGACGTGACTGCCCCTGCTCCATGAATCCAGGGTCTTCCAAGCAAGCAGCTGTACGCAGGCTGTATATCCATGATATAAAACTCAGTTGCAAACACTTCCGGCCCCACTTGCAAAGGCAAAGTGATTGATCCAAAGACTGTTCTCCGCGTGCCGTCAAATGCTCTGACTACCAAATCACTGGGTGTACACAAAATTCCTCGAACATCCAGCTTCATCATCGCCTTCTTGGGCAACACATTCAAAGATGATCCGGTGTCAACCAATACGTGCGACATTACTGATCCTCTACACTCAACAGATACGTGCAACGCCATATTATGATCTCTTCCTTTCGGAGTCAAGTCGAAATCGGTAAAGCCCAAACTGTGGCCTGCATTCACATGTGCCAACACTCCTTCCAGCTGATTCACGGAGACGTCTTGGGGTACAAAAGAAGTATCCAGGACTTTCAGCAAAGCATTTCTGTGAGCTTCCGAACACAACAGCAATAACAGGATAGATATTTTGGACGGCGTCTGCTGCAGATGCTCCACAATCTTATAATCACTTTTTCGAATCAAGCGCATGAACTCTTCTACATCTTTCGATGCTGCTTCTTTTTCACTTGCTTGCACCGGAACATTTTCAACCACTTTCCCTTTTCCTTTTGCTAGTCTTTCAGCCTCCACTTCAGGAGATATAAAGATCCTGCCACTCCTCGTCATGCCTCCTGAACCAACAACATTATCCACAATCTCCGCTGGCTGCTTGTTAACATCAATCTTTATCCCATCACAATACACCTCTAACCCATATGACCATGGGACTGCTTTTGTGTTCTCGTACGGGATCGGCCCGGCCTTAGTTATGGTGATCGATGGTCGCTGAGCTGGTGCTGCAATAGTGATCGTCTTCCGAGGAATCGTTACCGTGGCCACATCACTCCGATTATCCACTACTGCCCCTGCAGGCTCGTCAGTTGCCGCTCGATCAAACTGCAATATGCCCTCATCAATTAAAGCCTGAATGCCTTTCTTCAAATCCTCACACCCCCCAGCTAGGGTCCAACAGTCTAAGCAATACTCGTTACATCCTGGGTAAACACCTCCTTGTAACAGTCGGCTCTTTATCTCGCTCAGCGGCGTCTTTAAATCTTCCACATTCATGATAAGATTCAGACCTTCCTCAGTCAGAACGGCGTTTGCCCCATGATTAGGCATGGGTTTCTGGACTATATTCGGGCCTGCCGTTCCGAAATTGATAGTCTTGTTGTCTAAGAGATCCTGCACAACGTGCTTAAAAGCATGGCAACCTTCTATATCGTGACCCGGGGCCCCAGAATGAAACTCACAGTGCCTGCTTGCATCATAACCAAACGGGGGAGCTCCCGTTATTGGTGCCAGAGTTCTTTTCTCTACCAGGTTTAATCCCAACAATGTCTGCAATAAATCGGCATAGGTTGAGGGAGGCTTCTCAAACACTCTTCTCGGTTTACTACCCTGGAATCTTCGTTGAGCCTGCTGTGCCCCCTGCTGAGGCTGCTGCTGCTGTGGCATGGGCTGTTGCTGAACCGGTTGTTGTTGCTGGAGTGGTTGTTGTTGGTAGGGAATAGTAACACTCGCCACCTGCTGCGGCTGACGATATTGACCTCGTCCCCTGCCTCGGCCTCCAAATACTGCGCTGGCTTCGCCCTGACGGCGCCCACCATAAGCTTTCCTATTACTGCCAGATGCAGTTGATTCCTCGACTTGGAACTTTCCTTGCTTAATGTTACGTTCAATCTTTTCTCCCATTAGAATCAGGTCTGAAAAACTGGCCAGAGACGTATGAAACAGCATATCATGAAACAGCCCTGTGAATGTGCCGACAAACATGTCATTCATTTCCTTATCTTCTACAGGAGGACGGACCCTGGCAGCCATATCGCGCCACCTTTGCGCGTACTCTTTAAAACTCTCCCCCTTCTTTTGCGAAAGCCCGGCCAACTGGACCCGATTGGGTGCCAGGTCGCTGTTATACTTGTAGTGAGCTACAAATGCCTCTGCTAATTGCTTCCATGTCTTGATATCAGTTGGCTCCAACCCCATGTACCACTCTAGGGAAGGGCCCGATAGACTATCCTGAAAGAAATGCATTAGCATTCTTTCATCAGTTGAGTATGCAGACATCTTTCTGTAATAAGCTCGTACATGCACTTTCGGACATGTGTCTCCTTTATACTTATCGAACGTAGGGGCTTTGAATTTAATTGGCACCCTCAAGCCAGGTACCAAGCCCATTGTTGCCATGTCCAAGCCCACAGCACTTTGATTTAAGACTCCCTTCATCTGCTCTTCCAGCATTCTAATCTTTTGGGAATCATCCATCGGCCCTTCAAAACCTCCTCCGGAGAAGGCGTCCTCCTGCTGATCTTCTTGCCACATACCGTTTCCAGCTCCGTACCCATCATATCCATTATTACGTCCAGCTCTGATCTGATTCATCCCCGGACCTCGGCCTCTGTTGCCGTACCCTTGGACACCTCCAGCAGGACCAAAAGCCATAAATCCAGTACCGTTTCCGTTTCCAAAGCCTCCGTAACCCTGATTGACCATACCATAACCATCTTGCCCAAAGCCTTGAGCATTAAAGCCATACTTCCCAGTGTTATCGAATCCCTGATCGTTGAATCCGAATCCAGTATTGACAAAGCCATTGCCTCCCATATTGTCACCCAAATTGACATCCCCCAGCCCAACGTTATGGACAGCAGTCTCATTTCCAACTCCGACGTTACCATTTACAGCAGTGGTAGCGTTGTTGACATTAGCAGCAGGTGTGTTGATTACAGGCGGAGCCACTGGCGTGGGAGTACCGTCTCCATGAGCAGTATCGACCCGGACAGACTGATGATCTTCATTACCATGACCAGCGTTTCGGGCCAACAAAGGCTGGACCATGGCCTGCAAATTCTCCTGCCCTTTCGCTATAGCTTCCATGGTCTGCATGAAGAGGGCGAGCTTCTCGCGCACCTCCTGCATCTCGTTCTGCATTTGGTCCATGATTTTTCGACAATTGGAGCGGGTAGAATATCGGTGCGGATGTTGATCTGCAATCCTGTTAAGTACCTGATAAAAGCAGGAAATAAGACACTATTCAAAGATTACCTGTAATGCAATATGAATATGAATGCAATGCAATGTGTCTGTGCATTAGGGAAGTTCATTCCCCCAGTTCTAGTGTGAAGGTGCCGGTGCAGTGATAGTGTTGACAATAGGAATATCGGAGCTGAATCATAGAAAGCCTCATATATTGCAGGGAGAATCAATAAGCCCAGGGTACAATATCACTGAGAGTACAAAGAAGGCATGACCTCAACCAACAATCCTGGTGATGGTCAGCACTATGCAAATAAAGCATACAAGTTACTACATGAAATGATCAAATCCTCCCAAAAGTCTGGTACTCTTCTATCAACTTCTTGGTCTCTGGATGACTTGGTCGATCAAGCAGCCCTTCAACAAGCTGGTTTCTCCTCTTAAGAACACGGCGCACGTCTTCAGCAGTTTCTTCCCATGTCGCTTCTCCGAAGCAATCTTCTAACTTTCGCTTCTGAGACACTGCTTCATCTCTGGATTTGATTGCCTTGTTCAGTGCATGCTGGACACTATATCGGGTCATCACTTCCTCCTCACACTTCTTAATGCTAGACCTCAACTTCTCCTCGAGGTCGGAAATTTGCTGCTTTAGCTTATCTTCCCTCTTCTTATTGTTGGTGAGTGTAGCATTCCAAGTCTTATTGCAAGAAGATATCTCTCGGTGTGCTGCGTCGAGCGCCTTCTTTTTGGCTTCCAGCATGTCATGGGAGCTTCTGAACTCTTGCCCCAGACGTTCGCGCTTCTTCTTTTCTTCAGTCAACTCAGCCCCTAACCTGTTTAACAGCTCGATCTGTTGTTGGAAAGCATACACGGCCTTGTTTTTCTCGCTGCGTGCCTGGGCTAACTCTTGCTCTAACCCTTCATTAATCTTCATCAAGGCTTCTTTTTCTCTCACAATTTGCTCGTACGCCTCCCTAGAGACAGTAGTTGGCTCTTCTGCCGGAATAAGAACGAGGATTGGTGCGTCTGGAAATGGCATCTTCAACTGACTTGCCCTCTCCTGAATCCAAACTCTATAAGGTGCATAGGCCTGACAGTCATTCTTTCCTAACAAAGGCTTCCCTCTGCGGTTAATACGCGTCCAGGCATGTTGCAGCTTGGCTAGTAACTCCCCTTTCACGTCTCCGGTGAAGTACAGAGATTCCTGTACTTCTTCCTCCTGAGGTGGATTCTTCAGTGCATATCCGAACTGGCGAATGAATAGAGAAGGATTGTAATTGATACACCCTTTTCTTCCTATCAGCGGCACATTAGGGTACCCAGAACAACTGAAGATGAGCTCAGATCCCAACAGGTCTCGATCAAACCACACAATGTCTTCGGAATATAGCCTCATCAGGCGCTCTGACCAACTGGCTGAGGTTGCACTGTCTACAAATGGTCCCTTCATGGGGAGATGACTTTTGAACCACATATTCAATAGAGGAGTACAGCAGTAAACAACTTTTCCCCTTCGGTTTTCGTTCTTGTAGTGCAATGAGTGGTAGAAGTCTCCGATCAACGTTGGCACTGGGTTGCCTGCAGCAAACAGATAGAAAGCGTCCAGGTCCACAAAGTTGGGCAAGTTAGGAAACAGCACAATTCCGTAAATGCATAAAGCCAAAATAGCATTGAAAACCACCCAACAACCGTTCTTGGCGTACTCTCGAGCTTTGCCAACTAAGAAATCAAGAGAGAAACCTGAAACCCCAAGCCAAGAAGTCAGTAACAGTTCTGCAGCGTCCATATGCAAGGCTTTGGCTAAGTCCTCCAACTTGGGCTCAGCAGCAGAGTGAATAAAGGGAACCTTGTTCTGCACGGGAAGCTCGGTAAACTCCACATACTCCTCAATGGTAGGCCCTAGAATAAAGTCAGCAAACGTAAAACATCTCAATGCGGGATCATAGAACTGCATCAAGGTGTATAGCCCGTTCATCTCATCAGCAGTGGGCTTACAGACTAATCTCAGTAATCTCCCATGGCTCATTCTGAAGCTTCTCCTAACCTCCTCATCGGCAAGAGATATCAGACCAAGCAAAGAAGTAATATCAGGTGAAGGCAGCTTATACGCAACTGTCTTCCTCAAACCAGCCATGATCAATAAGCAGAAGTCCGGGCACTAGAACCAGGGAATATGCAAATGCACCTGCAGCACAGACACACGTTAGTGAAATGCAAATGGTAATGGATATGCAGGCAATGCAATGCAAGCAACATGCAACAGGGACCAAAGCTGTAGCTAAATAGCCTGAACCCAATCAAGAAAGGTCTCAGATAGACCATCCAGAAGTCATCAAACCGTGGTCTCAGATAGACCTAAAACAATGCTCCAATACTGGTCTCTGACAGACCTCAAACCATAACTCCCATTGGTCTCTGGTAGACCTCAAATCACATCTCCAATTGGTCTCTGACAGACCTCAGAACACATCTCCAAATGGTCTCTGACAGACCTCATAACTCTCCATAAATACCCAGGATCTCTGATCAAGAAATAACCAGTAGTCTGAAGGTCTAGTTACCTGCATAACCCCAAACCCTCTCACAGGTGGATGTCCTAGTAACTGACAAAGGTATGGCATCCTATGCGGTCGTCGGCGTCACAGACTTTCAGGGTTGATGATACGATTCCCAGAAGGAGTGGCATCATCAAATCCTGAAGAGGCCTCACTTAGCCAACTTCCAAATGATCGGTTCCCGGAGTCGACAATTCAGCTGACCAACAACCCCTTCGACCCAAAGGGTAGAAAAAGAAGCCAACCAGAAGAACCTCGTCCGAGTGTAGATTTCATGAGACACTAATGCAAGCAAAGCCGGCACGCGCCCACTACTTTCTACGCTAATTCTAGGTGCACTCAAGCCCAGGTCCGGCTTATCTCTCAATATCGGAACACCCGTCACGCCCCAGATACAGCAATAATAATCAACATATAAAGCTGAAAATACAAGGTTAGAAATATACAATAACTCCATACAAAATCCTCGACGGGAAAACAAGCGCTAGGATTGACTCGCTCAAAGGGACGTTGGATCCCAAATGCATAAGAACCATCGCAGTCCTTAGCAGCCAGGGGACGTTGGATCCCCAGCAGAGTCGCCAGCTGTCGCTACTGCGAAAATCGGCGCCGGCTGAACAGAAGAGTCGCCACCGTGCGTTATTTATCCCACGGGAGGGAAAGGAAACGCTCAGAGTAAACCTCGCACAACACGGGAAAGGTATGGTCATCGCAACCAAAACCTGGATTCGGGAGTCGGTTACGCAAGGGGAAGGTATTAGCACCCCTCACGTCCGTCGTACTCGACGGGATCCACGCTTGTTTTCGGGTATGGATTGTTATTCTATCTACTCTAAAAGTCAGGGGTTAAAAAGAAAATAAAATGAAAATAAAAATGACTCGGCAAAGTATCGCACTTTATGCCTACGTATTCCCGTCTGGAACGAGAAATCAGAGTCAACGTAGTTCGCCTACCTACAGGAAAGGAGGGGAAGGGTGCTCGCTAGGATATCGCATCCTATGCCTACGTACTTCCACACAGCATGGAAGATCAGAGCAAACGTAGTTCGGGCCACGTACGACACAAGCTTGTCTTGGTTGATTTTATTCCTTCTGAAAAAGGTATTCTTGATTAACAGTCCCGGCGGACAAAAATGACGCTTGATGAGTTCACGTTCTTTTACGGAAGAAGTGTCTTTTATTGTGTTTGAAATCTTTATGTGTTTTTCTGTTTGTTTTGAGAAAGAAAGAGACGGAACTCTAACCTACGGTTGCGAAAGGGAAACAAACTACCCTAATGTTATCATGCATGGGTTAAGACCTAGTGTCTATCATGCTCCTCTCTTGCACAGAGAGAAACAGAGATCCTAAGGGATAGGCAGAAACAGAAACAATATCAGATATATACAATAAAACAGTAAAATGCATGGATGCAACAGTACAAGCGAGGCAAGGGAGTCCCACTCAACCTCGAACCTAGAAAACAATAGGCAAAAGTGAACAGACTTCACTTTCAACCCAACAGAGCAAACAGCAAACAATACAATCAGGAAAACCAGTCAATACATCAAGAAATGAAATACAGCAAAAATAAACATCCTCAGCAGCTCTGGATCAACATCTGGCTTCAAGTAATCTCCAATCAGTTACAGGCTTCAACAAGCATCAATCTCCATCTTCATGGCCTTCAGATAAGGGCTTTGATCCTCAGTCTTCTATCTGCAATGGCTTTTCTTCAAGCTCAAACCTCCAGGATGAGGGATTAGTCACAAGAGTGAATTGGGTGTTAAGCAATCAGTTGACTACCAAGGGTGGTGAACAGACTGCTTCTAACACAAAAGACATTTTCTCTCAAGAGTTCTATCTCTTAGACACTATCACCAAGCCTTCCAAAGGAAGGGGGTGAGTGTCTTAGAGAGACTCTGAATCACAGAGACGAATGGATGCAGACAAGGCAATCCATGTTTGAGAAACAAACTTTCTAACCTAGAGCTCTGCCTAGCTCCTAAACCCTAGTCTCCTCAGCATCTGCTAGCAAGAATCTTCTCTTCAACTTTGGAAGTTGAACTTCAATCTCTGGATCTCCAATGGCTTCCCCTTCTCAAGTCTTCAGCTCTCCCAAATCCCCAGACAATCCCAATACCCGCACATACAAGCAATAATCCCCTGAGGGCACACCACACCAGTCAATCAGATATATACAGTACATTAATAGCAGTAGGGGAATCCTGACTTTTCTAAGGGGATCTAATAACTACCCATAGCCCCTATAGTCCCATAGCTAAACTATTCAAACCCTAAGTCCTAAGGGAAATGAATTGATTCTCCTAAGTCATCACCTAAAACCCTAGTTTTATTCATGTTGTTCAAGCCTACATTAAGCACCTAAAATTAATTTCTAAAAATGGGAACTAAATTGTTTCTACAAGTTCAATATCTCATCTAAGCAACCTAAAAAGAATGAACAAAAAAAAATGAAAGCATCTCATAGAACAAAAATTATCAAAATCATGCATGAAATGAAACTATTTAAAATGTCATTTATTTAGAAAATATGGGAAAAATATCAAATAAAAATAAAAATGCAATTTTATTTAATGACAATTTTCTACACAGAACCAAGAAAATATAGAAAAAACAACCACTAAAAAAGAGTTAATTTCCTATTTTATGTGATTTTCTAAAGTTGGTAAAAATTAAAGTGAATTAAAAAACTAAATCAATTAAAATGAGAGGGGGGGGTACTAATAGCAGACACGCTCAGTTGCATTCTTGGATGGGCCAGGCAGTGGGGGTGCGCGTAGCGAGTTTGTATTAAGCCCAGAACAAGTCAGAATTAATGAAAATAATAAAAAAAGTAAGAGGAAGCAGGGGGTGAGAATAGAAATGGATTTACGTTCAGATTGAACTGGGCTCAGTACTGGGGGGTGGGGATATCACTAAAACACTTAGGCCTGCCCGTTTCATTAAATGAAACGGTGCGTTTAGGGCACCTCTCTCAACTCCCTCCAAAACTCAGAATTGAACGAGAACCACACGATTGGCTCTTTGGTCCACGGTCCAACAAGCAATGGACGATCACGATTGTATCTCCTACCTTGGTTCATGAGAACTTAGGGTTTCCGCCATGAAAACACATGCACGTACCAACCTTCCATCAATCTGTTCTCTCTCCATAGTGAATGAAACATCACGATCCAAACATGAAAAATACTCTAATTCTCTTCCTCTACAAGACTATGGTGGTAATTTGTTCTGAAATTCAGCCTAACTCTCAACCCGATAGCAATAAGCTCTGGCCACCATGAAAATGCTCTGCAACTTATCAGCATAATTCTCAATCAAACCTATACTAATCTAAACTACACTTCACGTAGATCATTCTAAACTATAAACCTAAGATTATCATGGCCTATCCTAAGAGTTCTAAGTCCTAACAGTTCCAAGCACCTGTTAACAATTATCACTAAACAGCACCAAACTCATCCTAATCGTTCTACTAACAACCTAGATCACATCTAAACTAATAAAACCATGTAAATCTATCTATATCAAGCTATGGGAGAGAAATTGAACCTGGTGCGAAAGCTTGGAAATGGATGTTGAACTCGTGGATCTGAGGCTTCTAATGCTTGGATCTTGATCAACTAACTCAGTGCTTGATTCTGTTTGCAAAACCTTGATGATTCTTGCCTTGGATCTTGCTGTCCACTTGAAATTGCAATTTGGATATTGATGATTATGGTGCTCGAAAATGGATCAATTTCAATCAGATCTTTGTTGATCTTCAGTCCATGATGATGATTGAATATGGTAGAATCAATATTGGTGATGATTGATGAAGATTTTGAGAAATTTGGATGAAATTGCAATGAGAAAGAATAGAGAGAATTTGTGAGATTTTTGCACAAATGAGGATTCAACCCTTGCTCAATTCTGATTTCATGAATATATAATGCTCAACTGAACCTTCTAGAACCATCTTGCAACTTCCCTTGCATTCCAAATTGAATCCATTTTGGTTATGTTTCTTCAAATGCAAGTAACCATAAGTAACTTTGATTTTTTCCACTAAGCTCAAAAATGTGCTTGAACCATTGTTCTTAGAATGTGTTTTGGACCCAAAATCATATATGGGAAGTCTCCATTTGGACTTATAAATCTCTCAAACCATTTTTCACTTTGACTTTATTTAAGTTATAAGCCATTTTAGTTCAAATTTGACCAATCATGCAACTTCATGTTATGAGCTTTTCCAACAATTTGTGACCTTCTTTCTAGACTCAAAATGTCATTTGGAGCAAGTTTGATGTTGTAAGTTTTTCCATTTGAGGCCTCCTTGTATGAGTTTTGGACATAGGTTAAAATGACCTGTAATTCACAAATGACCAAAATGCCCTTTGCTTGCCAAGACCATAAGTTGAGTTCCACACATCATATGAGGGCATGCCACACCATTCTAGAAAGCTAAGACAATGAGGAACAATTCCTATGTTGACCAGAAATTCATTTGAAATCTCCTTGAGGGGTAAAAATTGCTTGGTAAAAATTGCTTGGAAGTCAAGTCACTTTCACAGACAAAATTTCAGATACCTCAGATGACCTGTAACTTGCAAGGACCATAACTTGAGTTCTATAAATCTCCTTGATGTCTTCCACCACTCAAATTAAAGGTCTTGAGATCCTCTACAAGTTTCATGTTGGCCAAGGATCCATTTGAAGCTAGCATTTTGACTTATCTTGCTTGGAAATTTGACCTAAACTAGGGGATTTTACACAGAAACCCTAATTTAGAAGCTCCTCTTCTCCTTGATTTCTCTTGAATTCTGCTTGGCATATCTCCATATCCTTCTTTATATGTCCAATGATGAACCCCACATCTCTCCACTAGACTTGAATGCCCCTTAAATCAGTCAATTGACCTAGGGTTGACCCAGATGAAACCCTAGTTGACTGCCTTCAGCTATAGCTCTTGTGCTCTCATCAATGACTTGTCTCCTTCTTTAAATGACTTTCTAAGTCTCTCATAATGTCTAGATACTCTCCATGCCTTCAACTCACAGCTCACAACCCTCTTGTTGACCCTCAGACACCCTCAGCTAGGAGATGGACTCAAGGCTTGATCTGCTGAACTCTTTGCTTTCAAATCCTTTCCTGATGACTTGAATGAGATTGAATTGGGATAATAACCTCTTGATAGGCTTCTAGAGATGAGAATAATGGTTGGTCCCCCTGTTGTATGACTTGCTATGCTTATGCTATGCAGATGATTAGACTATGCACATGACTCTATATGCAAATGCTAATGACATTGAAACATAAACCAAGTGAATAAGGTTGGGCAAATTTTAGGGTGCAACACATGGCTTATAATTGTATTATTGGTATTGTGAGGCGTATACCTTGTATAAAATGGCATGAGATGAACAATAAACATACTATGAAAAATGTATTGTGAATGCATATCGTTTATATGCGATTGTGTGTTAAAATACATGAAGAATGCATGAGAGCATATTGATGGATATGCGTGCATTGCTTGATAAATATAATGTTTGAAATGAATTGTGATTGTATGCGGGTAATGCATGAGAACATATCGTGGATATGTGTGCATTGTGTAGTTAATTGTGAATAATGCATGAGAACATATCGTGGATATGTGTGCATTGTATGATAGTATTGAATTATGAATACGTTGATGATTATTATGATATGTTGTGTGTGCAATCATGATATAATTCACGAAGGGGTGAATTATTCGAATACATGGGAATATAATGATGAATGTATGTGTATTGTCTAATGAATTGTGAGTGCATATTTGTATGCGATTGTTGTGTAAATGCATGGGAACATATGTGATATGAGTGCATTGTTGTTGAATATGATGATGATGATGGGTGAAATGAATACATTGATAAATGTTTGATATATGTTGTATGTGCAATCATAATGAAATTCTCGAAGGGGTGAATTATTTGAATGCATGAGATTAAGATGTCGGTCTTAAGTGCATTTGTTGTGGTTGATTGTACATGCATCATTTAGTCAAGAGGCAATGTCTGTTAGTTTCGTGGAAACTAGTGGCTTGTCCCAAACCTAGAAGTGTGGGTTTGAAGGCTTAGAGGACGGGCCTTTATGGTTATCGGTCTAGAAGTGTGGACCCGGTTTAATGTAAAAACCGAAAAAAGATAACGGGTTATCGGTCTAGAAGTGTGGACCCGATTTAATGTAAAAACCGAAAAAAGATAACGAGAGTCGGTACTGCATTGCATGAGTTGCATTGAGTTGTTGAGTCACATTAATATATGACATATGCATGAAGAGATGCTTATGTGTGAATGATGAGATTGTGAAATTGTGAGAGTATGCATGTGAATGAGATGTTTGTTGAATACTTATGAAGCGTGCATGAAGAGATGCTTATGTGTGAATATTAAGATTGTGGAATTGCGGATGTATGCATGATGTAAAATGCTTGGTGAATATTCATGTTGTATATAAATATAAGTGACGATGTAAATGACTATGAGTTGAATTGTGGTGAGAAATAGGGAGTTAATTATATGATACCCATGTATACATGATTTTATACTTTGATTATTATGGTAATATTTCTCACCCTTCTGCTGTTTTATAACGCTCTATGAGGCATTGCAGATTAGGTTGCTGGAGGCCTTTATGAAGTTCTGCTTGTAGTTCGAGGTCGCTACGTGTGTAGCGGTTTAGTAATTATTTATGGGTCGAATCATGCTCTGGTCGTGTAACACGGGGATCGATTGCTTATGTTTTAGGATTACATTATGTAACCTAAGTTATGTTTTCATATTTGGAGTAATTGAGATAATGAGATGTTGGCCTTAGTGCCTAGAGATGTTGATTTTATATGATGAAAGTAAATGTTTCTTTTAAAGGATTTTCATTAATGAATCCGCTGCTAAATGGAAAGGTGTTTATGAGCATGACATTTCATTAATGAATCCGCTGCTAAATGGAAAGGTGTTTATGAGCATGACAGATTGTTTTAATGTGGTACAAGTTTTGTGTGATGCCCTTTTATGGATGCATGTTAACTTTTACTCTGATTATGCATATATTATTTGCGGGGTTTAGAAGGGTGTTACATTAGTGGTATCAGAGCAGGTCGGTCCGTCCGGCCAAGTTGTCTAATGTTATTTGTTCCCTTGTATGCGACATGTGTGTGAAAACACTGTCGATACATGTTGTTGCTTAACCTTGTCTGGAGAAGTGGGAATGATCTAAGTGGGGGAGAAGTTGTGCTTCTCCAAGATGCTGCAGGTGTAGAATTTGTAGCTCAGTGGGTGGTTAACACTCTTGTGGTTTGGTAAAGATAGTCTATACTCCATCATGATTTTCAGCTGCCTATTGACAAATTGAGGAACTGATCACCCTTAATCTCTTGTTGATAGTAGTTGGAGTTCTGTTGGATGGGATGGACGTGTCTTGCAAGCTTAGGTGGCGTGAGCAGAGAATTGTTTGGAGCTAAGCCAGGTGCTTAAGAAGTGTGTTGATGAGTCGGCACGAGATAGTTAGGAGATGGTTAATTTTGATGGGAATTCGGGGTGCTAATGAAAGTGGGAAGATGGCGGTTTTGCCGACTAATTATATCTATTTGGACAGTCGAAGAATTAAATTGATTGAGTAGTGTTGAGAATTATGTCTGGTGTGTGTGCTACGGCAACAGATTGTGGAGTTGAGTATAAGGGTGGATAATGACTTCTAGTGATTACTAAAGGAAATGAGATGTGGAATACATGGTTGGTATAATTGGGCCCTTAAGCATTTCAAGAGTTGGAGAGGTATTGGATGACCTTTAAGTGTGGAAGGGTTGTTTCCGTAATTTTGTCGTAACGGAAAACCGTAATTCGGAATGACGCAAGATTAGAAGCGTTGGAAGATATTACAATGTTCTATGTGATGGGAAAGTAGTGACATGGAATTAAGTATTTATTGGCGAAAAATGTTTGGATGTTATGGTAAGCGCGGAGAGTGCGGTTTGTGTTATCACCATAAGTTCACAGCTGAGTGTCTGTTTGATATAATGATTTTCCACACTTGATTGAGAGAGTCAATGGTTATGTAACCGATGGTGTTTGGATATGTTCGGAGAGTATAGGGGTTCATGTTGAGCGTCGGGAACTTGAGTTATTAGTATTGGGGAAGAGGCAGTGATGTACTACTGTGAAGAAAGTTCAAAGAGTTTTGAGAAAGCTGTCAACAGTTCGTGTATTGGTTTTGCCAAGTCCGCCAGGATTGTCGTTGTGTTTTGAGATACTTTGTTGATATGATTAAGAGATGTGTTAAGTACAACATTAATGAGTTTTGGTTATGCTTGAAGGCAATATAAAGTACAGAGAGGGATTATCTGACAAGTAATTTGGAGTGGGTTGCGGTTGTGTGTTTGTACCGGAGTTTGGAAGCCTCAATTGTTTAGTTGAGATTTGAGATGGTTACTGACCTTAAGGTATTTGTTTTATTTGAGAGAGAGAGTCAAATATGAGACAGAGAAGTAATTGGAACTCCTGAAGGAGTATGGTTTTGGTTAAATTACCATTCGGATGAGACAAAGTGGTAGCTAAGATATCGAATCGGGAATTTTGGTATACACTAATGAAGATGGTAAGGAAGTTAGAACTGATTAAGCAAATTCAGATATGAGTTCGGCCTGTGAAGAGACTTCTTATGGAGTTGAGCCTTGGATGTTGAGATTGACTTTTGGTATTCTGATGAGGTTCGAGGAAAATCGGAATTCTGAGTTGAGTTGATAGATTAATTGAATTTAATGGATAAAAGTCAGAGGGCTTATTTTCGGATTAAGGGAAATGGTATTATGAGATGTCGTGATGAAGTGTGTATTCTGAATAGTGTGAGTTGGATAAGAGTACTCAGGGAGAAGTACATCGAGAAAGATGGAGTATCCGTGCAGGTACTAGGAAGATGCGACCGAATTTGAGAAATAGTTTTGGATAGCCATAGATGGAGAAGGAATTGATTGAGTTTGTATATGTTGATTACACTTGCTGGGAATTGAAGTATGGACATTAGAGATGGTTGGATCTGATACAACTGTTGAGTATTTCGAGTGGGATGGGATAGTATTCCCATGGGCTTTGTGCCGGGTTTTTTGATGAATTTGAGGAAGTATGATCCGATTTGGACAGTTAAGAATGGATTAACAAGAGTAACTCGTTGCCTACCAGTGAAGATGAATCATTCTGTTAGATGGGAACTCAAGTTTTTCGTTAAGATTATGGGAAAGATTGCGAAAGCGGTTGGGTGCCATGTTGAAGATGAACTCTGACTAGCGTCCGTGAATGGCATGGACAAACGAAGAAAACTATCCAGTATGAAGATGACTCGTTGAGAGCTTGTGTGTTGGACCAAGATGGATCTAAGGGTAGTTAATTGTCGTTGATGGAGTTGCCTACAATAACTGTTGCCATTTCGTATCGGAAACAACATCGTATGAAGTTCGTTGGGTAAGAGGGTATGACTCCTTTGTGTTGTTGCATGTCCAACGGGAGTGTTGTACTCGGATCAAAGACCGTGCAAGGGACGATGGAAACGATCAAAGAATCCAAGTAAGGCCGTGTTTTGAGAGTTATGGTAGCAATTGGTGTTGGTCGAGCTTGAAGTCTCGTGAGCACCCTGTGTTTTGTTGATCTGTATCAGAGTAGCGCAGCGGAAGCGTGAGGCGGATAGCATGTTAGACTGTTTTACCGCTGTCGCTTGAGAGGATTGCATGAGGTGTTCATATGTCTAAGTTGAAGAGGTACATTGATTCAGGTGGATGGTGTACAAGTGAGAGAGAATTTGACTTCGGAGGCGTGGCTAGTTCTAGTTGTTGATAAGAAACAACTTCGAAGTATAGAGATTCCTTTGGTGGAAGTAGTTATGGGAGAATTGGATTTGGAAGAATTGGAATGCGAGAGTCGTATCCAGAGTTGTTTGGATCAGATAACATTTTCGAGGACGAAAATTCCTAAAGTGGGGGAGAGTTGTAACAGCCCAATTTTCGATAACTGATTAATCGTACTAATGGATTGGTTTAGGTGGTTTATCTGATTTAAATAAGTTATGAGATTTATTTAATATAAGTTAATGGATTTAACTAATTTATTCTATTTGGTGGAATAAGGTGGGCTTAGTAGAATAATAGAGAGGAAAGAAAAGAAAAGAAAAGAAATAAAAGGATATAAAAAGGGGATTGGAGAGAAAGAGAAAGATAGAAAGAAAGAAAGAAAAGAGAAAGAAAGAAGAAGAGGAGAAATGAAGAGGAAAAAGGGAAAAGCTTGGAGAATCTTCAAGAACCAATTTCGAAGCTCCGATTAATCGAGGTAAGGGTGAGAAACATTGCTATTTAATCATTGTATGCTATTATGTATGTTGGGTTTGGGTTTGTGGATGTTTTTCATCACTTTCCATTTTAGGGCAAGTTGGATTAATCGGTAGAATGATGATTTAATCGGTTGAAACTGAGCAATAATGTCGTAGAATAGTCGGGTAACATGTATTGATGTTATTTGTACTGATTTGGATGTTTGAGGTTTGGTTGATGATGGATTGATGAAGGAGAGGCAGAATAGGGTTCTGTTCTGCGCAGGTTCGCTGGCTCTCGCCAGGCGAGCGAAGGCGAAGCCTAGCGAATGCTGGCGAGTAATTATGATTAAGTCCCAGTGGACTTCGCTGGTGAGTTCGCCAAGCGAAGTTGGATAGCGAAGGTTCGCCCAGCGAAGGTGCTGGCGAATGGTGGCGAATGAAGTCAGTAGCTACTGACTTGGGCTCGCTGGGAAGTCCCGCCAGGCGAAGCCTAGCGAGTTTTCTCTGAGAGAGTTCGCCAGGCGAAGGCCAGGCGAAGGTTCGCTGCGAGGGTTCGCCAGGCGAATAAAGGCGAATGTGACAGCATTTTTCTTTTGTTGTGTTGTTCATGTGGAGATGGTTTGGTTGCTTCTCATAGGGGAATGCCTCTATGATATGATATAGATATGATGTATTGTGATGATATGTGTTGTGGGTAGCCTTTGGGCGTGAATCCTAGAGTTGTGATATGAATGATTAATTGTAATCGGTTAAAATACATGAGAACATAATGATGATTATGTGTGTATTAATTGATGAGTTTGTGAATGTTTGATTGTTGTGTACAATTATGTAATAAGTATGCATGAGAACATTGTGGATATATGTGTGCATGGCTTATAATTGTATTATTGGTATTGTGAGGCGTATACCTTGTATAAAATGGCATGAGATGAACAATAAACATACTATGAAAAATGTATTGTGAATGCATATTGTTTATATGCGATTGTATGTTAAAATACATGAAGAATGCATGAGAGCATATTGATGGATATGCGTGCATTGCTTGATAAATATAATGTTTGAAATGAATTGTGATTGTATGCGGGTAATGCATGAGAACATATCGTGGATATGTGTGCATTGTGTAGTTAATTGTGAATAATGCATGAGAACATATCGTGGATATGTGTGCATTGTGTGATAGTATTGAATTATGAATACGTTGATGATTATTATGATATGTTGTGTGTACAATCATGATATAATTCACGAAGGGGTGAATTATTCGAATACATGGGAATATAATGATGAATGTATGTATTGTCTAATGAATTGTGAGTGCATATTTGTATGCGATTGTTGTGTAAATGCATGGGAACATATGTGATATGTGTGCATTGTTGTTGAATATGATGATGATGATGGGTGAAATGAATACATTGATAAATGTTTGATATATGTTGTATGTGCAATCATAATGAAATTCTCGAAGGGGTGAATTATTTGAATGCATGAGATTAAGATGTCGGTCTTAAGTGCATTTGTTGTGGTTGATTGTACATGCATCATTTAGTCAAGAGGCAATGTCTGTTAGTTTCGTGGAAACTAGTGGCTTGTCCCAAACCTAGAAGTGTGGGTTTGAAGGCTTAGAGGACGGGCCTTTGTGGTTATCGGTCTAGAAGTGTGGACCCGGTTTAATGTAAAAACCGAAAAAAGATAACGGGTTATCGGTCTAGAAGTGTGGACCCGGTTTAATGTAAAAACCGAAAAAAGATAACGAGAGTCGGTACCGCATTGCATGAGTTGCATTGAGTTGTTGAGTCACATTAATATATGACATATGCATGAAGAGATGCTTATGTGTGAATGATGAGATTGTGAAATTGTGAGAGTATGCATGTGAATGAGATGTTTGTTGAATACTTATGAAGCGTGCATGAAGAGATGCTTACGTGTGAATGTTAAGATTGTGGAATTGCGGATGTATGCATGATGTAAAATGCTTGGTGAATATTCATGTTGTATATAAATATAAGTGACGATGTAAATGACTATGAGTTGAATTGTGGTGAGAAATAGGGAGTTAATTATATGATACCCATGTATACATGATTTTATGCTTTGATTATTATGGTAATATTTCTCACCCTTCTGCTGTTTTATAACGCTCTATGAGGCATTGCAGATTAGGTTGCTGGAGGCCTTTATGAAGTTCTGCTTGTAGTTCGAGGTCGCTACGTGTGTAGCGGTTTAGTAATTATTTATGGGTCGAGTCATGCTCTGGTCGTGTAACACGGGGATCGATTGCTTATGTTTTAGGATTACATTATGTAACCTAAGTTATGTTTTCATATTTGGAGTAATTGAGATAATGAGATGTTGGCCTTAGTGCCTAGAGATGTTGATTTTATATGATGAAAGTAAATGTTTCTTTTAAAGGATTTTCATTAATGAATCCGCTGCTAAATGGAAAGGTGTTTATGAGCATGACAGATTGTTTTAATGTGGTGCAAGTTTTGTGTGATGCCCTTTTATGGATGCATGTTAACTTTTACTCTGATTATGCATATATTATTTGCGGGGTTTAGAAGGGTGTTACAAAGACTACTGCTGAGGTTCCCTGTGAAAGATTCAAAAGAAACTCATTAGGGAGTCTACTATCGAGACTCGCTAGAATGTACCTACTGTCAAGGTTTACACGGAAAATTCCTACTATCGAGGTTTAGTAAGAATACCTGATGCCGAGATTTTTCTGGAAAATATTATGTCGAGATTTACTGGGGAATCTACTATTGATATTCACTAAGAAGTACCTACTGTCAAGGTTTTATTAGGAAATCATCTGCCAAGATTTACCAGGGAATCTACTATTGAGATTCTTCTGAGAAAATACCTATTGTCGAGGTTTACTAAGAAATACCTTTTGTCGAGGTTTACTGGGAAATCTACAGCCGAGATCCACCAGGGTATCGACTACCGAGATTCTACTGAGGAAAATACTTACTATCGAGGTTTACTGAGAAATACCTTCTGTTGAAGTTTACTGGGAAATCTACTTATGAGATCTACCAGGGAATCTACTGTTGAGATTCAATGGAGAAATACCTTCTGCTGAGGTTTACTAGAAAATATACTACCGAGATTAACCAGAAAATCTACTTTAGATATAGGGGTTGAAATAAAAATCATATTTCTTCTTCTCCTCATACTTTTTCACACAAGAAATCAAAATCATATTTCTTCTTTTCCTCAGACTTCTTTCACACAAGAAAGAAGGAGAATGTGTGAATTGAGTGAGTTGCAAGTCCACTTTTCTTGCACTCATCCCCAATTGACCATGGTTGCTATTGAAAAGTAAGAGCGTTGTTGCATGATCAGTCAATGGGAGTTAGAAGAGAAATAACTCAAAACTCAATCAAACCTTGCATGTATTAGAATCTTCATCACCTTCTTGAAGAATCATTGAAGAAGCAAGATAAAAGAAATAATGATTTAAGTTTTAAGATCATGTGGAACTTGGATGAACTTGCAAGTTCTTGGAGATAAAGAGTAAAGATCATCATCATCATCTCTAATGACTAAGGTGTGTTTCATCTCCCTTATGATCTTGAATTTAGATTATAAGAGTAATCTTGTATGGGATAATTTAATATCTGGTTTAATGTACTTGTTGAAATTGTGATATAATCTAGTATTTCTAACATTTTGGTACTGAGAATTAGTTGTATGTGTATGTGCAATTGAGGTCAATATCATGCCTAGATGATAGGTATTAGTGGGAGACATCAATGAGGGTTAAGAGTTGGGCTTTTGTGCTATGAAACTAAGAAAACTGCAATTCTAACTGTTTAATTTGAACCAGAGATTTTCTTGATTTGAATCAAAAATGGAAAATCCTACAATAATGAAAAATTCTACATGACTTATGTATTTCTACGACGCCATCATTGGCTAACTTGTATAGTGAATGTGAAGGTCATATTGTATAGATTTTCGGAGGACGTATTGGAATAAGCACATGTTTGGAAACTCATAGTCAATGTGGATCTAATCTATGATATGGAAAAATCATGTAAGTGATGTAAAATTTATTTGGTGGTCAAGACATTTCTCTATTGGAGGGAATGCGTGGTTATCCTTAACAAATATGTAAAATCCTATAGTAATTTTGAAATTTGTGAGTTATCTTGATGGATTACATAAATGTGCTTTGACTTAGGTAGAAGGGTGGTGAGAGATTTAGGAACCTACTAAAATTAGTACTCCATCTCACGTTATTAATATAATTTGGCAAATCACGTATTTATTTTTTAAATACCGATATTACTTGACAAATATAAAAAATTTGATTGAGTGTGTGTAATATTAGTTTAGACGCGTGATATCTTTGAATGTGTGATATCTTTAAACCAAATTAATGTTGTTTGGTAACTATTTATTTCATATTTTTTATATGTCACACTTTTTATATTTATCAATACAATGATATAAATGTAAATACAACTCTCTAGTCCATACTAATCACACACAATGATACTATGTTATTCCGCTAAACTTTGATAAAATGTTGGACAAATTTTAAATGAGATAAAAAAAATGTTAATTGGAAAGAAAGTGAAAATATTAATTCAAATAAAATTAACGGATATATAATTTAAATTTAAAATATAACATTAAAAGGGAAAAAAGGAAAAAAGTTGAAAATAATAATGATGAAAAAGTAAAAGAGACGAAAACATTAAAAATAGAAAGCGTATAAATGACAATATAAAAAGTTATAATATCATATAATTAATTTATCCTTTAATAAACTGATTTTAATAATTTAAATAAATGATAAAAATTATAATTATCTACATAGGGAACTTTCTTAAATTATTAGTACGTAGATGTTATTTTAATTTTTTTTAACAATAAATCTTATATGTGTTCGATTATGGAATTTAGTTTGTTTTTCAATAATTCTAAGGAGTTCGTGTGTGTGTATATATATATATATATATATATATATATATATATATATATATATATATATATATATATATATATATATATATATATATATATATATATATATATATATATATATATATATATATATATATATATATATATATATATATATATATATATATATATATATATATATATATATATATATATATATATATATATATATATATATATATATATATATATATATATATATATATATATATATATATATATATATATATATATATATATATATATATATATATATATATATATAACAAAATAACTTTATATTGTGTTACTAAAAATAACTTTTGAATTAATTTTTGGACACATTTTAAATTTATAATAGTGTGTTTAGTTTACTAAGTGAATAATTTAGACGTTAATTTACATATTAACCTTCAAGATAAATAAGTTTATCTCCCGGCAATAAGTTTATTATAAATTTGATAGTAAATTTTCTTTCAGAGCAAGTTGGACTTTTAAGATTTCTAAGACAGTAGTAGAGAACACATGCCTTTAAAAAGACAATACCCAATACACATAAACTCAAAAATATGATATTTCTGCATCAAATGAAGTGGCACAACATGAAGTTCTAGTTTTTTCCCTCTGAATAGAAGCATGATGTATCATTCTAGTATGTCTCAATTTTTTTTTTTTTATTATCAGAACATTTTACTTTAGTTAAATCAAATAAATCTTATCACAATCAAAGAAATCAAACCCAAAAGAAAAATTCAGATGCTAACTTTCATACTACATATAGAAGTTAACTATTATACCAGACAAAATCAGAAAAACACAAACGCAGAACCTAAACTCTATTTGAATTCATCCAGAAATTAAGTTTTGAATTCTAGATGTATTATTAAATTTTCACAAGTGTGTGAGCACACTATGGATGGAATGGGCAATTCTCTTAATTCTAATAGTTTCATATTTCCAATTTATTTGTAACACTAGGCTCATGAACTATTCAATTTATATCAATTTTTGTATGGTTGTTCCTCAAACATTTTTTCGGTCACAATGAGAGTGACAAAATGCAGTTCAAGTAAATATCGATCAAATATAAGTTGTAAAATTATAAATGTTTCGATGTTGGAAGAACTATGTATAAGAATTAAGAACTTATGGAAATAGTAAGATATCTGAAAATGAAAGGTAAAATATCTTAAGCCAAAAGGTGCCAAATATATAACATAACATATATTCAGTGAACAAGGCAACCGAGATTCTATGTAAACTCTATTTTTAAGCAACAAGCACTTCAACCATCACAAATTTGTAGCAAATTACGAGCACGCACGAAATTTTGACACTCGAGCTCACTTAAAGACCCTATGTCAAATTCTTCACATTAACATCAAATTAAAAAGTTGACATTTTTTAACAATAAAAATTGCACTGTTTAATCAAATTATACAATATATTTCTCAACTAAACTTTTACACTATCTCTTTCTGTTGTTTTTCAACCCTGCAAGTCTTTAAACAATGGCTAATTTTGAATTACGCCCAAAAGATTGGTGTAACTAATTCTTGAATTGCTCGCTCCTGCATTCCACCCATGACATTTCATCATTGGTTAATTGCTCATAACTTCCACTCTCAAACTTGGCCAGTCCAAAATCGCTGGCAAGTTCGATGAATTGTGTCTTCTCACCCCCTTTATTGTTATGGGCAAAAAAAAAACTTGTATTCTACAACTTTTTCCACTGGACTTTTACATTGTTTCATGTTCCTGCTGGCATTGAATAATTCATGGAGGATATATATACAACCCTCAGTTACAATCAAATCAAAAATTGTAGCATGAAAACATTTACCGACATCTCAAGGGGACTGGAGCACAGTCAAAAAGTATTTATAGCCCTGGCACTTGCCCGAATGCTGCCTCGTTTCATCGCTGTTTTCCAGACCCTTGGATGGAAGTTTCCAATTCAAAAAATAATTTGACAGATCATATGTCCCTGGAGAGAACACAGAGATCTGAAGAGGAATTTCTGCCGAGGACATGGGCTCAAGGTGGATATTGGTCGAGCTTGATCCAGACCAAATGTATGGGGAGGCACTTTCCAACGATAGTGCCTTTCCTGGTTGCGTTTCGACAGCGTTGGAAATTACTTTTAGTTCATTCACTGGGGTGACATCATGCCATCCTACTTGGTTATCAGGAGTTGCTGATGGAACGGCATTCACACTGTTGATATGTCCGCCGCCACGATCAAAATCTATGGTGTCAATGTGCACAAAAGCAGTGGTGCCAGAAGAATTGTAAAGATGCATCTTTAGATTTATTTCACAGAAGGATGCAGAAAAGTCATGATGCAAGGTCTGAGGTCCTTCCACTAGCCATGAAATGGGGCCTGTGCTAGCAGTACTATCAAAAGAAAGAAAAAGATTAACATAAACCCCCATAAAGTCATGAAATAATAACGCACAAATATATAAAATTTATCAGAAAATCAAAATTAGAACATGAACATGCCTTAAATGACACGCATGGTGAGACATAACATGAGGAGGATCAGATAAACCAGGATTGATACTATTGTTGAGAGGCCGAGATATCAACACAAAATCAACGGTATTTAGGTCGCCCAGATCCTACAAACATTAATCTCCTGTCAGTAATAGAAAAGAAAAACAACGGTATTTAAGTCAATCCCATATGTTCACCATGACAGTATTTATATCGAAATTTCAATTTGCAGTATCTCCTCAACTACTGATTTTAAAAGAATAAGTTTCTTTTGATAGGAAAAAAATATTAAAAAGTACAAAAAATGATAAAATATCCTACAGCTGAGAAAAACAAAGCATGGAGCAACCATGTGCACAGAACCAGAGAGATCAGCAGTTCAGCAGGTCAATTCAATCTCTTTGCAAATCAGATACATTAATAACCTCGGAGCAACAGTGGCCACAGAACCAAAGAGAAACTAAAAATATAATATCATGTCCCAAAGAAAAAGTATGCACAAGAAAAGATCTGTGCAATTCTGATCTTTAAGAGAATTATAATAGTAATGGTAAACCATCATTTTGTTGTGTTAGTGGAAAAAATTTAAAGAGACCGGCAGTTACAACCCAAAAACAGTATCAAGTGAAAAATATAATTTCAGTAACATTCTTGTCTTGGTAAAACTCATTTTCAACCAATTCTACTTTCACCTACTCAACCACACATACCATAAACAACGATATTCTTAAAATTTGGGTTGGACCTAACTTGTCCCTACAAAACTTTGTCCCTACAAAACTGGCTTGTAAGATAAGGATTGTCCCCACTTATAAATACAACACAGACCATATCTCTAAGCAATGTGGAACTAAATCCACCCCTTCAAACCCAACACAATGAAGGTGTTGGAGGCTGTAATGAAGGCAAGCCAAATGCCGCAATTTAAGCGACTAGGGACGGACCGCAATGAAGACGGAAATTTCAACATATATAATTTCAGAAGAAACATTTCTGGACATTATCAAAAACAAAAGAAATGTCTACCTCATGTAACACTTTCTGCTGTAATCTTTCATAATGGTGGAAGTTGACCAAAGGTACATTGTTCGAATTGTAAACTAAATCCTGACTGCATTGAGGAACCAATAACACATCACTTCCGACAGGCATGGTAGATATGTTGTATTCCACTGTCGATAATCTCCTTGAATTCTGAGAGTTAACATTACCTTGATTTAGCCCACCATAATGATAATGAGCATGCAAAGCAGAGTAGCAGACACAAATTTGATACCAAATTTCACCATGCATAAAATATACATAAATGGTGGATGGATATATAATAGAGCTATTGAATGGCTTTGTGATAAAAATAAAGTCAACAGAAAACAAACAACCTCAGATAGCTAAGCATTTGAAGATACAGATTCTGAAAAAAAAAATTCAAAAATTTGTTGAATTATAAGTATTAACTTGTTTACAATAGTACATTATGAGGAAATACAAATGAATGTTGGTGGCAGAGATTTGAACCCTGAATCAATGGCTTACATTCATCTAACTCAACTAGCACAAACCACTTGAGTTACCCCACCCGCCCTTAGATTCTGAAATATAAATATGCAGGTCATTCAAGATTTTCAGCACCAGATGTTTTCATCTTATCAATCATTATATTTTCTTCTGGTTATTTGGGAAGGAATAAAAATAGAAACACTATGATAAAACAAAGTAATAAATATACAAATAACAACACAATGTTAATTTACTAAATATAACCAGAAAAGCTTAAATTATTTCAAGAGGATTAGATTTATTTGGATTTAGTATGTATAAACAATACAAAAATATGTGATTGGCTTACAAAATCATTTTTATAAAATCTGCACGAGAAAAAAATAGATCACACTGAAGATGAACAACCAACAGCAGTCTTTTTCCACTACACGTTGGGCAAGGCTAGATGGATCAAATAAAGCATTTTCACAAAGTCAAAAACTATAACACCAACCTTCAATGTGAAGAAACATGATATGGCCTGACCAGCCATCAACGTTTGCGAAGGGAAAATAGTATCAGGAGGTTGAAGTAATGATATTTCCCAGTGTTGCCCAATAGATGACAACTGATAAACTTGGAAACTTTCAGAGCTCGTCTTGTTAACAACATCCAATTGAACAAGAAAATCTTGGATTCTTAATCGAGAAGGACTAATTTGAAATGAGACATCTAATGATGGTAATACCTGCGACCACCAAATTTGGCACTTGAGAATTAACAAGGTTATGGCTGGTAAATGTGAAAATAAGTCATTTAACAGACATTTTTATCATAATCAGAGTTGTTAATAGCGGATCGTGAAAAATAGCAGATCACCAAAAAACCAAAATGAGAAATATCGGATAGCGTGGCAGGCAAATAGCGGAAGCCTCGAAGCGGTTAAAATAAATAATTATATATAAATTAAAACATGCTACACAAATAAAAGCTACATAAACAAATATTTAAACTGAAAATCTCAAGTTCAAACAACTAAACAATGTGGCAGAAAGCTAAAAACAGAAATTAAAAATGATTTTTAACACTCAAAACAACAACTAATAACTAGTAGTTCTTCTAAGTCTAACTAGTGATAAAAGAGGAAGGAAGTGCAACAAAGTGAAGTAGAAGAACAAACGAACACGAAGTGAAGATGATGGAGCACAGGATTATGAGAGTTGTGTGTCTGCTAACCTAGGTATATATATCCCACACCGACTCATCAGCCCTCCAACTTTTCACATTTTACTTTTTTAATGCTTTTTAATATGGGCCCACCACTTATTATAAAATATAATAGCAATAATATTGGTCTACCGCTAAAAATGTCTCCAACATTAACAACACTGATAGTAATGTAATATAAATTCAATAAACATAATAAAACAATCATTTATAGCATCATATAGTTAAAAATAACAGTATAAAGAAAGGAAATAAAGCCAACCATTTATAGCAACATATAGTTAAAAATAACAGTATAAAGAAAGGAAATAAAGCCAGTTAAGCCCAAAAAGCTTCACTTTCAGCACACATTATACTAACCTGCACATTGTAATGCAAGCGAAGAGTACGATATCTAATGATACTTGATATATCTTCAATCTCATAATAAATGCTCATATAAAGAGAAATATCACCAGGAATAGCTGCCCTAAACCAAAGAGGCCAAGATAAGGGTGTTTCCCCTTGAATTGAAGTGTCCTGAAACAAAGTGTAACTCATGTGAACAAAATACTAGTAGACGCCAACATAGTAATACACAACTTCTTCAAAGATCCAATACCGACCACCGGAAACGAAAAGATTGTTTCAGACATGATATTAGGATTAGTATGTGCACCACTTTGCTCTGAATCTATCTCTTTTGTTAAGCAACCAGGAAACTCTAATTTCACATTTTCTTGATTCCCAATAATCAAGAATCTAGGGTGACTTATCTTCATCTTCAGATTCTGCCAAAACAACAATGAACAGGTGTTAGCATGCAAGAAAGAGCAGGAAGAAAGCAAGTTCAACCCAATACAAGGATGTCGTGTAGCAGACAACATTTATCTTTCAATCACACCACGCACTTGTTCAACCCAATACAGCTAACCCCCACAATTCATTTTATCCAAGAGAGAAGAAATGGTGTTTTGATAGGAACAAACAGCAACAAAAAAATTGACTATTTTATAGATGATTGATATAAAAAATGAGTTATCTCCTCCAAGCACTCCCCCTTCACAAATGATTTATTCTTTCATAAGCCATCAAAATTCACAGAATGAATCTATCTATCCTGATTTCTCCTATTTGTCTAATTCATAACCCTCTAACTACCCTAACTCATCCTAACTACTTTAGTGTGTTTGTTTAAGATACTTTCGACTGCAAATGGAGAAATAACCCTTTCCAAGAGAGGTCTTGTTTCCACTAAAACCAGTCTTGAGGGGAAGAATATGAAACAAACAATGCATTCTATCCTTTATAGTTTTACCCCAACAACACATTACCCCCTTCAATGGCAACCTCGCCCTCAAGGTTAAGAGTGGTTTGCTGACAATGTTCATGTTACTGGTTTCCCAAAATCTGCCAGGAGTGTCCATCTTCCTCCCCTTGCTCATATTCTAGCAAACTAATGTTTGTAGACTTTGTTGTTGGTAGAAAACTATTGACTCCCTGGCATCTATACTCAAGTTGACATCTAAGAGACACATGCACGTGGAGAAGAAACCAATGCAATTCAGCTCCAGGTACGGTACCTTAACAGGAAACTCTGATGGATTCTTCAACTCCAGCATAAATTGCCGCAAATCTCCAGCATATGCCTTTCCAGGTAAAGAGTGAACGGAACCCTGAATCTTGGGTATGCTCTGGAATTATGAAAAAAGTTGCTTTAGTATAGAAATAAAAGAATATGTTGAAAATAAGGAAGTATTAGTCTCATTAATAAAAAAAAAGCTATATATATTCAGATTAGTGCTTGTACTCTTCACACAATTGAATAATACTTCAAAATATTTTTCCAATAATATAAATGAGAGAAAGAAAAAGGAGACGAGCACACACCTTGATCACTATAAATTTAAATTTCTCATTAGGCGGCTGCTTTGCATTCCTTCTTCCTTTTAAAATATTCTTCTTTGGGTGGCTCAACTCAAAGTTGTGAAAGCCAACTATTGTACCTGATAGTTTCCATCGAACACCAAGAATTTCAAGAGTACCTACTTCCTTGGGAGTAACTGATAGTTGAACCTGGCAATCAGGTACTATACAAAATCAATTTTGCAGAGATGATAATTTAAATTACGACAACGGAAGCCTTTTCTCACAAGGAGTGTTCAAATACATGAATTAAAAGAAGATATAATGTCCTATTGTAAATAATGTTCATAAGCAAATCATTTAAATCTAAATATTAGACTACCCTCAGTCCACTCTTGTTACTCGAGCTTCTACAGTTATAATTAGCTCACTCGCTCATCCTCATACCACCAAAATTAGATTCTATCATCTTTTTTATAAAAGGACCAACCCCAAATTTCTCTATTGCCCTCATCCCAACCCCAGATCTATCTTATCTTCCCAACTGTCAATCATAATACAACTAAAAGTAATGAACAAGTGAATTTTGTCTGTGTAAAAAGTATATATGCAAAAATTGTAAAAGAACATTTTTATATTGAAAATATGTAATCTTTAGGAGAACCGTGTCATGTATTTCTTGATTAGCATTTAATAGGACTAGTCTATATATTCAGATTAGAGCTTGTACATTGAATCATTCAATGATATTCAGAGTACTGCCCTCACCAAACCACTGTTCAAACTTAACTTATGCACTCCAGGACAAACACATGATACATGTTTAGTCCTTCCCATATTCAGTCTTCACCCTGAGTTTGTGGGAAAATGATTATATAGGATACAAACACTCCCTTGTATGTACTGTATAAGCTTTGGTAGCTGTAGTTTATTAGTTGGTTACGATAGCTGTTAGGACATCTGTCATTTGTTTGTATAAGCATCATTTTGTAAGGACAGTTTTCCCAGTTCCTTGAATTGATTCATGATTGTATAAATAGAAGGCTCCAAAACTTGAGGTTGAGACTTCAGAAATTACATGATATAGAAAACTTTGGAGAGAATTATCTCGTTTTCACAAATTCTCTCTTCTCTTAAACATGTTCGATATATGGCAAAGTAATTCTTATGCAATATGGATAATCCCCACCCCTTGAACTAGCTTCTGAGATTAAATATGACCTGGCTCAAATACTAATATAGTACTTAAGTCTATTCTAAATCTATTTTTGAGCTACCCTCATATATCCAGTTCTGCAAAGTTTATGCTTTATTTTATTTGAGATTACCAACTAAAGATACGGTCAAAGTAGTCCTCCTAAAGCAAGAGGAATCCTCACCTCCTGAGCTAGCGATTAAGGTTGAGCTATCCCTTCACCAAATAATAATAATAATAATAATAACTAATGTCTCTAAACTCAATTTTTACCAGACACAGAAAATCAACAATTTTGTTTTTTCTCCAAATTAACATCTTAGCCTGCATTATCCATTTCCAAATTGCTAGAAATGTGAATTGCTCGCATCTTGCAGGACTCAACTCCAATGTCATTCTACTTAAGGTTCAATATAATTGAAGATATGCATAAAATTAAGATGGAAATGTGATATTTCGTGAACTTTCACAGAGCAATGGAATCTGCATATTGCTAGTCAAAGTTAAGGTGTTGGGATAGAAGTTCTTCATTACCCACAAATATAATACAACTCAATTAGCATATTTTAGTCAAGACAAAGATCTCTTGTACGGAAATTCAGCTCTAGAACAAACTCACCATGGTAGTTTCACCACCTCCTAGAGAGAAATCAACCTCAGATACCAAAAAGGAGGAATTGTATGAGCTCATATCCCTGGAGTGGTCAACTTCATTATTAGTCTCCACACTTAATTCCTTTTCATCTGTAGTATCCATGACAAATTATTACCAACCAGAAGAAGGCTACTAGTATTAATTATTGATTAGTAAATACTAAAAAATGAAGAAATCAAAAAAAAGAAAAAAAGTGTATAAGGCATAAGCAGAAGCTTACCTGATGTAAGTGCATCGGTGCTAGTAGAATATTTGCATATAAGCGTAACACCAGATACGGGAATTGTGATTTGCAGAGGGTTTACGAATTCAATATTAACCTTCACGGCTTCTGCAAATGGTGCAATGGATAGACGAAGCAACGGTATTGCATAACAGGAAGAAAAAAGAAGTAAGCTTGTTGTGCTGATTCATTAAACCAAATTATGTTGTAAAATGAACTATAATGATATTATAGTTAATGTATTCCAGGTCAGGTCAAAATTCCTTTTCCCAAATCTGTTTTATATTTTCACTTTACACAAATATCAAAAACTTACTTGCACAAGAAAATTCATTAGTTATTAAAGTTTCTAATTATTTCTGAGTGAAAATAGATCAAAACATAAACTGACAAGTGCAATTTAATTTCCTAAATGAATGGCATCAGCAATTTTGCTCCAGTCCACCACTCTTCTACCATACAGAAGTTGAAAATATACAATGAATTATTATCAACTTCAGACAAAATTCTACACATACCTCCTGCAACACAAACATTTGATAGAGTGTTCTTTTTTGAGATAAGCTTTGATTGCAACTCCAACCAATTAGTCTTGGCAGCTGTAAATGATGGTATCATGTCTTCTTCCAAAGAATGCCACAAGCCTTCTTTAGTGTTAGCCTGAAATGACACTTCAAGCTATCATAATCAAAATACATCCATTAACTAATTTTAAACTTTTGTGCAACAAAATCCATTGGAAAAAATGCTTCTGATGAACACTTGAAAGTTCTAACATAAATATTAAGATGAGAAGAAACCCCTAAAGTTCCCTGAAAAACCACATAAAGAAAAGCGTAATTTCTATTCTTTGCTACTAATCACTTTGCTGGGGATTTATATACTGATATGTGATCTGTGTAATAGATAACTCAGCTGTTAATTAAACTCATTGTATCAGTTAGTTGGTGTTAGTGCCATCTGTCTCAGTTAGTTAGTGTTATTCAATATATAATATATCATATATAGCTCGTAAATTATTTAGAGCAAGAGAGTGGCAGACCTCTAAAAAAGAGATAGTAACAGGCTTGAAGTGTTTGGGAAGAGGAAAAGAAATTTTCTATCAGATGATGCATAATATCCCAATGTAGGAAATAACATCCCTAAATATTTATTCAACTTTTCAAGTACATAAGTTCATTTAACAAATGTAGAATATATTATTGTAGCTTAGGAATAGAATTAGCATAACTGTTCCGAATATATTATATTTATAATCCTGATGTAACCAAAGTATAGACATCAGTCTGCCAAGTGTGTGTTTTGTTCAAGCAAATTAAGAAAAACCTTCTCTGATTTCCTTTAATATTTAAGTGCCAATCAAACCTATACAGATTTAACATAAAAGCATAAGCTACCCAGCTTACCTACCTAGCAAATAATTAGTCTGCTAAACAGTAACAAGGGCTGCCTAAATAGGAAGAGTAAGACATTTTGAAGATTAAATTCCACGATACCTAGAAAATTGGGGAAGCATAGAATTGAGGTCAACTTACAGCTGAGGAAGATCCAAAAGTTCGGTGATCTTCAAATATGACTTTGAGAGAAGAGATGTTGATCACAGGCAGTTGAAGTTTTGTAACCTCAAATGTCCGCCCAGTTTTCTGAAGAAAGGTGTCAAATTAATTATATACTGTCCAACTCGGCATTAAAATAGATATTAACACTTGAAACTATTTCAAGAATTAAAAAAGTGAAGTTAATGCTAGTTCAGAAACATTTAATACAATCATGTTCTAAACATATGAAAGCTGAAAATCAAGTAGAGGGAACGATTACCTCCACAACTTGAAGAAAGTCACTCAGGAATAACTCTTGTGTCGTCTTGGACTGGTGACTGCAAGCCAAGATTTCCGTCATATGCTTGACAGCTACATCATACATACCAAGAGCAGCATACCACCTAAGAAATATCATCTTAATTAACAAACTTCAATGAATGTAATTGCCATGGTTTTTCAATAGAAAGTCAATATATTATTGCTGAACCAAGTCTAACTTACTGTCCTATATGGAAATGAACATGATCATTGATATAACTCCAAGTAGTTCCTCTAAAAACAGAAAGAGCACTTCTGTATGTTCGAATTGCATGTTTGATCTGAACACAACAGCGCCAAGATCAGAAAATTTATAACAAAAAGCAACACAGTATTAAGTGGGGGGAAATGTTGACAGCCCAATACCTGATCACACTTTTTATACTGCTCACCAGAAAGAACTAGATGAAATCCATATTTGCGTGACATGGAGGGTTTAGACAACAAATAACAGTATGATGCTTGTTCAAGCATCACAGCAGAATGTAGGATATCCTAAGACAAGGAATTGCTTAACAACAGAACATAATAATCCAAATTGTTTGATCAAATTTTACTTTTTTTAAAAAGCACTACCTCACCACAAATACGAAAGTAAACTGTAGCTGCCTCCTTATATACGTCTCGTGCCTTCAACATTTCTATCCACCACAGACCACATCGCGTAGCATTTTGCTGACCCAATAATCCAAGTTTCTGGACACATCAAGTTTATTAATTAAAAAAATTAAAGTGAACGGAATGTAGCAGTGACAGAGCATCTTCTTGAAAAACATATATCTTTCTCGTGATCCAAAATAAACCATACATACTAAATATGTGTTAAACGCATTTTCCATGCAATATTCGGCTTCTTTTTTTGATTGATCCAACATGAAGTACGTAAGTCCCATCATTTCCTGAAAAAAACATAAGGGAGGCCAATAGTGATGCATTTTCAGAGTAATTCACTATTAGAAAGTGTATAAATTAGGGCATGGGACTCTTGAGGCTGACGAGGGTGTGGAGTGATCATGGATGCACGAGGCATGTTTATTAGTGGCTCCTGACATGCTTCTAACCAAAGGGGTGCATGAATAAATCAAATACACATTGGAATGAGAGGAATCCTGAGACAGTGTAGGTACAAGACAGTACATATAAGACCTGAAATGAGTTCACAGAAAGGGCCGCTCATATCCTTACATAGCAACTTTGTAAGGATGAGTTAGGCCTAATATAAAAACATAATATGGCATTTGGGTCTACCCACTCGACCACCCACCATTTATATTCACGCACCAAGCCCAGAAGTGTTGGGGCATGAGATGGGGGTGTATTGAAAAAAAAACTCAAGTCCCACACTAAATAGAGATAAGGTTTAAAATGAGTTCATAGAAGATGGCACCCCTCACCTTACAAATCGTTTTGTAGAAATGAGTAAGAGCCAATATAAAAACCTAATAGATTTCTTACTTCTTCACAAACCCATCCATAATATTGTTTTAGAAATGTTATACCCCCAAAGATAAAGTTGTATTACATGACCCCTTGGTATGCTTCAATGTCATTTCTTCATCTCTTCCCCACTAGAAATCCATCAGGTCAGACCAATTGTCAGGAACCTACTACCTAGACAGACTGTTAATACAGATACAAAACAATCTTTTTTAATGAATGAGAATAGGAGAGGTCTCTCGATCAGGGGTTTCCCCATCACAAATGATTGATTTTTCCACTTAAAATGTCAAAAAGTATATATCTTCTGGTCTCACTATTTCTTCTATTATACAGGATACCCTCTAACTAACCAACACCCAACTAATCCTAACAACTCTAACCTCCATTTGTTTATCCTAAGAGAAACAAATGATGATGATAAAAAAGAAATATAGAAACTAAGAGATAGTCCAAGATACTTAAGAAATTAATCCTATGAGATAGAAAATCTAAGAAACTCTAGTATAATATGAAAATATAAGATATTTTCATATATCTTCTAACAAAATCATTTTCCCAAATTGCTGTATATAGGCAACGGAAACAAAATCCAATTTAACATCCTTCCAGTATCTCTTTACAGAAAATACTAACTAAAACCTATTGAACAACCATGAATAAATATGAAGACCCTCTCCACTTGGAAATATAAATTAAAAATTACCTGCACACCAGCATAACGCTTCCAGGCTTTATCAATCTTGTAATCTGTTGAAATTAGGCGATAATTTGACAGGGCAAGTTCATAATCTCGTAACATGAAAGCATAGTCCCCCAAAACTCGAATCTGGGATTCAATTGAGTTAAAGTTATACCTTCAACAATGAAAGCACGATGATATTAGAAAAAGGGAAGATATCTAAATTATACATACATAGCATGTACTTTCCATCATAAGATAGGAATTTATGGGGTGACATACGTAGGACCATTGAGAGAATCTACACCATCTTCTTTCCCTTTTCTCCACCATAAATTTTTTATTTGGTTTTTAAAACCTTTACGTGTTGCAGAAACCTAAACACAATGCAATATTAAGAAACAAGGGAAAAGGAAATCAGAATATAAATGTTAAAATAGGATGTTGAGTCTCAGATAATAAATTTCAAACTAACAAAAATTACCTGTTGATTGAGTAAACGGATTTTTTGCTCCATGTTAGGAATGATGTGCTTAGATGATAAATTTTGCATTAAATCTTTGATCTGCAGGGCAAGAAAAATGAGGTAGCAAAATACATCTATAATTTGAACAGAAATCCTATATATTGAATCTAATTGTTGTTGACAAAATACCTCATTGATATCATCAATGCTAAGAAAGCAACCAAGATCTTGATCAGGAGAGGCATCATATATCTGTCACAAATTTCAGGAGACAATAGCATAAATTGCATATTTTTACATGAATAAGAAACAAAAAAATTGCATGAACACAGGTTCCAAAAGTTAACCAAAATTTTCTTTTTCCTTTTTAGATGAAGCGAATAATTGACTTTTCATTTAAAAAGGAAAAGAGACAATAACAGATTAAAAGATCTCAAAACAAACTTACTTGCGAAGCCCAAGGATTATCTTGATGCTTGATTGGAACATCAGAGGAAGAATTAATCGAAAGCAGCAAACAGTCACTTGTACCAAACGTATTCCTCATTTCTGTCAATATTTTACTTGCTCTGCAAAAGAAGGAAATGGGAACTCAAAACAAGTCTATCACTACAGAAAATTAATAAATCAATCTCCATGTAAAAAATTAACAATGTCCAAAGCTACATTTGGGTGCCAGAAAAAAAAATGTCATTTTTCATTCTCTAAATCGTTTTTTTCAGAATCAGAAAACAATTTTCATTCAGTCTTCATTCTCAGAGAATGAAGTGGTTTTGAATTTTGAAATAATTTTGACATACGGTGCTGAGATTAAAGACCTGTTTTAAAGTTAAAACCCATACAATGTTGTACATCATGACCTTCCCTTCAAATGATAACAGTGTAATTTTTCAAAATAGACAGTATGTTGGCTTAGTGAGGACAAAATAGAAAACACAAGGCTGTTAAGAACAGTGCCTTCTCAAGCACAGGTAACTTACTAGTTACTAGTTAAAAATAAAATAAAAGGTCTTCTCAAGAACAGTGCCTCCTGAAATATGCCTATTCAATACCAACAAAAGGTCTTTTTCTGAAAAAGCACGCCAGACTTGAGTCATCTTCACTAACCACCAAAAAATAGATCTTCCATCCACTCCCAACATGCATGACATAAATCTTGCAGAAATGTATGAAGTAATAAAGTTCAAAATGGCAATATCTTTCTTGGGAGTATTTGTTGGTGGCAACCAGTACAATGTTACATTTGTGATGTGTCTATGCATAAATAGTTTCCCTAAACAAGAATGGCAGAACATTCGTACCTGTCTGCGGGGCCATCTTGATTGTCATGCACTAACAAGTAATGCTTTAAAATCTTTGGATCCATTGCACCATCTTTTAGAAGGGAAGGAAGCTTGTTGGTATTAAAAAGGTCAACAAATCGGCTAATTGGATGTTCATCATTTGAAGAAACGGCTAAAAGACCTGCAAATTAATTTCAGAAGAAAGACGATTATATTTGAAGAGGCCTTCGGAAGAAGGAAAATAGTTGAAAATGTTAAAAGCAAAGTATCTATAGTATTGACACTACAAAATTTGTGGGAGTAAATTATAAGGAATCACAGAAAAAGAACTATAACTAATCAGAAAATCTTACAAGCCACAGGATGGTCAAAAGCTTCGTGGTCTGAAAAGGAAGCCATGCGGACAAGCTCTTTATTGAAAAAATGAAACCAAGATGGTGTATCTCTATCTTCAGAGCCTACAAAAGTATTGTTGTCAATCAAACCAAATCTCAAACAATGACAGAACATCAACTGCATTTTCATCACACTGACACATGTTTTTGAGCTCATTCAAAGGCCAAAACAAGTGAGCCGTAACAGAGCTCTAGCATGTGCTCAAGCGTTTTCGATTAAATTATTAAAATATATTATCACAGCAAAGGTTTAATCAAACTAAAGATATGTGCCCATACCCATATTAATTCCGAGCCTAAGCAATCCAAAAAGTATTATTTATATGAAGTATACTTGTAAACGAATGCATGTAAAAATAAAACTAATGAAGTTATTTAGCAATATAAAAGCATGTGCATAAAAAAAATTACAACCCAAAGGGTGTGTTTGGGAGTTTAGGAGAGAAGGGGAGGGGAAGGCTTTGAAAAAAAGGAAGGATGAAGTGGAAGAAATGGAGGGCTTTGGGGAATTTATTCTTCTTCATAATAGAAAATCTCTTTAATTTTTTGAGGGAACTCAAAAATTGTATTAGGTGAGGATTTTGGAGGGCTAAGATAATTTCTTCAAATCCGATATATGTTGTTATAATACTCTTAAAATTTTGAATATATTAATCATAAGCATGCATTTATCATTCTGCACAAACACTCTCAAACAAAGAGTAAGATTTCTTTCTATTTTCCTCTTCTTCCCTCCCTAAAGCCCTCCCTTCCAAACTCTCAAACAAAGAGTAAGATTTCTTTCTATTTTCCTCTTCTTCCCTCCCTAAAGCCCTCCCTTCCAAACTCCCAAACAGACTCTAAACTACTAATAAATTTATAAATGTGCATTTTCATCATATGTGGTCGAGGCAGAGCTTAAACCATACACAAATGAACAAACATGTTAAAACCATAAACAGTTTTTAGTCAACTAAAACATATCATTGCCGAAACCAGATTCTAAACAATAAACTCCACATACTCGAGACTTCATGGTTGAATTCCGGAACATCTAAGCACAACTCCGAAAACACTTTCTCCCCCGAGTCTGTGATAACTTGCTTCAATTGCTGCTCAGCTACCTAGTAAAAACGTAGGTAAACAAATAGAACCACATCATAATAAATTCTAAGAGATGAACACATTTATCACATGCAGGCTAAAAAATCCCCAAAACAAGCAAGTGTCAATAACATGATTCGCAAAAGAGTGAGTATACCTTCAAATTAGGCTTCTTAACATCGGAACCATAGAAGAGTCGCAATTTGAACTTATGAATGCGATAAGGCTGATCACTTGCGGTCCTCACTGGCACTGAAAGAAATGAACAACACGAACCATAAATCACGAGTTAGAAACATTGATCGACGAAAACGAGTTGAGAATTACCGTCGATATTGTTGAAGGAGCAAAACGGAGTGAGCATCTGAAGAAAGGAGAGGCCGTTTTTTAAGCAAGTCTCTTCGACGGCCGGAGTTGAGATGACCATCACTACCGGAGTGATTTCCTCCAATAGCATTTTCCCCAACGGCGTCATCGCTGAATCCATCGACATTCGGTTATTGTTCGTAGCTAAGAGATTCTGTGGTGTGGAAGAATCGCTGATTCAGATCAGATCTCGGCCGTGAGAAGGAGGATTGAGATTCGAGAACCAGTCGCCAGAAAGACGGAACCGGTTCAGTTCAGTTTGCCTTACACGACGTCGTCTTTGGCTTCCAGAATAATAATGCTTGTGCTATTTCCATTTTTTTTTTGAAGATGGGTATTTTTAAATGTTTTCAAATATGGGACAAAAATATGAGAAAGTGCTAATCGCACCGTCCCTAATATCATTTAGTACTTTCTATAAACTACTACTTTTTAGTTACGTTTGAGTTTAGAGGTTTTTTTTCTGTTAATGTTATTTTATTATCTGGCTTTAAAGATTATAGTATTTACAAATACAATTTTCAAGTTTGTAGTTATGTGTCATATATAAATTTTACATAAATCCATATCAAATACATTTACATAAACTCAATTGAAATATGTTTATGTTAATTCTGTTTGTAAATCATCTGTAAATGTTGAAATTCGAGGTCTTATGCAAACTCAACTAAAATACTTACATAAAATAAATTCGCATATTTTCTAAATTATGAGTTTATAATATATTTGCAAACTAGATTGCATTATGTATCTTGAGAAATTATGGGTGAGACTATAATTTTCAAAAAAAAAAAAAACTCCATTTTTAAATTTTAACCTAACTCTCTATTAGTTTGTATAGCGTAGAGAAATGTGTATAATTTAGCTATTGTGTGTTTTGAAATATATATATATATATATATATATATATATATATATATATATATATATATATATATATATATATATATATATATATATATATATATATATATATATATATATATTTTAAAACACACAATAGCTAAATTATATATATATATATATATATATATAGAGAGAGAGAGAGAGAGAGGGGTTAATAGCAAGAGGGTGAAGGAAGGGAAAAGTTTGATGAAAAAAGGATATGGTAAAAAGGAGGAACACGGGCGTCAAGAGAAAAAATATAAATAAAATTAAGGGTTAAATATACGATACTCCTGCAATTTCAAAAAAAAAAATTTAAAACATGTTTTTATTTTTTTTTTTCATTTTTGAAACCAATGAGATTCAAACTCAATACCTAATCTATTAGGAAAAAAAATACTAATATTCATTTTATTTATAATATTTACATGTTAAATATATATTACATGCTAAATATATATTACAAACTAGCTTATTTTATAATCATTATTTTTACTTTCCATTCTCTCAAAATTCTAGCTACCTACCAAAAAACAACAAAAGAATATTAGTATCAATTAACTAAGATGGAAGCAAAAGCAGCAATCATTACAGAAAAATAACAATGGAGCTTATGATTCTTTCTGCTTGACGAATGCGAAAAATAATAACATGAAAGTGAATAGTACCGATTCTTTGAACGGGGGATGACAACGGAAACAATGAAAGAGAGTCACTTAGATGAGGTGAAATAGCACTTTTTGTGTCATTATTGATTAAAGGAAATAACACTAAGTTGTCGGCATGCTAATGATAAGTCATATAAAATAAAAAAGTTTCACATCATTACTATTTAGAACTTATCATAAAATGTTTTCTTCTGTTGCATACTCAAGCAAGTGTTTCTATCATAAGAATTGCATATGTAAAAATAATAAGAAAATGTCATGAGATACCCATTTTGAGAATTTAACGCTCCTTATAGTTATATTCTTATGTATCTTAATGATACCCAGGACCAACCACGGCTAGATCTAGAGAGTATATATTACACCTCACTTTCATACATTTGATTGATTTATCATGATAGAGAGTATTTGTTAATTGCTAGTTAGGTATTTAATTAGTATTTTAATATATTAGTTAATATTATATTCTAGAAATTTCTTAATCTTTAAGATTGTGCCACATGTATGACTATGATATATTTAGAGTTCTATATATTTAGATGTAATGTGTGATTTGAGAATCATCAAATGAAATGAAAAAGTATTTATTTTTCTTAAGCTAGCTTTATTTGTCTTTTATTTAGTGTAGAATTTACAGTTTTAATTAGTCTTGTTAGGATTTTTATTTTAACATCCTAACAATTGGTACTTTCATTCAAGAACTTTCATCCTTCCATGACTTATTCCAACCTGAATCATACATATTATCATTATTTTATCCCTCAATATGTTACCGCTCCAACACCATTTCATCCTTCCTCCGTTCCTATTTATTTTTCTACTATAACAATCATATCACCTACATCATATTAGCTAGATCAACCTCAAAATTCACCTACATCATATTACCAACATTAATCTCAAAAAATTTACCCACAAAGTGAAGCATTACATACCCTTGAAGAACAAAAAATATTTCACCACCAACTAGAAACTCTTCATGTAACGCCTCGAATTTTGATCCAAGACATTAAAAAAAACTCTATTTACTTCAAAAAAAAACGCTACAAATTATTCTTGATATAAAATTATAACTACAAGTTTGGAAAGATATGCAATTTAAAGTAAAACATATGAGTTTGGGAAAAAAAAACAAATTTCTCCCCGCGATCACGCCAAACATCACACCATTTTCACTTCACATCTTCAAATTCATTGGTACCTAATATGTTGTTGTAAGGGGTCAATCTTCCATCATCCATATCAAATTAAACAAAATATACAATACAATATTACAAAACAAATCATATGAAACATAACATCTTAAGAGAAATCAAATCCACAAAAATCTTTATTTCACAAATATTTTCATGTGTGAATATGCATGATCCTAAATCTAAATGACTCGGATATAATCAGTTTGTTACTAAGACACCATATAGAATTCATCCCATATCAATGAGAAATAAGTCGCCACAAAGACAACCCGCCAGTAAGGCAAACAATGCATGTGCCATGAAATGATGATGCAAATGTGAATTCTGCCACTTAGTCAATCATACAACCATATAGTATCACATCATCAAGCACATCATTTTAAAAATTATTTTATATAATCATTCATCTCGAATTGTAATTCATTCACATCACAACCACACATAATAATGACAATCACCAACAAAACAAAGATTCATCCACATCACATAATCATAACAAAGCTTCATCCACAAACAAAACAAACACAATATATCCAACTATTATTCATGATTCGAGTAAAGATTGAAATTTATGAAATAACACTAAACTTTAATTCTCTTTAGAACAATTACATATTATATAATTTATTCTATAATATCTAAGTATTAGTTTTGTTATAATCAGTATGGGGAAGTGCCCTAACCTTGTGTGTTTTGCTTCCAAACCACATTTAATTGTTCTCACGAGCAAGATGTTATCTTTAGTATGCTTATACATATTGATTCAAGTCCACATGCAGAATTTTCACTCTCTCGACTCATCGTCCTCCAATCGTTTTGTTTATGATAATTTATAAATAACTTAATAATAGAATATTAAAATATACTAAAATATGTCGATTTCAAAATTAGGTAAAAGAAACTTACCCTAAAAGTGAAATTAAGTTTATGGAAAATATTTGTAGTATTCACACGGTCGTTACGGTGTTTGTTTCGCATAAATTAAAGTTGCGATCATGAAGATGCGAACAACCTAACAATGTTTATCGAATGAGAAAAACAATATATTTAACCGCATAAGAGAATGGATGAAAAATAAAATGAATGTAAAAACTTAGCTAATTAATTGGAGAAATAACATATTGAAATTTGAGATGAAACGGAGAAACTTTTTTTCGACATTCAATTTGATTCCGAAATAAAAATCTTCACACTTGTCATAGAAAATTATGCATCAGTTACTCTGTAGCTTAACAGAATATCACTTTTGATGAATATGCAAGGTATGTTTATTTTTTTATATTTTTATTCATATGAGAGATAAAATGGGTCTAGCCCATTAATTATATCATCATAATCACTTTTTGAGGATTCTACCTGTCACCCCCACAATTAAACCTCGCACCTCCCTATCAACTTGTATGAAAAGACCAAAGTAACCTTGCAAAAAAAATCACATTTTCCAAATTTGTGGTTCATTTGCAGAATTTTTAAATTTCTGGGGTGATACCGGAGATTTTAAAGCAACTACCGAAAATTTCAAAAATAAGTAAGTTTAATTTCCATTATTTCAGGTAATTTGTACCGGAAATTTTGAAATTTCTGATGATTTTTACTAGAATTTCAAAATTTTCATCAATATTTTTTACCGTAAATTTCAAAGTTTCCAGTAGTTTAGAAAACTAGTTTTGTATCTTACCGGAAATTTTAAAATTTTTGGTAGTTATAAAAAATTAGTTTTATATTGGATATTTCAAAATTTTCGATAATTATAAAATTTTAGTTTTATACCGAAAATTTCAAAATATCTGGTAGTTATAAAAATTTAGTTTTATATCGGAAATTTTAAAATTTCTGGTAGTTGTTGCCTTTGTTTTTTTTTTCTTTTGCAGTGAAGTCCAGAGACAGAGACGGTACTATTGCAGGGAGAACTGCGAATTGAGCATCAGGTCAGGATAGAGTTGCCAGTGGTGTTGATGTTGTTGAGTCTTCCCATCTACGGGCAGGACGAGTGGTCCCCATCAGTTCACACCAGAAGCGGATGGCGGATCGAGGGCATTTTCGGGCACCTCGTACCACTTGCCGCTGTGGAGTTCGATCACCAGAGTAGGATACAGATGAGGTGCTGACAGACGTTCCTATTGTTGATCCTGTCAGTGAGCCGGTGGTTGAGCTGGTAGCTGAGTCAATGGTTGAGTTGGTGGTTGCTCAAGTAGATGAGTCGCTGGTTGTTCGGAAGGTTACTCGGGAGGCTGTTGAGGAGGTATAGCCAGATTTTATTGTTGGTGAGTCAGGCCCATCAGTTACTATTGAGACAAAGGTTACAGTTCCTTTGACCGAGCCCTCTGTGCACATTGATGGAGGATTCCTAGGAGAACCTATCGACCAGTTTGTGCTTACAGAGTATGGTGAACATGTGGCCTTACGATTATGGCAGGGTGAGGTATATGTCTTTTAAGTTTAAATTTAAATTTTGTTTATATATGAATAATTTGTTTAAGTATGAAATAATTTGTTTATATTTTGTTGTCACAAGAGCGACCCACACTTAATATCACATCTCACGGGTTGAAGATGAAGGGCTTCCTGAAGATTTCAATGCTTTAGCAGATTAGTCGGATTATATGAGACTTCTAGCTGTTTGATTTTGCCCACTGCTCATGCACCATGTTGGATGTTTCATTGCTTAGTGCCTTTGTTGAGAGGTGGCACAAGGAGATATCATCATTTCATCTTTCGTTCGGGGATATGACTGTCACTCTGGATGACATTGTTGCGTTGTTCCATCTCTCTATTATCAGCAGATTCTAGACGACTCTGATTCTTAGTATGACCACTGCTTGTCATATTGTGTCACATGATTTGAGTTTGAATGAGGAGGTGCTAGAAGATTTTGGTGATACTAGAGGTGCGAACCTTGATATGCATTGCCTTTGGAGGATTTACGATCAGCTTGTAGCTGCTGGGAGATATGAGGCTTATGCTAGGGTGTACATGCTACATGTAGTAGCTATCATACCCCAAATTTGTCCTATATGTACATTACCTTCATTTGTATGTGCATCTGGTAACCAATATTTAGAAAATCCAAAAATATATATGTTGTTCTTGCTCATGGTATTGTTAGGGTGAATCAGGTTTCAGTCAACGTTTCTGTGCCAATTCAGGTTACCTGTGTGTAGGTCAGGCTGTTCAAAGTCAAGTGCTTTAATGACTCAGGACCATCAATGACTGGTTCGTGTTTCAATCAGGGTTTTTACACTGAAGTTCATCAGGATTGATTTGTGATTCAAACTTTCGAGGCTAAGATCGGTTCATGGATTCTTAAGGGCAATTCATTCACATTATTTTCTCAACTAACCATTTTATTCTTACCCACTTCAAATCCATTTATCCAATTTTAATCTTTTAAACATTTTTTGTCATCTCTCATCCATTTATCCATGTAAACCATTTCCATTACCCTTTTTTTCCTTAATCATTATCTTTTTCTTTAACCATTTTACCATTATCCTTATAAACCCTTAACTATTTTTAACATTCAATTCATTTTCCACAAACAAAATTCAAATCCATCTCGTTTGGTCCATTACAATTCAATCACAACAAAGATTCATACTAACAAAAATTCCATAAAAGCCCATGTTACAATAGATTCAAAGTCCATTTGTGACAAAAGTGTTCATTTTGAAAAACAAAAATGATAACAAAGTTAAAATAACACTACAATCACAAGACCAAATCAAGCCTCCCTTGAGCAAGCCAGCCACGAGTACCACGTCATTCCATGAGCTATTACATTAATTCCCCAACAGAAAAAGCAATATATAATTGATCTAAATACCACGAACATTACAAGTCATGTACCATCCCATAACTTGCCATAACATGCTACACGATCCTGTGCCATACCAAACCCTCACATGAGAAGCTATAATTCCAAGTTATTGTGAGATGCTAACAAACAAAAATAAAATAAAAAGGGCGACTTGCAAAAGATAGCCATCATAATGCAAAGCCACCACTCACTTGTTTCACTTTCCCAACCAAGACCAACTCAACACAATTTGTAACCAAGCAGAATCCACATGCCTCTTGAAGCCACAACCTCAATAGCAAAGCCACGACCTACGCGAAACAAAATAACTTGAGTTGAAACCTTTCAAGCCGACCCCACCAAATTACAATTTGTACGAACATCAATCACACAAAATCGTTTGCAAAAATCACGTCACAGGGTACGACGAAAAATGACAATGCTCATCACGCTGCAACAACACCAACGTGAAAATTCTTCAAAATAGATTCGTATTCCAAATACCCCAAAACACCCTTCAAAGGATCTATAAAAGAGGAGTAAGTATTCATAGTTCTTTCAAGCTTTACAGACATCAAACCGCTGCCAAAATTCATCTTCTCCATAGAACACAAACTTTATCCTCTTCATTTCAACCCCTCAGCAATACGCACACCCTTTAACCGTAGCTCCTCAAACCTTCTTCAACAACCAACCTTCATACCTTCAACTCATTCCAAACAAAACCCAATCACAAAACCAGAAAAGGGAAGAAGGAAAGAGATGAAACAAAAATAAAAACCAAAAACACAAACTTGGTTTGAACACGCACAAACCAAAATAAATCGAGATTCAATTAAGCCCAAACTAGAGCGAAGCAAAGAAGCGATCCAAGTGATAAAATGACGCGAAGTCATATGCAAAGAAGGCTGGAAATGAAACCTTGTTTTGTTATTGACGCGATGATGAATTTGATGTGATTCTGAGCATATTGTTTTTTGCTCTTTGACTTATTTTAAAAATTAACATGAGGACGGTGATATTGTTGGACTGTATTTGCTTTAAGGCGATGCATTTTGGTTGATTTGTTTTTCGTTGACCTAATTTGGTTTTCCTTCATGCTACTGTTAAGAGCTTTTGTTTATCGTATGGGTGGTGGGCTTGGTATCCCATGTTGGCCATATTAACACACACACACACACACACACACACACACACATATCTTTTATGTTCATATACCCACTGTGCTCATGTAATTACTGGGCTTATGGCTTGTGCATTGGATTCGACCCACCCCATTTGTTTTTTTATTTTGTTTTTTATGGTTTGATGGGCTTAGCCCATATGAAAACATACACCATGACCTCAAATTGTCTTTTTTTTCCATCTATTTCGTTATTTTATACTTTAATTTTATTTTTAATAAATTTTGTTTGATTTTATACTCTAATTTCATCATTTTTATTTAGTTGCTTATATCTTTATTTTAATTTCGATTTTGGGTATACGAAGTCTAAATATCATGAATAATGATTATCAAGGTTGTTTAACATTCATTATTTTAAATTTGTAGTGAATGATCATTGAGATCATTTTCTATACTTTGGGATCGTGATAGGTTACCTTCGAATAATCGACGAAAGTTTGTGATTAAGAATAGACTATCCTCTTTTTCTTTTCGTGTGGCATGATTCCTCGAGAACGGTTTACATATCATTTCTCTATTGTGTTTTAGCACAAACATTGTTGTTGAGCAGCTTCCTATAGCATGATCTTCCTCATAGATCGTGTTGCGATGGCTTAGTGCTAAAGTGGACTCAATTTAATAAGTGATTCATCCGACCAATTAACAACTAACAACTAACTTTAATTTTTGTCAATATATCATTGTTCATATTCATCTTATTATATCATTCATATCATGTTCATCTTATTTAAAACACAAAAACACAATAAAACTATCGAAACCCTAAAAAAATTTCAATTGGTGGACTGTGGTTACTATCCCGAGCATCGGAATATAGACTTTATACAGAAACCCTAGCATGGAGATTTTTGTCCGAGCTCTTGTTTGTGGCTTAGCTTAGGACACCTTGCACACACACGACTTCCTCTTGGGCTACCTGACAATGACCCCATTTGTTTCTCGCAATCCCATGTAACTTACATGTATCTCACTCCCATTCCGATGTACGTTTTTACTCGCTTTCCTTTGATCGTGGTTTGTTTACTAGGAGCACCCCTAGGGACTAGCATAGACTAAACCATTTTCAAATTAATTCTGTCGAGCCATTTTCAAAATACCCTTGTAAGTCGATTGATCTTTAGCATTCTTCATCAACCTAATACACACACACACACACACACACGTATATTTCATCGTGGTTTCGTTACTAGAAGCACCCTTAGGGACTAGGTTCGATCCGCACCTTTTTTGCAAACCCTTGATTCAACGTCAACTGGAATTTTCAAAACCAACTTTTAAGTCGAGTGTCTTTTGCCTCGCAATCAACCTCTTCAAACACAATCAAACCCTTGATCCAACATCGAATGGATTTTCTCAATCAAACTTCAAAACACTTAACAACTATCAAAACTCTTTTCAAGGTGAAAGGGAGGGGGATGAAGTCTTCGATCCTTTTCTTCAATTATTTGGGTGCGGGTTCTCTTACTCGCGTGTGAGTAATTGAAACCTCTAAAAGACATTTAACTTGACGACATTCAAACCATTTTTACAAGCAACTTGTCGTCCAACGCACCTAATTTATATTCAAGCATAACCTCTTTTCAAGGTGGAATGGAGGGGGATGAAGTCTACTATTTTTTCCCTCAATTGTTTGGGTGCGAGTTCTCTTACTCGTGTATGGACAATTGTCACTTATAAATAAAATCAACCCAGTCGTAGTTCCACAAACTATGAATGCTCTGATTCTTCATTCTCATTCGAATGAAGATACGTTGGCACAAGATTGCGATGATCTTGGCGAGCCATCTTTTCCTTTTTCTGTCTTTTCCTACCTTCCATCTTTTTCTTTGCTACCTTTTTTTCCACCTTTTTCGTCCAAACCTTTTCTCGTAGTCGAACTACGAGCGCTCTGATTCCTCATTCTCATCTGAATGAGCATACGTAAGCACAAAGGCTCCAACCCTTGGCGGGCACCCTATCTTAAACCATCCCATTTTTCCTTAGCATCAAATCCCTTTACTGTACCTTTTCACTTTATCCCGTTTAGAAGAAAACAAATAAGCTTAGCTAACATTCATCATAATTCGAATTAAGAGGTTCCCGTTAAGTACAACAGATGTAGGTGGTGCTAATACCTTCCTCTTACGCAATTGACTGTCGAACCCAAAATGTGGTTGCGATGACCATGTTCTTATCTTTTAAAGGCTTTCTCGATATTTTTCTTTTCCTATTTGGGGATAAATAAAGTTCGGTGGCGTCTCTGTCGAAATTTTTTTTCGCGCCTTTTGCGCGAGGGTCATATTTTCAATTTTATTTTTCGAGGTGCAACAGTAGCATGTAATCTCTTTGCAGACAAGTATGATGTTTATGTTGATGTCCGGTATTTTTGTTCCTTCAGTAACCTCGAGGAGACCAATTAAGCTTGGGGTGTGTAGCATTGACCCAGTTGTATACAACGCTTGAAATGACAACAGTCTTTGAGACTAAACAGCTTGCTGGGTATTTGAGTATGTTACAAGTATATTTTAAATTATTGTATGTTATTGCTTTCGTATTTATTTTTTAAGAATATAATTTCTAAATTATTATTTATTGTGATTTTAGTGCTGGATCTACGAGCATTTTCCTACCATATGTAACAGAAGGGTGCATCATTGCAAGGTGGGGGTCGCACGGGCGAAAAGGTGGAAGGCGAGGCAGACACATCCTGGTGGTATAGCTGAGTATACGAGGAGTTTGGATGCGCTGACCGTAGATGATGTCATATGGACACCATATGATGCTCATAGAGTCCACCGTGAGTTTGAGAAGTCCTCATTATATTCATGTTATATGGGTGAGAGACCTTGGTTATTAGACACTTGTTTGAGAGATGTCTATGACGGTATGGCTATGTTCAAATAATACCACAACCAGTTCCAGATATATCGTTTTTAGGTATTGATTGGTGGTTTCAGAGTAACTTCGTCAGCTCTGGTCGTGCCATCAGAGATCGAGCAATCCCTGTTTAGCACCCCTCGTAGTGTGAGGATGGTTACTTAGAGTGGTTCCTCACTGTATCACATCCATGCATCACCCCACCCCTAGTTGATGATGGGTCTTTTGATGACTGAGTGCCTGTTGATGACGCGTCGCCGCTGTCTCCTCCAGTAGATCACGCCGATGACCAACAGCGTTTCCAGATGATTGTAGTGATTACATATGAGCTCATGCATTTGGTAAACCCATATGGTGACGTTTATTTTGGATTAACTCTGATTGGACACATAGCTCGTGGGGGCCTACTTAGATATATTTTGTATTATTTATATTATATGTATATTATTCAGATATCTTTCTCATAACATTTTATTAGTTAATATTAGCGATCTTCCTTAAATTGCAGTGTGAAGGTTAACTTACATCTGACAATGGTTTTCATAACTTAAACATAAAACACTTAACATTACAATATGATTAATAAATAAGAAAAACCTAAACACTACCAGGTGCTTAAGGACGTTTCAGCATCTCCATTATATCGTCAACAGATCTTGACAGCTTCACATCTAACTTGATCGGACCCTTTGTTATCCTATGGCGAAATGATCTCTACATTTCCTTCACATCTTCGTCGGTCTTCAACTCAATAAGGTTGTATTTCACCCTCCCGTCTGTATCGATCCAATATTTATGAAACTCGATCTTTCTCGCCTTTCTATTGTCATCATCAGGCAATAATTCATTCAACTTCGACGTTAGACCGACAAAAGAGGTTGGGCCATCGAGAAGCTTGAACTCTACAAGAGGAAAAGCTCTATTGAAGTAAATTCCTGCCTTAATAAAAAATTGAGGAAGATATATTTTTTAGATGTGTTTATCAACAAGAGGTGACCCCAATTTATACAACTGTGAATCAATTCTGGACCACAAAAACTGTCAGTGCAATCACACTCGCTCAATATTATCGGCAAAATCATGACCATCCAAAAAACCCTAAAAATAAAACTACAAAAAATTTCATATTTTCGGAATAATTTGCACTTCACCGAAAATTTGAAATTTCCGATACACCAGAAATTTTGATATAACTACAGAAAATTTCTAACGAAAATTTGATGTGTTTTTCTCTTAGAGGCAATTTTGACATTATGAAAAATTTGGGGGATGTCAAGTTTTATTTTAGGGGTGGCAGGTAGAATCGTCTCACTCTTTCTTATCACTTTTATTGCTAATACATAATCTACTTGATCGCGACTTTCTATGTCTAATACAACTAACTGCAAGTGCACAGTCTATCGCGTAGTAATAAAAGATATCGATCCCACAGGGACTCATAATCAAACTAGTGTTCTCGGGAGTTACTATGTTTAGCTAGGTGGAATATGTTTTAAGGGAATAAGATTGTCACTAAAAGAGGGAACTAAGATTACTATTTAGATTTTAATTAATTGAATCGATACGTAGTAATTGTGTTCTTCAGGGATTTGATAAGTTACTAGTGTATGAAATAGTTTTCGCAGTTTATTTAAGCAGAAAATGGAGATTTGAAGACTCTCGTCTCACAATGGTTATTGACGCTAATCATAATCCTAAGGGCCAAACGTATACTTTCGTATCCCGTTCGGGGTTAAAACTATTTTTTGGAAATCTCTAAGTTCTAACTCGTTTTAAAGTGCTTTCGCTGTTATTAAAACAAATGCCTAGTGTTTACTATCTGACCTTACCGCAGCTTTCGCTTGTTGGTTCGTATCTTAATTAATTTCCCACTTTCGTGGCAAAACTACTTTTAAATAAGTTCTCGCTTTCGCGACGAAGTTTATTTCGTGAATCAATTTTAAACACTCAGACCATAAATTACTTTTGTGAAAAGAAAGTTTTCAAACAAGAGTTATCAAATCCCATTCGAATTATTGCTACATATCGATTACCTAAGTTTAGCTAGACATGGAATTTGGAAAAACAAAACATAAATAATAATAATAAATAATAAATTGCATTATAATAAAACAGAAGTCGATCAAAATGAAAACCTGTAAATAATGCCAATTGGCCTTTGGGCAGACCCTCCACAGATGTTGGCAGGATTTTGTCTTTAGTTCCAATTTGATTGTACAGTGCAGTAAGTATTACAGAAGAGCGGAAATGGGAATGAGGAAATGGCAGGGAAATAAAGGAAAGGAATACAAATAAAAACTGGAGAAATGGATACAAATAAAAACTGGAAAGTAAATTTGCTCTGGAAATTAAATTTGGCAGCACTTCGTGGTATGAATGCAGCTCCCTTTTTGAAGTCCCCTGCTTCCCTTTTTATAGAAGTGGAATCCCAACGGTTACCTCTGAGGATGATGGACCTTGAGGCAGATAATTTAGGGAGTAGTGGACCATTTAATGGGAATTGGAACTGCTCTTTTGACGTGTAATCTGAGTGGGGCGTTTTTGCCTGCATGACGGTCGTCACAGGGTGTGACGGTCGTCACCCGTGTGACGGTCGTCATGCATCTGTGACGGTCGTCACATCAGCAAAAACTGTCTGTTGCGCTTTTCACTGTGTTTTCACTCCTTTTTCGTCTATATTTCATCTGGGATTGCTTCTTTTCTTCATGTTGCCTTGTTTAGACGTGATCGTTGAATACCTGCAAAAACATCAGACAAATACACGGAAATAACCCGAAATCGGATCGAAAACGGTTAGCTTTTAGTCGAATTATGCATGACAATATCTATATGATTTCGTGTTATTACTAATTAATACAAATATTTATTTAAAATGCTCCTTAATATGCTTTCATATTTCCAGATCTATTAAAACAATAAAATAATAAATATAATAATACTTAATCTTAATTATAAAATATAATAAATAAATTTATAGAAGAATATAGGTAGTATAAAAGTAAAGATAATTAAATTTAATATTATTAATTTATTAAAATAATTGCTTATAAAATAAATAATTAAGCTAGAGATATAGAAACAAGTAATTAAAATAGACTGATAAAAATAAGTAATTAAGTTATAACTATACACATAAAATGGATTATTCCCTAATTAATGAAATTTACAAAAAAAAAATACAATAAAATAAATGTATTGCATAGAAAATATTGGGATGTTACACTTCAAAAATATTTTAAGGAAACTTATGAACTCTCAAATAAATCTAGAGAAGAATTGAAAAAAGAGCCGAATTTCAAAATTTTAACGGGGTGATGTTGAGTCGTTATTTGATACTTGAGAGAGATTTAAATTATTACTCAAAAGATATCCAAATCACAACATGAGCAGTACGAGACAAATGCCACATTTTAGTAGATGTCTAAAAGCTCAAAAAAGAATGTTTTTGAATGTCTCAGTTGGAGGTACCATAAAAACAAAGAATGAGGACAAAGTGAAAGAGTTGATAGAGAAAATGTGCAAAATTAGTATAGTATTGTGCAATAAGAGAAAATGTGCAAAATTAGTCAACCCTTTTGATTTGAGTATAATCTTGTGCTATAAGTCGTACTTCGTTTCTAGTAACAATATCATTTTCATTAGACTTATTCTTGCTAATCCATTATGTCCTATGATATTAGCAAGATTTGGTCTAAGAACAAGTACCCATACTTCGTTTCTTTCAAAATGAACAAGCTCTTATGAATCTTTTCTTCGTGTGGTGAAGAATTTATCTAGATATCTTATAATGTTTTAAATAAGATACTTTTTCTTAGTACATGTTGATGGTTCTTTTCTTTTAGTAGAGTTATCTTCATTATCATCTAAATTTCTATCTTCTTCAACAGACTAGACATTGTTCCCTATATCATCAATAAAACCTTACTTAACATTATGACTAATGAGATAAGAATATTCATCTTCATGGGGTTTCACTTCACTTAGAACGTCATTAACAATGACTTTTGTGGATTCTATCATAGATTTTGTGATGTTGTTAAAATACTATATATGCTCTGCTATTAATGGAACAATAAAAAAATATGCCTTCATCACTACTTGTCAGATCTTCATGCATGCACAATGTCTCAACATCTTCCTTAACATCATGTACAACAACTTAAGAAGATGACATACCAACAGTCATTAGATTCAAAATTTGAATAAAAACTTTAAGTAGATAGCTTCTAATAGGCCCATACATGAGTAGAACATCAAGAATATCTTCATCGGCAGCCAATCAGACTCATCAAAATATGGACTATTGGGATGAGCAATGTATGAGACATGTTTCTCGACAAATAGTTTATCACTGAAATTCAATAGATTATGAGGAACACAAATTTTATCTTAAGTAGACACAATATCATGTTTTTTATTAATCAAAATTCCACAAATCAGAGAAGGAAATTCAATAGGAAGTTTTATGTCATAGATCACGATTCTTGCCATTTATTGCAAGGTACGATTCTTCCTTTTGAAAATACCAAATAAGGACTAACCAAATTTAGGGCTAGCACCCAAAGAAGGGGCGCCGCCCCCCAAGGGCTAGCACTTGGTAGCTCAAATAAATAGGCGAGTTGCCACCCAGGGCTAGCACCTGGTAGCCCAAAGAAGGGGGAAGACCACTCCTCATGGCTAGCACCTGGTCGCCCAAAAATGGTTGCCTCCTAGGCAAGCACTTGGTATTCTAAATAAGGGGGAGAGTCACCCCTAAGCCTAACGCCTGGTAGCCCAATAAGGGGATAATGCTTTATATTGGACTTAAGTTAAGATACCTAATCCGAAGAGCTAATCAAAGGGGGACCCACTTCCTCCATGATTCTAGGAAGAACAAAACTTCCATTGATCGCGTTCTTAGTCATATAGTTAGGGAATAACCACCCACTAACTCTACAACTTATGCCTATGAAAGCCTCTTTAAATTCCTTACCCATAGCAGGTGAGAGACATATCTTAACTCATAAGAACCACACATAACGTACTCTATAGATATAGCCTCTCACCTCACGTGAGCAGGTTCTCTAAACCATCATAAGAACCACCATACAAGGCTTCTCGTCGCCATGTGCAAGCCCTAACCACCATACATCGTAATATACCTACTAAGACTTCTGAGTGCCCATGCTCTTCTAGGAGTAACATGTAGACTTGTACTTTTTGACTAGTACAATGATATCCACCGTGTGGCCCGATAAAACTAACACGTCACACACGTAAATTATTTAGAATATCAGTTGTGGCAATGATTACTATTCTAGGTTTGCATGTCATCCATACGCGACTTCCATCTCCACTCCCACGATTTAAAATTAACACAATAACAACAAATTCCTAAATAACTATTTCATATTCCTCACATTTTCACCTCAAGGCCAGATACCAATATGACCCAAACACAAAATGTCATTCATGTCTTTTCTCTTTCTTCCTTCAATTTTATAAATTTGATTGACAACCATTGAGTTAGGTTTATTGTAGACGTGTCATGCCGACTCCATAAGTTCAATTGGAAGTGTCGTTCGAACTTGATAAAGAGGGATTCACAAAACTAAGGGTTTTCAAAATCGAATAGGCCCAATAGAATACCGCTAACCGAAACGAAGCAAACTGAAAACTGTAAAAAAAGCCACATTTGGTTCGAATGTGTATGGGTCAATTTTTAACAAAATCGTGTGGGTTTGTTCGATTTATAGTTTATATTTTGCTAACCCAACTAAACTACATTATGTTACAAAATCTTACAAACTATTATTTTTTTATTCTTTAAAGAACTCAACAAGTATTATGTGTGTATCTTATCGTATTCTCTGTATGATATTTATTTTAATTTACATACCAATAAAAATAAAATATTATGTATTTATAAATACTATTATTTTTATTTAAAATAAAATTATTATATTTTTTTTTAAATTTTATTTTTGTTTTTAATTTGTTGATATTAATAAGGATAAGATTAGAAGAAAAACTATAATTTACATTACTTTGATATCCTTTTATATAAAAAATATTAATAGTATTTTAAATTTATTTAAAAATGTAATTTTATATATTTCTTTCAAATGTAAGATAAAATTGTATAACGCAATTCATATTTATGCATCAAAGTATAAATTTATTTAAATAATTATAAATTTATTTTATAAGAAGTATGAATGACTAAATATAAAATTATATTCTCATATTCATATATATATATATATATATATATATATATATATATATATATATATATATATATATATATATATATATATATATATATATATATATATATATATATATATATATATATATATAATTTTTGTAAAAAATTGAATATCTAAACGTTTTAATCTAGTTTGGTTTGATTCAATTTTATATTTAAAAATTAACTAAATCAAATTGAACCACACAAATCACACTGCTAACACCCGCAATCGTGAAAATTGCTTCAATGGATTCAGTTTTATGATGGCGCCAATGAAAAAAATCACCTTATGGCGGTAATGAAGACATGGCCGCACATAGCAGGGAAGTTGTTTTATGACTGCAAAAAAGGTGATTTAGTCGATTAAAATATCTAACGCAGAAATTATGTTTCACAATTGTTTCAACCTGAAAAACAACCTTTGCATTGGAGGGTGCTGGATAGGGTGGCAAAACGGGTCGGATCGGCCCGTTTGACCCGCCATTTTTGGCGGGTTGGGCTGAGATTTTCAGCTCAGTACTTTAAGTTGGTCCGCCCCACCTAACCCGCTTGAAAAAGCGGGCCGAGGAGGGTCGGGGCAGGTTTTGTCCACATGTTTTTTGTTAATTTTTTTTTATTTTTTTACTTAAAATTAAAACAGCTTTAATTATAAAAATAACACTATTCTTTTAGGTTTATGTTGATTGAATTGTATTATAATATTATACAAACAAAATGAATTATTATTGTAACGTTCTTTCTATAACTTTCTAATACATGTGTTGATTGGAAAAACTTAAAATAAAAGAACAGTTGTATGTCATATGGATTATTAAATTGTCAAAGATTAACTCACATGTTTTCTTTAGAAACAGATGTTAATTTTAAGAAAAGAAAGAATTTTATTAGTGTATACGTGTGATAAATTTATGATTTAACTATTAATGAATCAGTAAATATAAGAGTCTATATGATATAAACAATGAGAAAATATGTGTTGATATTTTATGCACTACTATTTATACACTCTGATGTTTTATACAATGTAATTGTTATTATTGTTTATATTTTTGTAAATTTTAATTAAGTTATTTTAGTAGTTAGTTTTTAAATAGAATTATGATAAAACGTATTATTTATTTATTTAATTTGATATGTTTTTTTAATTGTGTTTTAGTATTTTTTTTTGTAATTGGTCTTTATTTATTTTATTTTTTGAATTGTTTGGACTTAACATGTTGAAGTTATATTATGTGTAACGCCCCCCTTTCCATACCCCAAAATAAACACATATCAAATCATATAGTCATGAATACAAGTGTTTTTATTTTCATCAGAGTATATTTACATTTAGGTATAAAAGAAGTGCGTCACAATACTCACGAAACGACCACATGAATATTAATGTTTAAAAAGAATTAACTCAAAAGGGGTAAATCTCAACTAAAAATAAACGCATGATTCTTCGAAATTACATATTCATGTTTTCTCTTAAAGCGGAAGACTAAAACATATATGTATTCACTTAAGACATGACAAAACGTAATTACATGGCATCTGGTTGTTCACAACTCTATTCACATACAAACAAAACATCATTAAGGCAATCAACAAGCTTATCTACCCAAAGTTACTTATCAGAGCGACCGACACGAGGGAAAAGAACTATACTCCAAAAGAAAACCTCCAGCGACTCCTAATCTGCAATGCCTCGCAGGGCATCATAAAACAACAGAAGGGTGAGAAACATTATCATAATAATCAGGGCATAAGATATATATATATATACATATATATAAATACACAAGTACCGAATGCCTATATTCTACAGCTTTTCACTACGGTGCGTAATAATAAATTCTCACCACATCCAATACACTTAAACATATACACTCACACTAAACCATCCATCCATTAGTCAATATCCTACACATTCATTTATTCGCTATCTGCGTCCCATCAATTCCTGCACACATTCATATTACATATAACAACCGCAACCATGTCGTGCGATTCGTATAATACTCATCTAATATCCTCAATCCTCTTTCCGGGTTATGGGCATATCGCTCATGCCCTACCGGGAACAACATCTCAGTCATTCTACCCCGGTAACTTCTTCACTAGGAACGACACATTGCCATCCTACCCTAGTGAGTACGACTCCTCCACGCTTACTTCAACGTCATCCTCCCATCTATCAGACCATACATACATATATATTATTATATTCTTAGAGATTATTCTCCGTTCATCATCTGAAGATGATAGTGCAACTCATAGGGACCGACTCATTCATCCGCCAGATTCTCCTATGAACCTATCACTTATCAAATCCTCCACGGGATCAAATATAACCATCGCATCAAGCGAGGTTCTGCAGATCCTACACGGGATCAAATATAACCATCGCATCAAGCGAGGTTCTGCAGATCCTACACGGGATCAAATATAACCATCGCATCAAGCGAGGTTCTGCAGATCCTACACGGGATCAAATATAACCATCGCATCAAGCGAGGTTCTGCAGATCCTACACGGGATCAAATATAACCATCGCATCAAGCGAGGTTCTGCAGATCCTACACGGGATCAAATATAACCATCGCATCAAGCGAGGTTCTGCAGATCCTACACGGGATCAAATATAACCATCGCATCAAGCGAGGTTCTGCAGATCCTACACGGGATCAAATATAACCATCGCATCAAGCGAGGTTCTGCAGATCCTACACGGGATCAAATATAACCATCGCATCAAGCGAGGTTCTGCAGATCCTACCCGGGATCAAATATAACCATCGCATCAAGCGAGGTTCTGCAGATCCTACACGGGATCAAATATAACCATCGCATCAAGCGAGGTTCTGCAGATCCTACACGGGATCAAATATAACCATCGCATCAAGCGAGGTTCTGCAGATCCTACACGGGATCAAATATAACCATCGCATCAAGCGAGGTTTTGCAGATCCTACACGGGATCAAATATAAATACACAGCCACTAGGAATGATGTTATATCATTCTACCCTAGTGCACCCATCAATCACACCTCATTCGGTACAACTTCAAGCATCTTTCATTTGCTGTTGAGGATATAGTTTTTTGTAATGATATAAGGTTGTATATGTTATAAAGTCAGTTGCTAATGATATAAGGTTGTATGTGATATAAGGATGGTGTAATTAAAATATTAAATTAATTACAAGAATTGCTAATGATGTTACTGAAGTCAGTTTCTGTTCCTTCACGATGCTCATTTTTGTGTTCTCTGGTAGATAACTAACATATTCTTGTTTTTCAATGTTTGGTTGGTTGAGGGCTGCATTTCATCAAAAGCTTGTGATTACTTTTAGAATAGTGGCTTCCATTTTAGTATGTAACTTGGATTTTGATGGTTGAGGGCTGTCACTGTTGGATTTATTAGAACAGATTCATTTTTAATTAGTGGACCTGCTGTACTCTTGTTGTGCCTGCTGTTCACATTGCTCTTAGGTTGTTTAGTTTGGATCCTCATCAGTTTGTTTTAATACCTCTAGGAGCTCACTGCAGGCTTGACTCTTTTGATGTAGTTTGATGTGGTATGCATTGAGTGCATGGCTGTTGGCATTTTAAATTGAAATTTGATTGTTACTTTCATGTATTGTTTTAACATAGTAATGATACTGCACAATTAGCTCCCTAGGTTGACAGTTTGAGTAATCACTTTGTGATCTATGACAGAAACTCGTACAACTCCAACATTATTAGAACCCGATAATCTTGAAAAATTATGGGATAGTTATTGAGTGGTTTTGGGTGGGAGAAACCAAGACTCTCGAATTTCTTGGGTAGGAATTGCTTTATATCTATTCTTTCATTGTCTCTCTAAACTTCGTCTTATGTACTGTTATGTTAATTCTGTATTAACAATAAAAACTGCTGTTCTAGACAGATTCTGCAGAGGACTGTTCTATCATTTATGTTTTCTTTTCCATAATTCACTCACTATAGGTACCAGTTCTATCAGTAATTCAGTATGTTGTTGATAGTACAATATTACATTGCCTGACAAAGTTCCAGGTATATCTACGCAGGAACCGTGAGGGTGAAATGGATCCTGAAGGTGATGTATGGGCTGCCCCATATCGATGGGGTTGCATGGTAATAGCATACAAGACAAATAATTTTCAAAAGTATAAGTTGGCTCCTATAGAGGTATGTTGTTTTCTATTAAAATATCCCACTAAATTCGGTCTAGTTAGTTCAGTTCTTCTCACCTAAAATTAAAATTGTAAATCTCTAAATTCCAATTTTTTTTCATATTTAATATAAAATTTTAACTTTATGTAGCAACAACTATAATCACTGCATCTACAATTGCATTTGCATCGGCAATTTAAAAATATGACACAAATCCTTACTCGTAGTAGTTTTATTCAGATACTTAGAGTTAGATACAGTCCAAAGGTTTCTGTAAGTGTTTGCGCTAACTCGATCCTATAAGAGTGATGGCCACACTTTGAGTATGACTTGTAGTTTGACGATACGTGGGTAGGTCGGTACAGTTTGAGGATAATTTTGTAAAATAGACCGTAGTATTTAAACACATGTTGTAATCTGAAATCCTTTAAATTTAATAGAAAATCACCGCAGTTAGAAGTAGGTACAATTGGTCGAACTCTAGACTTGTGGTGCCTCAATTGTCTATAATGGCATGAAAACAATTTGATTTTTTAAGGGAAGGTCAGTGTAATTTTCTCTAATTATCCAATGAGTTGTAAACTGTAATGGGTTCTGAATTTTGATGCATCTTTTCATCACATGAGACTAAGACATGCATTGAAGTTGCACTGCATCCATTAAATATGCTAAACTAAAATGACATTGACATTGAATCTATAGGAACTAATTGATGAACTAGGAGTATATATTCTGCATTATGATCGAGCTGGTTATGGACAAAGTGATCCAAATCCGAAACGCACACTGAAAAGTGAAGCACTTGACATTGAAGAACTTGTTGATCAGTTACAAATAGGATCAAAGTTTTATGTGATTGGAGTTTCAATGGGATCACATGCTACCTGGAGTTGTCTCAATTATATCCCTGACAGGTAAATTGCAAACTCAAATTAGTGATTACAATTGCGAATTAATGAAAATAAAGGGTCCAAAAGTGCATTTTAGCCGAATATTTATATAATTCTATGTTCTGTTTATGTTAAAAATGCGATATAAGTTTGACTGCAAGTTCAACATTTGTGAAGGCTAGCTGGTGTGGCAATGATAACACCAATCATCAACTATGAATGTCCTTCCCTTCCAAAGAGTCTTGTAAGGGACGATTATAGAAGGAAACTTATCAAGATAGCTATGTGGCTTGTGAGGTATTCGCCTTGACTGTTACACTGGTGGGTGACTCAAACGTGGCTCCCTTCAAATTCCGTCATAGAGAAAAACCTTGCATTCTTCAACAAAAGAGATATTGAAATTTTAGAGAGGAATCCTGGGTTTCCGATGCTCACTAAGGTAAATTACATGTTTCTTTCAACTAGTTTAAAATGTCATAGTAGAGTTTTAAATCAGGATCACATCACAGTTCTTAAATCGCTGTCAAATATGGTTGATACTACTTCAATCACAGTTGCAGCAGAATAGGTTGTAACACCATAAAAAATATTAATGTTGCAGATTGAATTGCGATCATAGTATTTTGAAATTTGTACTATAATAACTAATATCAGTTCCAATCTCATTGATGGAGCACCACCACCTAACATTTTAGAAAGGTGTGAGTTTTTAGAGCCATTATCTAATTCAACAGTGTCAGATTACCACTGGTTGCTTGACTCAATTCAAAAACCTGGCAATGGATTAATACACAGAATGCGTCAGTATATCTCATCAGTGGTCTCATTTTCTAGATGATTTCATTCAACTCTGACTTGAACACATTTATTGGACCCTGAAATACATACCACATATGTGATTTTAGTGTCCAGAAACATCAAAGGTTGGTTGATGTTGTTTGAAGACTTGCAGAGGTTGATTTTCAAGATTATCGGGTTTGTAATCAGCTGTATTATGCTGTTCCCTGAATTCCTCACATCTTCTCTTTTCATAGCATTCACTCTGATTTTTTAAAACATCTCTTACAGGAGATACATAGGAATGGTAGAGATGTGTCGAGTTGTTTCTTGCACGGATCAGCTAATTGTGTTATTGCTCCCGCTCTCTGAGCATGTGCTAAATATCCTGGAATTGTTGCAGTCATGAACAAGGTACACAAATACATTTTGACATATATTTGTATAATAATGATAGTGTGGTTGTACGATCAAGATTGTCTTCTCTAGAGTACACACTTGACCCACATCTATAACATAACAAGTGTAAAGCAAAAGAACATATTGCGGCACTGCAACTATACAATATACTTGAAGCACTGACCTTAAAAAATGAGCAAAATAAGAAAAATATAAAACTTGATCCATCATGAATGTCACAATGGATACCTTCTGAGTGCATTCCACATGCCCAGATAAGATGTCGACCACTTCATATCATATTTGAGCGGCATTTTATGATTCAATGGATGATTTTTTGTTTCTACTACTCTATCTCCTGGGATTTATATCATAACTCCTTTTAATAGCAAAATGGAAATTCCTTGCTAGAATAAAAACATTATGTTATTCTATAATGGAAATTCCTGCATTATATTATTCATTGATACGTCACTTGCAAATCCTGATCCTGATGATTCTTATCATGGTAAAGCTATTATTTTTTACGTTTGTCCAGAAACTACTGATAGCAGGACTGTATTTGACCAAAAGCCTATTGTTTTATTGGTGTAGCAGAACATTTGCATTCTCAGACAGGTACAGTGAATATGGATGCAACTTATCCTGATGCAAATGATTCAGAAACATCGTTAAAGTCTATTGCTCCAGCATTGGTAAGTATTCTCTAACAATAGGTTGTAATTGTTTTATGTGCTAAATTTCCTGGATTAACTCCATGTAAGTTATAATTGTCTCACAGATTTGAGTTCAATGAGTAAACTACAACTTAACACTTGCAGTGCATATGCAAGTGGTGATCATGAACGATATGAAACAACATATTTCAAGCCCTTTGCTGGCTACTATTTCAGTCCATTATGATCTTTTACTAATGTCTCACCTCTTGCCAGATTGCTGTTGCAAGGAGTGAATCAAGAGAGCAGTTGAAATGGTTGCAATATATAGCATGGTAGCTTGATTGTTGTGTATTTTTATGAGTATCATATTGTTGTTAAATGTATACTGTTGTTTTTGAATTCACTTGTAACTTGATGGTATAATATGAAGTTTGTGTTTAGTTTTGGAGGTCTGTAACAGTCCAAGATGACTAACTTTATCATGTAACTTGAATTTCATTTTAAGGATCATAAGTTTGCTGCTAAATGTATAGTGTCAGTTAAAACTTCTATAAAACTTCTATAATTATGTCTCAACTTATTAATTAGCTTGACTTATGACATATGTCTTCTTGTATTATGCATCTGTAAATGATTTGTTCTTAGCTCAACAAATTATAATATGTTGTATGCATCAATATTATATATATATATATATATATATATATATATATATATATATATATATATATATATATATATATATATATATATATATATATATATATATATATATATATATATATATATATATATATATATATATATATATATATATATATATATATATATATATATATATATATATATATATATATATATATATATATATATATATATATATATATATATATATATATATATAATGATTTGGTGTAAAAAAAAGTGTAGCTATAATAGCGCTTTGTTAGAAAGTGCTATCAAAATTAAAGCAATTTACCGGTATTTTAATAGCGCTTTGTTTGAAAGTGCTATCTAATATGTGAATTATAATAGCGCTTTCTTTGAAAGTGCTATTAAATATTTGTCTTATAATAACGCTTTATTTGAAAGCGCTATTAAATATGTGTATTATAATATCGCTTTGTTTGAAAGTGCTATCAAAATTAAAGCAAATTAACGGTGCTATAATAGCGCTTTATTTGAAAGCGCTATCAAATATGTGACTTATAATAGCGCTTTTTCAAAAGCGCTATTAAATACAGGTACTATAATAGCGCTTTTTCAAAAGCGCTATTATAGTACCTGTATTTAATAGCGCTTTTAAAGCGCTATTAAAAATTTTGTTTTACAATAGCGCCTTGATTAATAGCGCTTTAAAGCGCTATTAAAAAACTTTTTTGTAGTAGTGACTTCTTCCGGAAAATCCTTACCGTCTCTCAAAAAAATATACTTAGATAGTGTTCTGGACTGGGCCGAGGCTTAGCCCACAATCGAGAAGGCCCAAAATCCCACTGAGGTTGGGCCCAATTGGACCACACTGATGAGCAGGGACCCATGGGCAGAACCTCCTCCCATCGGGCAGGTGCCCATCCCGTGGGCAGAATCTGTGCCCATCCCGTCAGGGCAGAACCTCCTCCCGTCGGGCAGGTGCCCATCCCGTGGGCAGAACCTGTGCCCATCCTGTCGGGCAGAACCTGTGCCCATCCCGTCAGGGCAGAACCTCCTCACGTCGGGCAGGTGCCCATCCCGTGGGCAGAACCTGTGCCCATCCCGTCAGGGCAGAACCTCCTCCCGTCGGGCAGGTGCCCATCCCGTGGGCAGAACCTGTGCCCATCCCGTCAGGGCAGAACCTCCTCCCGTCGGGCAGGTGCCCATCCCGTGGGCAGAACCTGTGCCCATCCTGTCGGGCAGGACCTGTGCCCATCCCGTCAGGGCAGAACCTCCTCCCGTCGGGCAGGTGCCCATCCCGTGGGCAGAACCTGTGCCCATCCCGCCGGGCAGCACAACGTGCCTTCCACACGTTCTCCGCGTGCTCCCCTCTGCGGGGACACGTCATCAACCAACTGTCCACCTCCGAAAGAGCAGGTCAAACCCACTTTCTGGAGATCTAGGAGCAGTTGGACTAGGGCGAAGACCACGTCCTGGTCTTCACTACGCCACGTAAGCCCTAACAGTTATTAGGGTTGGGCCTGGTCATCCAGCCTATCTCAAATGACCGTTGGCCCAGCGCTGGGGTCTCTCTATAAATACCCTCTTCCTCAAGAGGGTCAGGTAACTCACTTCTAACCCAATTTCTGTACTTTGCTGCCACTCTGCCCATTTTCTCACTTTGGCATCAGAGTGCCTTGCAGGTACACCCCCTCCTCATCCTCCCCACCGGTGAACAGGAAGCAGCCTAACGGAGCGTGGCCATCCAGTGATCCCCTCCTGATCAGGTCAGATCAGTGGCGCCGTCTGTGGGAAACTAAGCTCCCCCGTTCCTCCGAGCAGAGAACCAAAGCTTCATCTCTCAAAACTTCAAGATCACGAGTGCCCTCCGCCATGGCGATGCTGTTCACAATTGTCCTCCCTTCGTCGAGCAGAAGACTCCGATGGGCAGGACCTGGCTGCCCACCAGCCAGTCTTTGTCCTCCCTTCGTCGAGCAGAAGACTCCGATGGGCAGGACCTGGCTGCCCACCATCCAGTCTTTGTCCTCCTTTCGCCGAGCAGAAGACTCCGAAGGGCAGGACCCTGGCTGCCCACCAGCCAGTCTTTGTCCTCCTTTCGTCAAGCAGAAGACTCCGATGGGCAGGACCTGGCTGCCCACTAGCCAGTCTTTGTCCTCCCTTCGTCGAGCAGAAGACTCCGATGGGCAGGACCTGGCTGCCCACCAGCCAGTCTTTGTCCTCCTTTCGCCGAGCAGAAGACTCCGATGGGCAGGACCCTGGCTGCCCACCAGCCAATCTTTGTCCTCCTTTCGCCGAGCAGAAGACTCTGATGGGCAGGACCCTGGCTGCCCACCAGCCAGTCTTTGTCCTCCTTTCGTCGAGCAGAAGACTCCGATGGGCAGGACCTGGCTGCCCACCAGCCAGTCTTTGTCCTCCCTTCGTCGAGCAGAAGACTCCGATGGGCAGGACCTGGCTGCCCACCAACCAATCTTTGTCCTCCTTTCGTCGAGCAGAAGACTCCGATGGGCAGGACCCTGGCTGCCCACCAACCAATCTTTGTCCTCCTTTCGTCGAGCAGAAGACTCCGATGGGCAGGACCCTGGCTGCCCATCAGCCAGTCTTTGTCCTCCTTTCGCCGAGCAGAAGACTCCGATGGGCAGGACCCTGGCTGCCCACCAGCCAGTCTTTGTCCTCTCTTTCGCCGGGCAGAAGACTCTGCCGGGCAGGACCCTGGCTTCCATCCAGCCTTGTCCTCCCTTCGAAAACCTACTACCTCGAAAACTTACACGGGACCATATAGCTCGACCATGGAACGCTGAAAAGCTAAAAAAATACTATAGTTAAACAACACTGCCCGCGAGGGACAACCCGCGCGAACAAGAGGGTGGACTGATACGGCCACACCTCACCGACCTTACCTTAGCGGGCACTATACCTCCCCGAACAAAAAGAGAATAGCCCGCTCGACGGCACCCCCTCGATCGAGAGTCGCCGCCGCAGTATCATAATCGGCTGAACGCCCAGCTCGCGATGGGATGTTCAAGCCTACAGGATAGATCACAACCGTGACCTAACTCTTGTCCGCCCAGGAAGCTACCCCGGGCATCCGGATAGTTCCCCACACTACCGGGCAACACGCACCGAGCAAAGGTCCCCCACAAAACAATAAACATTCACATCATAATGGAGCTTGGCAAAACGAGCCAACACTTAGCGAAAAAGCATAACAATCATGCACACACACAAAACTTAGAAAGGAAAACAAGAATTCCATAAAAGGGGCATAAGCCCAGAAGTCAAAACGTTATAATAAACGGGCACAACCCCGGATGTCGAGCAGAAACGATCGAAGGTGTCGAGCAGAATTTTTTGGATGTCGAGCGACTGCAATTTCGCCCTTCCCAGATGATCGATACGATCGACGCCATTCTCGCATCCTGCCTGACATATCAGCGCGCGCAACGCTATTCTCTACTTAAGTCATAGCTCTCCTGACAGCGAACTACGACTTGGGGGGCTCCTGTTCTGGACTGGGCCGAGGCTTAGCCCACAATCGAGAAGGCCCAAAATCCCACTGAGGTTGGGCCCAATTGGACCACACTGATGAGCAGGGACCCATGGGCAGAACCTCCTCCCATCGGGCAGGTCCCCATCCCGTGGGCAGAACCTGTGCCCATCCCGTCAGGGCAGAACCTCCTCCCGTCGGGCAGGTGCCCATCCCGTGGGCAGAACCTGTGCCCATCCTGTCGGGCAGAACCTGTGCCCATCCCGTCAGGGCAGAACCTCCTCACGTCGGGCAGGTGCCCATCCCGTGGGCAGAACCTGTGCCCATCCCGTCGGGCAGAACCTGTGCCCATCCCGTCAGGGCAGAACCTCCTCCCGTCGGGCAGGTGCCCATCCCGTGGGCAGAACCTGTGCCCATCCCGTCAGGGAAGAACCTCCTCCCGTCGGGCAGGTGCCCATCCCGTGGGCAGAACCTGTGCCCATCCTGTCGGGCAGAACCTGTGCCCATCCCGTCAGGGCAGAACCTCCTCCCGTCGGGCAGGTGCCCATCCCGTGGGCAGAACCTGTGCCCATCCCGCCTGGCAGCACAACGTGCCTTCCACACGTTCTCCGCGTGCTCCCCTCCGCGGGGACACGTCATCAACCAACTGCCCACCTCCGAAAGAGCAGGTCAAACCCACTTTCCGGAGATCTAGGAGCAGTTGGACTAGGGGGAAGACCACGTCCTGGTCTTCACTACGCCACGTAAGCCCTAGCAGTCATTAGGGTTGGGCCTGGTCATCCAGCCCATCTCAAATGACCGTTGGCCCAGCGCTGGGGTCTCTCTATAAATACCCTCTTCCTCAAGAGGGTCAGGTAACTCACTTCTTACCCAATTTCTGTACTTTGCTGTCACTCTGCCCATTTTCTCACTTTGGCATCGGAGTGCCTTGCAGGTACACCCCCTCCTCATCCTCCCCACCGGTGAACAGGAAGCAGCCTAACGGAGCGTGGCCATCCAGTGATCCCCTCCTGATCAGGTCAGATCAGATAGATTTCCACAGAAATTTTTTTGACATCTCTCAAGGCAATGCGAATATGTCGGACTTCTATCGAAAAATCATTTTGCTCTACGAGGTGAATACATTGTTAAATTGTTATAGAAAAATCATTGACGCTTTAGTATGCTACTAATTCAATGCCAAATACTATGAACAACATACATGATACCAAGAACTAAACTTGCCCCGAACAATGCTTGAGGGAAATGTCTCGTCCGAGGGACTTGGAGTTTCCTAGGGTAGGATCCAACTTAAAGTCTCGCTCATGAAACGCAACCAAGCTCTAGCCTAAAAGACTTAGTTCATCAGACAGACTATCTATAAAATAGACAAAGCACATAAATTTCTTTGAAAACAAAATAATGTATAAATTATATAAGATTGAATGAATTTTACATAACTTTTTAATCAAAAGGTAATCACAACACACAGTAAAAAAAACTTAAGTTTAAAATTTTAAATTTTATTATTAAATTTCATAATAAATTTGAGAGGAAAAAATTCAATATTCATGGAGAATCACATATTTCTACAACCTAATGCTCTAATATGACATGTAAGTTATATTTCATGTATACTAGACAGTTCATTAAAAAAACTATCATCATTATATGAATCTTAAAAAATACGATTCTCACAAAAAAAAATAAAGATATTAAATTGTGTACCTTATTTTATGATAATAATTAAAAACTATCATAATCCACCAATACCCAATCTATCCCTTTCCTATTCATACTTTCACAAAATCCTTTCTTGGTGGCTATTTGGTAAAAAAAAAACTATTATGGAAGAAATAAAACCTTTTTTTTCTCTCTTCCAATTTATCGTATTTAACTCCCATCAAGTCATCACTATTTATAGATATTATTCATACCCCTTCATAATAACACCTTTTATTTATAGATGTTATTCATACCTCTTCACAATAATACCTTTTAGTTATAGATGTTATTCATGCTCATTCACAACAATACATTTTTCACTTTATTTGAATAACACCATTTCACATGTTATTTGAATAACACCACTTCATGTTATTTGATTAATACCCCTTCGTGTTATTTGTATAACATCTATACATATTATTTGAATAACACTTTTGCATAATACCTCTTCACATGAGTCATATTATATATTTAATTATTAAATATTCTTATAAATCTCCCCCAAGAAGTACAACTGAAGTCTAGGCTAAGAGACTTAATTCTAAGTCTAGAGTGAGGGCTTGTAAGATGTCTCGTCCGAGAGATCCAACTCCTCGCCAAAGGAACTTATAATCTCATTAGACAAGCTCTCTCTCTCTCTCTCTCTCTCTCTCTCTCTCTCTCTCTCTCTCTCTCTCTCTCTCTATATATATATATATATATATATATATATATATATATATATATATATATATATATATATATATATATATATATATATATATATATATATATATATATATATATATATATATATATATATATATATATATATATATATATATATATATCATCGAGCTGACGCTAGGAGTACCGTCAGCTTAAATCAACGCTAAGGTGATGCTAATAATATGGTTGGACATGCAACGATATTGCAGGATTTAGCGTTGGTTGCATGGAACATTGACATATGACACATGTTTGCATATGGTTGGCTATCCCAAAACAACTATGTTTTACACGTCATTCGGTAGCGTCAGATGTAACACCCCAGTTTTAATAAATTATTTTATTTTAATTTAACTATACTTTTGTGTATTTATTTGATTATTGTGCGTGGGTGGATAAATGAATGTGGGTGAGAGAGAGGGCAAGTGACCTTGTAGTAGGGTGTGGTGAGTAATTAGAGAAATATAGAATAACTTAGAATTATTTTATTAATTAATATAATAATTTATTTTATTATAAAAAGATAAAAAAAGAAGTTGTAGAGATATTGAGGGCAAGGTGAATATTTTAGAGAAAAGTAAGGGTAAAGTAAGAATAGTCTAACGAGGAGGTTAGGTTTTTAGTGTAAAAAGAGAATTAGAAGGAAATAGTTTAGCCGTCTGTAGAATTTTTTAGAGAAAAAGGATGTTAGGGCAAGAGAAAGAGTAAGAGAACACATAAAGAGGCCATGCTTTGATAGAGCCTGGGAGAATTTTACAAGAAAAATTTAAGGTAAGGGATGTGAATTGTTTTCAATAATAGGCATATGTATGAAGGGTAGAGTGGAGGAACCCTTAACCTCCCATAGGGTTTGTTATTCCTTTGAGTTATGATGAATGTGATGAATAACACAATTTAAATTATGTTTTTATGTTATGATTCCTTGCAAATACATGTACTACATTTGGGGTAGTTGTTTTGTATGCTATGTGTTAATAAACACAAGTTTTGTTACGAGATTGGGGTTTTTTAAGTATGAACAATTATGGATTTTCTTTGAGTTAAATAAGTGTAATAACATGTTAGATTAATAGTAATTAACATGCTATTGTGTAATACTCATGTGCTATAAGTTTCTGGACGTTTAGGGAAGTTTGGGGTTGAATTTAGGAAGGTTTAGAGGTTCTGTAATGCAAAAATTGCATTTCTAGGTTATGTCAGCTTCGCCAGCGATCCCCAAGTAAGTTGGTCTCCTTGGGTCTTCCCCAGGAGAGAATAGGGTGTTTTACTACCGACTTGTCTCGCCAGAGCTTGCTACCAGCTTGTTGGGTGAGCATGACAGCACAAAGTTGTTGTTTGTGACTCAAATTGTCGTAACTTGAGTTCCGAGACTCAGATTGAGGAACAGTTTGAAGAATTAGAAAGTTAATGTGATTTCCTATCAAGTGATAATGTAATTAGAGGCTGGATATTTGTATTAATATGATTAATTGATGAGGCTTATATGTATCAATGACGCTATATTGACGATGAATGCTATGATGAATTTGGTTATGAGTTGTAAGTATGAATTTATAAATTATACATGTTAAAGTGTGTATTATTGAGTTAAAGGTTAGTTGCATATATGTGAGTTAATAATTGTATTGAGTTGAATTATTATATATGCTCAAGTTGTGATGCTACAATGAGATGTTAAGCATTAAGGATTATGAAGTATGAGAATGTTATGAATATGGATTATTTTGAGTTACGTTTGTTTTATTGTTGCATGTTTGAAAAATAATTTTGTTGAGATGGATTATTAGCACACTTCTGTTGCACTATTGATTGATTATGTATATTTTGTGATTTTGGTGTGATGTAATCTAGAAAAGGGATTGATTGAGTTTTCAATGCATTTATCTTAGGATCAGAGTGGGGTATTAATGCATTTATCTTAGGCATGTCTTCTAGTTCAAAGAGGGGACTAGTGGCTTGTCCCAAGCTTAGAGAGGGAGCTTGGAGTTTAGAGAGAGGGCTCATGGGTTCAGAGAAGGGACCGGGTTCCTGAGTGAATCATTGTTGAGTTGGTACCACATGCATAGAGTTGCATGGAGTTGCATTTTGAGTATGAGATGCATAATAAGATAAATTCATATGATATTGGTGTTGTGTGTAATTGGTGTGTGATTTGTATGTAAATGAGTTGTGATTGATGAGTTGGTGTGAGAATGTAATTGATATGCTGTGATTTGAGATTTTATAGATTATGCTATGTGTTGATATCCTACCTTGGTGTATATGCCTGTTATTAATGAATGTGATTTCTCATCCCTTTTGTTTGAATATTTCCTTTACATGGGCATCATGCAGATACTCAAGAGTAGAGTCGCTGCTGTGAGTGAAAGCTCATTCTTGGAGCTATTTCTTTTAAATTTCTTGGTTTTAAATTTGCTTATGCTCTAATATGTAACAACGGGAAGCAATTTCCGTGCTCTATGTTGAGATTTCAGAGAGACAATGTATGCTCTCATATTTTATGTTTTGGCGTGATAAGCATTTGGAGAAGACTTGTGAGTCAATGCTTTTTAATTATGATATGAAATTTATTATGAGATTTGAATTGGTGTGTATTAATTGAGTATTTCCACTATGATGATACCCTAAATTATAATTGTACATTGATCAGCAGATGTGTGTTTCATGATGTGTAACATCCTATGTCTGATTGTTGTGAAAAATCTCATATTTAATTATAATTATACATTGGAGAAATAGGATGTTACATTAGTGGTATCAGAGTCTGGTTGGTTCGTCCAGCTAGGTTGTTGCATTGTTCTTTATTTCTTAGTATGCGACATGTGTGTGAAATATTATTGGTGCTCATTTTTTTCTAACCGCTTAGTTGCAAAAGCGGGATTGAAATATGTGGGGGAAAAGCTTCTACTTTTCTGAGGTGTTGCAAGTGTCAAGAGTTGGTGCAGTGTGACACTGATTGCAAGAGTGTGGGTGTTGTCGAAGCTGTGTTGTTTCCCGAACTCGAAAAGAATGTGTGTTTGGAGTTAAGTCAGAGATCAATCATTTCAAACTGTCGAGCTTAGGTTCCTTGTCATTTTCAAGTTCTTCATTCCTGAAACATATATGAGACAACTAAGAGCTTGCTTTTTATGACGCAAATGCAATGCATATGGATGAATATAATGCATTTTTTTGTATAGGTTCAAAGGTTCGAGGTATATGGATAAACCTGATTGCTTTCACGGAACAAAGGTTCTCACCAAGTATGATCTAAGGTTACAAAATCTTCCCAAAGTCATGGACCCATTAGACTGTTTGTTGCCTTCAAGAATTTACTTGTCGAGCGTCAACTCCATCTAATTAATCTACTTCGAGTGAGATCCTTGTATCGATCCAATGAGAAATGCATCTCACGGACCCACACTACACAACCATTAACAACAAGGGTTCTAAACAAGGTTCTCAGAATCACAGACTCACCAGACTGTTTGCCACCAACGACAACTTACTTGTCGAGTGTCAACTCCATCCAATAAGTCTACTTTGAGTGAGGTTCTCACATCAACCCAACAAGAAATTTATCTCGCGGACCCACACTACGCAACCACCATTTCTAGTTGGCCAAAAGGTTAAAGGTTCTACAAATGGTCCTTAGAGTCATGGATCCACATGAAAATGTTGATGCCTACAACAACTTACTTGCTGAATGCCAACATCCTCAAAAGGATCTACTCTAAGTAAGGTTCTTGCATCGACCTAACGAGAAATTCTTCTCGCAGACCCACACTACATAACCTCTTCATATTTTATTTTGACTCAAGACTCGGGCAAAATTTCCCCCCCTCATAGTTTGCAATCAGATATCTAAGTACTAGAGATCCAATAGAACCATATCAAAATATAATAATATATAACAATAACTAAAACATAATATAAAGGAAAAGTCACACAAATAAACAAACATAAGCATACAACAAAACCTAACTAGGCTTGACTCACTTAGGAATGTGAGACTTCCCAGCAGAGTCGCCATCTTTCGTACCTCGAAAAATGAGTGCACGACCTCGCGAAGTGCAATCACACTCTCGCAGGATATACTTAACAGAGTATCCATCGAACTATATTTATTCCCAAAGAGGGAAAGGGAAAATATCAATTAAACCCCTAAAAGAAAGATAAAGATATGGTCATCGCAACCAATATTAGAGTTCGGGAGTTAGTTACGCAGGGGGAAGGTATTAACACCCCTCACGTCCGTTATACTCAATGGAATTGTTTAGTTATGGTCGAATGAATGTTAACTCATGTTAGTTTCTAATCTTCTATTTATTTGGGATAGAAAAGGAGAGAGAAGAGAAATGTTTTTGGATTTTTATTAAAGAGAAAGGACCTAAAAAGATTTTTATTATTAGGGGGCCTGACAAGATTTCGTAATCCTGCTCCTACGTATCTCAAAAGAGAAATCAAGGTACACATAGTTCTGGGTAGAAAATGTTTGTTTGTTGGTCGATTTTAGTAAAAGTTATCCTGTATTAATCGATGGGAAATATTGTTTTATAAAAAATAAGTGAGGGGCAGACGTTTGCATCACATTGAATGGATTTACGAATCACATTCATGGCAATACGTCACTTATCTCGACTCAACGATTGTGGATGAAGCATTGCTTATCATCATCTTAAGACAAGATGTCTTTCGTTTTTGAAAAGATTTTTAAGATCGCACGGCGGCGAGAAAAAACGTTTGATTGGTTGGATGTATTTTAGGTGAATTATAAACGTTTGATAAGAAATAATTGTTCAAAGAGTTACGTCAGAATGCTAGATCTTAATGACCCCTTTTTTCATTCAAGATTATTAAGAAAATTGTTTGATAGACAACCAACGCTCCATAATAATCAATTGTTCAAAGAGTTACGCCAGAATACTAGATCCCAACGGCCCTTATTTGTCCAAATTAATTTAAGTATTTTAAGAACGAAAGAAAATAATGAACGACTAACCAAAAACACGAGGCTCGAGACCGATCATTTGAGAGTTCTGTTAGAATGCTAGATTTCAACAATCCTCTTCTTTTATGTTTACATTAAAAAAAAAATTAATAATATGTTTGAAATAACTTGAGAACGGTAGGATTTAAAAACTGAATTGGCATTGATCAAGTGTTGTCCCCGTATTTCTTAAAAAATGGTTGATAAATCAAGGTCCAGGCGAGATAAAAACAAGTATCAAATATAACATGTCAACTATTCATGCAAGCAACAAACAAACCCAATTGACATCCAACCGTAATCAAATCTAGAATGAATATGAACTCGATATAAACTTTGAACTTCTTTAGAATATTAAGGAGACAACTATCTAAACAAAATCCAATTATTTCTCTTTTATCTTGTTTTCTTTAAGGAAAATATATTTATAGAAAGAAAATCAAATAAATATATTATATTTGTCATGTCTTTTTAAAAAAAAAGTTATATAAAGAGATAAATTAATTTTATTTTAAAACATTACTAAAAAAATAGAGTTTATAAAATGACTAATCTTTGTTAACAAAAATAATAGACTTGTTTATAAAAAAAATAAAAAAAAAAAAGTCTAAGAAAACCAAAGGAATAATTAAAAAAAACAAAGAAATAAAGAATTGGGCCAAAAAATCATAAAGGAAAAAACAAGGGCCTGCTGGGTCGCTCCATATGGGTCAAAAATCCAAACTCGACCAAGTTCTATAAACAAGAGCCTAATGACGTCACACGTCTTTTTTTTTTAGAGTCAGAACCTACACACTAGACAAAAATCATAAGAGTATGAAATTGCTCTCTAATATAACATGTGAAGTTATCATTAAAACTTAATGTTAGATGCAGAACCAGATCTTGTTTTTACAGCATAGAGTTGCATTGAGTTGAATGGAGTTATATTTTGAGTATGACATGCGTAATGGGATAAATGCATATGATATTGTTGTTGTGTGTAATTCTTGTCTGATTGGTATGTGAATGAGTTGTGATTGATGAGTTGGTGTGAGAATGTAATTGATATATTGTGATTTGAGATTGTGTAGATTATCTTATATGTTGATATCCCATCTTGCAATATATCTCTGTTAATATTGAATGTGATTTCTCACCCCTTCTATTTGAATGTTACCATTACATGGGCATCGTGTAGATACTCAAAAGTAGAGTCGACATTGTGAGTAGAAGCTCATTCCTAGAGCTATTTCTTTTAAATTTCTTGGTTTTAACTCTGGTTATGCTCTGATATGTAACACTGGGGAGCAGTTTCTTTATTTTATATTGAGATTCTTGAGAGACAATGTATGCTCTTGTATTTTATGTTTTGGTGTGATAAGCATTTGGAGAAGACTTACAAGTCGATGTTTTTTAATTATGATATGAAATTTATTATGAGATTTAAATTGGTGTGTTTTAATTGAGTATTTCTAGTACGATGATATCCTAAGTGAAGGTGAGCATGCGTGACAGGTGATACATGTTTATTTAAATTAAGTGTTACATGATCAACATATGTGTGTTCAGTGATGTGTAACATCCCATGTGTGTATGTCGTGAAAAATATGTGATTTAATTATAATAATGCATTGGGGGAAATAGGGTGTTACATTAGACGCATGCAACGCTAACATATTACACGTCATCATCTAACGTCGGTCTACATAAACGCTAGTGTATGACAACTGCTTACATATGGTTGGCTTGCCCATAACAATGGAGTTTAAACGTCATTATTTAGGGTTGATCTGCATCATTTATACGATCATTGTTCATATGATAATTATTCATACGATAATTGTTCATACGATAATTGTTCATTTTACAATTAAATAACTCATTTTAAATTTACATGTGTATCTAAATATATTTTATACCTTACCAATTTGGATAATACTCAATAGCGGTGTAGACAACTAATTTTCCATCTCACAAGTCACTATTAGAATAATTAACTTTTTATCTCACATGTCACTATAAAAACAATATCTATTTTGTTTTAATTAATAGTTACCTTTATTTGAGATACAAAACCTTTACTTACAAATTAATTTTTTTTTTCTTTTTCTTTCTCCATTTCATGGATTTTTTATTTTTTATTTTTTATTTTTGTAAGATTATTTAATACAATTGAATTTATATAATTATTTTTATTTTATAATTAAGTAAATTATTTCAAATTTATATGTATAACAAAATATATTCTATATCGTATCAAATTGGATAATAGTTCATAATCATACATACAACTAACTTTCTATCTCACATATCATTACAACCACAATACCTATTTTTATTTTTAATCAACATTAATTAAACTTATAGGATCATTATTCATTTTACAATTAAGTAATTTATTTCAAATTTACATGTGTATCTATATATATTTTATACGGTATCAAATTGGATAATACTCAATAGCCGTGTCAACAATTAATTTTTCATCTCACGAGTCATTATCAACACAATACCTATTTAATACAATTGATTTTATAGGATCATTATTCATTTTACAATCAAGTAACTCATTTAAAATTTACATGTATCTTTAAATATATTTTATATCATATAAAATATATTTACCCGTGCAGACGCACCAGTATCTTGCTAGTAATTATACTAAATTTAATAAAATAATAATAATTTCATATTTAACATAATAATAATAATAATAATAATGTTCTGGACTGGGCCGAGGCTTAGCCCACAATCGAGAAGGCCCAAAATCCCACTGAGGTTAGGCCTAATTGGACCACACTGATGAGCAGGGACCCATGGGCAGAACCTCCTCCCGTAGGGCAGGTGCCCATCCGATCGAGCAGAACCTGTGCCCATCCTGTCGGACAGAACCTGTGTCCATCCCGTGGGCAGAACCTGTGCCCATCCTGTCGGGCAGAACCTGTGCCCATCCCGTCAGGGCAGAACCTCCTCCCGTCAGGCAGGTGCCCATCCCGTGGGCAGAACCTGTGCCCATCCTGTCGGGCAGAACCTGTGCCCATCTCGTCAGGGCAGAACCTCCTCCCGTCAGGCAGGTGCCCATCCCGTGGGCAGAACCTGTGCCCATCCTGTCGGGCAGAACCTGTGCCCATCCCGTGGGCAGAACCTGTGCCCATCCTGTCGGGCAGAACCTGTGCCCATCCTGTCGGGCAGAACCTGTACCCATCCCGTCAGGGCAGAACCTCCTCCCGTCGGGCAGGTGCCCATCCCGTGGGCAGAACCTGTGCCCATCCCGCCGAGCAGCACAACGTGCCTTCCACACGTTCTCCGCGTGCTCCCCTCCGCGGGGACACGTCATCAACCAACTGCCCACCTCCGAAAGAGCAGGTCAAACCCACTTTCCGGAGATCTAGGAGCAGTTGGACTAGGGCGAAGACCACGTCCTGGTCTTCACTACGCCACGTAAGCCCTAGCAGTCATTAGGGTTGGGCCTGGTCATCCAGCCCATCTCAAATGACCGTTGGCCCAGCGCTGGGGTCTCTCTATAAATACCCTCTTCCTCAAGAGGGTCAGGTACACCCCCTCCTCATCCTCCCCACCGGTGAACAGGAAGCAGCCTAACGGAGCGTGGCCATCCAGTGATCCCCTTCTGATCAGGTCAGATCAGTGGCGCCGTCTGTGGGAAACTAAGCTCCCCCGTTCCTCCGAGCAGAGAACCAAAGCTTCATCTCTCAAAACTTCAAGATCACGAGTGCCCTCCGCCATGGCGACGCTGTTCACAATTGTCCTCCTTTCGTCGAGCAGAAGTCTCCGATGTGCAGGACCTGGCTGCCCACCAGCCAGTCTTTGTCCTCCCTTCGTCGAGCAGAAGACTCTGATGGGCAGGACCCTGGCTGCCCACCAGCCAATCTTTGTACTCCTTTCGTCGAGCAGAAGACTCCGATGGGCAGGACCCTGGCTGCCCACCAGCCAGTCTTTGTCCTCCTTTCGTCGAGCAGAAGACTCCGATGGGTAGGACCTGGCTGCCCACCAGCCAGTCTTTGTCCTCCCTTCGTCGAGCAGAAGACTCCGATGGGCAGGACCCGGCTGCCCACCAGCCAGTCTTTGTCCTCCTTTCGTCGAGCAGAAGACTCCGATGGGCAGGACCTGGCTGCCCACCAGCCAGTCTTTGCCCTCCCTTCGTCGAGCAGAAGACTCCGATGGGCAGGACCCTGGCTGCCCACCAGCCAATCTTTGTCCTCCTTTCGTCGAGCAGAAGACTCCGATGGGCAGGACCCTGGCTGCCCACCAGCCAGTCTTTGTCCTCTCTTTCGTCGGGCAGAAGACTCTGCCGGGCAGGACCCTGGCTTCCATCCAGCCTTGTCCCCCCTTCGAAAACCTACTACCTCGAAAACTTACACGGGACCATATAGCTCGACCATGGAACGCTGAAAAGCTAAAAAAATACTACAGTTAAACAACACTGCCCGCGAGGGACAACCCGTGCGAACAAGAGGGTGGACTGATACGGCCACACCTCACCGACCTTACCTTAGCGGGCACTATACCTCCCCGAACAAAAAGAGAATAGCCCGCTCGACGGCACCCCCTCGATCGAGAGTCGCCGCCGCAGTATCATAATCGGCCGAACGCTCAGCTCGCGATGGGATGTTCAAGCCTACAGGATAGATCACAACCGTGACCTAACTCTTGTCCGCCCAGGAAGCTACCCCGGGCATCCGGATAGTTCCCCACACTACCGGGCAACACGCACCGAGCAAAGGTCCCCCACAAAACAATAAACATTCACATCATAATGGAGCTCGGCAAAACGAGCCAACACTTAGCGAAAAAGCATAACAATCATGCACGCACACAAAACTTAGAAAGGAAAACAAGAATTCCATAAAAGGGGCACAAGCCCAGAAGTCAAAACGTTATAATAAACGGGCACGACCCCGGATGTCGAGCAGAAACGATCGAAGGTGTCGAGCAAATTTTTTTGGATGTCGAGCGACTGCAATTTCGCCCTTCCCAGGTGATCGATACGATCGGCGCCATTCTCGCATCCTGCCTGACATATCAGCGTGCGCAACGCTATTCTCTACTTAAGTCATAGCTCTCCTGACAGCGAACTACGACTCGGGGGGCTCCTGTTCTGGACTGGGCCGAGGCTTAGCCCACAATCGAGAAGGCCCAAAATCCCACTGAGGTTAGGCCCAATTAGACCACACTGATGAGCAGGGACCTATGGGCAGAACCTCCTCCCGTAGGGCAGGTGCCCATCCGGTCGGGCAGAACCTGTGCCCATCCTGTCGGGCAGAACCTGTGTCCATCCCGTGGGCAGAACCTGTGCCCATCCTGTCGGGCAGAACCTGTGCCCATCCTGTCAGGGCAGAACCTCCTCCCGTCAGGCAGGTGCTCATCCCGTGGGCAGAACCTGTGCCCATCCTGTCGGGCAGAACCTGTGCCCATCCTGTCGGGCAGAACCTGTGCCCATCTGTCGCGGTGAAATTTGGATACCAAACTATTGATTAGTTTGAATCGTTAATTCATTTTGCAACCGAACTTTGATTTGTCCAAAGGAAGGGATAAAGATCGAAATTCCCACGATGCAATGCAAATGCAAGCTAGATTGTTTTAGGTTTGGGGGTTGGTTAAACTTAGGGAAGGTACTAGCATCCTAAGTTTCTGTAGTACTCTACAGGAACCTCTTATTTTATGTTTGTTTACTGCTATGTGTTTATCTGCTTGATGGTTGAAAGACCCTAGTGGTTTATTTCTAAGTATACTCGATAAGATGTCGCATCTTATGCCTACATATCCTTACGGGAGTGGAATCAGAGTATGTTGTAGTTCACCCTAAAGGGTTAGAGGAGCTCTTTGACTGTGGTCAAAGTTCCTACGGGTTTAGGGTAGTTGTTTTGATTGGGTTTAGGAGAAGAGACGAGTCTTCATATTAAGGGAGAGATAACCACCACAAATGTAAAGAAAAGGGTTGTAGGAAATGGTCTTTGCATCGTCTTAAGAAAAGGTCTTACATACTCGGATGGTCGCCAAGTATGCCTTTGTCGTTCTTAAGGCAAAGTCCCTACATGTTTGATTGTATTGTTGTGGGGTGGAGACTATATCTCGCTTAAGATGATTAACATCTATTCTCTATTTGTGTTTGAAAAGTTGTATTGTGTTGTTTATGTTTTGTCTAAGTTGTAAAAGATAAAGACAAGGTCCTTCCTATGGGGTAGGATCTATCCTAAGCGATCAACTTGAAGCGTCAAGGATCGAAGGGAATATGATGCAAATGATGTGCAACTACACACAACGTTGAATTATGTGTAGGTTTTTCCTTTGGACGGAATGCAATGCGATGAGAGTACATATGATAATGTAAATGAATTGCGATAATGTAAATTGCAGAAAGATAAACCATACACGAACGCATGAAAGCGCTAAGTGAGTGTGTGTGCTTTGTGACTAAGATAAAGCAGATAAAGATAAATGTAAATACGCATGAAAGCGCTAAGTGAGTGTAGGTGCATGTGTCGTGAGTGCACGATTGATTTGTATGATGTTAATTGATTTTAAACGATTGATTTGGTTAGTTTGAGAAAAAAAGTTGAATGGAGACTTATTTTAGATGGGATTAAGTTGATTTTAAGAAAAGGTTAATATTTTTTTTGATGAGATTGAAAAAAAAGTTGAGTTAATGGTGAGATTAAATTTTATCATTATGCGAAAAGAAGTGTATAATTAAAGTTTAAATTAATTAGGAAAAAAAGTTTTAAATGATCATCATCAAAAAAAAGCTAATTATAAAAATAGTTTGATCTTTATTAAAAAGTAGATTTAATAGAATAATGAGTTTCAAATAAAAAGTTACTAATTATTTTTAATAAAAGGTTGATTACAATAAAGATAAAAATTGAGTTATTATTTTAATAATAAAAAAAAAAGGTTATTAAGTTTAAATTAATAAAGGTTAATTAATTTATTTGTTTTTAGAATTGAATTATGGTTATTTTAACAAAATTTAACGGTGGTTTAAGAGTAGTGTGTGTTTAGTGGCGTGTGTGTGTGTTTATCATTGGATTACAATTTTAAAAAAAAAAAAAAAAACAACAACACAGAAAACCCTAATTCCCCCCTGAATCCCTTTTCCGCCGCGCCGTTCACCCCCCTCTCATCGATCGCGCTTCCTTCACTCTTCTTCGATTTTCTTTCTAATCCCTCATATTTCTCCTTCCATCGTTACTTCGGTTTCCTTTTTCGCTGCAAACACAAAATACAAATCAATCTTGTAATAAAAATATCAACGAAGGAAATGTTACCCAAAGTGACGATGTTGATGGCTTCGCTGACGCTTTGAAATGGTTTCACGGTGAGTGGCTAAGGTTTCCGGAAATGGTGAGAGTGATCTCGCGTTGGGGAGAAAAGATAAGTTCTCTCACTCTCCTGATTTTCGATTTCTTTTAGGTTTGATTTGGGATTTTATGGAACTCGGGATTTTTCTGTGTTGTGGGTGTTGCTGAGAATCTGTTTGTGGCTTAGGTTAGGGTTTCTTGATTGGGATTTTTGTGTGTATGAGTTTTGCGTATCGATTCCCCTTTTTTCGTTTTCGTTCTTCCCTTTATATAGGCCTCAAATGGGATTAAAGTCTGATTGAATGCTTTGAAAACATTTTAATGCTGATTGAAACCTACTTTGAAAAATTTCCCTTTTCGTTCCAATTTCGCTTAATGGAATCTCAATCTTTGATCTGGGCGTGTCAATTTCATTAATTGCTCAAGTTTTGAACTCGGATATTCTGAATCTCTGTGGAATATTCCCTTTCCCAAATGCTAATTTACAATCATTATCTTGGCAGGTGCGAATAGAAGTTGGGCCTAGGGAGATTAATAGCCCGGAGCAAATTCCAAGTAGCTAATGCAAAGAAATCTTCTTGCGATTGATGCGTTCGGTTCTTGTAGCTAGCCACATCGTGTTGTTGATTTTGAAGCTTGGCGCAACTTTGCTCAGGTAGAGAATACATACTTCCGTCTGATTGCTGGGGTTAACATGTAGTTCATTTGCTCGCCTCCTAATTCGTTCAATTGACGGAGTGTGTAACTGCAGGGCGTATGCAAGACTGTAGATAGACTATCGCTCTTTTCCTTGTCACTGATTTGCAGGCTCAGGTGCTTCCATGTATGGAGAACTCAAACGAAAAGCGATGCATTATCCCTGTACTGCTCATCCAAGTGAGCCTGGGAAGTTGGTGCGAAACTCTGCTCAACAGGGCTGTTGGGCTGCAATCAAATGCTAGGTGGAGAGTTGGCTAGAGGTGAACCAACTTGATATCGAAAGCTTTGAGATTTGTCTTGGTCGAATTTATGTGTTTATCAGCTATATTACTCTTACTTAACAATTTAAGTGCTATTTCCGCAGCTCTGACGTCGTAAAAGCAACGAACTTATGATGCCCGCCATGAGGACATGGTCGAGATGCTGGCGCGGGGAGTCCACTGGTTATGACGAAAGGCATGCAGCCGCACTTGGATAACCACAGTTGCCTTAGCGATATCTCCTTGTAATTGCCTGTGCGCACCTGGTATTGGGGTATGCCAACGCTATGGTTGGCTTCTCCGTTTCGCTTTTGGTAAGGACATTAGCATACGTTTTCACCTCTGGTAACAGTGCTGAAAATCTTGCTAGGGACTGTCTTGGAATGTAGGACGCGCATCCTATTATGGGGATTAAATGTGATTGATGAATCCAAATGTTTCTGCTAATAATTCTGTTAATCTTATGCAGCGGCGAAGTTGCTGGGCGCATTCGGTCGTATGTCAATGACCTTCACAGTAGTTCTCACAATATATGGGCAATTACAAACTCAGTACCTGTATGCTTGGTGGTGCGCAAGGACAGAAGTTGGATGGAATCCAAGTGCAATAGGCCCATGTTATCCTCCAGAAACCTCCCTGGCGCAATGACACATGGAAGAAAAAAAAGTTTTGATTTGTCTTCAAGTTCAGTTTGATCCCAGTCAATGCCATCCTGCCTATTTTCCTCCTGCTCTATCTTGAATAAGTGATGATTAAAGTGCTGTTGCAATCCTTCATTTATGCGAAATTGCTCAAAACTGCTCCTGTTGAATGAATTAAAGCCGTATATATACTGATTGATCTATTAGTACGTCTTTTGCCAACATCAAGCGATTTATTTATTTGAGGAAGCAATCAATGAATATATGGACTTTGGCATAACATTCTTGTATCAGTTGCCTGTGATAGTGTCAACTTCAGGATGACTTTATTATTACCAATTTCTATGTTGCGAGCTGATAGAGTCAATTTGAGATTTTCTATGTCATAACCAGTTGTTTTTCTTTTCTTTGGTGATGTATAACGACATGTAATACTTATTGTTTGAATATGGCCCTCATTATCTATTACCGCAAACAAAGCCTTCATTAGCCAAGCAAAAGCAATCAAAGCCTCTTGTGCTTTTAGATACCATTTATGATGAAATTGAAGCTTATGAATCTTAGGCTGGAGATAGGAACACTTGGACTTCCTTGAAGTCTTAGGATAAAACTGATGAAATTTGTTGTAATGAATCCTCGTAGGTCTATAACCGACATGCCCTCTTAAATTCAAAGAATTTGCCACCTTCCTCGCAACTGGGTTTTGACTTCTATATTTAAGAACTTGAAAAATCTTCTTGCCGTAAGAACCACACTTGAACCATCAAATGACTATGTTAAACCCCAAGTAAATTCTACTTCTCTCTTGGAGCAGACGCTGAAGCTTCTAAGAGGTGTTGAGGGAGAACCACTAGGAAACCCCGTAATCAATCTGAAGCAGGCTCGACTGACCACGTCTTGGAGTATTTAAATTGGTAGAAAACAACATTAACTCTATCTGAAATTTTGTATCTGCACGAGTTGGTTAGTCACATAAATATTGAATAAAGTCAAATAATAATAGAAAAATGCGCAAAAAAGAGGTGGCATCTTACGGTCAAAAATTAGGGTGCAACAGATGCCCCTATTTAAGTTACTCCTATTCGGAGATACGGAGACTGAAATCTCTGTCTCGACGAGATAGGAGAGACTTAAATACAAACATTGCGCGAATTTTTGGCCATAAGAAAACCACCGAATGCATATGATATGCAATGATATGAAAATGCAGGGCGGACGAAAATCTGTAAGGAAGAGGTCATAGGGGATGAATTGGACGCGATATGCTAGACAGAAAAGCAACAGATCCAACAAGGCGGGACCCTACGAGGACATGAACAATCACTCATGGGAAATCTCCAAATGTGTAACGGTAACTCATGCATCAGGGATGCGGTGGTTTTGACGATTTGAGGTCGAAAGATACTTTGACTACCAAGGTGGTGGTCAATAGTAACTCAAAATGGATCCTTTTTTTTTATATTTTGTAACTCAGCTGAAATGGTAAAATGTATAACCTCTCCTGGCATCATGGTACGGGGACCATGAGCTGGTCTCGGTCTCTGATGTCATTGTAGTTGTAGATGTTGTTGTAGTTGTTGAGCTTCCCCGAGCATCATGATATGGGAGTCATGCGCCGGTCTCGGTCTCTGATGTCGAACTTCCCCTTGCTCCATGGTATGGGAACCATGAGCTGGTCTCGGTTTCTGATGTCAAACTTCCCCTTGCTCCATGGTATGGGAACCATGAGCTGGTCTCGGTTTCTGATGTCAAACTTCCCCTTGCTCCATGGTATGGGAACCATGAGCTGGTCTCGGTTTCTGATGTCGAACTTCCCCTTGCTCCATGGTATGGGAACCATGAGCTGGTCTCGGTTTCTGATGTCGAACTTCCCCTTGCTCTATGGTATGGGAACCATGAGCTGGTCTCGGTTTCTGATGCCGAACTTCCCCTTGCTCCATGGTATGGGAACCATGAGCTGGTCTCGGTTCCTACCCAAAATGATGGAAACTCGTGAGAGCGTCTTCAAAGAGGGGTTATAAATTTGTAGATTGTAGATGTAACTGTAGTTGTAAATTGTAATGTTGATGTAATCTTGTATTTGTAGAATTTTGTAGATGATCTTGTATTTGTAATTGTAACTTGTAGATGCAGTTTGTATTGTATTGGCAATTTGTAGAATGTGCACCGGGGATCTTCAAAGAGTTGTAAACCGGTTGATACGTGGAGTGTCCTCTTGTAAGGAGATATGTCATTGATAGTACTCGTAATGAACTCTCTGGGGAAGATCATTTCTGAGGAGTATCTCTGCTGTACTTGTAAAAGAAATGTGAAATTGTAGTAGCAGAAATCCTCAAATGGGGAAGTATCTGTAATGTCCTCTGTTTTGACTTGATAATCTTGAGATAATCCACTGGGGAATGACAGATTGTCTTGAGGAAGTTGTTGTTTGTCGTTTTGAGAATAGATCTGCCCAAAACGAGTTGCTCAAATAAAGAGATCTTTTGTCATTCAGCTGTAAGATGTCGAGTGGATCTTGTAATATTGTTGAAGAAACAGTGTGTCTTCAAATGGTGATCCTCATAATGTCAAAGTGCAAAATAAACGCACTCTTGATCCATGCTCAAAAGCTGGAGATGTTCATAGTGTGATTGTCAAAGACCGAAGTTCAATTCGGGGAACAACCGAAGAGAAATTGTCAAGCAAGACTCAACCATAGAGGCATAAACTCCAATGGGAATGTACTGAAACAACTGTCTTCCACGAGGATCGAACTTCGTGGGGAAATAGAAATATTGAGTTTTTTTTTCTGCTTAGGGCTGACAATTCTATTTGGAAGGAATAAGGCGCGCCCAAATACCCAAGGGTAACCGCAATCGAAGAGATAGAGTAAAACAAACAAAGGATGCGCAAAATGCCAATGTTATGCTATCTACTTATATGATATGTGTATGCTTATGCTGACAAGACAGACGAAAGCAAAGACTGAATACGGGATAAATGTCTTGAAACAAACATCCGACCAATCTTCAAAGATAGAAGTACCACTGAGGATAGATGGAGAACCAAATGTAGGGTCCCAATACTGCTTCAAAACTTCAAAATTTCTCTTGAGAAAGAGTGATCAATCCACTTGGGGATGTAACATCTTGATAAGCTTGACGTGTTGTATGAGACAGAGGTACCCAAACCGAAGTTTCATAGGGGATAAAATAAATATCCTGGGTCTTCGTAGTTGTTGAACATGCTAGGGTCGAGCTTCCTGAGGATGATCTCTTGCTTCAATCTTCAAATGCCCCAAGCCATATGGTTTAAAAACAACATCTAGAGAGGATTTTACAGAAAACATGATGCCCTCATGCTCCACTGTTTTCAAACTCTCTAGAGATTCACCGAATCTCGACGTAACTGCCCCTGATTGGCGGTAAGTGAGTCCTTTGAATTTCTTCCAGTTGAACCCAAGACTTGCACGGATGAAATTTTCTTGGGAAGAATGACTTGCCCCAAGTCAGCAAGGTTTTCAAATATCATTATCAATGTCTGTATGTCGTCTTTCTAAGATGTCAAGCGTATTTAGCACATTTGAAATATCTGTTTTGAAATGGTTAATGCAACACGCGTTTGTCTTGAAGTTTTGAAAAGGGGTATCGCGATGACTTGTGATCGAAACCACTAGTTAGGATACAAATTGAACCATTACTTATAAAGCCGATTTAAATTTGAGCATAGCTCAAGGAGTCAGGAAACAATATCTCATCGAGTATGCTTTCGAATTAAACCTTACTTCAATTAGGACTTTGAGGGTCGTATATGGGTTTAATTTATGACTTGTAGAGTGGAGGTAGAAAGGGTTAGTATATTTGTGCCCACCCAATTTTTGAAAGATGTCCATCATTTTGGATATTACCCTGCCCCAGGTTTAGAAAATGATGTTTCGGTTTGGAAGAAAGAGAACGGATCCTCAATCAAGGTTTAAAAGAAAGGTTTGACTATGTTGGCTTTCAGAAGATTTAGAATAATGCCTTACATCATCAGTAGGGTTTTTTATTCGAAGCATACAACAAGAGATCATGTGTTTTACTTCATCATCCTCCTTCCAATTCTCTGTCAGAGCAAGAGAATGGGTAAAAGTCGGCGTTATAAATAATTTTGAAAAAAACTATTTGAGTGAAAACGAATGGATTTCTTCAAGACAAACAGTTATTGCATTACTTATTCAAAACAGAAAGTTCTTACATGCAAAATATGCTTTCAATCAAAGAAATAAACATGGACAAAATGAAATAAATTTCTTCGGGGAGTCCTTTCCAGGATCTTTATTGTGCTCGCATGTAAACGGGAAAGACATGCAGAAATGTCTGGTGCGCAGCCTTCAGTCACGGCGTTGGCGACCTTGAATCACGCCTGGGGAGGATGAACCTTGTCGAGATAGGGGGCTATCTCGTACGTAAGGGACGGAACCCTCAAAGAACAAGACTCCATCTTTGACCAAATTTTGGACGTCTGCTTTCATGCCGTAACAACTCTCAATGTCGTGCCCCGGAGCACCTTGATGATACAGGCAAAATTTGTTGGCATTGTACCAGTATGGAAACCTCTTAGGTACCTTGGGTGGGGCTTTAGTCTGGATATGCCCTCTTTGAATTAGAGCTGGAAACAAATTAGCGTACTTCACCGGGATGGGATCAAACTGATGAATTACTTCCCTTGGTGCATCTGGAATCATCCTTTGATACCTTTTCCGAAATTGTCGGTGTTGTGGTTGATCTGGAGAGGCCAACCTCTGCCTAGGATGTGGTTGTTGTTCATGCTGAGCGGGCATCGCATATTGGTGCTGAGGATGGGGTACCGGAGCTATGAATTCTCTGGAAGGTCCACAGTCATCTTTATTGTTTGGGGCTATACCCAGGTTATGATGGTATTGCTTCACAAAAGCAAAAGTTAAGTCTTCCCAAGACTGAATGTGATTCCTTTGCAGATTCATATACCATGCTGATGGTGCTCTACCCAAACTTTCTTGGAAGCAGTGAATCAATAGTTGGTCGTTCCCGAGATAGGCGGTCATCTTCTGACCGAACATCATCAAATGATGCCTTGGACAGATTGTACCTTTGTACACTTCGAAGGCGGGCATTTGGAATCCTCGGGGGATAACTAAGTTTGGAACTAGGTGCGGGTCATGAGCATGAAAATCAGGCGCACGGTTCCTCTTCATCATTTTCCATCGTTCCTCGAAGTCACGAAATTCATTCTTGAATGCTGTAAGCTCTGGATCGTCCATTTCCTTTTCTGGCACAGGCTGAAGTTGCATAGGAACAAAGTTGTCGGAGGGACGGCGAAGCGTCGGGTTAGACCTTACTCTGAAGCTAGTCATGCGATCCATGTCTTTGTTCTCCTCACTATCCTTTAATGATACTTCTGGCTTGGTCAGATGGTCGAGACGGCGACTGACAGCAAAGATGGAAAACCGAAATGAGCCACAACAAAGGAAAGACACGTGCACAAATGTAAAATGCTATGCAGAATGTTAATGCATAATGCAGATGCAGGAGGTGACTTCAAGAAACTCAAAGTGTTTTTCAGTGTTATAATGTAGGATAATTGAAAAACTTTTTATTTTTTTTTAGAAACAATGAAAACAAAGTACTCTTTCAAGAGTTTATTACAACGAAAGCAAAAGAAAACTTAGAACTCTATCCCACGGTCTTCTCCTTTGTACGGAGCTCCTCGGTCAACTGGTCAATGCGCTCCTGCAGCGCCGCTTTCTCGATGATAAGTCGTTCCACACACTCCTTCCAAGCCATAGTAGTTGAGGGGAGATCATCACTGGTGACGGCACTTGAAGAGGCATGAGAAAATAAATCCCCTTGTGCCTTTCTCTTTCTGGCAACTTCTAATTCTGGTGTCTTCTGAAGTCTTTCCTTCTCTACTTTGAGGGTGAAGAACTTATTCTTCCAGGCAGTCCTCAATTTCCGGGCTTCATCCAAAGCAATCCTTACTTGTTCAATTTCCTCTTCTTCGAACCAGTCGGGGTCATGAGGAAACAATACCATAGGTTCGTGAAAAGGAAAAGGCATCTTGAGATCGAGAGCCCTTTCTCGCACCCAATGTAGATATTCTTCAGAGATAGTACAATCGGGGTATCCTGAAGCAGCTGTTCCTTCCCTATCAATGTATTTCCATGTATAAATGATGACAGTCTTTAGATCTAGATCCTCTTCTCCTTTGAAATAGATCTCTTCCAACGAAACTGGGTCGGGTACTTGGATCATAGGGTGTCCAAACTGTCTACGGGCTAAAGCGGGATTGTAACTTATACATCCTTCTCTTCCAATAAGCGGTACATTGGGGAATCCTCCGATGCTAGGAATCATAGGCACGCCTCCATAGGCGGGATCATACCAGACAATGTCCGAATGGGTAAGGGCCATAAGTATCTCGGACCATCGAGGTGTTGCTACTTTGTCCCAAAGGGACGGATACCAAGTCAAACGAGCGATGAACCATGAGTACAGCAAAGCGGTACAACATACAATGTGTCCTCCTCCTTCGGCATTCTTCGAGTGAATCGAGAAATACGTATCAGCAAGCAAAGTGGGCACTGGATTCTTGAGTATGAACAACTTGATTGCATCCATATCAACAAAATTGTCGATTTTAGGGAAACAGAAAGTCCCATAGACCAACAAAGCAAAATTGGCTTTCAAGATGAGAGCCTCCTTTCTTTCAGCATGGTAACGGACTTTTTCGATCAAAAAGTCGGCGGGGAACCCAAGGACTCCTTCCTTGGTGATCAGGTGTGCTTGAACATCTTCAAGGCTAAGATGAGTGGCATTTGCAATTTCCTGGTGACTAGGCGTGTCTTCCCTTCCGGTGAATAGCGGTAGAACAGTCACAGGCATCCTCAAAAGTTCTGAGTACTCTTCTAAGGTCAGCATCAACTGGTAGTCCGGAAAAGTGAAGCAGTGATACATCAGGTCATAAAATTGAACCAATGTCTCCAACAATCCTTCTTTCATTCTTAGCTCAAGGAAGCGGAAGACTCCTCCATATTCTGCTGCGAAGGCAAAGCGATCCTCGACGAGTTCGGCTGGTTCTCTCAAGCTTTCGAGGTTGGGACTCTGAAAAGTGTACTTCAGGGTTTCTCTTCTGAAATCCATGATTACAACACCTACAGAACGAAATTTGAGTTTCTTGAAGTGAACAATGGAAAAGAATGCAATGCAAGATGATTAGGACTTCATGGGATTCCTCTATTTATAGGCATTGCGGTAAAAGAAAACGTTTTATTAAATTTGAAACGGACTACATAAATATTCTTTTAAAGAGTCCCAAATAAAAGCTAAATAAAAGCTAGTAAAGACACTAAAGAAGCCTTGAATGCTGCTGCTTGAGCTGCTCTTCTAGTTGCGCCTTCTCACGGATAAGGTTGTCCACAATTATTTTCCAAATAGTGCATTGTGGATCGGAGAAAAATAAATCCTCCATGACTTTCCTCTTCTTGTAGGGGAGTAACTCTTCATCCTTTAACTGTAGCTGTTTCTGAAGTTCGTCCTTCTTCTCTTGAAGTTCATCCTTCTTCTCTTGAAGTTCAGCATTCTGCTTTTGAAGTTCAGCATTCTGCTTTTGAAGTTCAGCATTCTGCTTTTGATACTCATCATTTTCTGCCACTGCCACATGGTACTTGTTCTTCCAAGATTCCAGCTCATGTTGAGACTTCCTTAAGGATACCCCTAACTCCTCGGCTTTAGACATAAAGACATAAGTGGGCTCTCTCTTTGGAGCTATGGGATCCTGACGGGAATAGGGCATCTTTAGGTTGGTTGCCCTTTTTCTGACCCACTGGAGGTATGGTTCTAAAGACACACAGTTAGGCTTCCCCAGACTTCTTTTCCCTTTCTTGTGTACACTACGCCATGCATGTAGAATCTTTCCTCGGAGTTCCATATCATCTTTGAAGAATATACCCTCTACTTGAACACTCTTGGGAGGTTCCTTCAACGGGTATCCCAACTGTCGACGAGCTAAGATAGGATTGTAGCTGATTCCTCCATCAAAGCTGAGCAATGGTACATTAGCAAAGTCACCGCAGCTATCAATGATTAATACTCCATCGTACACTCGGTTGTACCAATCAATGTCGGAATGGGTCAAAGCCATAACCCTTGGAGACCAATGCTCTTTGCCAATGTTTGTAAAAGAGCTAGACTTCGGCAAGTGCGAAATAAACCACTTGTAAAGTAGAGGTACACAGCAAGTAATCATCCCTCCACCACGAAGGTTTCGGAGATGTACAGAGTGATATGCATTTCCCAACAGAGTTGGCACTGGGTTGTTCTTCATAAAGATCTTGAATGCTTTGAGATCGATGAAACCTTCGAAACTTGGGAATAAGAACAGCCCATAAACAAGCAAAGCAAAGATCGCCTCAAACGGAGCCTTATTAGAATAATCAGCATAGAATGAAGCCTTCTCAATTAGGAAACCTGTCTTTAAACCAAGAATTCCATCCTTAGTAACTAGGTCGGCTTTGACGTCAGATACCTTCAAACGGAGAGCTTTAGCAATGTCTTTCTCATCAAGGTCCTTTTCCAAGAAGGGAAAAGGAGATTCCTCAAGGACAGGTAGACCAACCAAAAAAGAATACTCTTCCAATGTAGGTAACAGCTGAAAGTCTGGAAAGGTGAAACAATGATAGAGAGGATCATAGAACTGTAGCAGAGTGGCAAGAAGTCCTTCATTCACTGAGCAACCCAATAAAGATATCAGCTTCCCATACTTGGTCTTGAATCCTTCTTGATCTTCGATGAAACCCCACAACTTCTTTAGGTCATCCAATTTGGGACTCTTAAAAGTATATTTCACAGTATGTCTTTTATCTGAAGTCATAGTGACCTACAATGTTCATAAACGAAAGTAAATCCCATGAAGTCCAATACAAAATGATGCTATATGAATGCAGCAAACACAAGTATTCACATAAGGACAATAAAGATAAACAAACAAAGGGGTTCCCTAGGTTTGCAACGAGCATGGAGCAAAGGTGTACCCTTCCCAAAGGTTTAAGGATTAAAGGTTGTTTTGTACCTGTAGAACAAGGTTCTAATGGGAACTCAGAATCATCAGCCCATCCATCGGATATTATCAATTTCCCTATTACTCGAGGATTAATAATATTCTCAAGAGAACTTCTTTTGAGTGTAGCTTCGCGTAGCACTATTTCGGAAGTACTTCCTCATAGTCCCGCACTACGTCCTAATAAAGGCCAAAGTTGGGTTAAGGTAACTACGGTCCTCAATATCATGGGCTCCAAAGTCGAAAGTAGTGAGTGTCTTCACGATTATTCGTTCAACAGTACTATTTCGAAAGGGCCTCTATTGAGCGGGATTCTCGATTAAACTTAGTAGGGATTCCACTCCCTATAAGCCTCCTCGAATATATCACCATCCTATCTTAATTTCTCTCAAAGTTCGGGTGTAGAACTTTATCTCACCACTCAAGGATAACAATCCCAAAAGAAAAACAAGAGAAAGCATATAAACAATTAATCAAGTAGGCAGATATATAAAGCAGTAAACAAAACAAATAAGATAGGGAAACCCACTCGGAGGAATCCCCAGTGAAGTCGCCATTTCTGTCGCGGTGAAATTTGGATACCAAACTATTGATTAGTTTGAATCGTTAATTCATTTTGCAACCGAACTTTGATTTGTCCAAAGGAAGGGATAAAGATCGAAATTCCCACGATGCAATGCAAATGCAAGCTAGATTGTTTTAGGTTCGGGGGTTGGTTAAACTTAGGGAAGGTACTAGCATCCTAAGTTTCTGTAGTACTCTACAGGAACCTCTTATTTTATGTTTGTTTACTGCTATGTGTTTATCTGCTTGATGGTTGAAAGACCCTAGTGGTTTATTTCTAAGTATACTCGATAAGATGTCGCATCTTATGCCTACATATCCTTACGGGAGTGGAATCAGAGTATGTTGTAGTTCACCCTAAAGGGTTAGAGGAGCTCTTTGACTGTGGTCAAAGTTCCTACGGGTTTAGGGTAGTTGTTTTGATTGGGTTTAGGAGAAGAGACGAGTCTTCATATTAAGGGAGAGATAACCACCACAAATGTAAAGAAAAGGGTTGTAGGAAATGGTCTTTGCATCGTCTTAAGAAAAGGTCTTACATACTCGGATGGTCGCCAAGTATGCCTTTGTCGTTCTTAAGGCAAAGTCCCTACATGTTTGATTGTATTGTTGTGGGGTGGAGACTATATCTCGCTTAAGATGATTAACATCTATTCTCTATTTGTGTTTGAAAAGTTGTATTGTGTTGTTTATGTTTTGTCTAAGTTGTAAAAGATAAAGACAAGGTCCTTCCTATGGGGTAGGATCTATCCTAAGCGATCAACTTAAAGCGTCAAGGATCGAAGGGAATATGATGCAAATGATGTGCAACTACACACAACGTTGAATTATGTGTAGGTTTTTCCTTTGGACGGAATGCAATGCGATGAGAGTACATATGATAATGTAAATGAATTGCGATAATGTAAATTGCAGAAAGATAAACCATACACGAACGCATGAAAGCGCTAAGTGAGTGTGTGTGCTTTGTGACTAAGATAAAGCAGATAAAGATAAATGTAAATACGCATGAAAGCGCTAAGTGAGTGTAGGTGCATGTGTCGTGAGTGCACGATTGATTTGTATGATGTTAATTGATTTTAAACGATTGATTTGGTTAGTTTGAGAAAAAAAGTTGAATGGAGACTTATTTTAGATGGGATTAAGTTGATTTTAAGAAAAGGTTAATATTTTTTTTGATGAGATTGAAAAAAAAGTTGAGTTAATGGTGAGATTAAATTTTATCATTATGCGAAAAGAAGTGTATAATTAAAGTTTAAATTAATTAGGAAAAAAAGTTTTAAATGATCATCATCAAAAAAAAGCTAATTATAAAAATAGTTTGATCTTTATTAAAAAGTAGATTTAATAGAATAATGAGTTTCAAATAAAAAGTTACTAATTATTTTTAATAAAAGGTTGATTACAATAAAGATAAAAATTGAGTTATTATTTTAATAATAAAAAAAAAAGGTTATTAAGTTTAAATTAATAAAGGTTAATTAATTTATTTGTTTTTAGAATTGAATTATGGTTATTTTAACAAAATTTAACGGTGGTTTAAGAGTAGTGTGTGTTTAGTGGCGTGTGTGTGTGTTTATCATTGGATTACAATTTAAAAAAAAAAAAAAAACAACAACACAGAAAACCCTAATTCCCCCCTGAATCCCTTTTCCGCCGCGCCGTTCACCCCCCTCTCATCGATCGCGCTTCCTTCACTCTTCTTCGATTTTCTTTCTAATCCCTCATATTTCTCCTTCCATCGTTACTTCGGTTTCCTTTTTCGCTGCAAACACAAAATACAAATCAATCTTGTAATAAAAATATCAACGAAGGAAATGTTACCCAAAGTGACGATGTTGATGGCTTCGCTGACGCTTTGAAATGGTTTCACGGTGAGTGGCTAAGGTTTCCGGAAATGGTGAGAGTGATCTCGCGTTGGGGAGAAAAGATAAGTTCTCTCACTCTCCTGATTTTCGATTTCTTTTAGGTTTGATTTGGGATTTTATGGAACTCGGGATTTTTCTGTGTTGTGGGTGTTGCTGAGAATCTGTTTGTGGCTTAGGTTAGGGTTTCTTGATTGGGATTTTTGTGTGTATGAGTTTTGCGTATCGATTCCCCTTTTTTCGTTTTCGTTCTTCCCTTTATATAGGCCTCAAATGGGATTAAAGTCTGATTGAATGCTTTGAAAACATTTTAATGCTGATTGAAACCTACTTTGAAAAATTTCCCTTTTCGTTCCAATTTCGCTTAATGGAATCTCAATCTTTGATCTGGGCGTGTCAATTTCATTAATTGCTCAAGTTTTGAACTCGGATATTCTGAATCTCTGTGGAATATTCCCTTTCCCAAATGCTAATTTACAATCATTATCTTGGCAGGTGCGAATAGAAGTTGGGCCTAGGGAGATTAATAGCCCGGAGCAAATTCCAAGTAGCTAATGCAAAGAAATCTTCTTGCGATTGATGCGTTCGGTTCTTGTAGCTAGCCACATCGTGTTGTTGATTTTGAAGCTTGGCGCAACTTTGCTCAGGTAGAGAATACATACTTCCGTCTGATTGCTGGGGTTAACATGTAGTTCATTTGCTCGCCTCCTAATTCGTTCAATTGACGGAGTGTGTAACTGCAGGGCGTATGCAAGACTGTAGATAGACTATCACTCTTTTCCTTGTCACTGATTTGCAGGCTCAGGTGCTTCCATGTATGGAGAACTCAAACGAAAAGCGATGCATTATCCCTGTACTGCTCATCCAAGTGAGCCTGGGAAGTTGGTGCGAAACTCTGCTCAACAGGGCTGTTGGGCTGCAATCAAATGCTAGGTGGAGAGTTGGCTAGAGGTGAACCAACTTGATATCGAAAGCTTTGAGATTTGTCTTGGTCGAATTTATGTGTTTATCAGCTATATTACTCTTACTTAACAATTTAAGTGCTATTTCCGCAGCTCTGACGTCGTAAAAGCAACGAACTTATGATGCCCGCCATGAGGACATGGTCGAGATGCTGGCGCGGGGAGTCCACTGGTTATGACGAAAGGCATGCAGCCGCACTTGGATAACCACAGTTGCCTTAGCGATATCTCCTTGTAATTGCCTGTGCGCACCTGGTATTGGGGTATGCCAACGCTATGGTTGGCTTCTCCGTTTCGCTTTTGGTAAGGACATTATGTCGCACCTCGAAAAATCACGGAGATATTTCGGAGAATACGACCCTCGCACAAAAGGCGCGGAAATTGCGGTTCGACAGAGTCGCCATCGAACTTTATTTTTCCCGAAATAAACGGGAGAGGAAAATATCGAGAAAACCTCTTAAAACGAAAGGATAGGAACAGGGCTGTCGCAACCAAGTTCCGGGTTCGGGAGTCGGTTACGTGAGGGGAAGGTATTAGCACCCCTCACGTCCGTCGTACTCGACGGGAACCTCTTAAGGTAATTGTGGGGAGTGTTGTTTAGGTTTACTTGTTTTCTTCTCGCTGATAAGGTAGAATTGGTAGGGTAAAAGGTTAAAGACGCTAAGGAGAGATGGGTGGCTAGAAGATGGGGTGCTCGCCAAGGATTGGGGCCCTTGTGCCTACGTATGCTCATTCGGACGAGAATGAGAAATCAGAGCGTCGTAGTTCGACTACGGGAAAGGATGGGGGGATACGGAAGATGGATAGAAGCGTGCTCGCCAAGATCATCGCAATCTTGTGCCTACGTATCTTGTATTCAAGAATGAATAAAGAATCAGAGCGTCCGTAGTTCGTGGTAACAACCACGAAAAGATGAGGTTTGAATTGGTTTGATGTTGGGTTGAGAGACGAAAGAGTGACTGACAAACAACCTAAGGGCGTGCCTCAAGAGCTTGTCACTCAAGAATTCAGGGAATGCGAGATCCCAAGAACTCAGTTCTTTCGGAAATTGAGTTGAGTAAGTTGAAGATAAGAATTGGATGTTTTGAAATCGAAAGAATGAACTAATAGCAACTCGGGGGCGTGCCCAAGAGTTACTCGTTCGAATATTCAAAGAATGCTAGATCCTAAGAATATCCCTCTTTCGTAAGTTTGCGAAAGGATTGAATCGAAGAATGGCATGCGAGGCCAAAAGGAAGTTGTTTTGAAATGGCTCGACGACGTGTCGAAGATTTGATTGAAGATGGAACCGGCTTAACGACGTGTCAAGGGTTAGGGTTGTAAGAAACGACATTAGTCCCTGAGGGTGCCCCTAATATCGAGACCACGAAGAATTGTGAATGTGTGTGCAAAATGTCGATGGTTGCGAATGCGTACGAGCACTCGATTTAGGAGGACGTTTGAAGATGTTTGAGTTTGAAAAAGGCGAAAGGTTGAGTGAATAACAACCCAAAGGGCGTGCCTCGAGAGCTGTTCACTCGAAAATTCAGGGAATGCTAGACTCCAAGAATCTCCTTCTTTCAAAGTTTGAAACGGAAAGAAAATAGTTTGGAAAATGATTTGAAGTGAAATGGGGTATGAGAATAGTTTAAGGTACGAGATGTGAGGACATGAGATTGGATTTGAAAATGAGAGAAATGACAATTATTTGATAAATGAGACGTAAGCCTCACAACCAATTAATTGGGGTATTATCGAAATGCTAGATCTCGACGACACCTTTTTCATTTGGAGAATGTTTGAAGGAACGACAGAAATATCACACAGAATGCTAGATTCCTATGATATCTCCTTGTTCTAAATTGCGTACTATACGAAAGATTGACCGACATATTATTTAAGGTGTACACCCCAATAATGTTCATTCGAAAGCTCAAGAAATGCTAGACTTCAAAGATTTAATTTGCTTTGAAAAAGTACTCGAGGTGAGTCGAGGTTTGAACTTAAATTTTAAGCGTGTACACTAGCAAAGTGGGCTAGTCTTCTAAGTGACCAATTAGAAGTAACTGATCAAATAGGTATCACTGTAAGGAAGCCCAGGATTAAGCTTTAAATTGTTGTGTATGGTGATCAAAGGTCGATGGCGAGGCCTTGAAAGCACTCGACTTACATGGGTGAAAATGACTCGACTAATCGAGAATTATTTTTTTTTAAAACTGATTTTGAACCATTAAAGCATAAGTGAGACAATAACTACTACATTCGGATGGAGAGAATTACCTTATTATCGAAATGGGAGACATAACACGGACGTAAATGCATACTAACCGTATTGACTTGAATTTAGTAAGCTTTTGGACTTGGCTCACTTTACTTACCAAAGCTAAAAGTGAGATAGATTACTTGAGCCACTTAATTAGTTTAATCTAATTTAATTATTAAAATTATTTGATTAACTACTAATATAATCAAATAATTAAATTAATTAAAATTGATTAAAAGATTAAATGATTGAAATTCGATTAATTAATTAATTATGTTAATCAAAATTAATTATCTAAATTATTTGATTAACTCAAATAATTTAAGTTAATTAGAATTTATTAACAAAACTAACTAAAGCAAGTCGAAACAAAACTCAATTATCAGGTTAACTTTTCTTTGAACTATCTCCAAACATCCCACACCAATTGATCTTATTAGAGAGGTAAAAAATGAATTCTGCAACAATACCATCTCAGAATTTAAACCCTGTCAAATTTAAAACATACAACACTCCAACTTCGGCGCATTGTCGCGGCCAAAACAAGCATCATCCTTCCTTGGCTCGGAAATCTCTAAGCATAGAAACACTTCAGGTTGCTTCAAATAAGCCTTCTCGGTTTGCTCCGCTATGTGACATCACTGCTGTCATGCCACCGACTGGAGCCACGCAAGCTGGGGATGTCGCATCCTAGCATGGAGCCTCCGTCGTTACCGTATTGCTGCAGTTGTGGCAATGTTGTTGTTTTGAGTTGAACCAATATTACTTCAACCTGCACCTGAATACTCATACAACCAAACAGCATGTGGTGTACACAAAACATAGAACTAAAAACTGCAACATCCCAAGAGAATACATAACTCTGCGAAATTAATTAAGAAGTATGCAGCAAAACCGAGCGCACCTCGTAGGAGAATCAACAGCAGCAGTGAAAAAACAAAACATTTTGATGCATACGATAATGGCGGTTTTTCCCTTACTAACAACATAAAACAGCAACAACTACCATACATATTTATCGACATACAAGCTGACGGTGATACTGATACGAAATTCTCAACTCAAATCCTATATTTATGCATTATAAGCCGAAGAGTTGAACCATAGAACGATAGAACATGTCACAACTCAACATATTAGAAATACATTCTATTTGAGAGATTTGCCGTTACTACCTCACAGTTTGTTATTGCAGAGCCGACTGTGATGAATCCCGGAGGTCGTCATTGCTGCGGTTGTGCCCGAAATGTACTCGAATTGCTGCTGGAATCGAAGTTCAATGACGCACTGAAGCCGCATTCAGATTCCAACTCAAATCTGTAAACCTTCATTCTCTCAACAGTATGCCCTCGTTGTCGTATGTATGAGGGGTACAAGGGAGATGTCGTCGCATCGCTTGCTTTGGTGAAAATATTCAGAATAACTACCAGACTTGAGTGCTGCTCCAAATTCACAACCTGCACGAACTGGTCACACAAGCAAGCAATGCGAAAAAAAACCAAAACAAAAATGACATTGAAGAACTCAGCCCACACCGATGTACAATCAAAGTAACACAACACAATTGATTCACATATAACATACTGATGTACACCAGAACAACATAACATAATATGACACAGTTAAGTACACACTACGCAATTATCATCAATAATAATAATGAAAAGAGTCTACAAACTTTGGTCCCCGCTGAAATTACTACCAACAAAACAGATCTTCACCCTCTACGCAGCAGAGCTTCCGTCAAATACCGCAAATGCTACACATTGTTCTTCGCGTCGTCTCCAAGATTGGGGTGACCATCGGGTAAACTTGAGTTTGCTGATAGTCAAAACTGCTGCGCTACGTTTCACACCATAATGATTCCTGCTGCATAGTTGTAGCCGGTACGCTGTGATTTCTTGGCCATACAGAAGAAAGAACTGAGCAGGTCTTCAAACGAAGCAACACGCAAGTCCCTTTGAACCTCAATGGCTGTGAAAAAACCATCTTGCTGCTGCATTTTTGTGTTAAAAACTGAAGGTTTGATCTTTTCGCAGCTTGACCGAACTCGGCGATGTTGCAATTGCATGATGCCCAATGGTGTTTGAACCTGCAACCAAACAGAACACAACCAATAGAAAAAAAAACAATGCCGAGATTACAGTTGAGCCTCTATCATAACTCATCCTTCTCGTATGGACCTGCAGAACCAAACACTTTGAATGGAACATCAAGCCATCTTAACGCGGCGTTTCCAAAAACAGAGTTTCCATAATGCCAGCCTTGACCTATAGACAAACAAATGGGTGCTATACCGATACATCCTTCAGTGCAAATCTGGGTCTAACACAGCATTAACATACATCAACTGAAGCGCAAGGCATCATTATTTCATATGTTTTTTCATCAGTTCAACTATGATTTATGCAATGCAAAACGTAAAAAAAAACTCTAAACGAAATGTTCATAGCTTTACTACATGTCTTAACATCATGATAACCTTAAAACAAGACCTCAGCATAATGAAAAGATTCTGAAATTACCGCACAGACGCTCGTATTTGACGAGGACTCACGAGTTGCCTTCACAGCTAAATTTTTGAACCAGAAGAATCCTTGTCCTAGTTGCAATCACCACGCGCCCTTTTAATGGATTCTCGACTTTGTATGATGGATTGAGGACCATGAGGGTTTCATCAACGCATCTTCATGGGATAACCCTGAAATCGCTCACATCGCTGCAGTTTGAGCATCACACCGGTGTTGAAGGGGTTTCAGAGGGGATTAGAAGTTGGCGATTTAGGGTTTTCTGGTGAGGGAAGAGGTTTTCGGTAACGGTGATGAGGGAAAACAGACGGTTTTGGGGGAGGAGATGTTTATGTGTGATACGTGATGTTGTTGAAGATGGAGAAGAGAAATGGCAAGGGTACGTCGTCGAAAGCTGATGAAGAAGATGGGAGTAGTGAGGATTTTGTGAGGATGCGGTGGTTTGCGAGAAGGGAAGATGAACAATCCCTTAGGGTTTGTGAGGAAATGGGACGGCGCCCCTTTTCAGGAAGTGAACAGTGTTCCCTTCAAATTAGGTTTTCTTCGAATGAATTGGGGCGACCGTTTTTTAGGTCGGATGAACAGTAAATTCCCTTACTTCTTAGGGTTTCCAATCAGATTGGCCTCCTTTTTAAGGACCCCTCAGCAGACCTATCGGGCTGCACATGGGCCTCCCACCGTTGGGCTGTCCTTCACTCCCAATTTGTTTTTTCTTTTCTCTTAACCTGATTCCTTTTCCTAATTATCTTGAAAATAATTAATAATAAACAACTATAAATTGATAATTAAAGTGCTAACTAAGATAGTTAAATAATAAGTGGATATTAACAAAACAAGTAAATAAATATTAACAAATGAATAAATTAATTTAAACTAAACTAATAGCTATATTTTTTTTAAAAAAATGAATATTAAATAAAAGATATTAATAAATGTATATGTGAAACAAAAAAAATAAAAAGATATATACAAATAAAAGAGTTATATAAGTGCATAAAATATTGTTATGAATAATACTTTTTTTTAAAAAAAAAAAGGAAAAAGAAAAAGGTTTATGAATTTAAGAAAAGAAATAAAATACACGAAAATGTCCTTTTAGGCCACATGTCACATTTTGATTGGTCAAAAGATAAATTTTTTTTGAAAAAATCGACCAATTGCGAGATGACACGTGTCTAAATGGCACGGAACAATAAATGCGAAAATATTTACAAAAGGGTAGGACAAATTTAGGGTATGACAGATGCCCATATCTAATCGACTTAAACCTAGGAGAATGAACTGCATTGGCACTCATATTCCTGAGGTAGAAGTCTATTAGATATAAAAAGACCCTGAATTTGTCCGAAAGAAAAAGAGATATTTGAGAATTGAAAATGCTGGATGATGTAAACCTCTGAATAAGCTGGCACAAGTCGTCATCACCAAAAGGATGATGGGACAAAACACACACGGCTACTGCCATCAAAAGGGTGACAGAGCAAAACACACTCGCAAAATCTGACATTAATGACTATGACAGACCCCTCATCAAAAGGATGACGGAGCGAGACAACAAAACTCGCACAATCCATCATTAATGACCATGATAGACCCTCACCAAAAGGATGACGGAGCGACACACACGCCAAACAATATTGCACAATCTATCATTAATGACCATGATAGATCTTCACCAAAAGGATGACGGAGCGAAACAAAAAACAAATCGTACAATCTATCACTAATGACCATGATAGACCCCTCCATTAAAAGGAAGACGGAGTGGAACACAACGCAAAATGCACAATCTATCACTAATGACCATGATAGACCCCTCCATCAAAAGGAAGACGGAGTGGAACACAACGCAAAATGCACAATCTATCACTAATGACCATGATAGACCCCTCCATCAAAAGGAAGACGGAGTGGAACACAACGCAAAATGCACAATCTATCACTAATGACCATGATAGACCCCTCCATCAAAAGGATGACGGAGCGAAACTCACACCAAAATATCGCACAATCTGATACCGACGAAGTACCAGACCTACCACCAAAAGGATGATAGAGCGAAAACACAAATAAAACATCGCACAACCTGATACCGACGAAGTACCAGACCTACCACCAAAAGGATGGCAGAGCGAAACACAACACAGATCGCACAATCTATCATTAATGACCATGATAGACCCCCCCACCAAAAGGATGACGGAGCGAAACTCACACCAAAATATCGCACAATCTGATACCGACGAAGTACCAGACCTACCACCAAAAGGATGGTAGAGCGAAAACACAAATAAAACATCGCGCAACCTGATACCGATGAAGTACCAGACCTACCACCAAAAGGATGGTAGAGCGAAAACACAAATAAACGATCGCACAATCTGACATCGACGAAATGTCGGACCCACCACCAAAAGGATGGTAGAGCGAAAGCACCAAAGAAAAATATCACGCAATCTGATATCGACAAAATACCAGACCTACCACCAAAAGGATGGTAGAGCGAAGACGCAAAAGAAAGCATCGCGCAATCTGATACCGACGAAGTACCAGACCTACCACCAAAAGGATGGTAGAGCGAAAACACAAATAAAACATCGCGCAATCTGATACCGACGAAGTACCAGACCTACCACCAAAAGGATGGTAGAGCGAAAACACAAAAGAAAACATCGCACAATCTGATACCGACGAAGTACCAGACCTACCACCAAAAGGATGGTAGAGCGAAAACACAAATAAAACAAGTCGCTATCACCAAAAGGATGATAGGACAACACAGATCTGAAGTTTACCGACACCAAAAGGATGCAGGCTAAGTTGAACTGACGAAGTTCAACTATCACCAAAAGGATGATAGGAAGGCAATTGACAATGGTCACGCTTGCCGGGTATAACTCAATGGGGAACCCCTGAGAAGAAGATTGAATTTGAAATGAGTCGACGGGGTACGCCCACCGTCTTCGCTTGGAAATCATAATTTGCTGAAATGATTCCATGGTTACGCCCATGAGTTTTGAAGAGGATGCCCCTGACTGGGCTAAATTTGTCTTGATGTCTTGTTTTGGTCAACAAAAGGTTGAGCCACTTCATGAGGGACGCTCACGGTCTTGCTGAAGATGCCCCTGTTCGGGTTGGATCTTGCACTGAACTTCTTGGATTTGCCCAACAAAAGGCTGAACAACTTCGTGGGGAACGCCCACGGTCTTGAATGGTATGCCCCTGATTAGGCTGAATGTTGATTTGCATATTTGATCAACCACGAGGTTGAAACTCGTCACGGGAGATGCCCATGGTCTTGAAAAAGATGCCCCTGACTGGGCTGAATCTTGCTTTGAATGATTTCAAATTCTATGGGAGAAACCCATAATTGCAGAAGATTGCCCCTGACTGGGTTGATGACTGCTTTGAAGCTTTTGAAAATCGTGGGGTAAACCCACCATCTTGCGGAAGATGCCCCTGACTGGGCGATTGATGGTCTTGGAAATCTTCGAGATTGATCCTGGACCTTGACTTGCATATATGAATGCTGGATGATAAATGACATTCCATATGAGTGGACATGCAAATGCAAATGCTGACGAGCGGAGATGCAAGAGCTGGGGAAGTATGGTATGATTGGTATGTATGTGACACAAAAAATACTTATGATGATGAATACAATGCGTATGATGCACATGATTGCAGACAGGTGAATGCAGGTGGAAATGCCAGCGTGGTGGACTTCGGGTAGTTGCCAATGCGGATTGGACTTCGGGTGGTGGGAGGGATTGACTTCCTCGACACGCAGTTTGTTGAAGACGCCATGATTGAAGCGGAAGATGCTCTGGATGTCCCAAGTCTGGGATATTTGGATGACTGTGAATTTGCTTCAGAGAAGGTTGCAACTCTGCTTGATGGTCAGGACGACCTGGTCTTGCCCCAGTTTGAACATGGTAGTGGCCTGCCCCAGCTTAACCAGTTCTGGTATATGGAAGTTGAACTCGGATGACTTGCCCCTGCTCAGGCTGCTGAGTGGTTTGCCCCCAGCCTGTAGGCCTTGAGATAACATTGCTTCGTGTACGCCACTGAAAGTCAAGTTTCTCCTCGATTGCCCCTTGCTGGAGTGTCTTTGAATACCTAGCATTGATTTGCAGATATAATTGTACATTCACAAATGGCAATAATTAATGCAAAGTTCAATGCAAGTTTTGGAAAAGTGTTATTTATTGAGAGTGTCATGGTAGTGAGACGAATGGACTGCTAGCCCATACGTTGTGCTAATTTGATTGGTGTGAAAGATATATCAAGAGAAATGACACCAATGCTGGTGATTAGAAATCATGTGAGGAGTCAGGTTACGCAACCTTGCGATGATATGCTTTCAGAATAAAACTCGCCTCAATTAGGACTTTCGAAGGCTGTAACGTGGTCTGGTTCACGGTTATGAAATAAAGGATATTAGGCTCAAAGTATGATTTGTACCCACCCCTTCTTCTTAATGATCTCCAGTCCTACGCTCAGTTAATTCTACACTTGTCTTGACGGTATAAACTTGATAGTTCAAGGTTTGCTCGACGTGGCAGTCACCTTATTTTGGTTTTTTGATGGATGCCAGTGTCCCATTTGACTTGGGTGGCCACTGAATCTTATTTTATTTTTTGTTGAGGGTTTCGGGGTCCTCTTTTGCTTTGTTTTGATCCCTAACTTTTGCATGGATTGATTTTGTTTGTCAAATCCATCGGGATTGCCTTGATTTTGCCTAAGTCCCCTCTAAGGTGTCTGACTTAGCAGGCTTTTGATTTTTTTGAATTTGTTGTGACTGCCATAGCATGGGTCATTGATGAACGACCGTCTTCTGGATTCTGCTCGTTGATTTGAGTGTGGAATTGGATTAACTGAACACTACCCTGCCCCAGGTTGAGTGTAAGGGTTTGAATATCCGAAGGAAACTGCTACTTCTAGGCTCGAAGTGGTTTACTAGGGATTAACTCCTTATATCTCCGGTGTTTGGGGAATTGAAGCAATGCCTGTACATCATTGACGAGATTCGGTCTGAAAGCATACGATTTGCAATTATGGGTATCTCGTTTTCATCATCCTCCCTCAAGTCATGCTAAACAACAGTGAATAGAGTGGAGTGAATAAACGTGTCGGTGATAAGTAGAAAAGAGTGAATACGACATAACTAATTCAAAACATGCATAAACGATACATTAATGAAAACCAAATACGAATGGCAATTGTTCAAAGCATACAATACTTAAATAAACAAAGACAAAACATAAGAACTGCGAATAACGAAATGGCAACATGACTGCCTTCTTCGGGGACAAACTTGACTGGAATCAATCTGACGTTGACGCTAGTTGACTGGTGGCATCGGATTGTTGATGATATTTGGAGACTTCCCATTGAAGTTGATAGCATCCCTATCAATCATGTCTTGAATTATGTGCTTGAAAGCCCTGCAGTCCTCAATGGTGTGACCTGGAGCGCCCTTATGAAACTCACAATGAGCATTTGCATCGTAATCGGCAGGAATGATAGTTGGAGGAGCTAAATCTCTCGGAACGATAGCTTTCTTCTCCATCAACTGAGCAAAGATTTTGGCATATGGCATTGGTAGACGATCAAAGACTCTATCTGGTCTCCATGTTCTCTGCGGACGCTGTGGGCGAGCACCTTGTCGTTGCTGAGTAGCTTGCATCTGCTGTTGCTGAGGAGGATACTGATACCCTTGTTGGTTGTAGGCTTGTTGCTGAGGAGCCTGTTGCCGCGTCATCTGAGCTTGTGCTGCATGAACAGCTGGCTGATAAGGCATTGGAGCGTATTGCGCAGCAGCAACATATGGATATTGATAGTAGGGAACTTGATAAGGCATAGGAGCAGGAGCTTGTTGAGAAGCTTGCCCTTTCTGCACGAAGACGGCATTTGTTTCGCCCTCCTTCTTCTTGTATCCATTAAAAGGCCTCTTGGCATTAGCCTGACTGTTAGAGCCTCCTGGGATCTTCCCACTCTTCAGCCCTTCTTCAATTCTCTCACCGACGATCACCAAGTCGGAGAATCCGGCGGAGACGCTACCGATCAGCTTTTCGTAGTACTGGCCTTGCAAGGTACCCATGAAGATGTCAATAAGTTCACGGTCAACAAGAGGTGGATGCACCCTTGCGGCTAGCTCTCTCCATCGTTGCGCGTACTCCTTGAAGGATTCGTTGTCCTTCTGAGTCATACTCTGAAGCTGAGTACGATTTGGAGCAAGATCGGTGTTGTACTTGTACTGCTTGACAAATGCATCAGCTAGCTCGGCCCAAGTACGCACACTATTACGCTCCAGCTGCATATACCATTCAAGTGATGCCCCAGACAGGCTGTCCTGGAAGCAATGGATCATGAGCTTCTCGTCTCTGGCATAGGCAGCCATCTTGCGACAGTACATCTTCAGATGAATGTTTGGGCAGCTGAGACCTTTGTACTTCGAAAATTCGGGCACCTTGAACTTTGGAGGAATGACAACATCAGGCACCAAGCACAATTCCAGAGCGCTGAAAGAATTTGAATTATGCCCCTCCATGGCTCGGAGTTTCTCGGCTAGATCTCGGCACATCTTCATGGCTTCTGAATCCTGAGCAGCGACAGGACTGGCAATAGGGATAGCAGCATGATAGTTCTGAACGTCGTCATACTGATCCATCAGAGTATCCTCGACATGAGGAGCCGGGATTTGCACAGCAGCAGGTTGGGCGTGCGGGATAACTCCAACGGTAACTCCAGGCGCTGGGATTGGTTGAGAAGTGTTTCCCTCGGCTGTGTTGTTGAAGTTCAGCGGCATCCCATGAGAACTTGGAATTTGAACCAAAGGGATGGCAGTAGACCTTTGTCCATTGTGGTTGACGACAGCGGCGGCTTCACGCTGTTCTTCCTCTCTCCTGGCTGTGAGGATAGCTTCGAGGATCTGGTCGATCTTTCCTTTCATGGAATCCAACTCTTCCCTGAAGGCGACTTGCTCCTGTTGAATCTGCTCCATCATACGTCTGGTATTGGCTCTAGTTGCGTACTGGTGTCGAGGAATCAGCTTGATTTACTGGAGAAGAAGGAACGGAGACATAAGATTCTGTTGGAGGACTGGAAATGCAAAATGCACAACATATGAAATGCAATGCAAATGATATGCAAGATGCAATGCAAGATACAAGATCCAGGATCACAGGATCACAACTCCAACAACTCCTGAAGCTGGTAACTGTAATAGGTAAATAACCATAATTCCTGCTCAAAGAAAATTGACAGGTACAACCTATACTGGAAGGTCTAAACATTCTACCCATAAACCCTCTCACGGGATGGTTTCTATGTTTGGTTCCCAGGATCACGGACACTAGTCGCAACAGGCTGGCTGCATTACGGCGATAATGACGATAAGGTCTCTCCTGAGCGGGGTCCTCGTGCTAGGCACACAAGGAGCGAGTCCTTGGAGACTGACACTACACGACCACCATTTATTGGAACTGGTGCTAAATAGGGTCCCAGAATCATGGACCCTTCATGAATCAAGTCATGCAACAGGCTAGCTGCGTTACAACAAGATCTACGAATAGGTCTCCTCTGGAGGAGCTTTCATGCTAGGCCCACAAGGAGCGAGTCCTCGGAGACTAACACTACTCGACTACCAATTCTAAACTATGTGTTCTCTCTGCTTTTACCAAAGCTCGGGTGTAGAGCTTTACTCATGATGTCATCCCAGTAACCAACAGGCGACAAAGCACAAATAAAATCTATAAGAGAACAAAAACAAAAAGAAAACAAATAAAAAACAAACACTCCTCACAAACCAAAAGATAGGCTCGACTCTCTCTTTGCATGGAGCAATGCGTCCCCAGCAGAGTCGCCACCTGTCGCACCTCGAAAAATCACGGAGATATTTCGGAGAATACGACCCTCGCGCAAAAGGCGCGGAAATTGCGGTTCGACAGAGTCGCCATCGAACTTTATTTTTCCCGAAATAAACGGGAGAGGAAAATATCGAGAAAACCTCTTAAAACGAAAGGATAGGAACAGGGTTGTCGCAACCAAGTTCCGGGTTCGGGAGTCGGTTACGTGAGGGGAAGGTATTAGCACCCCTCACGTCCGTCGTACTCGACGGGAACCTCTTAAGGTAATTGTGGGGAGTGTTGTTTAGGTTTACTTGTTTTCTTCTCGCTGATAAGGTAGAATTGGTAGGGTAAAAGGTTAAAGACGCTAAGGAGAGATGGGTGGCTAGAAGATGGGGTGCTCGCCAAGGATTGGGGCCCTTGTGCCTACGTATGCTCATTCGGACGAGAATGAGAAATCAGAGCGTCGTAGTTCGACTACGGGAAAGGATGGGGGGATACGGAAGATGGATAGAAGCGTGCTCGCCAAGATCATCGCAATCTTGTGCCTACGTATCTTGTATTCAAGAATGAATAAAGAATCAGAGCGTCCGTAGTTCGTGGTAACAACCACGAAAAGATGAGGTTTGAATTGGTTTGATGTTGGGTTGAGAGACGAAAGAGTGACTGACAAACAACCTAAGGGCGTGCCTCAAGAGCTTGTCACTCAAGAATTCAGGGAATGCGAGATCCCAAGAACTCAGTTCTTTCGGAAATTGAGTTGAGTAAGTTGAAGATAAGAATTGGATGTTTTGAAATCGAAAGAATGAACTAATAGCAACTCGGGGGCGTGCCCAAGAGTTACTCGTTCGAATATTCAAAGAATGCTAGATCCTAAGAATATCCCTCTTTCGTAAGTTTGCGAAAGGATTGAATCGAAGAATGGCATGCGAGGCCAAAAGGAAGTTGTTTTGAAATGGCTCGACGACGTGTCGAAGATTTGATTGAAGATGGAACCGGCTTGACGACGTGTCAAGGGTTAGGGTTGTAAGAAACGACATTAGTCCCTGAGGGTGCCCCTAATATCGAGACCACGAAGAATTGTGAATGTGTGTGCAAAATGTCGATGGTTGCGAATGCGTACGAGCACTCGATTTAGGAGGACGTTTGAAGATGTTTGAGTTTGAAAAAGGCGAAAGGTTGAGTGAATAACAACCCAAAGGGCGTGCCTCGAGAGCTGTTCACTCGAAAATTCAGGGAATGCTAGACTCCAAGAATCTCCTTCTTTCAAAGTTTGAAACGGAAAGAAAATAGTTTGGAAAATGATTTGAAGTGAAATGGGGTATGAGAATAGTTTAAGGTACGAGATGTGAGGACATGAGATTGGATTTGAAAATGAGAGAAATGACAATTATTTGATAAATGAGACGTAAGCCTCACAACCAATTAATTGGGGTATTATCGAAATGCTAGATCTCGACGACACCTTTTTCATTTGGAGAATGTTTGAAGGAACGACAGAAATATCACACAGAATGCTAGATTCCTATGATATCTCCTTGTTCTAAATTGCGTACTATACGAAAGATTGACCGACATATTATTTAAGGTGTACACCCCAATAATGTTCATTCGAAAGCTCAAGAAATGCTAGACTTCAAAGATTTAATTTGCTTTGAAAAAGTACTCGAGGTGAGTCGAGGTTTGAACTTAAATTTTAAGCGTGTACACTAGCAAAGTGGGCTAGTCTTCTAAGTGACCAATTAGAAGTAACTGATCAAATAGGTATCACTGTAAGGAAGCCCAGGATTAAGCTTTAAATTGTTGTGTATGGTGATCAAAGGTCGATGGCGAGGCCTTGAAAGCACTCGACTTACATGGGTGAAAATGACTCGACTAATCGAGAATTATTTTTTTTTAAAACTGATTTTGAACCATTAAAGCATAAGTGAGACAATAACTACTACATTCGGATGGAGAGAATTACCTTATTATCGAAATGGGAGACATAACACGGACGTAAATGCATACTAACCGTATTGACTTGAATTTAGTAAGCTTTTGGACTTGGCTCACTTTACTTACCAAAGCTAAAAGTGAGATAGATTACTTGAGCCACTTAATTAGTTTAATCTAATTTAATTATTAAAATTATTTGATTAACTACTAATATAATCAAATAATTAAATTAATTAAAATTGATTAAAAGATTAAATGATTGAAATTCGACTAATTAATTAATTATGTTAATCAAAATTAATTATCTAAATTATTTGATTAACTCAAATAATTTAAGTTAATTAGAATTTATTAACAAAACTAACTAAAGCAAGTCGAAACAAAACTCAATTATCAGGTTAACTTTTCTTTGAACTATCTCCAAACATCCCACACCAATTGATCTTATTAGAGAGGTAAAAAATGAATTCTGCAACAATACCATCTCAGAATTTAAACCCTGTCAAATTTAAAACATACAACACTCCAACTTCGGCGCATTGTCGCGGCCAAAACAAGCATCATCCTTCCTTGGCTCGGAAATCTCTAAGCATAGAAACACTTCAGGTTGCTTCAAATAAGCCTTCTCGGTTTGCTCCGCTATGTGACATCACTGCTGTCATGCCACCGACTGGAGCCACGCAAGCTGGGGATGTCGCATCCTAGCATGGAGCCTCCGTCATTACCGTATTGCTGCAGTTGTGGCAATGTTGTTGTTTTGAGTTGAACCAATATTACTTCAACCTGCACCTGAATACTCATACAACCAAACAGCATGTGGTGTACACAAAACATAGAACTAAAAACTGCAACATCCCAAGAGAATACATAACTCTGCGAAATTAATTAAGAAGTATGCAGCAAAACCGAGCGCACCTCGTAGGAGAATCAACAGCAGCAGTGAAAAAACAAAACATTTTGATGCATACGATAATGGCGGTTTTTCCCTTACTAACAACATAAAACAGCAACAACTACCATACATATTTATCGACATACAAGCTGACGGTGATACTGATACGAAATTCTCAACTCAAATCCTATATTTATGCATTATAAGCCGAAGAGTTGAACCATAGAACGATAGAACATGTCACAACTCAACATATTAGAAATACATTCTATTTGAGAGATTTGCCGTTACTACCTCACAGTTTGTTATTGCAGAGCCGACTGTGATGAATCCCGGAGGTCGTCATTGCTGCGGTTGTGCCCGAAATGTACTCGAATTGCTGCTGGAATCGAAGTTCAATGACGCACTGAAGCCGCATTCAGATTCCAACTCAAATCTGTAAACCTTCATTCTCTCAACAGTATGCCCTCGTTGTCGTATGTATGAGGGGTACAAGGGAGATGTCGTTGCATCGCTTGCTTTGGTGAAAATATTCAGAATAACTACCAGACTTGAGTGCTGCTCCAAATTCACAACCTGCACGAACTGGTCACACAAGCAAGCAATGCGAAAAAAAACCAAAACAAAAATGACATTGAAGAACTCAGCCCACACCGATGTACAATCAAAGTAACACAACACAATTGATTCACATATAACATACTGATGTACACCAGAACAACATAACATAATATGACACAGTTAAGTACACACTACGCAATTATCATCAATAATAATAATGAAAAGAGTCTACAAACTTTGGTCCCCGCTGAAATTACTACCAACAAAACAGATCTTCACCCTCTACGCAGCAGAGCTTCCGTCAAATACCGCAAATGCTACACATTGTTCTTCGCGTTGTCTCCAAGATTGGGGTGACCATCGGGTAAACTTGAGTTTGCTGATAGTCAAAACTGCTGCGCTACGTTTCACACCATAATGATTCCTGCTGCATAGTTGTAGCCGGTACGCTGTGATTTCTTGGCCATACAGAAGAAAGAACTGAGCAGGTCTTCAAACGAAGCAACACGCAAGTCCCTTTGAACCTCAATGGCTGTGAAAAAACCATCTTGCTGCTGCATTTTTGTGTTAAAAACTGAAGGTTTGATCTTTTCGCAGCTTGACCGAACTCGGCGATGTTGCAATTGCATGATGCCCAATGGTGTTTGAACCTGCAACCAAACAGAACACAACCAATAGAAAAAAAAACAATGCCGAGATTACAGTTGAGCCTCTATCATAACTCATCCTTCTCGTATGGACCTGCAGAACCAAACACTTTGAATGGAACATCAAGCCATCTTAACGCGGCGTTTCCAAAAACAGAGTTTCCATAATGCCAGCCTTGACCTATAGACAAACAAATGGGTGCTATACCGATACATCCTTCAGTGCAAATCTGGGTCTAACACAGCATTAACATACATCAACTGAAGTGCAAGGCATCATTATTTCATATGTTTTTTCATCAGTTCAACTATGATTTATGCAATGCAAAACGTAAAAAAAAAACTCTAAACGAAATGTTCATAGCTTTACTACATGTCTTAACATCATGATAACCTTAAAACAAGACCTCAGCATAATGAAAAGATTCTGAAATTACCGCACAGACGCTCGTATTTGACGAGGACTCACGAGTTGCCTTCACAGCTAAATTTTTGAACCAGAAGAATCCTTGTCCTAGTTGCAATCACCACGCGCCCTTTTAATGGATTCTCGACTTTGTATGATGGATTGAGGACCATGAGGGTTTCATCAACGCATCTTCATGGGATAACCCTGAAATCGCTCACATCGCTGCAGTTTGAGCATCACACCGGTGTTGAAGGGGTTTCAGAGGGGATTAGAAGTTGGCGATTTAGGGTTTTCTGGTGAGGGAAGAGGTTTTCGGTAACGGTGATGAGGGAAAACAGACGGTTTTGGGGGAGGAGATGTTTATGTGTGATACGTGATGTTGTTGAAGATGGAGAAGAGAAATGGCAAGGGTACGTCGTCGGAAGCTGATGAAGAAGATGGGAGTAGTGAGGATTTTGTGAGGATGCGGTGGTTTGCGAGAAGGGAAGATGAACAATCCCTTAGGGTTTGTGAGGAAATGGGACGGCGCCCCTTTTCAGGAAGTGAACAGTGTTCCCTTCAAATTAGGTTTTCTTCGAATGAATTGGGGCGGCCGTTTTTTAGGTCGGATGAACAGTAAATTCCCTTACTTCTTAGGGTTTCCAATCAGATTGGCCTCCTTTTTAAGGACCCCTCAGCAGACCTATCGGGCTGCACATGGGCCTCCCACCGTTGGGCTGTCCTTCACTCCCAATTTGTTTTTTCTTTTCTCTTAACCTGATTCCTTTTCCTAATTATCTTGAAAATAATTAATAATAAACAACTATAAATTGATAATTAAAGTGCTAACTAAGATAGTTAAATAATAAGTGGATATTAACAAAACAAGTAAATAAATATTAACAAATGAATAAATTAATTTAAACTAAACTAATAGCTATATTTTTTTTAAAAAAATGAATATTAAATAAAAGATATTAATAAATGTATATGTGAAACAAAAAAAATAAAAAGATATATACAAATAAAAGAGTTATATAAGTGCATAAAATATTGTTATGAATAATACTTTTTTTTTTTAAAAAAAAAGGAAAAAGAAAAAGGTTTATGAATTTAAGAAAAGAAATAAAATACACGAAAATGTCCTTTTAGGCCACATGTCACATTTTGATTGGTCAAAAGATAAATTTTTTTTGAAAAAATCGACCAATTGCGAGATGACACGTGTCTAAATGGCACGGAACAATAAATGCGAAAATATTTACAAAAGGGTAGGACAAATTTAGGGTATGACACATTAGCATACGTTTTCACCTCTGGTAACAGTGCTGAAAATCTTGCTAGGGACTGTCTTGGAATGTAGGACGCGCATCCTATTATGGGGATTAAATGTGATTGATGAATCCAAATGTTTCTGCTAATAATTCTGTTAATCTTATGCAGCGGCGAAGTTGCTGGGCGCATTCGGTCGTATGTCAATGACCTTCACAGTAGTTCTCACAATATATGGGCAATTACAAACTCAGTACCTGTATGCTTGGTGGTGCGCAAGGACAGAAGTTGGATGGAATCCAAGTGCAATAGGCCCATGTTATCCTCCAGAAACCTCCCTGGCGCAATGACACATGGAAGAAAAAAAAGTTTTGATTTGTCTTCAAGTTCAGTTTGATCCCAGTCAATGCCATCCTGCCTATTTTCCTCCTGCTCTATCTTGAATAAGTGATGATTAAAGTGCTGTTGCAATCCTTCATTTATGCGAAATTGCTCAAAACTGCTCCTGTTGAATGAATTAAAGCCGTATATATACTGATTGATCTATTAGTACGTCTTTTGCCAACATCAAGCGATTTATTTATTTGAGGAAGCAATCAATGAATATATGGACTTTGGCATAACATTCTTGTATCAGTTGCCTGTGATAGTGTCAACTTCAGGATGACTTTATTATTACCAATTTCTATGTTGCGAGCTGATAGAGTCAATTTGAGATTTTCTATGTCATAACCAGTTGTTTTTCTTTTCTTTGGTGATGTATAACGACATGTAATACTTATTGTTTGAATATGGCCCTCATTATCTATTACCGCAAACAAAGCCTTCATTAGCCAAGCAAAAGCAATCAAAGCCTCTTGTGCTTTTAGATACCATTTATGATGAAATTGAAGCTTATGAATCTTAGGCTGGAGATAGGAACACTTGGACTTCCTTGAAGTCTTAGGATAAAACTGATGAAATTTGTTGTAATGAATCCTCGTAGGTCTATAACCGACATGCCCTCTTAAATTCAAAGAATTTGCCACCTTCCTCGCAACTGGGTTTTGACTTCTATATTTAAGAACTTGAAAAATCTTCTTGCCGTAAGAACCACACTTGAACCATCAAATGACTATGTTAAACCCCAAGTAAATTCTACTTCTCTCTTGGAGCAGACGCTGAAGCTTCTAAGAGGTGTTGAGGGAGAACCACCAGGAAACCCCGTAATCAATCTGAAGCAGGCTCGACTGACCACGTCTTGGAGTATTTAAATTGGTAGAAAACAACATTAACTCTATCTGAAATTTTGTATCTGCACGAGTTGGTTAGTCACATAAATATTGAATAAAGTCAAATAATAATAGAAAAATGCGCAAAAAAGAGGTGGCATCTTACGGTCAAAAATTAGGGTGCAACACCATCCTGTCGGGCAGAACCTGTGCCCATCCCGTCAGGGCAGAACCTCCTCCCGTCGGGCAGGTGCCTATCCCGTGGGCAGAACCTGTGCCCATCCCGCCGGGCAGCACAACGTGCCTTCCACACGTTCTCCGCGTGCTCCCCTCCGCGGGGACACGTCATCAACCAACTGCCCACCTCCGAAAGAGCAGGTCAAACCCACTTTCCGGAGATCTAGGAGCAGTTGGACTAGGGCGAAGACCACGTCCTGGTCTTCACTACGCCACGTAAGCCCTAGCAGTCATTATGGTTGGGCCTGGTCATCCAACCCATCTCAAATGACCGTTGGCCCAGCGCTGGGGTCTCTCTATAAATACCCTCTTCCTCAAGAGGGTCAGGTAATTTTCAATTCTCTACCAACCTGTATTTGCTGTCACTCTGCCCATTTTCTCACTTTGGCATCGGAGTGCCTTGCAGGTACACCCCCTCCTCATCCTCCTCACCGGTGAACAGGAAGCAGCCTAACGGAGCGTGGCCATCCAGTGATCCCCTTCTGATCACGTCAGATCAAATAATAATAATAATAATAATAATAATAATAATAATAATAATAATAATAATAATAATAATAATAATAGATTCAATAATGTTTAAGTAATTTTGATAATTAAAAGTGGATACAGATATCCACAAATACATGTATCATCAAATTTGTATATGTACTCTGAACTAACTAAGAATTAGATGCCCGTTATTTTTATCCGTGGATATTCAATTAGCCATCAAATTTGTACACGTGACAAATTCTACCAGTGGATATCTACGGATACGGATTTTTTTATCACCTCTAATTATAATAAATTTCTATTAATATATAAGATAAATTTATATTTTTAAAATTTTTTCTTAAATATAAATTAAACAATACTAAATAAAATGAAGAATAACCAACTCACATTATTAGAATAAAATGTGATTTAGTTTTTTTTTTTAATTTATTAAAATTTATAGTACTCAATAAAATAATATTTAGTTATTCTAAAAATATTTATTCAAATTTAAAATTCAAATCTATATAAATTCTCACACTTCTAAATAAGAAAATTATTTTAAAAACAAATTAACATAATTAAATTTTAAAACATGATTAATTACTAAATTAATTTTTCTTGTAAGATAATTAAAATGTGTATATTAATTAAATCTGTGCAACATATGATTAATTTACCTATAATATATAATATTAAAACCAAATAATTTTTTTAAGTAGGATCCTTATAACAACATATAGACTTTTGGATTTATTTCAAAAATGAGCGTTTGTTTATGATGTTGCTATTTTCTAACTTAGATAATGTTATCTTTTTATCTTTTTGAAATGTTGGTTTTAAGATATCCTCTGCCTAATCAATTAAGTATGTATTATGAATAAAAGATAGTGGATTTTACTTAAGATTATTAGCGTTTTTATTAGAGAAATTTTAAATAAGATTTTAGATTTGACTTCAGATTATTAGCATTTTTATCGGAGAAGTTTGAAATAAGATTTGATTATAAATAAGATCTTATCATTACCTTCATCCTCTCACTCACTCCTTCACTCTCCAACTGACTCTTTGTTGTTTCTTTCAAGCGCTCATCTTCTACTCCATCATCATCATCATCAACAACAATAACAAGAATCATCATCATAATCCAAAAAACAATAATCATCATCATGATCAATGCCAGAAACACAACGTTTTCAAGTGTCAGTTTTGTGACCAACATTTCACCTTAGGGATATCTCTTGGTGGCCACAAAACTTGTCATCGCTCCAATAAGGAGATACATGATGATTATCAACACCACAAAACAGTCAATATTACTTTCTTTTCATCTGATAGCACCAAACAGAAAAGGCATTCATGGACTAGGGTTTTGAAGCATATCGTTCATCATCCACCTATTCCATTGGAACCTTGTCAACAAGAAGAGTTACCAGCTGTTGACTTGTCGAGTTTTCTGCCACCAAGATCATATAATACCAAGAAAATGAGCCGAAGATATCTTATTCATGACGAAGTTTCTAATAATACTGCTCCAATATCCTTGTTGGATATGTCCAACGAATCAATTGTGAATCTTGATTTGAATCATCAAGGAGGTGAAACAGATATAGGATCAAATTGTCAAATGGGGCAAAGATTTGTTCGCGGCTTTGATTTGAATGAGCTCCCAACTAATTATGTTTCTAATGAATGATATACTGGTTGTTATTTTTTTGATATTTATGTTGAAACAAAAACATGTTAGTTGCACAAAACTAGTATGAAAGATATGAATTGGTGGAAGAATGTCTAGTGGTGAGTTTCCAGCCAAAGATTTTCTTTTCTTATATCTTATTTAGTTAATATGTAATTGAATTGAATGAATGTATATGATTTGATCTAATAATAACTATTTTGTTTCAAACTTTCAATGCCGAAGTTTAATATTTGCTCTTACTAGTTTATTGTTCTCAATTCAATAGCCATAACTGTTGGTGCAAGGTGAATAAATGATGATGAAAGGAAATATTCTATTAAGAATGACGGCTACAAAAAACATGATAAAAGTTACAATGATTGTCACCCTATTTATAAGTTAAAACTAGGGTTACTAGAATAAGATAAAATACTAAAATATCCTCTAACAAACTTAGGGGCTAAGAAAATAGTACAACTAAATAAATATGAATTACTATTAATATTCTAATACCATCCCTTAATTCATATTCCATCAAAACTTGTAACACCAATTCCATCCCTTAGTCTAAGAAATTGATCAGTCTTGATAGCTTTCGTCAGAACATCTGCCAACTGCTTCTGAGTGCTGTAGTGTACAACTTCTAACACTCCACTCTGAACTTGGTGTCTCAGAAAATGATACTTAGTCTCAATATGCTTGCTTCTCCCATGAAACACTGGGTTTCTGGCAAGATTGATTGCAGACTTATTGTCAATCATCAACTTCAGAGGTTTGTCTACTTTAATCTTCAGATCCTGCAACAGATTCAGAATCCACGCAGCTTGGCATGCAGTAACAGCACCTGCAATGTATTCAGCTTCACAGGTTGATAACGCCACAACAGGTTGCTTCTTGGAACACCAAGAAATGGAACCTCCCAGAAATTTGAACAAGTATCCAGATGTACTTCTTCTGTCAACTCTATCTCCACACCAATCAGAGTCTGAATAACTCAGAAGTTCTGACTCATTATTTCCTCCAGAGGGAAATAACACTCAATACTTCAGAGTTCCTTTGATATACCTCAGAATCCTGACAGCAGCTTGGTAATGGGACCACTTAGGTTTACTCATGAACCTACTAACCATCCCAACTGAGTAGCAAATATCAGGTCTGGTATTGCACAGATACCTCAGAGAACCAACCAACTTTTTGAAGGTTGTAGCGTCCACATCCTTTCCTTCAGAGTCTGAATCCAGTTTCTGATTTGTATCAGAAGGTGTGACAGCCATCTTACAATTCTTCAGATCAAATCTCTTCAGAAGTTCTAATTCATACTTGAGTTGATGCAAAATGATACCTTTCTCAGAATATCTGAACTCCATCCCTAGAAAGTATGTCATTTTGCCTAGATCAGTCATTTCAAATTCATTCATTAGAACCTTCTTGAACTTAGTTATCTCCTGTTCAGAACTTCCAGTCAGCAGTATATCATCAACATATAAACATACCAGAGTCATATTGCCTTCAGAAGTATGCTGAACATAGACACCGTACTCCATCTCACATTTCTGAAAGCCTTGCTTCTTGAAAAATGAATCAATCTTCTGATTCCAAGCTCTGGGCGCTTGTTTCAATCCATATAGAGCTTTGTATAATCTGTACACCATCCCTTCCTGATTCTTTTTCACAAATCCAGGAGGTTGTGACACGTAAACTTCTTCTAATGGACCGTTCAGAAATGCAGATTTTACATCTAAATGCATCAGAGGCCAATTCCTGTTAGCAGCTATTGCAATCACCATTCTGATTGTTTCATGTCTTGCTACAGGTGCAAACACTTCAGAGTAATCCAGCCCAGGTTTTTGTAGAAATCCTCTGGCTACCAACCTTGCTTTATGTTTGCCAATTGAGCCATCTGGCTTTAACTTCTACTTGAAAACCCATCTGACGCTGATGGCTTTCTTGTCTTTTGGAAGTTCTGTCAGCTTCCAAGTCTTGTTTCTCTCTATAGCATCAAGTTCTTCTTTCATGGCCTTCAGCCAGAGCTTCTGCTTAAGAGCCTCCTCTGTACTTATAGGTTCAGAGTCTACTAACATGGCACACTGAATAACTTCTCCTTCAGAGTCTACTTCAGTGTCTTGCAGCATGTCAAATTCTGCAAATCTTCTGGGAACGCTTCTGATTCTTTGTGGTCTCTGAACTTGTTCAGAGTCTTGAGCTTCAGAGTTTCTAGCTTCAGATGATTGACTTCTTCCAGAGCTTTGACCATTTTCAAGATCTGGCATATTTTCAGAGTCTTGGCCATCTTCAGAGTCTGAATTTCCACCAGAATCTGGATTACCATCAGAGTCTGGATCATCAGAGTCACCTTCATCTTCTGAGTCTTCTCCAGAGTCAGAATCACTATCAGAGTTTACTTCAACTTCAGAAATTCTTAACTCTGACCTTTCTTCAGAAGTTCTAACATCAGAATCAGATTGAGACTTATCCCAATTCCAAACTTCTGATTCCTTCACAATCACATCTCTGCTGAATTCAATTTTATTGGTTTCTGGACAATAGAGCTTGTATGCACCTGTACTGTGGTACCCTATCATAATCATCACTTTGCTTCTATCATCCAGCTTCTGTCTTCTGGCTTCTAGAACATGTTTATAGCAAACAGAACCAAATACCTTCAGATGACTAACACTTTGCTTATCTCCAGTCCACTTCTGTATTGGAACTATTTCCTTCAACTTCTTCGTAGGACATCTGTTGAGTACATACGTTGCAGTGGCAACAGCTTCTCCCCAGAGCTTCTGAGGAAACTTCTTCTCCTTTAGCATGCTTCTCACCATATCAAGCAAAGTACGGTTTCTTCTTTCAGCAAGACCATTGTGTTGAGGGGTATAAGGAGCAGTAACCTCATGCTCAATTCCATTCTCCTCACAGAACTTCTGGAACTCTTTGGAGTTATACTCACCTCCACCATCAGTTCTAAGAATCTTCAACTTCTGACCACTCTGATTCTCAGCCTTCATTCTGAACTTCTTGAATTCATCAAACACCTCATGTTTAAATTTAATAAGGGATACCCATGTCATTCTTGTGAATTCATCAACAAACAACACAAAGTACTTATTCCCTCCAATTGATGCTACTGGAAATGGACCACACACATCAGAATGTACAACTCCCAAGGCATGTTTTGCTCTTGGAGCAGCTTCTGACGCAAATGGCAATCTTGGTTGTTTTCCTTCCATGCAAACTTTGCATGACTTTTCAGGCTTCTTAATTGCAGGAATTCCATGTACCAACTTCTTTGAGTTCAGATGTTTTAAGCTTCTGAAATTCAAATGACCAAATCTTCTGTGCCACAGCTCACTCTCCTTCTCAGCACATGTTGCACTAAGGCATTCTGAGTCTGCAGTTCTGACATTCACCTTGAATGTTCTATTCCTTCCTTGTTCTGATTCCATAATCAACTTCTGATTGCAGTCATATAGATTCAGAAGATTGTCCTTCATGGTAACTGAAAAACCTTTCTCAATTAATTGTCCCACACTCATCAGATTGCTTCTGATGCCAGGTACATACCACACGTTCTGAATCAATGATGTTTTCCCATTGTTCAGAGTCACTCTGACATTTCCCATACCTTCTGCATTAAGATATTTGTCATCAGCACATCTGATCTTTGTCCTTTTTTCAGAGTCAAAGTCAACCAGCCATTTCTTGTTTCCAGTAAGATGATTTGAACAGCCAGTGTCCATATACCACCAGTCTGTCAGATCCATATTATCAGATTCAGAGGCCATCAATAGCACAGATTCGTCATCAGAACTTCTGGCTATATTTGCTTCTTCTGATTTTCTCTCCTTGTTTGACCAACAATCTCTAGCAAAGTGACCAAACTTCTTACAACAGTAACATTGGATCTTCTTCTTGTCATACTTCTCTTTTCCCTTCTGAGCATTCTTTTGTCTATCAGAGGTTGAGCTTTCTGACTTCTGACCACCATCAGATCTTCTCCTGCCTTCTGACTGCTTCTGATACCTCCTATCAGAAGTTGCTTTCAGAGCCTGCTGCTCTACTTCTCTTTCAGAAGTTCTTTCAGTCAAACGCAACTCTTGCGCTTTTAAACTGCTCTGCAGCTCTTCAATTCTCATGGTACTCAGATCTTTGGAATGTTCTATTGCTACCACAATGTAATCAAATTGAGAGGTAAGGGATCTCAATACCTTCTCCATGATTGTTTCTTCAGAAAGAGTTTCTCCACACGCCTTCATCTCATTAGTGATCAGAATCACTCTGGAGATGTATTCAGAAACTTTCTCATTATTCTTCATGTTGAGATTCTCATATTGCTTTCTCAAGGACTGAAGCTTCACCTTCTTCACTGATGCGTCACCATCATAACATCTAACCAGTGTGTCCCACGCAGCCTTTGCTGTCGTTGAATCTGCAATCTTCTCAAACACATTTACATCAACACATTGATGAATAAAGAATAATGCTTTCTGATCCTTCTTCCTTACTTCCTTCTGCGCGTTTTTCTGTTCATCTGTTGCATCTGCTGCTACCGGAACATAACCATCAGTGACAAGATCTAAAACATCTTGAGCACCAAACAGTACAAGCATTTGGATCATCCAACGATTCCAGTTTTTACCGTCAAATACTGGAAGCTTGGTGTTCATGTTGCCGTTTCCGTTCATCTTCACCTTGCACAATACACTCAATGTTTCTCACACAGTATTTCCCAACCCACAGAATAAAATTCTGATCAGATTTTGTTCAAGATTCAACACGAATCTAAGAATCAAAATCAAACACACAAGACCTCACGTTCACTCGTGTTTCCCGTGTTTCCCAATGAATCTGAACTGGAGCTCTAGATACCAATTGTTGGTGCAAGGTGAATAAATGATGATGAAAGGAAATATTCTATTAAGAACGACGGCTACAAAAAACATGATAAAAGTTACAATGATTGTCACCCTATTTATAAGCTAAAACTAGGGTTACTAGAATAAGATAAAATACTAAAATACCCTCTAACAAACTTAGGGGTTAAGAAAATAGTACAACTAAATAAATATGAATTACTATTAATATTCTAATAATAACTAGGGGTGTAATCGGCTCGGTTTGTACTAGTTTTTCAGTAAAAAAATTGTTCGAACCGTGATATCTCCATCGGTTTGGTTTAATTTGGTTTTTAGTGCTTTTTAAAAATGGAACCAAACCAAACTAACTGGTTTTACTCGGTTTGGTTCGGTTTAGTTAATTGGTTTACAATACTTTTTTTCTAAACATTATATTCATCTTTGTATTATTTGCTATCATATTTTTCGGTGTATTTCATGCTATTATTTTATCAAATAATAAAATTCGTATAATATATTTCATGCTCTACTTTTCAAACAACTTACAAGTTGTTCTTAATCCATACGAAGCATTGACATAATTTTCATAACATCATGAAATAAGTTCACTATTGTATACAAAAGTTGACAATTGGCATGAGAAGGTTGAAAAGAAATTTGAAAGCTTAACAAATAAAACACAACAATAAATATAAAAAGTTCAATACACATGAATTAATATGTTTCACGTCTCAAACACACATCAAAATTATTTTATAACAAGACTAGAAGTAAATTGTTGAAGAAAAAACATAAAAGGTAAATAAAAAAAAGATGAAAACTAACGAAGAGAACTTGAACATGAATAAGAAAATCATACCTATAAGAATGACGGTGGAGAGAAAAACGATGGTGGGGCAACCAAAGCAGCAGTTTGGTGAGAGCGAGTTTTTATGGCTTATGATTTTTATTTTTTATGTTTGGAGTTTGGTTTTAGCTACATATTTTGTTCAAAGAAAGAAAGTGTAAAAAAATGGAGAAATGTTGGACCAATACAAAATTTGGGCTTAATAATGGACTAAATAAAAAATTAAGTATATTTAAAGTCATCGGTTTGGTTTATCGGTTTTGCAGTTCCTAAAAACTAAAATCGAGAACCAAACCAAACCACCTCGATTTTTATTGGTTTTGTTCGATTTTTGAACCAAATAAAAAATAATTGTTTTTTTTTTTCAGTTTGATTTGGTTTGGATTATCAATTTAATTTTTTTTTTCTGATGCACTTGCACCCCTAGTCATAACTAGTGCTTAAGTTTTGACAAATTTTGCTACGCTACATTGTACTCATCATATCATATAGCCAAAGAAACCACCATCTTTTTACTTCAATTCCGTCATTAGTTATTAAATATAGCACTCAACTACTTCGTAACCTTTCGCTATCTCAATTTAATAATATATTTTTAATTCATTTTAATAAATATATCAATATAATATTTCAAAAAAACACTGAAAAGATTTGGTTTAATAATATCCGGTAAACAATTATGCAATATGAATAACTTAGATTATTATAACTCCCTTTCACTCTAAATTCATTTCATAAATATTTTTTTTATATCTTATTTAGTTAATATGTAATTCAATTGAATGAATGTATATGATTTGGTCTTAAAATAACTATTTTGTTTCGAGCTTTCGGTGCTAAGTTTAATATATGCTCTTGCTAGTTTATTGTTCTCAATTGAATAGCCATAACTAAGTGATGAAGTTTTGTCAAATTTTGTCATGCTACATTGTACTCATCATATCATATAACCAAAGGAACCACCCTCTTATTACTTCAATTCTGTCATCAGTTATTAAATATAACACTTAATTGTTTCCGGACCTTTTGCTATGTTAATCTAATAATATATTTTTAATTCACTATAATAAATATATTAATATAATATTTCAAAAAAATATTAAAAAGATTTGATTTAATATCATCCGGTAAACAATTATGCAATATAAATAACTTAGATTATTTTAAATCTCTTTCTGCTCTACATTCATTTCATAAGATCAAATTATATACATTCATTCAATTCAATTACATAATAACTAAATAAGATATAAAAAAAAGACACTATTTGGTAGTAAACTCACCACTAGACATTCTTCCACAAATTCATATTTTCATACTAGTTTTGTGCAACTAACTTGTTTCAGTTTCAACATAAACATCAAAAAAATAACAATCAGTATATCATTCATCGGAAACATCATTTGCTAAGAGCTCATTCAAGTCAAAATCGCGAATAAATCTTTGTCCCATTTGACAATTTGTCCTATATCTGTTTCACCTCATTGATGATTCAAATCAAGATTCACAACTGATTCGCATGACATATCCAACAAGGGTATTGGAGCAATGTTATTAGAAACTCCATCATGAATAAGATATCTTCAACTCATTTTCTTAGTATTATACGATCTTGGTGGCAGAAAACTAAACAAGTCAACAACTGGTAACTCTTCTTGTTGACAAAGTTCTAATGCAGTAGGTGGATGATGAACGGTTCGCTTCCAAACCCTAGTCCATGATGTATTTTCAGTTTGGTGTTATCAGATAAAAAAAAAAGTGACCTTGATTATTTTGTGGCGTTGATGATCATCATGTATCTACTTGTTGAAGCAATGGAAAGTTTTGTGGCTGTCAAGAGATAAGTCTGAGGTGAAATGTTGGTCACAAAACTTACACTTGAAAACTTTGTGTTTTTGGCATTGATCATGGTGATGATTGTTATTTTTGAGATTATGATGATGATTCTTGTTATTCTTCATGATGATGATGATGATAATTGAGCAGAGGTCTAAAGGATGAGGGTTTGAAAGAAACAAGAAAGAGTTGGTTGGAGAGTGAAAGAGTGAGTAAAAAGCGTGGTGGACCCATAACCCACATGTGTCTGGATTGGAACAGACTCTGATACCATATTAGAGATAAACTATAGTGTTCATTCTTCTATTGTGAAAACAAGCATAAATCAGAGAATGTGGAGTGGAGAAGATGAAGTAGGTTATGCAGAAAATAATAGCATATTAATTACAATATTCTTGAAGTTAGCATGAATACATTTGAGTTAACCTAATCTGTTAAAATTAACTCCTAACTATAATCACTAACATAATAATAATAATAATAGTTAATCATCTAATTCTATATTCTATCGGATTAGGAGGGTTATGATGCGATCTTATTTATAATCAAATCTTATTTCAAATTTCTCTAATAAAAATGTTAATAATCTGAAGTCAAATCTAAAATTTAATTTAAAATTTCTCTAATAAAAACGCTAATAATCTTAAGTAAAATCTACGATCTTTTAATCACAATACATGCCTAATTAATCATGTAGACATCTTAAAACCAACATTTCAAGAAAATAGAAAGATAAAATTATCTAAGTTAGAAAATAGTAACATCATAAACAAACACTCACTTTCAAAATAAATCCAAGATTTTATGTGATTGTAAGGATCCTATTTTAAAAAAAATCATATGGTCTTAACAAAATAGAAAAAGAATAGCATGCTTAACTTCAAATAAGATTTTAGAATATATATATATATATATATATATATATATATGTATATATATATATATATATATATATATATATATATATATATATATATATATATATATATATATATATATATATATATATATATATATATATATATATATATATATATATATATTATGTGTGACAGACCTATTATAAACCACATTTTTATATCTATCAGCATTCAAAAGTACGACCCTTACTATTTACTAAACTAACCGTCATTATTTTTTTCCATAGTAACTAATGAAAAAGTCACCTCATAAAAAATTGGTTTTAAAAATCTAGAACTAAAACTCCATTTTAATAAAATTAAGTCAATTATTTTTTAAAATGAACACGTTCAAACCGTTACAATTTCCAATAATATTAATCTTGTAAATAAAAATAGAAAAACAGGATTAAACACTGTACCAAAATCAACTTCAGGTGTCCACATTTGAATATATTTTTCCAAAAGGTTGATATTATCAGCACCTCATTTTGTATACAAGTCAACATTTCCAATAGTCTCTTTTTACTAGCCGACTTTATTAGTCTTATTAACCAAAAAATTAGTTTATATTTATTAATGACAATAAAATAAAAATTATATAAGGGTCAGCAGAAGGGTACATACAAACAAATATTAATTAATTGCTGGTCCTCAACACGACCCTTTGAAATCCAGAACCATATACAGTTGGACCTAACAAACCCAAGTTGCATGCATCAGGTCAGTGATGAATGTCCAACTCATATGTGGTGAGAATCAGAAAGTTCTATCCTCTTAATTTGGTCAGAAAATTATATTCAAATAATGATATTTTTCATGTCCACAGAAACTATATTTTGACCTTCAAAGAATATAGCTATAGCTGACAAAAAATAGGATTATTTAATATTGCTACTCATGAACCACACGTTTTATAGGTTAAAGCGAACTACCAGCACGCACAATAGTTATTTTATCTTTGGTGGGGGCGTAGGGTTTATTCAAAGTTTCAAAGTATTTGAAATGAGAACAATTACCGACAAAAATATTTGTGTAACACATGCTCTTTTATTAACGTGTAATTTAATGTAACAATACAAAAGTTGATCAAAGTAATACCATCTTACATGGAAACCATGCTAAGATAACTCATCTCATTATCACTTTTCTATAATTAGCATCTTTTAGAGGACAACGTTACGTTCACATAAATTTTACGGTGTTTCTGTTTTGGCAATTTTTTTATACTGTTTTTGAGTTACTATGAATGATTTTTTTAACCACAATAAATATATATATATATATATATATATATATATATATATATATATATATATATATATATATATATATATATATATATATATATATATATATATATTAAAGATTGCACAAATAGAAAAGAAAAATTGAGATAGATACATCAAGTATTTGAACACAAAAAAACACAAAAGATACTATTGAACCTCAAACAAAAAAATTACCACCTAAATTAAAAAACAAAATGGCAAATATAAAAACAAACACTTAAATAATAAAAAATTAGATCTCAACCGAAAGAAACCATGTCAACAAAGAAATCATTAAGAACACTCATAAATAAGGTGAAAGACACTCGGTTTGATATTAATTCAACACAAAATATAATTTTCATGAAGTTTCTTAACTAAAAGGGTGAGTCCATCTAAAGAATGAGGGCAATCAAGGGTAGTTTTAAGGCCCGGCCATATTGGGTATATGTCAATCCAATTTTTTTTTTGATCTAAAATTATATATAAAAAAAGGGCAAATAATACGTAAAAAAAAAAAGGCAACAAAAAAAATTAAAAATGTCAAAAAAGAAAGAGGAAGAACGAAGAAAAAAAACACAACGGCCACTACAACGAAGCAAGACCGCGACTTCAGAACTTGAATTTACGATATATTTCTTTGATGCTTTGGAGTTTTGCCTTATTTTTTACACTAAGCTACTTTTTTACGGTTCAGTTTTCACAGTTTTGAGTTTATTTTTCGACATAATTTGAGTCAGTTTTGGTTTTGCGGTTTCGATATTGATTCTAAATACTAGCATGCACTATGTCAGAATTGACTTTTACCAGCGCATACAAAGACAACGCTTTTAGAAAAAGCGCTGCTAAAGAGTAATTAAAAAAAAAGAAAAAAAAACAGCATACCTAAGACAACGCTTTTTTAAAAGCACTGCTAAAAGGGGACCCTAAGAAAGCGCTGCTAAATGTATGGCCTAAGACAACGCTTTTGTAAAGCACTGCTATAGGGGGGCCCTAAGAAAGCACTTTTGTAAAGCGTTGTTGTAGGTGTAGCCTACGAGAGCGCTTTCTTTATAAGCGCTGCTATATGTTGTAGGAAAGAAAACACTTTTGCAAATCGCTGCTGTAGGTCATTAAAAAGCGTTGTCATAGGTGTTATTAAAATTAATTTAAAATACCCACCAGAATTTTGTAAAACAAACAGAACAGTCTCGTCTTTCCTTCTTTCTCCTCTGGCGAACGCGAACGTGCCCTATTCACCACGACCGTCGCCCTCCTCCGTCCGACAGTCGCCGATCGTCGCCCTCCTCCGTTCATTCAGTCTGTATTACATTTCTCCGCCATTTGTCCGTCCGTTTTCGACAGCATCCTCTGTAGCACATTTCCGCCATTGTTACGGTATTTGAAGTTTTTCATTTTGCATCTTTCTGGATTATTGTCTTAGTATTTCATTTTTCTGGATTATATGATGTTAGTGTTACTTCTTTTCTGAGTTATTGGCTTGTTTCTGTTGATACCGTTGATGAGAATTACTCTTTTGATATTGGCTTGAGTTTTGTAAACAAGGTGTTTGTTGAAATGTCACAATGAGTTTACTTATGTTAACTTTGAGTATATCTCAGTTTATAATGATCGTAACACGTTTGCAAAAGATATTGTTTGTTGCGAGAAATGTTTATATTTTCAAATCACAATATATATTTGGAGAAATGTTTGTATTTTCAAATCACAATATATATTTGGACGAATTATATTTCATTGTTTATATAATCTCTATGCTTAATATTTTTTTATCATTTCAATATCTTTTAATTGATTTACGGTTTACAATTGTAAATGAGGGTGAAATTTGTAAATGTTTGAGGTTATTAGATATTATTGTCATTTGTAACCTTGAAATCTATAAAATTTTAGATAAATATAAACTCAACCATAATTTTAAATTTACTAAAATATTTGGGGTTATCATAATTTTAAATTTAATAATGAAAAGTTAGTATCCAAGTAATATTCATTCATGACCTCTTTAGCCATATAAATTGCAAATTAATTAATTTTATTGCATGTTTTATCAACAATTGATGTTCCAAGAATTATTTAATGTTGATGATGTTATTAATTTTGTCTGTTATATGGGTTACCTGTGAAGAGCAAGGTTGTGATCGTTTTCAAGCATCCTACTGTAGCTTTCTTAAAAGTTATTGATTTCTTTACAGGTATTCTCTGTTTTTGTTTAACTTTCTTAGTTTAGTTTAGACTACTCAATTAGTATGGATAAAAAATGGATGTCTTCCAATCGATTGTCTAAAGAGTACGAGAATGGGGTATCGAAATTCGTTAAGTTTGCTGTTGAACACACCAAAGACCCCAGTAGGATCACATGTCCTTGCTTAGGTTGTTGTTATGGGCGTCGAATTGACGCCGTTCAGTTGGAATCTCATTTAATGAGACATGGAATTGATCGAAGTTATACATGTTGGACATTACATGGTGAGATAAGTAACGAGAATGTCGAACCTGGGGATAATATGACCTATGCTTCAAAGGACAATGGCAGAGATACATATGATTGTGATCGAGTAGAAGAGATTGCAGAAGCACTTGAATAAGATCTTCAAGATTGTCCCAAGATGTTTGAGAGGTTGGTAAGCGATGCAGAGAAACCGTTGTATAAAGGTTGCACTACTTTCACAAGATTGTCTGCGGTATTAAAGTTGTACAACTTAAAGGCGGGTAATGAATGGTCGGATAAAAGTTTCACAGAGTTGTTAGCCCTACTTTAAGAGATGCTTCCGGAGGATAATGTTCTTCCCAATCGAACCTATGAAGCTAAAAAAATGTTATGCTCTATTGGCATGAGCTATGATAAGATACATGCTTGTCCAAATGATTGCATTTTGTTTCGAAATGAATATGCATCATTAAACGAGTGTCCTAAATGCGGTGTATCTCAGTATAAGAAAAAGTTGTCACCAGCAAAAGTTTTATGGTATTTTCCTATAATTCGGCGATTTAGACGCATGTTTCGTAGTGAAACAGATGCAAAACACCTGACTTGGCATTCAGATGATAAATTATAGATGGGAAGTATCGACATCCGGCAGATTCACCATAGTGGATGAAAATTGATAATGAGTATCCTGATTTTGGAGAAGAAGCTAGAAACCTTCACTTGGCATTATCGACTGATGGAATGAATCCACATGGTCTGCAAAGTATCTCACATTCCACCTAGCCTGTAATTATTATGATTTATAACCTACCTCCATGGCTATGTATGAAGCGTAAGTACATGATGTTATCTATGTTAATTTCTGGCCCTAAACAACCAGGGAATGACATAGACGTATACTTGACACCTTTAATCGAAGACTTAAAGAGTTTGTGGGAGAACGGTGTGGAGGTTTATGATGGATATAGGAAAGAAAGTTTCAATTTAAGGGCGATGTTGTTTGGCACAATTAATGATTTTCCAGCATACGGAAATCTATCGGGGTATAGCATTAAAGGTCAATGTGTGTATCCTATTTGTGAAGAAAACACAGATTGGATGCAGTTAGAATTTGGTTAGAAGAATATCTTTCTTGGTCATCATAGATTCTTAAATTCTAATCATCACTACCGTGGATGGAGAAAAGCATTTAATGGAAATTCAGAACAACGTAGAGTTCCACCTACATTGACCGGCGAACAAATTTTTGAAAAGGTGAAAGATGTGAGTACTCAGTTTGGCAAGCCTTTTGCTCATACGCTTGTCACGCGTGGGTGGAAGAAGAGGTCAATTTTGTGTGAGTGCCGTAAATCGGCAACGGGCATCAAAATCCGCGTATCCATACCAAAAAGGGTGTTTGGGATATGCACGCTTAGAACAAAAAATAGTAAGTATATATAAATGCTTTAATATGGTATAGTTACCAAAAATAGTAAGTATATATAATAGGATATGAATGCTTTATTATCCGTCTTAATGCGTAGTTAGAAGAGGAGAAAAGTGATGCGACATCTCTTCCGAACCATGTTGTGTGGAAGGCTGCCCGTGTGGGAAGAGACGGAGTCGTTCAGGAAGAAGTTCAACAAGTATTTGAACAATGTGTAAGTACAACATTAGTTTTGTTAGTAACTGATCAAAAGTGTATAATATATTTATATATGCTTTTATCTATATATCAGGAGACTCTATCCCAGAGTATAACTCCAGCTGAGGACGATGATTGCAAGAGCATACTGAGTCGGGTGTTAAATATCCTTGAGTATTCTGGGCGTGTGAGGGGTAAGGGATTTGAAGTTACTCCATCGCAACTATATAAGCAGCCAAAGAAAAAAAATCCTAGCAATAAAGAAGTGATGGATACGTTGGAGGAATTGAAAGCTCAGATTCGGGAATTACAGTAGGACAAAGAAAGATACATGTCGGAAAGGTGCGGTCCAGAGGGTAAAGATACTAGTGACAAAGATAGTATCAATTGTCCGCAGAAGCTTCCCGAGGTAATTGTATATATTACATTGAAATTAATTTAGCATAATTTTCTTAATTAACACATTAATCGACATCATTATTTGTTTAGGGCATTTCACCTTGTCGGCTATATTTATCGTCACCGAATTATCACCTGGTTGGCAAGGGAAAGGTGCATAACACTGTGGGAGACTTACTTCACCATAAACCGCTCCCTGCTGGATTTTTGAAAGTATCAATTGATATTGCGTTAGAGGGGGTGCGTTGTTTCCTATACCAGATGTTGTTTCAGACGCAATAGTGGTGGGAGACGCAATAAGAGCGTATGTTGCATGGCCGACAAATCTCATTTTCATAGATGATGAGGTATGTTGAACACCATTATGAACCTTGTAATATTCAAATGTTTTATGACCCATAGATGAAAGTTATTCTTACACTTACATTTTTTTTATTTACATGATGATCTTAGACTCCTACAAAATCCAAATCAAAAGATAAGGGAATCATTGTGCGGGAAACCGATTCAGCTGCATCAAAGAAACAGGTACTACTACAGTTACATGATTATCTTATTATACATTAATTACTGAACTTATATGACTTTTAGGTTCATGATCAACAGTTGCAACAAGTCAGCAAGGGTAAGATGCCTGAATCTTCCAAGGTGCCCAACAAAAAAAGGTCGCGCCAAAAAAAGCATTTGTTCCTCGATTTAGGTTGTGCCTTGAAACATATGTGGGAACAACAGATGTGACTGAGGGTAGCATCCGTTAAATACCTATGGAGGAAAGTATTTTCGGTTTTGAATATACCAAAATAATTGCTAAGGAGGATTTGGACCAGGTTTTCCAACATTCTGAATTGGGCGTCGGTCTTATGCATTCCTACATCAGGTACTCCGATCCATTTTAATTAAATAATTGAACATTTTAAAATTTGCTCATTTAACTGAATATTCTAATGTTGATTATGTTTTTCTTTTAGGCTCTTGTATGACAAGTTGTTGGTCCCACATGATTTGACTTCCATATTCACATTCTTATCTGCTAGCTTTATCAACTCACAGGCAACATATCACACACCAAATGTAGTCAAAGATTACATAGTCCGAAGATTTATGGCCGCGACTACAAAGAAGTTGTTCTTGTTGCCATATAATACTGGTCATGGGTATGACTTCATTCTAAATTCATTTATTATAATTATTCGATTTTTGCCATTCTATATAACATTTCCGTCTAAACTGTTGTCTTATTTTATAGTGGACACTGGTTGTTAGTCGCGATTAATCCGATGAAAGAAATAGTGTATTATCTGGATTCATTGGATGACGATCAAACAAAATATCCTGATATGAAAAATATGATTGATACGTAAGTGATGAGATATATTGTTCTGAATAATTATATATCTTTATTTATTATGTGACATTGTTCTAAATATGCGTTTATATTATGTTAGAGCTATACAAATATTCAGAGCACAAAGACAAGCAACAGTGCCAAAAAGTAAGACTAACAACATTAGCTGGATCAGAGTGCATGTATATTTTCCCATTTTTTACTGTTATAGTGGTTCTACTTGATAAAACTATGTAAACTATATATCCTAATAAATGTTCGTTTTTTTTTCCATTTACAGTGTCCTCGTCAGCTCAATGGGATTGATTGCGGATATTTTGTATTGCGCTTTATGGAGGAAATTATTCATTCTGGTCAAATAGAGATTCCAATCATGGTATGGATCAATTCATAAACTATATGATTCATTTTGATAATTAACCGATGTTTCATCTGAGTAATTAGTTTTAAAACTAAATTGTGCATGTTCTGTTATATTATGTAGTACTTTGATGAATTCAAGTGCGTTACTTACTCGAAAGCAGGATTGGAAGAAATAAAGGAGGAATGGTGTCAATTTATTCTTGAGTTGAGAATTGTATAAGGTATATGTATCATCCAATATTGATGCGGGATAATAATATTTCTGGAAGTCGTATCTATTTGTAAAGTTAACAGATTTGTAATTATATGTAAATTGACTGTATTTGTGATGTTGTAATTTTGAGGATCGGATTGTGTTGTAATATATTTAAGCAGGTTTATGTGTATTAAAATGATTATGGGCAAAGTGATGAATTACAATGTATACTTAAAGGCCAAAGTGTTGAATTGTATATATAAGGCCAAAGTGTTGAAATAAAGGCCTGAATTATAAGCAGGGAATGTAATATAAGCAGGTTTGTCGAAAAATATATAAAAAAGTGTGATTATTTTAAAAAAAAAAATTAAAATCGTGAAGATTAGACAACGCTTTTACAAAAAAAGCGCTGCTAAAGGGGACAAAGAGAGCGCTACAAAAGCGCTACTATAGGTGGGGAAAGGGGGGGGGGGGGGGGTCTAAGACATCACTTTATAAAAGCGCTGCTAAAATGGGGGATCTAAGAAAGCGCTTCAAAAAGCGCTGCTAAGGGGGGGGGGGGTCTAAGAAAGCGCTTTCTAAAAGCGCTGCTAAAGGGGGGATGGTAGGGGGAATAGGCAGCGCTTTTATAAGCGCTGCTAAATGTGCTGCTGAAGGGAGCCTTTAGCAGCGCTTTTTCCATAAAAAAAGCGCTGCCTTTATCTTTAGCAGCGCCACTTTTGGCAGCGCTTTTAAGCGCTGCTAAAGGCAAAAAAAAAACGATGCTAAAGGTCTTTTTTGGCATAGTGATGCAACATTATGAAGCTAATTGGATGAATGTTTTCTTGTTAAAATATAGAAAAGTACAACTTTTTCCTGCAAGGTATTCAATAAAATGCTTTAACCAATTTCTCGCCTCTTTTCGCTTCAATTCTTTCACTTCATGACGTTGAGTTATTGTTGTTGTTGCAAGTTATGGTTTATGAATCGGTATCGAATTGTTGTCGTTACCACCGTTTTGCAACTTGCACACTAAGTGTTCAGTAAATTGCCTCAATCAAGTTTCTTTTCCTTTTTCGCTTCTGTTTCTTACGAATTATGGTGCTGAATTGTTGTTATTGATTGTTTCACTTTATGTTACATGAGGTTCAATTTATGCTCTATACCAAAACAATGTTAACATGGGCAATTTTACACGAGGTTCAATTTATGTTCAATTTATGTTAATACAATGTTAAACTTGACTCATTAGTTTTGTGGTAACTGATATTGCTGTTTCATTTAATTTAAAAAATGAGGAGTTTTTTGTTCATATAGCAAGTATTGAGAATGTGAATGTTATGCAACCGGAAGCCAAATTAAAACCACTACCTAATGTAGTTAATGAGTTTAACTCAAATGAGATTGTGTATGATCCTGATCGTAGGAAACAAATTAATGAGTATGCTCCGGATATTCAAGACCAAGTGAGGAGGGCATATATATTAAAGGGTCCAATGCAACCATATTTTCCAAGCTTTTCTTGTTGGAAGTGTTAAAAGAGCATTTAATAAATCATGGTACAAGAACTATACATGGCTAGAATACTGTGAGATCAAGGATGCATCTTATTGTATTTATTGCTTTCTCTTTAAGCAACATGGGAGGGCCGAGCACTTTTTGAAGTCTTCACTAAAAGCTGATATTGAGATTGAAAACATGTATCTCAAGGCTTGAAAGATCACGTTGGTAGTCATAATTGTTTGCACAACTCATGTGTTAAGATCTACGATGATTATAATAATCAAATATAAAGTGTGGAAAGTAAGTTTGCTAAAGAAATCAAGGAATCAAAAGAATTATATAAGATTCGTTTCACTTGTCCTATAGATTGTTCAAGATATCTCATGGAACGAGGCATTACTTTCCGTGGCCATGATGAATCCCTTACTTCTCTAAATCAAGGCAATTTTATAGAGATGGTAGATTGGGTAAAATCTCATAATGAACAAGTGATGAATGATTTTGACTGTGGTGGTAAAAATTGCTTAATGACTTCCAGTGACATTCAAAAGGATGAAATTACCAAGGTGAATATGAAAGAGCTTAGTGATAGACAATTCTTCATGCTTATTGATGAGTCACATGATATATCCGTCAAAGAGAAAATGGCGGTGATGTTGAGGTTAGTAGTTGTATTTTCCAATTTTCAATTTTCATTACATATTGTTCTCTTTTCCGCTAAGTAAACTTGTTGATTTTGTTTTAGGTTTTTGAACGATAAAGGGAATGTTGTGGAACGATAGTATATCCGACTCATTAAAGGATGCTCTTTATGGTATTCTTGATAAGTACATGTTATCTATTTCAAGGATATGAGGGCAAGGATATGATGGAGCTTCAAATATGAGAGGTGAATTTAATGGCTTGCAAATAAAGATTCTATATGAAAACCCTTATGGTTTATATTTCCATTGTTATGCTCACTGTTTGCAATTGGTTGTTGTGCCTATTGCTAGTAGTTTCTCATCTATTCATGATTTCTTTTAGTACATCTCCTTGATCGTGACCACAACAAGTGCATCTTCTAAGAGGATAAATGCTTTGACGGAGGCATAACACTAATATATTTTAAATAAACTTGAGAATGATGAGATGTCAAGAGGAAAGGGCTTGAACCAATCATTTAGTCTCACTAGACCCGGGGGTACTAGATGGGGTTCACATCATACTACATTGTTTCATTTGGATCAAATGCAGTCATTCATGTTAATGTCATTTAGTATGGTTGATGAAGATGGATGTGGACCATCTCAAGAAGTTGGTTTAATAGAAAAAAGGAGAGCTTTAAATTTGCTTTCATTTTGAAGTTAATGTTAAAGTTGTTTGGCATCACAAATGAAATTTCAAATGTCTTGCAAAGAAAAGATGTTAATATTGTGATTGCCATGAAATTAGTTGGTGATGTCAAAGCTCGGTTGGCCATAATGAGAGAGAGTGGTTGGGATGATTTATTTGCTGATGTCCAAGAATTTTGTGTTGATAAAAGTATTTCGATGCCAAATATGGATGATGAAACACCAGTTCAGGGTTGTTCAATAGTATAAGGGAGGAATATCACTAATCTTAATCAATACCGTTCATATATTTTTTATGTTGCTATTGACAAAATATGTGTGGAGATGGATCATCGCTTTAGTGAAGGAAGTAACATTATCCTTGATTACTTCTCATGTCTTGACCCAAGAACTCTTTCTCCAAGTTTGATGTTGATAAGCTTGCTCGTCTTGCTGATATTTATCATGCAGACTTTTCTAATAATGATCATGGAATAATAAGGGATCAACTTGACACTTATGTTCTTAAAGTGAAAAGATATGCTTCCTTTTCCACTTGTGAAGATGTTCAAAGTTTGAATATGAAGAAGGTTCAAACTGAGAAACATTTGGTATTTCCATTGGTTTACAAATTTATTGAGTTAGCTTTGATATTGCAAGTGTCGATAACATCCGTTGAAATAGATTTTTCAAGAATGAGTATTATCAAGTCTAAATTGTGCAATAAGATCAACGATGTGTGGTTCAATGACTTGATGGTATGTTACACTGAGTGGGAGATATTCAAGTCACTTGATGATATTGATATTATTCGAACATTCACTACAAAGAATTCTTGGAAAGGACATTTGCCTCTTGATTTTATTTAACACACTATTGTAAGTGTGAGATATTGGATCAAAATGTAATGTCAAATTGGGCCTTATGTTATGGATCCAATTGTTTAGGTTAACTTGTTATTTAAGTTAACTTAGTAGCCTATAAATAGATTAGTTCTCTCAGTTTGTGGAGAGAGGCCGACTGTGTTATTCACTTATAATCATTTTTACCCTAATTGAGTAAGTGAATAGAAAACAGTTTGCCCAAAATCCCATTCTCCTTCTTTCTTCTTTATTCTTTCTTCTCCCTCTCTTTGTTCTAACCGTTTCATTGTTCACCCAAGAAACTCTGTTTCTCAATTAAGAATTTGTTAATTTGCATCATTTGTCACAACAAACAGGTGCGCGGGCATGGAGAATATGTCGTCAATAAAGTTTGAAATTGAGAAGTTCGTCAAAGTTAATGATTTTGGTTTATGACGCTTGAAGATGTGAGCTCTTCTTGTTCAACAGGGTTTGCTAGAAGTGTTAAAGGGAGAAGACACCATGATGCTGCATTCACGGAGAAGGATAAGACAATGATGATCGAGAAAGCCCACAATGCCATTGCTCTGAGTCTTGGTGATAAGGTTCTCAGGCAGGTTTCGAAGGAGACGACGACAACTGGTGTTTTGATGAAACTAGAAGGATTGTACATGAAAAATTCCTTGGTGAATCGTTTGTACCTGAAGCAAGATTTGTATTCATTTTGGATGAAGGAAGATAAAGCATTGCCAAAGCAACTAGATATGTTCAGCAAGTTGAATCTTGATCTTAAAAATATTAATGTTACTATCAATGACGAAGATCAAGCGTTGTTATTCATGTGTTCTTTACCTAAGTCGCATGCTCACTTTAAAGAAACCCTCTTGTATGAAAGAGAGTCCCTAACCTTTGAAGAAGTTCAAGCAACCTTGTTTTCTAAGGATTTGATCAAAAGAAAAGAGCATAAACCATCATCAGTTGGCGAAGGGTTATCCGTTAAAGGAAAACTCTGGAAAATGGATGGTAGGTTTGAGAAGAAGAAAGGTAAAACTCAGCAGAAATTTTATGGTGGTGATATTTCTGGTATTAGGTGTTATCATTGTAAGAAGGAGGGCCACACAAGAAAGATGTGTCTTGAGCGCCTGGATAATCATGGAGGTAAGAACAATGACAATGCACCTATTGTGCAAGATGATTATGAATCATCTGATGTCCTTATGGTGTCGAGCAGCAACTCTTGCAAAGACTGGATTATCAATTCAGGATGTACTTGGATATGATTCCAAACAAGAATGTGTTTGAAGAATTATGTGATCAAGATGATGGGTCAGTGTTGTTGGGAAACAATAAAGCTTGCAAAATTGCATGTATTGGATATGTGAGATTCAAGCTCCATGATGAGTCAATAAGGCTATTGACTGGTGTTAGGTATGTACCTGATCTTAAAAGGAATTTGATTTCTCTTCGTGAATTCGACAAGAAAGGATATATCTTCAAAGGAGAGCAAAGTATCTTGAATGTCATGAAGGGGTCGAAGAAAGTCTTGAGAGGCATGAAGAAACAAGGCTTGTATACTCTTGAGGCTGAGGTTTTAAGTGGGTCACCAGATTTTGCATCCACGAAATCGGTGTCGAAGACAGAATTATGGCACATGAGATTGGGTCATGTCAACGAAAGAGGCCTAGTCGAATTGGGGTAATAGAACCTGTTAAGTGGTGACAAAGTCGAAAAGTTGGATTTTTGTGAACCTTGTGTATTTGGAAAATCCTGTAGGTGAAGTTTAACAAAGGTAAACAAAGAATAGAGATATCCCTTGATTATATTCATGATGATATTTGGGGGCCTACAAGGAATCTTTCACATTCAGGTGCTAGGTATTTTCTATCCATAATTGATTACTATTACAGAAAGTTATGAGAATTTCAAAAGTTGGAAGGTTCTGGTTGAAACTCAAACCGGAAGAAAGGTCAAGAGGTTAAGAATCGACAATGACCTTGAATTTTGCAATGAAGCTTTCAACATCTACTGTGTCGAGTCTGTAATTGCAAGGCATAAGGCTGTAGCAGGTACTCCTTAAAAAAACGACTTAGCTGAGAGATTCAATCGAGCAATCCTTGAAAGGGTTATATCCATGTTGGTTACTGCTGGATTGAAGAATGTGTTTTGGGTGGAGACTGTTTCGACAATAGCTTATCTGATAAATAGATGTCCCTCGATTGCCTTGGGAATGAAGACACCTGAAGAAGTTTGGTCGGGTCAACCACCAGATCTTGACAAACTGAGAGTATTTGGCTATTTAGCTTATGTTCACATTAGGTAAGACAAGGTCGAACCTAGAGCTCTGAGATGCATGTTCCTTAGATATCCTGAGGGAGTCAAAGGCTATAGGTCGTGGTTCCTAGAACTAGGTCACAGTAGATGTATCACAAGTCGTGATGTAGTTTTCAATGAAGTCAAGATGACGTTCAAGTAAACTGGTGATGTTGGTCGAAGTGCAGAAATATCTGAAGAGGATCTGGATTAGGTAGAGATTCCTTGAGGTGGAACATAGTTATGCTAAAGTGCATAACCCAGATGAAGTCGAAGAAGAAGAGCAAGATGCTGAAGATACTGGAAAGAGATAAGTCGAGAAGAGTCATCAATCCAACTTAGAGACCTGGTTATGCAGATCTTATAGCTTTTGCCTTAATCTCTACAAGTGAGGTACTTGAGGAAGAACCTAGAGACTACAAAGAAGCTAAGAGGAGTCGAAATAAGACTGAATGACGAAAAGCCATGGATGACAAGATGAAATCTCTTCATGATAATAACCCTTGGGAGATGATTGAGAAACCTGCAGAAGCCATGTTAGTCAATTGTAAGTGGATTTTCAAGGTCAAGGAATGAATCAAATGAGTGATGCCGAAGCGCTTTAAGGCAAGGTTGGTTGCTTGGGGGTTCAGTCAGAAAGAAGGTGCCAAAGCGCTTCAATGATGTGTTCACACCTATTGTAAAGCATAAATCCTTTAAAATGTTGTTAGCCATGATGGCGAAGTTCGACTTGGAACTTGAACAAATAGATGTGAAGACAACCTTCCTATATTGTGATCTAGATGAAACGATCCTGATGCGGCAACCTGAAGGGTATGTAGAAAAGGATAAGGAAAATCATGTGTGCAAGCTGAATAGGTCTTTGTATGACCTAAAAAAAATCTCCTTGAAAGTGGAATAGGAGATTCGACAAGTTCATGACACACATTGATTTCACTATGAGCCAGTTCGATCACTGCGTTTACTTCAGATTTTGACCTGGAAACTCACTTGTTATTTTGTTGCTTTATATGGGTGATATCCTCATAGCTAGCAACAGTGTCGAGGATGTAATGGAGGTGAAGGTTTAACTCAGTAAGGAGTTCGAAATGAAGGATCTGGGAGCTGCCACCAGGATTCTTAGGATTGACATCCAAAGAGATAGAAAACAATCGAAGTTATGTAGTGAGCCTTGTTTGAAGTGGATTCTTAGGTACATAAATGAGTATCTAAATAGAGTCTTGATTTATGGTGGAGCCTGTGGTGATGATAGCAAAGTCGAAATCGAAGGATATGTCGACTCTGATTATGCAGGTTGTATGGATTCCATAAAATCTATTTCTGGATATGTGTTCACTATGTTCGGCATAATAATCAGTTGGAAAGCGACACTTCAGAAGGTTGTTGCCTTATCAACCACTGAAGTAGAATATATTGCTCTAAATGAAGTTGTGAAAGAAGCATTATGGATTGAAGGTTTTGCAAAGGAGCTGAAACTTCAAGGTCGAGTTATCACTATTAAATGTGATAGTCAAAGTGCAATACACCTGTCGAAGAATTCAACCTATCATGAGCAGACCAAATACATCAATGCAAGGATGCACTTCGTCAGAGAGATCATCGAGCATGGAGAAGTCCAAGTGGTAAGGTTTTGACTAATGACAATGTTGCTGATATGATCACCTAGACATTACCGAGTTGCAAGTTTTTTCATTGTATGCAGTTGATAAAGTAGCATAATAAAAGCTAGTTTATTTCCTGTTATTGTAGAGTTTGTTCCAAGGTGGAGATCTGTGAGATATTGGATCAAACTCTAGTGTTGTCGACAAGGATGTTGTCAGCAGGTATAACTTTCATGTTTTAACAAGAGACAAGCATGAAGTCGAAGCTGGTTCACATGCTGATGTCGAAGGTTTTACATGCTATAGTCGAAGTTAGTTCTAGTATGTAATGTCGAATTGAGCCTTGTGTTATGGATTCAACGGTTTAGGTTAGCTTGTTATTTCAGTTAACTTAGTAGCCTATAAATATGCTAGTTCTCTCAAGTTGTTGAGAGATGTCAATTGTGTTATTCAGTTGTAATCATTTGTACCCTAATTGAGTAAATGAATAGAAAACAGTTTTTCCAAAATCCTATTCTCCTTCTTTCTTCTTTATTCTTTCTTCTCTCTCTTTGTTCTAATCGTTTCATTGTTCATCCAAAAAACTCTATTTCTCAATCGAGAATTTGTTAATTGGTATCGTTTGTCACAACAATAAAATTATGTTTCATCCCTTTTATTTTAAACTATACTTTTGTTGACAAAATGACGAGTCTCTTTTATTTTGATTGATGACTATATATATATATATATATATATATATATATATATATATATATATATATATATATATATATATATATATATATATATATATATATATATATATATATATATATATATATATATATATATATATAAAATGTGAATTTGTAATCTTTAAATTTTTAATGCGAATTCTTAAATTTTAAACTCCACCACTAAATATAATAAATTAGGGAGAAAATATGCCAAGCATTATAGCATTAAAGTAGAACTAATCATGAAAAACCATAAACTCTTATTATGATTAGCTAAAATTTCTTAATGACATTTATCTCTCATGACTCTTATTTACACTGCAAATTAAGAAAAACTACTTCATCCATCTCATATAACAATAATGACTTCAAAAGAGGGAAACTCTCAACATGAGGGATGGCATGAAAAGGTTGTTATACACTGCCTTCACCGATAAAAAAAAAAAAAAAGTCTTCGTAAAATGTCTATAAAAGAACTATGTAACTTCCAAATGAATTTACTTGTATACCAACAAATTTTACATTTGATCAAAATATTGCACAAAATTCATCTTGTTTTTTCGCCATGATTTAACAGTGTGCTAAATAAATTGAACAATTATATATAATATAAATAAATAAATACTTTAATTAACTCAAAAATATTTTACTCAAATATATTTTACTCAAAATAATTTTAAAAAATATTTAATAAAAAAAAATTAAAGGTTGTGCACTATCCGTATACATTAATTTTACACTATCATTCAATAGAATTATAATATTCTGCCATATGATATAAATATTTTAAAATTAAACTTGTAATTTGTCGAGATACATGTCTTTGATTAGTTCAAATGTAAAATTATCTTACGCTATTAGTGGGTTTTTTTCCGGTAAAAAAGATTAAAAACAATATAATTTTTCACCATCATTTTAATACAAACAACAAAAGAGCCGATGATTATTAAAAAATAAATAATTATAATTGACAAAAAAAATCAAAGACAACCTAAATTATTTCATCAATTATAACATCAAGTTTGTTATGAGGTTGTTGTTGATGTAGATCTTGAACCTTAAAATAGATTGAGAGGGTGGTCATACCATAGCAATACCATGTGCATGCATTTATTGAACCATTCATTATGAGTACATTATTAGCTTTGGAAATTTTTGTATCAAAAATCAAATCTAGGTTCCACGCCGGTTCCTAACCGATCAAGTTAAACTTTCAACGCCCTTCTTTTTCAGATGCATCATTTATTCACTTATCTACTTATTTTTTGGTCAATATTTAACAAATCTTATTATACATCAATTTTTGAAGAAAAAGAATGATATTCACTCGAGAAAGAATATTACAAACACCTGATGAAAATTCAAACTCTTAAGGGAATATCACAACTTAATCTTTCCTGCACTAACCCTTCATGTATGAGTTTGTTTCAAGGCATGAAATAATATATTCTAAGATCTATCTCATATTCAAACTATCTAAATTTATTATATATATTCTAATAGTTATATTTACGTATTATATTTTTATTGAATGTTAGGCAGCTTTTATTAAGTAATAGAACTGTATAGCCATATGAGTTTTGTTTCTAAGAATTCTATTATAAAAAATAATACTAAATAATAAAATTTTGATATTTTTAAGAGCTTACAAAATTAATTTGATAAAAAAAATATAATATTTCTAAGATCCATCTCAGTTAATAAATGTCAATATTATTAGAATAAATATTTTATAAAAAAAAAAAAAAAATTCTTTCTACCGTTTTGGGCTTCATGAAACATATTTAAACTAGATAGGTATTATTAGAGTTAGAAAATGTTAATTTTTAAAAAAGGTTAATTTTTTTCTTCAATGTATTGAGTATACATATTTAAAAAAACTTATCTTTTTAATTTTTTAAATAATAATCAATTTATTTTCTTAATCTCTTAAAATATATTGAGAAACATTTAGGCTTTGCATACTTTGGATTAGATCTTGTGTCTTAGAGTTCTAAAAAGCAATTATTCTTGTGTCATAGAATTCTAAAAAGCAATTTTTTCTTGTGTCTTGGGGCAGTACCTCCTATCAAATCTGAGTTATTTTAACTAGAATCTCTATTGATTGAGTTGTGTATTTTTTTTTATACTCTTGCATTATTTTGTGATAAGTTGAGTGCAATTATATTATTTTATAATTTGATTCTTTACGTCAATTTTAAATATATTGAATTTGATATTCATTTTGTACGAGATGAGTAATCTCAAAAAAATCGCTAAAAATTATATGAGTTTACTCATAATCTATTAAAAACTATTCTAAACTTAAAAAAACAATTCTTTCCATCATTTTTTTTCCTTTTTTTTTTATACATTTATCAGAGAATCAGAAAAAATACCACCATTTCGGCTTAAGCCCCACTGATATCATTTCATCTTATAAATTCACACAAGAATATAAATAATAATATTTGATCGGAAAAAATTGAGTTAAAGATATAAAATTAGAATTAAAATCATATCTATTTTCTATTCTCTCAATTTTCTATATCACTATAACTTTAGAAATGTATATGACATTATAAGAATTAAAAAAATATTATACACTTCAAAACATTTAAAAACTATAGCATAAAGTATAATAGAGAAGTAAAATAAGAAATTCCATCTTCTAAAATTGGCATAAAGTATGAATAATCATTGGAAAAATAATCTGAGTCAATAATTTCTTGCACAGTGTGTACTCAATACAATTTTGCTATCCAAATAACCTAACTATATCATTCATTTCTAAATATTGTATTTTCCATCTAATTTTGTACATAATTGATAAAATATTCCAAATCAAAATTTAATTTTCCACCTAATAACCATACTAATTAATTTCAAATATAATTAGGGTATGAAGAAAGCAAATTACTAGGTATGCATGGAGAATCTCTCCAAACCCTAGCATGCATCTTAAGAATCTCCCTAGCTTTCTCCTTAGTCTTGCTTCCACAATCAACTTGAAGAACCAAGCAAAGTTTAGCAACAACACCAAGCTTAAGCATTTCTTGAACAACATTATGAGTTGCGGAGAATCTCGAAACCGATAACAGAATCCGAACGGCTCTATCGTTTGCGACCGAGGAAACCCTAAGAATCTTCTTCGAAACAACAGCCATTCCTGCACCATGTCTCAGAAGTTCAGCTCTTCCTTCAGCACACTGACAGAGACACTCCAGCAAAACCAGCATCATTTCATTAGGTTTTCTGTCTTTGCAATTCTCTAACAGAAGTTCGATTAGGACCGGAACTGTTCCTGCTTCAACACCTTTGATTCTGTTTCTTCCACATGGACAGAGATGGATTAGTGTCTGAAGTGCCGCTTTTGATACCTTTTGTGATATTTGATCCTTCAAAACTTGCACCAGTTCGACGAATAACTCGGTTTTTTGATGGAGTAACTGCACTTGTTCAGCTACTTCTGACATGGATTTGAGTAAGAAAACTGCGTAAGCTCTTGATTCGAAGAAACCTTTCTGCATAACTTTTGTTAACGACTCGATGAATTCGCAGTTTTTGAAAGCTAGTAGGTTCTTCAATCCAGCTTCAGATACATGAAGGTTATGAAGTATGCTTAATGCTTCATCAACAGGATTAACATTAGTTTCTGATACTAACAAAGACGCGGAATCGATGTTGCAACTATTGTTTATCACAATAGAAGCTAAGAACTCAACAGCACCAGCATCTTCCATGCAGCGTTTATTTGTTTCACTTCCAGAAGCAAATGATTTAAGTTTTTTGAGAGATTTAATCTGAATGTTGAGATTTGAATGAGAAGCTTCTTTGATGAGTTTTGCGATTTGGATTTTGTTGATAGGTGGTTTCGGAGTTGGGATCCTTTCGATTCCTTGTGAAGCGTTTAGTGTACACCATGCTTGAATGAGTCTTCGAAGCGTGTGGTTTGGTGTTAGATCAGTGTAATCTGAAAGCTGTTGTTTTGTGATCGGACATGTTTTGTTTTTCTTTGAGAATAGCCATTTTTCGATGCTTTCTCTGTCGTAGGTTATGCCAGTTGAAACTGTTACTGGATCCTTCATGATTTCTAATGATATGGGACAGAGAAAATAGGTAGGAACATCAATCTCATCGTGATCCATTTCTTGTAATAGAAAAAAGAATCTAACACACTCTGATTCAGATGATTAGTCTATGCAGTTGCGAACAGATGAATACAGACAGGAGAAGGAAAGGTAAGGAAGGATTATTTGATTGGAGAATTGAGTTTGTGATGGTTTGAGAGTTTTGGAATGAAATGATGAGAGGGGTGTGGTGGTGTTATTTATATGGAGAAGCGTGTGATAAATGTGGGATTAGTCAAAAACACGGAAAAAAGTATGAGAGGCTTTGAATGAAGAGAGAGAGAGAGAGAGAGAGGGGAGAGAGAGTGTGGGCGAAGACTATTCAACATTGGAATGGAATGGCTCAACTAGTAACAATAACAACTTTAAAATACTAAGTCGTCAACGCCAACTAGACAAAAAGAGGAAGAGAAAACAAAACAATTATTAGGCACATGGGGATATGCTGTTTGACAGCTTCTATATATGGATCTTACTTTAATTCTAACTTCTATTTGTGTATATACAGTGTTTGCTTTGTGTTCTCTTTTCATTGGTTTTTCATCGAATTAATCTTATTATAAATAAGGGGTAAACGGGCATGCAGCCTTATACTATTTAAAAACGAAGCGGGATGAAACGGTTATAGTTGAGGATATGAATTTAAAAATATTATTTTCTCACAAAAAAGTGAGGGAAGGGCGGAAAACATCCGCGGACACTCCAACTTTTATGCATATACTTGTGCCCACAAAATTCGCAATAAAAAGGGATGGGGCGGAGTTGATATATTAGAAAGTGAGAGTATAAATCTTTGGTCCATCCTGCACTAAAGTGTGGACAAAACGGACATGTCTAATGAGTCAGATCTGTTTTGTCATTCCTAATTACAAATATGCAGGGTTAAAGAAACGGTCTAGTTCGTTGAATATACGAGGCAGGTCAAAAATTTAAGCGTTCGCCTTCTAATATATTTATTCTGCATTGTCATGCTTTCTCAGCGGAATTTTATAAATATTAATATTTGTAAAAAATTTTGCATTTTTAAATTTAAAAAATATTGTATTCACGGACTTTTGCGGTTCCACTAAAATATCAGTATCAACTAAAACTCATGGATATTAAAAAGTTATCATCAAATATTTAGTGAATAAAATTGTAAGACACACGCTAAGTCATCTAGCAAAGTTTCATGAATGTTAACATCAACTAATTACAAAAAATAATGTGTTTTACCTTAAAAACGCTCAACAATTTAGCTTTAGATAATCATGTTATTTATATAGCTAAATACTACTGCAAGAAAAGTAAAAACATTACTTTGAACTTTTTTTAGGAATAATTTAAACAAACTTATTTTAAAAATCAAATTGCTCTTTCTAGAAAAAAAATCAAATACTGATTGTTTAAAAGTCATATTCCATCTCTATTAATCCGAATGAATCAAGTGGACTGTCATTCATTCTCAAATTTTGAATAAATTACTTGAGAAAATTAAGTAAAAAACCTACTTCTTCCACCTAAATCAATACTATGTATGAGTTAATAATTAAAATCAAATCTTACTAATAATTTCTTAAATATTTATAAAAATATGCATAATAGATGCTTTTTTATATTTATTTTTAAATATATCATTTTAAATACATTCACCATCTACATTTTTTAAAATAGAAAATTCTATAATGAAATGTGTGGCTAACAAATGTTTAATCTTAAGAGTAAGTATCTATATTTTTGTTTAATAAAATTAGCTGATAGTTGATAAATCAGTAGTTGATAATTAAAAAGTGATAATTTATAACTGATGACGGATAGTTTATAAATTAATTTGAATGTTTATTAAATTAGTGTTATACAAACTGATAATTACAAAATAACTTAAAAAGACATTTTTAATTAAAAAAATATTGATTTTATTATCTTATTATATTATATTATTAAATTATTTTTTATTCGATAAAATAAATGTATTAATAGCAACATAAAAAATAATTTTAATACATATGAAAAACTGAAGATATCATTAAAATATATAATTTTATGAGCTTTCCTAGTATGAATATATTGATAACAAAATTCAACGAATAAAAAAACCGACATATCATACATAAGACAAATGTATTCATAAAACCATTTATAAAGACATAAAAGTAAAAGTAATCATAATAACTACAATTTTTGATTTTTTTAATTTATTCTTTTGTAACATATAACATTTTTTTTTCTTCTAATTTTATAATAAAATTTAATAAAAATATGTGAAATAATAACATTGTAATTTTGAATTCAGTTTATGTTAATTTAAAATAATAACAAAAATAAATTTATTGTCTAATATTTTAAATTTTCTTCACCTTTTTTTTGATTTCATTGATTCTTCAATATTTCATTAACTTGAAAATTATCTACACTATTTTTAAATTAATTATATAATTTATATTTAATAATGAAAATATATCTAATATAATAAAGAAAAATAGTAAGAATCTGCTAGAGCATTCTTTCAAATCTTTATAAATTTAATCTTTTACAATCAATATATATATATATATATATATATATATATATATATATATATATATATATATATATATATATATATATATATATATATATATATATATATATATATATATATATATATATATATATATATATATATATATATATATATATATGATAGTAATAAAAATATGTTTTTGTTTAAAAAATAAGAATATAATTGAGAGAAAAAGTCAGCGGCAGTTACAAGTTTAAAAACTATTTCAAATAACTTTTGAGAAAAAAAAATAAAAGTCAGTTAAAATGTTATATGTTAAAGTTTAAAAAATAGTTACCAAACAAAATTTTTTAATTAAAAAAATTAAAAGATAAATACCAAAATCTATTTTTTATTCGTACCAAACAAAATCTACTAATATTTCTCAATGATATCTCAAAAAATATATACAATTACTTCTCATAATTTAGTTTATTACAAACCGACACTATGCCAAAACAGACCTTTAGCAGCGCTTTTTTTGACCTTTAGCAGCGCTTTAAAGCGCTGCCTAAAGTGGCGCTGCTAAAGGTAAAGGCAGCGCTTTTTTTGTGGAAAAAGCGCTGCTAAAGACATCACCTTTAGCAGCGCTTTTTTACCCCTTTAGCAGCGCTTTTTAAAGCGCTGCCTAATCTCCCCCCCCCCCCTCCCCCCTATAGCAGCGCTGTCTTAGACCCCCCCCTATAGCAGCGCTTTATTAAAGCGCTGTCTTAGACCCCTCTTTCCCCACCTATAGCAGCGCTTTTTTAGCAGTTTCACTGTCCCCTTTAGCAGCGCTTATACATAAAAGCGCTGTCTAATGTGCACGTTTTGAAAAACATTATCCTCCGGAAGCATCTCTTGAAGTAGGGAAGAACATTATCCTCCGGAAGAACATTATCCTCCGGAAGCATCTCTTGAAGTAGGGCTAACAACTCTGTGAAACTTTTATCCGACCATCCATTACCCGCCTTTAAGTTGTACAACTTTAATACCGCAGACAATCTTGTGAAAGTAGTGCAACCTTTATACAACGGCTTCTCTGCATCGCTTACCAACCTCTCAAACATCTTTGGACAATCTTTAAGATCTTCTTCAAGTGCTTCTGCAATATCTTCGACTCGATCACAATCGTATGTATCCCTACCATTGTCCTTTGAAGTAGAGGTCGTATTGTTCTGGGGTTCAACATTCTCGTTACTTATCTCACCGTGTAATGTCCAACATGTGTAACTTCGATCAATTCCATGTCTCATTAAATGAGATTCCAACTGAACCGCGTCAATTCGACGCCCATAACAGCAACCTAAGCAAGGACATGTGATCCTACTGGGGTCTTTGGCGTGTTCAACAGCAAACTTAACGAAGTTCGATACCCCATTCTCGTACTCTTTTGACAATCGATTAACAGACATCCAATTTTTATCCATACTATGAAAGTTAGGCAAAAACAGAGAATACCTGTAAAGAAATCACTAACTTCTAAGAAAGTTGTACAGTAGGATGCTTGGAAACAATCACAACCTTGCTCTTCTCAGGTAACCCCTATAACAGACAATATATACATTTTATTAAAATCATATTAATAATTAACCAAAACAAAATAACTAGATAATCCAACAAAACAAATCATATTAAAAAAAAGTAGATATACTATAATAAACTATTCTACTATTAAAGCATACTTTCATTAATATGATTTTAAACTATTCTAAACTATTTTATAATGCTCAAAATGACATGGACTAAATTAAAGCATACTCTCATAAATGGTGGAAATGGACTAAATTATTCTAAACTATTCTAAACTATTTCATTAATATGATTTTAAACTATTCTAAACTATTAAATCATACTCTCAAAAATGGTGGAAATGGACTAAATTATTCTAAACTATTCTAAACTATTGCATTAATATGATTTTAAACTATTCTAAATTATTAAAGCATACTCTCAAAAATTTTGGTAATGGACTAAATTATTCTAAACTAATTTATAATGCTCAAAATTCATTGTGGCATTTCAACAAACACCTTGCATACAAAACTCAAGCCAATATCAAAAGAGTAATGCTCATCAATGGTATCAACAAAAACAAGTCAATAACTCAGAAAGAAGTAGCACTAACATCATCTAATCCAGAAAAATGCAATACTAAGACAATAATCCATAAAAATGCCGTAACAGTCGCGGATTTACCGTAACGGTGGAGGAGAACGAACGGTGAACGGCGGCGAAAACAAATGGAAGACGGCGGCGCAAACGGACGGCGACGAAAGCTTCAACGGAGGGCGAAAATGGAAGATAGGGCAATGGAGAAATGAAGAAACGAAGAAGAAAACGAAAAAACGCGTGTTCTGTTTCGTTTACAATTCTGGAGGGTATATAAAAATTATTATACTAATACCTTTAGCAGCGCTTTTTAAAGGCCTTTAGCAGCGCTTTTAAAAGCGCTTTCATAGGGTGCATTAGCAATGACATATAGCAGCGCTTTATAAAAAAAGCGCTCTCGTAGGGTCCCCTTTTAGCAGCGCTTTTTAAAAAAGCGCTGTCTTTGGTAGGTAATTTTTTTCTTTTTTTTTTACTGACTATTTAGCAGCGCTTTTTTTAAAAGCGCTGTCTTTTTATGCGCTGCTAAAAATCAATTCTGGCGTAGTGCGAACTTATTACAATTTCTTTAAAACAAAAATCAATCAAATAATTTATTAATAATAAATTATTAATAACTAATAATCATAATTTATATTAATAATAAATTATTATAATTAAGTGTATCAAATTATCAATTTATATATAATGAACAAAATTATCAATCAATCAAATAATGTATTAATAATTAATTATTAATAACAAATAATCATAATTTATACTAAAAAATTAATAAATTGTTATAATTAACTAATTAAGTATATTAATCCATTTATATTAACAAAATCATCAATACTATACATAAGAGATATTTACACACGTCTGAGTGTATCTATAACTTTTGAAAAAGAAATGTGATTAACTTTACAAATTGGCTATATTTAATTAAAAAAAAAAAAGAAAAAGAATTGCGTTTCATCTAAAATGTTTGGATTTGGGTGGTGTCGACAAAGCTTTCATTGATTGATATTTTTCCACCATGGTGTGTCATGTCATGTATGTAAAGTATAAAAACAATAAAAATGCAAGTGGAAAACTGTGTTGGTGTCGTGTCTTGTGCTCTTTTGTGCGAATATGTTTTAATTCATAGAATGTAATAAAATGAAATTAAATGAGGTGCTTATAATTGGAGTTTATTGTTTGAATTTGTAAATTATAAATGAAATGAATAAAATATGACGTAATCCACTTTTCTATTTCATTTGATCCTTTAATTTTCGTTGCCTCAATTGGAATATGCAATGCAATGCACAATTTGATTTTATTTTGTAGGTCAAATTATAAAAAATACATCAACAATAAAATGAAATCTATGTTTTATTTTGCTTCGTCCACTTCACTTTATTTAATCATTTTTATCCCACTCAACTTTTTTTTAGTTTCACCAATTTAAACATAGTCTAAATCTATAAATATAATTTAGATTTCTTTGATAAAAAACTTAATTAAAATTTTAATATATTAATTAATTTAATAGTTTCATCTAGATTTATCACACACACATATAAACACATACATTCATGCATCTTTACCGGACAATAGGAAACCAAAGAATATACAAAGTAATCTTTACCATTTTCAATCTTTTTCTATGCATACACACAACAATTAGGCATAATCAATTTTTTGGGTGTCATCTAGATTAAAGTTAGATAAGGTCCAATTTAGTATTTGTAAAATCAAATTGACTTGAGATTACTTTTTTTAGGGGGGGTGTTATTGATAAAACCAATTGGAATTTTCCCTCCAATATCATGTGTTATTTGAGGGTTTTTGGCACAAGATTTTGCAACTATGATTCAGCCGAGTGAAAGCTTTGAAGAAAGAGGTTTCTATCAAAGAAGTAGCGCAACCGGATGATCAAATTGAAAATCTTGGGACATTTGATCTTGCTTAAGATCAAAGGAAGATAAGATAAAATCAACATCAAATTTGGGATTTGGGGGTTTTAATTTATTTTTCTCTCTTATATTCAACATTTTGCAAAGATTATTGAATATCTCAATTTCATTTGAAATTGGGAGCAGACGTACCCATAGTGAAGACAATTAGGAAACTGCTGTTGCCTCCTAATTTCGACGCCTGAATGAAGTTAAAAGTAACAAATGGAGTTTCCTGAAGAAATCTAATTACTTCGACTAAAACTATGTTTTTGAAATGAGAGTCGAAGGCGTCTTTTCGCCATAAGGGTATATGTTATGAACTTAGAGATATTCCTCAGCAGTTGGAAGATCCAATTTGACAGAAGCATTGTTAGGGGGTATTTCAACGAGTTCGTTTGAATTCAAATAAAAGAGGGAAAGTTTGTTTTTAAGAAAGACATGTGGAGCGCCCCTATGGTTCGAAGGCATGCGCAACGACACTTATCTTGATTTCGTTCGTTAGCCGTTAATGGCAGTTATGCTCGATGGTTATAAATAGCAGGTCTTAGTGTTAAGATGCGTGTGTGTTCAATTGGTTACAATATCTTCATTTACTCCAAGTATCCGTGTGATTGAGAGAAATGAGTTGTAAGAATGTACGTTGACTAATCACCAGTTTTTATTTCAATGCAATTTGACAAATCTTTTTATTTAAGAATTCATCTTTTCTTTATGCAAGTTCTTATCTTTGTCATTTACCAGCATTTCGATTCCTCTTACTGTCACTTAAATTCATTTACACTTGAAATAAGTTGTCTTACAATGGAATTTGTCGAAGTGTTCATAGTTTTCATACGCTTCATTTAAAATTTCAATTAGCATATGTCCTAGGATTTGTATGGTCGATCCTGCAAGTAACACATATCTCTTTTCAATTTGTCAGACCAGCAGTTGTTCACCATTTTTCACGGCGAACGAATTAGCACGCCCAGTGGGACAATGCTAAGTGATTACAAAAAAAAATTGTTTCTAAATTTCTCTTTGGAAAAAACTTTATTAGTTTTGTGGTAAAAGATTTATTTTCTTGGGAAAAACTTCGTTGCATGTTACTGAGAAGTGGTAAGATAGCCACTATCAACGAAGGTAGACCAAAAAGGAGATATAGGAGGAGAATGACGAAGAATCTAAACCAGCCAAATAATCCTCAGGATGTCTCGAATAACAATATAGAACAACCCATTTGGGCTTCGACAGGGGGACCAACGGTCTCAACGTCTGTTTCTGAGGCAATACTGTCAATGGGAAGTTCGATGCCTACATATTTGATTTCCCACACGTAGCTTATTTTGACTTACATTAGGCCAAGGGGTCCTCCACATACCCCACCACCAATAGGGACTTTGACATTTTGAGTCATTTCTCCCCCTGGGTTTTCAATGCATTTGTCTCGAGACCCGCCCTATGGAATTCCAACTTCGTTGATGGCAAACTTACAAAATGCCCTTCCGTTATATACAGAATCCGTAATGGCTTTGCCATTACAGGGATCTGGAACTGAAGTAAATATGGGTCGAAATAGTTAGAATTTAGGTATAGGATATTCAGCCCAGATGCCAGGTTTGATGGTCAATTCTGCATCTTATTTGAGACAACAGATGAACGAAAGTAACCTTCAAATGGTTCAGATGATGTCTCAAACTATGCGGGAAATCTTTCAGCCCCTCATTCAGAATACTACACAAGCCAATCAGAAATTGGCAGCGCATATGACGCGCTTGGTGGAATTCTTGGGTGTACCAAATCCCCCTCGACAACCACCGAGGGAGTATCTGATAGAAAACCAAGGAGTAGTCTTTGACAAAGACAACACCATCAATCAAATTCCATAAAGCCTGGCCCAGGAAAATCAAAACAACCAGGGAATGATCGAATGACCTAGATCGAACCTCTTAGGAATCAACCACAAGTTCCTAGAGAAGAAGAACCAAAGGTAGTTTTGGTAAATAGGAACCTGGATGCTCAGAACGTCGTACAACAAGTTCGACGTAACAATCTAGCAACAGATAATAATTTGGCTGCCATGGTCGAAATAATCATGGCACGTAACAGAGTAAATTTTGGCCTTCGACGACCAAGTTATATGTCACCGTTATCAGAATATATCCTCCAGGTAGATTTACCCCCGAGAACAAAAGTTCCCAAGTTCACTAAGTTCTCTGGGGATACCACTGAGTCTACCATCGAACATGTGGCTAGGTATCTGATGGAAGCGGGAGACATTCCGAATGATGAGAATATTAGGATCAAGTATTTCCCAAGTTCTCTTACAAAAAACTCTTTTACCTGATTCACAACTTTACCTCCAAATTCAATTCACAATTGGGCCCAGTTAGAACGTTTATTTCATGAACAACTCTATATGGGACAAACGAAGATTAATTTGAAGGAATTGGCTAGTATAAAACGAAAGTTTACTGAGCCAATTGATGATTATTTGAATAGATTTCGACTTCTCAAAGCAAGGTGTTTCACACAAATACCAGAGCATGAGTTAATTGAAATGGCTGCTGGTGGCCTAGATTATTCCATCAGAAAGAAGTTAGATACTTAATACCTAAGGGATATGGCCCAATTGGCCGATAGAGTTCGACAGTTGGAACGTTCGAGAGAAGAAAAAATGAGGGTAAATAAGAATAAAATGATAGCCTATGTCGAATTCAACGAAGACGACGAAGGGCCGTGCAGTGAGTCTATAAGTTTCGACGAAAATGAAATAGATCTCACTGAATTGAAAAAAGGTTCATCCTATTCTTTCAAGGTTTTAACACCTTCGAATGGGAAGAACCCTACTGAGTCAGATAAGAATGATAGGTTTCCTAAGAGAACTTATACATTCGATGTCACCAAGTGTGATGAAATCTTCGATTTATTAGTTAAAGATGGGAAAAATGATAGTACCTCTTGGTGTTAAGATGCCCCCTTTAGATCAAAGAAAGAAAAGAGGATTTTGCAAATACCATAATGTTTTGGGTCATAAAACCTCTCAATGTTTTCTTTTCAGGGATCTTGTGCAAAATGCTATCCTAGAGGGGAGATTGAAATTTGGAGAGAAGCCCAAAAGCCAGACAAAGATGGATGTCAAGCCTCAACAAATTATTGACGCTCACTATACTGAGCCTAAAGAGGTTAACATGGTCGAGGTTGCTAAGGGTTTCGACAGTGTTTTCAACATGGTTGAAGTCACTGAGTACTTCGTTGATAAAGTTGTTTTGGTTCGATTCACTGAAGAGCTTGGCCAAAACTTTGTGAAGAATTTTGTTCAAGAAGCAACTGAAGGTTTCATCCAGGAAACTACTTATAGTTTCAACAACAAAGTTGCTGATGACTTTGCCAAAGGAGTTACTGAGAACTCCAACCGAATGATAATAATGAAGGAAACCGCTGATGGTTTCATTCGAATGGATAAGGCTGCTAATGGCCTTCAGATGCAGTTCTGCAAGTTAGACATCACTGATGATCTTGACATGGACATTAACATGGTGGAAGTTTCATAGGGACTCCCATGGAGGTCGACCGTGAATGTCGACAAGAGGAATACAACAAAGCAGATTACCTGAAAAAGGAAGAAAGCCTTATCAACTTTCTTCACATGTGCCAAAATAAAAAGTCTGAGGTGATGTTGTGCCCCAGGTGCAGTGTCGTGTTCGACATAAAAACGACATGCAACATAAAGGGTGTCAGAAAAGAAAAAGAGAGGCGTGAGCAAAGGGCCTCTTAAAACCAACGGGGTTTCGACCCACGAAGATCTGCTCACAGGCAAGACAAAACTAGGCCAAGGGTGCTAAGGGTTAAGCCATCCACAATCAAACCAACAGCAGAGACTTCCAAAGGAAGTTCGATAAGACCAGCTAACGGCAAACAGCCGGGATAACAAAAATGGCAGAAATTCGACGTCGACAGAGGCTCATCAATAGCCTACCGTAAGGAGTTTGAGGCTTCGAAGAAGATGGCCTATGTTTTAGAAAATTATAAGAGAAATAATCCAATGTCTAGATCTCAATGGAGAAGGGAACAACGTAGGAAAAAATGTCAAAGAGAGCCTGAAGCTAAGCCTGAGACCAACACTAACCTGCCTTCTATGAAAGAAAAAGACAAGGAACTAAAGACTTTTGACAAATTGCTCGTGGGGAGAAAAATATTTGCTGCCCAAGGAAAGGAGGCTAGGGAGAAACATGATTGAGAAATGGAAAAAGACGAAATGCTTACAGATAATTTTGACTCTGGGTCAAAAGATTCTTTAGATATCATAGTAAACGTGGTATCAGTTATACCCAGGGAATTCGACCAGATCACTGAGGTCGAAGATCTAGATATGTATATGGAAGCGAAAATGGCGGCACACAAACCAGTGTGCTACTATGTCATGAACAATGGTTGTGTCAAAGAGAAAAATGCATTCTTTGAACGACCAGACAAGGCAATGAAGAGTCATCTTAAGCCTCTCTTTATCACTAAAAAGGTGGAGAATGTCGTAGTCAACAAAATTCTAACGGACTGTGGCGCCACAGTGAATCTAATGTCGTACTTCATGCTGAGAAGAATAAAAAAGTATGACACAGATACCAAGCCTCATAACATGGTACTCTCCAATCATGAGGGAAATGTGGGTACCACTTTGGGTGTTATACAAGTTGATTTGATGGTGGGGATTGTTATAAGGCCTACTGTTTTTATGGTTGTCGAAACGAAGGCCAACTACAACTTGCTGCTGGGTCGAGAGTGGATACATGGAGTTGGGGTAGTGTCATCTTCCATGCACCAGAGAATCACGGAATGGAGACCAGATGGTATCATCGAAAATATTGAAGTCGATCAAGGCTATTTTAAAGCTCCAATGAACCATGTTGACAGACGTAGTTTCGATAAACACTTGGCCAATATTGCTCCGTGCAATCTGGTTAATTTTACTTTCACCCCAGACAATGATGTTTATTGTTTGTTGTATCTGTATCCTGTTTAGGGTTTTCGATCGGACAGAGAAGTGGTAGGAGATGACAGCCTGCCATACCTTGATGTGTCTGGGATAACCCCAACAGGTTGGGGAAGCGAATTTGATGATGATGATTGAATTCGAAGTACTAAAAAGGATTTCAGCTTACATAGCCGAAAGTAAGTTACAAATGGCCTTAGAGGCTGAAATGGAAAATATGGTTATAGAAGCCAACCAAGATTCACACCAAGAAGGTCCTGGTAAGGACTTCGATCCAGAACCTCCTAATAGGGTTCAGGAAGAACAACAAGGCCAGAGGCTCGATGCAATCTATGATGATGAGCCTTTGAGCTTCGAGAAGGATCCGTTGGCATCCAACATTAAGATGCTAGCGCAAGATCCGCTTCAATAAATTTACCTGGGAGAGAGGGAAACAAAGAGGCCAACATATATAAGTGCCAATATTATCCTACAACTCAAGGTCGAAGTAATCCAACTACTGAAGGAGTTTAAAGACTATTTTGCGTTGGATTACAATGAAATTCCTGGTTTAAGAAGGGATTTGGTTGAACTAAAGTTTCCAATAAAACCTGGAAAGAAGCCTATCAAGCAGAACCCAAGACGGTTTGCACCAGCAGTTCTATCGAAGATCAAAGAAGAGGTCGAAAGGCTTCTCCGATGTAACTTCATTCGCACAGTCAGGTATGTCAAATGATTAGCAAATATTGTGCCAGTTATGAAAAAGAATGGATCTTTGAGAGTATGTATACATTCTAGAGATTTAAATGCTGCAACTCCAAAAGATGAATATTCAATGCCTGTGGCAGAAATGTTAGTTGATTCTGCCGCAGGCCACAAATACCTTAGCATGCTTGATGGGTATTCTGGATATAATCAAATATTTATTGCCGAAGAGGATGTCTCGAAGACAACCTTTCGATGCCCCGGATCTTTAGGCACTTACGAATGGGTAGTGATGCCTTTCGGTTTAAAAAATGTTGAGGCAACGTATCAAAGGGAGATGAATTCGATCTTCCATGATTATATAGAAATTTTTATGCAAATATACATTGATGGTATTGTTGTTAAGTCTGTTTCAGGGAAGAGTCATATTGACCATCTTCGACAATCTTTTGAAAGGATGAGAAGACATGGTCCGAAAATGAATCCTCTCAAATGTGTTTTCTGTGTGCAGGTGGGAGATTTCTTAGGCTTTATGGTCCACAAAAAGGGAATCGAAATAAACCAGAATAAGACCAAAGCCATAATGGAAGCGAAAGCACCATCGACAAAGAAATAATTACAGTAATAGTTGGAGAAGATTAACTTCTTGAGGAGGTTTATATCGAATCTCAGTGGAAAAACTCAAGCTTTTTCACCTCTGCTTCGACTCAACAAGGAAGGGTTCGAATGGGGGAAGATCCAGCAAGAAGTCTTCGACAAAATTAAGGATTACTTGAGTCATCCTCCGATTCTGTCACCACCTTGTAGAAATAAAAGTAAGAGGTTGTATGTATCTGCATCAGATAAAGCCTTAGGGAGCTTGTTGGCCCAAGAGGATGAAAATAATGTCGAAAGAGACATTTACTACCTTATTAGAGTTTTAAATGATGCAGAAACTAGGTTTATCATAGTTGAAAATTTGTGTTTATACTTGTATTTCTCTTGTACAAAGTTGAAGCATTATATAAAACCAGTTGATGCTTATGTTTCATCCCATTTTGATATCATTAAACATATGTTGTCCAAACCAATTTTGCATTGTCGAATTGGTAAATGGGCGTTAGCTTTGACTGAGTATTCCTTAGCATATATGCCTTTAAAGGCTATGAAAGGACAAGTGGTAGTAGACTTTATAGTCGACCACTCAATAAATGAAAGTAATATAACCTATCTCGAACTCGACCCTTGGAAATTATATTTCGACGGCTCTAGTCATAGAGATGGAATCGGTGTAGGAGTGTTGATCATCTCTCCTGATAAAATTCCAACAAAATTCAAGTATAAAGTCGAAGGTCTATGTTCGAATAATGAGGATGAATATGAGGCTTTAATAGCTAGACTTGAAATATTGTTGGAATTGGGGGCAACTCGAGTCGAAATAATGGGAGACCCAGAGTTAGTCATTAAGAAAATTACAAAAGAGTACAAATGCGTCAAAGAAAATCTTATTATGTACTTTGTGATAGCCAATCGATTATTGAAAAGGTTCGAAATGGTTAGTATTTGACACATACCTTGATTGGAGAATCAAGTGGCTAATTGAGTCAAAATAATGGGAGACTCAGAGTTAGTCATAAAGCAAATTACAAAAGAGTACAAATGCGTCAAAGAAAATCTTATTATGTACTTTGTGATAGCCAATCGATTATTGAAAAGATTCAAAATGGTTAGTATTCGACACATACCTCGATTGGAGAATCAAGTGGCTAATGATTTGGCCCAAATTACTTCAGGGTATAAAATTTTAAAAGAGAAACTACAAGATGCAGTCGAAGTCAGAGGAAGAGTTGTGTCAGCCAGACTGTCCCCATCAGATTTGGAAACGACAAAGCTAGGATGCGCTGACAAGGAGAATTTCGAAATACTCAAAATAGATAGATTGGTGGATGGAGATTGGAGGAAACCAATAGTGGAGTATCTGCAAAATCCAACGACATCCACATAAATGAAAGTCAGGTATCGTGCTTTGAGTTATGTTCTTTTGGGAAATGAGTTGTTTAAAAAGACTCCCGAGGGAGTTTTGCTTAAATGCCTTAGTGAATCAGAGGCTTATTTAGCCCTTTTGACTGTCCATAGCGGGGCGTGTGGGGCACACCAGGTTAGCCATAAGATGAAATGGTCGTTGTTTTGACAATGCATGTATTGGTCCACCATATTAAAAGACTATATCGAATTTGCTAAAGGATGCCAAGAGTGCCAAGCACACGCAGGCATACAACATGTTCTCACAAGTGAATTGCATTCTATAGTTAAACCATGACCCTTTAGGGGCTGGGCTTTGGATTTGATTGGAGAAATTCGACCAACATCATCGAAAAATTAAAGGTACATTTTGGTAGGTATCGACTATTTCACAAAATGGATCAAAGCCATATCTTTGCCAAATGTTGACCAAGAAGATGTAATTGAATTCATCAAACAACACATTATCTATATAATTGGAATTCGAGAAACCATTACAACAGATCAAGGACGAAAGATGCAAGGTTTCGCTAAGGAAATGAGTTTCAAATTGTTGACTTCCACGCCTTATTATGCTCAGGCTAATGGTCAGGTCGAAGCAGCAAACAAGATAGTGATAGGTCTAATTAAGAAACATGTGGAAAAGAAACCTAGAAATTGACACAAGACTTTAGATCAAGTGCTTTGGTATGTTTAAAGTTTGGTGTGATTCAATTTCTTTTATTTTTTTTTTATAATTTTACAAACAATGACGTGGACACAGACATATTAGATCATTAAAATATTCCGTGCGTAGACACATATTTTTTACTAGTTTAGTAAAAAAAATTGTTAGACTAATTTAATTAAGAAAATTAAATTTATAGAACTTAAAAATAACAAACAATAATTGTGAGACTAGCCTAATACAAAGAATTAAGTTTAAAAAAGTGATAGTTGATAAATTAGATTTTAGTGAAATCTGTTTGAATACATAAGGGATTATATTGCTACTTTTAGAACTTAAGAGACCAAAATGGACCCCGAGGTAAAGTTAATGGGCTAGAAAGGATATTTAGCCTAAAATTAAAAATATTTTTTGCTGTTTTTATTTTATATCTTATATTTTAATTTTTTTATTCTGAATATTTTGATTATTATTAACCCATCCTTATATTTATTAATCTTATTACATGTTTATTGTTATTAAGATAATATATTATTTTAACATTTAAATATTTAGAAAATTTTTATTTTTCAAAATATAAATTGTACAATTAATTAATGTTAAATACCACTATTTAATTATTAAATTTTGATAATTAAAAAATGAAATACGAAGATTTAAAAATGAAATCCAAAAAATTTGAAACTTAAAACAAACTCATATTTGAGTTTTCTAAATATTAACAACTCACATGATTCAAATAATATATATTCACACATGTCTATAATTGTATGAAAAAGAAATGTAATTAACTTCACAAATTTGCTATATTTAGTAAAAAGAAAATGAAGTTTCATCTAAAATATATTTATTTGGGTGGTGTCGACAAAGCTTTCATTGATTGTTATTTTTCCACCATGGTGTGTCATGTCATGTATGTAAAGTGTAAACAAAATTATAAAAAGTGCAAATGAAAGATTCCATTATACATACTGTTGCGCAAACGGAAAGGACACCAAAATATTTCATTTAACTCATGCTGTGGAAACAGTGTGTCACTTTTCTGTCTTATGCTTTTTCATTTTCTTCTAAATTTTGTGTTGCTTTTATTTGTTTGCAATAAAATAACACTATTGCTTAGATTCAATAAAAACTTAAATAATTATTTTCATTATTTTTGAACTAAATTTTCTTTGAATGAGATTTCTTCTTTTCTCCACAATTATTTATTTCAAAACTCTCATATTTTCTTACTAGCAAGTTAAAATTAAACACAAACTTTAAAAAGTATAAAGTTTCTAGTAATTTTTTTTACTATAAAATATTTTTACAAACTAAATGGATTTAAGTTTCTAGTATTTTTTTTTATTCTCAATAATACTTTTTGTTAAAATATTCTTTTATGTCTTTTATTTTGATTTTGGAGTTTATATTAATGTCTAAACAAAAACAAGTTTCATATTATTCTTTTAATTTTATTAAATTATATAAAGTTAATCATTTTCATATATTTGACTCAAAGGCCATTGTTTCTTGTTTATGTTGTTGATGTTTCTACAATTTAAAATTTCATTTTAAGATTTTTTTTCTTATTTATATTATTATAAAATGTATATTTCGTAACACCATTTTATTCCGGTCATAATATTTACTGTGATAGAATATAATATATTTATTTAAGCGCTTTTTTTTTTTTTTTTTTAAGTCATTTTTTACCACGTTTAAATTTTTTAACCATAGTAAAAAGTGACGTCTAATCATAATTTCAAACCTTAGCACCAACAACTTTGTTTTATTTATTTATTTATTTATTTTTAAGTCACTTTTTACAACAGTTGGAACTTTCAACCATGGTGAAACACCGCATGGTCATGAGTTTGAATTCCAGCACATACTGTTTTATTTTTATTTATCTTTAAGTCTCTTTTTTTACCACAGTTGGAACTTCGAACCGTGGTGAAAAGTCATTCAGGGTCATGGGGAAATATAAGCGTGTTTATTAAGTTTCTTCACCGTCCTTATACAAATCTTTGTCGTCTATTTAATGAGTATCAACGCTTAAGATACTACCATTAATGTTCATGTTATGCATGTTGTTGTTCTTGCTCTTGCTCTTGTTGTTGTTGTTGTTCTTCTTCTTCTTCTTCTTCTTCTTCTTCTTGTTTTTGTTATTGTTCTTGTTGTTATTTTTCTTCTTCTTCTTTTCCTCCTCCTTCTCCTTCTTTTTCTTCTTGTTATTATTGTTGTTATTGTTGTTGTTTTTGTTGTTGTTCTTTTTCTTATTGTTCTTGTTGTAGTTCTTGTTGTAGTTTTTGTTGTTGTAGTTTTTGTTCTTGTTGTTCTTGCTATTGTTGTTGTTGTTCTACTGCAACATTTTATTTATTTATTACAATACAAACAAACAATGATTGTTTAAAGTAACTGTTGTGATAGGTTAAGACATACAATAACAATTGTTTAAAGTAACTGTTGTGATAGGTTGTATGCTACTTGACTTATAATCAAGTAGGTGCTAGGATTTGAACTCATGACCATGCGTCAACCGTGGTGAAAAGTCATTCTGGGTCATGGGAAAGTATAAACGTGTTTATTGAATTTCTTCAATGTCCTTAAACAAATTTTTACTGTACATTTTGTGACTAATCGACGCTCATGACCATGCACCATATGTACCTATTATTTTTTTCTTTTGTGTTTTTTTTTCTTTGACTTTATTGTAACTTGTTAAAAAGAAATTGTACAATTGTGCATTAGAATCTCCGTTTTACACACTAACACTTTAAATTTATAAAAAAAAAACAAGTAAAATTGATATATGTAAGTTGATTCCATTTTAATAAAATTAATTGAAAACGTGATTCAATCCAATCGATTCTTCAAAATAAAAAGTTTTCAGTTTTTGTTTGAGTTGATATATGAATTTATTTAATAAAATAAATAAAAATTTAAGTTAGTTCAGTTTCAATAGAATTCATTAAAACTCTGAAAAACTTCAAACTTAAAAATACTGCTTAATAATACTCATATATCGTGTGTCAAAAAAGAAAATACTCATATATCTTACAATGGTTTCTAACATTATAATTCCACTAAACTTAAAAAATTGTAGAATTTTAACTGAATTTTTATTGATTATACTAAACACGTTGGATGAATGTGAACATTTGATATTTGCACCTTTAACTAATTCAAATATCATAAAGATAACATAAAATATTCCAATATGTACAAACCAAACCATGCATAATATAATCTTAACATAATCTTGAAAATATAATATCAGTGCAAAGTAAACAATTTCTTTAACTTTTTAGAGACATATATTCAGTTTAACATAATCACGTTTCTATTTGCGACTAAAATAATAGAAAAGAAGGGTTTAAAGAATCATAAACCATGCAAAATCATAATTTGATTATCTAATGATAATGGGGTTATGTTATTTTCTTCACAATTAACACGAAGAAAACGTGTGAAAGAAAGAAGAGATAAAAGTGAAAAGCAAAAGCTGTAGTTATTGTCGGCTGCGAATGTGACGTAAAAGTCAATATAAAACTACAACGCAGCAAAATTCAGACTTATCCAAAATTGAGTTTTGACAAAAATAAAATGTATTCTATATAAAAACAAAAAATTAAAAAGAGTGTAAAATAAATACAACTACACCGATTAGGAATAAAAATTTATTTATAAATACAACTCATAATCCTGACCCAAAATGGGTCATAAATACAACTCATATATATTGTATGACATAATAAAAAATAAGGACACGTCTAATAAATATAAATATGAACTTAGGTTCAAAAATAAATCTTATTGATTTTAATTAAATAATATATTTATCATTTCTTACGAGAGATAATACGAGTTCCATTTTAAACATTTTAAAAGATTCATTATTAATAAAACAAACTATAAAAGTGATGCAAACAAACAAAATTTAATTTTATTAGAATTTGATATTATTAGGTGAATAAAATTTATAAAATTTAAAAAACTATTTGATAATTTATTATATCATTTTATTTTAATATACAATAAATTATTTAAAATATTATAAAATATTAAATATTAAAGTTTTAATTATAATTTTAATCTTTTATTTTATCTTATTTGTGGAATATATCAGTCTTCTTATTTTAAAATCAAACAATTTTAATCTTTATTTTATATTTAAAACTGATAATTTATCCATTTTTAAATGATATATCACTTATAAAATTTGACAAATCATTATATAAGAATTTTTTGTAAAATATTATACATAAAAACTATAATTTAGAAAATTAACATTTCATTGATTAGTCACTATAAGAAAATATGCTATTAGCCACGTGATATACCATGTGAAAATTACACCATTAAAATTGTATTAGTGGCGTGATAAACACGTCGCAATAAGAAAATATTAATATAAAATTGAAATGCAGCATTTCAGATACTGAAAAATTAAAAAAAAAAAGAAAAAGCTTAGTATCATGAAATACACGTCGCTAAGATGTTTCAAAAAATTAAAAAATTTTGGGAGAAAAATTACTGGTTAATAAAGAGGTATTATGTGACCGTTCAAAAATTAAATATGGACTTTGCAGATACCCGCGTGATATTTACGTCGAAATTTTCTTGCATAGAATCCACGTCGTTAAGAGTAAATGGAAAAAGACAAAAAAAACATATTATGGCAGATTCACATGTGATAATCACGTCGGAAGTTTCTGACATGTTTATCACATCGGAAGGAGCAATAAAATAAGACAAAAAAAGACAAAAAAACACCGTTCTGTCTTTGCAGGTCACGCATGTGATTCCATGTGCTTTGTACCGTTCTGACACATTTTGTTCCCAAGTGATTTCTACCTCGAAAATAAATTAGTGGTGTGAATACCACGTCGAAACATTCTCCTATTTATAAACCAATTTGTAGAATTCTCAGTACCCACAAAATATTTTTTTCTCTTCTTCTCTCAATTACTCTAAGTTTTACTCGTCTTCTCTCTCACCTTGCTCTATGTTTCTCTCATTTGCTTCTCTCTTAGTACCCACAAATCACTTCTTCTTCAACAATTTTACACCATTAATTTAAGTATTTTATTTTAAAATTTTATAAATATAATATTTCTCTCTTTATTTGTTTCAAGATCTAAAATCATCAAGATTTTTAATATTTATTGGAGAAGTTTATCAAGCTAAAGTTTTAATTTTTTTTCAAGTTTACTAATGTGTGTTGCAAGGTCTAATTATTTTATTTATTTATTCATATTTTTATTATGAAATTAGTTGTTGATTGTTTATTGTTGTAGTATAATTATTAAGATTTTCAAATTTTAATTATTAGATTAAAATTTATATATAACATTAGATTTTATTAGGTCAAATAATTAATATATCATAAAATCTGAAAATTATTTTATTTTAATATATATTATTTTCAAATACAGTTTAATCAAATACAAATATATTATGTTATATATTTTTAAATATAGATTTTATAAAAAACTGATTTTATAATATATTATATTATATTTTATAAAAACAGATTTTATAAACACATATTTTATATTTTTAAATACTGATTTTATAAAAATGGATTTTATCTTATATATTTTATTTTTAATATATATTATATTATATTTTATTAAAAACAGAATATATAATATTAATTAAAAACAAATATATTAATTTTGTAAAAACAAATATATTATATATTAATTAAAAACAGAATATAAAACAATTTTATTAGATTTTATAAAATAGAATTTATGTTTAAAGTAAATATATAGATGATTAAAAATAGAAAAGTAATTATTAATACTTTTTAAAGCAGAATTTATATAAATATAATATTTTTATTTTTAATATTATAGTAAGTAAAAATATTAAGTAACATAATTATTGGGTTGTTGGTTGTTGTTGTAAAATCATTATCTATAGTTGTTATTATTTTATACTATACTATTAAAAAATATTAATTTAAAAATACTTAATATAAAGTTTATTTTTATTACGTTAAAATGTATAATTAGAATTTATATACAATACTATGTAGATTTGTAAGTATAGTTATAAAATGTAGAATATATATGTATAATTAGAATTTATATACAATACTATGTAGATTTGTAAGTATAGTTATAAAATGTAGAATATATATTTATGAAATGTACAATTTGGTTAAACATATATAGTAAGAAATGTAGTTATGTTTAAAGCAATGTGAAAAAAATTATATTATTTGACATATATTAAAATCACATTTTAAATTAAAATGATATTGATACTACAAATGTGTAGTATAAAATATTTTCGTTACTATCGTAGTTGAATGTACGATAGAACGTTATCAGGAAGATGTGAACTTACTCCAAATTTTGAGGCAAGAGTTAAAGGGTTTATCACGTGGGCATTTGCTCAAGAATGTTGTTAAAGGGAATGAGGAGTAAGATGTTCATGTCTTAAATGTGAATGTAGACCTATAATTAATGATACATAGAAAGTGGAATGCCATGTCGGAGTAATATACATGCATAAACTACTAATTTTTACATTTTATTATTGAGTTTGGACATATAATGGACATTTAATTTTTACATTTTATTATTTATTAATTTATTTTATTCATTAATATTTATTAATTTTTATATTTTATTTTAAAATACATCAGTAAAATGAAATTCACGTCACTAAAATCAAAACAGGTTTGAGTTTTGTGACATGAAAACCATGTCACTAATTAGTGACGTGGAAATCACATTACTATAGTTCAGAAATGTATTTTGTGATGTGAAATTCATGTCACTAATTAATAACGTAAATTTCACGTGGGAACATCTCCAAATAATATTGTGGTTTATGACGTGAAATTCATGTCACTAATTAGTGACATGAATTTCATGTAGGAAAAAACTCTCACAGTTGCTCCTCTGACGTGCTTTGCCCACGTCACAAATTTTGTATAGTGACATGATTTTGGACTTAATGACATGAATATCATGTGAGAAATGACAATATTTCTTGTAGTGAGTAGTGTAAAAAATAAAAAAAAAAGAATTTAAAACTGTTTATGAATCAGAAAATAAAGGGATAAAAAATATAATTTAGCCAATATTAAAATATATTGCGACTAAAAACTAAATTGTTTGAAATTTTACATATATATATATATATATATATATATATATATATATATATATATATATATATATATATATATATATATATATATATATATATATATATATATATATATATATATATATATATATATATATATATATATATATATATATATATATATATATATATATATATATATATATATATATATATATATATATATATATATATATATATATATATATATCATCTATATATATATGATGATAGTATTAGATTATGTAACTGTGAAGTTTATTAATTTATTACAAAGAATTATTAAATATGTGAGAATACTAAATTTGACACTTAATATTATATATATATATATATATATATATATATATATATATATATATATATATATATATATATATATATATATATATATATATATATATATATATATATATATATATATATATATATATATATATATATATATATATATATATATATATATATTAAATTATAAAATTACATATTTTTGACGTACTCAAGTGTATTTTTAATTTAAAATATTAAATTGTTATAAATGTCCTAGAAGTGAATAGTCTTCTTAATGAATAATATGGGAGGAATGAAGGACTTTTGAGGTTCGACTGCAAGAGGAGTTAAATATTATTTTATAGAAGGAAGAACTTATGTGGTTCCGATGATTGAGGGTCAAATAGTTTGCTGATGGGGATAGAAATATAAGTATTATCATTTGAAAAATATTACAAGGAGAAGGAAGAATGTGATTGTTATGCTTCATGATGATGATGGTAGATGGATCTAAGATAGGGAGCAAATTAAAGGTTTAGTTTATGCCTATTATATGAAGATGTTTAGTATTGGAAGTCAGTGGCAGGCTTGAGAACAAACTCTTATCTCATTCTCAAACTTAACTGATGATGATATTGAAAGTTTTGGGTGGCAAGTTACAAAGAGGAGATCAAAACAACATTGTTTGATATGAAGCCTTGGAAAGCTTTGGGGTGCCTGACGGATTTCCAAATGGTTTTAATCAAAAATGTTGGGACATGGTTGGTAAGAATGTGTGTGATTTTGTTCATCGAATTTGGAAGAAGCCTGATGGGATTGTAGAGGTGAACCAAACGAGATATTTGTCTCATTCTTAAAGTTGACCATTCTATAAATGTGACGCAAGCCCGATTGGGGAACTGCCTAAACAAACTCTCGTGTACTCTCTCTCTCTCTCTCTCTCTCTCTCTCTCACACACACACACACACACACACACACACACACAATCTCTCTCTCTCTCTCTCTCTCTCTCTCTCTCTCTCTCTCTCTCTCTCTCTCTCTCTCTCTCTCTCTCTCTCTCTCTCTCTCTCTCTCTCTCTTATTTTTCAATTGCAAATTGTTGAATTTTTCGATTGTGTAATCAATACGTTTGGCTTAACATTTTGATAACCTTTAAAAAAGTTTTTGTTGAATTGATCATAATCTATTTGATGGTGATTCGATTTAAAATTCAACCAAACCATACAAAATCTCAAACGAAATTGATTGCACATAGGGTGTTCGATAATTTTCCTAAATTGCATTTTTGTGAAATTTGTCATTAGGAATAGACTTTACTTTTGTGTAGCATTCAAGTTATTGTGGTTTAAAGCATATTAATTGATTTGTCAATCATTATCATCAACTAGTTTTCATATACTCATATCTGAGCTTTTTGATAGCGGTTTAGTTTAAACGATCCGATCCGGGTCACTTTCGTTAGTTGTTAAAATTTTAAAACATTTTGTCGTAAAGTAATTTTTTAACTTTGGATCTATTCAGCCACCTCTAGATAAGTCGCCTTCGTCTAACAAAGGTTTGAATGGGTGGAGTAACAGTGAATAACGACTGAAGGAATAAGTGGTTAGTGGAGGAAGTTATGGATCGAAGGTTGTGAAATGTAAATCAGAGGTTGATGTTGTTGAAAGTTCGTTGTGTGGTGGTTCGGCAGGGATGTGAGTTTAGCCGCGACAATGTGAGTTGTGTTGACTTTTGGCCTATGACGATGGTGACTGGGATTGTTTTGCTGGTGTTTTGTTTTGCGAGGAGCTAGATGGGGTTATGTTGATATGGTGCGGATGTGAGGGATGACATGTGGTGGAGATCATGGTGGGAGAGATGAAAGTAGATTATCAGGCAATTTGTGTTGTTGTGATGTTTGTTACTTTGTCGGAGATAGAGGTAAGTTGGTGGTCCGACGGTAACAGATTTTGAAGGCAACAATTGTTTTGTTGAAAAGTGACAGAGGGAGTGTAGTGATGGGGGTGTGGTAGTGAATCAGAGTGAGTGCGATATGGAAGAGAGTGTTGGCGTAAGCCCTAAAGGCTATTACTTTTGGTACTTGTATCGAATTATTTATTAATAATAAAAGACATTTCTTTATTATGTTTGTTATTCTAGGATAATAAAGTCCCTAGAATAGCTAGTTCGTTTAATGAAATATTAAGTGTGACTTAATCATGAGATCCCATTAAACATAAGAACACTATTCTTAAAGTATCGTTAGTCGAGCTTTACAGTGAAGTGGGATAACCTTAAAGTGTTAAGATTATTATGTAGATAAACTGATGATCACATCTCATGGATCACAGATAAGGAGTTATCAAGTCTTAACATAGGTATGAATATTAGGAGTAATATTTATACGGGATTGACCCGCTATGAGAATACTACATAAAATGTTATGCAAAATCTCGTAAGTTACTCTCATGGTGATAGTGGTGTATACCACCCTTCAACCTAAAACCATTATGGACCCTAGATGTAGAGTCAATTACTTTATTATTGATCTAATATTGTTCATAACTAGATGATCATAAAGATAGTTGATGGGTACTCCACAAAGAATGTTGAGGAACATGAGTGACCTAGGTGGAATTTGCTCATCGTGCATAACAGAATAAGTGTGTAAGGGCCCAATATTGAACTAGACAATGATGACACGGTATATGCTTTGTGTTCAATATAGACATAAGGAAAAAAAGGTAATTGTACACACAAGTACTATCACAAAAGGTTTTTCTAGATCACATGACATTTTTCGTGACTTGGGTAACAGTGATGTGTTGCTAGATACCGCTCACTGTTTATTATATTAAATATATGATTTAATATAATTTTTAACGTCACGAGAACCTATAGAGGCACACACATAAGAAAAAATTGATGAGAGATAGAATAACTAAGGAACACTATAAGGTACAATATACTTGAGAGAATTATGGAATACTGTAAGGTACGATGTACTTAAGTAAAATATGGAATATCGTATAATATAATTGTTCCGGTATGGGCCCAACCTCGGCAGGCCCAATACCGCGTACGGCCCAACAAGCGAATCGGGCACGCCAGGCACGTGCTCCCCACGAGACGAGCAGGGCAAGCCGCCGAACACAAGCAACGTCTCCACAACCTTTTGTCGTCCACCACACCGGACGGGCAGAACCGTCCCCGGCTCACCAAAGCGCGGCCCTTGGCTCCTCTCTTCCGCGGGGAGAATAACGCACTCCGGGGAACCTCCCGGGCTCCCCTCCGCAGGGAGAATAACGTGCTCGGCGCACGTTCTCCACATGCTCCCCTCCGCGGGGACACGTCACCGGCCAGCTGCCCACCTCCGAAAGAGCAGGTCAAACCCACTTTCCGGAGATCCAGGAGCGGTTGAACTAGGGCGAAGACCACGTCCTGGTCTTCACTACGCCACGTAAGCCCTAACAGTCATTAGGGTTGGGCCTGGTCGTCCAGCCCACCTCAAATGACCGTTGGCCCAGCGCTGGGGTCTCCCTATAAATACCCTCTTCCTCAAGAGGGTCAGGTAACTCTTCTTGCCCCTTTTTTCTGTACTATTGCTTCCACTCTGCCCAACTTCTTACTTTGGCATCGGAGTGTCTTGCAGGTACACCCCCCTCCTCTTTCTCACCCTGGTGAACAGGTAGCCGTCCAGTAGCACGTGGCCATATCGTGATCCCCTCCTGATCAGGTCAGATCAATAATAATAAGAGTTATTATTATTATTATTATTATTATTATAGTTATTAACTATAATAATAATAATAAATGTTTATTATAATAATGGTTATTATTATTATATTATTATTATTATTATTATAATTATAATTATTATAATAGTTATTAAATATAATAATAATAATAAATGTTTATTATAATAATGGTTATTATATTATTATTATTATTATTATTATTATTATTATTATTATTATTATTATTATTATTATTATTATTATTATTATTATTATTATTATTATTATATAGTGCACTTCAGTTGAGATTTTTAGCTTGCAACCCACACAAGTGGTTCTATAAATACAACCCTTGTGTGGAAGTTTTATAATTTGATGAAATTCAGTTGGTGAAACCTTGATCGTATTTATCTCTTTCTCTCTCTCTCACACTCAAAGTCTTCATTCGTAGCAGCTAGCACTGAGATTGAAGGCACTATGTTCGTGTGGACTGAGTAGAGGCATTATTCTTCATTCACGCTCATAATCATTCATTCAAATCTGCATCAAAATTGTTAATCACCACAAGAGGTAATCATTTCTATCACTAATTATGCTCATTCGTAAGGATCACTAAATGGATAATTTTAATTTCTGCTACATTTTGGATCACGATTTACCTTCAAATGGGAGGGAGTACGTGGTTTGGGTGAGTTGTTTGTTGAAAGGAAGAAGTAGTGTGATGCGGTGTCACCTTTTAGGGAAGGGAGATTGTGTTAAGCTGAGAAGGTGGGGATGTATGGTGGAGGCTGAAAACAAATTCACTCTCTGCTTTTCTTTTTCTTTATTTTTTAATTTTTTTTAGTTATGAGATGAAAAAGATGGAAAGATGCGGCTCCTTTCACACAAGGCCAACACTGGTTAGTATATATAGTAGCATAGTATGGTTGCAAAATTTATCAAATGCCTACATTGCCCTTAAATATTTTTGTGTGATAAAATGAGTTCAAATTGATGAAATAAAAGCACATATTTTTAATAAAAACAAATAAAATAAATAAATAATTTTACTTATCTCTATTTTTTCCTTGATTATTTGATTTAAAAAACGAAATAAAAATGAGTTTAAATGGATAAAAAATGAATGCGTAAATGTGCAAAAAAATTAAAATGAAAACACTAAAATAATATACATGAAATATAGTTTAGTAAAACAGAAAGTCATAGACCAAATCTTACAGTTAAAAATACTCGGATGAAAAAGTCCAGACTGATCAAAATGCAGACGTGCACAAATGTGAAAAAGTAAAATGAGTACACCAGGTTAAACTACGCGTAATATAGATCGATAAAACAGATATCTTCATACTCAAACCTGAAAATAATGTTCATTGATTTTACGCACGATTATGAAATCAATTCAACCAATCTGTCTACAAAACTGAAATTTTATTATGGAAAAAACAAAATAAAGCTAGTTGTCTTGAAATTTAAAATGCATGGACAAAATTATGGTATGACACTACACATCCTATGATTATGTTAGGAATATCTATTACCGCTCTATCATGATACAACATCGTCCTGTTTGTGTTCTTGTTCTTATTATAATTTGTATGCCATTATCATATAATACTTCACATCTTGTTCATGTTATGAATATCCACTACCATTCTGTCATAATAATATGAGATATCCATCGATATAAATTTTGGCAAACTCCTACCATTCTTGCTTCAATCATTTCACATTCAATGAACTATTAATTAATGTCAACTTTCTTAAATGATATATGATGATAGTCCGTCATTACATTAATTTAGTCTAAGAATTAGATCAAAAAAAGTTAAAGAGGAGCTAAAATGAAGAAGAAAGACCAAAAAATGAGGAAAAAATAGCTAATTGTGAAGAAATTGGACTTAATGAAAAATCAAGTGACTAGGGGAGCAAAAGTGTGCAAATACAATAATAATCACAAGAAACACCACGTGTGCGATAGATTTATACTAGCTGCATCACACGCGTGATGAAGTTCGTTATGCGCGCGATGACCCATTTTCTGGGCTTTTTGTGATGTGTCTGATCTATTATGAGCTCTTTTTATGGGGAAATTTTGTACTTTTGCAAGGGTTACGAAAATTGGCACTGCAAGTATGATTTTTACAACATCAAGGGTGATTTGAAGAGTATTTGAAGCCATTGGAGGTCAATCCTTCATGGGAAATCATATGATATTCTTTTTTATTCATTTGGTATTGTAATATGAATTATGAGTAGCTAAATTTCTCTAGGTTAGGTTGTGTGTGATGAACCTGTTTCAGTATTGTTGGATAATATGTTATTTTAACTTTGCATGAATACTTTGATCTATAATTCTATTCAATTGCTTAATGCTCGTAATGTTTTTTATGTGAAATACTTTTTTAAACTGATTTTGGGCACACAGGGAATATCAACCATTAGTCTATATGTTGGACCTAGGGCAATTATTGTACTTAAGCTTGTTGAGTAGGAATAAGAGACCCTGAGTGGTGGTGTAGGGAATTAATGTTATGTGCATCGCCTAATCCTACTTACGCTGGTGAACTAGGGATAGGAAACTCCGAGTAGTAATTAGTGAGTTTTTTCACAAGGAATTGATTATAGCGGTTTTATTAATTTGCCATGGAATTATAGTGATAAGATTATTCATGTAAGGCATCAAACATCAACAATAGAGAAACAGTGGATTCAATACACAACCTGGCTGCTTTTGTAATTCTATCTAAGCACTTATTTACTTTTTTTGCATTGCAAACTTGAAACCTCCCCCCCCCCCCCAATTCATTAGTTTCTATACATTGCACAAATTTATCTTGTTCAAAAGCAGTCCCTTTTGGATTCGATCTTAAGTATTACCTTGAGAGTATCAGTACACTTTTCGAGAAATCATCAAGTTTTTGGCTCTATTGTCGAACATTGTTGATATTTCTACAAGGCGACGCTTGTGCAACGTTTAATTTTTTTTTTCAATCGTAAATACTTTTGTTGTTGTAATTAGGTATTTTATTTTGTTTAAAAATTTTCTTTCCTATTCTCTCTCTCTCTCTCTCTCTCTCTCTCTCTCTCTCTCTCTCTCTCTCTCTTTAGTTTTATTTTTGTTTAATTTTTTTATCTAGTACAATGCTACTAAGGTATTTTTCTTTTTGTTTGTATGCAAGATCGAGACAATAATGCAAGATGACGTCTATGCTAACTTTGCAAAGTTTGAAGCTTATGCAAAGGAACTTGGAGCAAAAAAGCTCATTCTGGAGAATGCTAGAAATTATTCAGAACTAGAACCTTAAACTAATCATTCATGGGAGGAGGATTCATCATTTCAACTTGAAGAAACCTTGGCTCAGTTTATAAATATGATTCAACTCAATTTCAAGAAAATCAACAAGAATCAAGAAACCGTGCAAAGTAACATGTAAACATCCTTCGAGAATTTAGAGATGCAACTTGGTCAAGTGTATAGACAATTAGCATTAAAACTGAGATGTAGTGGGTATTTCTATGAAAATATGTTAGATTGTCCTAGAGATGCGGAAATTGAAAGAGAAAAAGTCAAACAGGAATGTGAGGTAGTCAATGAAGAAGGAGTTGAAAAAAAGAAATAAGAAGAAAAGTGCATACCAAATATCCTAATCCTTATGTAAAGAGGTTGTTTTTTCTGATACATGTACCTCAGAAGGAGGTTGTGCTAAGTTTGTATCTTGTGAAGAAAGAAGGTTGGGGAAGTTCTCTTATTTTGTTGAGAAGTGTGTGCATGATGTATATCCAAGTGTACATGACATTTTGCCTAAACCAAGGAGTTAAGAGAACTTGTGTTTCTCTAAGGTGTTTTGTGAGGTTTTTATTTCGATGTGCATATGCCTCTAATGTGAGAGTTGAAATAGTACAGGTTTGCTTGGAGTTATCCTCAAGGAACAAAGTTGTTTATGTCTGAGAGAATCAAGTTGTTTCTTCTCTGTAGTGAGTGTATGTCCTCAGGAGGAGTGTGTTGTAGAACAAAGAGTGTGAAGCTACTAATTGTACATGAAAATGATCAAGTGATTCTTCATGTGTTTGGGATTTCTTCTTAGGGGGGAGTGTTGATTATATGTTGCATGGGGAGTTGTGTACCTGTATGTGGTTCTGGATGTTCTAGCTTTGTGAGGATGGTATTTTGAACAAGGATTGTTCATACCTCTTAGGAATGGCCTAAGAAACAATGATGAATTTTTTCTGGAAGAATTTATTTTTCTCTACAGAATAATTGTAAGGCTCAAAGAGAGGTTTATGGATGGAGGTGAGATGTCAGACATGATGTCTTGACATCACGTTCAATTTTTCAACTAAGTCTGTGTGAAAGAAGTAAGATTGGAGTTTAGTGTAGAGTGTTGTGTATGTCTGATTGGTTCTTAGGAGGGTTCTTCTTTGAAAGATTTTTGTGGCCTGGGTCAGACAGATTACTTGGTAGATTTTAGTCTAAGTTTGATGATGAGGAAGTTGGTGCTCCAACTTGAGTAGATTAGTAGGAGTATACAATGTCAAGACTGATGACAGGACATTGTATTATGACTAGGTGGATCAACCAGATTTGACAAGTGGCCTTCGACATGTCAAGTTTTTTTTTCCTAGTCATTACTGCTTTGTAAGTTATAGCTTAGAAGGCATGAAAAATGTGTGCTTATGTCTTCAAGGAAAACATCTTAAATGACATAGGAACTGTCATTGAATTTGTGAGGGTCAAACCTTGAAAAGTGAGAAGACTGAGTTGTGCACGGTTACTGAGGGTGATTTTATTCTTTTCCAAAAACGCCCTCCTTGACTGGTCTATCGTTACTAACCAGGTTCATTACAATCTAGGTAACACTCCAACACTCCTTGTATTTAAAGACCTTCTACCTCACCTTTTCTTCTATATGCATTTCAACATGAGTAAATCTTCTAAAGATGCTTATGAAGACCAAGTCGAGTTCACTGGAGGAATTCTTGGTTAGTTTGTGTATGTTCGTGTTGCTTGGGTCTTGTGTTTCCACTGAGTTTTTTGTTTTTAGCATTTGCCTCTTTGGGTGAGTAATTTTTGTTAGGTTAGTGTGGTGTTCTTTTTCTTGTTTTTGGTGTTTTATTTTGGGATAGTTTTGTCAATTTTTGGCTAAAAAGGGGGGAGAAAAGAGTACAGTCCCGTGGTAGAGTCTTTTTGCAACAATTTTGGGGTTACTTTGGTGTCTGTCATGTCTCAGGTGTCTGCTGCTACTTTTGTTGTAGTTGTTTGCAGAATGTCTTACAAGATGTTTTTAACATCCTGTCTGGACCTTGAGTTGTGTGTTTTGTTGTGTCTAGTATTCTACATTACATGTGCTATTTCTGTCATACGTGTTTCTAATGTTTTAGTTTCTGCCATATGTGTTTCTAATATCTTGAATTATGATAATTCAAGACTGTGTTAAGGTTGATGTTCTTGGGCTTCAAAAAGAATAGTTTATGGATGAAGTCTGTAGTTGGTACCTTTCAAACTTGATTTCATAATCAAGTCTATGAGAATATGGAACATTTGGTCTGTTGTGATGAAGGAGCTTTTCAAGGATGGTTATGACAATAATGAATAATGATGGTGTCTCTTCTTATTAAAAGGTGATCTCTTTAGGTTTTTGATTTCTCAATCTATACCTATCTGGAGTAAAGGGAGTCTTTGATCTGGAGGTTCTAGTCTTGATGTTGTTCCCACATAGTCAAGGTTCTTGTGTAGGTATTTCTGATTGGCCCCTTATAGAGGAAGATGTATCAAATAAAAGCTATTTCTTGTAGGTGCTTCAAGGAACTACGTGTTCATGTTTGTGGCCACTGATTATGGAGACACCACATGTTGGAACATTAGCCTTTGCAACTGCTGATGTACCTCACCTTATGGTGTCTTTTTTGTGGTTTGTATAATATGGAGCCTTGTAGGACAGAGGTAATACAATTTTGTGTTTTGAAGTTTGTTTATGGTATGATGCTTAGTCTATACCTTGGTGTTTATTGTCAGTTATACTAGTATGTTTTAGAGGGAATATCCTCTTTGGATGCTTAAGGATGGTTGTTAACTTTGTAATGCCAGACAGGATGTTTGAACATTATGCTTCTGGGTTGTAGCTTCATGAAGCTTATGAGAGTCTATTTCTCTCTGTGGTATTCTGCATTTTATGATGGTCTTTGATCTGCTACAACTGTGACCTATTATGATCCTCACGTGTTCCTTGCAACGGGAAGTGTATGGATTACAATGCAAATAGTTTCTCCTTTGGATGATGACTCTAGAACCAAAGTAGAAGGTTCCTATGATTGAGACTGATGTCTTAACTGATGTTGAAACATCATCTCAGTTGATTATCTCTCCAGTAAGGAAAATTGTTTATCCATGGGAGATAATTTGGAGTTCATGGTGTGGGGTCTGTTACTCACCATTTGGATCAGAAGTGAATTATATATTCATGGTGTAGTAAGGAGTAAAGCTATTAGCCAAAGACTGTTGTAGATTGTGATGTGAATGTATGTCATGACTATCTGTCATGATTAACCACTTGTGCTAGCTCATGTCGTGATGTTCAGAAAGAGGTTGTCATACCAAATATCCTGATCCTTATGTAAAGAGGTGGTTTTTTTCTGATACATGTACCTCAGAAGGAGGTTGTGCTAAGTTTGTATCTTGTGAAGAAAGAAGGTTGGGGAAGTTCTCTTATTTTGTTGAGAAGTGTGTGCATGATGTATATCCAAGTGTACATGACATTTTGCCTAAACTAAGGAGTTAAGAGAACTTGTGTGTCTCTAAGGTGTTTTGTGAGGTTTTTATTTCGATGTGCATATGCCTCTGATGTGAGAGTTGAAATAGTACAGATTTGCTTGGATTTATCCTCAAGGAACAAAGTTGTTTATGTCTGAGAGAATCCAGTTGTTTCTTCTTTGTAGTGAGTGTATGTCCTTAGGAGGAGTGTGTTGTAGAATAAAGAGTGTGAAGCTACTAATTGTACATGAAAATGATCAAGTGATTCTTCATGTGTTTGGGATTTCTTCTTGGGGGGGGGGGGGGGGGGGAAGTGTTGATTATGTGTGGCATAGGGAGTTGTGTACCTGTATGTGGTTCTGGATGTTCTAGCTTTGTGAGGCTGGTATTTTGAACAAGGATTGTTCATACCTCTTAGGAATGGCCTAAGAAACAATGATGAATTTTTTCTGGAAGAATTTGTTTTTCTCTGCAGAATAATTGTAAGGCTCAAAGAGAGGTTTGTGGATGGAGGTGAGATGTCAGACATGATGTCTTGACATCACGATTAATTTTTCAACTGAGTCTGTGTGAAAGTAGTAAGCTTGGAGTTTAGTGTAGAGTGTTGTGTATGTCTGATTGGTTCTTAGGAGGGTTCTTCTTTGAAAGATTTTTGTGGCCTGGGTCAGACAGATTACTTGGTAGATTTTAGTCTAAGTTTGATGATGAGGAAGTTGGTGCTCCAACTTGAGTAGATTAGTAGGAGTATACAATGTCAAGACTGATGACAGGACATTGTATTATGACTAGGTGGATCAACCAGATATGACAAGTGGCCTTCGGCATGTCAAGTTTTTTTTCCTAGTCATTAATGCTTTGTAAGTTATACATTAGAAGGCATGAAAAATGTGTGCTTATGTCTTCAAGGAAAACATCTTAAATGACATAGGAACTGTCATTGAATTTGTGAGGGTCAAACCTTGAAAAGTTAGAAGACTGAGTTGTGCACGGTTACTGAGGGTGATTTTATTCTTTTCCAAAAACGCCCTCCTTGACTGGTCTATCGTTACTAACCAGGTTCATTACAATCTAGGTAACACTCCAACACTCCTTGTATTTAAAGACCTTCTACCTCACCTTTTCTTCTATATGCATTTCAACATGAGTAAATCTTCTAAAGATGCTTATGAAGACCAAGTCGAGTTCACTGGAGGAATTCTTGGTTAGTTTGTGTATGTTCGTGTTGCTTGGGTCTTGTGTTTCCACTGAGTTTTTTGTTTTTAGCATTTGCCTCTTTGGGTGAGTAATTTTTGTTAGGTTAGTGTGGTGTTCTTTTTCTTGTTTTTGGTGTTTTATTTTGGGATAGTTTTGTCAATTTTTGGCTAAAAAGGGGGAGAAAAGAGTACAGTCCCGTGGTAAAGTCTTTTTGCAACAATTTTGGGGTTACTTTGGTGTCTGTCATGTCTCAGGTGTCTGCTGCTACTTTTGTTGTAGTTGTTTGCAGAATGTCTTACATGGTGTTTTTAACATCCTGCCTGGACCTTGAGTTGTGTGTTTTGTTGTGTCTAGTATTCTACATTACATGTGCTATTTCTGTCATATGTGTTTCTAATGTTTTAGTTTCTGCCATATGTGTTTCTAATATCTTGAATTATGATAATTCAATACTGTGTTAAGGTTGATGTTCTTGGGCTTCAGAAAGGATAGTTTGTGGATGAAGTCTGTAGTTGGTACCTTTCAAACTTGATTTCATAATCAAGTCTATGAGAATATGGAACATTTGGTCTGTTGTGATGAAGGAGCTTTTCAAGGATGGTTATGACAATAATGAATAATGATGGTGTCTCTTCTTATTAAAAGGTGATCTCTTTAGGTTTTTGATTTCTCAATCTATACCTATCTGGAGTAAAGGGAGTCTTTGATCTGGAGGTTCTAGTCTTGATGTTGTTCCCACGTAGTCAAGGTTCTTGTGTAGGGATTTCTGATTGGCCACTTATAGAGGAAGATGTATCAAATAAAAACTATTTCTTGTAGGTGCTTCAAGGAACTACGTGTTCATGTTTGTGGCCACATATTATGGAGACACCACATGTTGGAACATTAGCCTTTGCAACTGCTGATGTACCTCATCTTATGGTGTCTTTTTTGTGGTTTGTACAATATGGAGCCTTGTAGGACAGAGGTAATACAATTTTGTGCTGAGAAGCTTGTTTATGGTATGATGCTTAGTCTATACCTTGGTGTTTATTGTCAGTTATACTAGTATGTTTTAGAGGGAATATCCTCTTTGGATGCTTAAGGATGGTTGTTAACTTTGTAATGCCATACAGGATGTTTGAACATTATGCTTCTGGGTTGTAGCTTCATGAAGCTTGTGAGAGTCTATTTCTCTCTGTGGTATTCTGCATTTTATGATGGTCTTTGATCTGCTACAACTGTGACCTATTATGATCCTCACGTGTTCCTTGCAAAGGGAAGTGTATGGATTACAATGCAAATAGTTTCTCCTTTGGATGATGACTCTAGAACCAAAGTAGAAGGTTCCTATGATTGAGACTGATGTCTTAACTGATGTTGAAACATCATCTCAGTTGATTATCTCTCCAGTAAGGAAAATTGTTTATCCATGGGAGATAATTTGGAGTTCATGGTGTGGGGCCTGTTACTCACCATTTGGATCAGAAGTGAATTATATATTCATGGTGTAGTAAGGAGTAAAGCTATTAGCCAAATACTGTTGTAGATTATGATGTGAATGTATGTCATGACTATCTGTCATGATTAACCACTTGTGCTAGCTCATGTCGTGATGTTCAGAAAGAGGTTGTCATACCAAATATCTTGATCCTTATGTAAAGAGATGGTTTTTTTCTGATACATGTACCTCAGAAGGAGGTTGTGCTAAGTTTGTATCTTGTGAAGAAAGAAGGTTAGGGAAGTTCTCTTATTTTGTTGAGAAGTGTGTGCATGATGTATATCCAAGTGTACATGACATTTTGCCTAAACTAAGGAGTTAAGAGAACTTGTGTGTCTCTAAGGTGTTTTGTGAGGTTTTTATTTCGATGTGCATATGCCTCTGATGTGAGAGTTGAAATAGTACAGATTTGCTTGGATTTATCCTCAAGGAACAAAGTTGTTTATGTCTGAGAGAATCCAGTTGTTTCTTCTCTGTAGTGAGTGTATGTCCTTAGGAGGAGTGTGTTGTAGAATAAAGAGTGTGAAGCTACTAATTGTACATGAAAATGATCAAGTGATTCTTCATGTGTTTGGGATTTCTTCTTAGGGGGGGGGGAAGTGTTGATTATGTGTGGCATAGGGAGTTGTGTACCTGTATGTGGTTCTGGATGTTCTAGCTTTGTGAGGCTGGTATTTTGAACAAGGATTGTTCATACCTCTTAGGAATGGCCTAAGAAACAATGATGAATTTTTTCTGGAAGAATTTGTTTTTCTCTGCAGAATAATTGTAAGGCTCAAAGAGAGGCTTGTGGATGGAGGTGAGATGTCAGACATGATGTCTTGACATCACGATCAATTTTTCAACTGAGTCTGTGTGAAAGTAGTAAGCTTGGAGTTTAGTGTAGAGTGTTGTGTATGTCTGATTGGTTCTTAGGAGGGTTCTTCTTTGAAATATTTTTGTGGCCTGGGTCAGACAGATTACTTGGTAGATTTTAGTCTAAGTTTGATGATGAGGAAGTTGGTGCTCCAACTTGAGTAGATTAGTAGGAGTATACAATGTCAAGACTGATGACAGGACATTGTATTATGACTAGGTGGATCAACCAGATATGACAAGTGGCCTTCGGCATGTCAAGTTTTTTTTCCTAGTCATTAATGCTTTGTAAGTTATACATTAGAAGGCATGAAAAACGTGTGCTTATGTCTTCAAGGAAAACATCTTAAATGACATAGGAACTGTCATTGAATTTGTGAGGGTCAAACCTTGAAAAGTTAGAAGACTGAGTTGTGCACGGTTACTGAGGGTGATTTTATTCTTTTCCAAAAACGCCCTCCTTGACTGGTCTATCGTTACTAACCAGGTTCATTACAATCTAGGTAACACTCCAACACTCCTTGTATTTAAAGACCTTCTACCTCACCTTTTCTTCTATATGCATTTCAACATGAGTAAATCTTCTAAAGATGCTTATGAAGACCAAGTCGAGTTCACTGGAGGAATTCTTGGTTAGTTTGTGTATGTTCGTGTTGCTTGGGTCTTGTGTTTCCACTAAGTTTTTTGTTTTTAGCATTTGCCTCTTTGGGTGAGTAATTTTTGTTAGGTTAGTGTGGTGTTCTTTTTCTTGTTTTTGGTGTTTTATTTTGGGATAGTTTTGTCAATTTTTGGCTAAAAAGGGGGAGAAAAGAATACAGTCCCGTGGTAAAGTCTTTTTGCAACAATTTTGGGGTTACTTTGGTGTCTGTCATGTCTCAGGTGTCTGCTGCTACTTTTGTTGTAGTTGTTTGCAGAATGTCTTACAAGATGTTTTTAACATCCTGTCTGGACCTTGAGTTGTGTGTTTTGTTGTGTCTAGTATTCTACATTACATGTGCTATTTCTGTCATATGTGTTTCTAATGTTTTAGTTTCTGCCATATGTGTTTCTAATATCTTGAATTATGATAATTCAAGACTGTGTTAAGGTTGATGTTCTTGGGCTTCAGAAAGGATAGTTTGTGGATGAAGTCTGTAGTTGGTACCTTTCAAACTTGATTTCATAATCAAGTCTATGAGAATATGGAACATTTGGTTTGTTGTGATGAAGGAGCTTTTCAAGGATGGCTATGACAATAATGAATAATGATGGTGTCTCTTCTTATTAAAAGGTGATCTCTTTAGGTTTTTGATTTCTCAATCTATACCTATCTGGAGTAAAGGGAGTCTTTAATCTGGAGGTTCTAGTCTTGATGTTGTTCCCACATAGTCAAGGTTCTTGTGTAGGGATTTCTGATTGGCCACTTATAGAGGAAGATGTATCAAATAAAAACTATTTCTTGTAGGTGCTTCAAGGAACTACGTGTTCATGTTTGTGGCCACTGATTATGGAGACACCACATGTTGGAACATTAGCCTTTGCAACTGCTGATGTACCTCATCTTATGGTGTCTTTTTTGTGGTTTGTACAATATGGAGCCTTGTAGGACAAAGGTAATACAATTTTGTGCTGAGAAGTTTGTTTATGGTATGATGCTTAGTTTATACCTTGGTGTTTATTGTCAGTTATACTAGTATGTTTTAGAGGGAATATCCTCTTTGGATGCTTAAGGATGGTTGTTAACTTTGTAATGCCAGACAGGATGTTTGAACATTATGCTTCTGGGTTGTAGCTTCATGAAGCTTGTGAGAGTCTATTTCTCTCTGTGGTATTCTGCATTTTATGATGGTCTTTGATCTGCTACAACTGTGACCTATTATGATCCTCACGTGTTCCTTGTAAAGGGAAGTGTATGGATTACAATGCAAATAGTTTCTCCTTTGGATGATGACTCTAGAACCAAAGTAGAAGGTTCCTATGATTGAGACTGATGTCTTAACTGATGTTGAAACATCATCTCAGTTGATTATCTCTCCAGTAAGGAAAATTGTTTATCCATAGGAGATAATTTGGAGTTCATGGTGTGGGGTCTGTTACTCACCATTTGGATCAGAAGTGAATTATATATTCATGGTGTAGTAAGGAGTAAAGTTATTAGCCAAAGACTGTTGTAGATTGTGATGTGAATGTATGTCATGACTATCTGTCATGATTAACCACTTGTGCTAGCTCATGTCGTGGTGTTCAGAAAGAGGTTGTCATACCAAATATCCTGATCCTTATGTAAAGAGGTGGTTTTTTTCCTGATACATGTACCTCAGAAGGAGGTTGTGCTAAGTTTGTATCTTGTGAAGAAAGAAGGTTGGGGAAGTTCTCTTATTTTGTTGAGAAGTGTGTGCATGATGTATATCCAAGTGTACATGACATTTTGCCTAAACTAAGGAGTTAAGAGAACTTGTGTGTCTCTAAGGTGTTTTGTGAGGTTTTTATTTCGATGTGCATATGCCTCTGATGTGAGAGTTGAAATAGTACAGATTTGCTTGGATTTATCCTCAAGGAACAAAGTTGTTTATGTCTGAGAGAATCCAGTTGTTTCTTCTCTGTAGTGAGTGTATGTCCTTAGGAGGAGTGTGTTGTAGAATAAAGAGTGTGAAGCTACTAATTGTACATGAAAATGATCAAGTGATTCTTCATGTGTTTGGGATTTCTTCTTAGGGGGGTGTCGCTTGCGCGAAAATAAGGTGCCGACATGACAGAAGAGTCGCCACCTTTCGTTATTTATCCCTCAGAGCGGGAAAGGAAACGATCGGAGAAACCTGACGAAAAAGGGTAAGACAAGGCCATCGCAACCATTGTCTGGGTTCGGGAGTCGGTTACGCAAGGGGAAGGTATTAGCACCCCTCACGTCCGTCGTACTCGACGGGATCCACGCTTGTTTGTTTACTTGGACGGGTTGGTTTTATTCTATCTACCTATCAAGGCTGGCTGAAAAAGAAAAGAAAAATGACTCGGCAAAGCGTCGCACTTTATGCCTACGTATTCTCATCAGAGAATGAGAAATCAGAGTCAACGTAGTTCGGCCTACGAAGGATTACGGGGGAAGGTTGAAGGTTGCTCGCTAGGACGTCGCATCCTATGCCTACGTACTTCCACACTGTATGGAAGATCAGAGCAAACGTAGTTCGGGAAACTACGGGTTATCTCCTGAAAGAAGTGTTTTTTTTATTGTGTTTGCGATTTCAATCGCACTAGAGACTATGACCCGAGAGTGAATGCGTCGCATGTCACCCAAAGGGTACCATACTAAACATCCAATCTCAGGTAGCTTAAGGCTCGTACCGTACGAAAGAAATCATTCATGATTACTGTATCTTAAACTGGTTTGAGATGAGAAGAGAACAGGCCCAACTAGGAGGGAGACTATCAAGTCCTACTGTTGTCATGCCATGGATTCATCCTATGGTTGAGGTTTGAACAGGGAACTCCTAGATGTTGTCATGCATAGGTTTCAACCTAAAAGTCTATCATCAAATCCTTATCAAAGGAAATGAGAGTCCTAAGGGATCATGTCAATGATACACCAAAACAGACAAAGCATCAGCTTAACAGTATAATGCATGCAATGCAAGTGAGGGAGGAAATGTGTGTGGGGCTTCAGCCTCCACAAGCTCATCTCAACCTCAAGCCAGTCATGAAATAACAGTAATCATACTGAACAATAAACGACATGCTATCAAGCAATATACGGATAAAGGAAAGGAAGTGCCATCAGGCAAACAAACCACATGCCTGAGAAAGAAATCATACATCTAAGCTCTAATCCTAACCTTAAAAACAAAACCCTAATCAGATCTCTAAGCAAAGCCCTAAATCTAAACCCTACACAAGAGAAATCAATCCCAGTTTTCAAGCTTTAAAACAAGCTTACCAAAGAAAGGGAGCTAAGTAGGTAGACTCATAGTGCCCTCCTCAGGAAAGCACTAGGAGGCTTATACTCAGGAATCATATCCTATGTGGCTCAACAACTGTGATCAGTTTATATTCCTTCTCAGGAGAAATTAAACTCACATGAAGGCTCCGACATCACTGGATATTTAAGAAATCCTACCTGAACTAGTGGAACTAAGTGAATAGACCCATAGGACCTTCCTCAGGAAAGTACTAGGACGCTTCCACTTAGGAATTGTATCCCATGTGGCTCAACAACTGTGATTAGTTTACATTCCTCCTCAGGAGAAGTTAAACTCACAAGTTGGCTCCAACATCATTGGATACTTGAGAAATCCTAGATGAACTAATGGAACTAAGTGAATAGACCCATAGGACCTTCCTCAGGAAAGTACTAGGAGGCTTCCACTTAGGAATTGTATCCCATGTGGCTCAACAACTGTGATTAGTTTACATTCCTCCTCAGGAGAAATTAAACTCACAAGTTGGCTCCAACATCATTGGATACTTGAGAAAGAGGTGAGAAGAAAGAATGAAAGTCATTCATAGTGCCTTCCTCAGGAAAGTACCATGAACTTCCCTCAAACTTCAGGATCTCAAACCTCACAACCAGAGAACAAGCTCCAACCTCTGGGTCTCTGGGTCTTGATCTTCAATCTTCTCCTTCATCATGCTCTTCAACAAGGTCTTCAAGACAAACCAAGCCCCACAACAAATTCCCCAAAAATAAACCCCAGAGACAGACAAATAACCACAAAACAGTCAAAACAAACAGTCAACTTCAGAAAATACCTAAAAATACTAAAGCAAGAGGGAAAAATCTAATAATCATCCACAAGGGTCTATAACATTTACCCATGACATCCCTATATACCCATACCCAAAAATCAAATCAAAACTCTCCACAGAAAATGAATTACCTTACCTATGCATAACCTAAACCCTAATTATGATACCCTAATGCTAACCTAACTAAACTAATCAAATTTTAATCTAAAAATCAAGAATTAAATCCTATAGGAACTATGATTCAATATCTAACTATGCCAAAAAGAATGGCTCAAAAATCCTAAGGGAAGACCCTAAAAGAAATTCTACAAAATGAAGTATCAAACTAAACATATTAAAAAGCTATTTAAAAGAATAATATGCTAAAAATATTAAAAGAAAATAAAATGCCAATTTCATTTATTGATATTTTTCTAGACAAAAATATGAACATGTAGAAAAAACAAGAAATGAAAAACAATGATTTTCCTATTTTATATGAATTATTGAAAATGCAAGAAAACATTAAAAGAAATTAAAAATGAGAAAAAGAAATAGAAAGGGGAGGGGGTGCCAATAGAACTGCGCCCTAGTTATTATCTAAGATGGGCCCAGGAAGGGGGGTGCGCCTAGCATGGCGCGCCTGGGCCCAATTACTATCAGAAAAATTAATGAAAATTAAAAGAAAAACATAAAAACGAAGACGGTGCAAATAGCATTGGATTTTAGTTTAAAAAAAAGATTTGGGTCGCGCGAGGGGTGCGAGTAGCAAATTTTTTCTGAGCCCAGGATCTCCATTTAAATGAAACGGCGGCGTATTGGCCTGGTCTTTCCCTCCGTTTGTCTTTTAAATTCCAACCGTTGGATGAGGTTAAAAAGTCAAGTGAATGGGATTGATCCAACGGCCAATGGATTGTCTTCTTCCTTGGACTTGTTAGGGTTTTCAGAATTCGCCATGCACGGTGCTCTCACGTCTCCACTTCCATCAGCTAGTTCTCCTTCGTTTCTTGGCCAAATTCACTCATGTAAAGAGCAAACTTTCTCAGTTTTCCAAGCTGAACAAGACTACGTTAATAGTTTCCCTTAAAGATCTCCCTAACATGGAACCCGATAGCACCAATGTCCAACACACTCAAACCTTCAACTTCTTATTTCTTGTATTTTCTCGTGCTAACACGTTAATCACCTATCACTGATCACTCTAAACCAATCCACGTGAATTATCACTACCTACACAGTGAGTTCTTGATCCATAAAGTGAACATGCCAAATTTTCAACCTTCATAGAATGATCCTAAACTTCCCAGCATTGATCCCTAAGGGTCTCTAATCATGTCTATCCTAACCAATCCATCTAATACTGAATAAATAAGAGTGTATGTGATGTTTTGCAAACCTGGTGCTTGATGATGGCAGGTGCGGTTCTACTCCTCTTCAAGCCTTGAAACCCTCCATGATTACTCTTTTCTCGATGATGATCTTTCTGTTTGCAAAAAGTGTGGTGTTGCAAGCTTGAATCTTGAGTTTGAGTGCAATTTGCATTCTTGGCAACTTTGATCTTACACCTTCAAAACTCCATGGATCCACCTCAATTTTGGTATGCAAATGCTCACAATGATTAGAGGAGTGTGTTTGTGGAGAAGAAAAGAATGAAGATGGAAGAGAAAGAGAGTTTGTTATGATTTTGCAAATGGAGGAATTTCACTCTTTTTGCACTCTAATCTCACCACTCACCAGCAACCATCACCAACCTCTTTTCATTATGATCAAACTAATATATATAGACCAATGGAAGAGTCTAGATTCATCTAGAAACTTTGAGAATCATCTAGAAAGTGATGGAAATTCTCTTTTAAGGACATGTTTATTATCTCATATCTCATGTGCCAAGCCTCGCCATTTTGCTTTAAAATCTCCTTACAAGAGATATTGAGAAGGAATGTGTGGAAGAAAAAAACAAGCCTTGCCTTTGCTTTATGTGAAGTTTCTCATGTTGCCTTATGATGCAAGAATGAACTTTACAAAGTAACCCCAATTTTAAGACCTCAAATCAAAAATCTATTTAAACCATTGTTTTTAAAATGATGTTTGGAGTCAAAATGACATATTGGATGACCTATTTTGGATTTGTGGATCTCCCAAACCAATTTCCAACTTGGATTCATTTACTTTATAAGTCATTTTTACCCAATCTTGAAAATCCTTGCTACAAGCTTTTCCAACAACTCATGACCACTTTTATAGGCTTAAAATGCCATTTTGAACAACTTTGATGTTTTGAGTTTTTTCATTTGAGGCTTGGAAATAGGAGATATGGCCTTTGCTTAAAATGACCTATAACTTCCAAATGACCAAAATACCCCTGTCTTGTTTAAACCATAAGTTGAGTTCTATAAATCCTATCAAGGACTTATAGTACTCTCTAGAAAGCCAAGAAGATTCTCTTCAACATTCATGTTGACCAAGAGATCATAGGAATCATCCTACTAGGGAAAAAGTTGTCTGCAAGTTGGGTGACTTTCAAGGACCCAGATTCACACACCTCAGATGACCTGTAATTTGTCAAAACCATAACTTGAGCTCTGCAACTCCTATCAAGGACTTCTACCACTCAAATTAAATCTAAGAACAAGCTCTACAACATTCATGTTGTGGGGAAGATGAGATATCAATCACATCTTGAGCTAAAACTGCCTGGAAGATAGGGATCAAATTAGGGTTTTTTCACTGACAATCCTTGGAAACCCTGACTTGAAACTTCTCAAACTCCTCAATCATGATGAGTTGGTCTAGGGATCATCCTTATAACATCTCCATACATCATTCCATGATCTCATGGCCATTGGATTAGGTCTCAACCTTCTCCAAATCTTCAGCTGATCTAGGATTGACCCAGTCAAACCCTAATTCTACCATTCATGGTTGAATCTTCTGAACTCTTGCATAATGACTTCTCTGGGCTTCATGATGGCTTTCAAGACATCTCATAGGCTCTCTCAAATCTCCAAGTTCATTCTCAAAGTCTCTGAATCATCTGAGGAGCTCCCACAACTCTCAAGCTATGAAGCACACAACTCTGGTTTCAACCAATTCCTCTGAGGATCTCTTGAACTTTCTGATGAAGGTATTAACTTTTCAAACACTTGATGGATGAATAAATGTTGGCCAAATTTTGGGGTGCAACAGCTGCCCCTATTCAAACGGCTTGAACCTGACTGGATGAGAAGCGAACGGCTCTCAGCCAATCACGGTGCGAGACGGTTGAATACCGGTAAACCCGAAAATTTGCCAACTGCACGAGCACACGATACTTTGCGGAGAACAAACCTTCGAACACTGCAATACTAGCTGCACGGCAACTCGCTGGAGAAATACTGGTCTGACATCGCCGTCGGTTATCCACATTAAATTCTTCTGACATTGTCTTCAGACAACCACAACACCCAACATCACCGTTGGAAGACTAAACCTGATATCTCCGTCGAACAATCAAAATACCCCGCATCGCCGCTGGAGAAAATACAACACTGAACAATCCTGACCTGGGGTTCACCCCTGGTAAATGGAACAAAAGGTACACTTGCGTATTCGGAGCTACTCTGCTGGGAATGAGAGACTCAACCAAGCACACTCTGATCTGGGGTTCACCCTCAGAACCATAACGAACATCCAAATACTACTGCATACTGAGAAACCGTAGAAATTCAACATTAAAGATATATGAAACCCTGGCCCCTGGACACTTCCAGCTTCAGCTAGAAAAGATCTTCAAGTATTCCTGAAGATGGGATCCTTGGCCTCCAAGGATATAAACCTTGCCCGTCGGCGATTCCAGCTTCAGCTAGAACAGATCTGAAGATAAACATCCTTGACCTTCAAGGATGTAAACTTTGCCCGTCGGCAACTCTGCAGGAGGTATCTTCGACTTCAGTCTGAAGAAATGGTCCTTGGCCTTCAAGGATGTAAACTTTGCTCGTCGGCAACTCTGCAGGAGGTATCTTCGACTTCAGTCTGAAGAAATGGTCCTTGGCCTTCAAGGATACATGGATCTGCCTTCAGGCAACTCCACCTCTGCTATAGAGTATCTGTGACTTCAGTCAGGGATATACTTCGGCCTTCAGTCCGAAAAATGAATCTTAGGTCATTCATGACCTTGGGGATAACCTTGCCTTCAGGCACCTTCGCTTCAGCTTGGGAAATCTGTGACTTCAGTCAGAGAAATGGTATCCTGAGCCATTCATGACTCTACGGGGATTCAAACACTTTGCCTTCAGGAAAAACTCCGCTTCAGCTGGAGAAACATCGTCGACTTCAGTCCGAAGAAAAACTATTCACTTGATCGCAATCAATCATCACCTCAGGGCAACTGACTTGGTCTTCAGGCCAACACAGATCACCTTGCACATAAAAGCTGCATCTACAAACTTTTGAGCTTTGTCTTCAGACACACGTTGATTCATCAACACGGAAATCCAAATCCACAGGAACATTCTGATGTCGCCTTCAGGCGTTTATGAAGTCAATCTTCAGATTAGACATCACTGTTGGAGCAAACATATCACGCTGCTAAGGACTTCAAGAATCATCTTGAACAAACAACTCTGTCGGGCACCTTCAAGAATCATCCTGAACTGATAACCTTTCTGGCGACTTCATTCTGCTGGGTATTCCAGGAATCTTCCTGGGCAACTCTTGCTGGGGACGCTAATGGGGAGCTCAAGAATCATCCTAAGCAAACAACTCGGGAACCTGCGCCGAGGTCTTAAGAATCACCTTAAGCAAACGGCCATGCTGAGGAATTCAAGAATCGTCTTGAACTGAAGACTTCGCTGGGGATCTCAAAAATCATTTTGAGCGAGCGACTGTGGGGATTACACCGGGGTCTTAAGAATCATCTTTAAAAAAACGACCTCGTTGGGGAGAATATCAGGAATCGTCCTGAGCAACTGGTCCTTTGGTGGAACACCTGTAAAACAAGAATGATAATAACCTAGATCATGCTTATGATGCATATGCTTCGGCGCCATGCCCCACACGGTGGAAATGCTATGCGTTTATGCTAAATGCTATGCAATCATGCACAATGCTATGCAATCCCGTCAGCAAAATAAATGCCGAGGGGGAAATCCTCCTGTCAAGGAGAAAGAACTACTCAGGTAGAGGAATCATCCTGCTGAGGAGAACGTGGACATGCCAATATCAATCGGACTCTGTCTGGGGAATTGATCTTCCGTTGACTGCTGCAGGGAAAACAACTTCAGTTGATCTGCTGCAGGGGAACGAAGCTCCACGAGAACCTGGTCCTGCTGAAGGAAAGCGATACCAATCGCGAGAATAAACTGCGGGGCCTTCTCGGCTACTCTTCTGGGGATAACCACTCTGTGGGGAAACAACTTCAGCTGCTCAACACTCCGCTGGGGAAACAACTAAACATGGTCTGACCGACTTCCGAGGATTTGGCTCTCTTGGACATCTGCAAACTCGGCTGAGGAAGGAGAAGTCATTCTGCTTCGCTGGAGAGAATGCGACTCTGGGGAAATACCGCATCGGCTATTCAATACTCTGCTAGGGAGAATCCACCATGGTCCCAACTGCTTCCAAGGATTTGGCTCTTTTGGGGCTTGCGGACTCAGCCGGGGAGAGAGAAATCATTCTACTTCACTGGAGAGTACGACTCTGATGAGGAATTCAATTCCACTGGGGAAGAAAGAATCATCTGACTTCGGGGGAGAGTACAACTCTGCCGAGGAATACAACATTAGCTGTTCCGACACTCTACTGGGGAAGAGGGAATCATCCGACTTCAGGAGAGAATACAACTCTGGTGGGGGAATCTCAATTCCGCTGGAGACTTCAGTCTGGCACCATCAGTTACTGCATACTTCGGCGTAAGAATAGCTTCCTGCGAAACCTGCACTCGTGACTCGGTGCTGGGGAAACACCTGCTTCGGCGACTTTACTGGGGAAAACGCGAGCTTCGGTACCCGAACATGACTATGAAATCTGCACTTGTGACCCGGTGCTGGGGAGAATGCGAGCTGCTGCGCGCGACTCCACTGACGAGGTGACGTTCCTTCAGGATGCGTCTGCCTGGGGAAAAGAATCATCTCTGCCTGGGGAGACATATCAATGCTCACTTTCTTGCGTTCAGACTCTGCGGAGGAGAGGCCACTGAACTCTGCTGGAGAAGGAGGACTCGTCCTGCTTCGGGGATATCAATCCTGGTCTGCTGAGGGTAATCTTGACCCTAATCTGATACGGGATGAACGCCATCTCAATTTGCTGCAGTCTCAAAATGTACAGGGGGAACAACCTCAAATCGTACATCTCTGCTGAGAAACAATCCTGATTCCACAACGTCAACACAGGGAATATAGGCTACCAATCACGGAGCCAAGTAACAGGTTAGGCTGTAGGATAACAATCCAATGACCGCAAGGCTTCTTCAGAAGGTTCAGGTTTTGGCAGGGTAATGACACGATTCCCCGATACTCAATTCTTGCTAGGGTGAACAAACTCATCTGAACACCTTGCCCCAGCGCAATTCAACTTGCCCCCAATCCGACTTTTGGGGGATAATTCATTCTGAACCGAAAACAACTGGCAGCAAGACAATCTTCAGAGGGCTTGCCCCAACATCTGTACAACGGAAGGATTCATCCTTCACTAACCAACTCTCAGCATGGTTGGCTCCAATATCTCTGAAGTAGCTTGCCCCTGAACGAGCGATGAGCGACTCAACATGCTCTGATCGAACACCGGAGGGATCTGCCCCTAAATCGCAAGAATTCTGGATAATTGCCCCTGATTGGGTCTCGAGAAGATTCACTTCCGATCAACCGCGTCTTGCATAAACTGCCCCATAATCAATTGATGCTCCGGGACTTGCCCTCAGACAAACTGATTCTAAACTCGCAGGAAGTCATTGCCCCAGATTCACAGGGTTCCATAGCACACCATTCTGATCCAGACCTCTGACGACTCAGTCCTGATTGACTATTCCCTGCTGAAGTACCCTCGCGTCAACTACTAACCTGCAATTAAAATTGTTTATTCACGAATGGTAACTTTAATGCAGTGTTCATGCAAATTTCGAAAAAATGTTGTACTGCCACTCATTTACGTGTCATGCTAGTGAGTGACGAATGAACTAAAGGGTTCAAACGTAGTGTTGATATGATCAGTGAAAAATACAATAAGGATATGATTAGCAAATTATGAAGGAGTCAGGTTACTCAACCTTATCGTAATGCGCTTTCAGAATAAGCCCTGCCTCAATTAGGTCTTTTAAGGGTTGTATCGTGGTTGGGTTCACGGTTCGTGAAACAAAGGATATTTGGCTCAAATTATGATTTGCACCCACCCCTTCTACGTGATGATCTCCGATCCTAAAGTCCAGTTAACTTAGCTCGAGCGTCGCCTCTTCGAGAGGTATGTTTAACATTGGGAACAACTGGTTAAAGAATTCACAAGGTGTTTCGGAGTGACGGTTACTCCTTTTTCGTTTTCGGCGTCTGTGTCTACACGACTTCGTCCTTGTTCGAGGATTTCTCTTTTTTATATCCTTTCTTTTCATTCTTTTGATTCCCTAAATTTTGCCTGAACTGACTCCTCTTGAGTTCTTTTCGATTATTCTTTTGAAGTCCAGCGGGATGCCCTGATTTTTTGCCTAAGTATTTGCTTTCTAGCTTTTCCTTTTTACTTAGCGGGCTTTCTTATTCCTTTTTTTCTTTTGGAACGAGTCGTGCGACACTGGTTGTCTTGATTGCTTCGAAAGGATTATAACCGTCTCACTCCTGATTGGTGAGGTTTAACCATTGCGGTTGATGAGGTACGACCTCTGGAGAGGAATATGATGTGATTGGTCCTCGAAGGACAACACTTCTCTATAAGACTTGAACGCTCGATCAAGCTAACTGACAACTACCCTGCCCCGGGTTAAGATGTGAGGGTTAAAAGTCCGAAAGAAACTCCTACTCCTCGGCTCGAAGTGGTTAACAAGGGATTCTCTTCCTTATCTCTCCGGTGTTTAGGGATTTGAAACAATGCCTTGTACGTCATCGGCAAGGTTTTATCTGAAAGCAATACGATCATTGGTTATGAGTATTCAGCTTCATCATCCTCCCCCCACTCATTGCTAATCATAGTAGTAAAGCGGAGTAAATAAAATGCGAGCGTCAGTGCAATGCAGTAAATGAGTGACAACGACATAACTAATTCAGAAAAATGCATAGTCACTTTATTAATATTACCATTTGAAACATACAATGTTTAACAGCAAGTAGTAACTAACAGAAAAGAAACTACAAATGCAAATGGTAAAAAATCTGAGGACTGCCAATGCTGAGGACGTCTGCCTGTCTGGATCACTGGCTTCTGGAAATAACTCTCTGAATCTGCGAGCTCAAACAGCTGAGATGTTGTCACGTACAACCAAAACTCCGTCTGGAAAGGAAATACACCCTTGGTCTGTCAATTGTTGCACTTTCGCCTGGAAAGCCTTGCAATCTTCAGTTGAATGCCCCGGGGATCCACCATGGTAACCGCACTGAACATGAGGATTGTACCCTGGAGGGTAAGGCTCTGGCACGGGCTTGAGAGCTTTCGGTTCCACCAAAGAATTCTGAATCAACTGTGGAAGAATCTGGCTATACGGCACAGGCACTGGATGGAAAGAAGCACTCCCTCGTTCTAAGTGGTTGCGAGGTCTCTTGTGATCCTGGTGTTGATATTCTTTCCGCCCAGGAGCAAGAGGTCGTCATTTCTGAGTGGCAATGGTCCCTTGTTTAGGCGCTTGCGTCCTTGAGCTTGATCCAGGTAGAAACTGCGAGCGAGGCGATTCAGTCACCAAAGGTTGCGGGACATATTCAAGATTTTTCTCAGCTCCAGGCAAAGGAGTGGAATCATTCACTTCTTCTGCAGGATACGGGATAAACTTTCCCGATGCTCTCATGCCGCCCGGCACAAGCCTAATTATCCTTGAGTCAATAAGGTCTTGAATCTTATTCTTGAGAGCCTTACATGTTTCAACATGGTGCCCCGGTGCTCCTGAGTGGAAATCACAACGTGTGTTGAGATCAATATCTGGTGACACGTCACCTGGTGGATCCGAGGTCCGAAGCTTGAGAACACGGTTCTGAACCAACAGTGGCAACAGTTGGGCATAACTCACAGGTATTGGGTCCACAGCTCTATCAAGCAGCTTCTTCTTTTGATTATGACCTTCAGGGTTGTTCTGAGATGTCTGGCGCGGCTGCTAGCGAGACAGGCCTCGAGCTTCATGCTGTACAGAGGATCTATGAGGTCCATTTGGCTTCTGCACAGGTGGCACTGACGGTAACGGAGGAAGCACTTTGGGCTCCACCTTGGGTGCTTGACCACTCTCCTTTTTTAGCATACTTCTCACCACTCCCATGAGAAAGCTCAACTGATTCTGCAGCTGCTGATTCTCTTCTCTGAGTACTTGCTGGTCCAAGCGCACTGCCTGTATGTCATTCATGACCTGCCCCAATTGGCTTTGGATTTTCCCCAGTTCAGCTTGTATCTGCTCCATTAGTCTGAGCTGCTCGATTCTGAGTCAAACCTGCAAACACAAGGGTTAGAAGACAAGCCCCGGCTTCTGTCATGCAAGATGAATTATGCTAATGCCATGGGTGTCTGTACGTTTAGGAGATCACCCCTAATTCTGGTGTCAACGTGCCAACATGGTGTCAATGCAGTGATAAGACTGGATCCATTCATGGAAGAAAATATCTCATATTGCTCGGGACACCAGAATCAGGGTGCGAAATGCGCCTGCAGCACAGACACATGCTAATGGAATGCAAACATGAATATGCGAGCTAATGCAAAATCCAGGCATGCAATAATATATCCAAGTAACTGCTGTGGAGATTCGGGGTTAATAATCACTGATGAGAAGAAAAACCCCGGTGTGATACCGTTAATCTGATCGGCTAAGAATAACCATTTGATAGGACCAAGATCAAAATTCTGCTATGTCAAGAACAAATGTCTGGTAACAAGGACCCCGGATGTATGATCAAAAAACGTCCGCTGATGAAGTCTTCAGACCCAAAAAAAAAATCTGCCCTCTCAAGAACAAACGTACAGCTGCTGACGAGATCTTCAGACCCCACTCAAAATCTGCCCTATCAAGAACAAACAACATCTGCTGATGAGATCTTCAGACCTCACTCAAAATCTGCCCTATCAGGAACAAACAACTGCTGATGAGATCTTCAGACCTCACTCAAAATCTGCCCTATCAAGAACAAACCTCTGCTGATGAGATCTTCAGACCTCACTCAAAATCTGCCTTATCAAGAACAAACCTCTGCTGATGAGATCTTCAGACCTCACTCAAAATCTGCCCTATCAAGAACAAACCTCTGCTGACAATACTCTGATCAAAACCTGCTCTATCAAGAACAGACATACACCCGATGATAAGATCCTCTGATCAAAAACTTGCTCTGTCAAGAACAGTCAAATCTGCCACCGAGAACCCTGGTACCAACATAACTGATTCACTGTCAAGAAAACCAGGTGGTCTGGAGGTCAAAGTTTCCTGCAATAAACCCGATCCCACTCACAGGTATGGACCTAATCCACGAACAAAGGTACGGCATCCTATGCGGTCATCAGTGTCACAGACTTTCATGAGTGATGATACGATTCCCAGAAGGAGTGGCATCATCAAGTCATGAAGAGGCCTCACTTAGTTGACTTCCAAATGATCGGTCCCCAGAGTCGACAATCCTCACGTCTGGACTCCCCTCAGATCCTCAGGACCGGAAAGGAGCACCTCTACAAGAATCTCGTCTGAGCGCAGATTTTCGTAGGGAACTGTGCCTGCTCAGCAGACAGGTTCGTCTACTACTCTCCGCAACTATATCTAGGTGTGTACTCAAGCCCAGGTCCGGCTTCTCACTCATAGTAACATCCCTCTCCCACAGCAACACAGATAATCATATCAAACTGGAAATAAAATGCGGGAAATAAAGTGCGAGAAGTAAAAATGCGATAAATAAACGCAATCCAACAAGTAAACACACAAACGGTAGGATTGACTCTCATAGGGAACCGAGGAACCAGAGATTCTGGGTTCGGTCCCCACCAGAGTCGCCAGCTGTCGCTTGCGCGAAAATAAGGTGCCGGCATGACAAAAGAGTCGCCACCTTTCGTTATTTATCCCTCAGAGCGGGAAAGGAAACGATCGGAGAAACCTGACGAAAAAGGGTAAGACAAGGTCATCGCAACCATTGTCTGGGTTCGGGAGTCGGTTACGCAAGGGGAAGGTATTAGCACCCCTCACGTCCGTCGTACTCGACGGGATCCACGCTTGTTTGTTTACTTGGACGGGTTGGTTTTATTCTATCTACCTATCAAGGCTGGCTGAAAAAGAAAAGAAAAATGACTCGGCAAAGCGTCGCACTTTATGCCTACGTATTCTCATCAGAGAATGAGAAATCAGAGTCAACGTAGTTCGGCCTACGAAGGATTACGGGGGAAGGTTGAAGGTTGCTCGCTAGGACGTCGCATCCTATGCCTACATACTTCCACACTGTATGGAAGATCAGAGCAAACGTAGTTCGGGAAACTACGGGTTATCTCCTGAAAGAAGTGTTTTTTTATTGTGTTTGCGATTTCAATCGCACTAGAGACTATGACCCGAGAGTGAATGCGTCGCATGTCACCCAAAGGGTACCATACTAAACATCCAATCTCAGGTAGCTTAAGGCTCGTACCGTACGAAAGAAATCATTCATGATTACTGTATCTTAAACTGGTTTGAGATGAGAAGAGAACAGACCCAACTAGGAGGGAGACTATCAAGTCCTACTGTTGTCATGCCATGGATTCATCCTATGGTTGAGGTTTGAACAGGGAACTCCTAGATGTTGTCATGCATAGGTTTCAACCTAAAAGTCTATCATCAAATCCTTATCAAAGGAAATGAGAGTCCTAAGGGATCATGTCAATGATACACCAAAACAGACAAAGCATCAGCTTAACAGTATAATGCATGCAATGCAAGTGAGGGAGGAAATGTGTGTGGGGCTTCAGCCTCCACAAGCTCATCTCAACCTCAAGCCAGTCATGAAATAACAGTAATCATACTGAACAATAAACGACATGCTATCAAGCAATATACGGATAAAGGAAAGGAAGTGCCATCAGGCAAACAAACCACATGCCTGAGAAAGAAATCATACATCTAAGCTCTAATCCTAACCTTAAAAACAAAACCCTAATCAGATCTCTAAGCAAAGCCCTAAATCTAAACCCTACACAAGAGAAATCAATCCCAGTTTTCAAGCTTCAAAACAAGCTTACCAAAGAAAGGGAGCTAAGTAGGCAGACTCATAGTGCCCTCCTCAGGAAAGCACTAGGAGGCTTATACTCAGGAATCATATCCTATGTGGCTCAACAACTGTGATCAGTTTATATTCCTCCTCAGGAGAAATTAAACTCACATGAAGGCTCCGACATCACTGGATATTTAAGAAATCCTACCTGAACTAGTGGAACTAAGTGAATAGACCCATAGGACCTTCCTCAGGAAAGTACTAGGAGGCTTCCACTTAGGAATTGTATCCCATGTGGCTCAACAACGGTGATTAGTTTACATTCCTCATCAGGAGAAATTAAACTCACAAGTTGGCTCCAACATCATTGGATACTTGAGAAAAGTGTGGTGTTGCAAGCTTGAATCTTGAGTTTGAGTGCAATTTGCATTCTTGGCAACTTTGATCTTACACCTTCAAAACTCCATGGATCCACCTCAATTTTGGTATGCAAATGCTCACAATGATTAGAGGAGTGTGTTTGTGGAGAAGAAAAGAATGAAGATGGAAGAGAAAGAGAGTTTGTTATGATTTTGCAAATGGAGGAATTTCACTCTTTTTGCACTCTAATCTCACCACTCACCAGCAACCATCACCAACCTCTTTTCATTATGATCAAACTAATATATATAGACCAATGGAAGAGTCTAGATTCATCTAGAAACTTTGAGAATCATCTAGAAAGTGATGGAAATTCTCTTTTAAGGACATGTTGTATATCTCATATCTCATGTGCCAAGCCTCGCCATTTTGCTTTAAAATCTCCTTACAAGAGATATTGAGAAGGAATGTGTGAAAAAAAAACAAGCCTTGCCTTTGCTTTATGTGAAGTTTCTCATGTTGCCTTATGATGCAAGAATGAACTTTACAAAGTAACCCTAATTTTAAGACCTCAAATCAAAAATCTATTTGAACCATTGTTTTTAAAATGATGTTTGGAGTCAAAATGACATATTGGATGACCTATTTTGGATTTGTGGATCTCCCAAACCAATTTCCAACTTGGATTCATTTACTTTATAAGTCATTTTTAGGTCATTTTTACCCAATCTTGAAAATACTAGCTACAAGCTTTTCCAACAACTCATGACCACTTTTCTAGGCTTAAAATGCCATTTTGAACAACTTTGATGTTTTGAGTTTTTTCATTTGAGGCTTGGAAATAGGAGATATGGCCTTTGCTTAAAATGACCTATAACTTCCAAATGACCAAAATACCCCTGTCTTGTTTAAACCATAAGTTGAGTTCTATAAATCCTATCAAGGACTTCTAGTACTCTCTAGAAAGCCAAGAAGATGCTCTTAAACATTCATGTTTACCAAGAGATCATAGGAATCATCCTACTAGGGCAAAAGTTGTCTGCAAGTTGGGTGACTTTCAAGGACCCAGATTCACACACCTCAGATGACCTGTAATTTGTCAAAACCATAACTTGAGCTATGCAACTCCTATCAAGGACTTCTACCACTCAAATTAAATCTAAGAACAAGCTCTACAACATTCATGTTGTGGGGAAGATGAGATATCAATCACATCTTGAGCTAAAACTTCCTGGAAGATAAGGATCAAATTAGGGTTTTTTCACTGACAATCCTTGGAAACCCTGACTTGAAACTTCTCAAACTCCTCAATCATGATGAGTTGGTCTAGGGATAATCCTTATAACATCTCCATACATCATTCCATGATCTCATGGCCCTTGGATTAGGTCTCAACCTTCTCCAAATCTTCAGCTGATCTAGGATTGACCCAGTCAAACCCTAATTCTACCATTCATGGTTGAATCTACTGAACTCTTGCATAATGAATTCTCTGGGCTTCATGATGGCTTTCAAGACATCTCATAGGCTCTCTCAAATCTCCAAGTTTATTCTCAAAGTCTCTGAATCATCTGAGGAGCTCCCACAACTCTCAAGCTATGAAGCACACAACTCTGGTTTCAACCAATTCCTCTGAGGATCTCTTGAACTTTCTGATGAAGGTATTAACTTTTCAAACACTTGATGGATGAATAAATGTTGGCCAAATTTTGGGGTGCAACAGGGGGGGGGGGGAAGTGTTGATTATGTGTGGCATAGGGAGTTGTGTACCTGTATGTGGTTCTGGATGTTCTAGCTTTGTGAGGCTGGTATTTTGAACAAGGATTGTTCATACCTCTTAGGAATGGCCTAAGAAACAATGATGAATTTTTTCTGGAAGAATTTGTTTTTCTCTGGAGAATAATTGTAAGGCTCAAAGAGAGGTTTGTGGATGGAGGTGAGATGTCATACATGATGTCTTGACATCACGATCAATTTTTCAACTGAGTCTGTGTGAAAGTAGTAAGCTTGGAGTTTAGTGTAGAGTGTTGTGTATGTCTGATTGGTTCTTAGGAGGGTTCTTCTTTGAAAGATTTTTGTGGCCTGGGTCAGACAGATTACTTGGTAGATTTTAGTCTAAGTTTGATGATGAGGAAGTTGGTGCTCCAACTTGAGTAGATTAGTAGAAGTATACAATGTCAAGACTGATGACAGGACATTGTATTATGACTAGGTGGATCAACCAGATATGACAAGTGGCCTTCGGCATGTTAAGTTTTTTTTCCTAGTCATTAATGCTTTGTAAGTTATACATTAGAAGGCATGAAAAATGTGTGCTTATGTCTTCAAGGAAAACATCTTAAATGACATAGGAACTGTCATTGAATTTGTGAGGGTCAAACCTTGAAAAGTTAGAAGACTGAGTTGTGCACGGTTACTGAGGGTGATTTTATTCTTTTCCAAAAACGCCCTCCTTGACTGGTCTATCGTTACTAACCAGGTTCATTACAATCTAGGTAACACTCTAACACTCCTTGTATTTAAAGACCTTCTACCTCACCTTTTCTTCTATATGCATTTCAACATGAGTAAATCTTCTAAAGATGCTTATGAAGACCAAGTCGAGTTCACTGGAGGAATTCTTGGTTAGTTTGTGTATGTTCGTGTTGCTTGGGTCTTGTGTTTCCACTGAGTTTTTTGTTTTTAGCATTTGCCTCTTTGGGTGAGTAATTTTTGTTAGGTTAGTGTGGTGTTCTTTTTCTTGTTTTTGGTGTTTTATTTTGGGATAGTTTTGTCAATTTTTGGCTAAAAAGGGGGAGAAAAGAGTACAGTCCCGTGGTAGAGTCTTTTTGCAACAATTTTGGGGTTACTTTGGTGTCTGTCATGTCTCAGGTGTCTGTTGCTACTTTTGTTGTAGTTGTTTGCAAAATGTCTTACAAGATGTTTTTAACATCCTGTCTGGACCTTGAGTTGTGTGTTTTGTTGTGTCTAGTATTCTACATTACATGTGCTATTTCTGTCATATGTGTTTCTAATGTTTTAGTTTCTGCCATATGTGTTTCTAATATCTTGAATTATGATAATTCAAGACTGTGTTAAGGTTGATGTTCTTGGGCTTCAGAAAGGATAGTTTGTGGATGAAGTCTGTAGTTGGTACCTTTCAAACTTGATTTCATAATCAAGTCTATGAGAATATGGAACATTTGGTCTGTTGTGATGAAGGAGATTTTCAAGGATGGTTATGACAATAATGAATAATGATGGTGTCTCTTCTTATTAAAAGGTGATCTCTTTAGGTTTTTGATTTCTCAATCTATACCTATCTGGAGTAAAGGGAGTCTTTGATCTGGAGGTTCTAGTCTTGATGTTGTTCCCACATAGTCAAGGTTCTTGTGTAGGGATTTCTAATTGGCCACTTATAGAGGAAGATGTATCAAATAAAAGCTATTTCTTGTAGGTGCTTCAAGGAACTACGTGTTCATGTTTGTGGCCACTGATTATGGAGACACCACATGTTGGAACATTAGCCTTTGCAACTGCTGATGTACCTCATCTTATGGTGTCTTTTTTGTGGTTTGTATAATATGGAGCCTTGTAGGACAGAGGTAATACAATTTTGTGCTGAGAAGTTTATTTATGGTATGATGCTTAGTCTATACCTTGGTGTTTATTGTCAGTTATACTAGTATGTTTTAGAGGGAATATCCTCTTTGGATGCTTAAGGATGGTTGTTAACTTTGTAATGCCAGACAGGATGTTTTAACATTATGCTTCTGGGTTGTAGCTTCATGAAGCTTGTGAGAGTCTATTTCTCTCTGTGGTATTCTGCGTTTTATGATGGTCTTTGATCTGCTACAACTGTGACCTATTATGATCCTCATGTGTTCCTTGCAAAGGGAAGTGTATGGATTACAATGCAAATAGTTTCTTCTTTGGATGATGACTCTAGAACCAAAGTTGAAGGTTCATATGATTGAGACTGATGTCTTAACTGATGTTGAAACATCATCTCAGTTGATTATCTCTCCAGTAAGGAAAATTGTTTATCCATGGGAGATAATTTGGAGTTCATAGTGTGGGGTCTGTTACTCACCATTTGGATCAGAAGTGAATTATATATTCATGGTGTAGTAAGGAGTAAAGCTATTAGCCAAAGACTGTTGTAGATTGTGATGTGAATGTATGTCATGACTATCTGTCATGATTAACCACTTGTGCTAGCTCATGTCGTGATGTTCAGAAAGAGGTTGTCAGACCAAATATCCTAATCCTTATGTAAAGAGGTGGTTTTTTCTGATACATGTACCTCAGAAGGAGGTTGTGCTAAGTTTGTATCTTGTGAAGAAAGAAGGTTGGGGAAGTTCTCTTATTTTGTTGAGAAGTGTGTGCATGATGTATATCCAAGTGTACATGACATTTTTCCTAAACTAAGGAGTTAAGAGAACTTGTGTGTCTCTAAGGTGTTTTGTGAGGTTTTTATTTCGATGTGCATATGCCTCTGATGTGAGAGTTGAAATAGTACAGGTTTGCTTGGAGTTATCCTCAAGGAACAAAGTTGTTTATGTCTGAGAGAATCCAGTTGTTTCTTCTCTGTAGTGAGTGTATGTCCTCAGGAGGAGTGTGTTATAGAATAAAGAGTGTGAAGCTACTAATTGTACATGAAAATGATCAAGTGATTCTTCATGTGTTTGGGATTTATTCTTAGGGGGGAGTGTTATTATGTGTGGCATGGGGAGTTGTGTACCTGTATGTGGTTCTGGATGTTCTAGCTTTGTGAGGCTGGTATTTTGATCAAGGATTGTTCATACCTCTTAGGAATGGTCTAAGAAACAATGATGAATTTTTTCTGGAAGAATTTATTTTTCTCTGCAGAATAATTGTAAGGCTTAAAGAGAGGTTTGTGGATGGAGGTGAGATGTCAGACATGATGTCTTGACATCACGATCAATTTTTCAACTGAGTCTATGTGAAAGAAGTAAGCTTGGAGTTTAGTGTAGAGTATTGTGTATGTCTGATTGGTTCTTAGGAGGGTTCTTCTTTGAAAGATTTTTGTGGCCTGGGTCAGACAGATTACTTGGTAGATTTTAGTCTAAGTTTGATGATGAGGAAGTTGGTGCTCCAACTTGAGTAGATGAGTAGGAGTATACAATGTCAAGACTTATGACAGGACATTGTATTATGACTAGGTGGATCAACCAGATTTGACAAGTGGCCTTCGACATTTCAAGTTTTTTTTCCTAGTCATTACTGCTTTGTAAGTTATAGCTTAGAAGGCATGAAAAATGCGTGCTTATGTCTTCAAGGAAAACATCTTAAATGACATAGGAACTGTCAGTGAATTTGTGAGGGTCAAACCTTGAAAAGTGAGAAGACTGAGTTGTGCACGGTTACTGAGGGTGATTTTATTCTTTTCCAAAAACGCTCTCCTTGACTGGTCTATCGTTACTAACCAGGTTCGTTACAATCTAGGTAACACTCCAACACTCCTTGTATTTAAAGACCGTCTACCTCACCTTTTCTTCTATATGCATTTCAACATGAGTAAATCTTCTAAAGATGCTTATGAAGACCAAGTCGAGTTCACTGGAGGAATTCTTGGTTAGTTTATGTATGTTCGTGTTGCTTGGGTCTTGTGTTTCCACTGAGTTTTTTGTTTTTAGCATTTGCCTCTTTGGGTGAGTAATTTTTGTTAGGTTAATGTGGTGTTCTTTTTCTTGTTTTTGGTGTTTTATTTTGGGATAGTTTTGTCAATTTTTGGCTAAAAAGGGGGAGAAAAGAGTCCAGTCCCGTGGTAGAGTCTTTTTGCAACAATTTTGGGGTTACTTTGGTGTCTGTCATGTCTCAGGTGTCTGCTGCTACTTTTGTTGTAGTTGTTTGCAGAATGTATTACAAGATGTTTTTAACATCCTGTCTGGACCTTGAGTTGTGTGTTTTGTTGTGTTTTGTATTCTACATTACGTGTGCTATTTCTGTCATATGTGTTTCTAATGTTTTAGTTTCTGCCATATGTGTTTCTAATATCTTGAATTTTGATAATTCAAGACTGTGTTCAGGTTGATGTTCTTGGGCTTCAGAAAGCTTTCTTCTTCTGTTTTGAGAGGGAGATTTATTCCTTAGTGACAAGAATTGGTTCTGTGGTTTAGGGGGAGTAAGAGACATATTCTTGAAGATGTAGGTTATCATCTTCCTCATGTACACAGTTTCAATGATTACATGTAATGCAACTGGTGTTGTGTGTTTTTTTGTGTGACTTTATTCCTCTCTCCAGGGTTTATTATGCAAAAGGTATTTTAGGCAAAATTTGCCAAAGGGGGAGATTGTAAGTTCCATGGTTTAAGGATTGACAGTAATTTTGCTAAAGCATAGTTTACAAAAAGAAGTTGTGTGTGATGTTGTAACATGCTCCTCAACTCACCTTGAGAGAAGATGTGCTGACAGATGTTGGAACATGTCATACCATAACATATGTTTTGTCTGTTTTAATTCTTGACACGATTTGTTTTGATTTTGTGAAGATTCCTTTTGGAATTATCTCAAATATTTTAAGAGTCAAGAAGATTGTATTTGGAACAGGTTTTGTATCTCTAATGGTGCAGATGTTACTAAATTGGGCCTTGAGACGATTTAGGGAACTTTGTATCTTTTATTCCAAGATTTAAGGAAATTTTGGTGCATCACTCAGCTTGTGGATCAAGAAACTTCAGGATGCATATTTTAAAGCCCATAGACTGTAGAGATGTATTTAAAAGGGAATTCTAACCTAATGTAAGCAATGGCTTTCACTATTGTAAAAAACTAGGGAAAGTTTTCAGAAACTTAGGTTTTGAGAGTCTCTTGTGTATGACTTTGTAAATCACCTTTTGTATCGTTTGATGCATCATGGTAGATATATTTAAGTTGTATATTGTTCTTGGTTGAAGCTTTTAAGGAAAACCGAGTATTGTTTTTGGTTAAGAGTCTTGACCCAGTGTTGTTCTTGAAAGAAAGATGATACATCTTTCTTTTTGGTTTCTCGTGGCATTCCCTGGGACTGGGAGTGTTGGTTTATCACTGAGGTGATTGGTTGAAGTGAGATGTTGATTTCTCATATCTAGGAGTTCCTAGGTAGAAGATGCACTGAGTAGGGATTAAGTGAGAGGTTGTAAACGAGAGAGTTTAACTCTAAATTGATACTATTAATAGTGGATTTTCTTCCTGACTTTGTAACCCCTAGACATAGGTGTTGTTGTACACTGAACTGGGTCAACAATTCTTTATATTATTTATCTTTCTGCATTTAAAATTCTACACAATTTAAATGGTTGGATAAATTGTTCTACTAATCTGCAAATGTTACAACATCTATCATAACATTGTACCCTGATGGTGGAACATCAGATTCCACATCATGTATTGCATGTGTCAGAAAATTTCAATATTGGAGAACGGGGTGGGGAGCGAAGAAGTACTCTCCGCATATTTCTTACTCTGTTGACATTCCTAAATAGGAGAAAGTTTGATTCTTATTCTAAAAATAAATAAAGAATCTTAAGATAAATTAACTTGTCGTATCGAAAAATATTGATTTTTTTAATAAAAAATTTGAAAACTCCTTCGTTACATAATAGTAAAGTAAAAAAATTTTAGGGTGTACTACATAATTTTTTTTAGGATAATTATAGATTATATAAGATTTTAGATTGATTTTTGATCAAGTAGTCTATAGACTAGACTTGACTCTTTAAAATGAATGAATAGGATATCGCAAGTTAAAAATCATGTCTATGCACAACTAGTTGATTTAATCGATCGGATTTTAGATTTATTTAGGTTTATATATAAGATTATCTATGGCAAGTTGGCATATAATAGCAACAACAACAATACACAAAAATAAAGTAGCAAATGGGTTACAACAAGGATATATGGTAAAGAACCAGAAGTACGCAAGCAACAGAGCAACCCAAAATCCTCCAAAGATCTCTCTCCGTCATCGTTCCCAACCGCACCCGCTGATTTCCTCTAATCATCTTAGGGTTTAACTCCATTTCACACTTTCAAGATCCAATCCCTCTATCTTTCATAACTCTAATCCTTTTTTTTCTATAATTTCAGCTACTATGACATCTTCAACCAATCTTGCTTCATAGTCTTCTTCATTTCAATGGAACCCACTGTAAGTTTTCTTTCCCACCTTTCTTCAATCATGTCAATTTCAAGTGTAACTGTTGAATTGAAATGTAGCCATAAACCATGTGTTCAACAGTACAATGGTTCAAGATTCTTATCTTATTTGTAATTAGTAATTAGTAATTAGGTTGTTATTTTCTTTGATTAAGGATAAAGAAGAGAAGATTGTGTTTGTAATTGGTGATCAATCGACTAGCGATATTGTGGTGAGGCTACGGACGCAAGAAGGTCGAGATGAATGGATGTATTGTCACTCGGCGATTCTTGTTAAGAATTGCAAGTATTTTGCTGACCGGCTTTCTGAGAATTGGCCGACTTGTCAGATACTAGGTTCGCGCAACTGTGTGGATATTAATTGCCAAGAATCGGATTTTGATTACTATGTAAATGTTGTTAGGTTTTTGTACATTGTCGATGATGATAGTTCGGGTGATGATTTGTGGCATGGTGTGAGAAATACTCTTGGGATTTTGCAAGTGGCTGTTGAGCTTGGTTGCCCGAAAATTGTTGCTGCGTGTGTGAGTTACTTGGAAGCAATGCCATGGGAGGAGAGTGAAGAGGAGGAGATATTGAAGATTGTACCGAGGATGGGATTGCAAGCTGAGCCTATCCTAGCTAGGCTTCAACCAGTTAACGAGGTAGCTATCAGGAACATCTTTCTTTCGGCCTTACGCTTTGTTACGTCGTCCCCTTCATCGGCGATGAGTGATCTGAAAGCATCAGCGCAAGAGCAACTTGAGTACATGCTAACTGAGGATGATGATGCCCCTTTGTTGATACCTGATGACAAGATAAAACTTGAGGTAAAAGAATGTGTGAAAAGACTATTTTCCCAGTTTAACAACTCATTGATACATTTGTTCTGTGGTTCAACAGAATCACTTTCTGAAGCAGGGAACGTCTTGTTGTTTCAATCCTATTTGACTGATTTGTCATGGGTTTGTCAGATATTGAGTAAGTTGGAAATAATGAGAGATTTTGTTGAGTGTTGGTTTGATGCATCAGAAAAGATTGTCAGAGTACTCAAACAAGAAAGTTCTACAACTGGAGTCGTTGAGTTAAAGTTGCGAGCCGTTGAGGTAACTTCAAAAGTTTTAGAAGCAATTGCTTATGGTACTGTTATACTGCCAACTGCAAATCGTCTTCAGGTTTTGAAACTGTGGCTTCCATTTGTGAGGGCTACGAAACCAATGATTGATTCTGCTATGATGAATTCTGAGAATGCCGTGTTGCCTAAAATGGATGGTGAAATGTGGCAATCCATGGAATCTAGTTTTGTCTCTATAATTCTTGCATTGCCATCAGGGGATCAGGCAGGGCTTTTAACTGAATGGTTGGAAAATGAACATATCCGGTATCCAGACCTGACCGAGGCATTCGAGGTATGGTGTTATAGGTCCAAGGCTACTAGGAGAAGACTGTCGTTGCCAGAGGATGATCATGTCATGACACACTCAGTTTGACGAGTTCCTGAGAATTCTGTTCCTCGAGATTAGAGTACTAATCTAAAATTCCTGCCTAGTCAAGGCATTCAGAAGAGAACATCTCTTTTTTGCCTGTGAATGGAATATTTTTTGTAGGAGGCATCTATGTTGAAAATGTCTCCATCTCCATTCACATTATATCAATGTAAATTCCTTTGCAGAATATGTAAAACATTATAGTTCTAACTGTGAAATGTAGAGAATGTATTTTTGAAATGAATTGATTCCTGAGTAAACAAAATAGTGCATAGCCGAATAATACTAAATGAATGATTTTGCCTGATCTGTTTGAATTTCATGTAGCTCGAGTCGGGGAGTGTTGCATGGTTTACCAACCGGCGCCCATCACAACATAATAAACAGTATATTGTCCTATGGTGTTTGTTTATTGTATAATAAAAAGACAATTTGATCTTTACTTTTGACAGAAATGGAGAAAGTTGAAACTACTTATCAAAGAACATTTTCCTTGATCCTAAGGATGCGACCTTTTTGAGTTGCCAAGAAGATTGAAGTTAAAAGTTTTGTCACAATATAACCTGCAAGAGCAAGAGAATTTATGTAGCTGGCATGACATGAGACATTTCTGTTACAAATTGCTACTGTGCATAGCAGAAAAAAGAGTTTTGATATCAATAAGGAGTTTCTGGTACAAAAACATTAGGAGCTCTATGTAGGTATGATAGCGTGTAACTCATTCATTTGTAAGTGGTAATTTGATTGCTATAAGTCGAAGAATTTCTTCGTCCCACAACATGCATTGAGAGTATTCCAGATATGTAGCCTAAGGACCGACTAATCCTACCATTTACTTGCTTTGATTCAAATGAAGATCGAGCAAAACTCTATATAGACTAATCCTACCGTTTACTAGCATTGATTCAAATGAAGATACAACAAAACTCTATATGGACTGAGAAATAATTTTAAAACTCTATATGGACTGAGAATAATTTTATGTTAAACTTTGAACCGTCATAGACTCATAGTTTGTATAATTACAAGAGTCATAGTTTGTATAATTACAAGCTACAACCTTATACTCAGAGTTCTTAAAAATGTAAATGGCAATTTGATTCTTGTTTATTCAACAGAAGATATCGCACAATATCAAAACAATATATTCCCAATCAAATATATATTGGTATGTATACCAAATTAAAATTTATGACACCAACCCATCTATCTCATCCCACCTATAGAACTTACAAAAATAATATACAACCTCAACCATATACCATCAAATCCTAAGCTATATATCTAAGAATTCAAATGGTTCTATGCAGAGTATAAACCTATACTAAAGTAAAATCCTTTCTTTCTCTTTACACTACAAATTTTCAAATACTCCCTTTCATGAGAGAGTGACAATAAGAAGAAAGAAATTTCAGCAACCACATTGCTCACCCTTTAATGTCTTATTTATGCCACAAAATCAGGCAACAATTGTGCAGCAAACCTTTTTGGATTTTGCATGTTGATACTCTCATATTGAGGAGAAGAAGTGTTTATGGAACCAAACTCATTTGTTTCACTTATATCAATGTTTCTTCCTAGTTGAATATTTTGGTTTGGTAAAAATGTTTGATGATTTCCTTGTATTGAATCAAGACCAAGAGTGAGCGAAACACCGTTACTTGAAAACCTTGGTGTGAATTGTTCTGAATCAAACCTACCAATATCGCCAATCGGGTACTGTCCAAATCCACCCATGAAATTTGTTTGGTTTCCCATGAAAGAGTAACCGTCTCTACTTTGTCTCTCATCACCAAATTTCAGCTCATTACTTGCCTCGTTGTGTTTCACATCAATGAAACTATTAGGAGTGTGCATGAGTTCGTGATTCCTCGGTTTCTTAGGACTTGTTTGTGGTATACCTTCTAGTTCCGACGATCCTATGAAACTGAAACCTGAATTGTTCCGAACATTTCCAACAAGTGATGATGTTTGTGGTCTAGAAACAGAAATTATTTGAGTTTCTTGGTTCTTTGAAATGTCTTGTGTTGAATTATAACCTCTAGGTTCTGTTTCAGAGGTAATAAGAGCTTTCTCTTGAGAGGGTGTTATTTTCATTGAAGAATCTTCATTGCTCTTGCTTGATTTATCATCTGATGCATTTAGTTCATTCTCTTTCATTTCTTCCAAGTACATTTCTTCCACCATTGGCTTCCAAAGTCGAACTCGAGCATTTATAAACCAATTCGAAACCTGTTACAATTCAAATCATATTTTAGTAACATTTTGAATATGACAAAAGTAAGAAGAAACAAATTGTTCATGTTGAGAACTAGTATTGGTTACCTGACTCCTAGTAAGTCCTGTTTGTTTTGCAAGCATGTGCTTGTCTGAGTCCTTGGGATAACTGAAACAAATTTCAGTAATATCAGTATTAATTATTAAAGGATGATTAACAAATATAAGATGGATGTTGCAACTTATTAGCTATTCACAAACCGCTGGGTACATTTATTGATAACTTTACCAGTGTTGAGTTAGTCAGAGACCTAAATATCTTTTCGAGTGTAGATCACATCTAAAAAATATTTGTCTTTTCATCTATGACAATATTTAAGTACCATAAAGATCATTTAAGAGGATCACCTCCTTTTGATGGATCTTAATGGTATCTAGCAATCTGACTTAATTGTTAGATTCTAAGTCATGATGTGTCTAATTCGATCGTAGATGCATTGTCACTCGTCCCTAATTTGAATAACTCTTTCATGTTGGTTCTAGGCTGGCCGGATCAACTTGATCGATTAGTTGGCCTAGCTTGGCTATGTTCTATTGGACGGATTACAAATGGGGGGTGGACTCTTTTGAGTCCATATTTAGATCTGGCTCAAACTACTCGATTGTACATGGTTAATCGCGTTGTCTCGTAAATATGATCATCTTTGAAGGCGTATAAAGTGGGTAATTTAAAAGTTTCAAATATGTCACCGTAAAACTGTGGTTACATACAGTCTCAAAAAATATTGTTCAAGATAAATTATGTTTAAATAAACTTCGACTGACATATATAAGACTCCAAAAATTTGAGATGTTCGTAAAAATAACACTACTTTTAGCAATATATAACCGAGTTTTTGAAGTACTAGTAAGAGTTAGAATTAGAAAAGTGTGCTTACGGGTGAAGGAAATGTTCAAAGAGCCAAGCACGAAGAACAGAAACAGATCTTTCAGGCAATCCTCTTTGGGGTCTCCAAGCATTATGCTGGATCATTCCCAACTGTTGTAAAGCACGTTGTTGACGCAATTGATGATCAACATATTTCAGCCTTGAACCTTCTATTTTACCTCCAAAACAATCCTCTTCTCCCAAGCTCTTATTTATACCTCTAACTTGTCCTGTTATTGCATCTTTCAAACACCGAAATTGCTTCGAAATTGTTTGCAATGCGAGGGCAGTGTAGGCTCGGGCTGAACCGATTCCGGCTGCTTGCTCGAAGGACGAAACCACAACCTCCATCTGATGGTGGTACTGTCTGTATCTTTGCTCCACCTTCAACCAATAAATAGATAGTTATTTTATATCAATAATATGATTTTTCACTGCAGAACTATCAACTGAGCAGAACTATCAACTGAGCTGATTTAAGACAATGGTTAGTGCAATTCAAAACTGTGGATAAATTATATATATTTCAAGGTTGAAAGATGATAAATAACCATAGTAAAGAGCAATGATTGCACCACCAACTATTATTGACTAAAATTCACTATGTTTGAGAACCTTTCATTCATACAAAATTTCATTTTCATTCATGTCATTTATTGCTATAGTACTATTTAAAGTGTAGATTAGCATCTAGGATTAATCACTTAATTAGTGTAATGAAGAAATTAATTAATACCTCATCAAGCATTGTAATTAGCTTAGCTTTCTTCATTTGTATTTCTTGTCTCTCCGCCGTTGATAGCTCAGAGCTACGCTTCCCGCCACTTCCCTCACCGCCGCCGATAATTGAACCATCTCCTCCACTACCAACACCTGACGATTCTCCGATATTCATCTTGTTCTTCTTCCCCAATTCAACACCACTATTCACATTCACAACCTCTTCTAAAAGCTCATGCGCCGCCCTTAAATATTTCGAACTCAGAACCTGAATCCCGGAGTTTCCGTTATTAGTAATACCAGAAGCCGGAGACGGCGATCCGCCACCGGAAATACCCCCCGCCTGACCTTCTCGAAAAGACATAAACCGTGCCGGCTGGGAAGATAGGCTCAAAGACAATCCTTGCTGAGCGCGTGGTGTTTCACGCGCCGCCGTGGAAGGGTCAATTGTGTTCCACTGATTGTACTGCATGTGCGGAAGGAATCCATGCAACGAAGGGACAACCTCGTGGTGGGCGTGGATTTGATGTTGGTGCTGGTGGTTGAGTGGGATGCCGACAAATTGTTGTGTGTTGGAAGGCGGCGCGTGAGGTGAGAAGGAGTTGTTTTCAGCGGCAGTCGAGTTGAGAAAAACATAGTTACCGGATGCCGCGGCGTGAGAAGGTGGTTGAGATTGAGCCTGTGGTTGCTGTGTCGTGTCTGAGTATTGTATATAACCTGGATTCATGAGAACAAGTGTTTGAAGTCCGTCGGCACCGCCGCCACCGCCACCAGATTGAATTTCAGAATTACCATGATAGTACGTTGCCATTGATTTTTTGAGTTTAAATATATCGCTGTTATCTGTTACTTCACTGAAATCAAAAAAAAAACACAAGTACGTTATTAGTTACAATAACAACCTTTCATATTCACATCCAACACAACACAACCACATGTTCCAACACAAACATTAAAAAAAAAAAAAACAAGTACTTGAAAAACACATGCAATTGTATTCAACTTTTTTTTCATCACTATGAATCAAATTACTATTTCGGAGTTTACAACACTTGCAACACTCCCAACACCGTACCTTTGTAGATCAACCCATGAACTCGATGTAGATTAATAATTCTGAAACAAACAATGAAGCGATGAATCTGTAAATCAAGTTTGAAAGATTCATATTTAGTTTCTATTTTTGTGCATGGTTTCAAGTAGAAGATGAGAGAATAGATATAGGTATAGTATAGTAGTATTAAATATGTAATATACCTGGTGTGAATGATATTGAAGAACACATGTGGTGGTTCATATTCTTGAAAACTTGAAAACTGGAAAGAAAAGAAGAATATGAATAAGAATAACCCAAAATGAACCTATGAGGAACAGATTTTGGACAAACATGAGAAGAAGAGAGAAAAAAGATAGACAAAGCGCACACGCTCACGCACAGTAATATGTTATACTCTCAACCACCAAAATTGAAAAGAAAAAAAAAACATATAAAATAAAAAATCACATGTGAACATGAACATATAAACATGAACATGAATATGAAATCTATCTAACTATAAACATCTTTGTCAGACACAAATCTCTGCAATTTCAGCATAAACTGAAAAAGGAAAGAGTTGTAAAAAAGATACACATCTTTTATATTCACCTATAGTAGTATAGTACCTTTGAATAGATCAGAAGAACAAGTTATATATTGATTTGACCATGTTCTTTTCAAATCATTTGAAGCAAGTTAAGCATAAACAAAGAAAAGAAAAGCAAAGAAACCTTTGATGAGTAACAGAGAGAACTTTTAAGAGAGAGAGAGAGAGGGAGAGGGTTTTGTGAGTGAGAAATCTATATAATGAAAAAGCAATCAAGGTGTGTCAGAAGATACAAACAGATGAAAAACGAGGAAACGTCTCCTTCTACAATGCTTAATAAAATAATTAATTAATTATTATTTTAATTAATGAGAAATTGGAAAAGAAAGAAAAAATGAAAAAGGAGGATGATGATGGACAAGAAAACGGGTGGAGGGATCTTATTGCTCAATTCTCCATTAAATATCTTTTTGTCGTTTTCTTATTTTTAATATTTAGTTTTTTCTTATTAACTTATTTGGGAATTTTTTGTGGTTGGATGCCACAGTTTGAAGATAAAGCAATTAAATTGCTAAGATATACAGAACCAACCACCAAAACACCAACTTTAATGCTTTCATAGCTCAAATTATATTTCCTTCACATTTTTCTACTTATATTTATTTCATTCTAATCATTATCTCTTATTTCTTAATTTCTTTAAGAGAATAATTATTATGCATTATTAATATAAAATATTTTATGATCTATACATCAAATTTATTATAAGTTATATTTTATATATGATTAAAGAAAATGTTAAATATTTATAAAAATGTAACGGTTATAATTCATTAATAATGTAAAAAAAAATATTTCAATTAAATTATTTTTTAATTTTTTATTATACAAAAATAATATATTATAAGCTGAAACTAAATTTTTTTAGATGATTCTCTTATAATTTTATAATTATTTTTTTAATCTACATAATCATTGTATGCCGCATAATTGAAAATATGTCCATAATTTTTTTTAATTTTTTAGAAAAAATATAAAATTTAAAATAAAAAGTTTGTAAACATATAATTATAATAAAACATTGAGTTTTATTTATTTTTCATTTTAACTTAACTAATTTTTTGACTAACAACAGAACTTTTTAAATATTAATTGATTTGATTTACCAACTAAATTAATTTAATTCACAAAATTATTACTCCTATTTTAAGATCAAACAGTTGAGTCCTTCAATGACTCTTTTAATTACAAATTGATAAAATGTCTGTTTTTTTTATAAATTATTTATTTATAATGTTTCGCAAAATGAACAAATTGATAATTTTAAATATAAAGATGTAAAAAAGGACTAAAATTATTTGATTTGAAAATAAGAAGATTGATTTTGTGAATTAGACAAAATACAAGGATCAAAATTGTAATTAAATCTAATTAATTAATATATATTGTTGAACTATATGAGTGTTAATGACTGATTTACGGTTAAATTCTTAATATCATCATTATTTATATTGATGTATTAAATCACTATTAACATTTATAAATTAAAAAAAAAATCAATTTAAAAATATTTTAGTAATTCCTTTTATTGATGCCTTGTATAGACATAGAGTAATAATTAGAAATATTGAGTATTCACCCTATAATTTATGAGGTAAAAAGTATAATTTGAAAAAAGAGAAAAGAAAAAGAGTGTTTTGACAAAAGCAAAGGGTCCCAATCAAGTGCATGTATGATGTGTATATGAATCATGACTCATGACCCCCTTAATAAATGGTCCCATTTTGGCTCTCATGCATCACAAGTATACTTTGCAGACATCAGCAAAGCATAATGATCAATAAAATTAAAACTTTGTGGGTCATCAATTTGTTTAAATTATTGATATTTCCACTTAATTATTCTCCCTCTCTTGTTTCCTTATCCTAAAATACCCTTAATTTCAAAATCTTATCTCTTTAATTAATTTTTGACCACACCCAAAGGATAACTTACTTAACTCATTTATCTATTTAATTAATTAACAATAAACCCTTTGAAGGTTGTTTGAGGTAATCTCATGATTTACATGGAAAGACACATATTAAAAATTGAGAATTTTTTTCTCACTTTGTCAAAATAAGTTTTCAATCACAATCAGTAACTATTATTGTGTAAGAATGAGCAGTGACAAATTTTAGGTGTATGATGTTAATAGGACTAAAATTTTGTATGTGAGGGACATTATTCTTAATGTAGCTATAGGGTATTATATATACATATATCTATCAAGAAACCAATACTATTTAATAGTAGGTGTTATTTAATATACTATTTATAATATGGTATTTTTTATACTTACAAGCTGTCATTTTCATTGAGATCAATGTCAATTTATTTCATTTATACATCCATTTGGATTCTTTCATGAAAACTCATTGGAACTTTTTGTTGTTAATCTATGTTGTTTCAGTTTTCACAGCCAGTAAAAGAACATACTGACACTATGAAAACGAGTGTGAAAAGGTTGTGCTCATCAGTTACTCGTGAATATTCATGTCAGAAGCTTGATAGTAACTAGTGTCGTAGTAGTACTATTTTTGTGTTGTTGACAATTACTATACTTGTGTACTTGTTAAAACTATAAAGTTGAAAGCTATATTTTTTAAATTGACACCAGATCCAATTGGTAAAGTTATCCATCAACTATAATTAAATAGATAAAAAAATTTATTTTCAAAAATAGAAATAAGTTGAATTAGAGTTGATAAAACGGATTACTCAATCCACTTCAAGTCGGCTCGTAACGGATTCGGGTCTTTGTTGGGTTGGGTCAAAAAACACAGAGTTTAAATGGATTATAATTTAATTGTCCAAGTCTAACCCTTTACAAATTTTGATTATTCGAGTCGGTCTGAATTATATTTAATATTAAAATTTTAATTAACAAAGTGATTTTTATAAAAATAAATAAAAAAATTAATTGACTATAAATTAAAAAAACTAAAAAATATATAAATATTGTGCATTAAAAAATATGAAAATAATGAAACGATAAAATATATCTTTTAAGTATACAATAAAATAAATATTTTGATACCGTTAAAAACTATCAAATGATGTTGTTACCAGAGACTTGTATCATTATACCTTAGCATTGTTGTAATTTTATGATTATGAGAAAATTTTGAAATTTTTTTGTATCACTAGGAAGGTTCAAGCTTTTGTTTTGGATGTAAAGTGTGAAGAAGGTTTCAAGAGCTTTTGAGAAGGCTGACAGCAGCTCATGTTTTGATTTTTCCGAATTCGACAGAACCATTGTTGTATATTGTGATGCTTCGTTGATGGGATAGAGAGGTGTGTTAATGCAACATCAACAAGTTTTAACTTATACTTCAAGGCAACTTAAAATGCATAAGAGGAATTATCTGACGCATGATTTTGAGTTGGTTGTTGTTGTGTTTGTGTCGAAGCTTTGGAGGCATTATTTGTTTGGTTCGAGATTTGAGATGTTTAGTGATCATAAGAGTTTGAAGTATTTCTTTGATCAGAAAGAATTAAATGCGAGGCAGAGGAGATGATTAAGACTTCTGAAGGATTATTGTTTTGATTTGAATTACCATTCGGATAAAGCAAGCGTGGTAGCTGATGCTTTGAGTAGGAAATCTTTGCATATACCGATGATGATGGTAAAAGAGTTAGAACTGATTGAGCAATTTCGTGATATGAGTTTGGTTTGTGAAGAGACTTCTTATGAAGTTAAGCTTGGTATGTTAAAGCTTACTAGTGGTATTCTTGATGAGATTCGAGAAGGTCAGAAATCTAATTTGAGTTGGTAGATCGGTTGAATTTGATGGATCAAAGTCGAAGAGCTGATTTTCGAATTAATGAAAATGGTATCATGAGATGTCGTGATAGAGTTTGTGTTCCAGATATTGTTGAGTTGAAAAAGAGTATTCTTGAGGAAGGACATCGAAGTAGATTGAGTATCCATCCTGGTGCTACGAAGAGGTACCAGGATTTGAGGAAATTGTTTTGGTGGCCAGGGGTAAAGAAAGAAGTTGCTGAGTTTGTGTTTGCTGGTTAAACTTGTCAGAAGTCGAAGATTGAACATCAAAGACCGTTGGATCTGATGCAACCATTGAATATTCCAGAGTGGAAATGGAATAGTATTTCCACGAATTTTGTGTCGGGTTTGCCGAAGACTGTGAGGGGGAATGATTCTAATTGGGTAATTGTGGATAGATTGACTAAATCAGCTCATGTCTTACCAATGAGGATTAATCGTTCTATGCTGAAGCTAGCTAAGATGTATATTGATGAAATTGTGAAGTTGCATGGGATATCGTCGAGTATTGTGTCAGATGGAGATTCGAGATTTACATCGATATTCTGGAAGAGTTTGCAAGACGCTTTGGGTACCATGTTGAGATTGAGTTTTGTCTATCATCCACAGAAGGATGGACAGACAGAGAGAACTATCCAATCTTTAGAGGATTTGTTGGGAGCTTGTGTGTTGGATCAAGGTAGTTTTGGGAGGACCAGTTGGAGAAAGTTGGGCTTGGGAGCATGAGGATCAGATGAGGGAGTCGTATCCAACTCTGTTTTCTTGAGATAATTTTCGAGGGCGAAAATTCTTTTAAGTGTGAGAGAGTTGTAACACCCCAAATTTATTGAAATATTTATTTAATTTATTTAAATAGGAATATTCATATTTTTGGTGATTTTCGGTGGTTGGTGTGAATATTGGAAGTTATGGAGTTTTGAGTTATTTATTTAAATAATAGTATATAATATGAATATATTTGGTATTATTATTAATTTAAATAAATATAAGTTAAATTAAGGAATAAATGGATATTTGAGGAGGAGTTAGTGAGGGTGAAATTGGAAAGCCCATTTTAAGACCCAAAGTTAGGTTTAACAAAAAGGAATTTTGAGGGAATTAGGATTCATTCTTGTTAGACCGTGAAAAGGGAAGAAATAAAGGTCAGAGCTTCGAGGAAGAGGATTGATACAAAGCTTCGCGAGGTTTTTAAGAATCAAGGAGAAAGGCTTAGAGTCGACAATTAAGGTATATGGAGTATTGCTTTCATTATTTTCAATATGTGATTCAATGTATTTAAAGTTGATTTAAGGATTTAAGAGATTTTTGAGTTTGAGGAAAATTAGGCCTTCGTGGCCAAATCTATTTTTGAGGTTGTTTAAGTATGAGGAGTATTACCTTCATTGTTTTCAATATGTGATTCAATGTATTTAAAACTGATTTAAGGGTTTAGGGATTTTGAGTATTGAATTATTGTTGTCTTTTTGGTGATTTTAGTGAGTTTGAGGGATTTGAACGGATGATCGGATAGGTTTGACACTGATTTGGGAGTAAGGGAAATTAGGCCTTCGTGGCCAAATCTGTTGGTGAGATTTTAACCGTGTAGAGTAAGGGATTATGAGAACTCTAATGAATGTGGGAAATTTGTAAGAATTTATGGGAATTGGAGGCGTAAATATGATACAGAATTGAATCTATATCCATTAATTTTAAAGGTTTTAGGCATAATCTTAAAACGATGATTAGATGGTTTAATTGTGTTAAAATTGTAAATTTACTTGAGATAATTATAGTATTAGATGAGTTATAACTTTTTGAGAGTTTGGATTTTTACGAAATCAAAATCGGAGGTCCGAAAGGTCTCCAACGGTGAAAAACGCAGAAAATTCGGCATGCTGTCCGTCACGACTGTTCATGTTTTCGGTCGAAATCATTTTGGACGTAACTTTTGATCCGTAAGTCCGTTTTGGTCCCCTTTGAAGCGTTGAAAAGTTAATGAACATGGCTATAGCATGGTATAGATGAGAGAATTGGTTTCTAAATATTTTTATATCTAATATGTTTGGGAAGTCAATTATGTTCTTGTGCAATGCTATTTTGATGCTTTGATGCTGTGATTTTCTTGATGAATTACCATGAGTGCAACTATGATTCCTATGTGATTAAATAAATGTATGATGAATTACCATGAGTAGAACTGTGACTCCTATGTGATTAATACATGATTGCATGATGAATCCCCATGAGGAACTGTGATGATTTGTGACGTTGATTTCATGAGTTTTGATGATTCTATGATGACGTGATTCTTATAATTATTTTGATGAATGATGATGCACCTAATGAGATTATTATCAGGATAATATTGACGTGTGCATCATGCATTCATATGCATTCCAGACTTCAGTCTAGTGTTTGATTCTTGTGGCTTCAGTCCCATTGTGCGGATGAGAAGTATTTTGATGTGCTCCGGTTCTCATGTAGAATCAATCCTATTGATGGGGATCTATGGAGGGTTGATGGCTCAGTGTCCATTAAATTTTGATGAACTGGTACCACATGCATGAGTCTTGTTGCATTTGCATTTATGTGACAATTTGGTTTAATTTATGATATTATGCCTTTTTGATGTTTCCTTGATGATTATGATGATGTTGGATACAAAAATGAAGCTATTTTATATATTGATTATTATGAATCGTTTTACTCACCCTGCCAATTCGAATGTTGCCTCCACGCGGGTAACGTGCAGATGACCAGGTTTAGCCGTGAATGCCGTCGAGGACTTTTTGGAGTTTTTGACTTTTGGTTGACTTAGAGGGTCTTGCTCTGATAGTGTAACATCGGGTTGAGGTCTTTGAGTTAAACCATATTTTATTGATTATTGTTATTTTGATTATGTTGTTGCGCAAGGAAAACTTTGGATTTTTCCTTTTTGAGTTCCGCAACCATTTGAGTAATTTTGGGAAAACCCGTTGTTTACGGAGCATTGACTTTTATTTGAGTTATTGAGAAATGTACGCCCTTTGAGGTGATTTTTATTATGTTTAATATCTTACTCTGATAAATGTGATTGATTTGCCATTATATTTGTGAGGTAGAAAAGGGTGTTACATTGAAAGCATTATGTATGATAGGGTTCTTATTGGACTATACTTAGCATGTACAGTCAGTATAGTAAGTTACGTTTCTAGAAAATTATGGCTTGGTTCATTGGGAAGCTTTGAAGTGGGTGATGAGGTATTTGAATAGATTCATATAGGGTGGTTAAACTACACAAAGTCAACTCAACATGAAGACACTTTTGAGGGTTTTGTATATTCATACTATGCATGTAACGTAAACACCAGAAAATCTCTATCAACTTTTGTGTTTATGTTGTTTGCGACAACTATAAGCTGGAAGGTCAATTAACAATCAACATTCTCGTCATTTACTACTCATGCAAATTATATTGTCCTTGTTTAAGGGTTCAAAGAAGCAATATAATTGAAATACATGATTGGGGAGTTATAGGTTACTCGAGAATGTGTGAAGATAATTATGATAGTTAAAGTGTCATTCACTTGGACAATCATCAAATTTATCATGAGATGACAAAGTACATTGAAATTCGTTTATAGTTTATAAGGGACATAATAGATTCAAAGAAGATTTAGGTTAAAATGCCCTTATAAGAGAATCCAACAAATATGTTCATCAAATCAATGTCAAGATCAAGGTTTAAACATTGCTTGTACATGATCAAATTTATTGAAGAGTGATTCATGCTTCAACGAGAAAAATAATGTGGTTGACAGTTGAATTGACATCACTACCGGTTTAAAGTCAAAGTGGATAATTGTCGTAATATGCCTTAAAACCTTTAGTGAGAAAAGAGGAGAAAAAACATATTTCAGTACTGTTAATTTTTCAGACTTGTTCGCGTATCCGTTCATTAATGGGTCATATATGAGTTTGTTGAGAATTTTGCACTTGTAAATACGATTCTTTATTTTTTTCACGGCTAACACAAGTTGGATAAGGTGCATAATATAACAATCCAATTGAGAAATATAGGATAGAAATTCCTATGATTTTATTCTTGGAGTTTGATAACCTTTTGAGGTTACCAAAGAAATTTGTGAAACACTTTAAACATATTGAATTTGTGCAATTTTTATTGAAAGTTGTAAAGATTGAGAAATGATAGAATTGGAGTTTGACTTAACTCAACCCAACAAAACCAATTGGTAAAGTGAGGGGTGCCACTATTGGGCTTGGTGCAAAACCAATACACCCCCTTGCGCCCAACATTTTTTTGGGCTTGGTGCGCATATATAAATGGTGAGTGATCCAAATCGATAAGAAACGTTTGAGTAGAAAATAATGTTTAGTTTGAGAATTTCAAATACCATTTCTTATATTTCATATTATAATTTCTTATAATAACTTTTGAAGTAAAGGAAATCAGATGAATTTTTTTTCTGAAATAAATCAATTTGATCGAACTGAATAAATAATTTTTATATATTATTGTTAATTATTATCTTTGTTATTTTAAATCATTCGTTTGGCTGTCACCGTGGAGTATCCCATGCATCACAATTTTAATATATTAATCATTTATACTCCAGAGTTTATTTTAGGTTAATATGCTAACAAATTTCTCAACATAATTTAAGTTTATTTTAGGTCAATTTTAATGATAGATTTTAAAACTCTAACACAATATAAGTTACTCCTACTATAAAACATGTACAAGCCCTCGTACTTATGTTGTGTCTACTAATATTAACCAAATAGATAATTGGCACATATCACATCACAGAACCGCAAGGATCTCTAAATACTGAACTCATTCTCTGTCAATGTTTATAGGTGTGACTACATACAATAAAAAAATGAATTTTTTTAGTGGCATTGTATGGTCCCTTTGATTATATAAATGTTTGCTCTATCCATTTCGACATTGATATCATTGGACTCAATTTGCTTGCTGATGCTTGTCTCACCCTTTTCTTATTCCATTTTCTTTTCTCAAGAAAATGACTTCAAAAAGAACAAAACACTCGAAAAAAGTTCCAAGATTTCCTACTTAAACTATTATATCTAGTTAGTACGTGTCAACTCAACAAGAACCTATAACAAAAATTAAATATATTCACAAAGGTGAAAGACACAATGTGAAAACATGTTTGCATTGCACCAATCATATATTAGTCACCAATCAACAAGCCAAAATAATTTTGTGACAAAAATATGGGACCAAAATAATTTTGTTTTAAAATATAGTCCTTTAAACTATAATTAAAATATTCAATTTTGTATAATTTATAAGTTTAATGGACACCGTGTAAAAAATTATACTGTTATTTAATAAAATATTATTAATTTGTTAAATTTATTAAATTATTTAAAATTATCAGTATGATAATACAGGTCATTCGTTGATGAATGACGGTTAAAATTATTTTATATTATTAAAATATATTTTATTTTCTCTTTATTTATTTGATGAATGAGAGGGAATAATAGTTTGAAGACGCAACTAGAATGAGTGAAGAATAGTGAAGGCATTAAAAGAGTCGTAATATTGCTAGAAAAGTAAGAACAATGGGACACACTATACCTACTCATGACCCCACTCTTCCCACTTGCTTTCTTCATCTCAATTATTAATTTCTTCTTCCCTTCCAACATATCTTTGTTTATAATAATAATATTTATATAATAAACCACTTTTAATACGTGTATATATGGTGTAGGGGCTTATCCAACAAAATATGTTATAGCATATGCATGATAATTATTTTTTTATTCATTGATTTTTTTAAAAGAATTAGTTAACTATTGATCGATGGTTATGGAGGAGATCTATGTGTGTAAAGATGTGTGAATTATCTAAAGCTGGCGGCGATTATGCCCCAACTTTTGCCTACTTCCACACACACTTTTGTTTTGATAATATTATGCCATGCATATATTTCAACTTGGGGTATGGTGATTGGTTTGATGTGGGTATTTTCAACACTCAAAAGTCAAAATATTGACTTGCTCAAAAAAGCTCTTGAGAGCCGTGTCAAGTTTAATGAATCTCTTTGCATGAGTCCATGTCCATCATGTTTAATATTAATATTGTTTGAGGGATAGTTACTCTCAATGTTATTATTTATGATAAGATTCTCTTCCATAATTCACTTCCATAATATTAATAGGTTATGTTGTTGAAGCAATAGCTTGTAAGTTAAGAGACCTTGTATTCATGGAATTGAATAAACTTGCATATATCAAAGGAATAGGGGTTCACTGTTGATAGGAGTGCCAAATAGTTAGTAACTACCAATAACTAATTGAGTTAGTTAGTTACTAGCTAGCTATTACAATATGCAAAATAACAAACAACTTAACTAGTTGTTTGAATAGAAAGTAATGGAGAACCTAACATATAGTGTTTAACATCCTCCCTTAAGTTAGACTATGCAGATTACATAGACATAATTTTGACAAAATAGAATAAAAGAAAATTGAATGGATATGCTTTGTGAAAACATTAGCCAATTGGTTGGCATTGTTGAGAGGAAGAAGAATGACCAACTTGCTTTGAATATTTTTTATAATAAATATGAAAATCAATTTCAATGTGTTTGTTTCTCTCATAGAATGTAAGCTTGTGTGCAAAATAAATGACAAACTTGTTGTCATAGTAAATGGAAGCAAAAGTGGAAAGAACAATGCCAAAATCATAAAGAAGATTATGCAGCCATTGAATCTCACAACTTGATGATTAAAGATGTTGTCCTCCATTTTCTTTACTTGAAAACCTATAAATTAGGTAAGTTCTCCTGCCATGCTCATCTCAAATTTAACTTGCCATTATTGAATAAGATTATCTAAGAGTTTGTTTGATATCCTTCCTAACAGAATGTTGTTAACATAAATCTAAACTATCATAAGAATTCTATTGCCTTTCATAATGATATCTTGCATGTTGTTGACATCATTATTAACATTCTGATTGACTTTCACATCTAATTACCTATTGAAGAATGAACTTTTCACATTCATTTGGTAGATTTTAAAATTACGGAGACAAAATAATCCTCGTAGCTAATGCTTTATCAAAGTTAACTCCTTCGATTTTATCATAATCTAACAATCTCATTACTTTTCTTATTCATGGGTACCTCTATGTCATTAAGGTTGTTGTTAACACTTTCCTCAATATTTTCTACTACATGAGCATTTTTTTTGGGTGCAGAATATCTTTTAACCACAAACTTCTCAACAACAAGTTTCATTACTTCAGTTGACTGTAAGTTGTTTCGTATGTTGTCAGCAACAACTTACTCAATAATATGACATGTGAAATCAGAATCTTCATTTTCATGGGGAGTCACTTTAGGTTGAATATCATTAACAAAGAATTTTATGAATTCCATCATAGATTTTATGTGCTTTTTAAACAATGTATACTTCTTGCTATTAATGGAACACACAAAAATACTCCTCCATCACTACTTACTACATATCCACTTAATGTCTCAACATATTTCCCAACATCTTGAACAACAACTTGAGAAAATGATGCACTAGCAGCCTTTGGATTCATCATTTGATTAAGGCTTTCATTCGCACCACCTCCGATAGTGGATGTAGCATTGTTTTATGTAGTGATTTAGCCTCCTGCCTAAGAACCTTGAAAATATGGCTTCTTATAGGACTAAACATGGGTAGGATTTCAAGAATATTTCTAGCAGCTAGATTAGACTCATCAAAATGTGGAATAATACAAATAACAATGTCTGAAACATGTTTCTCGATAAAAAATTTATAACTGAAATTCAACAGACTAGAAGGAACACAAATTTAATTTTTACAAACACAATATTCTGGTTTTGATTAATCAAAATTTGAGAAATCGGAGAAGGAAAACCAATAAGTAGTTCTATGGCATAGTGCATTACTTCCTCCATTACTTGAAAGGTATTATTCTTCCTTTCAAAAATTTCAATTGGTTGAGGAGATATGGGAGTAGAAATCTCATGAATAATCCCTTTGGTAGTTTATAAAAAGTGGAAGTTGGAATTCTCAAATTTTCTTACATGTTGACTTTGAGTGCGAATGATCTTGCCTATTTCTTCTCCCTTTTCACGTTGTGTAAACGATGGAAAAGAGCTTCTGAAAACAAAGAGGGTATCACACATATCATTAATAAAATCATTATGGAGTAGTCATCACCATAGTCAAAGATATATCTTTGTCCTCCAAAACTCTCATCTTGCATGGGCCCAATAATACTCATATGAAGTAATCCAGGAACATGAGTAAGATGTTGAAACGTCTTATGTGACATCTTGGTTTGCTTCCCAAACTAATAGTCACCATAAACTTTACCTTCTTAAATTTTGAGATCAAAATGACTAATGACGTCCTTTTTTGAGGCAATTCTCCTCATATTTCTAAGTTTTATTTTCTACAACTTAGTTTATACAATGTCATCAATGATTCCAATAATATGATCTTCAACATTCTACTCTACAGTATTAGTAACAGTCATTTTCCTCTCTACAAATTTCTTTCTCTTAGCGCTATCACCAAACATCACATATTTTCTTTCTCTTGTCATATGTCTAGAGCAAGTACTATCAAAATAAAATTCTTCAAAAGAAGGAACCTTGAAGGAGGTACAAACAATATGAATAAGAATATTAGGCTTGCCATGCCAAACTTGTTGATGATACATCTCAGACTTCTCATTCTACTTTAGATACATATGTTGATGATATGGTTGTCTACCATACAATTTATAACAATATGGTGGAATGAAGCATACAAAATTAATGTGATGGTAATCATGTTTGATAGGTGTCATACCCTAAATTTTACCCTCAGATCCTTTGATCATTTCATATCAGTTTAAGTCAACCATTTTTGCATTCTTCTAATTAAACATTTTATTTCATCACTAATCGTGCTTTTTAGTCGATTTTATCATTCCATTTTAGAATTTTTTTTATTATCTTAAATATTATTTAGAATTGATTTAGTTTTTAATTTAGTTTGTATTTTTAATATAACTTCTCTTTTTTGGTTATTTTCTAATTATTATTTATATTTTAATTTAATTTATTTTTCAATCTAGTTTTTATTTTAATATAGTTTTTAGTAGTTATTTTAACTTAGTTTATATTTTAATATAGTTTTTTAGTTATTTCTGTTTTTGTAGTCATTTTAATTTAGTTTATATTTTAGTATAGTTTTTTTTTTGTTATTTCTAATTTAATTTATATTTTAGTTACATGTTCTTTTAATTAAATTAGTTTAAATTTACTTAGTTAATTAAGTTTTTAATTTAGAATTATTTTTTTATTACTTTTAGATCACTAATTTAGTTTAAATTTATTTCTTAATTATTAATGTTATTATTTTTATTTATTTATTTATTATATTTATTTATTATTAGTTATTTATTTTATTATTATTTATTTTATTTTATTTGATATTAGTTATTTATATTTATTTATTATTTTTGTTTTATTATTAATTATTTTTTTTATTTTTTATTATTATCATTATTATTATTATTATTATTTATTATTATTATTATTCTTATTATTATTATTATTATTATTATTATTATTATTTTGTTATTGTATTATGTTGTTACTACACTCCAAAATTTTACTTTCAAAAATTATACTACTCCCTTCCTGCTATATTCACAAAAACTGCCCTACAACCCCACACTTCATATTACACTGTTACACCATAAGCCTTGACAAACACATACCCTGTTATTAAACCTACAATGTCACTAGCCAACAAAATAACTCAAAATAAAGTCTGCTACAAAATAACAAGGACGATACCCTGCTGTTACATCCGGCATCAAAACCGACAATGACATTTCAATAACCTGCACAACAAAACAATAGAACCTGCATCTCCCAACACTCTGCAATAGGAAAGCAATAAGACATGGACCTGCAACACATTCTGCAAAGAAAATAATGTGTCAAGGGTTCAAACTAAAGGAATGAAACTATTTTTGACTTAAGAAAAAAAAGGATAATAATAAACAGGGGGAAAAATAAAGTCGTAAAAAAGGATAGGGAAAGGAGAAAAAAATTCTTTTTTTGACACCTTTACCTGATCTCCCTTATTCGGTCCTCCACCACCTTCATCATCACCAAACTCAAATCTACAACATCCTTCCTTCACACCATTGAATCCAACTCTTATGAAACCACTCTCACCTTTCAATCCTTTCTTCTTTCCATTACACTTCAATCACAAAACACCCTCACGAACACACACCTTCATCATCGTTGTTCTGTCATAAACACCACGACCTTGCCAAAAAACCTCCTCATATCACAAACCTCATTAATCTTCTTCGTTCGACCTTCAACCTTCCATTACCCCACAAATTCTTCAATTCTGAACCGCCCCTACCCATCGCTTTAGTAATGTTCATCGCACCGTGAGGAAGAATAAGGAAATAAGGGTTGTCGCGTCTGAGAAGGAACGGAGGAGAAGAGAGATGTGAAATTGAAAAGTGGTTTTCTGGTGCCGTTGTTGTTCATGTAGCTTCTTTCACGATTCTTTTGGATGAGAAAGGAAGTTTTTCTGAGCATAGTTTTGTTGTTTGTGTGGATCGTTCTAAGATGTCTCCTTTTCACGGTTGTGTTGTTTATTTTTTAGGTTTCAATTTCCTTTTCTTTTATTTGTAAACAGAGTCATCTGACCCACTCCTTGACCCAGGTTGCCTTGGATACAGACTTTGACCTATTCAGTTTCCTTTTGGCCCATAATGTTTTTTAGGCAGTTTTTTTTTTTGTTTTTATGACAATTTTGTTTATATTTTATTTTTATTTTTAGTATTAGATTAGGTTTTTAAAATCTTAATTTTAGTAACTAAAATAATAATAATTTTAGATATAGTTTTTATTGTTTAGGATTAGTTTTGTTTTAATTCTCTCTTTTTCTTAATATAACCAAAATAATAAAAATTTGAAAATATTTTCTTCTCTAACTTATCCTTTAATTTAGAATTTAAGATGTTTAGATTTAGTTTTTTTTTTCTTATTAGTTTAGAATTTATTTGTTAAATGTCCAAAATCAAAAAAACATATATATTTTTCTCAAATGTAAAAAGGAAACTTTTATTCTAGGTTTTGTTAGCCTTTTATTTTAAATTTTTTGGATTGGTTCATTTTATTTTCTTAGTTGGCATAAATGTTTATGGTGCTCAATATTTGATACATGTTTTTGTCCTCAAGTTTAACTGTTGAATTGTTGTCTCGTTTAAGTATCATTGTTGTCTGATTCAAAAGGAAAAGATTTCCCTTGTTGACTCCCATGTCATAGCTTAGCTTAATCTTAGGTCCTTACCCATTATCCTAACCTCAGGATTAGAGTCACCATACTCTGTGTGTATGTTCTGCCTCAGACACTTCTTCCTATTTAACCTAGCCTTAGGTTTAAAGTCGCCGCACTTTATGTTGGTTTCTCACTGTAGACATTTAATTTTTCCTTGAAACCTTGACCACAGTCAAGAGTTACTTACCCTTATTGAGGAGAACTGCGATTGCTCTGATTTTATTCTCGTCAGGATACGTAGGCACGAGATACGATGTCTTGGCGAGCATACTTTGTACATACTTTAGATATTTACTTTAGCACTTTTTCCTTAGCAAGCACACTTTATTATAACACAAATACTAACAAGAGGTTCCTGTAGAGTACTACAGATACCTAGGATGCTAACACATTCCCTAGGTATAACCAACCCCCAAACCTTAGTCTCTTAGCTGTGTTGTTACATAGAACACTTAGGATTTTCTTCGATCTTTACCATTTCCTTTGGATAAATCAAAGCTCGGTGGTGAACTTCATGATTTGTGATTCAAGTTAATTCAATAGCTTGATATCTGATTCGCACAGCAACAGAAATAGCGACTTCACTGAGGACACGTTTCCCAAAGAGGGTTAAGCCAACCTTGTTTATATTTGTGTTTGTTATATTTTTGCTTACTTGTATATTTGTATATATTTGTACATATATATATGTTTGTGCCTGGGTTTTCCTGTATGCAGGGTTGTTACCTTGAGTGGTGAGGATATATCCTATACCCGGGCTTGAGTGCACCTATGATAGGAATGTGGTATATCCAAGAAGGTTTATAGGGAGTTGATTCCCGACTAAGCTGACTTGAGAAACCACCGCTCCGTGGAGGCCCTTTTAAGAGTAGTTTTGTTGAACGAGTATTCATGAAAGCATTACTACTTTCAACCTAGGAGCCTATGATATTGAGGACCTTTATTTACCTTTTACCCCTACTTGGCCTTTTAGGACGTAGTGCGATGACTATGGGGGAGTAGTCCCGAAGTAGTTGATACACGATACTACACTCAGATGAGACTCTCTTGAGAATATTATTGATTTCCTAGTAGTTGGTGTGTCGATAATATCCGAAAAATGGGTCAATAACTCTGGGAACTTCGTTAGAACCCGTTGTGCATGTGCTTTACCCTTAGTACACACCCTGTGGTTTGTTCTTCACTCAGACTCCATGTTGTAATCTTGAACCTTTAATCCTGTTATATGTGTTTTGCATCTTGTCTTGCATCATATTGCATTTGCATCTTCGTATGTTCAATTGCATATCATCTGTCTGTCCAGCAACTCATGTCCAACTGTCTCTATCTTCTAGTCTACTTGTGAGTCGTCAAGCTGATTCCTCAACACCGATATTAGACTAGAGCTAACTACAAACGCAAAATGTCAGAGTAAAAAGTACACAGTGCAGAAATCCAAATGGATATTAATGATTTAAAATCAGGCATGACCAAGCTCACTGAGATGCTTCAAGTCCTGATTGCCAGAGGAGAGCAACCTCAAAGGACTGTCATTCAGGAAGTTTCAAGCACCGATCCTCCACCTGTTCAAATGCCACCGTCTACTTGGCCAAAGTTTGGTTTACCTCATAGCTAATCTCCACCCCTTGCATCTACTGCCATGATTGGTCAGACTGCCAGACCATTTTTCAAGCTCCTGTATTTGCCGAGCCTAGACTTGTGGTTCACACTGTAGCCTAGACTGTTCAAGCTCCTTTCTTTGATTACAATGCTGCTCTGGCTCAGGGTGAAGAGCGTGAAGACTTTATTGAACATGAGGTTATCCAAGATCAGTTTTAGATCATAGATAAAAGATTCAAAGTTGTTGAGGGTACCGACTTCTTCAACGTGGATGCGGACAACATGTGCTTAATTTCTGGCCTTGTTATACCTGCTAAGTTCAAAACTCCCGAGTTCCTGAAGTATAAGGGTCACCCATGTCCAAGAGCCCATTTGGTCATGTACTTTTAAAGGATGGCAGCTTATACCAACAATCAGAAGTTACTCATCCACTGCTTTCAAGACAGTTTGGGTGGCGCCTCCCTCAAGTGGTATATGAACTTAGAACAAAAGCAATGTCCACTGCTTCCAATATCTCTCCAATGCTTTTATGAAGCAATACTAATACAATCTGGACATGGATCCTGACCGCCATCAACTTCAGAATATGTCTTAGAGTGAGAGAGATTCGTTCAAGGAATATGCTCAGCAGTGGAGAGAGTTAGCTTCCCAAGTTGAACCCCCTCTAGCGGAAAAGGAGTTGACTGGAATGTTCATGGACACTCTGTCCCCTTTCTATTGGGAGAAGATGACTGGGAGTGTCTCTTCAAGCTTTATAGATCTGGTGTCTATTGGTCAAAGGTTAGAAGAAGGACTGAAAAATGGTAAAGTATCCAAAGCCGCTGAATCTTCCAATAGTGCGAATAAATGATTTGGGACCTTCTATTATAAGAGAGAAAATTAGACCAGTGCTGTCATGACTGATGTAAGAAGGCCTCGTCCTAGACCTTAATATGTTAATCATCTTGTTGTTGCTGCTGTTGTTGCTCCACGACCAGCCCAAGTCCCTCAACGTCTAGCTGTTGGACAGAGCCAGTATCAGAATAGGAATCAATTTGATCCTATCCTCGTGACATATACAAAACTTTATCCTGACTTGGTTCAATAAGGGTTGATCACTATAAGGACTCTGCAACCTCCTCCTAATCATCTTCCAGTAGGATTTAGGTCTGATCTCCACTATGCATTTCATGAGGGCGCCCTAGGCACGACTTAGAGAATTGTTATGCACTGAAATCCAGAGTGCGTGAGTTAGTTAGAACTGGAATCCTTGATTTTAAGGATAGTCATCTGAATGTCCAGAACAATCCCTTTCTAGTACATCAAAAGTGAAGCTTCAGTAAACTTCAGCAGACTATCTTCCTAAAAGCCAGTGTTTCAGACAGGACATCCCATCCTTGTTACTGATTAGTCACTAGGCCTTTTGTTTCTCGTTGTTTATACTTTCCTTTCATTTTATTTAAGTTGTTTGCTTTTAATTAGTGTTTATACTTTTATATTATTGAAATGAGCATTTTAACTTTTGATTTCAATTCATTTTGTCTATTATTTGCACTTTTATGCTTTATCTTTCAAAATATTTACTTCTTATCCAAACTTTTGATTATGCAAAATGTTTGAGGGAGGATGACGAAAACATTGTACCCATAACTGCTGTTGATACGCTTTCAATCAAACTTTGCTGATGATGCAAGGCATTGTTTCAGTCCCTCAAACACTGGAGAAATAAGGAATTTATTCCCTTGTCAACCCCTTCGAGCCTAGAAGTTGGAGTTTCTTTCTTTACAAAAAACCTGCAATCTTAACCTTGGGATGGGTGGCTCTTAGTTAATTTGGTTGTGCTTTCCTGCAATACACCTTTCATATAAAGGTTGCATTCACAAGTTTTCCTTTACACACAGCAAGTAAGTGTCAAAGATGTTTTCCAAGTCAAAAGTCGATGATGGTTCATCGTAATCATTAAAGCTAGGCAATCACACTCTTTAAAACAAAAATCAAAAGAAAGCCCGCTAAGTCAAAACCTGTGAAAGAGACTTAGGCAAAACTGGGGCATCCCGCTGACTGTGATCTTCGCAAGAAACGGTTCAGGAAAAAGTTAGGTTTAATAAAAAGAGGAGATCTTTAAATCCTTCACCGTGAAAATCCTCAATGACAAAACAACCAAATGTTATAGGGAAGTAGTAACTGCCATCTCGAATCCATTGACTTCTGAACCATCATCATTACTATCATCAATGCAATTTCCAACCTTTTGGAAAGTTAGTGCATAGTACGAGTTAACTGAATGTAAGACTGAAGATCATCGCGAAGATGGGGTGGGCACAAATAAACTTTGAGCCTTTATCCTTTGTTTCACAAACCGTGAACCATGCCACATTACAACCTTCAAAAGACCTAACTGAAGTAAGGTTATTTTGAAAGCATACTACAACATGGTTGCGTAAGCTGACTCCAAAAGATTTTTATAACTCAATTATTTTGGCATTACACCTTTTCTTTATACTTTTAGTGTTTTGAACCGCCACGTTATGATATGAAACTCTTATACTTTCAAAAGTGATTTTGATTTCAAAAGTTGCATGAACTTTGCATTACCATGTTTGTATGAACACTTTTGTTTGCAAACTGGCTTTCCTCTCAAGAAATTTTCAAATAGTTGAGATACTTGGTCGGTGATCCTGTCAGGGGCAGGTCCTTCTTAGAATTGATTTACCTATAAGATCTTTCAAGACTCATACTGGGGAAAGCCTTCAGAGGGCACAGTAAAGCAGTCATTTTCAGAATCAAACAAGCTAAAGCAATTATCAGCTCATCTACAACCGTCAGCTAGTCTGGGGCAATTTACTTGAAGAATCCCCAAGAAACTTTTCATCCTTCCTACAAGGATCATCAACTTGATACAATTTACCATTGTGGCAGATATATGCCCATCAGTAGCATCTTTAGTCTCCAAGTAGAATGGTAGTGATCTTCGTATTGAGGAATCAATTCTCTAGTCTTGTCATCTCACCAAAAGGGTCAAACTATATTGTCGACATCTGCATTTGCATTTGATCATATATCATAACATGATTCATATACATATGCATAACATGAGTGTTTCATTCTCATTTACATTCTCCATAAGTCGTGTTATTCTCAATGTCTCACCTTGTGATCAAAGTCCAACTCACTTGGCACCTACCAAACAAATTTTGTCGTGTCTATCTGATGTTTTTCCAGATATGACATTTCTTATCTGATTGTTTTTCCAGATATGCCTGTTCCTACCTTACATCAGATACCATTCTCAGATATTGTGATTATACCTTTCATTCAAAGCCATTATTGGATATCTGGTGTCTTTTATCCAATGCCGTTCTTGGATGTCACCCATGTTTCTTTCTCTAATGTTTTTTTCAAATTGAGTCTTTGTTCTGATGTTCTTCCAGAATCTATCCGATGTTTTTTTGGATTTGTTTCTTTCTCTGATATTTTTCCAGATTGAGTCTTTGTTCTGATGTTCTTCTAGAACTTATCTGATGTTTTTCTAGATATTCCCCTTTGATTATGATGTTTTTCCAGAATATATCCGATGTTTTTCTAGATTTATTTCTCTCTCTGATGTTTTTCCAGATTGAGTCTTTGCTCTGATGTTCTTCTAGAACTTATATGATGTTTTCTAGATATTCCCTTTTGATCCTGATGTTTTTCCAGAATCTATCCGATGTTTTTTCAGATTTGTTTCTTTCTCTGATGTTTTTCCAAATTGAGTATTTGTTATGATGTTCTTTCATAACTTATCTGATGTTTTTCCAAATATTCCCCTTTGATTCTGATGTTTTTCCAGAATCTATCCGATGTTTTTCCAGATTTGTTTCTCTCTCTGATATTTTTCCAGATTGAATCTTTGTTCTGATGTTCTTCCAGAACTTATCTGATGTTTTTCTAGATATTCCCCTTTGATTATGATGTTTTTCCAGAATCTATCTGATGTTTTTCGAATTTGTTTCTCTCTCTGATGTTTTTCCAAATTGAGTCTTTGTTATGATGTTCTTCCAGAACTTATTTGATGTTTTTCCAGATATTCCTCTTTGATGCTGATGTTTTTCCAGATATTCCCTGTGATTCTGATGCTTTTCCAGAATCTCATTTCTTTTTTCTATCTGATTCTTTTCCAGATATTCCCTTTGTTTATCTGATGCTTTTCCGAATATGACTTTTGCTTATGATGTTTTTCCAGAGCCCCTTTGTGTCTATCTAATGCTTTTCCGGATATGACTTTTGATTCTAATGTTTTTCTAAAACCCCTTCGTGTCTATCTGATATTTTTTCAAATATTTCCTTTGATTCTGATGCTTTTCCAAAATCTCATTTCTTGTCTATCTGATTCTTTTTAGGATATGACTTTTGTTTCTGATGTTTTTCCAAAAACTTCTTTGTGTCTATCTAATGCTTTTCTGGATATGACTTTTGTTCTGATGTTCTTCCAGAACTCCTTTTGTGTCTATCTGATGCTTTTCTGGATATGACTTTTGTTCTGATGTTCTTTCAGAACTTCTTTCGTGTCTATCTGATGCTTTTTTGGATATGACTTTTGTTCTGGTGTTCTTTCAGAACTCCTTTTATGCTCATCTGATGTTTTCCCAAATTTGTCCTTTATTTCTGATGTTTTTCTAGAAACTCCTTTGTACCTATCTGATGCTTTTTCGGATATATATTTTTTTCCTGATGTTCTTCCAGAACTCCTTTGTTGCTTATCTGACGTTCTTCCATATATGTCTTAAAAATCTTTTCCCGTACATTTAATGTTTTTCTAAATGTTTCAGATGTACCTTCAGAATCTGTGTCTTCATCTAATACTCTTCTAGATGTCTTCAATTTGTTTCTGACTTCGGTTAGGATTTGTATTTTCAAGTTTGTTTCCATTCTTCATCCATTGCTTTTCTGGATGTGTTCCGGAGTATATTCGATGTTTTTCCAAATATCTTTGGTGTGTCCTGGAGTTTATTCAATGCTTTTCTGGATGTCTCTAATGTTTGTTCCATTGTCCCTAATATATATATATATCCCAGAACTCTCCTCACCTCATTCAATGATATCCTGAATGTTGTGACTCTTTTCCATCCAGTTCCGTTCATGGACGATAATTGTTGCTTCCTTAGTGTTGTTGTCTTTCTCCAGTGAGTAGTTACTCATTGCGTCGTTTCTATCTCTGTTTGCTTTCGTTTTCGTCTGCATTTTGCATTTAACATCTCATCATTTTCATTATAGTAGAGTTCATTACATGTCAGCATTACATAGTTTTCTTTTGTCCATAGCATAGCATGTCATTGCATATAAGGGAAAATTTTTTGGTTATCTGTATCTAAATACCTTTCACTATGATTTCACGAGGATGGTCATCACTCATGTCATCCGATAAAGATATTTAAATAGGGGCAACTGTCATACCCTAAATTTTACCCTCAGATCCTTTGATCATTTCATATCAGTTTAGTTATTTCTATTTTAGTAGTCATTTTAATTTAGTTTATATTTCAGTATAGTTTTTTTTTGTTATTTCTAGTTTAGTTTATATTTTAATATAATTTATATTTTAGTTACATATTCTTTTAATTAAATTAGTTTAAATTTACTTAGTTAATTAAGTTTTTAATTTAGAATCATTTTTTTTATTACTTTTAGATCACTAATTTAGTTTAAATTTATTTCTTAATTATTATTAATTTTATTTATTTATTATATTTATTTATTATTAGTTATTTATTTTATTATTATTTATTTTATTTTATTTGTTATTAGTTATTTATATTTATTTATTATTTTTGTTTTATTATTAGTTATTTATTTATTTTTTATTATCATTATTATCATTTATTATTATTATTATTATTATTATTATTATTTTATTATTGTATTATGTTGTTACTACACTCCAAAATCTGACTTTCAAAAATTATACTACTCCCTTCATGCTATATTCACAAAATCTGCCCTGCAACCCCACATTTCATATTACACTTCTACACCATAAGCCTTGACAAACACAGATCCTGCTATTAAACCTCAAATGTCACTAGCCAACAAAACAACTCAAAACAAAGTCTGCTGCAAAATAACAAGGACGATACCCTGCTGTTACATCTTGCATCAAAACCGAAAATTACATTTCAATAACCTGCACAACAAAACAATATAACATGCATCTCCCAACACTATGCAATAGGAAAGCAATAAGATATGGACCTGCAACACTTCCTATAAAAAAAAAAGGATGTGTCATGATACCAGAAAAGGGTTCAAACTAAAGGAGCGAGACTACTTTTGAGTTAAGAAAAAAGGGATAATAAGAAACGGGGAGGAAAAGAAAGTCGTAAAAAAGATAGGGAGAGGAGAAAAAGAAAATTATATTTTTGAGACCTTTACCTGATCTCCCTCATTCGGTCCTCCACCACCTTCATCATCACCAAACTCAAATCTACAACATCCTTCCTCCACACTATTGAAACCAACTCTTATGAAACCACTCTCACCTTTCAATCCTTTCTTCTTTCCATTACACTTCAATCACAAAACACCCTCACAAACACACACCTTCATCATCGTTGTTCTGTCATAAACACCACGACCTTGCCAAAAAACCTCCTCATATCACAAACCTCATTAATCTTCTTCGTTCGACCTTCATCCTTCCATTACCCCACAAATTCTGCAATTCTGAGCCGCCCCTACCCATCGCTTAAGTAATGTTCATCGCGCCGTGAGGAAGAATAAGGAAATAAGGGTTGTCGCATCTGAGAAGGAACGGAGGAGAAGAGAGATGTGAAATTGAAAAGTGGTTTTCTGGTGCCGTTGTTGTTCATGTAGCTTCTTTCACGATTCTTTTGGATTAGAAAGGAAGTTTTTCTGAGCATAGTTTTGTTGTTTGTGTGGATCATTCTACGATGTCTCCTTTTCACGGTTGTGTTGTTTATTTTTTAGGTTTCAATTTCCTTTTCTTTTATTTGTAAATAGAGTCATCCGACCCACTCCTTAACCCAGGTTGCCTTGGATACAGACTTTGACCTATTCAGTTTCCTTTTGGCCCAGAATGTTTTTTAGGCAGTTTTTTTTTTTTTGTTTTTATGACAATTTTTTTATATTTTATTTTTATTTTTAGTATTAGATTAGGTTTTTAAAATCTTAATTTTAGTAACTAAAATAAAAATAATTTTAGATATAGTTTTTAGTGTTTAGGATTAGTTTTATTTTAATTCTATCTTTTTCTTAATATAACCAAAATAATAATAATTTGAAAATATTTTCTTTTCTAACTTATCCTTTAATTTAGAATTTAAATTATTTAGATTTAGTTTTTTTTATTATTTTAGAATTTATTTGTTAAATGTCCAAAATTAGAAAAACATATATATATATATATATATATATTTCTCAAATGTAAAAAGGAAACATTTATTCTAGGTTTTGTTAGCCTTTTATTTTGAATTTCTTGGTTTGGCTCATTTTATTTTCTTAGTTGGCATAAATGTTTATGGTGTTTAATATTTGACACATGTTTTTGTCCTCAACCTTAACTGTTGAATTGTTGTCTCGTTTAAGTATCATTGTTGTCTGATTCCAAAGGAAAGGATTCCCCTTATTGACTGTCATGTCATAGTTTAGCCTAACCTTAGGTCCTTACCCATTATCCTAACCTTAGGATTAGAGTCACCATACTCTGCGTGTGTGTTCTTCCACGGATACTTCTTCCCATTTAACATAGCTTTAGGTTTAGAGTCGCCACACTCTATGTAGGTTTCTCACCGCAGACATTTACTTTTTCTCTTGGAACCTTGACCACAGTCAAGAGTTCGTTACCCCTATTGAGGGGAACTATAGTTGCTCTGATTCCATTCCCGTCAAGATACGTAGGCACGAGATGCGATGTCTTGGCAAACATACTTTGTACATACTTTGTATATACTTTAGATCTCTACTTTATCAATTTTTTCCTCAGCAAGCACACTTTAGCATAACACAAATACTAACAAGAGGTTCATGTAAAGTACTACAGATACCTAGGATGTTAACACCTTCTTTAGGTATAACCAACCCCCGACCTTAGATCTCTTAGCTGTGTTATTACATAGCGCACTTAGGGTTTTCTTCGATCTTTACCCTTTCCTTTGAATAAATCAAAGCTCGGCGGTAAACTTCATGATTTGTGATTCAAGTTAATTCAATAGCTTGATATCTGATTCTCACCGCAAAAATAGGATATTCAGAATTGTTACCCGACATTGTGAATTTTATTTTAGGAATAGAAGTAACAAACATATTCTTTGAATTGGATGATTCACCAGTATATCTAACACATTTCATGTTTTTGATGTGAGTATTGAAAGCCACAACACTGTTTGCTTGATCCGATCCACCTTTTTCATCTATCTTATCATCAGTGACATTGTATATTTTTCTTTTTTTCCTTAGAGAAATTGAGCATTCAACTTGAATATGTCCAAAGCCTATGCATTTAAGACATTGGGTCCCTCGGCCTCTACATGGATAGTTGAGATTTTTTCTTTCACAATCTTTTCCTCTAAGTCGAAAGTTACACCTCTTAAAATTGTGATGCTGATTGTCTTTGACATTGGTAAGGACATTATCCTCAAATCTCATGACCTTTCTCAAGATCATAGAAAACTTGATATTTTCTTCAATATCATATTCTAATTGGTCTTCACAATCTTCATAATAGTATTCAACTACTATCTTTGAAGGATTCTTAAGCATTCTTCCAAGTGCCTCTTTTCCTAATACTACCCTTGTATTTCTATTCAGGACTCCTCTAAATATGAGACCCCTCACACTTTCTCTCAAGCATTCTTCCAAGTGCTTGGACAATTACAATATAGTACAAATGATGAAACTAATTATAACTCAAAACAAACTATATTACTCTATATAGGAACGACACAAGCGAATAGAGTTTCACAATACAAAACAAAAAGGACTATACTAAACTAATCATATAGAGTTTTTTTCTCGAAAGTTCTAAGTCTTCACAAAGGAAATTTCCTTTTTAAATAGCCACCACGATCACGCTAGAAATCCCACTAGAGTTTTGTCAATAATTTGGTTGGCATCTCAAAAATGAAAGGGATCAATCTTTAATAATTGTTTTTTTTTAAATCTTGATTGATCAAATATGAATATCTTTATATTAGAACATCCATTTTGATGAATTTGATTTAGATTAAACCTTCCTAAAAATGCACACTGTTGCAGTGAGAATTAGAGATCAAGCTATTAATTAACTTGAAGCACAAATCTTGAAGTTCACCACCGAGCTCTGATTTATCCAAAGGAAAGGGTAAACAACGAAAACCCTAATTGCATTATGTAAAAACACAACAAGAGATCTAAGGTTCGGGGGTTGGTTATACCTAAGGAAGGTGTTAGCATCCTAAGCATCTGCAATGCTCTACAGGAACCTCTTGTTTGTATTTTTGTTATTTGCTTATCTATTATCTACTAAAGGGTATGACCTACGGGTTTATTTACTAAGTATGCTTGCCAAGACAAAGCATCTCGTGCCTATGTATCCTGACGGGAATAAAATCAGAGTATTTGTAGTTCCCCATAATGGAATCAGAGCATCTCTTCAATATCATATTCTAATTGGTCTTCACAATCTTCATAATAGTCTTCAACTACAATCTTTGAAGTATTATTAGCACCATCAAGAATCGTTGGTTGATGAATTGATCCTCATTCATTGACATTTTCCATCTTGAGCATAATAAGAACCATGGAACACACCTAAATAGAACAGGGTGCAAGCTCTGATACCAATTGAAATTATGTTCTTCATATGGAAAGATGTCAGACACAATGTTTAGGATAATATGTATGACAAGTTAAATGCGTAGTTGACATAATAGAAAAAAAATATATAACATAGGAATTGGTAACCCAACTTGATGCAAAATCATTTGCGTCTTTAGGGTATTAACCCAAAGAAAGAAAATTCACTCTTAATAGTGAAAAGTACAAATTGGTCTTAGTTGAATCCTTCTCGTTCAATGCCTCTTTTCCTAATACTACCCTTGTACTTCTATTCAGGACTCCTCTAAATATGAGACCCCTCACACGTTCTCTCAAGCATTCTTCCAAGTGCTTGGACAGTTATAATATAGTACGAATGATGAAACTAATTACAACTCAAAACAAACTATATTCCTCTATATAGGAATGACACTAGCGAGTAGAGTTTCACAACACAAAACAAAAAAGACTAAACTAAACTTATCATATAGAGTTTTTATCTCTAAAGTTCTAAGTCTTCACAAAGGAAATTTCCTTTTTAAAAAGCCACCAGGATATGGCTAGAAATCCCACTAGGGTTTTGTCAATAATTTGGCTGGCATCTCAAAAGTTAAAGGGATCAATCTTTAATAATGGTTTATTTTAAATCTTGATTGATCAAATATGAATCTCTTTATATTAGAACATCCATTTTGATGAATTTGATTTATATTAAACCTTTCTAAAAATGCACACTATTCCGGTGAGAATTAGATATCAAGCTATTAATTAACTTGAATCACCAATCTTGAAGTTCACCACCGAGCTTTGATTTATCCAAAGGAAAGGGTAAACAACGAAAACCCTAATCGTACTATGTAAAAACACAGCAAGAGATCTAAGGTTCGGGGGTTGGTTATACCTAGGGAAGGTGTTAGCATCCTAAGCATCTACAGTACTCTACATGAACCTCTTGTTTGTATTTGTGTTATTTGCTTATCTATTATCTGCTAAAGGGTATGACCTAGGGGTTTATTTACTTATTATCGCCAAGACATCGCATCTCATGCTACGTATCCTGACGGGAATGGAATCAAAGCATTCGTAGTTCCCCTTAATGGAATTAGAGCATCTCATCAATATCATATTCTAATTGTTCTTCACAATCTTCATAATAGTCTTCAACTACAATCTTTGAAGGATTCTTAGCATAATTAAGAATCGTTGGTTGATGAATTGATCCTCATTCTTTGACATTCTCCATCTTGAGCACAATAAGAACCATGGAACACACCGAAATAGTACAGGGTGCAAGCTCTGATGCCAATTGAAATTATGTTCTTCATATGGAAAGATGTCAGACACAATGTTTAGGATAATATGTAGGACAAGTTAAATGCGTAGTATACATAATTTAACCAAAATATAAATAACATAGGAATTGGTGACCCAACTTGATCAAAATCATTTGCGTCTGGAGAGTATTAACCCAATGAAAGAAAATTCACTCTTAATAATGAAAAGTACAAATTGGTCTTAGTTAAATCCTTCTCGTTCAATGCCTCTTTTCCTAATACTACCCTTGTATTTTTATTCAGGACTATTCTAAATATGAGACCCCTCACACTTTCTCTCAAGCATTCTTCCAAGTGCTTGGACAGTAAAAATATAGTACGAATGATGAAACTAATCATAACTCAAAACAAACTATATTCCTTTATATATGAATGACACTAGCGAATAAAGTTTGATAACACAAAACAAAAAGGACTAAACTAAACTTATCATATAGAGTTTTTTTTCTCTAAAGTTCTAAATATTCACAAAGGGAATTTCCTTTTTAAAAATCCACCATGATCCGGCTAAAAATACCACTAGGGTTTTGTCAATAATTTGGCTGGCATCTCAAAAGTGAAAGGGACCAATCTTCAATAATAGTTTACTTTAAAGGGTAATGTTAACTTGTGCCCTTGGGGCACATGTTAAGAACTAAATTAAGAAATATCATCTTGGAAATTGTGTACAAATTTAAATTAAAGTATAAAATAAATTTAAAAATTATTTTTTCCAATACAAATTTACTAAAAGTAGTTTCCTTAACATGTGCCCCAAGGGCACAAGTTAACATTACCCAACTTTAAATCTTGATTGATCAAATATGAATTTCTTTAAAAACACAAAACAAAAAGGACTAAACTAAACTTATCATATAGTGAAAAGCACAAATTGGTCTTAGTTGAACCCTTCTCGTTCAATGCCTCTTTTCTTAATACTACCTTTGTATTTATATTCAGGACTCCTCTAAATACAAGACCCCTCACACGTTCTCTCAAGCATTCTTCCAAGTGCTTGGACAGTTAAAACATAGTACAAATGATGAAACTAATTACAACTCAAAACAAACTATATTCCTCTATATAGGAATGACACTAGCGAATAGAGTTTCACAACACAAAAAAAAAAGGACTAAACTAAACTTATCATATAGAGTTTTTTCCCTCTAAAGTTCTAAGTCTTCACAAAGGGAATTTCCTTTTTAAAACGCACCATGATCCGGCTAGAAATCCCACGAGGGTTTTGTCAATGATTTGGCTGGCATCTCAAAAGTGAAAGGGATCAATCTTCAATAATGGTCTATTTTAAATCTTGGTTGATCAAATATGAATCTCTTTATATTAGAACATCCATTTTTAATGAATTTGATTCAGATTAAACCTTCCTAAAATGCACACTGTTACGTTGAGAATCAGATATTAAGCTATTAATTAACTTGAATCACAAATCTTGAAGTTCACCATCAAGCTTTGATTTATCCAAAGGAAAGGGTAAAGAACGAAAACCCTAATTGCACTATGTAAAAACACAGCAAGAGATCTAAAGTTCAGGGGTTGGTTATACCTAGGGAAGGTGTTAGCATCCTAAGCATATGTAGTACTCTACAGGAACCTCTTGTTTGTATATGTGTTAGTTTCTTATCTATTATATGCTAAAGGGTGTGACCTAGGGGTTTATTTATTAAGTATGCTCGCCAAGACATCACATCTCGTGCCTACGTATCCTGACGGGAATGAAATCAGAGCATTCATAGTTTCCCTCAATGGAATCAGAGCATCTCTTCAATATCATATTCTTACTCGTCTTCACAATCTTCATAATAGTCTTCAACTACAATCTTTGAAGGATTCTTAACACCATCTAGAATCGTTGGTTGATGAATTGATCCTCATTCTTTGACATTCTCCATCTTGAGCACAACAAGTACCATGGAACACACTTAAATAGAACATGGTTCATGCTCTGATGCCAATTGAAATTGTGTTCTTCATATGGAAAGATGTCAGACAGAATGTTTAGGATAATATGTATGATAAGTTAAATCCGTAGTATACATAATAAAATAAAAATATAAATAACATAGGAATTGGTAACCAACTTAGTGCAAAATCATTTGCGTTTAAAGGCCATTAACCCAAAGAAAGAAAATTCACTCTTAATAGTGAAAAGTAGAAATTGGTCTTAGTTGAACCCTTCTTTTTTAATGCCTCTTTTCCTAATACTACCCTTGTATATCTATTCAGGACTCCTCTAAATATGAGACCTCTCACACTTTCGCTCAAGCATTCTTCCAAGTGCTTGGACAATTATAATATAGTACGAATGATGAAACTAATTACAACTCAAAACAAACTATATTCCTCTATACAGGAATGACACTAGCGAGTAGAGTTTCACAACACAGAACAAAAAGGACTAAACTAAACTTATCATATAGAGTTTTTATCTCTAAAGTTCTAAGTCTTCACAAAGGAAATTTCCTTTTTAAAAAGCCACCAGGATATGGCTAGAAATCCCACTAGGGTTTTGTCAATAATTTGGCTGGCATCTTAAAAGTGAAAGGTATCAATCTTCAATAATGGTTTATTTTAAATCTTGATTGATCAAATATGAATCTTTATATTAGAACATCCATTTTGATGAATTTGATTTATATTAAACCTTTCTAAAAATGCACACTATTTCCGGTGAGAATTAGATATCAAGCTATTAATTAACTTGAATCACCAATCTTGAAGTTCACCACCGAGCTTTGATTTATCCAAAGGAAAGGGTAAACAACGAAAACCCTAATCACACTATGTAAAAACACAGCAAAAGATCTAAGGTTCAGGGGTTGGTTATACCTAGGGAAGGTGTTAGCATCCTAAGCATCTATAGTACTCTACATGAACCTCTTATTTGTATTTGTGTTATTTGATTATCTATTATCTGCTAAAGGGTATGACCTAGGGGTTTATTTACTAAGTATTTTTGCTAAGACATCGCTTCTCGTGCTTACGTATCCTAACGAGAATGGAATCAGAGCATTTGTAGTTCCCCTCAATGAGGGTGAGGAACTCTTGACTGTGGTCAAGGTTCCAAAGGGAAGAGGTAAGTGTCTATGGAAAGACACTTACATGGAGTGCGGCGGCTACAAACTTAAGGCTAGGTTGAAAGGGTGGTAAGTATCCATGGTAGGACATTTACATAGAGTTCGATGACTGTAATCCTAAGGCTAGGATGAAAAAAAGAAAATTAAGTGTCCATGGCAGGATTTTACATGGAGTGCGACGACTGTAATCCTAAGGCTAGGATAAAGGGAAGAACGTAAAGTTCTCCTAAGTATGACGTAGCAATCAATGGAGGGAATCCTTTCATTTGAAATTTTATAGTGCTTTATGATTTTAGAAAAGATCTGGATGCAAACAGTAAAGGGAATCCACGGAAGACTATATCCTAAATGTTGTCATACAGTGATGGACCTAAAGTCGAGATTGAAAGGGAAATCTATCCTAAAAGTTATCATACAAGAAGTTTCATCTTAAAGTCTACATCTTATTCAATTTAATCAAAGATCATATTGAATCGAGAAAAGCTAAGAGATCATGGAAAATCACACAACAAATCATCATTCTGGACATATCAGACATTACCCTCAAGCCTTCATCATAACATGTAATTCTAAATCATAATTTTGAACAAAACTCAATCCTAAATTGAATTAGGAATAAATCTAAAAAAGTTGAAATCAAATTACCCACTTAATTCACCAAATATATAAGTAGCCCAACCTATCAAAAATTAAAATGAACAAAATTAATTGAAAAAGTAAATAAAATAAAAATGTAAGTTTAGGAAAAAAAAAAGGGTGTGGGTTGTTTTTATTTTTTAAGAAGTAAAAGGAACATGGGCCTAGCACACGACCCATTCCTCCTCACCAAAAAAACAACATGGTAAAAAAATGAAAATGGATCGGATCCCTCTTCTTACTCAGCCCAACATCATGCTTTAGGGAAGAAACAAGAACATGAGAACATCATCCAATCCCAATAATCTCTCTATCTCGTGCCTCAACCTCTTTATATCTCTCATAGATTATTTAATTATCTTCTTCTCTCTCGCGAAATCGGTCATGTCCGCAGCTTTCTCTCCCAATCACAACCTTTTCACTCAAAATCCATTTCTTCTCTCGCTCGCAGGTTTCACTCACCCTCTCTCATTCTTCGCACAACATGTCTTCTACCCTTGACTCACCGTTTCCTTGCTGGAGACAGACCTTGAATCTGCTGTGCCATGACCTTATGGTCGGCGACGGTGGAAATAGTTTATGATACTTGAAATTCTGGTATGCATATTTCAGATGTCCTAAGAACATTGATTTCTGCTCAACAAGGACGAGGACAAACCATGACCAATTTAAATTTCTTTAAATTGTCCAATGTCATGACCAATGTCATGATGTCTGTTGTAACATCAGCTGGCTGACAGACTATTTATCTAACCATTTAAATTATGTAGAATTATAAATGCTGAAAGATAAATAACACAATGAATTGTTTACCCAGTTCGGTGCAACCTCACATACATCTGGGGGCTACCAAGCCAGGAAGGAAATCCATTATTAGCATAATCATTTCAGAGCTAAACTCCCCCATTTACAACTCCTCACTTAATCTCTACCCAATGCAATTTCTGCCTAGAGACCACTAGACAAGAGTATACCCACTCACTCCCCCTCAATCACAGCAGTGATATACAGTTCAATACAAAAGACAAACTTTAGAAGACACTCTTCAAAGTCACAATACTTGATTTTGCTTAACATCTTCAATCAAGGACAATGAACACAACAATTCATACACACTAACCAAAGCAATTATACAATGTACAATTGCTTGGCACACAAGAAATCCTAAGACTCATACACACGTGAAGAATCACTGCATACCACAAAATTCTCCACTCACAATTATGTCTACCGCAATGTATCAAAAGATACAAAGGGTGACTTACAAAGACACACACAAGGGACTCTCAAACCCTAGACCTTTATTTTACACTCTGGTTGTTCTTGATGTGAGTGCTTAATTTCCTCTGCTTCTGCTCCTCCTTAAATAGCAATGCAGACTGGGCTTGGGCTACTCCAAAGTAACAAACATTAGTTTTAACAAAGTAAAACTAATTTCCACAATTCAAGGTGCTGTCATATTAGGTCACAGCTGCTTCATGTTATATCCAACCCTGACTAGAATCTCGTCTGAGATAACTAAGGAACCCTAACAAGTTTCCTGAAATCTAGCCTGAGATATATCAGGTATCATAACAGAAAAACAAACCCTGCATGCCTGATGTCATATGATCAATGTCATAACATTCAGTCATGACATTCAGCTTTACTTACTCTTAGCTTTATAGCTTGCCCTGCTGAACATTTCTGTATAATCTTCTTCATGACAGTAGAAACAAATGTTTTATAGTTTCCTAAAAAGTCTCAAGGATCCTTTTTATGAACACTAATTAAATCTGCACTTTGTTTCTAATGAATCTCTTTGGCCTGCACATACTGATAAGGTATATCCAACAGGATCTCATCAAACCAAAGCACCTCTGTCAAGAGAAATAAAATAGCAGCTCCTTGCTGTACCAGACACGGAAGTCATGAAATTCAGTATGACCTCCATGACAACAGTTCTGTCATCAGCTCCTGCTAGCTCCTTCTGCATCCATGACATCAGTTCTGTCATCAGCTCTTGCTAGCTCCTACTGCACCCATGACAGTAGTTCTGTCATCAGCTCCTGTTGGTTCCTGCTGCACCAGACAACAATGTCATGACATTGGTAATGACATCCTGTTTAAACACATGACAACAGTACTGTCATAATAGTAGATGAAGATGTTGTGATATATGGCTTAACATCAACGCAGAATCATGTTTTACCAAAATTTAGCCAATCCTAGAACCATAGAAACATGGTACTAACAATCTCCCCCTTTGGCAAATTTTGGCTAAAACACCCAAGCAAACTTGTCAGGGCAACAACGGCAGCAACAACAGTAGCTTACTTAAATACTCCCCTTTAATGGTTGCTCTCTTCATGGCAGTAGCGGCAGATAACTACACTTTACTCCCCCTTGGTTTAGTCAAAAATTGACAAAAATTGGAGTAAATGTACCATAATCACCATGCTTCAAAGCAGGACTCAGCTGACAAACTGCACATGATCTCCAAAAATCTAGTCATCTCACAATCTCCTATGAGATACACAAGCTTCTTGAAAACTGCACCATCAAATGCTGTAAGCTCAATCCTGATGTGTGCATCCTCCACATCATATTTCTGCATGGAGTTATCCCATGACCATTGTCATTGGATCTTGGGTTCTTGCCTTGCCTGAAGCAGCACCTTCAGGAATGACACTTTTGACATCACCAATTAAAGGATAATCAATTAACTACTTGCCATAAGTAACAATTGATCTTAAATCCCCAATTTGAGACACATAAATATTTTGCAGAGAAAAATAAATTCTCCTAGACAGTAACCCATAAACATATTGCCAAGGCACAAAAATCCACCAGCCAACACAGTGTCACGACATCTTGTCTGACATTACAACCTCATTAGTGGTTCAAGAACATAAGCTTGCCTGAGAATCAGCACACTGTGTACACAGCTCCATAGCAGCACAATGTCAACACAAGTAATGCAGCCACACATCAGATAGGTACACAACTCCCCCTGTCATGCATAAACAACACTCCCCCTAAAAGAGAGAACCCAAACACATGGAAACACATGCAGCTCTGCACCTCTTGTTTCACAAGCCACTCTAGAACCAACCCTTATAGGAGAGGTAGTCACATGATGGACATAACTATCTACAAGATCTCCCATATTCAGCTAGAAAAAGTCTTCAAGATGTCAGGGTGAATGCTATGTTTACTTGACTTCCATATGCACAAGATCAAAGCTGATGATGTCCTGATCTTCATCTTTACCAGTTATACAAGGCAAGACACTTGGCAGAGGCCCAAATACCTAAGTTGATCCATTGATACCCAATGACAGACAAGAGGCACTGTCAGGTTTACCAAGAGCTGGAGCAGTAACCTAATGTTACAACATCTGGTATGACATTCCATCCTCCTAGAGGCATACAGTTACAAACTGCTTGAAGCCACAAGCAATCTTGAGACACAACTAAACCATTGCAATAACATATCCTAGATAGAAGTATACCTCCCCATACCAAGGATAACTAGTGCTCTATTTCCAAAAGCACGTGAATGGAAAACATAAGACTCATCTTCATGTATTTAAGAGCTCACTCCTTGTTCAACACACCTACTGAATGCATTCACTTACTGCTTGAACCATAGGTAACTAGTACACCTATCAGATAGAAACTCTCCCCCTATCTTCTATAAAAGCTGCTCCAAGATCACCACATTATATCTCAAGACTAACTCCATGCTCATACAGTGAGAGGGTACCAAACTGCTTCAGTTCTTGCTAGAGTTACCACTTCTCCACAAAACTTCTGGCCTGAGTCAGAGAGCTAGATAGACACCCCATAATCCAAGACATTATTTCCTCATCATTCTCCCATATGATAAGTTAGAAAGCTTCAGATTTAACTGGTGAATCTTCTCATCAGAATCCAGACTTTCATGCAGTCAATCAATGATCCACTTCAGTCTTGTTCAATCCTTTCACATCATACTCTAAGACAGTCCTTTTACCTCATCATTCTCCCGTATGACATGATAGAGTACTTCTTAGTCAAGATGTGAATCACAAGTTCTGCACCAGATCTTCAAGTCCTTCTCCAGATGATGTTTACACCATCCAATGGTTCTTGGTATGCCCTCAACTGGACTTACTACTGCCTAGTAATCCAACTGAAGATCTATAGAGAACACAACTCCACCAGCTTGATCAAAAACATCTCCAAGAGAGGGTAATCTTCCATACACAACTTAGGGCTTCTACCACAAGCTCCAATATATGAATAGAATCAGAACCTTCTTTGGTCTTCAAACAACTACCCTTCTGCACAAGAGTAATTAGTTTCAAGCACACTGCCTAAAGTCACATTAGAGACTAGCCAAATGCCACTGTTTGGTTAATGTCATCTTTCTTCAGAGCTCCAGAAAATCTGCTAATCCACCAGGCCACTTTGATCTTCAAGTCACAAATTCTACTTGCTCCAAATCAAGAGCCAGATGCTTTGTGCAATCTAATGATGGAATGTCTTAACATCTAGTTGAACATCAGATCCTTGAAGTTGACCACACAAAACAAGGGCCAGATGCTTTGTGCAATAAAAGATATCCTTCTTCCAGAAGACAAACTTGGATCATCCACCTGATGAACCAACAGAACTTTGACAATGTTGATCATTATGGATAATCAATTAAATACTTGTGCATTCCACAAATAGAGATTGATCTTAAATCCATACAACTTGTCGATAAAGCCAGATGATTACACTTCAGAAATACCAAGAGTATTCTTTAGTATAACTATCTTTAATGTTGAAACAACAAGGCTACCACCCTCTCTTATGACTTCCTCTGCTGATAGAATCCTTGTAAGTTATGAGTGGTGAAAATAAATCACTTCCTACACAACAAAACATTCCAAGCATACAAGCAACCGCCCAGGCACTCAAACAGCACAGCTACAACATTCAGCAATCTGAATATAGGGCAATCTTCTTCGAGGGCTACCAGAGTTCTTTCATCAGAAAAATATGCAGCGGAACCACCAAAAGAACATCTTCAACATGCCCTAAACAAGCTGTCAGAACATCTTATAGAACATCATACAGAAGTAGCCACTCCTCCTTTGGCAAACCATTCAGCAGATCATAAAAGCTCCTATATCAGAGGGCACAACAACAGATACACATAATCCTTCATCAGCAGAAGTGAACACACACTTCTCCTTATAAGCATGAACTCAACCATTTAGCAAGATCAGCAAATCAGCTACCACTTCTCCTTATTTAAACCACCAGAAAGTATCTCCCAAGATCTCATCCAGAACAAACAAGATGCCTGCTCTGATACCAATTGAAATTCTGGTATGCAGATTTCAGATGTCCTAAGAACATTGATTTCTGCTCAACAAGGACGAGGACAGACCATGACCAATTTAAATTTCTTTAAATTGTCCAATGTCATGATGTCTGTTGTAACATCAGCTGGCTGACAGACTATTTATCTAACCATTTAAAATGTGCAGAATTGTAAGTGCTGAAAGATAAATAACACAATGAATTATTTACCCAGTTCGTTGCAACCTCACCTACATCTAGGGGCTACCAAGCCAGGAAGGAAATCCACTATTAGCATAATCAATTCAGAGCTAAACTCCCTCGTTTACAACTCCTCACTTAATCTCTACCCAATGCAATTTCTGCCTAGAGAGCACTAGACAAGAGTATACCCATTCACTCCCTATCAATCACAGCAGTGATATACAATTCAATACAAAGGGCAAACTTTAGAAGACATTATTCAAAGTCACAATACTTGATTTTGCTTTACTGCTTCAATCAAGGACAATGAACACAACAATTCATACACACTAACCAAAGCAATTATACAACGTACAATTGCTTGACACACAAGAAATCCTAAGACTCCTACACACGTGAAGAATCACTGCATACCACAAAATTCTCCACTCACAAATATGTCTACCACAATGTATCAAAAGATACAAAGGGTGACTTACAAAGACACACACAAGGGACTCTCAAACCCTAAACCTTTATTTTACACTCTGGTTGTTCTTGATGTGAGTGCCTAATTTCCTCTGCTTCTGATCCTCCTTAAATAGCAATGCAGACTGGGCTTTGGCTACTCCAAAGTAACAAATATTAGTTTTAACAAAGTAAAACTAATTTCCATAATTCAAGGTGCTGTCATATTAGGTCACAGCTGCTTCATGTTATGTCCAACCCTGACTAGAATCTCGCCTGAGATAACTAAGGAACCCTAACAGGTTTCCTGGAATCTAGCCTGAGATATATTAGGTATCATAACAGAAAAACAAACCTTGTACGCCTGATGTCATACGATCAATGTCATAACATTCAGTCATGACATTCAACTTTACTTACTCTTAGCTTTCCAGCTTGCCCTACTGAACATTTCTGCAAAATCTTCTTCATGACAGTAGAAACAAATGTTTTGTAGTTTCCTAAAAAGTCTCAAGGATCCTTTTTATGAACACTAATTAAATCTGTACTTTGTTTCTAATGAATCTCTTTGACTTGCACATACTGATGAGGTATATCCAACAGGATCTCGTCAAACCAAAATACCTCTGTCCAGAGAAATAAAATAGAAGCTCCTTGCTGTACCAGACACGGAAGTCATGACATTCATTTCTATCATCAGCTCCTGCTAGCTCCTTCTGCATCCATGACAACAGTTCTGTCATCAGCTCCTGCTAGCTCCTACTGCACCCATGACAACATTTCTGTCATCAGCTCCTGTTGGTTGCTGCTGCACCAGACAGCGATGTCATGACATTGGTAATGACATCCTGTTTAAACGCATGACATCAGTACTGTCATAACAGTAGATGAAGATGTTGTGATATCTGGCTTAACATCACTGCAGAATCATGTTTTACCAAAATTTAGCCAATCCTAGAACCATAGAAACATGGTACTAACAATACTCTCTACTATTAATTCACGGTCTCCAAAAAAAAAACAGGGTCCAAGAAACATCCCTCTAATTCTAAATCAGATCAACAAATTGCATCATAATTTACAACAATTAAGCATACCTTTGAAAAATTATGATGCGGCGGCTTCGACAACGACTTCGGAGGTAACCTTTTTCTTGTTTTCCTACCTTTTTTTCAATTCTGCACAACAACCGAGATGCTATTGATCCGTTGTTGTTGTTGTCGACCAATTTCGCGCTTTTTCTTGTCATGTTATGCATGTGTATCTGTTTAGCTGTGAGTGGATTACCTCAATTCATGTCCTTCTCACTGCTAGTTGTTCTTTCGTGTTGTTTTTTTTTGTTGCTCACTGTTGTTATGTGATGTTGTATGACTTGCAGCGAATATGTGATATGGTTTTCTTTTGTGAATGTGTGTCCTGTGCTTTTCTCCATGTTCTCACTTTTTGGATGATGTTCTCCTCTTTCTTTTCTTTGTTGATTTTTCTGTCTATATAGGCCATGCACATTAAAATCCTATTTTTTTCCAGATTAAATGCAAAGAAAATGTTAACCGCTCCTTTTGAATGCATGGTAAAGATCTTTCTATTCTTAACAAAACATGTTTATGAATTTTCCTTTTTTATCTTGATTTGGTTTGGAGTTGTTTTGGAAATAGCATGGATTATGTTTAATGGTGTTTGATGATGATGATAACATATGATTCTCTAGCAAACTCGTGCAGATATTTTGTGAAGTATTGGAGGTGTCGTGTGGCTTGGGAGTGCTGCAAGTTCTTCTTGGTCGCACATTCATGCTAAGATGGGCCTTGTTTGGCCTTTGTTGTAAATAGGCTCTTTTTTTTTATGTAGTAAGAATGTGAGATGGGCCTTTAATGTTAATAGATTTTCTCTTTGGACTCTCTCCTTTTTATTGCTATAATTTTGTTGCAATATTGGTAATGATAATGGGACTTGATAATGTACAAATTAAAATTTGCACCCTCCAAATGGTAATGAACCTAAAATGTACTTGAGACTTCCGCCCTTTATGCTTAAAAAACTTGGTTATGATTATGCCATGATATTAAGCAAAACTTGAAATTCTCGAATCTTGACCAGAACCATTAAAACTTGTACTCTCTCATATCGATCTTAGAGCCAAATTCCACCTTTCTTAGAATCCTTAATTGAAATAGAATCCTTGAATCAGCAAATATCTGAACCTTGGCACTTGAATACAGATACAAGGCCTCTTTGAAATTGCAACTGGAATATGAAGCTTGAATTTGAATTTGAGGTTAAAACATAGTTAATTCACTTGAACTTTTCATCCAAGTTTACCATTTCAAAGCGTATGGTTCACAAACTACCAAAAGTCGAAATTCTTCCACATGACAACTAACAATCCAACTTTGCAAATAAGACCAAACCATTCCATGAGAAATCCTTTGAAATTGAGAATACCACTTGTAATGCAACACACCATAAAATTTCACCAGTTCTCAAATGACCATCCGTGAAACCAAAAGGCAGAAAAACCTTAATCCTCCTTAGGGAAACCTCTAAGAAATCTTTGGAGAAACATTAACGTTGTACTGGCTAGGGGACTAAGAACAAGGGCATATCCTTCCTTTATATCCACAGGAATTTAACACAACTTGCAAGGGACTAGAATCTCAATGAGCACACATAAAACTTCCATGACCTTTGAACCTTCTGCAGCAACCTTAACTTCACACATGAAACATACAAAATCTAATAAATTGGTTAACTATGCATGGATTAACCTAGAAATGATGTGTAAAAGATCAAAGAATCTAAGACTAAAATTTGGGGTATGGCACACACAAATCATTCAAATCTTTATCATGAAGATTAAGATCATTCATTGATAAAACTCTTGAAAAAATTTATTTCAAGTTTAATATTTCCTTTATGCAAAAAGAAAAAATACAATCAAGAACAATTCTGATAGGTTTGTATATAAAAGGAAACATTTTACCAAAATCCCTATTGATGCGTCCGCAAGTGCACGGAAATATCGAAGTAATATAAAAGATTTGTCGAACCCACAGAGACCAATTTCAACCTACCGTTATCTATTGTCGCGGCGTAAAGCTAAGGCTAATGGAATTAGGAAAGTTAAATGCGAATGAAATTAAATACAATGGAAATAAAGATTATTGGTTTAAGGAAGAGCGGTAAAGGGATATCGATATGTAATGCTTTAGTTTTCGGGGATTTGACAGGTCGCCGGTGCTTTTTAGTCTTTGCAAACACTTTTCAGGGGAAAATAATCGTTTAAAGACCTTTGCCTCACGATGGTTGTTGACTCGGGTCATAATTCTAAGGCGGAATGTACGCTCTCGCAGTCCCATTCGGGGTTTAAACTACTTTTTGAAAACAAATAAATTCCGATTTCTTTTAAAGCGCTTTCGCTGTGTTTAAAATCAATGCCTAGTTCTTACTATCCGGTTTGAACCCCAGCTTTCGCGTGCCGGCTCGTGCCTTAATGAATTTCCCATTTTTGTGGCAAAACTACTGTAAATAATTTCTCGCTTTCGCGACGAAGGTTTATTTAAAAGATTTTGATTAAAAACTACGGCTAGAAAGGTGTTTATAAAAGGGAAGGTGCACCGGGTATTATTGAATCCCATCCTACTAATTCGATTACATACCGATAAAACTAATTTAGCTAGACATGATAATTAATGCAAACGGAAATAAACATAAACAACAAAGTAATAAAATATGCATTATGATAGAAAATAAAGTAATAATGCAATTAATAAGAACCTGGAAAGTAGTACTGAAATTGAAGAGTAGCCTTCCACAATGTCGGCAGGATTCTACTTTGGCGAAATAAAATTGCAGAAAGAAATTACAATGTTCTGAACTAAAGGAAAAAGAAGGAAGAAAATAAAAGAAACAAGAAAAATAGCTTCAATAGTACTTTGGCAGCCCTTCGGGACGTAGAATCCACCCCCCTTTATTCTGTGAATATCTGGTTTATTTATAGGAGATATTTCATTTCTCAACTTCCAGAGATCATGCGCGAGTTATGGAGAAAGTGGGAGTAACTTCCGGTAGTGGGCAGTTAGTGGAGAAAGTGTAGGAAGAAATTAAGTTGAAGCGTGCTCGTGGCCACTTCTGATTTGAACGAACTTCTAATATTTGGTTCATGACGGTCGTGACACTCTTGTGACGACCGTGTTGCACGTGATGACCATGAGGATCTGTGACGACCGTGAAGGATGTGGTGACCGTGAGGAAGCTGTGACGAGCGTCACACGCACAAAATCCGTTTCTCTGTTATTTTCTGTTTTTCTTCTCTCTTTTCCTTCCATTTCTTCTTCTTTTCTTTCTTTAATCAAAACTCTCCACAATCTGCAAAACATAGTAAGTTAACCGTATGATGGAACATAAATCCAGATAAATTAACAATAGTCGCAAATAAATGCATGTAAATCAAGTCAAATAAATGATATACTTTCGCGTCATCACCTATCATTATCTCATAAGAGTTGCATGTGAAGCAACCTAAAACGAGACAAGATGTCTCACAGATCGTGGATTATTTTCCTTGACATCTTTCTAAATAAAATAATTATTAGTCTTGAACAAATAAAATAAAATATTTACTTGATATAAATAATAATTCCAACTTCTCAAGTAAATGACTCAGAAATAAATCTCTTGATCATATCAAATTCAATCCTGTTAAATTCGATCACATCAAATCTTCCTTTAAACCAAAAGGCACATAACCAATCAAATCTTTGATTAGATATAAAAAAATCCTTTAAATAATCAAGCTCAATCTCATTTAAATAAATCAACTCCAACTCTTTTAATTAAATTACATCCAATTTGATCTTCATAATCTAGATAAAATATTCTACAAATTGGTTTGATTTATAATTATTGTTATGACACACTCTTGAAAGACTTTTGGAATAATCAAAACTGAAACAAAACTTAAAATAAAATTTGAAGAGAATCAAAATCCAATCCGTGCAGAACGCACACCAAAATGTCACATACCATGTTCAGGAAATCTTGCTCAACAATTTGCTTACACAGTTTTCCAATCAAATCTTTCTTTCAGAGCAACCTCAGCAGAGTCTTGGACTAAACAAGCTTGAATCAAATCTTGTAATAACCCCTGGAATCAAACACAAGATCAATGTGTCAAGATGTTCTCAACAACTTTCGAGACAACTTGATTTCAATTTTGCCTATAAAAATAAGCCAATCAAAATGTAATAATAGTTCTAGGATTCATAACATTTATTTGCTTGACTTGGATGATGTGTCAATGTCAGTGCTAAATGTTTAGTCACTAAGAATAAATATTCTTGGCTATGGCATAGACGTTTAGGACATGTACATTTTGACTTTATAAATATGATATTACCTAAAAATATAGTAGTTGGTCTACCACAAATAAAGTTTTCTAAAAATAAACTTTCTGATGCTTGTAAAATGGGAAAGCAAATGAGAGTGTCTTTTAAATCAAAAAATATCGTTTCAATTTCAAAACCTCTCAACCTTTTCCATCTAGATTGTTAGACGAGGGGAACGATCTAGAAGGGGAGTTGAATAGATCGCAAATACAATTTTCTTCGATTAAAAATCTATTTTGAAAATTATTTACTATGGCAAGCAAAAGCAATTATCAATCGACACATGTCTATCCCGAACAGTTATCGAAAGAATAAGATATGTGTGTTAAACTGTAACAAAACATATTGCAATGATGATAAGAAAATCAATATATTTTTAAAAATAATGTTTGAACAATTTGTCACACTGTGATAATTAATTTCCAATGAAATAGGAAATAAAAATTGGCTAAGACAACTTATCAAGCACTTGGTGTGTAATAAGCACCAAGTTGATTTTCTTTTGTGTTGATGATATGAAACACTAATTGCAATTGTTTAAAATTGCAATTATCTTACTAGAAAACAATTTGAAACATTTCAACACGAAAAAAAATCAATGTAGTAAATTACACACAGATTGAGTTCATAATTTGTAGAGAGAGAGAGAGAAAGAGAGAGAGAAAGAGAGAGAGAGAGAGAGAGAGAGAGAGAGAGAGAGAGAGAGAGAGAGAGAGAGAGAGAGAGAGAGAGAGAGAGAGAGAGAGAGAGAGAGAGAGCATAAGGATTTGTTTAGGCAGCTCCCCAGTTGTCCTCACTATGGGTACATCTGCCCTCAATTCTAAATGGAATTGAGATATTCAATTAACCTTTTCAAATGATGTTTATAAGAGAAAAATTAGTAATTCAAACCCCCAAATCCTAATTTTGATATTGATCATTCTCTTCCATTAATCTTAAGAAAGATTAAATTACCTAAGATTTCCAAGTTGATCCTTCGGTTACCCATACTCCTTTGACAAAACCCTATTCTTCAAAGCTTTCACTCGGCTGAATCCTTGTTATAAAATCTTATGCAAAAACCCCCAAATCAACCTTGATCTTGGAGGGAAAAGCCCAGCCGGTTTTATCAATGAAAGCCCCAGAGAATTATCAACCCAATTTGATTACAGCAATCTGAAATTGGACCTTATCAATCTTGAATCTAGATGGCGCACAACAAAAATTATTATGTGTAGTTGTTGTGTGTATGCGTAGAAAAAGATTGAAGATGATGAAAACTTATTTGATGTTATTAGTTTCAATGCTTTCAAAATGATGCATGAATGCATATGTGTGTGTGTGTGTGTGTGTGTGTGTGAAGGGAAATAACATAAAACTGATTTTTTTTAGCAAACTTACAAGTTTGAAAAAAATTAAAATAGTATGTATTGACTCCAAGAATATGGGAGTTGACCCATAAAAGGATATAATCTTTTATATGTCGACACATAATGCCTAGGAGTCGACTCCAAGAAGGCATGAACATTTTTCTTTCTAAAACATCAGCTTGTGTTGATCTCAATGATTCATGTGTCGACTCACCCATGTTATATGTTGACCTCAAGGAGTTGTGTGTCGACACATAGAAGGCAGTGAATTTTATTTTAAAATGCCTTCATTATGTGTCGACCCATAAGATGGATGTGTCGACCCATAACCTTGTTTTTCATGAAAAACCATAATTTTGACTTGTGACAACCTATCTAATCTAGTTTTAAGTGTCCTAATATGAAGATGCACATCTAGACATAGAGAATAAGATCCAATGTACACAAATACTAAATGTCCTAGTTTTGGCGTCATTCAAAAATTTTTCTAAAAGGATAGTGCACTCACATGCTCCCTTTTTTTTATGATGGTAAAACTTATACGAAGTATTTGATCTTGATCATAACTCTCCCTGAGTATGTGCACCCTTAGAGACAACATAAAAAAGAAATAAGGCAAGAGAGCGTGAGAAGTATCATGAAAATTTGCAAAACCATACATAACACTTAGAGACGTTGCAAAGATAAATCAATCAATAATAATGTGCACTCATATATCAGAATTTCATTAAGGTGGAAATTTTATAAACATGAATAAACATTCATTTCAGACACAAAGACATGCAATTCATTACAATTTTTTTACAATAAAGTCAGAATAGAACAACATAATAATAAAACATAAGAACATGAAAGTATAATGCATGCAAAAGATACTTGGTTCACAATTAAAATCAACTAATTCCTACGACCCCTATTATGTTGATTGCTACCCCTAGGTTCTAGTCTCCTGCCCCGGTACCAAGCCCTATCTTGGTTACCATACTCAGTATCTAGAAAATAACCTATCTCCCTATAAAATTGCATGTAGTGATGGTGATTCTCATTTTCAAAACCAATTAAGTTTGAGTGGCACCATGGTTGAATTTCATATCTTTACGAATTTGAATAAACTGTTCAGTAGCATACATGGAAAAATTGTTGAAGTTTGTGTCTTGGGCATTCATATGTTTGTGAACCAATCTAAAGCGTTCTTCTTGACCAGCTTCAAATGCGTCACGCCTACGTAACTCCTCTTGGTGGCGCTCTTATTGCTTAACACGCATGTTTTCCAACAAGGTGATAATAAAAAATTCTTCACCACTCGAGTCAACTCCAGAGTTGTTATCATAAGGCGTGTCATGTTGGATCCAAGAATTATGTTGTCATTGAACCCACCCTTGTGTATCTTCATATTGCTCAACATCACATAACCACATGTAATCATCTTTGTAGCGAGTATCAACCATTTTCGTATCTACGTGGTGACCTTGGTCTTCCACTTGTAGTTCTTCAACATTAACTGAACCAAATTCAGCAGGATCATCATAGTTGTAAATAACCTTACCGAACCCTTTCATGCGATAAAAATAAACCTTAAGATTATTATCCCAATGGCACCCCATGTTTATCATTGTGCTCTTGTTAAACTCTTGAGTCAGACCGGGTGAGATGCATTGAAGAGTTGGCATACCATTGCGAAAGTTCTTTAGAATCTCTGCAATCATCGAATCATAACACTAGAATGACCCTCTGTTACAATCTCTAACAACAAACATCCTTGACACAAAATAGTTTGGCTAATTAATCTTAAATTTATTCTGAAGAATATACATGAGATGTACCTCAGCCTGGTCAATTCGAGAGTGACCTCCTTTCCTTGGATGCAACACATGAGTGATAATCAAAGGAATAATACGAGGATATCTCTTCAAAAGGTCTGTTGACAATTTCTCCAAGCTGTCATCTGGCCTTGGTGACTTTAGACATAAGCTTAGGTGGCTTTTCCAATCGTAATATGGATGAAGGGCATGAATAAACCAAATTGGTTGATGATATAGCACGAAAATCCCAAACACTTCCCTCCATGAGTCTTGCATAAAGTGGTAGGAATTCTTTCCCATCTTAAATTGAAATTAGTATACATCCCATGATTCCAACCCATCATAAAAATAATCTTATTAAATCTTCACTATAGTCATTTGAGAGTTTCAAAAAAGTGTTAATTTCTTGATGCTCCATCAGATTAGTAATTTCCAAAATGTGTAACTGAGCAACAACCTTAGGATCATAGACATGTTGTTTGACTATAATCATATTTCTGAAATTTTTCTCAAACTCTTTAACACATGTGGGGTGTTGAAGTGAAAGAGAACTTACAGGTTTGGATGAGGATGTTCCTAAAACATTATTGACTTTGTTTACTTTGGGAGCCATGAATTTATATTCAAGAGTATGCACACAAGGTGTTTGATAAAATGTGTGAAAGAGAATGTTTGGATTTTGAGTGACATAGGATAAACTAACTAACCCAACCTATAAGACTTTGATTATAAACGCCCAAAGAATAAGAGATTAGATGAAAACAAAGTGATATTTGGAAATAGGAAATTATGAGATTTTATGGAAATTTTGAAATAGAAATGAAGAGATTTTTCTAGGAAAGGGAAAAGGTAATTTAGGTTTACTAGGAAATGAGGACAAGTTTGAAAAAGTGTAGTAATGAGTAGATAATGGGAGAAAACATGTGGAAAGAAGAGAAAAAGGCCCTAGGTTTCGTACACATCGACCCATGGACCTAGGGAGTTGACTTCAGAAGTATGAAACAAAAAAAATTAAATTAAATTTTTTTCGAAGGAGTCGACCTATATTGAACATAATTTTTTTAAAATATAGAATATTAAGCTAGGTGTCGACCCATTCGAGCTGGGAGTCGACCCATATTGAGCATAATTTTTTAAAATATAGAATTTTAAGTTAGGTGTCGACCCATACGAGCTAGGAGTAGACACATACTGTCCAACAATAAAAATATTGAAAAATGTAGACATTAGGTCGAGACATACACTATGGACATAGAAAAATTCATGCTAGAATGTCATTTTCATGCAAGAGTAAATAAATAACATTCTCCCACACAAATAACATAAAAAATACTTCAAATGTGAAGAAATAATATGGTATACATATGATGATGGAATAATAACATGAATTCACTATAAACATATAGATCGAAACATATATGGATTAACAATGAAAATTTTGGAAGTAAAGAAACATGCAATGTATGATACATCAAATTTATCACACATTTTTAGAACACAAACATACAATCAAATACAAGATACATATATAAGCAACACATTATATATAAAGGCTTATGAATAGAGAGATAAGTGAAACGATACTACCTCATAAGATGAGAGATGGAGCATGCACTCACATAAGATGGAACTTTTGAACAAAAGTCGAAACAAATGAAAATAATACATGCAATAAAATGTTTTTAGGAAAGTTTTGAGATATCGAGAATGCCCAATTCCCGTCAAATTTTGAAAAATGGCTCAGTCGCAAGAGGTTGTGAAAATTTCCGCAAGTTGATTTTTTCTATCAAAATGTTCAAAAATGACATCGCCTTTTTCAACATGGTCACGTAGGAAATGGTGATGTATCTCAATATGTCTAGTACAAGAGTGTATCGATGAATTTTTTGTCAGGCTAGTCGCACTAGTATTATCACACATTATCGAAACACGTTGAAGTTTGAAATCAAAGTTAAGAAATTTTTGTTTGAGCCATAAAATTTGAGCACAACAACTACTAGCTGCGACATATTCCGCCTTGGCAGTTGAAAAAGCAAAAAAGAATTTCTTCTTGTTATACCTGAAACTCTGGTATGTAGATCTCAGATGTCCCGAGAGATGTCGAGACATAGATCTCTGCTTAACTAAATGAGGACATAATAAGAACATTCAGATATCTCAAAGTCATAACATTGCCATGACAAATGTTTAAACATCTGTTTGAACATATATTTGAGAGTATAAGAATAACTTAAATATACAACAGAATGATAAAAAAACACCAATATATGATGACCCATTTCGGTGTACAACAACACCTACATCTGGGGGCTACCAAGCCAGGAATGAATACATTGTCAGTAGTATTAATTCAGAGCTAAACAACCTCCAATTTACAACTCCTCACTTAATCCCTTCCCAGTGCAACTTCTACATAGAAACCTATCTAGATAAGAGAAACCCATCTCAATTCCTAAATCACATTAGTGATGTCTAATAGTCACAACCTCTGATGACTGTATCAATCTATTCAATTGAAAGACAACACTTTTAATACAATATTCAGTCAATACTCATGACTAACACTAATAATTGAATTAGCTTAAAAGCTTCATCCAAGAACAATATATAATTCATTACATACAAGTTTCTGAATATGAACACTATGTCTACCACAATGTATCAAACATGATACAAAGGGCGACTTACAATACAAGAAAGCCACACAACTCTCAAAACTCTAAAACCTTATTTTTACTTTACAAGAGTCTTAACAAGGAATCATTGTTTGCTCTAGGTCTTGTTCTTCCTTTTATAATCTTCAGCAGTCCATGGGCTTCGAAATCTCTATCCAATCGTTCCTTGATCCATGTTCTGATCGCACCTTAAATCTTGGAATAGATCTGCAACAAACTTGCTGTATCAGACCAAGATGTCGAGTCCTCAAGATAAGACATCTTGTTTTACATGTTATTCTCTATAGATTTCATCATGTTAGAACATGTTGTTCAACATCATGTTTTACCAAAATTTGGTCAAATCTTAGAGCCTTCAATCTCCCTCTTTTGACAAATTTTGGCTAAAACTCCTTTTGCATAATAAACCCAGAAAATCAAGGAATAGAAGGAGTAGAAAGTTCTGAAGTCATTTCAGTCAACCTATAATAACACTTTTGAAATCTTTCATTCTTCCTGTACAACATACACCACCTGTTGTACGATGTGTACCCTGAACCCTGGTATACATGAGGAAGAAGATACACGACACTACCTCTCAAAACCAGTCCCAATTTACCACCCTCCATTATCCAGATCATGACTTAGAGAAGCAGACCCCGATTCTGGATAACTCAGAATACAAGACACAATTGTGTTCATAACTCAGATCACAAGACATAAAAAAAGATTCAGAACAAAAGGAACTGAGACACATACATGATGTTAGAGCATACTATCCAACATCCTTGTAAAACAGCTGCAAGAACAGACTCAAACAATAAAATAAGATCAATTATGTGTTGCACGGAGCAACACACAATTGAGATAGACACACAACCTATCTCCCCCTTTTCATCCAAAAATTAACAAAGGTGCCTAACACAGTTCCATACTCAGATAATACTCACCCAAACCAGGACAAATTCCATAAATACTCGTCACAACAAAAGAAACACAACCTGAGACAAAAGAAGCAAGGTCCCCCTTTAAATACCCGAGCAGTTTCCTTAGGAAGTAACGAGCCATTGATATAACCGAAAGACAATTCGATAAGAGAGTAAATTCGGTCAGGTAACTTCAACATAAATGAGTGTGCACCGACCAAAGTAGTTTTGACTGTTTCTTATTTAATGATATTCGTCCAAAGACTATGCATGCACCTAAGAAACATGTTTTGCACGCCCTCTTTAAGGAACGTTTTCCACCGTCCGAGTAACACAGTCCACATAGAGCCATGATTCCTAAACAATGTCCTGACACCCAGTCAGTCCTTGTTTACTCTCTCTTGTAGATTTTGAAGCATAGTCACAATGCCTTCCAATGAACTCCAAGCATACTCCTTTTAGCTATAATTAGAATATCCTAACCAAGATGTCAAGATAAAATGAGTGACATCTCCCATTTATCAACAAAAGCTCCCATGGATCTTATCCCAATCTGTAGAGAAAAATAAATTCTCCCAAACATTATTCAATCCTGTTTCTCAGGTTTCTTCTAAGAATCATGAACATAGTTGAAATGATTCCATAGCCTTAATAAGTCAAGCTCACAAGTAGAACTTACTAATCTAAAGTAACAACACACCAAGATGTTAAGACATTTAGTCTGACATCACAATCTTACATGAATCTCATGAACATCTTCATGCTCATAAAAGAAACAGGATCATAATTCTTGTACCATAACCTATAAACTCTTGGATTGAGATCAAATAACACCATTGACCACTCTCCCCCTAAACACATCTACACACTATACAAATCCATCTTGAACTTTACAGCCATAGACAACCTCGTTCTTTTAGAAAAATCCAATCAAACCTGGAAAGCTCACATCCCCGAAAGAGACATACAAATTCTCTTAACTCCTTGGTTAGCCAAGATATCATCCATACTTGGAAGGCATCAAACCTCTTAACCATATGAAGAGAGATACATTCTCAGCCTACTTCCTTCTAAAGATTTAGCGTGATACAATCTTTTCTTGAGATACTTCCAGCAAAACCTACCATCTCCACATAGCCTTGACCATACTCCACAATGAATAGATAGTTCACTTTTTGATCCAATTAGTGAGGAACAAACTCCACACCATGAACTCCAAATTATCTCTCATGGATAAACAACTTTCCTTTCTGGAGAGATAGTAAACTGAAATGATATTTCAAGCATTAGTTAAGACATCAACATCAATCATAGAAACTATCTAGTTTGGTACTGGAGTCAACATCCATAAGAATAACTATTTACATGATAACCCATACACTTCCCTTTGCAAGGAACACATGAGGACCCCAATAGATCACAACTGCAGCAACTCATAGACCATTATAGAAGGCAGAATACCACAGAGAGAAATAAACTCTCACAAGTCTCATGAAGATTTAACTCAGAAGCATAATGTTCATACATCCTGTCTGACATTACAGAGTCAACACCCATCCTTTAACATCCAAAGAGGAGATTCCCTCTAACAAATATCAGTATGACTGAAAATAAACACTAAGGTATATACCGAGCATCCTACCATAAGCAGACTTCTTAGTGTTGTAGTGAGAATCGGATGTCAAGCTATTGATTAACTTGAAACTTAATTCATTAAATTCACAACCGGACTTTGATTGATCCAAAGGAAATGTTAAAGAAAGAAAGACCTTCTGCACGATGTAACGACAATGCTAAGAGAGATTCGGGGATCGGGGGTTGGTTATGCCTAGGGTAGGTATTTCACATCCTAAACATCTGTAGTATTCTACAGGAACCTTTTGTGTGTGTATGTTAAATTTGATATGGTTATGCTATGGTATGGGATCAAGGTTTGGGTTTAGGTCAAGACCTAAGGATAGTTCTAAGTTTGCTCACAAAGATATCACATCTTTTGCCTATGCATCCTAACTAGGATAGAATCAGAGCAATCGTAGTTCACCTCACCAAGGATTAAAAAGTACTTGACTATGGTCAAGACTCTAGGGGAGCAAACATAACAATGTTTGTGTAGAGCTTAAACAAAATCTCTAGATCTATATTGAACACTCAAGAATAGGGAGTAAGTAATCATCACCATGATTCTTACATAGATTTAACCAAATTTACCTAATTCTACGTTGTAAGACCAATTGGTTCTATCCAGACCAAAAGGAGGGAGGAGGCTCTATCAAGGCCTATAAGGATTGACTCTGACCGCGTTAAGGGTGTGCTCATCAAGATATCGCATCTTGTGCCTACGTATTCCCATTAACCAATGAGAAATCAGAGCGTTCGTAGTTCAGACATGACTAAAGAAGAAGAACTTTAAACCTAAGTTCTAAAGGGTAAATGGCTCTATCAAGGCCTATAAGGGTAATGAGCTATATATGACCCAGAGATCAATAGAGAGACTTTCCTTGGAACACAAGGAATACAGACAACTTGGTGTGATTTAAGAAGTTCCATCACTGGGGAATAACTTGAAAAAGTTGAAGAAATAAAGTAAGATAGTGTAAAAAATCATGATAACAATCAAGATCAACATTTAACATCTTAACAAAGATCAAAAGACATAGAGGTAATAACCAACAATGTAAGCAAAGAACATGTGTAACAACAACAAGTTCATCTATAACATTCATATGAAATTGATGTAAAAAAGTTACAACTTGAAGCAAGAATGTAATAAGAATAAAACAAGATCAAATGTAACAACATAAAACCAGTCAAACATGTATTCAGGACAACCAATCAAGCAAAACACAAGAGATGTTACAACAGTTCAAGTGTAAATTCATAACTTCATGGGGGGAAAACATACAAGGTTTATGGTAACAACCAAATTGAAAATAAAACCCAAGAATGTTATGGTTCTAACAAGACACATAAAAAAGTTGAATAAGGCATGATAAATATATTCAAGAGGTTACAACATCAAGAGTCAAGCTAAAGTTGAGAGATGAAGTTCAACAGGACATTTTCACATATATGCATTCACCAAGGCAAACATTAACATGTTAAAGCAATGAATAAAACACTTTCAAGTATTTAAACATGTTAAAAAACATATATGAACCCCACAAGATCAATCTCACAAGAAAAATAAAGTTATAAGTTTGAAAAAGTTCAAGAACACCAAGGTAAAAACCCTAAAAACACATGTTTTCAAGTGGATCAAAGTATTTCTAAGATAACAATCCTTGAATTCTTTCTTCACTCAATGAAAATATACATGATAAGGAGTAGTTTTCAAAATTAATGGTATCAATAGCACAAAAATTGAGCAAGTTATGATCATTGCAAGGTTGTGCACAAGAGGGCAAAAACTAGGGCAAGGCAAGGTTACAACCTAAGGGCCATTTGCGTGAAGGATTGGAACTCAGTCAATTCTTAACCAAATGAGGTTAAACAAAAGTGAAAATTATGTATTTTTTAACAAGGAATTCAATGGTACCATTTTTTTCATACCATACACACACAAAAAATCGATAGCAACATTGGTTTAGGCATCTTTGGTTACAACCAAAAGCATGAACATGTGAGCATCATTGTATAGTGGTGTGCTTGGTGAAACAAGTGTTCAAACATCACATATACATCATAAATATAGGTTAGCACAAAATAAATCAAGATATGCACACATGGTTTGGCAGATTGGATGCAAAATGCAAAAAGTGACTAGGTTGGGCCTAGTTTGTGGCCTAGCTTGTGACCATAATTTGACAGTTCAAAAACTACATGTTTTGATGCAAGCAATGGTTCATACATGACACATAACATACATAAGACATTATCAAACAATATACAACACCAAATCATATCTAAACTCATGGTAGCATGTGAAATGCAAGTGAAAATTTAATGTTTTCGTGTTTTAGGCTTACCTTTTGAAGCAAGCTTGCACAATAAGAAAACCAGAGACTTTGAGTGCTCCTCCAAGCTATAAAAATGCTCATAGGATGATGAGAAGATGCTCCAAATCAAACTCAAGCAAGTTGGTGGGCATAATGGCTTGCAAGTGAAGAAAAACCTCCAAAATCCATGGATTTTCAAAGACAACTCCTCCAATCCTTGTTATAGAAGTGTGGATTGATTATGGACAGTGGATGTCCTTTCAAATGCATAAAGTCAACAAAATGAGGTTTTGAGGGTTGAATTTTGGATTGGATGAGTTTCTGGCCAAGGTGGGGGTTTGGACAACTCTAACACATCATTTGTGGTGTGTTTGAGGCTTGTTTTGAGTTTGAAAGTGTTTAGAAATGGTTTTAGGGGTGAAAGTGCAAAAACAGATTTTGTGCCCTTTGGATTTTTGATGAGATTTTGCAAGAACTTTTCAAATGTGGGAAGGAGGGAGTTTAAGCTGGTTTCAAGCATGTAACTGGTGTTTCTTAGATGTAGGAAGTTAGTTCTATTTATAGGCAAAGGCTTTGAGCAAGAGGTATGGGAAGAAGTGAAACAAATGCCAAGTTTAGCCTTGTAACTTTGAAAATCTTGGAGTTTTCCAATGAAATCTTCATTTATGACCTTGAGCCACCATAAAAAGAGCTTCTCCATACCCTATAGCTCATTTGCATCATGATTGAAGGGATAAGAGGTGACTGGTTGCAGCCAAGTTGGTGGTTTGATGATGGTAGCCACCATTTTTCTCTTTCCACACTATTCACTTTTGCAACTTGCATTAAAAAATGATTTTTTTGATGCTAAACATGTTAAAAAACAATGTAAACATCAGAAATGAGGCTTAATCCTTGATTAGAATTGATTTGGGGAGCTTTGGAGTTATAACACTCATGCTGGACTAGCTTTGCCAAAGTGAGTTTTTGCCAACTTGTGGACCTTGGTTCTCTCTAACCATGAGGAGTTATGGAACCCACTTGTACTTTTTTGGAAAGCCCTCATTAGGTACTACAACATTTATATTTGATGTAGGAAACCATTCCACTTGAAACTAGGTAAAAAACTCTTGTGAAAATGTTGAAAAACTTGACTTACAAGTCAAGAAATCTTGAAATTTTTAAGTGTATTTTCACCATCTTGCCTTGTTTTTGCTTATAAATCAAAATCCATGAATTTTATGCTTATGAGTGTGGATATCACTTTTGAATAACTCATTGGGACCTTTCCAACAAGCTTTGAACCACCCCATTTGGATGTGTGGTTAAGAAGTTATGGCATGACCCTTTTCAAAACCCTAATTTGTCGAATTTTCGATTACTTCTCAATTCTTGATCAATTAGTCATCAAACTTCATGATTAGATGTCGAGTGATGTTGGGAACATAGTTTTCTTCAATTTTGGGTCAAAACCCTGTTGGTCAAAAGGTTGACTTTTCAGTCAGACGAACCGAACGATCGAAAATCTCTGAATCGGCTTTCGGTTTTCTGGGTTCCCTGATGCCTTGAAACTTCTTGTGTAGACTTCAATAGGTTAAATGAGCCTTATGGAACATGATCCAAGCTTTGGAACACCGTTTAGATCAAAAGTCAAACTACAGTTTATTTTCCCCATTAAAAACCCTAATTAGGGTTCTTGTACTGCCCTGTTCTTCTTTCTTGGGTGACAACCTCAAATTGGATTCATTCTTGATCCAATGTGATATCCTTGATGACATAAGACTTTTTATGTGGAGGACCAATCCAAAACTTTGACTGATCAATGTTGTACCTCAAAACTTGCCCAACCTTTTTCTAACTTGGTTTATGTTTCATTGCATTCTCATAGCATTAGCATTTGCATATCATTGCCCATTTGTAGGAGATCAAGAGAGGTGTGCATAGCAAGAGAAGATTACCCAGGGTTTTCAACCAAGGCAAGAAGTTATATTCAAACATGAGTGTTCATCAAGTTACCCAAGAAGTGATCAAAGCTTTGTAAAAGAACAGATGGGTAGTTGTGGTGTGTCTCCTATCTTGGGGACCCATTGAAGATCATCAGAGGATTGTGAGTCCATGGTTATGGATGGAGATTATTCAAGAAGCTCATTGAGTACTTTGAGAGCCATTTTGGAGCTTGCTCAAGTCATTACATCATGTGCAAGAACCCACAATCAAGAGTGTTGCATCTAGGGTTTTCATCTGATCAACCATAAGTCAACTGTGAAGTTGAAGGAGATTAAGACTCAATTCCAAGTCTTTGTGATCATGGAAGGGTGTGTTGAGATATTTAAGATGTTATTCCAAGATAAAATCAAGAAGAATCAAGAGTGTGAGAAGTTTCTAAGCTAGGGTTTCTAAGCTTGTCAGTGTAAAATCCCCTGTTTAGTGCCTAACTTCAAGGCCACATATCTCAAGATACAAGTTTCATCTCATCTTGACTCCAAAATGAAATTTGTAGAGCATGTTTCTAGCTTTTGTTTGAGTACTAGAACTCATCCATTGGGTTTCTAGAACTTAAGTTATGATGCTGACAAGTTATGGGTCCTCAGATGAATGTGAATTGGTCAACAAAAGTCAACCAACTTCCAAGACATTTTTGACCTAGAAGGATGTTTCTTATTACTTTGACCCAAACATGAAAGTTTTTCCTTATTATCTTAGCTTTCCAAAAAGTACTAGAAGTCCTATATCTTATTTTTAGAGCTCAAGATATGAAGCTTGCAAGGCAGCGGTATTTTGGGAAACTTTGATTATAGGTCATTTTGGTTATAGGTCATTTTCACAACTTTGCATACTTCAAATGGAACTTTCTACAACATCAAACTTGCACCAAATGAGCTCAATTGCATCACTAAACCATCATTTGTCATGGATTTGACTTGTATGTGAAGTATGGTGAAGAAAATCTCATGAAAAAGTACTTAAAAGCCATAGTTGGATTGAATTCATTTTGCACCATATAATGACAAGGGATTAATCTCATCCCTTTGATTAGAAGGAAGGATAAGGAAGCTAGATGAACCAAAGTAAGGGCCATTGAAGCAAGTTTTCCCTCGTGAATTTGAAGTTTAAAACTCAATTATGGATTTTTTCAATTGATGATAGCAGGCCACAATTGGGCCTCCAATTGTGCTCAGATCCATTGAATATATTCTTCAGATGCTTCACAAGTGCTCAGTGTGGATTTTTGGTGGAATTTAGAGCAAAATTCAGTTGCAAAAGTGAAGATAAAAGTGAAATCGTGTTTTCATGAATCAAGCAAATTCAATCCAATTCAAGGTGATAGCAAGCTCCATTGAAGTTCCTTGAAACTTTCTGGTTGGTTTTGCACGAGTTTCATCAACAAATCAAGCCCCAACGGAGGCACTCCGTTAGGTAAGTTATCTTTCCAAATTTCTCTCTGATCATGCACCAATCATGCACCATTTTCATGTATTCTTGAAGCCCTATCATCATAGGCCATTTCTGGATTGGTTTTGTGTTTGTTCGTGTTAGTTTGTGATACGACCTTGAAACTTGTTAGCTTCGGTTTGCTTCATTTTTGAGTGATAAATTAAAACGAACATTAGAATCATGATCTAGGTAGTGAGAGGAGTAGATTGGTACAGAAAATTGCATGTTTTGGTTCAGTCTTGGTCTTCTTCTCCGGCAAGCCCACCGGAGAAGACAATCGGCGCCACCGTCTGGTTTTAATTCTGTTTTGTCCATGTGTAGCACCACATAAGCCTCTGACTTTTGACTGATCCCCATCTAACGACCTTGATTGCATCTTATTACATGTTGACTAATGGCCTGCCAGCTTGTTTCACTCAAACGAACCGTTTCATTAACTCAGTTTTGAGTGTTGGACTTGGGCCTCCCTTGCTATTCGTACCCCCCTGAACATGAGCTCACCAAAAATAACTGGAATAATTGCTAATTGTCACAAATTTTTTCCCATTTTTCTTTTTCTTTTCATTATTTTCCCATTTTGTAATCTGTTTGATTTTAATTCCATTAAAATGCTCCCAACTAAGATAAAAATTCATAAAAATAGTTTTTACACCTTTCAATATGTTAAATAATTTTAGGAAATTTTAGTTTTATTTCTTGAACTTTTTTTCAATTAAAAAAGGATTATTTCTTTGGAAGCATTTTAATTGAGTTAAATTTCCTTCTTTGTTGATGTGGATTTTATTTCTTGATGAATTCTTCATGTTAATGGCTAATTTTTCTTTAGCATATTCTTGACATGTTAGATGATTTTTAGACATTTTTATCCCTGGTTTTATTGACAATTGGTTAGGGATTTAGTGTGATTTTTAGGACCCTTAATTTACCCTTGCTTTTAGGGTATCCCTTAGAGTTTCTCCTCTGTTTGCATAGTTAACTTTGGACTTAGTCTCAATAGTTTTGACCCCTGGTTCCTAACACCTTAGGGGTCATCTAAGATTTTATTTGATATTTTTTTGGGTATGTTTGCTATTTTTGGTGTATTTTTCATTTTAAGTCATCCTTGTGTGATGTTTACCCTAATACATGAGCTAGTTTGTGTTCTAATTTTAGGTCCTAGTTTGGTTTGCAACTTGTTTAAGTTTGTACTTCTTTTGACCTATCTTTTAGGATTCCATATGTGCATGTATGTGAATGTTTACACTCTTTTGTCATGATTTGTTTGCATTCTTTGGTGCATTTTTTTTCATTTACTTTGTATAAATTCTTCCCTAATCTCTTTATGTCCTAGGACTTTAGGATCCTACTTATGGAAGCTTGGTCCCTCCTTTGGAGGAACTTAAGGCATGCCATAAGTAATGAGCCTTTGAGGACCATTTGTGTGATTTGTGTCTGTATTGGATGTAGTACGGTTGGTTGAGTAGCCCTTGTGAGTTCCCTTGGTTCTCACTTTGCCTCCCATCATCTCACTCAATCCTCTCCTTCTTTCCCTTTCATGTTGTATGATTTTGTGCATTAGGATTGAGGTATGCATGTTGTAAGCTTTTATCCTTTTTTCTTCCCTTATGCATTAATAAAGGTTGAGATGTGCTTGTGGAGGTGTTCACCCCACACTTTTTCCTCCCTTTGCTTGTGTGTTATTTTCTATTTGTGCATTTCTTACTTGCATTAATAAAGGTTGAGATGAGCTTGTGGAGGTGTTTACCCCACACTATTTCCTCCCTTTGCTTGTGTGTTGCATTGCATATATATTCATTCATTCCTATTCCATGTCTTATATCATGATCTCTTCTTCTCTTTTATTACCATGACCCCTTAGGACTTCCAATCTTCTTGTTTAAGGATGATTTTCATAGACACTAGGTTTCAAACCATGTATGAGAATATTAAGTAGATTCCCTTTAACCTCAACTATAGGTTCATCTTGCATGACAACTACTAGGTTTGAACTAGTTCCCTTTAGTTTGTCCTCTCTCTTTCCCATCTCAAAACAACTTTAAAATACTTAATAAAGAATAATGAATATTGTGCTCTACGAGCCTTAAGTACTTGGGAAATGGTGATTAGGGGTTTCCTTTTAATGGCCTAGAGTGTTTAGTGTTCACCCTTTGGGTGATGTGCGACGCATTCGCTCCCAGGTCATAGTCTTTAGTGCAATATGAATTACAAACAATTCAAAAACACTTCTCCCTAAAAGACTTCAAAAACAAATTATCAAACTTCATTTTGTCCCTTGGGACCCTTTAATAATGGAAAACCTTTTCATAAACAAGAGTTTTGGTAACTCTTAGTTCTACCGCAAACAGGTAACGCCTAAGTCTCCCATGGCCGAGCTGCGTACGCCTAAGTGCTAGAACTGTTTGTTAACCCTGCTCGGATAAAAAAATTTGAACCAGCCGGTGTTCTTATTTAGCCAGAACTACGTTTGCTCTGATTTCTAATACCAGATGGGAATACATAGGCACGAGACGACGATGTCTCAGCGAGCAACCTTCCCCCCATTTTTATCCGTAGTTAGCCGAACTACGTTGACTCTGACTTTCCCATTGCACGAGGGAATACGTAGGCACAGAGCGACGATACTCTGCCGGGTCACTTTTCTTTTCTTTTGTCCTTGAGACCTTTAGTTAGATAGTTTCAATCACCTATAGATAAACAACAAAGCGTGGATCCCGTCGAGTACGACGGACGTGAGGGGTGCTAATACCTTCCCCTTGCGTAAGCGACTCCCGAACCTGAGATTTGGTTGCGATGACCAATCTTATCCCATTTTTGTTAGGTTTTCTCTGCTCGTTTCCTTTCCCTCATTGGGATAAATAACGAATGGTGGTGACTCTTCTGTCATTGTCGACCTCCTTTTTCGCAGTAGCGACAATCAACCCCTTGAAACCCTGATTTCTGACTGTGCGAAACCCTAATTCACCTGTATCTTGACAAAGATCAAACTTGAAATAGGTTATGGTTAGATAATATATGTTGATGCACCTAGAATTATGATGGAATTTAGGGGTCAAAATTTGGGGTATAACAGTTGCCACTATTTAAATATCTTCACCAGATGGCAATGAGAGATTACGATCTCCATAGAATCGTGGTGGAAGGTATTGAAATATAGCAAACCAAAAATTTTGTCCCTTAGATACGATGGTATGAAAAAAGACAAACGCTGCAATGCCATGAATTCTAAAATGATGCTTCATGATGCTTGAGTGTAAGACATATGCTGACACACGAGAAAACAAAAAACAAAATCAAAACAACGAGTAACTACTATCGCTACTGCGAAAAAAGGTGCCAGCAATGATAGAAGAGTCGCCACCGTTCGTTATTTATCCCAACAAGGGAAAGGAAACGAGCAGAGAAAACCTGACGAAACGGGGATAAGATTGGTCATCGCAACCAAATCTCGGGTTCGGGAGTCGGTTACGCAAGGGGAAGGTATTAGCACCCCTCACGTCCGTCGTTCACGACGAGATCCACACTTTGTTGTCTATCTTAAAAAGGTGATTGAAACTATCTAACTAAAGGTCTGGGACAAAAGAAAAGAAAAAGGACTCGACAAAGCATCGCTGCTCTGGGCCCACGTATTCCCTCGTGCAATGGGAAAGTCAGAGTCAACGTAGTTCGGCTAACTACGGGTGAACGGTGGGGAAAGTTTGCTCGCCAAGAAATCGTGTCTTATGCCTATGTACTCTCAACAGGTATGAGAGATAAGGGCAAACGTAGTTCGGTCTAAAGAGAACATAGGTTTGTTCACATGTTTTTTACTCGAGCAAAGTTAACAAATAGTTCCAGCAGTTTGGTGTATGCAGCTCGACCATTGAAGACTTAAGCGTTACCATTTGCGGTAGAACTAAGAGTTAACAACACTCTTGTTTATGAAAATGTTTTCCGGATTAAAGGGTCCACATGGACAAAATGAGTTTGATCATTTGTTTTTGTCTTTTATTAGAGAAGTGTTTTGAATGAATGTTTATAATGTATGTTGTACTAAAGTCTAAAACCTAGGAGCGAATGCGTTGCATATCATCCTAAGGACGTATACTGAACACTCTAAGTAATTGAGAGGTAACCCAAAATCACTATTTCCTAAGTACAAGGCTCATGGCACAACATCCATTATCTTATTAAGTATTTTGAAGTTGTTTGAAGATAATAAAAAAGAGAAGACAAAACTAGGGGGAACTATACTCAAACCCTAAAGTTATCATGCATCATGGTCCTAAGGTTAGGATTGAGAAGGGAATTCTATCCTGTTTGTTATCATGCAAAGGATTCAACCTAATGTCTATTATCACAATCCTTAAACAAGGAAGTGAGAATTTCTAAGGGAACATGGTAATGGAAAGTAAAGCAACAACATACAATACTTGAATTGAAATGTGAATGTGAATGAATGCACATGCAATGCAACATACAAGCAAAGGGAGGACACCTCAACCTTTAATGCAAGCAAGAGATACACAAAAAGAAAACACACAAGCGAGGGAGGAAATTGTGTGGGGTAAAGACCACCACAAGCTCATCTCAACCTTCAAATGCAAGCAAGAAAAAGTGCAAACATACATCAAGCAAGTGCAAATAATGCCCTAAGGCCTCTAACTTAAACATGGGATGAATAATAAAACAAAAGAGAAGTGGGAGAAGATATGAAAACAACCATAGTATCCCTAATGTCATTCAACCAAAGTCTCATTATGACTTGTTCAAAAGATGCACAAAATGTATCCTCATGGTTCACCATTCAAGTCAAGCTCCAAATACCTCCTCGGGAGGGATTAAAAAACTTTAAATGGTGCTCCAAGGTCCTTGGACAGAAAGGGAGATGAAATAAGAGTGTACAAAATCAATCACAAAATCAACAAACGGAAATGCAAGTTTATACACAAGATAAAGCAAAGCATACAACATGGAAACCCTAATTGAAATGCCTAAATAAAAGGCAAACTTAAACAAGTCATGGACATTATTAGGTCCTCAAATTGAACATAGAAATGCTTTATCATGTCTATAATATGGATATGCAAAGTTGATATGCTCAAAGATTGCACAAAATTCTAAATAGAATCAAACTAGCACAAATGTTAGGGTGGAAATCATACAAGGGTGACCTAAAGTGTAAAATACCCTAAATATAGTAAACTAATCCTGAAAAATCTAAGTAAATTCCTATGAGACCCATCTGGTTTTAGGAACCAGGGGTCAAAAGAGGGGATCCTAAGTCCAAACCTAGCTATGCCAACAGAAGGCAAATCCAAATGGTATTAAAAACAGAGGGAAAAAATATACAAAATTCCATTAATGCATCAAGAATATGTACAAGAAACATCAGGCATTTATGTGAAATATTGATCAAGAAATAAAATTCTAAACAAAAGTTGTGTAATTTTCAATTCATAAGAAATACCTCAAAAAGAAAATTCAAGATTAAATTGGAAAAAATGAATTAAAAATTAATCTCAAACTTGATAAAATCAATTAACATGTCAAAGTATGAGAAAGTATTTTTTCATGATTTTAGGATGCATTGAAGTGTTTTTCATGAATTAATTTGCAACTGAAATTAAAATGGAAAAAGAAAAGAAAAAGAAAAGAAATTGGACAAAACAGTGGTGCAGATAGCAAGCATAACACGTCGTATCTATGGGCTTTATTGCAGGGGGTGTGGTTAGTGATATCAGCCCAAGTCCACTCAGACTCACTCTAATGAAACTCACCGTTTCATTTATTCTTGGTCAACTATACTCAGAATGAAATCGTGGCCACTCGTTTTAAACTCAAGTCAGTGGATCCAACAGCTCTCACACTGACACGCACGCTTCTGGATTTTAAACACTCAGGTGGAGGGAACTACACAGACGCCGGTAGAAAGGCACTATAGCAATTCTAACAATTTAACAAAACTCACAAATTCGTACACCAATCAACTCGTCTTGTTGTATACATCAAGAATCCATGGTTTATTTTCATTAATGGTCCATAACTAGCCCTAACCGAAGCCATCTATGATCAAGGTCATTTCACGAATTGTCACTAACACTCCCTAAACCAATCCAAAATCCATCTATACACTTAGGGGAGCATGAATATGCAACAATGGCATTGAATTGCTACATGAACATAGTGTAATTTGGAAAAGTTAGTTACCTAACGGAATAGCTTCGTTGGATCTTCAATTGCTGATGAAGCTTGATGAAAACAATCCAGAATCGTTCCTTGATCTTCAATGGAAGTGTTTGAGACCTTGATTTGGCTTAAAATTGCTTCAATTACCAAATTCGATTTTTACCTCTTCTCCACTTTTTTGTAACTACTTTCTCTTCAATTCTTGATCAAAAATCCATTCTCCAAGCTTGTGAAGGATGTTGAAGTTATATACATTGGATATGGATGAAGAAAAAGCCCAATCAAAGCCCATGGAAGTCCAATTGAAGTCCAAACTTTCTCACTTCAAGCTTCAAAATTGGCGCATGAACATGGCTCCCATGGCTGTTATTTTGGTTCAGTTAGCTTGCATATGGTGTAGAGAGACTCAATGGCTGAGATTGATCCCTTGTTTGATCTTAATGGTGAATTTTAAATGTGTACCTTCATGGTGAAGCAACATGGAATTCATACATGAAAATGACCTCAAATGGCAATTCTGAAGTTGGCATCATGCTTAGAGTGTCAAAAGGACTCAAAAAATGCACCAACTTGATTAAAATTGGTTCAAAATGCCTTTGATTGAAATTAGCCCTTTTAAGTATTTTTCCATGGAATTTTCTTCACCAATTCTCCAATCCAATCCAAACCCATGAAAGGTGATGATTTGATGATGAAAATGACCCAATTTGGAGCAACTTTTTTGTTGGCAAAAGTTTCATTTGAGGTGTGCAAAGTTGTGAAATTGACCTATAATCAAAATGACCTGTAATCAAAGTTTCCCAAAATACCCCTACATTGCAAGCTTCATATCTTGAGCTCCACAAATCAGATGAAGGACTTCTAGTACTTTTTGGAAATCTAAGATCATAAGGAAAAACTTTCATGTTTGGGTCAAAGTAAGAAGGCATATCCTTCTAGGCCAAAAATGTCTTGGAAGTTGGTTGACTTTTGTTGACCAAAATCACATTCATCCGATGACCTGTAACTTACCAGCTTCATAACTTGAGTTCTAGAAATCCAATGGATGTGTTCTAGTACTCAAAAGAAAGCTAAGAACATACTCTACAAGTCTCATGTTGGACTCAAGATGAGATGAAACTTGTATCTTGAGTGATGTGGTCTTGAAGTTAGGCACTAAATAGGGGATTTTACACTAACAAGCTTAGCAACCCTAGCTTAGCAACTTCTCACACTCTTGATTACTGATGAATTGATCTTGAAATGATATATGAAATGCCTCAACACAACATTCCATGATCGTAGAGACTTGTAATTGAGTCTTAATCTCCTTCAAATTCACTGTTGACTTAGGGTTAACCAGATGATAACCCTAGCTGCGCCACCTTTGACTATGGCTTTTTGCACTTGGTATAATGACTTACACAAGCCCCTTAATGACCCTCAAGACTTCCAATGAGCTTATATAATGTTCTTCATCCATAATCATGGACCCAAAATCATCTGATGAACCCCACATGGCCTCCAAGATAGAGGGTGAACCATATTCATTCATCTGCTCTTTCAAAGAACTTTGACCTTCTTCTGATGGTGATGAGAACTTGATAGCTTGAATAAGACCTCTTGATTAGGCTTGAAAACTTTGGTAGTCTCCTCTTGCTAGGCACATCTCTCTCAATCCCCTGTACATAGACAATGACATGCAAATGCTAATGCTATATGAATGCAATGAAACACAAGCTAGGTAAAGAAAAGGCTGGGCAAATTTTGGGGTACAACAGTTGCTCCTATTTAAACGACTTGGACCTGACTGGGTGAACATCGGACGTCTTTCACACAATCAAGATAAAAGACAGTTGAATACCAACAAACCCAGAAATTTGCCAACCGCAGAAATAAACTGCAAACTATGATTGGGGAGGAAAATCTCCAGAGGTAACTGAACTAATCACAAGAACACTCCGCTGGGGCAGAGAAGCTTAAACCAGGAAACTCTGGCAGGGAGGAAAGCGTCTACCACAAGATAAAAATCAAAGGATACCATCCAAAAGATGGGATAAGGGTTACTCTCTGGAGAATGAAACCGAACACTACCAACCAAGAGTTGGAATCACCACAACGCTGATCGAAGGTGAAATGGCGGGACTACTTAACTGGGGAAGTATACTGACCAAAAATCAGAATGCAACGAAATTACTAACCACAAGCTACCAACCAAAAGTTGGGATAACACTCCACATGAGAAACCAAGGACTACCACCCAGCAGTTGAGATTGCATCCACAAAATCTTATCAACTGAAAGTTGGAATAAGGCAAAGCTACCAACCAAGAGTTAGAATTGAAGCAAAAGATACCAACCAAAAGTTGGAATAAGACAAAGCTACCAACCAAGAGTTGGAATTGAAGTAAAGGATACCAACCAAAAGTTGGAATAAGACAAAGCTACCAACTAAAAGTTGGAATAACAAATCCAGGAACAGAAGACTACCAACCAAAAGTAGGAATCATACGCAAAGATCACAGACTACCAACCAAAAATTGGAATCAAACACGGTTACCAACCAAAAGTTGGAATCAAACAAACTCTGACAAGTCACTAACAAATCCAAGAACAGAAGACTACCAACCAAAAGTTAGAATAACGTCTCCGCCCGGGAATAGAGGAGAACTACCAACCAAAAGTTGGGATAAACGTACCACCACCATAGGATTACCAACCAAAAGTTGGAATAACAACTCCAGGAACAAAAGACTACCAACCAAAAGTTGGAATAACGTCAACAAAGCTTTAGACCCCGCTGGGGACCACCAACGAAAAGTTGGGATAACACAAACCAGCAACAGACTACCAACCAAAAGTTGGAATAACAACTCCAGGGGATAAAGTCCAACCAAAAGCTGGGAAGCAAGGCTACTAACCAAAAGTTAGGATCACTAGGAAAAGGCCAACCTCGACCAAAAGTCGGAACGCAAGCTACTAACCAAAAGTTAGAATTGCTGGAGACGCTGAACAAAGCTGACTCCACCACAAAAGACTACCAACCAAAAGTTGGAATGATCATCTGACACTACCAACCAAAAGTTGGAATAACGGCCACAAAAGCAGACTACCATCCAAAAGTTGGAATGATCAACAAAAGAATACACCAACCAAAAGTTGGAATAACGTCCGAAACTACCAACCAAAAGTTGGAATAAAAAAGCTACTAACCAAAAGTTAGGATTGCTGGAAACGCTGAATGAAAACGAACTAACCGCACCAACGATTGCCAACCAAAAGTTGGAATAATCAACTTCGCTGAGGAAAACAAGAATTACCAACCAAAAGTTGGAATAAAACGAATATTACCAACCAAAAGTTGGAATAAGGACTTTGCGAGGAAACCAGGGATTACCAACCAAAAGTTGGGATAACACACCCGAAATAGACTACGTTGGGAATCAACAACCAAAAGTTGGCATAACATACCCAACATAGGCAGGTGATAGAATCAACCGACTCACAACTTACGAAGAAAGCTCCGACAGGAAAAGAGAGGTTTAAACAAACGACTCTACCGAGGGGAAATCGATAACACGAAGACTCCAAAGATCCACCCAACGGGGGGATAATACAAAAATCTTCTGAACTTAAAATCCTCAGCCCTCACAGGCAAACGGCATCAAAGGTATCAAACCTGGCCTATGCTTCAGATGCATATGTTGGAAAATGGCGTAACGCTCCATACGAAATGGAAATGCTACGCGTTTGGGTAGATGCTGTGCACAATGCAAAATGCAAAGGAACCACTCCAGTAAAGTAAATGCTAGCAACGAAGCCAACTCCGTTGGGGAAAGAAACGACCCTGCTAGGGATAGCTTACACATGCCAATAAAAGTTGGACTTATGTTGAGGTTATGAGCCTGAATGGCTAACTCAGTTGGGGAAAATGCCATGAGCGGTCTTCCGAAACACGAACTCTTCTGAGGAAATAGACGAATCCACTGGGGAGACAAACAACCTGCTAAAAAGCCACTTTCACCTGTTGAAGAGAAACAATGCCACAACTGGCTCTCTCGGATACAACTCTCCTGAGAACAGAAAATTCGGCTGAGGATAGACAACCAGACGTTGGAATCAATCTTACATGCCAGGGAGAAAACAACTCTGCAGGGAAATCAACTCTGTCGGAGACCTTGGTCTGAACTGTTGAGAGTTGAACACTTACAGACAATCTGCTGGAGAAAACCGCGTGCTAACCCACTGCTGGGAAAGATTCCACACCTGCCTGGTGGAAGGAATCCGATCTCAACTCGCCGGGGAGTAAGCACATACCTACAATCTGTGGAGATTAACTGTGTACCGGCCAACTGCCGGGGATGGAGGTACAAACTTAACTGCTCCTTTAACCTGCACACAACTCTAATGGGGGTAGAGATGCAAACTCCAATTGCTAGGGAATGGACTCTGGTTGGGGGAGAATTTATCTCTGCTTAGGTAGAAAAATCGACACTCACAATCCAACATTTAGACTCTATGGGAAAACATAACTGAATCTGCTGAGGGGACTTCATTTCTACTCAGTGGAAAGAAATCCAACCTTGACTCGCTGAGGAGTAGGCTCAATACTCTGCATATGCTCCTACTGAGGATATAATGATAAATGCCCCAAGGGTGACGACCTGCCCCAATTTAATCTTTGGGACGATTCATCTTGAAAAGAAAAGCCTGCCATGAAACAACCGCGAGATGGCTTGCCCCAGAATCTGTAACACCTTTTGATAAACTCTGCAGATATGGAGAGGAACAATTCCTTCATTTTCAATTTTTCCCCAGCCTGTGGGATCTCCGCCACATATTCCTCGAAAGGAACTCCGAAATCTCTGTACTCTGGCGGTTTGATATGAACGCTCTCAGCATTTTGAGCCTCACAGAGGTATTCTGCATTAATTTCCCTCTGGTCGAGAATGGCTTTTGTGCTCTTAGGGTGGTCTGCCCCAGACTTGCAACGACATTGCCCTTGATTGGCAGATTTGTGTAGCCGTACCCTTGGCTGCGAGAGATTTACCGAATCTCGACCTGATTGCCCTTAACTGACTTTTGGATGGCTGACTCCCATGCTGTGATCATCTGATATAGCTTGCCCTAGTTCACCAGAGTATTCAGGCATTCTGCATTCTATCCTGATCAAACTTTCCATTGTGGAAACTTTCCTGCTGTCAAGCTCTTACTCGCAAGTAAAACAAATTGTTCTGCATATAAGATATATTAAATGCAATGCATATGACAGTTTTCGAAATCCAATTCTGTTCACTGGAAAAAATTTTGTGACATAAAGTGTATGAATTACTTATCAAAATGTCCGCATTAATACCAACACGGTAAGAAGAATCCTTTTAGGAGTCAGTTTCGATGCGATCTTTACCGAAGTATGCTTTTGAAAACAAACTTGCTTCAATTAGGACTTTTGAAGGTTGTAACGTGGTCAGGTTCACGGTTAAAAGGAAGGATAAAGGCTCAAAATTTATTTTAACCCACCCATTCTCCTTGATGTCCTCCAATCCTACGTTCAGCTAACTCGACACGAGCGCCCACCTCTCGAAGGGTGAATGACAGGAGTGATGGTTCAGGAAATCACAAGTTTTTGGGAGTGACAGTCACTCGCTTTTCGTCTTTGGCCTGGAGCCACACGACTTGTTTGTTCGAGGATTTTTCTTTTGTAATCCTTTTCGCTTCTCGCTTTTTCGTTTTTCCCTAACTTTTTCCTGGACTGGCTCTTTTAAGCTTCTTTGGATGTCAAAGTCCAGCGGGATGCCCTAATTTTTTCCTAAGTCGCTTGTTTTCAAGATTCGACTTAGCGGGCTCTTTCTTTCCTTTTCTCTTTTTTTTTGTTTGAACAAATTGCGTGACATCAGCTTGTCTAACTTGTTTGAAAAGGGATTGTGACTGTTTCACTCCTGATCGACAAGGTTTAACCATTGGGGTTTTTTAGGCACGACCTATAGAGGTGTGATTGATCCTTGAATGGGAACACTCCTATTTTAATTTGAACACTTGGTCAAATTAACTGACACCTACCCTGCCCCAGGTTAAGATTGAGGGTTTTTCATTTTCAGAAAGAAAATCCTACTACTAGGCTCAAAAGGGTTGACAAGGAATTATCTTCCTTATATCTCTGGTGTTTAGGAATTTGAAACAATGCATGTACATCATCAGCAGGTTTTTATTTAACAACATACATTCGGTAGCTTGCGTGTCTTGAACTTTCGTCATCCTCCCCAGATTCCACTTAAACAAGCATTTGAAATAAATGAAAGCATAGAGTGAACACGAATGGATTAAATCAAAACATGCATATTCATTTAATTATTCATATCAATTGAAAACAATACAAGTTTTACAAATGAGATTTGCATTCAAACAGGAAATAAATTACAAATGCAAAAGAAATGACATGATAAAACGCAGGTTGCTAGCTTCTAGGAACCGGGCTACTTGTATCTTGACTTGTTGACGAATCAGCCATCTTCAGAATTATTCGTCGAAGGTAGTTCGATACTCTTCTGATATGCTTCTAGTGAATTCTTCCACAACATGAATTGTTGAGCCCCCACGACTGGATGAAAGAAGATCATTAATCTGGATTCCCCTACGTGCCATGGAGATCATACCGGAGCCCAGCAGGGCCTGAATCTTGCTCCTGAGCATTTTACAGTCTTCGATCAAATGCCCTTGTGCCCCTGCATGGTACCCGCAGCGGGCGTTGATATCAAAACCTGACGGATGCGGAGGGACCACTAGACAAATCTTCTGTGGCACTACCAGTCCGGCCTTGATTAGATCTGGCAACAACTGACTGTACGACACCGGTAACTGAGTAAAATGCCTTTCTGGCTTTCTTGGTCTCTGCTTGGCGTGTTGACCCCGTTGATGGCGACATGACTGTTGGCTCTGACGTGTGGACCTTGGAGAATGTTGACCCTGACTAATTGAGACTTTTGGAGGATGAGTCTGAGATATCAGGGACTCCATTAGTTCAGGAATTTTCATCCTTAGGCTCGTCCCAGGCAATGGCAACAACTGCGGGCAAGGGGATCCTGAAATCATAGATTGCAACATATACTCTTGACTCGGTGCAGCTTGAGGGGAGAGAGCAGGAGTATCCACCTCTTTCGTAATACATGGACTAACACTCCCTAGCATGCTAAACACTCTAGACAGTTGAGAGGAGGCCCCCCAACCATCATTTCTCAAGTACTTAAGGCTCGTAGCGTACAACACGAATTGATCTTTATTAATTGTTTTGGATTGTTTAGGAGATGAGAAGAGAAATACTCAAACTAAGGGCAAACTGGACCCTAAAGTTATCATGCACAATGCTCCTAAAGTTGGGATGAAGGGAAAAAACTATCCTAATGTTGTCATGCATAGGATTGAACACCTAATGTCTCTCATACTCCCATCCTAAACGGAGGGACTAGGAATCCTAGAGGGATCATGGCACAAAGCCAAGTAAACACTAAATAATTCACTCACAAATGAAATGAGAAAGAAAAGAAATATGATGAAATAAAATAATGAACCACAAAACACATTAATTTGTTAATTCAAAATAAAATGACAAAATAAAGTGAAAATTAAAAATAAGAAGAAGAAAAATAATTAGCACATCAAAGTATTAAGAAATGATTTTTTTGGGTTTTATAATATATAAAACTAATTTTAAATAAATAAAATAAAATAAAAAATAAGAAAAGAATAAAATAAAATAAAATAAAGAAATAAAGAAAACAAATCACTAAAAATAAGAAAGTGCCTCCCCCAAGGCTTGAACCCAAGACCTTGGGGTCACAGGCTAAAAACTTAACCAAATCTACCAACATGCGCATGTGATAAATGATGGAAAAGGAAAGTAAAAAAAAAATTAAAACAATGAAAAATAAAAAGAAGAAGCAAATACGCCCCCAGCAGAGCTCGAACAAGGGTTCACAAGGCAATGCAAGGTCTTAAGAGCAAGGTTCTAACCACTAGGGTGGCGATACATCCGTTGTATCAAGCCACCCCATATGCATATGTACTAAGAATGCGCGCATTTCTGGACTGGGCTTCAAAGCAATACAAGTGTGAAATACCAAAAACGATTCGATCACAACTTCTTCACTTCTCAACCAAATTTGATAAAACAAAAGTCAAAACCACTTGTTTTTAAGAGAGGAATAAGATGGTGTGGTCCATTTTTTCAAAAGATGCACACACAGAAGAATTCAAATGAACATGCATAATAAGGCTTGAAATGCATCTTGAAGATCATAAACTGGCTGTAATCTCATGCAAGCAAAGGGTTGTCCCAATTCTAAATGTAAGACTTGTGATGAGTTTCAAAGGAAAAGTTTAGTTTCTGTCATGGATCAAAATGTGGCTGTCAAGTTGCAATTTTAATGAAAAGGTAAAAAAACAAGCTTGTGTTTAAAAAAGCCAAGACAATGATTCACAATAGCCACTATTCATTAAACCAAAATACCAACAGGTCATGTATTCAACACACATAAGTTGCAACAAATCAAACTGAAATTGATGGCATTAGAGGTTGACAAACCACAAGGCAAGAATTGACAGAATCCAAAAAATAAGCTTCACATGGCCACAAACATACCAATCAAACTCAAATTCTCTAGACAGTCACTAAGATATGAACTTAAACCACATGGACTCTACAAGCCAGCTGATATGCAAGAAAAGAATTTAACAGACCTCAAGATTACACATAGAAATGGCAACCACACCCTTATAAAAAGTAAACAACAGACTTTAACAAAATTGCAGCATTAATTAAAAGTAATGTAAATGGTTCAAACTGAGCAAACTTGAATCAGAACAGTTTCACCAGCATGATTGTGAATTTCAAAACCATAACAGTGTCCAATCCCTCTAGTTTATTCCAATGACAGATCTTAATTCATACCAGCAAAATTTATCATAATAGACAAACTCTAATAGCAAAAGGCATGACAATGATCACAACAAAATCCAATTAGCATCACATCTTATTAATAGCAAACATGACAAGTCCAGAGGTATTCTTCACATGATAAATACAAAACCAATCATGTTCTTCTTATGAATCATAACTTATAAATCAAACATAAATCAAAATCAACATAGTCTTGTTTCAAACAGGAATAATAACAGGTTTTTGGACATGGGAATATCAAACATCAGTTTAAAGTATGGCTTCAAAAGAAAGTTAGTATTCATGACAGCAAGCACAATCATTTTTAGCGTGAAGACCAGCTCAAGCAGGCACAAATGCAACCTCAATATATCAAGAGATAAGGATATCAATCATCTAGAAACTCTAAGCCAAGCTGTTAGCAAAAATAAAACTCAAGGTTTAGGGGTTGCCAAGTTATGGCAGTTGGCTTGCAGCAGTGTAATATGAGATATTAGCAGCCACCTCAACAAATTCAAACATGAAAAACAAGTTCTGGCAGCAACAAGGTATTGTAAGCAGGGCAAGTTTAAGTGAACTTAAGCCAAAACAGTTCCAACAGCAAAACTGTGTTGATCATCATTGAACAAGATATGCTTTAATAGCATCATTGTGAATCATCTCAACATTATGGCCAGCAGTAGCCTTAAGATAATAACAGTTAATCAATAAAGAAATGAAAGAGGCATTCTTGTCTCCAATCATCATACCTCGAGCCAATGGCTTCTATAACAATTACTAATTCCACATGACAGTTGCCAAACACAGTCAAGGAGAATAAATTTAACAATAATGAAAGCAATGTTGATCTTCATGTGCCTAAGCACATCAATGTGAATCATTTCATCAGAGGTAAGTGACAACCACACTTGCAAAAAAAAGTTAAACAGCCAAACAAACATAGATGAATTGCTCAGGACAGAAGCAGGCATCAAACTTGCTGCTATAATTCATCACAATCAAAATCAGTCCAAAGTTTTTGGTATAGACAATTTTGATGAAGTCCAACAGCATAGCTTCTCAGGAAAATATCAACATAACTATGTTGATCACCAAATGCTCCAACAGCCAAATGGATCATTTCAACATAAATATCACAACAACTATGACAACAGCAAAACAAAAACTCAAACAATGAGGAAATATGCATTCTTATTTTAATCATTATGCCTCAAGCTAAATGTTTCCTCTAAAACCTCAACAAGCACACATAAACATTAAGTATGGTATTGCTGATCATCACCAACCAAACAAACTCTAGCACAAGATCCTAGCAGCAACTAACATGACAATGTTAATTCATAATACACTATACAATGCAACATCATGTATCAGCATTTTCTCAAAATCAACAAAACCTACACACATACCCTAATGACAACAACAGTTTGAGTCCTCATAATGCCAACCAATCTAAACTAAACAGCCTAAAAACACTAAACTAGAAGTGAAGCACAACAAGCCTAAACTTTCATGACAGCCTTCCTACTCTTTCTAACCAATTCAAACTTAATAAGACAAACAGGCTCTAGAACAGGAATGGAACAAGAGTTGACAAACTTCATTCCAAAATGAACAAGACAGCAAAACACATGAGTTCAATAAAATGTCCTCACAAGAGCAGTTACACAGTTACATACTCAACTGAATTCATGACATAAAAAAACATACATCGTATTTGACAGCAAAATGTAAACATGAAACAATATTCACATGGACAGAGGAAAATTTGTCATGACAATGTCAAACCAACAACAAACTCAGTATACACTTCTCATGGAAACAGCTTGCAAAAAATTAAACACAACAAGATTTGTACAGTCAAAGCCACAGACTTGTCATCATAATACACACCAACACTTCAAATGAAAGTTAATCAACTCCAAGAACACAAACAAACTCAAACATGTTTTAATGATACTAATGCATATGAAATAGAGAGTTTAGAAATGCTTACCTCTTGTAGACTTCTAAAAAAAAAACAGCAAGCTAGCAGCAGACACACAATACCTCCCTCCTTCTTTGAGCAAGCCTTGTATTTTCTTCCTTTTGAAGCAGCAAATGATTTTGAGTAGCCAGAAGCAAAGTGCTCAAAGCTTCTCTTTTATGCAAACATTTGCAAGAAAGAGTTTAGGTGATGATGTTGTGATGAAAATTTTATGGGATGGTTCACAAATGAGAGAGTTTCAAAGGAGAGATTCAGAGATTTCCAAAAATCAAAATCTGATTTCTGGCAAATAGGGTGGCTAGGGTTTCTTCCCAACTTCTCTTTAGGTTAAATATCAAGTGAGAAAGTGGTTTAGAGGGTTTTACCATGGTGAAACTTGAATAGACCAGATTTGCATTTCATGGTGATTTTTGAATCAATGGTTGATCATAAGCTCTGGTACATGAGCTGCTAGGGCTATGCAACCGTTGCTTTTTGGGTCTGCTAGCAACATAATGGAGAGAGGCATTGGGTTGTGGCAGATTTTGACTTATAACTTGTTAGGCAATGTTATTTGAAAATGAGCAAAATGGCAAATTGGATGTTTGGCTGGTTTTGGCAAAGTTTGGGAACACCAAATACATGAATTCATGCGCATGGAAAGGTCCTATGGCTGATAAACAAAAGCAAATTAGCAAATCACATATTTCATCCTTTGAAAAAAATGTTCAACACACCAACTTTGAGCAATGATAACTTTGTGCACACAACTCCATTTGCTTAGATCTTATGCTCAAATGAAAGAGGGCATGGAGTAGAACAAATTTCATGTTAGTGGAAGTTCCATTTGATCATTGGAAGATTACAAAATCTGGGGTTGAAAAGCATGGCATGCAAGTTGTCCACAAATAACTTAGAAAAAAATTCTAAGTTATGGATTTTGCTTATTTTTCCTCAACTTTGCGCATCCATAACTTGAGCTTCACAAATCATATTGAGGACTTCTTGGACTTTTTGGAAAGCTTGTAAAACGATCTACAACTTTAATTTGGGACAAAGTTTCATTTGACATCAAGAGCTTGATGGAATTTGGCTTGCAAAGTGGTGCAAAAATCTGTTCAAACTTAACAATTTTAAAATCATTGAAATCTCCAACTTTGATTGATCATAACTTGAGCTCCAAGTTTCATATGATTATGAATTGGTACTCAAAAGAAAGATTGAAATACAAGGAACAAGTTTTATGTTTGAGCCAAGCCCATTTGAAACCTTGATCATGAAGAAAAATGGCCTTGAAGATGGCTGCTTCAACCATAAAACTTTCCAAAAATAGAAAGTTTCTAAAACCCTAAATCCCAAAATAGCAATTTTCAACAACTCTTGATTTTTCATGATTCCCTTAACTTTTCTTAATCAAATTCCATCCATTGGTCATATTGAAATTAAGGATCTTGATCGTGACCTCAAAAAGTCAGGAGTTGACTTTTTCACTGCATAGTTGACTTTTTCTTCAAATCTCCTAATTTTCAATCAATTGATCAATTAAAGTTCTTCTGATTAAAACTGATTGTCAATCTCCCATCCCCAAACACCTTAGGGCATATGGAAGACCATGGAAACAAGTCTTGCTCCCAAAAATTTTTTTATCCTGATCAAAAGTGAAACCCTAATTTCATCCTTTTTGTCTAAGCATTGTGCAGATGAACTGAGTGACCATTCCAACTCCATTATAACCTCTGAGGTACTCAAAAAGCTTCTACCTCATGTTCACACCAACAATAAATCTTCATGGACCCCTTAACAACCTTCTGATGGTTCCTGATAATAACACCCATTTGATGGCTTGTACCTGTGCCTCTGCTTGAGCTTGTGGTCAATAAGGCTCTCCTCCTGGATGGTACACAAACAAACACTTGATCCCCTATAAGAATCATGCTATGCAAATGAAAAAATTCTAAAATGAAATGAAACATAAGCCAAAGATTAAGAAAAGAGGTTGGTCAAATTTTGGGGTGCAACACCCTAGACGAGACGTATGCTAAACACTTTAGACGAAGTAAGGAGATACTTCTCACTCATCATTTCCCATATACTTAAGGCTCATGGAACACAATATTCATCGCATTTATTAAGTGTTTTTAGGTTGTTTTGAGGGAGAAGAAGAGAAAGACACGTAGAAGGTCTAAGGGTAAACTCGGTCCTTACGTTGTCATGCAAAGTGGCCCTAAGGTCGGGATGCGATAGGAAATTTTATCATGCAAAATATGGACCTAAGTTTGAGATTAAAAGGAACTACCCTAATGTTATCATGCATGGATTAACTCCTAATGTCTATCCTACTCCAAGCTTAATCAAAATTTAAGTTGGACTAGGAGGCCTTAAGGGAGCATGTAAGAACAAAATGAAGCAAGGAAAACAAACCAAAAACAGCAGCTACGACAACGCTTCAGCTTCAGAGCAGTAATAAAAACCCAGCAGGTAAGCACAACACCATTTAACAGCTCATGTTTCAGCACATAACAGGTGTAAAGAGCGGCAGACAGAATGTATGCACAATTAATAGCATGCTAAAATCCAGAGCAGCAGATGTGAAAGGCTCGGGCATCATGTGTACATCAACAATGAAACAACACATCAAGCAAGAGATGATCATAAATGAGCATGCATAAAAATCCAAACCAAGACAACCAATATTAAGCAACAATTGGCATATAATCAAGTCATCCAAGAATAACACATGATGATGTATCCACAATTCAACAAAGGCATATGACATGTTAAGGATTAATCATGAACATGCACCAATAATTAAGCACAAAGCAAGTTTGATGCATAATTAAACATTCGATGTGAACATCATGTGTATCCAACACCAATTAATCATTCTAACAATCATGCGCTTGCGGAATCAGAAACCAACAGCGAGCATGTAATGCATATCCAACAATCAACATTATGCAAACGAATATGCAACGTGATTATTAAACCAAGAATGCAACACAACAATCATAAACGTTCATCAACGGAAAACCAAAAGTTGCGTGTCGAAGAAAATCAAACATGTTATCAAGAATGATGAGATAGGTCAAAAATAGTCCACATATATGCATCATATCAATCCATGAGGTTTAAGGATGAAAAGGAACCTAAACAAGCTTGAAAATGCAAGAAAAATGCATCTTGTCTTAGTGGTAATTGATTACCATATGTGGGTAATCGATTACCCACTTGAAAAATCAACTTCCGAAAAGCACTTTCAGCAACAAATGACTTATTCAATCATCCAAATGAACAAGCAACCAACTATGCACGAAAATCATGTCAAATTACAACAATCAAACATAAGTTAGATCTGACAAACACCAAAGTCAAAAATCCAAACAAGCAATGGATCAAATATCACCAATAAACTAAGGATTTACATTGTGAAATGCAAGATTAAGAAAAATCAAAGCTAGATCTAGAATTTACCAACTCATAAAACTGAGATTTGCTTTGGCGAGTGTTGTTAAGATGCAATTAACATATCCAAGCAAGAAATCCAAGGATCTATGAATCTCTAGCAAGAAAACTTGAAGACCAAAGCAATAATCCACAAATAAGCAAAAGCTCTTCCAAAAGTGATTCCAACAACTTAATTCAATATCGAAATAAACTACAAAACAAGAATTGAACCAAGGATGATGATGCAATGAAGGTTTAGCTTAAGAATTCACAAATTGTAATGTTCAATTTGTGAAGCTTTTGGCCATGGAGCTTTTGTGAGGGTTTTGTAATGAGAGAAAAGTTGAGAGAACTGAAGTGAGATGTGTAGAAAATTCAGAAAATGAGTGAGTTATGAGAGGTTTTGGGCAAAATAATTTAAGTATGGTTTAGTTTTGGAATTAAATGTGGTTTGGAGTGTGGGTTAGTGTGAGGAATGGAAATTAAGAGTGGGATTAGGAATGGAAATGGTTGAATTCTTGGAGGGAATTTGAATTAATTTGTGAAAATGAATGAAGTTTTGAACCAATTTTAGATCCTTGTACTGATGCACATGGAAATCACATGACCAAAATGCTATCCAAATGCTGCAGTGTTGAAAAATGAACAATCTGGGCAAATTTTGCCTATGGTAATCGATTACCCATATTGTGGTAATTGATTACCACATTCAAAATTTCAAAAATTGGCGCCACAAGGAGGGAAACTTGGAGAATCGCCTGTTGCCACTTGTTCTGAGCATAGTTCGGCATCTGAAACTTATTTTTTGAGATTGCACCTATATAACGCCTTAAATAAGTTGTGAACTGTCTCCTGTACTCAAAATAATTGGCTGCAAAATATAATCGGGTGTTTGATCACTGAGCAAAATAAATGTTGAAACCTCTGATGCTTGCTGCGTATAAGCTAGCAATAAAAGAAAGCCGTGAGCCATAGAAACAACTTGATCTCATATCTCAAGATCCAATGCCATGATATGCACCATGATAATGTAAATGAACGAAACGTAAGCCAGTTACGGTTAAAAACGAAAAGGCAAATTTTGGGGTGTTGCCTCAGTTGAATCGTATTAAACCTGAAGGGATGATAGCTTCAGCTTTTAGACATTCAAAGTGTATGGTGATTGAATACAAAAAGAACCCAAATTTTGCACACTCTGAGGAAAGAAGAAAATGCCAATTGGACATTAGTCCGGAAATGGATTTATAACCAAAGGTGAAGAGAAGATGACTCCACTAGGGAGGCAGAAATCTTAGGCAAACTACTATGCAGAGGAAAACGCCAGTTATTCGGAACAAAAAATTCTAGAGAGACACATCGTCAAAGGGATTTGACAGAACAAAAACTACACCGAAGGAACACACCGTCAAAGGGTTTTGGCGGAAAGAAAAACCAAACTGGAAGACCACGTCGTAAAAGGGATTTGACAGAAATAAAACCGAACTAAAGGCCACATCATCAAAGGGATTTGACGGAAAGAAAACTGAACCAAAGACCACATCGTCAAAGGGATTTGACAGTAAGAAAATCGAACCAAACACCACATCATCAAATGGATATGACAGAAAGAAAACCGAACCAAAGAAACACATCTTCAAAGGGATTCGAAGGAAATAATACTGAACCAAAGATCAGATCGTCAAAGAGATTTGAGGAAAGAAAATCGAACCAAAGACCACATCGTCAAAGGGATCTGACAGAAAGAAAACCGAACCAAAGACCACATCGTCAAAGGGATTTAACGGAAAGAAATTCGAACCAAAGAAACACATCATCAAAGGGATTTGACGGAAAGAACATTGAATAAAAGACCACATTGTCAAAGGGATTTAACATAAAGAAAACCGTACCAAAAACCACATCGTCAAAGGGATTTAACATAAAGAAAACTGAACCAAAGACCATATTGTCAAAGGGATTTGACGAAAAGAAAACCAAACCAAAGACCACATCGTCAAACGGTTTTAACGGAAAGAATACCAAACCAAAGACCACATCGTCAAAGGGATTTGATGGAAAGAAAACCGAACCAAAGAAACACACCGTCAAAGGGATTTGACGGAAATAACACCAAACCAAACACCACATCATCAAACGGAATTGAGGGAAAGAACACCAAACCAAAGACCACATCGTCAAAGGGATTTGACGAAAAGAAAACCAAACCAAAGACCACATCGTCAAATGGATTTGACGGAAAGAAAACCGAACCAAAGACCACATCATCAAAGGGATTTGACGGAAAGAATACCAAACCAAAGACCACATAGTCAAAGGGATTTGACGGAAAAATACTAAACCAAAGACCACATCGTCAAAGGGATTTGACGGAAAGAAAACTAACATCAAAGGGACACATCGTCAAAGGGATTTGATGGAAAGAAAACTGATCAAGGGAATGTCTGATAGGGATATGTCACTGTCTTGATTAAAAGCTGATTCGGGCTTTCACACAAGGTACTGAATCTGGATTATGCTTCGCATGAATGTTTGATTTTTCTTTCTATGGCGTAATGCTCCATATAAAATGGAAATGATACACATTTAAGAATGTAATGAAAATGATGCTCATGAGATGCAAAAGGAACACTTCAGCAAAATAAATGCTGAAGAGACGAAGCCAACTCTGTTGGGGATGACAAACTGATCTGTCTCTAGGGTCATAACCCTGCTCGAGAACCCGACCAAACTTCCATTCTGCAGGCAAGTAGGAACAACTGACGACTTCTGGGGAAAAATCACCGAGATTCTGATCTTCTGTCCCTTCATGGGGAGATATACTACCTTTGTTGAGGGAATGCCAATGACGATTGGGCTTTGACCTGCTGAGGAAACCAACCACTATTGGGCTTCCATCTAGTGAGAAAAACAATAACCAATGATGATACCCACTCTACTAGGCAGTGATGCCAGATTCACTTCTCTGCTGGGGGCAATGGCTCAATACGCCAACTTTGCTGGAGACATTACGGATCCAAATACCCTGTTAAAGAATGATACCAAACACAACGTTGGAAAATCTCAACAACCATTGGACCTTTACCCTTGTTGGAGATAAGCATTTCATGAAGGGACCTTTTCTACTAGAGATAATTTTGTCACTGCTTGGGGAAGCATCAAACTCTCAAAGTCTTGCTAGGAAAGATATTCATTGAAATTCCGCTAGGGGAGAAATCAAAGTCCTAACTAAAAAGCTTTAACTCTACTGGGGGTTCCACCTGTTGGCTATCAACATGAATCCTATAATATCACTACGCCAAAAGTGCTTTTTGGCAGCACTACAAACACAACGCTTTTTTCCAAAAGCACTGCTAAAAGTTTAAAAAAATAAAAAAAAATAAGGGAAAAAAACGCTGCTAAAGTATGCATTTAGAAAGCGCTTCTGAAAAGCGCTGCTAAAGGTCATACATAGAGTAAACAATAGAAAGCGATTTCTAGAAAGCGCTGCTAAAGGCCTACATTAGAAAGCGCTTTAAAAAAGCGCTGATATAGGGGGTGTCTAAGTCACACATTAGAAATCGCTTTACAAAAGCGCTGCTATAGGGGATGTCTAGGTCACACCTTAGACAATGCTTTTTAAAAGCGCTGCTAAAGGTCTAGCATATGAAAGCGCTTTTTAAGAAAAAACGCTGTTATAGGTATAGGAAAAGAAAACGCTTCAAAAGCGCTGCTATAGGTCATTGATTTCTAAAATTAAAACAAACTTCTTATGTTTTTTCAACCATTCTGCTTCTCTCACTCTTAGACGCACCTTTTCTGAACCCTACAAGACCCCCAACCGTCGTATCTTCCTCTGACATGCCGTGTTTCAGTCATGCCACTCTCTTTGCCGTAGCACCCTTCATCTACAGTTATCTTCGCCTCCCTCTGTTCGCCTCCGGCAGTCGCGCTCTACCGTTTTTGAAGGTATTTCTTCATTTTCTTCATTTTCAAGGTTATTTGCATGGTATTTCTTTATTTTTTTTAATTCCCAAACCATGAAATACATTGTGATGTTGTTGTTATTTGAATTCAATAAAAGTTTGAATGACATTATTGTAGTAAGGTTCAATATGATGAATAGTGATATTTGTGGTGAATTTCTTTTGAGTTTTGGTGTTAATTTTATAAGTTAATGTTGAATGTTAGTGAGGGTGAATAGTGATAATTACTTTGTTTTGATCAAAAATTTTTTTAGACGACGACTCAGATCTAGAAGGGTGGTTGAATAGATCACTTGTTAAAAATAGAGTCGGCGCTTACCAATATTTGGTTTTAAAAAGTTTTTAGGCGGAAGCTGCTGAGGAACTATATTCGTCTAAAACGAACATTTACCGAAAAGACCGGATATACGCAAAGCCTATGGAATCCGATAAAAACAAGATTAAGAACCACTAATTTGAACACACATCAACTGGAATTTATTCACTTTGTTGTTGGACTGTTTCCAATGCATATAAAATATAGCCAAATTGAAAAGACAACACAAGTGTTTGTATTCACATAATTAGTCAAACACTTGATGTGCAAGACACCACAATTGAACTCCAATATGTGAGTGAAGTACTTAAGTGTTCAATTACAATCGTGAATTGTAATAGGCTTCTAAAAATGGTTCAACACTACACACATCAAAATTTTGATTAACTAAATTGTTTGCACACAAACTCAGAAACTAAGCAATTGAAAAATAAAGAGAGAACACCAATTTGTTGAATCAATTCCCCCATCATCCTCGCTCGGGGTACGTCTGTCCTCAATTTTAAAAATTGAATTGAGACTTGTGTGTGTGTGTGTATATATATATATATATATATATATATATATATATATATATATATATATATATATATATATATATATATATATATATATATATATATATATATATATATATATATATATATATATATATATATATATATATATATATATATATATATATATATATATATATATATATATATATATATATATATATATATATATATATATATATATATATATATATATATATATATATATATATATATATATATATATATATATATATATATATATATATATATATATATATATATATATAACCTTTTTGCAAATGTTAACAAGAGAAGCAATAGAATTCAAACAATCAAACCCAATTGTTAATGCAGAGCCTATTCCTTCCCTTCCCTTGATTCAAGCTGAATCAAGTCCTTCGAACGCGGTGAATAAACCACCAATTACGGCACACCCTTTGAACAACCCTATGGTCTTCAAATCTTGCCCGGCTGATTTCAATCACCAACGCTTCGAACCCAAATCTTCCTCTCACAATCCTTCGGTTACCGCTACTAAACCGACAGAACCATCCATTCTGCGATTACCCTAACAGTTTTTTTCAAGAAAAACCCACTGATTTCTCAATCCAAACCTGATTACATCAATTCTATGTTTGGAAGTTATCACCTCAATAATGCAGAATGCACAACAAAAATGATTATGTGTAGTTGTTAAGAAAATGCAAGAAAGAGGATGAAGATGATGAGAACAAAATCAATGTCTATTTTCACTTTTCTTATTGTTTTTAGAAGAATGAGCTAACTCAATATATATACAAGTCAAAAATAATTAACCAACTTAACAAACACTTTGATAGTTTCACATAACAGAAATTTAGTCAAAAATACGCGAGCGATCAACCTATACACAAGGAAGGGTCGACCTGAGCTCACCCGAATTTTAGATTATGCAGAAAACATCACTTTGCATCGACAGGAATAGGTCATGCATCAACGCAAAGCATACAAAATTAGACAAACAGAAATGAACACAGTATGAGTCGACCAGAGGGTCGACGCGAGCACTCCTGAGATTAGTCAATGGAAAATACCTTCTGTATGAGTCGACCGGAACATTCTTTGAGTCAACTCAAACACACAAAATATGACAAAATGCAGATTTTCATGTATTTAGCTACTTTTGAGATAGTCCACCATATTGCAAGCTAGATCAACATGATCAAACCTATATGGAGCATATATTGTACTATTTCAATATGAATCTAAAAATGTTTTTGACCGATGTTTGACGCAAGAAGAATAAGGTGTGCATATGTGATACAATGATATCGTCCAAAGTACATTTTTCTACATATCTAAGTTTTAACATCATTAAAACAAGTATAGCTAATTATGAGGAACTTTGCCCTCACATACTCCCCCTTTTTGATGATGGCAAAACAATAGAAATTTGGTGTACAATGCATTATATCATCCTCCCCCTTACTCAATGCATTTGTCTGCACACAATCTACATGATCAATAAGTCTTATAAGTGATGTTTCTGCTTGATATTCTTCTCCTCTTTTAACAACAACAAAAAGAAAGAAGATAGAGGTTAATGTATTGCATAGTGTCGCAACTGCGAAAAACAATCGGCGGAAAAAACAGAAGAGTCGTCACTCTCGTTATTTATCCCAAAGAGAGGGAAAGGAAACGATCGCAACCATGTTTGGATTCGAGAGTCGGTTACGCAAGGGGAAGGTATTAGCACCCCTCACGTTCGTCGTACTCGACGGGATCCACGCATTGTTGTCTAGTCTATGGGTGAAAAACAAACTATCTACGGCTGCTAAAGCTAAACGGAAAGAAATGACTCGATAGAGCATCGTCGCTCTATGCCTACGTATTCCCTCGTGCAATGGGAAAGTCAGAGTCAACGTAGTTCGGGAAACTACGGGGGGAATTGCTCGCCAAGACGTCGCGTCTTGTGCCTACGTATTCTCATCTGGCATGAGAAATCAGAGCAAAACGTAGTTTAGGCTAACTACAGGTTGAAAGGGGTGTTCTCGATCACAGGGGGGTGAGAGAAAAGATTGACGATACTAGCGTACGCATTCTAGCAGTTAGGTGTATGTTGCTCGACCATTGGAGACTTAGGCGTTACCTGTTTGCGGTAGAACGGGTGTAGTATGTCGGGGTTTTAAGATACGGGAACCTACAGGAACTAGAACTACGGTCTGGTCTCAATTGCGCTAGGGCAAGAGAAAGGGAAAAATTAGTCGTCAGCGGGAAAGTCTCGATCGCACGGCAGCGAGAGAACAGAGAAGTTAGTTGTCAGTATGCTCGCAAGGATATCGCATCCTATGCCTACATATTCTCGTCTGGTACGAGAAATCAGAGCATTTGTAGCTCACCTAACTACAGAAAACGGTCTCGATTGCACGGGGACAAGAGAAAGGAGCTCAATCGCCAGAACGCGACAGAAAAGGGGAAGTCTCGATCGTCGGGACGCGAGAGAAAAGGTTCGGAACGAGACGCATACACTAAGTCCTAGACGTAGGAGCGAATGCGTCGCATATTGTCCTAAGGACATATACTAAACACTCTAGATGGGGAGAGGAGACCACTCGCTTATCATTTCCCACGTATATAACGATATCACAACACTCGGCGGTTGAAAAGAAAGAGATGAAAGAAGTGAAATAAAAACAATGTTACCGAACGGAGTGGTTCCGTTGACCCTTGACTTGTGCGTGCAAGCTCCATTTTCAAGCTCTACTCTTTTATCCTTGATGATGATACTTCGAACCAGAACCAATGTGACACTGAACCTTCATAATTTGACTTATAAATGAAGTCAAACCCCAAGAGGTAGCGTATTGACATCCGTGTCAAAGACAAGATAAAGAAATGATATTGAAAATCATTCTCCGATTAAATCATGTCACACGGACAGCACAACAGAAAAGTAAAATAGAATCAGAAGAAGAAGAAGAAAAGATGAGGAGAGAAAAAAACGGTCTCAGATCCTACATCATCCATCAACAAGTTGATTTATAATGGTTTACGGAGGTCTCGTCATCGACCTACAAAAATGAAATGGTGAGAAAAATCCAATAACAAAAATGGAAATAAGAAAATCCACTTCAAAAATTAATAAAATTCTAAAAAGAAAATAAATTCTAAAAGAAATTATTAAAAGAAATTGAAAAGAAAATAGAATATAAAATTCTATATATTTAGTATATACAATATTTATAATATATACAAAAATATTCTAAGTAAAAAAAATAATACCATAAATTCTAAGAAGAAAATCTATACAAAAAATATATTTACAAAACAATTACAAACAAAAACAAAACAGAGGGGGGTGCAGAGCAGCAACAGGGGTGCATAGCCAGCAAAACGCAACTGGGCTTTAAGCCCAAATCTATAACAAACAATCAGAAACAAAATCCAACAGAGGGGGGTGCGCGTACGAACACAGGGTTCAGCAAAGAATCCACACGGTTGGACCTTGAGCCCAAAATCCACAATCACAACAAAAAAGTCAAAAACAGAGAGGCGCATAGTGGATACGGGGAGGGGGGGGGGGTAAATCCAGAAAACGGAGGATTGGGCCTTACGGCCCACTAACCAAAGAGGTGCCCACGAGTCATCTTCCTCTTCCTCATTCTCTCAGCAAACTGAACCCTAATGTCTTTCTCACAGCCGCCGCCGTCGGTGATCTCTCAACCTCACCGTCTATTCTCCACTTCTTCCTACCAAAACAAACTCTCTCCCTTTCTTTTGCTTCGCTTCTTGTCCCCCTCTACTCTCCTGTGAAAAACAAAACCAAACAACAAACGAAACATGGCAAAATCATTAAGATCCCGGATGCGAAGATTTGAAGATGTTTGAAGGCTCGTGGATCGTTGTAGATCGCGTGCGGTTTGAAGTTGACGGAGGTATTCTATTTGTTGTTGAAGTTTTAGGTAGTCGTTCATGAGGTTCGATGAAGAAGATGAAGTTCGAGTGAATCTGGGAAAGCATGGTTGAAGGTTGAACGGATCCGAAAACTTGTTGGACCTTGAAGTTTGTTGACGATCTTGAATCCGCATGTTGCGATCAGAGGTTGGCTGATTGTTTGATGTTGTTTGAGACATATCGGAGGTGGATATGATGAGATCTGGAGATTTGGAGGTTTTGAAGATCTGAAGTTTGGTTGTGATGATGGCTATGGTGCTTGAATGTTGATCGTTGATGAGAGGATGTTGATTATGTTACAGATCCAGATCGTGAAGAAATGTGGTGTGAGATTGTGTGAAGTTTGATGATTATGAGTTCAGATCATGATTTTCGAGTTCAGATCTGTGTTTGGTTGGTTGAGATGATGGTTGGATGTTGTAGATCTGAAGATGATGTTGAACACGGATGAAGTTTTGATGATTTCTGGAACAACGATGGAAGAACATCATGAAGCTGGTGAATGTGGTTATGGAGATTGATGCGTTTCTGGAAAAAAATATGAACGGATGAAGAACATTGTTGATACAATCTGGAAATAATGATGAAGATGTGATGAAGTTCTAGGAAATCGGATGAATATTGATGAGTTTGTTTGAGTTTTTGGGGAAAGTTTGAAGGTGGCATGAAGGATTCTGGAAAATCGGATGAATATGGATGAGTTTGGATGATGTTCTGGAAAAATTGTTTATGGAGGTGGTTGAAGATATAAAGGATCTGGGGAATATCGATGAACAGGGTGATGAACAACATGAACACAAATGAGTTTTCTGGAAAATGCTTGAAGAATACATGAAGGTCGATGAACGTTTCTGGAAATCGTATGAAGAACACGATGAGTATTATGAATTTCCGGTGAAGGACTGAGTTTTTCGGCGACATTTTCGGTGGCGTTTGATTCGTTTTGATTTTTCCGGTGAGGATTTCGGCGTTTGCATGGCCTTGGGACGCGTGCCAAGTGTCGCACCTCGAAAAATCACGGAGACATTTCGGAGAAACGACCCTCGCGCGAAAGGCGCGGAAACGTGGTTCGACAGAGTCGCCACCGAACTTTATTTTCCCGAATAAACGGGAGAGGAAAATATCGAGAAAACCTCTTAAAACGAAAGGATAGGAACAGGGCTGTCGCAACCAAGTTCCGGGTTCGCGAGTCGGTTACGTGAGGGGAAGGTATTAGCACCCCTCACGTCCGTCGTACTCGACGGGAACCTCTTAAGGTAAATGTGGGGAGTGTTATTTAGGTTTACTTGTTTTCTTCTCATTGTTAAAGGTAGAATTGGTAGGGTAAAAGGTTAAAGACACAAAGGGGAGATGGATGGTTAGAGAATAGGGTGCTCGCCAAGGATTGAGGCCCTTGTGCCTACGTATGCTCATTCGGACGAGAATGAGAAATCAGAGCGTCGTAGTTCGACTACGGGAAAGGATGGGGGGATGGACGAAATAATGGAGGAAGACAGAAGTGTGCTCGCCAAGATCATCGCAATCTTGTGCCTACGTATCTTATATTCAAGAATGAATAAAGAATCAGAGTGTCCGTAGTTCGTGGTAACAACCACGAAAAGACGAGGTTTGAATTGGTTTGACGTTGAGTTGAGAGACGAAAGAGTGACTGACAAACAACCTAAGGGCGTGCCTCAAGAGCTTGTCACTCAAGAATTCAAGGAATGCGAGATCCCAATAACTCAGTTCTTTCGGAAATTGAGTTGAATAAGTTGAAGATAAGAGTTAGATGTTTTGAAATCGAAAGAATGAACTAATAACAACTCGGGGGCGCGCCCAAGAGTTACTCATTCGAGTATTCAAAGAATGCTAGATTCTAGGAATATCCCTCTTTCGTAAGTTTAAAAAACGTTTGTGAAAAGATCGAATCGAAAAATGGCATGCAAGGCCAAAGGAAGTTGGTTTGAAAATGGCTCGACGACGTGTCGAGGATTTGATTGAAAATGAAACCGACTTGACGACGTGTCAAGGGTTAAGATTGTGAGAAACGATATTAGTCCCTAAGGGTGCCCCTAATATCGAAACCACGAGGAATTGTGAAGTGTGTGCGAAATGTCGATGGTTGCGAATGCGTATGAATACTCGACTTAGGATACGTTTGAAAATGTTTGAGTTTGAAAAAAGTCGGAAGGTTGAGTGAATAACAACTCAAGAGCGTGCCTCGAGAGCTATTCACTCGAAAATTCAAGGAATGCTAGATTCCAAGAACCTCCTTCTTTCGAAGTTTGAATCGGAAAGAAAATGGTTTAGAAATGGTTTAAGTTGAAATGAGTGTATGAAAAGAGTTTGCGGTACAAGGGGTGAGAATACGATATTGGATTTTTAAAATAAGAGAAATGACAATTATTTGATAAATGAGACGTAGGCCTCACAACCAATTAATTGGGGTATTATCGAAATGCTAGATCTCGACGACACCTTTTTCATTTAGAGAATGTTTGAATGAACGACAGAAATATCACACAGAATGCTAGATTCCTATAATATTTCTTTGTCCAAAATAGTGTATTTAAAACGAAAAGCTGAATAATACATTATTTAAGGTGTACACCTCGCTAATGATCATCCGAAAATCCAAAAAGTGCTAGACTTCAAAGATTTAATTTGCTGAAATTTAACTAAAAAGATTTGATTAAACATGCTTAAGAAATATTATTGCTTCAAAATTCTTTCTCTTTAAAAGAAAATCTATTTTGAAATTGTCTTATAAAATAAGTTATTTAATAAATGGAGGAATGATTTTGATTTAATTTATGAAATATTGTTTGAATAAACAATGAAAGTATCATGTGGAATGCTAGACTCCAATGACATTTCCTTGTCTAAATAATTAGGGGGCGTATTTTGAAACAAAAAGTCGAATGTCACTACCCAAGGCGTACACCCCAATAGTATTCATTCAAAAAACTCAAGAAGTGCTAGACTTCAAGAGTTTAATTTTTCGTAATTGATTTAAAAAAATAGTTTGAATGTTGAAAATAAATTGAATAATAAATTGAATAAAGATTAGAAAAAATAATCTTATTTTGAAAATGATTTAACTAAGAAATTAGTTTAACTGAGAAAATAGTTTAATATGTATAATGCTCTCAATTAAAAAAAGATTAAAACATCATGAAACAAAAGCCTTATAAATAACATCAGTAATTTTCTAGTATGATTTGCAAAACTCAATACAGTACGAACTAATAAAAAACAAGGCTACCGAAATTGCTTTCAAATCATAATAGAAACAAAACAGCAGCTAATTTGTACAAAATTGAATTTTTGAGTACCAACTTAGAAAATAATTCACAAAATTAAGATAACAGTCCCACGCAAACAACCAATTGCGTCGAGGTTTGAAGGTCAGAAATTCGCAAACGAGATTAATCGACATAAGGACCCCCCTTGTTCACAGTAGCAGCACGATGCTAAATCGTTCTCAAATAATAACAGAGTTGACGACTTAAAGGTAAGAAACCAATCAAAATATAAGTCGTATACGCATACAAAAACGAAATAAACCTGAATCGGTAATGCATAAACCGCAATTGTTTTGAAATTCCAATAGCAACCACAGAATCTTATTACTCTAAGCCTCAACCAAAGTGCAAGCAATATCGAAATGCAATATAATCGACATCTCAATCAAACCAAACGAAACTGAAGCGCGAAATGCCTTGTTGTATATACTGTGTCTGGACCGATTGGTTCTTAACCCACATTATCAGCAACACGCAAGTAATCAAATCCGCTCCTATTCGGACCTAGTCACACACGCCACTTTAATGAATTTCCGACTTTGCGCAATGGATTAAAGGCTACTGCTGTAAATAGTCAGTGAAAGCTTGCTGTCATGGGGACGTCCCGGAGCCGCGACTAGGTCGCTGTGAGGACGAGATGAAAGCTTTTCGATACGAAACTGCAACAATCACCACACTCGAGTCTGAATCTCGGATTCAACCTCAAACCTGCATAACAATCCAGTCACAAACAATAATACAAGTTATCTTGTGTGACATTAACAGATTCCAAGTTATCCAAAACAACAACATCAACTGAAGTTCTAAAAACAGAATAAATTAAACTAGTTCAATGAATGGTGATTGTTGTGCTTTAGGCCATTGCTACTCGGTTCCTGTCATGGTAGATTTCGAGTGCTGCAGGGATCAACTGTTGTTGCGTGTCATTCGACTTCATACTTGTTATTGCGCAATCAACATTCAGCGACGCTGTAACTGAGATGGGATTATGCACTGTAGATGCAGAGTTGTAGTTGTTGTAGTGTGGTCGTTGCAGAGTCATCGTCGTAAGCTGAGGAACTGTCGAGCTGAAGGTGTCGGCGTTGATGTCAATAGCTGCGGTTCTCAAAAGAGTCACCCTTTTACACATTATGATCGAATTCGGACCGCTACTTCTCAACTTTGTCAGGATGCGCTTCAAGTGCTGATGAGTTTAAGCACTGCTCTATACACCTTGACTTCATATTTCTGCTGTCGAAATTTGACAAAGTCACAACCTGCACAGAATCTTACAGCAGACAGCAACACAATCTAGTATACAGCCATACCAACCGTAAGTATCAAAGCAAAAGGTAGGGAAAGCATAGAGCCTCCATATTGAAATGTTACCGAAACATTGAATGCTTTGCCGTCGAAAACAGGGCTGCGAAATCCAAGATTACGATGCTGCTGCAGCTGCTGTAGCTACCGTAGATAAACCGGCGGTGTCAAAACCTCTACACCTCGCGCAAGTTCCAACTGCTGCAATCTATATGTCTAAATCCGCAAAAATCGATGTCGTCACTGAACTAAGACCTTCCTTGTCATTACTATCAGTATCGAGCTGACGAACTCCCCGTTGAGATGTTGCTTTGTTACAAAGTCGAGTTGTTGCCGCTGTTGATCATGACATTAATGAAGTTGTGTCGCGCAAGTCGTCATGTCAAAATTTCTTATCGCGTCTATGGCTTGGATCTCCGCTTCGAGTTGTTATTGGTGTAGTGTCGTGGCTATTTCACGGCAGTGAGTTGTATCACATTTGGATGCTTCGATGGTGGTTGTGATGAAAGTTTCGGCGACGGAAAAAATGATGAAGAGTTCGGATGTGGAATCTAAGGGGTTCAATATGGGTTTTGGGAGGTGGTAAAAGAAGGGTTTGTGAGCGGATAGAGAGGGTTTGTATCGAGGGAGAAGAAGGGTTTTGTGGCTATTAGGGTTTCGGTGGGTGGCTGCGGCCGTTTAGGGTTTTTTTTAGAGGGGATGAACAGTGAATTTCCTTCCTCTTTACTCTGAAAAATCCTCTCTTTAAATGCAGTGGAAAACAAACCCTAACGGGCCACCAAACCACATATGGGCCTTCCGCCCCTTTACCTGTGTCTTCAGCCTTCTTTTTATTATTTTTTCTAACAATTCTTCAATTGATTAATAAAACCCCATATGCTATTGGTATAAATTAATAAATACACTAACTAATTAACAAGATTAAATTAATAAATAAACATTAACAAATAACAATTAAATAAAATATTAAAAAAGGTATTTTAAAAAAAAATAAACTGAAATTTATAAAAAACAAAAAATAATTACTAAAACAAATATATATTACTAGTAACATTTAAAAAGAAAAAGTTTTTTTTTAAGGAAATAATATTTACAAAAATGTCGTTAGGCCATGTGTCATGCCTTAATTGGTCAAAAAGATAAATTTATGAAAAATCAACCAATTGTGAGTGGACACGTGTCTAATTAACAAGAAATAAACAGACAACGAAAAATAGAAAATAAAATCGAAAAGTGAAAATAATTGAAAATGGGTAGGACAAATTTAGGGTATGACATATGCCCCTATCTAATAGGCTTAAACCTAGGGAAATGAACTGCTACATCGTTCATTTTCCTGAAGTAGAAGTCAATTAGATATAAAGAAGACCCTGAATTTGTCCGAAAGAAAAAGAGATGCTTGAGAATTGAAATACTGGAAAATGTAAACCTCTGAGTAAACTGTGAATAATAGGCAAAAAGTCGTCATCATCAAAAGGATGATGGAATGAAACACACACGGCTACTACCACCAAAAGGATGGTAGAGCAAAGCACAATCGCACAATCTGACATTAATGACCATGACAGACCCCCCCCCCCCCCCACCAAAAGGATGATGGAGTGAAATACACACAAACAAATATCTCACAATCTATCACCAATCCAGGTGACAAACCCCCCACCAAAAGGATGACTGAGTGAAACACGAACAAATTATCGCACAATCTGACACCAATCCAAGTGACAGACCCCCCACCAAAAGGATGACGGAGCGAAACTCACACAAACTATCGCACAATCTATCATTAATGATTATGATAGACCCCCCATCAAAAGGATGACGGAGCAAAACTCACAACCAAGCACTATCGCACAATCTATCACCAATCTAAGTGAAAGACCCCCCACCAAAAGGATGACGGAGCGAAACTCACACAAACTATCGCACAATCTATCATTAATGATTATGATAGACCCCCCACCAAAAGGATGACGGAGCGAAACACAAACAAATTATCGCACAATCTGACACCAATCCAAATGACAGACCCCCCACCAAAAGGATGACGGAGCGAAACTCACACTAACGATATCGCACAATCTATCATTAATGATTATGATAGACCCCCCCCCCCCCCCACCAAAAGGATGACGGAGCGAAACTCACACCCAAGCACTATCGCACAATCTATCACCAATCTAAGTGACAGACCCCCCCACCAAAAGGATGACGGAGCGAAACTCACACAAACTATTGCACAATCTATCATTAATGATTATGATAGACCCCCCACCAAAAGGATGACGGAGCGAAACACAAACAAATTATCGCACAATCTGACACCAATCCAAGTGACAGACCCCCACCAAAAGGATGACGGAGCGAAACTCACACTAACAATAGCGCACAATCTATCATTAATGATTATGATAGCCCCCCCACCAAAAGGATGACGGAGCGAAACTCACACAAACTATCGCACAATCTATCATTAATGATTATGATAGACCCCCCACCAAAAGGATGACAGAGCGAAACATAAACAAATAAATATCGCACAATCTACCACCAATCCAAGTGACAGACCCCCCACCAAAAAGATGACGGAGCGAAACTCACACACACAATATCGCACAATCTATCACCAATCTAAGTGACAGACCCCCCACCAAAAGGATGACAGAGCGAAACTCACACACACAATATCGCACAATCTGTCACCAATCTAAGTGACAGACCCCCCACCAAAAGGATGATGGAGCGAAACTTACACACATAAGTTTCTATCACCAAAAGGATGATAGGATGACACAAATTGAAGGTTACCAACACCAAAAGGATGCAGACTAGGTTAAACCAACGAAGTTCAGCTATCATCAAAAGGATGATAGTAAGGCAATTGACGACAGTCGCACTTGCTGGATACAACTCATTGGGGAACACCCAAGAGGAAGATTGGGTTGAAATGAATCAACGGGGTACACCCACCGTCTTGTTTGGAGATCATAGTTTTGCTGAAATGATTTCATGGTTACGCCCATGAATTCTGAAGAGGATGCCCCTGACTGGGCTGAGTTTGTCTTGATGTCTTGTTTTGGTTAACAAAAGGTTGAACAACTTCGTGAGGAACGCTCACGGTTTTGCTGAAGATGCCCCTGACTGGGTTGGATCTTGCATTAAACTTCTTGAATTTTCCCAACAAAAGGTTGAACAACTTCGTGGGGAACACCCACGGCCTTGAATAATATGCCTTTGACTGGGCTGAATGTTGATTTGAAAATCCGATCAACCACGAAGTCGAAATACGTCATGGGAGACGCCTATGGTCTTGAAAAAGATGCACCTGCCTGGGCTGGATTTTGCTTTGATACCTTTGAATTTCGTGGGAGAAACCCACAATCTTGCAAAAATTCCCCTGACTGGGCTGATGATGGTCTTGGAAATCTTCGAGATTGATCCTGGACCTTGACTTGCATATGCGGATGCTCGATGATAATGATGTTCCATAACGAATGGAAGTGCAAATACAAAACGCGCGGAGATGCAAGAGCTGGGAAGTATGATATGATTGGTATGCATATGATGTAAGATGCTTATGATGATGAATGCAATGCGTATGATGCATATGATGTAGACGGGTGATTGGAAATATAGGTGGAGACGCCAGCGTGGTGGACTTTTGGTAGTTGCTAATGCGGATTGGACTTCGGGTGGTGGGAGGGATTAACTTCCTCGACACGCAGTTCGTTGAAGACGTCACGATTGAAGCAGAAGATGATGCTCTGGATGCCCCAAGTCTGGGTACTTTGTGGTTTACTGTGAATTTGCTTCAAAGAAGGTTGCAGCTCTGCCTGATGACTAGGGTAACTTGGTCCTGCCCCATTCTAAATATGGTAATGATATGCCCCTGCTCGAGCTGTTGAGTAATTTGCCCCAACCTGTGGGTTTTGAGGTAGTCTTTCTTTGTTTCAGCCACAGAAAGTCAAGTTCCTCCTTGATTGCCCCTTGTTGAAGTGTCTTTGAATACCTAGCACTGATTTGCAATTTAAAATTGTACATTCATAAATGGTAATATTAATGCATAGTTCAATGTAAGTTTCAAAAAAGTGTCATTTATTGAAGTGTCGTGATAATGAGACAAATGGACTGTTAGTCCAAACTTTATGCTAACTTTTATTAGTGCGAAAGATATAGCAAGGATAATGACACCAATGCTGATGATTATCAATCATGTGAGGAGTCAGGTTACGCAACCTTGCGATAGTATACTTTCAGAATAAACCTCATCTCAATTAGGTCTTTCGAGGGCTGTAACGTGGTCTGGTTCACGATTATGAAGCAAAGGATATCAGGCTCAAAGTATGATTTGTACCCACCCCTTCTTCTTACTGATCTCCAGTCCTACGCTCAGTTAATTCTACACTTGCTTGACGGTGCAAACTTGAAGGTTCAAGATTTGCTCGATGTGGCAATCACTTTATTTTGGTTTTTGATGGATGTCAGTGACCCTTCTGATTGGATGACCACTGAATCTTATTTTGTTTTTGTTGAGGATTTCGGGGTCCTCTTTTGCTTTTGTTTTTGATCCCTAACTTTTGCATGGATTGATTTCGCTTTGTCAAATCCATCAGGATTGCCTTGATTTTGCCTAAGTCCCCTCTGAGGTGTTTGACTTAGCAGGCTTTTGATTTTTTTGAATTTTGGGAAGTTTGTGACAGCCATGTCATGGGTCATTGATGAACAACCGTCTTTTGGATTTTGCTTTATTGATTCGAGTGCGGGGTTGAATTAGCTGAACACTACCCTATCCCAGGTTGAGTGTAAGGTTTGAATATCCGAAGGAAACTGCTACTCCTAGGCTCGAAGTGGTTTACTTGGGATTAACTCCTTATATCTCTAGTGTTTGGGGGAATTGAAGCAATGTCTGTACATCATTGACGAGATTCTTTCTGAAAGCATACGGTTTGCAATTATGGGTATCTCGTTTTCATCATCCTCCCTCAAATCGTGTTAAACAACAGTGGATAGAGTGTAGTGGATAAATGTGTCGGTGATAAGTGAAAAATGAGTGAATACGACATAACTAATTCAAAACATGCATAAACGATACATTAATGAAAACCAAATACGAAATGGCAATTGTTCAAAGCATACAATACTTAAACAAAACAAAGACAAAACATAGGAAATGCGTAAGATGAAATGGCAACATGATGGCCTTCTTTGGGGAAATGAACTTTGACTTGACTGGATTTGATCTGGTTAACGCTATTTGTTCGGCGGCATTGGATTGTTGATGACATTTGGAGACTTTCCATTAAAGTTGATAGCATCCCTGTCGATCATGTCTTGAATTATGTGCTTGAAAGCTCTGCAGTCCTCAATGGTGTGACCTGGAGCGCCCTTATGAAACTCACAATGAGCATTTGCATCGTAGTCGGCAGGAATGACAGTTGGGGGAGCCAAATCTCTTGGAACAATAGCTTTTTTCTCCATCAACTGAGCAAAGATACTAGCATATGTCATTGGCAGGCGATCAAAAACTCTATCTGGCCTCCATGTTCTCTGCTGACGCTGTGGGCGAGTACCTTGTCGTTGCTGAGTAGCTTGCATTTGTTGTTGCTGAGGAGGATATTGGTATCCTTGCTGATTGTAGGCTTGCTGCTGAGGAGCCTGTTGCTCTGGCATCTGAGCTTGAACTGCTTGAACAGTTGGCTGATAAGGCATTGGAGCATATTGTGCAGCAGCAACATACAGATACTAATAATAGGTAACTTGATAAGGCATAGGAGCGGGAGCTTGTTGAGAAGCTTGCCCTTTCTGCAAAGAGATAGCATTTGTCTCGCCCTCTTTCTTCTTGTATCCGTTGAAAGGCTTCTTGGCATTAGCCTGGCTATTAGAACCTCCCGGGATCTTTCCACTCTTCAACCCTTCTTCAATTCTCTCACCGACGATCACCAAGTCAGAGAATCCAGCGGAGACACTACCGATCAGCTTCTCATAGTATTGGTCTTGCAAGGTGCCTATGAAGATGTCAATCAGTTCACGGTTAACTAAAGGTGGATGCACCCTTGCGGCTAGCTCTCTCCATCGTTGCGCGTACTCCTTGAAGGATTCATTCTCCTTCTGAGTCATACTCTGAAGCTGAGTACGATTCGGAGCAAGATCGGTATTGTACTTGTACTGCTTGATGAATGCATCGGCTAGCTCGGCCCAAGTGCGCACACTATTACGTTCCAGCTGCATATACCATTCGAGTGATGCCCCAGACAAGCTGTCTTGGAAGCAATGGATCATGAGCTTTTCGTCTCTGGCATAGGTAGCCATCTTGCGACAGTACATCTTCAGATGAATATTCAGGCAACCGAGACCTTTGTACTTCAAAAATTCGAGCACCTTGAACTTGGGAGGAATGACAACATCAGGCACCAAGCACAATTCCAAAGCACTGAAAGAATTTAAATTGTGCCCCTCCATGGCTCGGAGTTTCTCGGCTAGATCTCGGCACATCTTCATGGCTTCTGAATCCTGAGCGGCAACAGGACTGGAAATGGGGATAGCAGCATGATAGTTCTGAACGTCGTCATAATGATCCATCAGAGTATCTTCGGTATGGGGAGCTGGGATCTGCACGACAGTAGGCTGAGCCTGCGGGATAGCTCCAACAGTAACTTCAGGCGCTGGGATTGGCTGAGAAGTGTTTCCTTCGGCTGCGTTATTGAAGTTCAACGGCATACCATGAGGATTTGGAATTGGAACCAAAGGGATGGCGGTAGACCCTTGTCCTTGACCATTGTTGTTGACGACAGCAACGGCTTCACGCTGTTCTTCCTCTCTTCTGGCCGCGAGAATGGCTTCGAGGATCTGGTCAATCTTTCCTTTCATAGAATCCAACTCTTCCCTGAAGGCAGCTTGCTCCTGCTGAATCTGCTCCATCATTCGTCTTGTATTGGCTCTAGTTGCGTACTGGTGTCGAGGAATCAGCTTGATTTACTAGAGAGGAAGGAACGAAGACATAAGATTCTGTTGAAGGACTGGAAATGCAAAATGCACAACATATGAAATGCAATGCAAGATGTAATGCAAGATACAAAATCCAGGATCACCGGATCACAATCAAACAATTTTGGAGCTGATAACTGTAACAGATACACAACCACAATTTCCGATCAAAAACTGACAGGTACAACCTATACGGGAAGATCTAAACATTCTACCCATAAACCCATTTACTGGATGGTTTCTACGTTTGGTTCCCAGGATCACGAACACTGGTCGTATTAGCGTCACGCAACAGGCTGGCTGTATTACGACGATAATGACGATAAGGTCTCTCTTGAGCGGGGTCCTGATGCTAGGCGTACAAGGAGGGAGTCCTTGGAGACTAACACTACACGACCACCAATATTGGAACTGGTGTTAAAAAGGGTTCCCAGAATCATGGACCCTTCATTAATCAAGTCGTGCAACAGGCTAGCTGTGTTACGACAAGATCCACGAATAGGTCTCCTCTGGAAGAGCTTTCATGCTAGGCCCATAAGGAGCGAGTCCTTCGAGGCTAACACTACTCAACTACCAATTCTAAACTATGTGTTCTCTCTACTTTTACCAAAGCTCGGGTGTAGAGCTTTACTCATGATGTCATCCCAAGAACCAACAGGCAACCAAGATAACAATCACAAATAAAATCCACAAGAGAACAAATACATAAACAAGAAGAAAACAAAAGACAAACACTCCTCACAAACCAAAAGATAGGCTCGACTCTCTCTTTGCATGGAGCAATGTCCCCAGCAGAGTCGCCAGCTGTCGCACCTTGAAAAATCACGGAGACATTTCGGAGAAACGACCCTCGCGCGAAAGGCGCGGAAACGCGGTTCGACAGAGTCGCCACCGAACTTTATTTTCCCGAATAAACGGTAGAGGAAAATATCGAGAAAACCTCTTAAAACAAAAGGATAGGAACAGGGTTGTCGCAACCAAGTTCCGGGTTCGGGAGTCGGTTACGATAGGGGAAGGTATTAGCACCCCTCACGTCCGTCGTACTCGACGGGTACCTCTTAAGGTAAATGTGGGGAGTGTTGTTTAGGTTTACTTGTTTTCTTCTCATTGTTAAAGGTAGAATTGGTAGGGTAAAAGGTTAAAGACGCAAAGGGGAGATGGATGGTTAGAGAATAGGGTGCTCGCCAAGGATTGGGGCCCTTGTGCCTACGTATGCTCATTCGGACGAGAATGAGAAATCAGAGCGTCGTAGTTCGACTACGGGAAAGGATGGGGGATGGACGAAATAATGGAGGAAGACAGAAGTGTGCTCTCCAAGATCATCGCAATCTTGTGCCTACGTATCTTATATTCAAGAATGAATAAAGAATCAGAGCGTCCGTAGTTCGTGGTAACAACCACGAAAAGACGAGGTTTGAATTGGTTTGATGTTGAGTTGAGAGACGAAAGAGTGACTGACAAACAACCTAAGGGCGTGCCTCAAGAGCTTGTCATTCAAGAATTCAAGGAATGCGAGATCCCAATAACTCAGTTCTTTCGGAAATTGAGTTGAATAAGTTGAAGATAAGAGTTAGATGTTTTGAAATCGAAAGAATGAACTAATAACAACTCGGGGGCGCGCCCAAGAGTTACTCATTCGAGTATTCAAAGAATGCTAGATTCTAGGAATATCCCTCTTTCGTAAGTTTAAAAAACGTTTGTGAAAAGATCGAATCGAAAAATGGCATGCGAGGCCAAAGGAAGTTGGTTTGAAAATGGCTCGACGACGTGTCGAGGATTTGATTGAAAATGAAACCGACTTGACGACGTGTCAAGGGTTAAGATTGTGAGAAACAATATTAGTCCCTAAGAGTGCCCCTAATATCGAAACCACGAGGAATTGTGAAGTGTGTGCGAAATGTCGATGGTTGCGAATGCGTATGAATACTCGACTTAGGATACGTTTGAAAATGTTTGAGTTTGAAAAAAGTCGGAAGGTTGAGTGAATAACAACTCAAGAGCGTGCCTCGAGAGCTATTCACTCGAAAATTCAAGGAATTCTAGATTCCAAGAACCTCCTTCTTTCGAAGTTTGAATCGGAAAGAAAATGGTTTAGAAATGGTTTAAGTTGAAATGAGTGTATGAAAAGAGTTTGCGGTACAAGGGGTGAGAATACGATATTGGATTTTTAAAATAAGAGAAATGACAATTATTTGATAAATGAGACGTAGGCCTCACAACCAATTAATTGGGGTATTATCGAAATGCTAGATCTCGACGACACCTTTTTCATTTAGAGAATGTTTGAATGAACGACAGAAATATCACACAGAATGCTAGATTCCTATAATATTTCTTTGTCCAAAATAGTGTATTTAAAACGAAAAGCTGAATAATACATTATTTAAGGTGTACACCTCGCTAATGATCATCCGAAAATCCAAAAAGTGCTAGACTTCAAAGATTTAATTTGCTGAAATTTAACTAAAAAGATTTGATTAAACATGCTTAAGAAATATTATTGCTTCAAAATTCTTTCTCTTTAAAAGAAAATCTATTTTGAAATTGTCTTATAAAATAAGTTATTTAATAAATGGAGGAATGATTTTGATTTAATTTATGAAATATTGTTTGAATAAACAATGAAAGTATCATGTGGAATGCTAGACTCCAATGACATTTCCTTGTCTAAATAATTAGAGGGCGTATTTTGAAACAAAAAGTCGAATGTCACTACCCAAGGCGTACGCCCCAATAGTATTCATTCAAAAAACTCAAGAAGTGCTAGACTTCAAGAGTTTAATTTTTCGTAATTGATTTAAGAAAATAGTTTGAATGTTGAAAATAAATTGAATAATAAATTGAATAAAGATTAGAAAAAATAATCTTATTTTGAAAATGATTTAACTAAGAAATTAGTTTAACTGAGAAAATAGTTTAATATGTATAATGCTCACAATTAAAAAAAGATTAAAACATCATGAAACAAAAGCCTTATAAATAACATCAGTAATTTTCTAGTATGATTTGCAAAACTCAATACAGTACGAACTAATAAAAAACAAGGCTACCAAAATTTCCTTCAAATCATAATAGAAACAAAACAACAGCTAATTTGTACAAAATTGAATTTTTGAGTACCAGCTTAGAAAATAATTCACAAAATTAAGATAAAAGTCCCACGCAAACAACCAATTGCGTCGAGGTTTGAAGGTCAGAAATTCGCAAACGAGATTAATCGACATAAGGCCCCCCCTTGTTCACAGTAGCAGCACGATGCTAAATTGTTCTCAAATAATAACAGAGTTGACGACTTAAAGGTAAGAAACCAATCAAAATATAAGTCGTATACGCATACAAAAACGAAATAAACCTGAATCGGTAATGCATAAACCGCAATTGTTTTGTAATTCCAACAGCAACCACAGAATCTTATTACTCTAAGCCTCAACCCAAGTGCAAGCAATATCGAAATGCAATATAATCGACATCTCAATCAAACCAAACGAAACCGAAGCGCGAAATGCCTTGTTGTACATGCTGTGTCTGGACCGATTGGTTCTTAACCCACATTATCAGCAACACGCGAGTAATCGAATCCGCTCCTATTCGGACCAAGTCACACACGCCACTTTAATGAATCTCCAACTTTGCGCAATGGATTAAAGGCTACTGCTGTAAATAGTCAGTGAAAGCTTGCTGTCGTGGGGACGTCCCGGAGCCGCGACTAGGTCGCTGTGAGGACGAGATGAAAGCTTTTCGATATGAAACTGCAACAATCACCACACTCGAGTCTGAATCTCGGATTCAACCTCAAACCTGCATAATAAGCCAGTCACAAACAATAATACAAGCTATCTTGTGTGACATTAACAGATTCCAAGTTATCCAAAACAACAGCATCAACTGAAGTTCTAAAAACAGAATAAATTAAACTAGTTCAATGAATGGTGATTGTTGTGCTTTAGGCCATTGCTACTCGGTTCCTGTCATGGTAGATTTCGAGTGCTGCAGGGATCAACTGTTGTTGCGTGTCATTTGACTTCATACTTGTTATTGCGCAATCAACATTCAGTGACGCCGTAACTGAGATGGGATTATGCACTGTAGATGCAGAGTTGTAGTTGTTGTAGTGTGGTCGTTGCAGAGTCATCGTCGTAAGCTGAAGAGCTGTCGAGCTGAAGGTGTCGGCGTTGATGTCAATAGTTGTGGTTCTCAAAAGAGTCACCCCTGTACACATTATGATCGAATTCGTACCGCTACTTCTCAACTTTGTCAGGATGCGCTTCAAGTGCTAATGAGTTTAAGCACTGCTCTATACACCTTGACTTCATATTTCTGCTGTCGAAATTTGACAAAGTCTCAACCTGCACAGAATCTTACAGCAGACAGCAACACAGTCTAGTATACAGCCATACCAACCATAAGTATCAAAGAAAATGGTAGGGAAAGCATAGAGCCTCCATATTGAAATGTTACCGAAACACTGAATGCTTTGCCGTCGAAAACAGGGCTGCGAAATCCAAGCTTACAATGCTGCTGTAGCTACCGTAGATAAACCGGCGGTGTCAAAACCTCTACACCTCGCGCAAGTTCCAACTGCTGCAATCTATATGTCTAAATCCGCAAAAATCGATGTCGTCACTGAACTAAGACCTTCCTTGTCATTACTATCAGTATCGAGCTGACGAACTCCCCGTTGAGATGTTGCTTTGTTACAAAGTCGAGTTGTTGCCGCTGTTGATCGTGACATTAATGAAGCTGTGTCGCGCAAGCCGTCATATCAAAATTTCTTATCGCGTCTATGGCTTGGATCTCCGCTTCGAGTTGTTATTGGTGTAGTGTCGTGGCTATTTCACGGCAGTGAGTTGTATCACATTTGGATGCTTCGATGGTGGTTGTGATGAAAGTTTCGGCGACGGAAAAAATGATGAAGAGTTCGGATGTGGAATCTAAGGGGTTCAATATGGGTTTTGGGAGGTGGTAGAAGAAGGGTTTGTGAGCGGATAGAGAGGGTTTGTATCGAGGGAGAAGAAGGGTTTTGTGGCTATTAGGGTTTCGGTGGGTGGCTGCGGCCGTTTAGGGTTTTATTTAGAGGGGATGAACAGTGAATTTCCTTCCTCTTTACTCTGAAAAATCCTCTCTTTAAATGCAGTGGAAAACAAACCCTAACGGGCCACCAAACCACATATGGGCCTTCCGCCCCTTTACCTGTGTCTTCAGCCTTCTTTTTATTATTTTTTCTAACAATTCTCCAATTAATTAATAAAACCCCATATGCTATTGGTATAAATTAATAAATACACTAACTAATTAACAAGATTAAATTAATAAATAAACATTAACAAATAACAATTAAATAAAATATTAAAAAAAGTATTTTTAAAAAAATAAACTGAAATTTATAAAAAAAAACGAAAAATAATTACTAAAACAAATATATATTACTAGTAACATTTAAAAAGAAAAAGTTTTTTTTTAAGGAAATAATATTTACAAAAATGTCGTTAGACCATGTGTCACGCCTTAATTGGTCAAAAGATAAATTTCTGAAAAATCAACCAATTGCGAGCGGACACGTGTCTAATTAACAAGAAATAAGCAGACAACGTAAAATAGAAAATAAAATCGAAAAGTGAAAATAATTGAAAATGGGTAGGACAAATTTAGGGTATGACACCAAGGAATTAATGAAGAGAGAGAGAGAGTAAGGCTATATAGTGCTGACAAGTGTCACAAAGGGGACAAAATGGGCCTGCAACAAGACAAATGGCCTGCGAAAATTAATTAGTGGACCTGCAATATTCTGATTAAAAAACTGATTAAAGGATATTAGTTAAAGCTTCCAATGATTAACACAATTAATGCTAAACAAAAACGAAAATTAAAGGCTAATTATTAAACTAACTAAATAACAACTAATCAATTAAGAAGTTCTAATCTAGATTAACAAAATTCTAATAAAAGCAATTAAAAGAATAATAAAATCTAAATATATTCTAAAAACAATTAAGAATTCTAGAAATATTAAAACAAAATTAACTATTTAAAAACCAATTAACATTCTAATAAACTATTAAAAATAGAAAAAACTAATTAATTTATTAAAAACTAGATTTAAAATCTAAAATAAGAAAATAAATCTAAAAACTAATTAAAACCTCTAGGAAAATAGAAATTAAATTCAAAACCTATCTAAAAAATATGCCAAAAATAGGAAACAAAACTAGAAAATAAAATAAAATCTGTGAACGATAAAATGCGAGAATGCGACAAAATAAACAGTAATAAAACTGGATACCGAGATACACCGAAACCAACAACGTAGACTGAATCACCGGGCAGAGCGCAAATGCCACAATAAATCTCCGTATCTGAAACGGTTTGAATTATCTGAAACATGAAGAAAAGGGTTGTAATCCCGATTAAATCAATCCGGCTGCAAAAAAGGCACAGTATGCGGTATGCAGATGCAAATGCAGATGAATCGATACATTAGCCAAATACAAGAAATGGTTGGTCAAATTTTGGGGTGCAACACATAGTATAAAAGAGATAAGTAAATTCAAGCCATTTGCAACAAGTTAGACATCAACACACATTCACATATAATGCAGTCAATGAAAGCGTATAAATGGATAAATAGAAAGACACTCAAAAGAACAACAATATTCACTATTTCATAACCAACAATAATTATGTCTTCATAAAGCAAGTAAGTATAAGAAGAATTCTACAAAAGAGGTTAATGAACACAAAATGAAATGAGATGCACAATGAAATGTTCAAGATGACCTCAAGATCTCCTCCCCCTAAAGTGATGGCCTCGTCCTCGAAAGGGATATTATAGAAGTGGAGGTAGTTGTGCATCAGCCCGTTTCGTATACTCCAAAACAGCTCGATTGAGAGTGTTGAACCTGTTAGTGAGAGCCCGATGTTGACCTGCTGCAGTTTCAACCATGCCATCTATCCTACCCATCACAGCTGATGTAAAGGAATTGATGTTTTCTGTATGAGCATGAAATTGGTTCTGCAATTGCGATAACCGCTCATCATGGGCAGACATGAATGTACGTTGTTCAAACTGCATGCTCCTCATCATATTGAGGAGTTCGTCGGTGTTTTGTTAGGGCCACGGTTCCGGTAGCTCTTCTTATTGCCATTTTGATTATCTTTGTGGAGATGAAGAATTTGTAGATGCAAAATTTTCCTCTTGGAGATAGAAAGGAGAAAGTAACTTTACCCTTTTTATGGAATAATTAGGTTTTGAAGAGAGCTTTGGAAAGAGGAGAGATAGAGAAATAGCCTTGAGTAGGTGCAATGAACAACGCAAATGCTAATGATGATGTAGTTTGAATACACAATATGAGAGTAAATGCATTAAAAGATGAAAGAATATGAACAGTACAATATGAGTACTCTTCCAGAGTCGGGACGAGTTGATAATTAGGAAAAGTGAAACATTGATATAGGGGGTCATAGAATTGCACAAGAGTGTTGAGAACTCCTTCTTGTATCTTGATCCTGACAAGTCCTAATAGTAATCCATATCTCTTTCTGAAATCTTCAAGACAAGACACTAAGGCCACCAATTTCCTTAATTCTGTAAAATCCAGTTTCTTAAAGTTGTACTTCCTAGTGTTTCTTTTTCCAAAATCCATGACCTAAGGTTTTTTGCAATAAAGAAGACAACTGAGTTTCTCAAAACCAATTGCATGAATGCTTATGATGGGATGATGAAATGATGCACAAGCAACACATACACAAGTATTCACATAGTTACATATATAATGCATATGCAAACAAACAAGGGTCCTAGGTTTGGGTTATAAGCATGGAGCCATGGTATACCCTTCCCAATTTATATGTAAAATGGTTTGTTTGTACCTACACAACGGGTTCTACGAGGTTCTCAGAGTCATGGATAAATCTTTAGGATATTATCAACCTACATGACTACTCATGTGAGTAAAAAATATTCTCAAGATAAACTTGTTTGAGTGTAGTATCGCGTAGCAACCATTCGGGACTACTCCCTTACAGTCAATGCACTACGTCCTAAAAGGCCAAGTGGGGTAAGTAGGTAACTAAAAGGTCTCTCGGTGTCATGGACTCCTAGGTCAAAAAAATTAATGAACGTATGACTACTCATACGCCATCAGTAATCCTAAAGGGGCCTCGATTGAGCGTGGTTACTTCATATGTTAAACATGTTAGGATTACTCCCAATCATCAACTAGTGATCTTACCATAATCCTATCATAGGTGTACACTCAAGTCCAGGCTAGGACTTATCTCATCTCTCAAAGTAGAAACCCAATGCACATATTCAATACAACAGGTATAATATACAGATATTCACAAATATACATGTATAAAGGAAACAGACATGAACAAAACACAACTGCAAATAAGGTGGGCTTAACTCTCAAGATTCTCCAGTGAAGTCGCCATTTCTGATGCGGTGAGAATCAGATATCAAACTATTAATTAACTTGAATCGCAAATCTTTAAATATTCACCACCGAGCTTTGATTTATCCAAAGGGAAGGGTAATAATGAAGCTACGTAATAATGAAGCTAAGAGATCAGGGGGTTCGAGGTTGGTTATACTAATGGAAGGTATTAGCACCCTAAGTATATGTAGTACTCTACATGAGCCTCTTATTTGGTAGTTGTGTTTGTGTTAATGTTTGTTTGCTAATGGACATGTGCTAAGGTGCTAGAGGTAAAAACCTATGCGTATGTACACTAAGTATGCTCGCCAAGACGTTGCATCTCGTGCCTACGTATCCTAACAAGGATGGAATCAGAGCAATCGTAGTTCTCCTAACTCGGGTGGAGAACACTTGACTATGGTCAAAGTTCCAAGGGGAATAAGCATCCATAACAATGATACTTATGTAGAGTTAACAAACTCTCTAAGTCTAAGTTAAAAGACTAATTGGGGTTTAACTTTAACAAAAGTCAAAAGGGGGAAAGTGAGTACCCATAACAATGGTGCACACATAGAGTTAACAAACTCTAGACCTAAGCTCTAAGTTGTAAGACTCCTAACAAGGAATGCTAAAGGTCTTGACTTAACATAGTCAAAAGGGCATTGGTTCTTTAAAATTCTATATGACTCTAACAAGGTTAAAGGGAAATTAAAACAAATGAGCTATCTATGAAATTGAGTCAATAGAGAGACTTTCCTTTAAAATAAGAGACATAAGACAAATCTTGGGATGTGAGCTAACAAGCTTCATCACTTGGGGAAACTTAACAAAGTTAAGCACACATATACATTCATTCAAACATGATGAAGATATAAAATCATGGTAACAACCAAGAAAGTAAATGCAAGCATGTAAAAACATCAAGCAAAACAAATAACAGGGTTACAACCAAGCATATCCGTAGAATAATCAAACGAAATGGTTACAACCAAAGGTAACATAGAAGTCACAACATCTAAAGGTCTTATGAAATAAGGTTCTTACAAGAACTATATCATAGATGACAAGTGAATCATGCATAAGTCAAAACATTACTTATCATAACAAATTTCAAAGGTCATCATGCATAAATCATAACAATATTTAAGTATGGATAAAAATAGAAAACCATTATAGATCAAAACATTACTTATAACAAAGTTCAAAGTTCAAGATTAACATGCATAAATCATAACAATATTTAAGCATGTAATACAAGTCAAGTGGAATCATGCATAAGTTAAAACATTACTCATCATGGTAAAGGTTCACAATTCAAAATCAACATGCCTAAATCATTACAATATTTAAAGCATGGAATACAATTCAAGGTAGGTAACAACCAAACATGGCATTCAAACATATCTTTACAAATGAACATGAACTTGAAAGAGTGATAACCAATATGAAACAACAAGGGCATACAAGTTCATACATTAAGTAAGGTTCATACAAGCAAGGTGTGCAAGGGGAATCAAGAGAATCAATCAAAAAAGACTAAGAGAAATCTCATAAAAACTCTAAAAAGGAAATATACTTTGAGTATGCATAAGTGAAATAAAAATAATTCTTTTTGGAAATTTCTCAACAAAAATGAAAAATAGGCATTATCATGAACATTTAGCAAAAATAATGGGATCAAAATGATAAAAATAAAAGAATTTATGATTAAATCAAAATGTGAAGAAAAGCATAAAAACAAGTGATAAAAAAAATTGGAAATGCATCCCATGGGGCTTGAACCCATGCACTACCACTCATAGGTAAAAACATTACCCATCCAGATACCACGCGCATTGTGAATCAAGTGGAAATAGAACAGTATATGATGAACATCAATTAAATCATGAAAAATGAGCAAAAGGGTTGATCCACTGGTCGAACCTAGGTCTGGCAAGGCAAGAGTGTATATGAACGTGCATGGTAAACCACTTGGGTAGTGATACATTCATTGTACCACCCCCACCAAATAATAGATAAGGCTAACAATGACTTGAGGCCTAAATTTATGTGTCATGGCTGGTCATCAACCTCAAGAAAACAGTTTTGCAAAAACTACCATAACTTTCTCAATTCTTGATGAAAATAGATGATCCAAAGATCAAAATTGCTTGATTTTTCCCAAGGAACACAATGGTACCGTTATTTTTGGCTAACAATATTTCTATAGAAAAAACAGATAGCATGATCAAAAGGGTAACAACCTTACATTTTCTATGCCACAACCTTATACAGTCAACCATAACACTTGCATAAAGTTCAAACATAACACATAGCATTTTAAACATGTTTGTGGTCAATGTACATCAAAGGAAAACATGGTTTGCAAAGTTCAAGGTTCAAGTGACTTACCTCTTGAAGCCAAACTTGAAGCTTCCAAGATTGATTCTACATAATTGTTGTAATGCTTTGGAAACCTTCTATGAACCTCTAGAAAGCCTTTGTGATGCTTAGAATCAAAGGAAAACTACCAGAACTGGAAATGCCTCCTTGCAAAATGGTCCAAAGTGACCAAAACTGAAACTTCACCAAATGGACTCACGGTTGGAAAACCATGATTTGAATAGCTCAAGTGTGTTTATTAGAAAGTGTTTGAAGGATTGGAAGGTTTGGAAATGAATTGGACAGTGTTTTGGATGTGAAAATGCAGAAAAGTCAAGTTTTTGAGGTTTGAGAGTTGACTTTTGGATTTGCTGGTTTTTTTAATGATTGTGATGGTTTGAACACCTCTAACACGTGTTTTGTGATGTGTTAGAATGATTGTTTTGATGGTTTAGTGGCTGGAAATGGTTTTGGCTATGTTTGTGCAAGATTGAGGTTTTTGGTTTCAAGTGGTGTTTGATTGCAAGATGATGAGTTTGGGAGATTAAAGGGTGTTTTTCTCTGGTTTTCTTGCTTCTTACTTCCCCTTTTTTTTCTTCCCTGAAGCATGAATTTCACCTCTATTTATAGGGCAAGGCTTGAAATCAAATTGTGCAGAATTTGCAATTGGATGGTTTCATAGTTTGGTTGAATTCCAACTTGGTGGTTTTGATAGTTCTTATGGTTCCAAGGCAAGGTACAAGAATACCTTGAGTAGTTGAGATCTTTTCTGAATTTTAAAATGTGCTTGAGTGCATAGAGGATAGGTTAGAGGCTCAAGAAGCTGGTTTTGTGGAAAGGTCATGCTTTATGCAAATGGAAGTCACACCTTTATGCCAAAATTTCCATAAATGGTATAAAACTTGAATCATGGTTCAATCCTTTGTGTAATGACTTCAAAAGCGACTCAAACTTCTGACCATAAGTAGATATGCAAGTCTCAAGGTTTTCAATCAAAGTATTTTGCAGATTTGCTTGATCTTGCAAGTTGTTCTTGGCATGAAAATGACTTAGAAATCAAGCTTTGGACCTCAACTTCTTCTCTTCTAAACTCCTAGCTCACAAAGGCTATGAAGGAGCTATTGTACTTTTTGGAAAGCTATAAAAATTCTCTACAACATTCATGCTTTAAGAATTTCTTGAATCTCAGGGGATCATAGTGAAAACTATCCTTGAAGTTGGCTGAAACTTGTAGTAGCAGAGCTGTCTTGGGAAATTCTAAGTGTTTTTGAAATTCTTCCAAACTTTGAGGCTTCATAACTCAAAGTCTAAGCATCTTTTGCTCATAGGTCACTAGGAAACTTTTGTAGTACATGAGGAGATCTACACATTGATCTTTGTAACTCACAAAATGGATATGTGAATTGGAAGTTATGACCTTTCAAAGTTGGCACCAAAACTAGAGTTTTTCCACAGAAAAAAATCCAAGTTTTCTTCTTTTGCAAGAAAAATCTCAAATCTTGATTTTTCATGATCAAAATCATGGGTTGAACATATCTTGATGAAATTTGGCTTGGATGCTCCAATTTGAACCAAAAACTTAAAAGTCAAAGAGTTGACTTTGTCAGACGAATTTTGAACAGATGAATTCAACTATGCGATTTTCAAGGAATTTGTATCTTTGAAACTTCTAAAGCATCATGATTAGGATTCAGGATATGTATGAACATATTGAATCATGTCCTAAGGCTTGGGACCATGCTTGGATCAAAAGTCAAAGGCATAGTTGACTTTTCCTGACAAAACCCTAATTTGGGGCCAGATGAAATTTGGCTTCAATTGACTTGTAGTGAGATCAATTAACCCTTTATTCTTGTTGAATAAAAGCTCCTTGAATTTATGGGGACTTGATTTAATGATGATCAATCCAAAATATTGACTGATCAAGCAATAATCCTCTTGATTCCACATACGCAAAACCATAATTCAGATGAACTTCAACAACAAGAAGCTTGAAACAAAGTTAGTGTTACGAAACAATGCTTGATGCTCCTAGAATGGTAATGGAATCTAGGGGTCAAAATTTTGGGTATGACATTATGCATATTGAAAAAATGTATTTGAAAGTGTTATTGGTACATTACGCAATATACAAGGAAAGTCTAAGGATGACCTTAAAGCAAAAAAGGACTTGATAACGATGGGAATAAGAAATGAATTATGACTCTTGAAGAAAGGAAAATGAACATTTCTACCACCTGCTACTTATACTTTATCTAGAAAGGAGAAAAATATATTATGTAAGTTTCTAACTGAAGTTAAAGTTCCAGAAGGATACTCTTCAGATATTAGAAAACTTGTATCTATGAAAGACATCAATTAAAGAGTTTAAAGACACATGATTTCCCTGTTACAATGGAACATTTTCTACCAATAGGTATACATTCTATTTTGCAAAAAAAAAGTAAGAAACGCAATAACTAAATTGTGTTTTTTCTTCAGGTTAATTTGTAGTAAGGTGATCGATCCTGCGATCTTACCATCATTGTAAAAAGAAATAATTATTACTTTGTGTCAGCTTGAAATGTATTTTCCTCCCTCATTTTTTGACATAATGGTTCATCTAATTGTTCATCTTGTGAAAGAGACACAACTGTGTGGACCAACTTATATGAGATAGATGTACCCTGCTGAACGTTATATGAAAATATTAAAAGGGTATGTGAAAAACCGAAGTCGACCAGAGAGATGTATTGATTAACGATACATTTATGAAGAAGCGATTGAGTTTTATACTGAATATTTGTCCAATGTTCAATCCATTGGACTCTCCAAATCTCATGTTGTCGGAAAAAAAGAAGGAAAACAGTTCATTGTAAATAAAATTATGACAGTATCAAGGGTTGAACGGGAGCAAGTGAATTTGTATGTTCTACACAATGACAACGAGGTTGAGTCGCATGTTAAAATACACAAGGATGAACTCCGAGGTTTAAATCCGAATAGAAATGAAAACTGGATAGTACGAGAGCACAGTCGAAGTTTTATACCATGGTTCAAGGATCATATTTATTCAAAGTTTTATTCAGATCCCGCTTCAATAACAGAAAGGTTGAGATGTTTAGCATATGGTCCAAGTTTGCATGTGTTTTCTTATAGCGCATATGCAATTAATGGATACGCATTTTATACCAAAGAACAAGATGATAAAAGTACTATGCAAAATAGTGGTGTCACTGTGGTAGCTGAAGCAATGCACATTTCAAGTGTGAAGGACTTAAACCCCAAATATGCAAATATGTCATATTTTGGGGTTATCAAGTGCATTTGGGTGTTTGATAATGAGAAGTTTCAGATTCCAATATTTGGTCACAAGTGGGTTGAAAATTACAGTGGGATACGAATGGATAAGTCAGGATTTTTGCAAGTGGATCTTAATAGGGTGGGGTACAAATATGAGCCTTTTATTCTAGCCACGCAAGTTAAGCAAATGTTCTATGTCACTGATCCAACAAGTACGAAATGGTTTATAGTGCTTTTATCTAACAAAGTAATTGATGATAACATTGTAGATCAAGGTGATATTGATGTTGAGAATGAATCGTATATTATAAATGATCAAGATGAGAATACTAGAGTGAATGAATCATATATTAGAAATGATCATAATGAGGGAATTTGGATCAATCCATCCGTCCGTGTTGTTAAAAGACAAGTAAACCATATTACAATCAAGAAAAGAAAGAGATGTTACTGAAAAAGGTACTAGTAAAAATGATATATTTTGTCATTCAATTAATTTTTATATATTTGTCATTCAATAAAATTATATATTTATCATTTTATATATTCAATGGATTATAGATTATGGATGTTGATATTTTTCATTTCATATTTATGTTTTTCTTTATTACAGGCTAAATGGCTAGCAACGAGGAAAATGCACATGATACTTCTAAAAATGATAGAAACGAATCAATACATGATGTGGAAGGAGATGTTAAATGAGGAATAACGATTACGAAATGAATAATTCATGCAAAAGATAAAGGTATAAAATATAACTTACATTAGAATGAAATGGACCAATTAGTTAAGCCTAACGGTGCAATGTTGACAAGTTACATTATGGCACTTGTTCGTTCACAAATTCCAATCACTTGTGATAATTGGAGAACTCCATCATTGAAACCCACTAAAGAAAAAATATGGAGTGAGATACATGTATCATATGCGATGTTATTTGTTTTTGTTGACAATTATGTCTTTAAATTACTTATACTAACACACTCTCTGTACGTTAATTTGTTCGCATAGGACTTTTAACATTGGTGACGAGCGGAAAAAATATTGTCTTCAATTGGATGGAAAAAGACTCAGAAGGTTTCGAGCATTTTTAACGAACAAGTTTCTTAAGAATTTTGATGGAAATTTTGTTGAATCAGAACGTCCAAAGAAGTATGCAGATTTGATTTCATCTGAAGAATGGGAAACTTTTGTTGCCAAACGAAGAACTCAAGAATTCCATGTAATTTTTACTTATCATGAACGTACAATATACATTCTTGTTACACATGTGTTCTGATATGACTTAAACTTGTTTATCCAGGCTATGAGTGACATAAATCACCAACGAGTATCAAAACCCGCGTATCTATACAAAAAAAAGGTGTTTGTGATATGCACGCTTACATCAAAGAATAGTAAGTATATATAAATGCTTGAAAATGATATAGTTAGAAAAGGAGAAAAGTGCACATCTCTTCCGGAACATGTACGTTATAATTGATCTTATTATTTGTCTTAATATGTAGTTAGAAGAGGAGAAAAGTGAAGAAACATCTCTTCCGGAACATGTTTTGTGGAAGACTGCTCGTGTGGGTAAGGATGAAGTTGTTCAGGAAGATGTTCAACAAGTTTTTGAGCAATGTGCAAGTATAACATTATTTTTTTAATAAAATCAAAAGTTCATTAACATATAATATTTATGCTTTTTAATCTCCACTAATCCTTTTCTATATGCATATGAATTTCAGGAGAATCTATCTCAATCCTTAACTCCAAATGAAGACCATGATTGCAGGAGCATACTAAGTCGCATATTAAATGTTCTTGAGTATTCTGGTCGTGTGAGGGGTAAGAGATTTGGGGTCACTCCAATAGCATTGTATAAGCATCCAAAGAGTAAAAGTCCTAGAAATAAACAAGTGATGGAATAGTTGGAAGAATTAAAAGCTCAAATTCGTGAATTACAAAAGGATAAAGAAAGATATATGTCAAAAAGGCGCGGTTCAGAATTTAAAGATACTAGTGACAAACATAGTATCAATTGTAATTTTCAACAGAAATTTCCTGAGGTAATTATATATATATTACCTTGAAATTAATTTATCAAAATTTTTTTAATTGCCATATTTACACTTAATCATATTTATTATTGGTTTAGGGCATTTCACCTTGTTAGCTCTATTTGTCATCATCGACTTATCGCATGGTTGGCAAGGGAAAAGTGCATAACACTTTGGGAGACTTCGCTATAAACCACTCCCTGCTGGACTTTTGAAAGTATCGATATTGCTTTAGAGGGGAATGTGTTGTTACCTATACCGGACGATGTTTCAGATGCAACATTAGTGGGAGACGCAATAGGATCATATGTTGCATGGTCGTCAAACCTTATTTTCATAGATGATGAGGTATACTGAATACCATTATGAACCTTTTAGTATTAAAATGTTTTATGAGCCATGCGTGTAAGTTATTCTTACATTTACGTACCTTTTATTTACATGGTAATCTTAGACTCCTACAAAATTTAAATCAAAAGATAAGGAGACTGTGCGGCAAACCAGGTCAGCTGCATCAAAAAATAGGTACATTGTATTTTGATGAATTCAAGTGTGTTACTTACTCGAAAGATAAACTAGAAGAAATTAAGGAGGATTGGTGTCAATATATTCTTGAGATGAGAATTATATAAGGTATATTGTATTTCTTTATTTTGTGTGAAATTTATGGTCTTTAGAGATTTTTGTTGTTGTGATGTTTTGTACTACTAGATAGGAATAGTTCTGGAAGTTGTTATATAGTTTTGCAAGTTATTGTATATATACTTCTAGAAGTTGTTGTAAGGATTGATGGAACTCGTAATTATGTATAATGAATATTTATAAGTTAAAGGTTTTGGAAGTGAATATGTTTTATTAGAATTATGGAGATTTGTGTTAAGGTTTGTGTTGAATTATAATGGTTATGAGGTTTCTGTTGAATTAAGCAGGTTTATGTGTTGAATTATAATGGTTATGAGGTTTCTGTTGAATTAAGTAGGTTTATGTGTTGAATTATAATGGTTATGAGGTTTGTGTTGAATTGAGCAGGTTTATGTGTTGAATTATAATGGTATATATATATATATATATATATATATATATATATATATATATATATATATATATATATATATATATATATATATATATATATATATATATATATATATATATATATATATATATATATATATATATATATATATATATATATATATATATATATATATATATATATATATATATATATATATATATATATATATATATATATATATATATATATATATATATATATATAAGGCATATGTGTTGAAATAAATTTGTGTTGAATTATAATGGTTATAAGTAGGTTTATATGTTGAATTATAATGGTATATAGCTTATGTGTTGAAATAAAGGCTTGTGTTGAATTATAATGGTTATAAGAAAGTTTAAGTGTTAAATTATAAAGGTATATAAGGCCTATATAGTTTGTGGTTCCATTTTATAAGTAAAAAATAAGACTTATGCCAACGTTTTTAACAAAAACGCTTCTTAAAAAAATGCACAATAGACAGCGCTGATAACAAAATGCTTCCTAAAAAAGTGCTTTTTTAAAAATTGATTTCGAAAACATTAAATAACGTGAAGAAAAGGAAACGCTTTCTAAGAAAAGTGCTGCCAAAAGTGGACCTAAGGCAGCGCTTTTACAGAAAGTGCTGCCTAAAACCTCAATAAAATATACATTAGAAAGCGCTGCCAAAAGAGGGTGAAAAGAGAGCGTTTTTTTAAAAAAGCGCTGCTAAAAGTATGAAGAACCAATACATTAGAAAGTGCTTTCAAAAGCGCTGCCTAAAGGGGGGAAAAGAGAGCGCTTTTCATGACAAAATACTGCTAAAAATCTGAAGAAACAATACATTAGAAAGCACTTTCAAAAGCGCTGTTAAAGGGGGAAAAAGAGTGCTTTTCATGAAAAAGCGCTGCCTAAAGGTGACATTAGAGATCGCTTTTATAAAGAAGCGCTGCTAAAGCCCTTTAGGCAACGCTTTTTCCTTAAAAAAAGCGTTGCCTTTATCTACAGCAGCGCCACTCTGAACCTTGGAGAGGTGACTTTGATTAACCGTCTTCTAAAGAGGATAACTCTTCGTGCTCTTGAAGTGGCCTGTCTTAATACGAGCTTTTGAAGTAACTTTGCCCCTGTCTATTTGATCTTCAAGAGATTTGCCGAATCTCGACTTGATTGCCCCAAACTAACCGAATCTTAGAGAGATTTCTCGACATAACTGCCCCAGATTGGCATCTTCTGAGCAGAAATTGTTGGGAAAGCTCGCGCTCAACAGAGCCTCTTGGCCACATGCTCCTCAATACATCTATCCTGAAATTTCCTCCTAGGAAGATTAAATTTCTCGGCTGACATTCATTATGTAAACCTCATTGGTGACAAATACTTGTATGCAAGCAGAAAATGTTTATTCTGAGAATGATAATTATAATGCAACACACATGGTAATCTTGAAGTTTTTACAGAAAATATATCGCCCAAACTTTGTGAACAAGTCACTAGTTAAAATGCGACACTGATTTTTTGAATGACATCATGCACATGCAATACCGACAAAGTCTTTTAGCATAACTCATGGGATTCAGGAACACTATCTTGTTGAAGCACGCCTTCAGAATAAACCTTGCTTTAATTAGGACTTTTAAATGTTGAATCATGGCCTAGTTCACGGTTTGAGAAAAAAGAATTTTTGGCTCAAAATTTATTTGTACCCAATCATTCTCCTTGATGTTCTCCACTCATATGTTCAACTAATTTGACACAAGCGTTCACCTTTCAAAAAGGTTATTGAATGGAAGAAGTGACAGTTAATGAACGCGCAAGGTTTTTGGAGCTACAGTCACCCCTTTTATCTTTGGTGTCTGTAGTCACACGACTTGTTTTTTATCAACGATTTTTCTTTTGTCATCCTTTTTGCTTTTCGATCTTTTTTTTTGTTCTTTTGCTTTTGATTTCCCTAATTTTTTCCTGGACTGACTTTTTTTAATTTTTTGATTTTGAAGTCCAGCAGGATGCTCTAATTTTTGTCTAAGTCATTTGTTTTTTCAGTTTTCGACTTAGAGGGCTTTCTTCTTTTTCTTTTTCTTTTGATTCTTTCTCTCTCTTTTTTTGTTTTTTTTAACAAATCGTGTAAGACTGGCTGTCTTGATTTCTCCAAAAGGGTTGTGTCTACCTCGTTTCTTGGTCAGTGAAGGATAACCATTATGGTTTCACATATCTTGACCCCCTGATGATTGAGGAATAAAAGGTAATGGATCCTTAGATACACGCTCTTTTTGAAATTTGAACGCTTGATCAAATTAACTGAAAACTATCCTACCCTAAGTTATGATTGAGGATTCATTGCATTTCAGAAAGAAACTCCTACTTCTAGGCTCAATAGGGTTGACAACGGATTATCTTTCTTATGTCTCCGATGTTTGGGGATTTGAAGCAATGCATGTACATCATCAGAAAGGGTTTTTCCAAAAGCATACAACCAGAGATATTTGCGTTTTCACTTTGTCATCCTTCCTCAAAGAGTTTAAGCAAGAAGTTGGTATTGCAATGCACATAAATGTTTATATGAGTGAACACGAATGAATTACTTCAAGAAAAGCATACTCATTACATTAAAATCATCATTTAAAATAAACAAGTTTTTACATGCAAACAGAACATTAACAAACAATGAAAAATACAAATGAAAATATAGTAAAGAAATTAAAAACGCCATGGCTGAGGAGGCTTGGCTCTATCTGGACTGATTACTTCCAACAGTGTCCTCACAGTCTCAAATGCTCGCTTGGGAGGCTTCAATTAATGTGTAGACCATCTGCAGTGAAAGTAATGATCCTAGCATCAATCAGATCTTGCACTTTGTACTTGAACATATTGCAATTTTCAATTGAATGCCCTTACGTCCCTGAGTGGTACTCACACCTAGCGTTCATGTCAAAATCTGGAGGGAGGGGATTTGGAACAGGCGCAACTTCTTTTAGCTGAATCAAAGATACCTGAAGTAGGAGAGCAAGTAGCTGAATGTGAGGAACATAAATGAGATCAAACCTTCTCCCGAACCTTCTCGGTCTTTGTTGTCTCTTCTAGAAGCCAGTCTGTTGCTGATACCGATTTGGGTACTCCTCTCGTCCAGGAAATAGTTGTGGACATGGAGATTCTAAAACCAAGGATTGTAAGATATGCCTCTGATTTGATGCAGCTTCAGGAGAGAAAATAGGGATATCCACTTCTTTTGCAACAATTGGAATAAAATTATCTTGTACGCTCATGCCGCCCGTCGTGAACTCAATAGCCTTTGAATTAATCAGATCCTGGACCTTGTGCTAAAAAGCCTTGAATTTCTCTATATTATGCCCCGATGCTCCAGCGTGAAAATCACAATGGAAACTTGCATCATAGCCTGGTGGAGGCTTACTAGCAAATGGAGGCAGAGTCTGAATTTAACCAATTGAAGTTGAAGCAAATGTTGCAACAACTGAGCATCCATTTTCACTCTTTAATGCCTATATTGATAAATGAAAAGCTATAAAAAAAACTTAAAAAGTTGGGTTGCCTCCCAACAAGCGCTTGTTTTACGTCGTTAGCTTGACACCTTTTTCCAAAAAAAATACTCTCATTCTTGTTTCTTCTTTGCTTGGCTAGTTGTTCACCAACGACTACCTCTAACCAATACTTTAGCAAACGTGAAAGGAACTAAAATATATACAATATTGACAATATTTACAAAGATTTAAAAGATAGAAACTATTGTGATGCTTTCGATATCTAAATACCAATCCCTGGAAACGATGCCATTTTGTTGCTGCGGTAAAGTGACATTCAAAGTAAGCGTTCTGTTATATCGTATCCACATGGATTGGTGCAACATCAAATGTAGTTCAACAGTCTCTACGTTCTTAAGCTTGATTGATTAAGGATACGAAAGGTAAAACAAATGAATAAATAAAATAAAGTATCTGAGAGACGAGAGAACTTTCCAAGATTGGATTTCATTCACCGATCAGATACACAAATCTATCAATCAGTTGTACGCAACCTAAAACATTCATCAATATCATCACGTATCACTCATTAACACCGTTATATCTTGCCGATGTCATGAGTTTTACCATGTTGTTTAATCGATGATCTCTCACTCTAATAAACAACACGGAGCATTAAGAATCGATACCCATAGTGATTGTTAGATCTAAATCTATGTCTAGCATTTAGAACCTAACAGATGTTCATCTTAGATCTATATCTAAAGAGTATTTCTCAATTACGGTTCAAATCAAAATGTAAAACAAGTAAACAAAGATGACATTGGTATAGATTCATGAAATAGATCGTATACAACACCATGATCAATAAAAATACATACTTTTAAAGTAAACTTACATACAATCTCTAACAAGAAAAAGATTACAAGGAGAAGAATGAAGATGAACAACCATCCCTCACAATGTCCTGCCGATTGATGCAAATCCAACTCCGGATCTTCAAGATGCACTTCTATTGTTATTTTCTAGGCCTCTATCTCTAAAGAATGAGATTGATGAAAATTGGTATAAAAGGTCCCGAGTCCATAACTAAAAAATCTATGAAGAAATAAATATATAGTAACTCAAAAGGTGGAATCACGTTAAGCTCATTAGATCCCGCTTAGCGCGATAAGTGAAAAACAACTTAAACCGCCATAACTCGCGCTAAGCGCGCTCAAAGCATGCTCCTAGTACGTAAAGTGCGATAAGCGTGCTTAAAGCATGCTCCTAGCACAAAAAGTGCAATTTTCCCACTGCCTCCAATTTCTCTAAACGCGCCAGAACCGCACTTAGCCCTATCAGAAACTTCAAAAATTGCACTTAAGAAGAAAAACTCATGCACTTTGACGCTCAAAGCTCCTCCAATGCATATAAACCTACAAAATAAGTTGCAAATGATCAAACTACACAATATGTACACAAAATTTTAGGTTTACCAAAGAAAATCAAATGAAACAAGTTAATAAGTGCCACAAAACTACACACATATTTAACACAATTTCGCACTTATCACTTACACACTGATCGCTCTCAATAAAGCTATCATCACAAACAATGGCTAAAGCCATTAAATATGGATAAAAAGGGAGTAAGAAAGACTTATCAGTTGTAAGTAATAAAATCATTGCAGATGAGTGAAGCAAGAACAACATTTCAAAAGCAATTGTAGAAGAAAAAAAAAGCAAAAGACATTTCTAGCAAAAGAAAAAAATAGCAGAAGAAGAAAGGGGAAAGCAAAATGCCTTGAAATACTCATACTCACATGAGAAAAAAATGAAAAATCAAAACCCAAAGATCTAGAAACGCAATAATAAAAAGATTGAACGATAACCAATTAACAAAGTACATGTAATAAATAGTGCCATTAGTATCATCATAGAGAAGGGAGTTCCTAATAAACTCATCATAAGAAGCATAGTGATAGGCCATCACGTTATTAGCCTTAGAATGGCACGTGGAAGACAGATCAAGTGACAAATTTTGAAAAGTCACATCATTCGCTTGCATAAATACATAAGAATATTAAGAGACAAAAGGATAAAGATATGTTGAAGATGGATAAAATTCCACTAAATTCGTTCTTAAATCCTAGATACAAGAGTGTCACAAGCCCAAACCTCATTCCATCACATCAGGATTGGGGACGACTATTTCTACCTGAGTCGAGGCTGGAATAAAGTCGGCCAATTAATGTGTTAAGTTATAGGCTAAAATCATAATTGAACATATGTCAGTCTAGACCCCAAACTTAACCCAATGAGAAGAAGACCCAATACTCTCATAAAGGCCAAATGGTAAAGATATTTATTAATAGAGTGACGTTAAGACGATGACGTCAGAGGAAATAATATTTGTTTTAATATCGGCTGCCGAGTATGAGGTTCTGGAACATGTGGAGTAGGCATATACATGTCCTAGAAAACACTTGATCATGACAAAGAACTAAACCAGGGTCGTCAAATAACGAACAAATTATATACTAACATGTGTCCTCCTGGACGACTATGACTGAAACTAAGGGACAATAGCCTTCAGAAACCCTAATAAGACCCTTATATAAAAGGCGACAAATCTTAAATCAAGATACACTCTCGAAAAACTAAAAACTAGCCATTAATTCATTTATTCACTAAGTGAAGTGTCCGAGTGTTTTACATGTACCACCTCTATCACTCCTCTAAACTAAAAATAAACTCTCAAGGATAAAATATCATCGAAAAATGACATCTTATTGATTTTTAACTCACCGCTGAATTATCTCGATAGAGATATGATGATATGCATAATAATTAATTTTTTTAAATGAAAATTTTAATATTTTATATATGAACACGAATTATACCTATTAAATCTATTATCAATAATTTTGGATATTTCTTAATATGAATAGAAAGTCTCTATGTATGGACTACGTGTTGAGAACATTTCATTCAATAAATACATTTACCTAGAAGTATATAAATGCATCCAACAAAATAATTGATACTAGTGTCTGTTTTGTTTGCAAATAAAAATGTTCATTTAATAAAAAGAATTATTCTCAACTAGAAGTGGCAAGAAAATCAAAGGAAACAAAGAAAACTAGTTTGAGAGGACCAATACAAATGAAACACGTGTTGAACAAGAAACGAATGAGGAGAAAGGTCGTACTCGTGGTCCTATTTTTCTTCTTTCTTGGTAACCTCGTGGTCGTATTTACATTAATTATTGAAAAATAAATAAAACGAGTTGCCGAGAGATTCGGATCTCTTGTGATTGGTTGTTTTCTTGACCTCACCTTATATTAGGACCCACTTTTATGTGGCCTTGTTTTGTCCAAATAATTTTATTTAAAAGTATCAACTTTGGGACCCTATAAAAACTGAGAAAACCGACATGTATATAGTATTTTTTATTTTTTTAATTAAAATCTATATTTTATCCTGTTTGTGTTATAAAAATATTATTTATTTATTTATTGGATAATTAATATATTTTAGGTAAGTTGTCAGTGTTTTTGTTTTTAAATTCTTAAACTTTTTTATTTTGAAGTAATTTTTTAGTGTTAAATATTTTTTATTTTAATTTATAAAATTAAATTTTATATTTTGAATTTTTATTGTATTTCTTATAGATTTTTTTCTCAAATTTTTCTGCGGATTTTCATTCTTAGAGACTAAAATCAAAAGATTTTAACTTTCAAAGATTATTTTTAAAAAAATATATCTTTAATTATTTATTAAATTTATTTTATTTTTTCTCTTTCTGTAATAAATATTTATGGATAATTTTGACCAAAAGTATAATTAATAATACACTGAACTTTGCAAATGACAATTAAAAAAAAATTATCAAAAAAATGACACTTAAAAAGGAACGGAGGGAGTAATATCTAATGTTTTCCATGTTGAGATAAAAGTCCTTCCCATATATATCGAGCTTTGTTGGCAAGAAGGTGTTAGAAATCTTTTATGATTTTCAGACCCCCTTCATGATATTCAACTGGTGACTATTGATGTTGATAAATTTCACAATTCTGCTAACCTTCTGATGATCATTATAAAGGTGCGAAAAGTACACAAGAAAGGGGTGTTTAATTGTGTTTCGCGTTTCCTTATTATTTACCTTCTGATCAGAGTTTCAGAATCAGAACTGATGTTCAGATTCTGAGTTAATTCTTTTGGCAGCAGATACAGCATAAGTAAATAAAATAACAGTAGAAGACACAAAAGGTTTATACTGGTTCCTCCCCTAACTGAGAGTAGTTAAGTTCCCTTGTCTCACAAGAGCTTTTCATTATAACCACTTCATGATTACAATCGTTTATGCTTCTACATAAGACTTTTACAACTGCTCAGACCAACTGTCTGAGACTTTTCTTGCTTAGAGCACATGTCTAAGACTTACCCTTTGCTCACACCATCTGACTGAGTCGTCAGCTCACCTGTCTTTTGGTTGAGACTTTCCTTTGCTTAGAGCACATGTTTGAGACTTCCTTTGCTGACATCCTCTGGCTGAGCCACCTGCTCTTCTGGCCATCCAGACTAAGACTTCCCTTGCTTAAGTTGTACTCGAGACTTCTTGCTCTCGCCCTTCAAATGAAGACTTTCCCCATTAGACTAGCTAAATAAGACTTTCACAGCTCAAACACTTAAGCAACGAGACTTACGTGGCTTAAGCATCTTGGCTCAAGACTTGTTGCTTGAATCCCAATGAGACAAGACTTTTTGGTCAAACACATAACATGAGACTTAATCTAAACTACTGAACGCTCCGCAGAATAGAGAATAATGTGTACATGATGCAAGCATGAAAGGGACGGGGATCACCATAACAAAGACCTAAAGCACTTAAGATTTCTAATATATACAGGGTAAGAAATCTTAAGGCTTTTACACTTACAACCTAAAACAAAAAATCTGCATATTACATAGAGTTGATAATTGCTTGATCTTGCTACTCCTTCAACAGAAGAATCCTTGTTTAAATTTAAGCTTGAATCTTCAGCCCTATATATATCTTTTTCAGCAACTAGCCGTTGAGAAGGTGACTTGATCAAGTGTCTTTGCTTTTGCTCCATAGTACAGGAGATGTTGAAGATGAATGCACAACAGATTCTGAATCTAGTGTGTAACACATTTAACCTTTGAGTCATCAAGAGACTATGTACTAATAGAGTCGTTGGGAGTAGACATCCATAAAACGTACAAGATTTTCTTAAGTCTTGCAATCTTGTAGACTCTTTGATCTTTTGCATAACATTCTAGGTCAATCATTCATGCATAGCTAACCAAATTATTAGACTTTGTTTTGTTTTATTTCACTTGTGAATTAGGGTTTGCTTCAAAAGGTTCAATGGATTGATCAGTCAAGGTTTTGAATAGATAATAAACCAAGCAAGCTCCCATACTCTCAATAGGCCTCTCTCTATCAATAATTAAGTGCAAAATGGCTTCATATCAAGTTCTTCAAAGATCAAGTTCACATGGTCATGAAATCAGAGTTTCTCAACCAAAGTCAACTACAATCCTTGATCTTTAATTTAGACATGATCTTAAGCCTTGGAGCATGATTCAAGACATTAAAACTAACCCTTGGAAGTCTTTCCTATAGTGTTCAAATGGCTCAAGAGTTTGGTTACATTGAGGATCAAGAGGTGAAATTCATCTGATACACAAATCATTGACTGCAAAGTCAAACCTTTGACTTTAGGGTTTCTTTGGTCAAACATGAACTTTTCAAGTCAAATTTCATGAAGACATGTCCTATGATTGAGTTTGAATCAATAAAAATAAATAGAATTGAGGTTACTTGAAAAAAGGGCAACTTGGAAGAAAGTGAAATTTTTCTAAGTCATGAAAAACCCTAATTTGGTGTTTACTTGCCAAAGTCATAACTTCCAATCTAGACAACCATTTTCCATGACCCAAAGTCAATTTGAAGATCTCTTTCCATACTACAACTTTGTAAATGAGTATGAATTCCCAAAAAGTGCATGGATTTCAAATTATAAGGCCATGAAGTTGGTGATTTTTCCAAAAATGATTCTAATACTTAGTGAAATATTTTGACAATTTCACCCAAGAAAATGACCAACTTGTGAGTTCTCTTTCATTATTACCCTCTTTGATTTTCAAAATTCTTTCAACATGAAAGTTTTTAGGCACTTTTTAAGCTTTCCATTGATGCCAAAAACTTATTAATTGGATCACCACAACTCAAGATATGATGCCTCAAAGTCATGGTTCCAAACTTGACAAAATTGACAAGTTTTTAGGCAATTTTTCCTTTGAATAAATCAATGTTCAGTGATGAACTTCAAAGATTTTTGGTTCAAGTTAATTCAATAGTTTGATATTCGATTGTCACTAAAATGGTACCATATGTTGATATATAATTACTAAGTGTAGAAATTCATCTGAATATTGAGGCCTTCAGTTCAGTGTCTTAGTCGAACCATACTAGCAATTGTTCTTCAGACTCTGCCACCAGAAGCTAGCAATGAAGCAACTCCAAGTGTATCTTAAGTAAAACATATTTTGATTGTATATGCACAAGAACAAGAACCTGCATAAATAAAACACATCAAATAAACCATTGATGTTTTAATACTTTTATTATCATCAAAACTAAAAGAGAATATGTCAAGAACAAATCTTGTTCTAACAATCTCCCCTTTTTTATGATGACAAACACATGTATTTAAAAGACAATGTTGGCATTTAATTTTATTTGCAACAAGAGGGTATAAGGTTTGTAAGTTCCCCCCTGAGTTTGATAGCTCACACCTGAGTTTAATTTACTCTAGAATTAAGAACCATTTTTCAAGAAAAATAAATTAGTATTCTTAGTAACCTCAGGGTCTGAGGTTTGTAAGCTCCCCCTGAGTCAAACAGTTCCAAGGTTAAGGTCTGTAAGCTCCCCCTAAGTCAAAAAGTTCCAAGGTTAAGGTTTGTAAGCTCCCTCTTAGCTCCATATTTAAGAACACTAAGATAACAACATTTTAACTCCTTTTGAAAACACCAGAATACAAGGTTTGTAAGCTCCTTCTGAGTCTCATGAACTAAGTCAGAGGTTTGTAAGCTCTTTCTTAACACTATGTATACGAGAATTAAAATATGTTGCCCTTTTTAACTTTCCTTGGAAACACCAGAATATGAGTTTTGTAAGCTCCTTCTGGGTTTGATAAGCTAAGTTTGAGGTTTATAAGCTCTTCCTTAGACCTATGTACAAGAAAGTTAAAAATGCGCCCTATGCAAGGTAACCAAAAATAAATGACAAGAAAATAAATGACCAATATGTACAGGACATGTATTCAATGGGTTCAGTTTTTACATAAATACTTACTATTATTTCTCCCCCTGTTGTCACATCAAAAAAGAATAAAAGGAAAAGGATGAAAGAGAAAAAATTATCACTGATAAATTTAACTCGGATCATTATTACAGGATCAGTTTCCAAAAAGGAAGAATAATCAAGTAATAAGAGTCAATAAGGTTTGTAAAGTGCACGCTTTGAAGTCTTAGTGGTCGTTACTATTCTAAGAATTAAACAAGGATTAATTTTAGACTCTTGGTATCCACATAAGTCATTATAAAAACATCCAACTCCTAAGTCATTTTCATCAATCACCAACCTAAGGATATGGAATCAGCAACTGAGGGTCATAATACATCTGTCGTAACAGGCGTAACCGCGAGCTCTACAAGCTCCACTCCCCTTAGAGGCGAGCTTCTTTTGAGTCCTCTACAACTGCATATTTGCTTTCAATACAACTTGCTTCTAAAGAGGCTACTTCAGCATCACCTGAACGACCTTCAGAAGGTGGTTCAACAGTAGCTGCCTTGAGGCCTCAGAGAAGAAGCATGAAGAGATCAAGGACGAAGAAAAGGAGAGTCAACAAGAAGTTCTATCGCTCTCTTCCAGACATAGAATAGGAATAAGTGATTGATTTAGAAGATGAGAAGGTGGACTATAACAACAGTGGATGCTGATAGGCACGGGATGTTATGGCTAGGGATGAATTTTAGAAAACGTCTTGTACCTTTTTTTGTTGTTAAAAACCTGTAATCCGTCTATTTAATTAATGAAAAGGTTTTTCAGACCAATACTTCTTTAACATCATTTACATTCCAGAAATTTCTCTAGATTTTCATAAGGTACACTGTCAAAGTGAAACTGACACAGAAACGACAGTTATAACAGATCAAACACAAACTCAGAGTTATTCAGAGAATCTTAATAAGTTTGACTGCTAGATTACATTACCCATAGTCATTTTTAAAATATTGATAAAATTTAATCAGTACTTAAATTATATTAAACTTAAGACAATAAATGTAACATGTCTATAAAAGGAATCTAGTAAGCTTTCTTCCATCATCACTTAATCCTTAAAACACCAAGATGTATAAGCAAAAGCATATATGGGTTCCAAAGAATGATTTCATGAAGGCAGTATTACTGAATGCAACAACTCAAGCAAATAAAAGCAAGACAGCAGTTGAAGAACCTGCAAGCATGCAGACAACTTCAGAAGTGCTCTACTCTTCAGCATCCTTTATGAAGACACACAGAAGAAAGAAGTTTTCTGGATCCAGACGCAAAAACAAACTGAAGAAGGAGGCTTTGGAGTTTGCTAAGGAAGAATGGAAAGATTTCTTAGACAATCTAGACATGTCATATGATCCTAGAGAGTTCCTTAGGACACATCCATTATACTAGAAAAATCTAATTTTCTTGTAATAGCTTTCATTTTATTAATAAAATAAGTTGCAAACATTTGAGTTCTTTTATCTATTTCAGATTCTCAGTGAACAACAAGAATAAATATTAATAAGCTAAAACTGAACACAAGCATGAACAAACTCTGAATTTATTAATAAGATTCTTAATACAAATATTTCAACAACAATACAAAGCATAACTATACATAAATCTAACATCATAATCTTTCATAGATAGCTTCAAACTTGTCTCTCCAAATCTTGGAAGAACTAGCCTCAGAACTTATGTTAACCCCTTGCTGAATAAGTATTTCAGAAATAACTCATCCAAAAGGTATGAAGAAGGTCTTTCCCTTTTGAGAAGAAGAAAGAGACCTCTTTAGATGGTCAAACATAAATTGAGGAGGATCAATCTTCAAAATCTGAATTGAGAAGTAGAAGCATATCTTTTTCAATATGGTCCACTTGCTCTAAACCTCTATCCTTAGGCAATAAGTTTGAATTCAGAATCTAACTCCAAACAACAACATCAAGAAAATGATTAGAAACCATTGATGTATTAGATGGATCTACAAAGATACGCCAAGTAAGAAGATAACGTTCCCAAACAAGAGTTCCTGGGATTTCTCTAATCTCCTTACAATTGATCACATTTGCAATCGCTTTAGAGGTTACTGTAATAGAAACACCAGTTACTCTAGACAGAATAGCATACTCAGAATTCAGTTCAACAATGGATAAGTGAAACCATAGAGCATCTCAAAGTAGTCATTCCACCTTTGTTTAGACACAGTCTCCCAGAAGTTGAAACCAATCTTAAGCAACTTATCAAAATCCACAAAATTTTCATTAATGACAAACAACAAATTCAAAGGAGAATAAACTGAAGAACTCATCTCAGATTTGGTTTGGTCAGCAAACAAAAAAGAGGAGAAGAAGAAAAAGAATATGAAGAAGAAAGAAAAGAAAATGAACAAGAATCTTACAGAAAAAATACACAACGATGTTTCACATGATAGGGAATAGTAGCAACAAGTACTAAAAGAGAAAACATCATTACTTAAAGGTTCTTTATCTAGCAGATATTTCAATTCCATCATATGAGGTTTACCTTTATGAAATGTTAAGTATTATAAAAGCTTTCATAATTTTTTATACTTAAACTGCTATGACAGTAAAAAAAAAACTTCTTCTGAATCTCAGAAACTGACAACTTTCAGAAGCTATCAACCATCAGAGTCTAGTAAGTCCAGACTTAGACAGAGATATCATCTGTCAGTCACAAGTCTCTAAGATTCTATTCAGAATTAGCACTTTATCTTGAAATAAGAGTCATCAGTGATTGATGAATATTGAATTGTCTTCTTTAGACATCTAACAAGCAACAATATCAACATAAAAGTGAACAAATTGTTTTCATAAATGTGATCATCATCTGACTTGATAAGACATTCAGTATAGACAAACACAACATAGTTTCCTCTTAAAGATTTATGAAGTTCTCTTTTTAAACAGAAACTTTGTATTTATATCTAAACAAATGTTTCATCGAATCAAAAGATAAGGCAAAAAAGAACAAACATACCACATTTTTTTGCCAGACACGATTCAGTATTCAGACTTGACCAATAGAGTTTGAACACAACATTGAGTGGATTCTGATTCAATGGCTGTCTAACCACTGATTCCACTACACTCACCAAATTCAGTACCACCAGTACTTGAATCTGGCTATTGGCTCTTCTTCCAATCAATGTTTTAAACAATCTTATGGAAAATGCCTCTACTTTTTTCCTTGATATTTGTAGCAGATACATTATGATACTCATATTTTTATAACACCATACATGTAAGTACAAGCATACTATTGTGTGTCTTACATCTTAATCTAACGGCATATCATAAGTCACTCCAGAGTGTGAGTCTAGAATGAGATATGATAGGAACAAAATCTTGTTCTAAGAAATGTCAATAATCTCATCATCTTGGGTTAAATCTTTTAAATTTGAAATTATTGACAAGCTCAGAACCAGATGGTGTTAGCTATTGACATAAAGCATATCAGAGTACTGTCTTAGTGCAGCTAACAGAGCTCAAAGAGAAGTTGAAGATTTCTCATAGAAATGTCTTTTAAAACAACTTCCATGATGGTCCTCAACCAAGAAGCAATGGAATTTCTTAAGATATCACCTTAAAGACCAAACTCCATATACTCAAATATTTTGAAACAAGATAGCTTTAACAAAATCTCTTGCTTTTCAATACTTGATTTTTTATTTCAGAACAAATATGCTTCTTTTCATCTGCATCCTGTAATAATATTAGTTTCAGACGATTAAACATTGAAGAGCATCTAATATTAGGTTCTGGTAGAATATTTCTTCTTGCTTTCGAATTTGGGAAATTAGTTGAAATACAAACATTTCAGACGCTCTTTGAAGTTACTCATCTATCAATAGATATCACAATCCATTCAATGAGTATGGAAGTCCTTCTGACAAGAAACCTAAGTTTCTCATCATTAGTCATTCCAAAGAACTTAAGCTAAAAAGAGAAGATGATCTGTTGAATAGTTTTTCATCATCCAAATTCATTTCCTTCCTTTGAAGACTGCAAGACAAACCTTCAGAATACAACAGATTCAAGATGTAACATAAAAAACTGTGACTTTAGATTTAAGTCAAGGAACAATCTTCTCAGAGTTTACTTGAAAAGATTAGATGAAGTGTAACTACTTCAAGCTTCAAAAACTGATCCCTACAAACTCAAGCACAAGACTTCAAAAACAGTCCAAGCATCAGAAATATTAATGATGTTGATATGCTCAGAAGTGAGATAGTGCATCTACCATAATGCAACTACCTCTGAAGATATTCAATATGCATCTTCTGAGTTGGTGAAATTAATTTTCAAGATGATCATCTTTAACACCATCAACTTCTATAGAAATACCTTTCTCAAGGATATTCAATAGACCTTCAGCAACCCTTTATCAAGTTATTGTACCCCAAAATTTGACCAACATTTTCTTGTACTTGGCTTATGTTTCATTTCAATTCGCATTTGCATCTGCACATCATTTAGGTCGCATACAGTCCATGTTATCAGCCATAATGGATTTATTGGGATTACAGTCGCTTTGTTCATGTTTCAGACGATTCAAACCATTTCAAATGAGGAGATTTATTTTGGAATCGAGCGCAGGTTGTTCTCTTTCTGGTGTTTCAGTCTGTGCTGGTAATTTTGGTTGCGTTTCGGGGCTCGCCCTTTTTCCGTTTTTATTTTGCTGCATTTTTGTGATTTTATTCTTATTTTTGCTTTATTTTCTTTTTATAGCTTTATGATATAATATTTAGTTTTATAGAATTTTAATAGAATTAGAATTATAGTATTTTAGTTTTATTAGAAATTAGATTTTTAATTAGAATTTTAATAGACTTTTAGAATAGTTTTATTAGAAATAGAACTAGAATTAATTTAGTTTTTCATTAGAATTTTAAATTAGATTTTTATAAGAATTAGAATTAGTCTTTAAATAGAATATAGAATTTTTAATTGGACTTTAGAATAGAATTTTTGAATAGATTTAGAATTTTATTTAGAATATTAGAATCTAAGTTTTTATTAGAATCGTAATAGATATTAGATATAGTTTATATTTTAGTTTTTAATTAGATTAGAAGTTTATTTAAATTTAGATTAATTAATTATTTATTAGTTAATTAGATTATATTAATATTAATTAGGATTAGTTTATTAGAGTTAGAGTTAGTTAATCATTTGGACAATAATTAGTCAGACTTTAATTTGAATTAATCAACATTTTCATTAATAAATCCACAGCACATAGCCAGGCCACGTGTCAACCTCCTGCGGTATATAACTCACTTCGTTCTACCTCAAGACCTAGCCGCTACTGTTCATTCCTATCTTCTTCCGCCTCCCAACCAACTCTCTTCCTTCTCCTTCAACCGAAAATTTCAACCTCTGAGAATACACCACTAACAAATAAACCCAGAGAACATTTCTTCCAAATCTGAACAAACCCAGAAACATTCTTCACAAACCATTTCCTCTCTCCATCCATTTCTGCGGTTTCACCATAACCCAGCTTCAAACCTTCATCAAACAACCTTCTTCCACTACGCCGTTTTAAATCTGCAAACACATTTTCTCCATTATCAAACCAGCAAAACCTTCGAAACCCACAACCTTTGTCCTCTTCCGTCAAAACCCCAAAACGAACCTCCTTCAACCTTCACCTCCTTCATCATCCTTCAGAAACACTCATAACTGCTCTCCATTACTACCTTCATCATTAATCCTCCATTAAAACGAAACCACATCTTCATCCACTTCAACTGAAACAAACCCAAAATAACACCGTCATCCTCTCACGCAAAACCCCAACAACAACCATGGATATTCAAACCTTCTTCATTTTTTCAACTTCAAACGTGAAAACCACCACTGAAACTCCACCCTCCGCCATTAACCCTTGAACAACAATCCACCAAGAAACTCGTCTCCAACAAACTTCCGCCGTTGGTAACCCTATCCGTCTTTCATACTACCATCCAATCTTAACAGAACCATTTCCAACATCTCACCTTCAAATCAAACAACCCCAAAACTTCCAAAAAACCCACAACACGATTCACACAGCATACCCATTCTCGACAACCTAATGAAACTCAGACACAATAAACCTTTTCCATCTCAACATCATCAACCCATTAAAGAATCCTCACTTCAAATCTTCAACAACTACTCTTCTTCTCCGAACAACACTCCATCCGTAAAACTCCGAAACCGCCGTAAATCCAAACGCGTTCAAAAAATTTTCCATTTCATCTCCTCGACACAAAGCCGTTTTCACTTCATCATCTTCCTTCAGTCAACAGGAACCCATAAGCTAAAACACAAACAAAAAATTGTGAGTGGAAATCGATTAGAGTCGAATTAGAGATTTGACAGGAGAGGAGTTGTTTGTTCGTCTGTGCTGACCGTGTGGGTTCCGTTTCCTCATTGCAAGTGTGTATATGTTGGACTGTTGATAATAGATTTTAGCCCATAGCCCATCTGAGCATCTCTTCACACCCACCGTGTTTCTGTCAACACCTTCCCGTGTTTTCTTTTTGTTTTTTCTTTGTAAAATATTTTATATACTTTAGTTTATAAAATTTTTTGTTTATATTTTATAAAACATTCTTTAATTTATATATATATATATATATATATATATATATATATATATATATATATATATATATATATATATATATATATATATATATATATATATATATATATATTTTTTTTTTTTCTTTCTAATTTCTTTTAGAATTCATTTTATATATTTTAGAGGTTAGATTTTATTTCTTATTTATTATTGAGCATTTTATTCCACTTTTGCTCTTTTTGGTCGATGACGAGACCTCCAAGTTGTTATACGTCAAATTATTGATAGAAACGACAAGTCCGAGACCACTTTCTTTCTCGTTTTCATTTTCGACCGTTTATCCATCTTTGTTTATTTTCACCGCTTTTTGGTTGATGACGAGACTTCCGTAATCCATTACTAGTCAAATTATTGAGGAATAATGTTGGATCCGAGACCGCTTCCTTTCTCTCCTTATTTCTCTTCATCTTTCAATTTTATTTTGACTTTTCGTGATCGATGAAGTCTTGTATCCGTAAGCGTCGGATTTATCGAAGTCGATAACCTTGCCGATTTCAAATCTATGGAAAATGACCATTTGGGTCATTTTCTTTATTTGGGATCGCGATAGGCTACCTTCGATTAATCGACATTATGTTTGCGATTAAGACGAGATCCCACTCTTTTGACCCGTGAGACACGATTTAATCGGAGAATGATCCTCAATATCATTTCTCTATCTTGTCCGTAGCACAGATATCAATTACGCGACCTCCTATAGTTTGACTTCCCTTATAAGTCGAGCTATAACAGTTTAGCGTCACATTGTTCCTGATTCGATTTCAAAACATCATCACCAAGGATCAAAGAGGAGACTAGAAGTTTGGAAATAAAGCTTGCACGCAATTTCAAGGGTCAACGGAACCGCTCCGTTCGGTAACTTTACTTACTTAAATCTTTTAATCAACCGTGATGAGTGTTATGAGTAAGCATTAGATACGTAGGAAATAATGAGTGGGGAGCCTCTTCGCACTCTTCTAGAGTGTTTAGCGTATTCCCTTTGGGTGATATGCAACGCATTCGCTCCTACGTCTTAGGATTTAGCGTGTGCGTCCCGATCCAATTCGATCCCTTCCCGTTTAGGCGTTCCAAGTCTATGACCCCTTTTTCTCTCGCCCCCGCGCAATTGAGATCCCTTTTCTCTTGCATCCTTACGATTGAGATTCCTTTTCTCTCGCCCTCGTGCGATTGATACTTTTTTTTTCGTAGTTGGCCGAACTATGAGTGCTCTGATTTCTCATATCTGTTGAGAATATGTAGGCATAGGATTGCGATAATCCTAGCGAGCACTTTTTCTTTCTCCCCTTTAGGCTTCCATACCTTTTCACCCCAAGACTTGCTACATCCGTTTTACCGCAAACAGGTAACACCTAAGTCTCCAATGGTCGAGCAGCAATACACCTAACTGCTAGAATGCGTACACTAGTAACGTCTACCCGAACCTTTTCACTCGCCCCCGTGCGATCGAGAACACCCCCTTTTCCGTAGTTAGCCTGAACTACAGCTGCTCTAATTTCTCATGCCAGATGAGAATATGTAGGCAAAAAAACCCGATGTCTTGGCGACCACACTAACAACTAGTTTCCTTTTTCTCTCGCCTCCGTGCGATCGAGACCTTCTTGCTAACAACTAACATCCCCTTCTCTTGCCCCCGTGCAATCGAGACCAGCCTATTTTTCCAAACCTTTTCTCTCGCCCCCGTGTGATCGAGAACACCCCCTTTTCTGTAGTTGGCCGAACTACGACTGCTCTGATTTCTCATACCAAATGAGAATACGTAGGCATAGGGTTGCGATAATCCTAGCGAACACTTTTCTTTCTTTCTTACCCTTTAGTCAACCATACCTTTTAATCCTAAGACATGCTACGTCCATTTTACCGCAAACAGGTAACGTGTAAGTCTCCAATGGTCGAGCAGCAGTACACCTAACTGCTAGAATGCGTACGCTAGTATTGTCTACCCGAACCTTTTCTCTCACCTCCGTGCGATCGAGAACGCCCCGTTTACCCGTAGTTAGCCTGAACTACATTTTGCTCTGATTTCTCATACCAGATGAGAATACATAGGCACAAGACGATGATGTCTTGGCGAGCAACCTTCCCCGTAGTTTCCCGAACTACGTTGACTCTGACTTTCCCATTGCACAAGGGAATACGTAGGCATAGGGCGGCGATGTCCTATCGAGTTAGTTATTTCTCCTTTTAGCAGCATCCTTAGATAGTTTGTTCTTAACCCTTTTAGATAGACAACAAGCGTGGATCCCGTTGAGTATAATGGACGTGAGGGGTGCTCATACCTTCCCCTTGCGTAACCGACTCCCGAACCCAAGATTTGGTTGCGATGACCTGTCTTTTCACGTTTTCGTAGGTTTTCTCTGACTGTTTCCTTTCTCTCTCTTTGGGATGAATAACGAATGGTGGCGACTCTTATGTCTTTGCCGGCCCCTTTTTCACAGTGATACGACAACTGGAGACTCTGCTAGGGACTTTTATCATCCCCTATGTGAGTCAATCCTAGGGTTTGTTTGCTTGTCTTTGGGTGTGTATATTTGTGTGTTGTATTTTGTGTATTGCTGTATTTACATTTTTCCGCACTTTATTATTATCTGTTGCTGCTGTGTTGTTGGATGGGTATTCTATTGAGAGATAAGCGCAATACCCAGGCTTGAGGATATCCATAGCATTAGAGTGGAAAGTAGTGATGGATCTGTATATATGGCATGCACTAGTCCTCACGAAATCTGCGTTCAGACGAGATTCTCTTTGATGACTATCTTTCTAGTCTGTTTCGGACAGTTGAGAGGATGTTAGATCTGAGGATTGTCGACTCTGGAGACCAATCACTTGGGAATTAGCTAAGTGAGGCCGCTTCATTTGACTATGATGCCAAACCAGAGATGGTGAACGTATCATCATTTCTCGAAAGTTTGTGACGCTGACGACCACATAGGATGTCGAACCTTATCAGATTAGGTCCATACCTGTGAGTGGGAGGGTTATGCAGGAAACTTGACCTTCAACCAACCCGCTATTCTTGTATTCTCTTGAGCATACTTTTGAACTTATCCAGTTAGCAGTGCATAAGTTATTCAGAAAATTATGGAGGCTGTGATCCCGTGTTCCTTGCATTTTGCATAAACATCTTTGTATCATTTTGCATATCATTCTTCAGCAAGCCAGAGCTCTCATCCTGCCTTTGTATTTGATTCAGAAGGTGATTCCCTAGTGTTTGTTCTGAACAAGCGGTGATTGTTGGAAGACGACCAAGTGGTTGAAGCAGGATTAAATAGTGTCAAGAAGTAAAGTCAAGTTGAGAGTTGTTGGTAGTTATGTCAGGAAATGACCTCCAGAGTTTTGATACTCAGCCTGGTTTTACTGTGATGACCAACCCTCTGTATGGTTCTCTGCCCGATGAAGACTCTCCGCAAGTGAACAACCTTACTGAAGCTCAACCTGTGCAGCCCTCTGTCGAGAACCAAGACTTAAATGAACAGTTTGTTGTCCAAAGTGGACGTTCTTCTTCTCCTGATACCACATGTCGTCATGATGTTGCTTTCTCTGTGCTGAATTCCTAAAGAGAGGTCTCAATGATGAAGACTAAGGACCTGAGAACTTTTGAGTATGCTAAAAGGTTTTATGTGTTGGATGAAAAACTCAAAGCCTTGGGAGTTAAATATTCTTTTGGTCTTGACGCTTCAGATATGTGCTTGGTTCCCGGCCTGACATTACCTCTGAATTTCAAAGCGCCGAGGTTTGAGAAATACAAAGGGGATAGCTGCCTGAGGCAACATTTGGTGATGTTTTGCAGAAGAATGACCTCGTTTGTGCACAACGATAAGTTGATGATTCACTGTCTTCAAGACAGTCTGGTTGGGGCATCTTTGAGTTGGTATATGCAGTTAAAGAGTAGTTAGATTCGATCATGGATGGATTTGGCTGAGGCTTTTCTGAAACAGTACGAATATAATCTGGACATGGCTCCTAGTTGCATGCAGTTGTAAAGCTTGTCTCAAAGGAACAGTGAACCCTTCAGAAAGTATGCTCAAAGATGGAGAGAGTTTGCTTTCAAGGTGCAACCTCCGGTTCTAGACCAAGAGTTAGCTGACATGTTCATAGACTCATTGCAGAGCCCATACTTTGAAAGAATGCTTGGAATTTCACCAAACTTCTCTGAATTGGTAATAGCAGGAGAACACATTGAGAATGGCATAAAGATTGGAAAAGTCCAAGATGTCTCGAGCAGTCAGACCAGTGAAATTGAATATCTCTGTAACTCCCAAGAAGAAGAAAATGTTATCAATGCAGTCATGGCAAATGTTGATTATTCTCAGAGTAAACTGGTGAAATCTTTTGGTTCTTCATCTTCTCAGTGGTCATTATCTTCTGTGTCACGTTATTTTGGACAGACAACTGTGCCTAGGGCACCACTTCAGAAACCTTGGGTAGCTCTTCATGTAAATCAATGAGCCCATGGTCGAGGTTATCCGAATCAGCGCCAGAATCAGAATAGGCCTCATAACAACTTGGAAAGAAGGAATTCTCCTCTTCATCCAGTCCCTATAATGTACAGTCAGCTTCTACCACATCTGATTCAGAGCTCATTGGTGGAACCTCAGACTCTTAAGCCTGTGCCAGAGCCTTACCCTCCTGGGTACAACCCCCATGTTCAGTGTGGATATCATGGCGGATCCATGGGGCGTTCAACTGAAGATTGAAAATCCTTTCAAGCCAAAGTGCAACAGTTGATTGACAAAGGGTACATATCCTTTCCAGAAGGAAGTTTGGTTGTTCATGTCAACCTCTCAACTGTCTAAGCTCGAAGATTCCAAGAGTTATCTCCAGAAGCCAGTGGTCCAGACAGGCAGATGTCCTCAACATTGGCAGTCCTCAGACACGTTTATCATTTGCATTTGTAGTTTTCTCTTGTTAATTGCTACTTTCTTTTTTAAACATTGTTGTTTTAAATGGTAATATTAATGAAGTGATTATGAATTTTTCTGAATTAATCATGTCGCATTCACTCCTTTGTCTTATTTATCACAAAGCACAGACACATGCACCTTTTATCCACTCCACTTCATCACTGTCGTTTAGTAAATATTGGAGGGAGGATGACGAAAACTGAAAACTCATAATTGTTGATCGTATGCTTTCAGATAAAATCCGGCTGATGACATACATGCATTGTTTCAAATCCCCTAAACACCAGAGAGATAAGGAGTTAGTACCTAGTTAACCACTTTGACCCTAGAAGTATGAGTTTCTTCGGAATTACGAACCCTCACATCTTAACTTGGGGCAGGGTAGTTGTCAGTTAGCTTGATCGAGCGTTCAAATCTTATAGAGGAATGTCCCTATTCGAGGACTAATCACATCTTATCCCTATCAAGAGGTTATCCCTCATCAACCACAATGGTTAAACCTCACCAATCAGGAGTAAGACAGTTACAACCCTTTCGGAGAAATCAAGACAACCAGTGTCACACGACTTGTTTTAGGAAAAAAGAAGAAAAGAAAAAGAAAAAAGAAAAACCCTGCTAAGTTGAAAAGCTGGAAAGCAAATACTTAGGCAAAATTGGGGCATCCCGCTGGACTTCAAAATCAGAATAATTCGAAAAGAATCAGTCCAGGAAAAAATTAGGGAATGAAAGAATAAAAAGAAAGGATCTCAAAAGAGAAATCCTCGAACAAGAACAAAGTCGTGTGACTAATACAGACATAGAAGACAAAAGGGGTAACTGTCACTCCGAAAACCTTGTGGGGTCCTTAACCATCACTCCTACCATTCAATAAATGTTTTGAAGAGGTGAATGCTTGTGCCAAGTTAGCTGAACTTAGGATTGGAGATCATCACGGAGAAGGGGTGGGTATAAATCATACTTTGAGCCTAATATCCTTTGTTTCAATAACCGTGAACCAGACCACGATTCAACCCTTAAAAGACCTAATTTAGGCGGGGTTTATTCTGAAAGCATACTACAGCGAGATCGAGTGAACTGACTCCTACATGATTTGCTAATCATATCCTCGTTGCATCTGTCACTAGCTAAATCAAGTTAGCACTACGTCTGGACTAAATGGTCCATTCGTGTCATTATCACGACACTTAATAAGTGACTGACTTTTCAAAATCTGCATGAACACTACATTAAAATTACCATTCGTGAACAAACCATTTTAATTGCAGGTCAGTAGTTGACATGGAGGAAATTCCAACAGGGAGCAATCAAACAGGACTGAATCACTCAGCAGTTTGGACCAAAATGGTGTATACTTGGAAACCCTGTGGATCTGGGGCATTGGCATCTAGTGAGTTTGGAATCAATCAGTCTGAAACAAGTCCCAAGCATTAGTTGATTATGGGGCGAATTATTCAAGAAGCAGTTGATCAGTAGTGAATCATCTCGAGATTACCAATCGGGGGCAGTTCACCTAGAGATTCTGTTGATTAAGGGAAGATCCTCCAGTATTCATTCAGGACAAGTTAAGTAGCTTCAATGCTCATTCAGGGGCAGGCCACTTTAAGAGCATATTGAAGCCAATTACTCTAAGAGTCGGTCAATTAAGGGTGAATCCTTTCATGGTACAAATTCTGGGGCAAGCCATCTCGAGGTAATCTCATGGCAAGCTTTTCTTTTCAAGTTGAACTACACTGGGGCAGGTTACTTGTGCGAGTTCATTTTCATCAGCAACTGTTGAGTTCAAAGTTGCGTGTCGGGGAATCGTGCCATCACCTCAACAAATAACCTGAACCTGTTACCTGTCAGAACCTTGTAACCCGAAATCATTTCTAAAGCCCAGTTCTCGTCTGACAAACCTCCAAAGCCCAGTTCTCGTCTAGAAAACCTTCAAACCAATCCTCTCCTGGTCAACCTTTCACTAAACACCAGTTCCCACCTGGTACATATCAAACCCTTTAAACCGGTTCTCGTCTGGTCACCCTTTCTTTAACCTACTGTTTAACCAGTTCTCGTCTGGAAAACACAGTTTCGAAATCAGTTCCCATCTGATACCCAAACCAGAAATCAGTTCCCGTCTGATACCAAAACCATAAGTCAGTTCTTGTCTGACGACTCAACCTTTTTGCCAACAGTTCTCATCTGGTAGTCTACCCTCGAACTCTAGTTCTCGTCTAGTAATTCCCTTTTAAAATCCACGTTTGTTGGTAACCATAAAAACATCAAATCACCTTAAACCTACTCATATCCCTAAACCAAAAGCCCAACCGTATTCCTAGTGGCTCACATGCTATCACACTCCCCGACACGAGGCTCGATTGATCTCACTTCTTCGCGGTAGAGATTCTGTATCCCCACAAGGTGTTGATATCAGATCAGAAGCTCTCCCCAGCAGTTTGAGTTGCATTTATCCTCCAGCAGGCTGAGACTAGTTTCTCCCCAGCAGATTATGACTAGTTTCTCCCCAGCAGGTTGAGATTGTGGTTATCCCCAGCAGGTATTTGGGATTATTCCCCCAGCAGTGGTATACGTTCAGTGCTATTTCCCCACAGAGTCTATGATACTGACTCAATTTCCCAAGAAGAGGTTGATGTTGATGAAGCCTATCCTTAATCCCTAGCAGATCAAATTTTAATCTCCAGCAGAGCGGGATCTCGGTAGAGTTTAATATTTTATCCTCAGCAGTTTGTTGTGTTGTTCTAGGAGGTCATCCAGGGCTGTTTTCCCCCCAGTATAGTGGATTTTTTTCCCCAGCCGAGACATTTGTTCCCCAGAAGAGTCATATTTTGGTAAGCCATCTAAGGTCGCTTTCCTCAACAGAGCTGATTTGATCCTCAGTGGAGTGGATGTATTTCTCAGTAGAGCAGTTATACTCAGGAGAATCCTTTCCCAGGAAGCCATCCAGGGCTTGTTTTCCCCAGCAAAAGTCTAATTGTACTTGGCACCCAATTATCTCCAGCGGAGTTGGTTCTGTTCTCTTTAGCATTTATTTTGCTGGAGTGGTTCCTTTGTATTTGTATTGCGCATAGCATCCTCCCAAACGCGTAGTATTTCCATTTCGTATGGAGCATTACGCCATTCTTAAACATGTGCATTTGAAACATAAGCCAGGTTGTTACCTTTTGTTTCCAGTTGTATCTCCAACAGACAACGATGTTTCCTCAAGCCCGTGCGGTATCTAGACCCCGGCTTCCACCGGTTTATTTCTTTAGCCTGTGCGGTATCCAGACCCCGGCTTCCACCGGTTTATTTGCTCAAGCCCGTGAGGTATTCAGACCCCAGCTTCCACCGGTTTTATTTTCTCAAGCTCGTACAGTATCCAGACCCCGGCTTCCACCGGTTTATTTGCTCAAGCCCGTGCGGTATCCAGAGCCCGACTTCCACCGGTTTATTGCTCAAGCCCGTTCGGTATCCAGACCCCGGATTCCACCGGTTTATTTCCTTATCCTGTGCGGTATCCAGACCCCAACTTCCACCGGTTTATTTCCTTAGCCCGTGGGGTATCTAGACCCCGGCTTCCACCGGTTTATTTCCTTAGCCCGTGCGGTATCCAGACCCCGGCTTCCACCAATTTATTTCTTAGCCCATGCGGTATTCAGACCCTGGCTTCCACCGATTTATCTTTTTGCCTGTGCGGTATCTAGACTTCGACAGGTTGGTTTATTTCTTTAGCCCGTGCGGTATTCAGACCCCGGATTCCACCGGTTCTATTTGCTCAAGCTCGTGCGGTATCCAGACCTCGGCTTCCACTGGTTCTATTTGCTCAAGCCCGTGTGGTATCCAGACCCCAGCTTCCTCCGATTTTATTTGCTCAAGCTCGTGCGGTATCCAGACCCCGGCTTCCACCGGTTCTATTTGCTCAAGCCCGTGCGATATCCAGACCCCGACTTCCACCGGTTCTATTTGCTCAAGCCCGTGCGGTATCCAGACCCCAACTTCCACCGGTTTATTGCTCAAGCCCGTGCGGTATCCAGACCCCAACTTCCACCAATTTATTTCTTTAGCCCGTGCGGTATCCAGACCCCAGATTCCAACGGTTCTATTTGCTCAAGCCCGTGCGATATCCAGACCCCGACCGATGATTTATTTTTCCTGTGCGGTATTCAGACCCCCGCCGGTGATTTATTTTTGCCTATGCAGTATCCAGACCCCGACAGATTACTTATTTTTGCCTATGCGGTATCCAGACCCCGGAAGATTGTGATGTTTATTGAGCATGTATGGTATTCAGACCCTGGCGATGGTTGGTTTATTTCATGAGCCTGTGTGGTATCCAGACCCCGGCGAATATTGTTGTTTTTCTTGAGCCTGTGTGGTATCCAGACCCTGGCAAGAATCTTTGATGGATGTGTTCATCTTGTCACATTCTCCCCAACAGAGTTTACTTATTCAAGTTTGTTCTTCCCCAGCGGATTTCTTCTTCTAGTTTGTGAATCGACGAATTCTCTTCTCAACTTCGTGTTGAGCCGGCCTTCGGGTTCGATTCCTGTTTTAATTAACGGATGCCTGCTTGGATTAGTAGATGTTCTCAACTTCGTGTTGAGCCGGCCTTCGGGTTCGATGCTCGTTTTAAGTAACGGATGCCTGCTTGGATTAGCAGATGTTCTCAACTTCGTGTTGAGCCGGCCTTCGGGTTCGATGCCTAGTTTGTTTAACAGATGCCTGATAGTGAAATTATATGTTCTTACCGACTTAGTGTCGTTGTCTGCGTGTTAGCAGATATTTTTCTGACTGCGTGTCGTGATTTTCTAATTGGTGATGAGTTAGCTCATTTTCCTGCAACTATCAGATACGGTTTTCTCCGGTGATTCTATTCAGGTGGACCATTCTACAGTTTTATGTTGCGGTTGGCAAATTTATGGGTTTTTTTTGTATTCAACCGCCTTTTACCTTGAATGTTTGAAAGTCGTTCGCTTTTCAACCCTTCAGGTCCAAGTCGTTTGAATAGGGGTAGCTGTTGTACCCCAAAATTTGACCAACCTTTTCTTATACTTGGATTATGTTTCATTTCATTTCGCATTTGCATCTGCATATCATTTAGGTCTGTTGCGGTGAAAATTGGATATCATGCTATTAAATTAACTTAAATCTTAATTCTTTTACAACCGGACTTTTTTTTATCGAAAGGAAAGGTCTAAAGAAAGATAAACCTTTTTCGCGATGTAACAACAACGCTTAAGAGATTCGGGGATCGGGGGTTGGTTATACCTAGGGAAGGTGTTAGCATCCTAAGCATCTGTAGTATTCTACAGGAACCTTTTGTTTGATTGCTTGCTAAGTGTGAAATATGTACTATGGATTTTGGATTGGGAAAAGATATGAGTTGAAACCTAAAGTTATATACACTAAGTTTGCTCGCAAAGACGTCGCATCTTCTGCCTATGTATCCTAACTAGGATAGAATCATAGCAATTGTAGTTCACCTCACAAGGGGGGAAGAACACTTGATTATGATCAAGGTTCACGAGGGGAACAAACATGACAATGTTTGTGTGGAGTTTGACAAAACTCCCTAATCTAAGTTGTAATATTCAAAAGGGGAAGTAAGAAATCATGACGATGATTCTTACATAGAGTTCACAAACTCTATCCTAGGGTTCTAGTTGAAGAACACTCCTAGTACAGGTGGGTCTTTTAGACTTAAAGCCAAGTCTAGAGCTTCTAATCTAGGGTTAAATTGACTTAACAAAGTCAAGAGAGGGATAAGAGATGTATCCATGACATGAGGGTCAAATGGACAGACTTTTCCTTTGGAAGTAGACAGGGGAGGCAACTGGATGAGAGCTAACAAGCTTCATCACTTGGGGAAAGAAATCAACAAGAAAATTAACAACATGATAAAGGCATATTCATAGTGACAACCATTAAATAAACATGTGGAATGATAAAGATGAAGGTGCATTGATGACAATCAAAGCAGATGAATTAACAAGAACTGTGACGACAGATCGAGTTCAATTACATTCAACAGAGGGAACAAAATAAACATGGTGACAACCAAAAATAAAATCCTAGCATGTTAACTAACATATAAGGATATGAATACAAGCAAGTATCACAAACAAATTCAAGTATAACCAAAGAAAAATTCATCTGCACATGCATAAACAAACGTAAAAAGCACTTAACTTGCACGAAGTCAAAAGAGATGAAAAATTTGTCAAACATGAAAATAAAAAATATGAAATGAAAGTACACATCAAGATGAACACAATGAAAAACGAACGGGTGAAAAAACGATTAAAATTGAGAGAGATACGGATTTTTGAAAATGGGGTGAAAAAATGACAAAAATAACAAAAAAGTTGCCCTCCTCAGGGGTTGAACTCAGATACAAGGCGTGCAAGGCACTTTTGGCATAATGGTCTTACCACTGGAGTGGATATACATCCGTTGATTGATGCCACCCCTTTAATTAATAAGGGTAAAATGCTTGGTTTGTCTTGGCAAAAAACACACAAAAAGGGATTTACGTTTTATATCGTAACTTCTTCGTTTCTCAACCAAACGCGACAAACTTTATATGCAACTGGACCAGAAAAACATGAGGATCATGATGGTGTGATTATTTTTCTGAGATTCCTCCTCCAATGAAAAAATAGATGGTGTGTGCTCTTGTATGTTATGAGATGCATTTTGATGTGAATAACTTGTTTCAATCATTTTTAATCCAAACCAAGCACACACACATATCACATAAATGGTAAAGAATGATTCCAAGTCCAAAAAATAACTCAATGCAAACAGTTTGTGAAGTTGATATGTCAAGTGGTAATTTTCATGGAAAAATGCACTTTGAAAAGAATCAGCTCATGACAACCAGCTTTGAATTAAAATAATCACATCCACACAACATATAAGTGACAAGGACTAAGTTCATGCAGGCAGTGGGATTCAAATCATGCTGAGATGCCAAATGCCATGTTAGTTGCAATGTATTTATGAATGAGAGGCAAGCTGATGTCCAATTCAGTTTTCAAGCACACTTTGGTTAAACTAAACATACATATACATCATACACATAGTATCAAATGAATTTGAACACAAGACAAGGCCCTATACTGACTGCTATAAACTATGATGTTCAATGTGCATATTGTGTTTGTGAGAGGGCAGGGCGGTGCTCAATTTCTGTTCCAAACATATTTGACTCAAACAAATCATGTGTACACATTGTATTCATGTAAATAAGGATGTCTATGCAACAAAAAGGGTTTAAAACTGGCTGGTATAAGAATTGGCATACCAACTGCATTTTGGTGTTTTTGCAAGGCATGAGAAAACCTAAATCATGATTCTAAGCATTTCTGACCAAAGCAACCATATACAAACATGATATGGAATGGTTTTAAAACACAGTTTGAAGTTTAAAGAATACTGTCATGAAAGCTACTTCACAAATTGCAAGTGACATGAATATAAGGCAGGGTGATGACCAATTCTTATTCTATGCATATTTTCATCCAACAAATCATGTATACAACACATATATATGATATAGAACAAGTTTGAGCACAAATTAAAAACAAAGACCAGCTGTTTGTAAAAGTGATGTCAGAGTTGCAAAATTGGCATTTTGGTTCATGATAAGATGTTCAATTTCAAATTTATGCACATGTAGGCCAAATCAATTACACACACAAGTCACATATATGTATATAAGTGATTTAAAACACTTAAGCTGATCTGAAACTAGCTGATATGAGAAATGACCAAGGGCTGCAATTTTGAAGTTTTTTGCATATTCATGAAAATGACCAAACCATCTTCCAGTCAGATTTAAATCAAATCAAAGGTACATACAAGTCACAAGTGCACTAGTGGATGATTCTAGATTCAACATGAGCATATTCAGACCTCAAACCCAAACTAGCATGTTCATGGCATAATAAATGCAAAATGTGGCATTTTATGAATGATGAAGCAAAACAGATGCAAACAGTTCCACACAACCATACACACATATAATGATCATGATTTCAAATATGATTCAAATTACCAAGGAGTTGTTCTTGAGTTATGACAGAATTTTGGTATGAAACACACACATGGTATATCTTTCACATAATAAACTCAAAATAACAAATCATGGAATTATGGTGCAAAGCAAGAATAAAGTGTTTACATACCTCTAGTAGACTTTGTTGAACAAGCTAGAATAATCAAGAAACTCAGAGAACTTCAATCTACCTTTTGCCTTGAGTCCTTTCTTCTCTTTGAAGCAATTTGCAAATATGATGACAGTTGGAGAAATAGGTCTCACCAATGGATTCTAACACTTTGGACAGTTGAAAAACAATATATAAGAGGTGTTAGGATGATTAAAACACTAGGCAAGTGCTTATAACAAGATTTGGTAGAATTTGTAGCTTTTGGTCAAAGTATCTTGGTGATCAAGTTGACTTTTTGCAACATGAGGTTTTTGAGAGGTTTAATGGTTTAGACACCTTCTACACCATATTTAGATATTGTATGGATGGTTGTTGGGGTGTTTTAGTGTAGAGAAATGGTTTTGGCAGCCCTAGTAGCAAGGCATATTTTTTTGGCACTTTTGACAAGTTTGTGATTTTGTGATTTTTGGAGCAAGGAGTGGAAACAACAAGGATTCTCAATTTCTATGGTTTTTAGAAGGTTGTTCATGTCCAAAATGAGGTGAGGGAGGTCTCTATTTATAGGAAAATGAAGAGAGGGGGCAGATTTGGAGGTTTCTTCACTTTGAAGAAAGGTTTTGGATTTTTGGAGCAAACCTCTACAAGAGGGTTTCCTTGGCTGCAAGGCATGCCTCAATAGTCAAGAACAATGATGGTTTAGTGTGGCTAATTGCAGGCTAGAAGCATAGCTTGAGGGCTGGTTCAGAATTTGTTTTACACCTCATGCTTCACTTTTTCACTTTTGGTGCAAGTTGCAAACCAACTTGCAAGGCAATTTGCAAAGCTTGGAGAATTCATCCCCTCTGCATATTTTTCATATTTTCAGGCTTCAAACTCTCTATATATCAGGGACAATAATATCCAAGGGCTGAGATTGGTCCTCTTGATGAAAGAATGTGTTTTTGAATTTTTACAATGTGGGACTAAAGTGAAAAACCACCAACTTGCCATGACCATAACTTTCAGCTCACAAATCCTTTTGAGATGTGTTAGTACTTTTTATAAAGCTCTCACATAGATCTAAAATATTCACGTTTTCATGAGTTTCAATTTCCCAAAGGAACTTGGCCAAAAAGCCTTCCAAAGTTGCTAAAAAATGAACTTAAAAATGAAATTTCCCTAAGTCTTTTTCCCCTCTTGAAATGAATTTGATCATAACTCCAAATCTATGCATTTTCTGATCATGGATCACTTAGGGACTTTTTTAGGACTTGTCAAGAGCTTCCAAATGAGTTTTGAACCAACTCAATTGGATGTGTGGTTAAGGAGTTATGGTTTAGCCCCTTTCAAAACCCTAATTTCTCGATTTTTCGATTACTCCTTCATTCCTGATCCAATGGTGATGAAAATTGATATGCAAGTCCAATATGACATAAGGAACAAATTTGTTTCACAACTTGAAGTCCAATTCCTAAAATTTGGAGAGTTGACTTTTCGGTCAACCGTACGACCGATCATGGATTACCGAGTCGCCTGTTGACATTCTGGGCCTCCTGAGACTTTGAAACTTCTTGGATGAGCTTTATTAAGCTATATGAACTTCATGAATCATAATCCCACCATTTAAATATCTTCCAACATCAAAGTCAAACTACGGTTGACTTTTACAGGTCTAAAACCCTAATCGGGTGCTCTGAAATGCACTGCTCTGAATTCTGGGGTAACAACCTCACATTGGCTTCTCAATTGACATTATATAACACCCTTGACCTTGTTTACTATTTGAATGAGCCCAAAACATTGACTAATTACAAACCTTGAAGCTTTAATTTTGACTGCACGAAACCCTGATTCATCTGCAATTTGACAAAGACAGACTTGCACTGGGTTAAGGTTAGAAAATTCATGAGTATGCTCCTAAAATGATAATGAGAATCTAAGGGGTCAAAATTTGGGGTGCAACAGGGTCACATACAGTTCATGTTATCATCCAGAATGGATTTATCGGGATTACAATCGCTTTATTCGCGTTTCAGACGATTCAAACCAGTTCAAATGAGGAGATTTATTTCGGAATTGAGCAGAGGTTGTTCTCTTTCTGGTATTTCAGTATGTGCTGGTAATTTTGGTTGCGTTTCGGAGCTCACCCTTTTTCTGTTTTTATTTTGCTGCATTTTTGTGATTTTATTCTTATTTTTGCTTTATTTTATTTTTATAGCTTTATAATATAATATTTATTTTTATAGAATTTTAATAGAATTAGAATTATAGTATTTTAGTTTTATTAGAAATTAGATTTTTCTATAGAATTTTAATAGACTTTTAGAATAGTTTTATTAGAAATAGAAATAGAATTTATTTAGTTTTTCATTAGAATTTTAAATTAGATTTTTATAAGAATTAGAATTAGTCTTTAAATAGAATATATAATTTTTAATTGGATTTTAGAATAGATTTAGAATTTTATTTAGAATATTAGAATCTAAGTTTTTATTAGAATTGTAATAGATATTAGAAATATTTTAGATTTTAGTTTTTAATTAGATTAGAAGTTTATTTGAATTTAGATTAATTAATTATTTATTAGTTAATTAGATTATATTAATATTAAATAGGATTAGTTTATTAGAGTTAGAGTTAGTTAATCATTTGGACTATAATTAGTCAGACTTTAATTTGAATTAATCAACATTTCCATTAATTCATCCACAACACATAGTCAGGCCACGTGTCAACCTCCTGCGGTATATAACCCTATTCACTTCCTTCTACCTCAAGACCTAGCCGCTACTGTTCATCCCTATCTTCTTCCGACTCCCAACCAACTGTCTTCTTTCTCCTTCAACCGAAAATTTCAACTTCTGAGAATACACCACTAACAAATAAACCCAGAGAACATTTCCTCCAAATCTGAACAAACCCAAAAACATTCTTCACAAACCATTTCCTCTCTCCATCCATTTTCGCGATTTCACCATAACCCAGCTTCAAGCCTTCATCAAACAACCTTCTTCCACTACACCGTTTCATATTCGCAAACCCATTTTCTCCATTATCGAACCAGCAAAACCTTCGAAACCCACAACCTTTGTCCTTTTCCATCAAAACCCTAAATAGAACCTCCTTCAACCTTCACCTCCTTCATCATCCTTCAGAAACACTCATAACCACTCTCCATTATTACCTTCATCATCAATTCTCCATTAAAACGAAACCACATCTTCATCCACTTCAACAGAAACAAACCCAAAATAACACCTTCATCCTCTCACGCAAAACCCCAGCAACAGCCATGGATCTTCAAACCTTCTTCATTTTTTCAACTTCAAACGTAAAAACCACCACTGAAACTCCACCCTCCGCCATTAACCCTTGAACAACAATCCACCCAGAAACTTTTTTCCAACAAACTTCTGCCGCCGGTAACCCTAGCCGTCTTCCATACTACCATCCAATCTCAACAGAACCATTTCCAACATCTCACGTTCAAATCAAACAACCACAAATCTTCCAAAAAACCCACAACACGATTCACACAGCAAACCCATTCTTGACAACCTAACAAAACTCAGACACAATAAACCTCTGCCATCTCAACATCATCAACCCATTAACGAATCCTCACTTCAAATCTTCAACAACTACTAATCTTCTCCAAACAACACTCCATCCGCGAAACTCCAAAACCGCCGTAAATTCAAACGCGTTCAGACAATTTTCCAATTCATCTCCTCGACACAAACCCGTTTTCACTTTATCATCTTCTTTCAACCAAAATGAACCCAGAAGCTAAAACACAAACAAAAAATTTTGAGTTGAAATCGATTAGAGTCGAGTGAGAGATTTGACAGGATAGGAGTTATTTGTTCGTCTGTGCTGACCGTGTGGGTTCCGTTTCCTCATTGCAAGTGTTTATATGTTAGACTTTTGATAATGGATTTTAGCCCATAGCCCATCTAAGCATCTCTTCACACCCACCGTGTTTCTGTCAACACCCTCCTCTATTTTCGTTTTGGTTTTTCTTTGTAAAATATTTTATATACTTTAGTTTTAAATTTTGGTTTATATTTTATAAAATAGTCTTTAATTTGTATATATATATATATATATATATATATATATATATATATATATATATATATATATATATATATATATATATATATATATATATATATATATATATATATATATATATATATATATATATATATATATATATATATATATATATATATATATATATATATATATATATATATATATATATATATATATATATATATATATATATATATATATATATATATATATATATATTTCTAAACATTTTCTTCCTAATTTCTTTTAGAATTCATTTTATATATTTTAGAGGTTAGATTTTATTTCTCATTTATTATTGAGCATTTTATTCCACTTTTGCTCTTTTTGGTCGTTGACGATACCTCCAAGTTGTTATACGTAAATTATTGATGGAAACGACAACCCCGAGACCACTTTCTCGTTTTCATTTTCGACCGTTTATCCATCTTTGTTTATTTTCACCGCTTTTTGGCCGATGACGAGACTCCCATAATCCATTACCAGTCAAATCATTGATGAATAATGTTGGATCCGAGACCGCTTCCTTTCTCTCCTTATTTCTCTTCATCTTTCAATTTTATTTTGACTTTCTGTGATCGATGGAGTCTTGTATCCGTAAGCGTCGGATTTATCGAAGTCGATAACCTTCCCGATTTCAAATCTATGGAAAATGATCATTTGGGTCATTTTCTTTACTTTGGGATCGTGATAGGCTACCTTCGATTAATCGACATTATGTTTACGATTAAGACGAGATCCCACTCTTTTGGTCTGTGCGACACAATTTAATCGGAGAATGATCCTTAATATCATTTCTCTATCTTGTCCGTAGCACGGATATCAATTACGCGACTTCCTATAGTTTGACTTCCCTTAAAAGTCGAGCTACGACGGTTTAACGTCACATTGGTCTCGATTCGATTTCAAAACATCATCACCAAGGATCAAAGAGGATACTAGAAGTTTGGAAATAAAGCTTGCACGCAATTTCAAGGGTCAACGAAACCACTCCGTTCGACAACTTTCCTTACTTCAATCTTTTAATCAATTGTGATGAGTGTTGTGAGTAAGCGTTATATATGTAGAAAATGATGAGTGGGGAGCCTCTTCTCACTCGTTTAGAGTGTTTAGCGTTTGCCCTTTGGGCGATATGCGACGCATTCGCTCCTACGTCTTAGGATTTAGCGTGTGCGTCCCGATCCGATCCGATCCCTTCCCGTTTAGGTGTTCCAGGCCTAGGACCCCTTTTTTCTCTCGCCCCCCATGCGATTGAGATCCCTTTTCTCTCGCATCCTTGCGATTGAGACTCCTTTTCTCTCGCCCCCGTTCGATCGAGACCTGTTTTTTTCGTAGTTGGTCGAACTATGGCTGCTCTGATTTCTCATATCTGTTGAGAATATGTAGGCATAGGATTGCGATAACCTAGCGAACACTTTTTCTTTCTCCCCTTTAGGCTTCAATACATTTTCACCCAAGACATGCTACGTCCGTTCTACTGCAAACAGGTTCGTTTTTCTCTCACCTCCGTGTGATTGAGACCTTCCTGTTAACAACTAACTTCTCCTTCTCTTGCCCCTGTGCAACCGAAACCAACCTGTTTTTCCGAACCTTTTTCTCGCCCCCGTGCGATCGAGAACACCCCCTTTTCCGTAGTTGGCCGAACTATGACTTCTCTGATTTCTCATACTAGATGAAAATACGTAGGCATGGGGTTGCGATAATCCTAGTGAGCTCTTTTCTTTCTTTCTAACCCTTTTGTCAACCATACCTTTTAATCCAAAGACATTCTACGTTCGGTCTACCGCAAATAGGTAACGCCTAAGTCTCTAATGGTCGAGCAACAATACACCTAACTGCTAGAATGCATACGCTAGTATCGTCTACTCGTACCTTTTCTCTCGCCCCCGTGCGAGCGAGAACACCCCGTTAACCCGTAGTTAGCCTGGAATACATTTTGCCCTGATTTCTCATACCAGATGAGAATACGTAGGCACAAGACGACGATGTCTTGGCGAGCAACCTCCCCTGTAGTTTCCCGAACTACGTTGACTCTGACTTTTCCATTGCACAAGGGAATACGTAGGCATAAGGCAGCAATGTCCTATCGAGTCAATTCTTTCTCCGTTTAGCAGTAGCCTTAGATAGTTTGTTTTTCACCATTTTAGATAGACAACAAGCGTGGATTCCGTTGAGTACAACGGACGTGAGGGGTGCTCATACCTTCCCCTTGCGTAACCGACTCTCGAAACCAGGATTTGGTTGCGATGACCTGTCTTTTCACGTTTTCGTAGGTTTTCTCTGATCGTTTCCTTTCCCTCTCTTTGGGATAAATAACGAACAGTGGCTACTCTTCTGTCTTTGTCGGCCCCTTTTTCACAACGATGCAACACAAGTCCAATGAGTTAAAAATATGTTTAGCTTTTCCATCATTTAGATTCAATGGAATCACCCATTTGGATATGGTAGGAAAGGTCGTATGATATTTTTCATGTGGCACTTGATTCCTTCTTGAAGAAGAAATATACTTTTCTTATTAGGCCAATATTTGCACCACTGTTAAGTGTTAAGCATACACGATGCTCTGATACCAATTAAAGATGTGAAAATTACACAAGAAGAGAAGTTGAACTGTGTTTCGCATTGTCTTGTTATTTAGCTTCTGATCAGAGTTTCAGAATCAGAACTGATGTTCAGATTCTGAGTTAATTTGTTTGGCGGCGGATACAACAAAAGTAAATAAAATAATAGCAGAATACATAAAAGATTTATACTGGTTCCTCCCTTAACTGAGAGTAGTCCAGTCCCATTGTCTCACAAGAGCTTTTCATTATAACCACTTCATTATTATAATTGCTTATGCTTTTGCATAAGACTTTTACAGCTACTCATACAAACTATCTAAGACTTTCCTTGCCTAGAGCACATGTTTAACACTTACCATTTGCTCACACCATCTTACTGAGTCTCCTGCTTATATGTCTTCTGGTTGAGACTTCCCTTTTCTTAGAGCACAAGTCTAAGACTTCCTTTGATCACATCCTCTAGCCGAGCCACATGCTCTTCTGGCCATCCAAACTGAGACTTCCCTTGCTAAAGCTGCACTCAAGACTTCTTGCTCTCGCCCCTCAAATGGAGATTTTCCCACATGCTCAATCAGACTAGCTGAATAAGACTTTCACATCTTAAGCACTAAAGCAATGAGACTTACGTGGCTTAAGCATCTTGGCTTAAGACTTGTTTCTTGAATCCCAATGAGACAAAACGTTTTGCTTAAGCACATAGCAGGAAACTTAATCTAAACTAATGAAGGCTCAACAAAATAGAGAACAATATGTACATGATGCAAGCATCAGAGGTACAGGAGATCACCATAACAAAGACCTAAAGTACTTAAGATTTCACTACAAGAAAAGTTGTATATACCCACGGATCATTACCCACGGCCATGTAGTCGTCGATAATTTTTTGGTATAGAGGGTTTATTCGTCAGTAATTCGTGAGTACCTGAAACAATATCAATTATATCTTTTTTAAACATTATCCACGGCTTAGCCATGGAAAGCAGCCACGGTTTTGCACCGTCGGTAATTACCCACGGTTAAACCCTCGGTAAAGTCTTATAAACTTATATATACTATTAATCAATAATTTTTTTTTAATATAAATTAAAAAAAAAACTAATGATATTTTTAAAAGGAACTAAAAATTACTTAAAATCTTATACTTAAACATTTGTTGTCTTTGTAACTTATATAATAATATATAACTATAAAATAGATATTTATCTAAAATAAATAAAATTTTACACATTTCAAAAGAAAAAATATTAAGTCAACATGATCCTCACTCCTCTCAATCTCATACTTTAGGATAAAATTTAAAAAAAAAATAGAAAATAGAAAAAAGAAAAAAAAAACTGAAAAGGAAAACAAGGGTTTCCATCTTCTAACTCCAATCGTTGAATCTCCCAACCTTCAATCGCCGTCTTTCTCTCTCAAACAACCTTCAATCGCCGTCTTTCTCTCTCAAACAACCTTCAATCGACACTTCACCCAACCTTCTACTGCGTCTTTCCACCTTCCCGCATCGTAAGCACTCAGTTTAACCCTGTTCGTTGCACCACTTTTGAGACCATCAGCATCATCGTCCTTTCTTCCAACTACAGCGTATTCCATCGTGCGAGCAACATCGACGTTTTCTCGGTTAAACCTTAATCAGGTATTTCATCGATTTGAACATTATTTAGGAAAGAAACATTGTCGTTATTGACTAGCTTTGTTGTTGTTGTTGTTGTTGCAGTAAAAGAAAGTTGCGTTGAAATTGAAGTCACTTTAAGGACAAGCTTTTGGTTTCTGTTGCTGCTGGAATCAAGCTGAACCCTGTTATTTTTCAGTTCTTCAGTTCTCCAGCTTTTGGTTTCTGTCACTTTCAGTTCTTCAGGTAACAGAACCCTGTTATTTTTCTGCTTCATTTCTCCGTATAGATTATAATTCATTATTATTAAATATACACAAGCTTGAGTTAGTATGTTTATACAAGTTATATATCCTATTTGTTGTATATAAGTTGAAATTAACAATGCTCAAACACTGGCACAGAAAATAACACTGACAAATGCACCGGTAATAATGAGAAAATGTCAAATGAAAATAGTTGAATATATCATGTCTATTCATGAACATATTTTTGGGTATGAAATATCGGTTTTGTTTGTTTACTCTTAATTTTGTCCATTTATTTCAAGTTTTAAATCAATTATAAATTTTGGAACTTGAGAACATTTGTAGTTTGCAACATGGTAGTTTGCAACATGGTAGATTTGTGTTCTTATAATTTATTTGGATAGTTAGATTGAACTATCTAAATTCAATAGAGATATATGTAGTTACCCTCCAGAACGTAGTTGGGTATATGGATCGTTAGATTGTGTGGACTGCTGATTTTTTAATTTATTTCTTCTGTCTAGATAGCTTCTGTCTAGATTGCTGATTGTATATGGATCGTTACCCTCCAGAACGTAGTTGGGTATATGATAGGCATTATCCTCATAGGGGGGGTTTGAAACTAACCTTTGTAAACGGGGTTGATGAGTTCATTAAAAAGGCTAAAATGCAACTTAATGTTGAACGCGATGGTGGAATTAGATGTCCTTGTAACAAGTGCATGTGTGTGCCGGTATTGTCCGAAGGTGACGTTAGATTTCACTTGTATAAATATGGATTCCAACCAAATTATTGGTATTGGACAGATCACGGTGAAAAAGCCCCACGTATTGACTCAGCAAATGTACCAATTAGTAGTAGACATGTGGATAATGAAGACCATTTTGAATTAATGCAACATATGGTCGAGGATGCAATAGGGCCTGATTATGATTTTCGAAGTATGGGCAACAAAGGTGATAAGGATGTCGATAACGAATATAATGTTAACGAGGATGTGGGAAATGAGAACGAGGTTGGTGAGGAAAGGGGGATTAATGAAGATAATGTCGATGAATATGAGGTTGATAGAGAACATGTTAATAAGGAAGACAATCATGAAGAGCCACCAAATAAGGAAGCTCAAGAATTTTATGATCTGCTAACTTCTGCAAACCAACCATTATATGAGGGTGCTTCTGAATCGAAACTTTCAGTATGTGTGAAGCTTATGGCTTGCAAAACAAATTGGAATGTACCTCAAAAATGTATTGATTTCTTTGCAAACATGCTTCTAGAAGTGTGCCCTTCAAAGGATTCATTGCCAAAAAATTTCTACCAAGTAAAAAAGTTGGTGTCCATGCTTGGTTTGAAGTCTCAAAAAATTGATTGTTGTGTGAATGGGTGCATGTTGTACTACAAAGATACGATTGCAGATCGAGAGTGTAGGTTTTGCCATGAACCACGATATGCTCCTCGTAAGCCTGGGATGGGTAATTACAATGACGTTCCGGTTAAGAGAATGCACTACTTGCCAATCACTCCAAGGTTAAAAAGATTGTATGCCTCAATAGAAACTGCAAAAGATATGAGATGCCTCAATAAAAGGGTGAATAGGATGTTCACGAAATTTGGGGTAAGTTTGTTAATTTGTTTAGTTTTTCTAATTTCTGTACTTCTAATTTATTTATAATTTGTTTAGTTTTGATAGAGAGTTATTAATAACTAAATAGGATAGCTAATTTATGTACTTCTATTAAATTGAATAACTAAACAGTACCGGTAACGGAAGCATTAACGGCTCCAGTAGCCATACTAACTTGGTTTCCACCGTAAGTAGTAACATTAAGTTGAAGCCTAGCATCATCACCGGCCTGTGTCTGAACAGGGTTGGTTAAGGTATCGAAGTTTGAGATTGAAATGAATGAAGCAAGAGTGTGAAACTGCAAGAGTTCAACTTTTTGTCTATCAGATAGAGAGTTTAAGAACCCTGCTTTGAGTTTAGAGAAATCACTGTCTTCTGGTGCAAAAATTGTTAAACCACCTGAACCTGATGATGATACTAACTGTGAGTTGAGTTGGTTGATTAATTGTGTTGTTTTCAGAAGACGGATTAAGACAGAGAATCTCTTTGCTTTTTGGAGGATGCTGATTATGTCAATGGTAGGTCCTTTTGGGATGAGGGGTGATGGTGCACCAGTTGGTGTTGTCGGTACAAGTGGAACTGTGTTTAGTCCTGGTGTTGGTGCTGTTGCTGTTGTTGCCGGTAATGGTGGTGATGCTGTTGTTGGTAAGGGTGGTGATGATGCTGTTGTTGTTGGAGGTTGAATTGGTGAGAGTTGGGCTAAAGTGGTGGTGGTGTAGAAAGTAATTGCAAGGAGAAGGACTGAGGTTGAAATGAGAGATTGTTGCATGACGTTATTCATATTTAGTAATTTTTGAAGTGTTATTTTGAAATAAGAATATAGTATTAGTCACAAGACACTGGTGCATATATTGTTGCCTGGTGGTGGTGTGAAGAAATAGAAAGAAAGAGTTTCCTTTTATAGTTTAGGGGATGAAATTAATGATTGGTTAATTAGGTGCAATGTTTTGTTCAGAAAGGTGTATATATTCTTTGCATGTCGTGAAGTTGGTGCGTGGTGAGGGAGGTAAGACTTATGAATGATAGGAAGTGTTATATGCATACAATGAAGCTATTTGTTTTCACATCATTGCTACAACTTACAATCAGTTGGATGTGGTTTTATTTAAAGATAAAAGTATGGTTAGAAAAGGGATGATTCGTTTGTAAATAGGTTTAGCATTTCAATCAAATTGGAGGACGATAAGACAACAATATAATTTAGCTGCATAGGTTGCATTGCAAGGAACTATTATTTTAATGTTATATGATTTTTTTTCTTCTGGTTTTGAGGTTTGGACCTGGTCTTCTAATCCGTTGCTTCTTAATTTGTCTATTATTAAAATGTTGCAGAAAACAGTTGCTTGGCGGCCTGAGGATGAGTTTGAACTCAAGAGTATCTTTAAGAGCAAAGGCTCAAAGCGCCTCTCAGAGATTCTGATGGATGCAAGGAAGAAACAAGAACGTCCATCTTGGATGGGAGAGGGTGCTTGGAAAGGGCTCAAAATTAAATGGGAAACACCAGAGTATAAGGTCAAAGCTGCCAGGAATAAGAAAAATCGGGCATCTGCTAAGGGTGGATCTGTCCATACGGGTGGCTCCATATCCACAAATGAGCACATCATACGAATGGTATGTCATTCATTTTAAACACTTGATTCCTTAAACTTTAGCTCATAATTTATTTTTTCCTAACATTTGACATCAATTTTTTATAATGCATAAGCGTCGGGAATTAGGTAGAGAGCCCACATTAGATGAAGTCTTCTTAAGGACTCATACAAAAAAGAAGGACTCCTCATGGGTGGACGAAAGATCAAAGAAGACATATGTAAGTGTAATTACTAAATTTTGATGTATGCTTGGATAAAATCTTTAATACCATTTATTTGAAAAGGACAAGTTACATACAATTAATAGATTTTGGTCGAAATTCCTGTTTTTGCTACTTTCAACAAACAATTAAATGATTATTGTTCTGTTAGTTCGTATCGTGAAAATATTGTAATGTATATAATTTTAAGTATTTTTTTATCAGGAAACATTTCAAGAGAAGCTAAAACACGCCTCTCAAGTAGGAGAGACATCAAATAGTGGCCCTAAGGAAGTTGATTCTGCAACTCGACTAAATTTTTGGGCTGAAGCTGCCGGTGGAAAGACTAGAGGGCGTCTCTATGGTGCTGGTGACTTGTCTAAGCATTACAAGCCAGGTGTTTCCTCGTTAATAACCCAACAGTCACGTGTATCTACATGTAGCGGTCAAGTTTCTGCTGAGATTGCTGCACAAATGGCAACAATTGAAGAGAGAGCAAATGCTGCAGAGGAAGATGCTCGAGTTGCACGAGAGGAATGTCGCAAGGCAAATAAACGCACACAAGATTTGGAAAGACAATTGAGGGAATTAGCTGAAAGTGTTGCTTCTATCAAAGGTGACAAACGTCGTCGTCGTCATTCAGACTATGATGATGACTCCGACAGTGATGATGACTCTATTGGAAGCATTTAAGATCATATTATGCTTTACTTTTACTCATGAGAATACTTTGACAATCACATTATATTTTGATTGAACATGTTTTATGTTTTGTTTAAGCTTGTTTACATCAAACTTGTTGAATGGAATATTTTTTGAGATCTCATTGATATTAAGGTTTGAGTTTTTGTTTGAGATTTGTTTGTTGAAATGTTATATATAATTATGGTCATGATAAAAAAAGAGTTTTGTAGATTTATAATATAAAAAAATATTCATAAAAGAGTTTTTATTTATTAATAAGTTGTTATGAAAAAATATTTATAAGATGTTACGAAAAAATATTCATATTGTCTTCAAACAGGGAAAATATTAACAAAATAAGTCTATTGATGAAATATTGGTATTTTTGATTAAAAAAATTATAATACTACAGATGGCTTAACCGTCAGTAAAGTTATACCAAAAATTGAGTAACTTTACTGATGGCTTAGCCCTCGGTAAATTTACAGACGGCTTTGCCTTCGGTAAATTTACTGACGGCTTAACCGTGGATAATATAAGACAAAAAATTTGATATTTGATAACCTATTACCCGCAAACTATTCACGGTTTAGCCGTGGATAATATCATGGGTTTATATAGCCGTCGGTAGACGTTACCAAGGAGCGAAATACCGAGGGCCCCATAGTCGTTGGTAAGCCCTCGGTAATTTACTTTTCCCACGGCTTTTTCTTGTTACCGAGGGTTTTTGGCCCTGGGTATTGACAAATTTTCTTGTAGTGTTTGTAATATATACAAGGGTAAGAAATATTAAGGCTTTTACAATTACAACCTAAAACATAAAATCTGCATATTACATATAGTTGATAATTGCTTGATCTTGCTACTCCTTCAACAGAAGAATCCTTGTTAAAATTCAAGCTTGAATCTTCAGCCATATATATAACCTTTTCAGAAACTAGCCGTTGAGAAGGTGACTTGATCAAGTATCTTTAATTTTGCTCCATAGTACAAGAGACGTTGAAGATGGATACACAACAGATTCTGAATCCACTATGTAACATGTTTAACCTTTAAGTCTTCAAGAGGTTTTGTACTAATAGAGTCGTTGGGAGCAGACATCCATAAAACGTACCAACTTTTCTTAAGCCTTGCAATCTTGTAGATTCGACCTGACAGGCTAATAAGACAATACATCTTGCTTTCAGTAGTACGAATAGTGCACAACTTTATCACCAACTCTAAATAGTACCGTAAGTTGATATACAATTATTAAGTGTAGAAATTCGTCTAACTGCTGAGGCCTTCAGTTTAGAGTCTTCGTCTAACCACACTAGCAACTTTTCTTCAGACTCTACCACCAGAAGCTAGCAACGAAGCAACTCCAAGTGTATCTTAATTAAAAAAATTCTGATTATATATGTACAAGAACAAGAACCTGCATAAATAAAACACACATCAAATAAACCATTGATCTTTTAATATTTTTTTTATCATCAAAACTAAAAGAGAATATGTAAATAATGAATCTTGTTCTAACACACTAAAGAGGAAAATCAATGTACTGAAATTATAGCAAAAATGGGAGCTAATGACCTAGATCATTTGGTCATTGTCAGAGTCTCAAGTTTTTGGAGACCCTGTGTAGGTTAGCAACAGTTTAATCATGGCGAAAAAATAGAGGCCCTATATACTCATAATTTAACATAACAAATATTTTATGAGGCCTTATTTAACTATAATTTAACCCGACAAATTTGTGGCCATGTGCAGTATCCCGCTTTGTACATCCTCAAAGACGACTCTGGCATTGTCCATAAACCTTTTTCTTGTGTTTCTTCGTGTAGCACCCCAAAATTTTCCCTTTCATTTTAATTGTAGATGGCTTATGTTTCTCTTCATTTTGCATTTCTACATATAATAGAATTGGTTCTCGAGACATGGGATCAAAGTTTTTTCATGGCTCAGGGTTCCCTTTTATTGCAAGAGTTTAAACAGCGAGCGTCAAAGGCTCCGACATTTATTTTGCCCAGCGATCGAGCGGTCGATTTTATTTTATTCAGCAGGTTATTTTCAGCTCAGGATACACTGCATAGGCTATCTCAAGCATTCTCACGGTTATAATATCCAATGGCAGGTTATTTTTGAATGTGGTAACCAGTAAACACATATGGGTAACAAGTTACCTCAAGCGCATTTTGCCAAGAAATTCAAATTTTCAGCAATTCAATTTTCTAATCATTCTCAACCATTGATTTCACATGATCATCATTGGAAGGATCTAGAATTGATTCAATCTTCGCCATTTCCCTCACAATTTCAAACACTCCATTCCTAATTCCACTCCTAATTTCAATTCCAAACACTAACCCACATTCCAAACCATATTTTGATTCCAAACCACATTTTGATTCCAAACCTAGAGCTTATTTAAGTGAATTTTCTCCAAACCTCACACAATTACCTTCATTTTCAGATTTCACATTCATTCTTGAGAATTTGCTCTCAACTTTTTCTCTCCCAAAACCTCCATTAAAGCTCTTTCCACTTGAGTTCATTGATTCTACATTGGAATCCATGAATTCTAGAGCTAAACCTCCATCATTAAGCTCCATTATCTTCAATTCATCATTTAATTTTCGTTTGGTTTTGGATTTGAATTTTGAAGCTAGATTGGAAGTGCTTTTTTCGATCAATTTTTCTTGATCTTACTTGTTCTTAATTTCTACCATAAGGAAGCTCTTGGATCTTGAAGAATCTTTGGGTTTCTAGCTTGGATCTGTTAGTTTCAAGTGAATCAACAGTCACCAAAGCAAATCTCAACTTTGAAGGTTGGTAATTCTAGATCTAATTCTGTTTTGAGCTTATTTGAATAATCACAATGTAGATCCATGGCTTTTGTTGCTTTTTGATCCATTTTGATTATTTAAATCTTGGTGGTTTGTGATTTCAGTGTTTGATTGTGTTTACATGATGCTTGATTACTGATTCTTGATGATAAATTCATGCTTAATTGATAACGTGTTCATATGAGTGATTAGATAAGTTGTTGGATGCTGAAAACTAATTTTAAAAGCTGATATTCTGTTTTCTGTTCAGTGGTAACCGGTTACCACATATTGGGTAACCGGTTACCCTTCATAATTTTCACGTTTCCAAGGTTTTTTACAACAGGTAACCGGTTACCTGATATGAGTAACCAGTTACCACTGAGCAGAATGTTGTGTTTTTGCATTTTTCTTGGTTGTTTAGGCACCTTTTCATGTCTAAACTTCATGGATTGATATGATGCATTTATGTGGATTGTTTTTGACATATTTCATCATTCTTGAATGTTTGATTTAGATTCTTAGACACGTGACGTCCGATTTCTATTTGAGTGCATACCATGTTATTGTTGCTTGATTGATGAATGATCATTGCTTTGCTTGCTTATATCATGTTAATTAATTATCATGAATGTTTGCTTTGCTGGATGTTTGATGCATGTTTGCACTTATTCTCGACTCCACTTTGTTGCGCGTTTGTTTGATTGGTCGATCGTTCAATTTGAATTGAAAACCATGTTGATCTTGTTGATTTCTTGTTGATGCAATGTTGTTGATCAATTATGTTTGATTGTCGAAACAATTCCATACTTGCATGATGTTTGTTCATGATTAATGCTTGTTCATGATTAATTGCATTCTTGCATGGTTGCTGCCCTACTTTCCACAGCTGGGGTTGTTTTGAATTTTGCATGTTGTCTTTGCCTTACTTGCTTGCTGTCTTCCTTTTACACCTGCTTTTATGCTGAAACATGTGCTGTTATAGGTTGTCTTGCTTGTGTGCTGGATTTTATCGTTGTTTTATGCAGGAGGCGCTGTTGTAGTTGCTATTTTTACCTTGTTTCTTTGCTTTTTGCTTTGTCTTTGCATGCTCCCTTAGGATTCTTATTTCAATTTAATTTCCGATTAAAATTAGAGTAAGATAGACATTAGGAGTTTAATCCATATGTGATAACAAGTAGGCTAGTCCCTTTTAACCTCAACCTTAGGTCCATCTTTTGCATGCTAACATTAGGATAGATTCTCCTTTCGCATCCCGACCTTAGGACCACTTTGCATGACAATGTTAGGGCCGAGTTTTTCTTAGACCTTTCATGCATCTCTCTTATGATCTCAAAACACATTCTAACTCATCTAATAAACACGATGAACATTGTACGCTACGATCCTTAAGCACATGAGAAAATGATGAGTGAGGGGTCTCCTCTCGCTTGTCTAAAGTGTTTAGTATACGTCCCGTCTGGGGGCGATATGCGACGCATTCGTTCCTATGTCATAGTCTTTAGTGCAACGTGAATCATAAATCAAACTAATTCACTTCACTAAAACTCACAAACAAAAGTCAAACCTTTTATCCATCGGGATTTGTGTTCCAAAATCATTTTCAGAAAAGAGTACATTACTTTTCCGTTCTACTGCAAACAGGCATCATCCCTAACTGCTGGAATGATAATTTAACATCACTCATAAAAAACGCTTAACCAACATGTGGTTTCGTTACCCGAACTACGCTTGCTTTGATTTCTCATACCAGATGAGGATACGTAGGCACAAGACAACGATGTCTTGGCGAGCAACCTTCACCATCCGAACTACGTTTGCTCTGATTTCTCATACCTGACGAGGATATGTAGGCACAAGACGGTGATGTCTTGGCGAGAAACCTTCCCCCCATCACCCATAGTTTTCCGAACTACGTTGACTCTTACTTTCCCATTGCACGAGGGAATACGTAGGCATAGGGCGGCGATGTCCTACCGAGTCTCTTTCTTTTTCTTCTGTTCTCGTTTCCGTTTAATAGTAGCTTATAGATGAGCATACCCTTTGATTAGACAAAAAGCATGGATCTCGTTGAGTACAACGGATGTGAGGGGTGCTAATACCTTCCCCTTGCGTAACCGACTCCCGAACCAAAGATTTGGTTGTAATGACCTTGTCTTTTCCCATTCTTCAGGTTTTTTTTCCGATCGTTTCCTTTCCCCCTCTTTAGGATAAATAACGTTTACTGGCGACTCTTCTATTTTTCCGTCGGGTGTTTTTCGCATGTTCCGACAGCTGGCGACTCTACTGGGGACCACCTGGTTCCCTATGAAAGTCAATTTTGTGTCTTTGGGTGTTTACTTTTATGCAGTTATTTGCTTTTATATACATTATCCTGTTATGTATTATTGCATTTGCATTTTATTGTTATATTATTATGCTGTTGTTGGATGGATGGTTCAATGAGAGATAAGCCTAATATCCAGGCTTGAGTATACACACAGGATTAGTGTGGAGAGTAGTGGGGACTTGTGTGGCATGAGTCACACAATAGTCCGCATGAAATTCACGTCCAGACGAGGTTTCCTTTGGAGACATCCTATCATGCGCATTTAGGGCAGTTGAGGGGGTGTTGAATTAGAAAACTAACGACTCTGGAGACCATTCATTGGGAAGTCAGTTGAGACATCCTCGATTGACCATGATGCCAAACCAGAAATGGTGAACGTATCATTGTTTCTCGACCTGAGAGTCCGTGATACTGATGACCTGTATAGGATGTCGTACCATTTCAAGACTAGAACCCGCATGTGAGAGGGAAGGGTTTTGTAGGAAACCTTGACTTTCAACCAACCCAGTATTCTGGTTTTCTTATCAGTGTAAACTTATCAGCCTGGTATTCTAGTATTGCTTTTATTCCGGTATTTTCTCATCAGAGCATGCTTATGAGCCTATTCAGTCAGCGACACAACAGCTATTCAGAGCTTTGTGGGAGCTTTGATCCCATGTCTGTTGCATTCATATTGCATTGCATAAGAATTTGTGCATCATATTTGCATATCATTCCTCATTCGGAAACAACAGAGTTCATCCATATTTTCCCCAACCCGCAGTTGATTTCCCGACACTCGTATTGGATTTGAATAATCTTTTAGACAAATCATGAACCAAGGAGAGAAAAACCAGTTTGTTACAAGGGAAAATGTTGAGTTGATAAAGAATCAGTTGGACCAACTTGTGGAAGCTATGACAGCCATGACAAGGGGAGAGGCCAATATTCAGAGTACTCCAGCTACTGAGAATGTTATTCCTCCTCCAGTGAACAATGTTGCTCAAGCTTAGCATGCGCGGATTCCTGTTTAGGATCAAGTTGTACAAGAGCGTACCATTGTCCGATAGGGAAATTCCTCTTCTCTTAATGCCACAGACTATCAGAGCTTTGCATTCTCTATGCCATATATCCTGGGGTATGATCCCAATGTTCAATGTGGATATCATGGAGGATCCACGGGGCACTCAACTGAAGATTGCAAATCATTTCAAGCCAAAGTGCAACAATTGATTGACGAAGGGTGCTTATCTTTTCCAGAAGGAAATTTGGTTGTGCACGTCAATCTCTCATCTGTTTGAGTTTAAAGACTTCAAGGGTCATCTCCTCAGCCATGGCATTTTTAATTTCTTTACTGTATTGTTCATTTGTATTTTTCATTGTTTGTTAATGCTCTATTTGCATGTAAAAACTTGTTTGTTTATGAATGATGATCTTAATGCAATGAGTATGTTTCTCTTGAAGTAATTCATTCATGTTCACTCGTATATATTTCTGTGCATTGCAATACCAACTTTCTTTCTTAAACTCTTTGAGGGAGGATGATGAAGCAAAAACACAAAATCTATGGTCGTATACGTTTGGATAAAACCCTGCTGATGATGTACATGCATTGTTTCAAATCCCCAAACACCGGAGATATAAGGAAGATAGTCCCTTGTCAACCCCTTTGAGCCTAGAAGTAGGAGTTGTTTCTAAAAACGAAAAAACCCTCAATTTTAACCTGGGGAAGGGTAGTCTTCAGTTAGTCTAACCAAGCGTTCAAATTTCAAAAGGAGTGTGCATGCAAGGATCCATTACCTTTTATCCTTCAAAATCTTACAATGGTTATATCTCACCAACCGAAGGATGAGACGGTCACAACCCTTTCACAGAAATCAAGACAGCCAGTGTCACATGATTTGTTCCAAGAAAAGAATCACACAAAAAAAGAGAAGAAAGAAGCCCGCTAATTCGAATCTTGAAAGCAAGTGACTTAGGAAAAAATTATGGCATCCCGCTGGACTTTAAAATTGAAAATTCAAAAGAATCAGTCTAGGTAAGATCAGGGAAAAGAACAGAAAATGAAAAGGAGGACAAAAGAAAAATCCTCAGAAAAGAACAAAGTCATGCGCTTGCAGACACCAAAGACAAAAGGGGTGACTGTCACTCCAAAAACCTTGTGGGTTCATTAACCATCACTTCTACCATTCAATAACATTTTTAAAAGGTGAGCGCTTGTGCCAATTTATCTGAATATAAGGTTGGAGAATATCAAGGAGAATGGGTGGGTACAAATAAATTTTGAGCCAAAAATCCTTTATTTTTCTAAAACTGTGAACCAGGCCACATTAGAACCCTAAAAAGTCCTAATTGAATCCTGGTTTATTTTGAAAGCGCACTTCAACAAGATAGCGTTCCTGACTCCCATGAGTTATGCTAAAAGACTTTTTTGGTATTGCATATGCATGATGTCTTTCATTCAAAAATCAGTGTCGCATTTTACCTAGTGACTTGTTCACAAAGTTTGGCGATATCTTTTCAACAAAAACTTCAAGAGTAGCATGTGCGTTGTATTAGAATTATCATTCTCAGAATAAACATTATCTGCTTGCATACATGTATTTTTCATCAATGAAGTTTACATAATGAATGTCAGCCAAGAAGTCTCATATTGCTAGGAGGAATTTTTTGGACAGATATGTTGAGGAGCATGTGGCCAAGAAACTCTGTCAGAAGATGCCAATCTAGGGTAGTTACATTGAGAAATCTCTAAGGATCGGTTAATATGGGGCAATCAGGTCGAGATCCGATAAATCTCTCAAAGGTCAGTTAGTTAGAGGCACTCCTTCACAAATCAGCCAATCAGAGTCAAGGTCACTTCAAAGGCTCATTTTGAAACAGGACACTGCAAGAGCATGAAGAGTTATCCTCTCTAGAAGATGGTTAATTAGAGTCACCTCTCCATATTCTCAGAGCTACTCAAGCAGGTTTTGTCGACCTTCGAGTTCAAGACGAATGTTGGGAAGTCATGTTAACCATTCCTTAACCCTTCAACCAGAAATCTTGTATCCAGACGAGACGCTTTTCAACGTCAGCCATACCTGACTTACCTCGAAACCACCGTTTAAGCCGTCATATCATTTCATAGTCATTGTATATCATATACCATAGCATAGCATGGATCCTCGTGAAACCGAACAGATAATCCAGAGCCCAATCCCTATTGGCATCTTCGACAAAAGCCTACTTTGCTGGCATCCTCACAAACTCTAAAGTCCAATTCCTATTGGCATCACCTTATTTCAAAATCCAATCCCCATTGGTACGCATAAAACACCACCTCATTTCAAAGTCTAATTCCTATTGGCATCACCTCATTTCAAAATCCAATCCTCATTGGTACCCAGAAAACACCACCTCATTCCAAAGTTCAATTTCTATTGGCGTCACCTTATTTCTAAATCCAATCCCCATTGGTACCCAGAAAATATCACCTTCCAAAAATCAATCACCATTAGGTTTCACTAGTCCTTACTAGCAAAGTCCAATCATACTTGGTATATCCTTATTTCCCCGGCAGAGCGGTCCTTTTGCATATCATAAGCATCATTGCATTGCATCCTCAAATGCGTAGCATTTCCATTTTATATGGAGCATTACACCATAGAAAGAAAAATCAAGCATATGCATGCGAAGCATAAGCCAGTTTTGGTATCGTGCGTGGAAGCTCGAATCACCCTTCAGTCAAGACAATGACATATCCCTCAACAGATATTCTCTTGATCAGTTTTCTTTCCGTCAACCCTTTAACGATGTGGTCCGGTTTTCTTTCTGTCAACCCTTTGACGATGTGATTCTTCTGATATGGTTTTCCTTCCATCAACCCTTTAACAATGTGATTCTTTAGATATGTTTTTCCTTCCGTCAATCCTTTGACGATGTGTTTCTTTGGATATTGTTTTCTTTCCGTCAACCCTTTGACGATGTAATCTTTAGTTTTGGTTTTCTTTCCGTCAACCCTTTGACGATGTGGTTTTTTTGGATATGTTTTCTTTCTGTAAACCCTTTAACGATATGGTTTTTGTTGGTTTTCTTTCCTTCAACCCTTTGATGATGTGATCTTTGGATATGTCTTCTTTCCGTAAACCCTTTGATGATGTGGTTTTGGTTCGGTCTTCTTCCCGTCAACCCTTTGACGATGTGTTTCTTTGGATATGGTTTTCTTTCCGTCAACCCTTTGACGATGTGTTTCTTTGGATATGGTTTTCTTTCTGTCAACCCTTTGACGATGTGGTTTCTTTGGATACGTTTTCTTTCCGTTAACCCTTTGACGATGTGTTTCTTCAGATATGTCTTCTTTCCGTCAAATCCCTTTGACGATGTGTTTCTTTGGGTATGTTTCCTTTCCGTCAAATTCCTTTGAAGAAGTGTGACTGGGATCCAATTGCATACATCCCACAGACTACAAATTTCTTGGCTCTTTTTGTATTCAATCACCTTCTACCTAGAATATTTAAAAGTCGTTGCTATCATACCTTCAAGTCTAAGTCGATTGAATAGGGCAGCTGTAGCACCCCAAAATTCGCCCTTTCGTTTTAACCGTAGCTGGCTTATGTTTCTTTTCATTTTGCATTTCTGCATATCATAGCATTGGTTCTCGAGACATGGGACCAAGATTTTTTCATGGCTCAGGGTTCCCTTTTATTGCAAGAGTTTAAACAGCGAACGTCAGAGGCTCTGGCATTAATTTTCCCCAGCGATCGAGCGGTCAATTTTATTTTATTCAGCAAGTTATTTTCAGCTCAGGAGACGGTGTACAGGCTATCTCAAGCATTCTCAAAATTATAATATCCAAGGGTAATTTTCAGAGGCTTAACAAAGCTTATAACAGGTGGCAACGGGTGATTATACAAGTTTCCCTCCATTTGGCGCCATTTGGGCATTTTTGAATGTGGTAACCAGTAAACACATATGGGTAACCGGTTACCTCAAGCGCATTTTGCCAAGAAATTCAAATTTTTAGCATTGCAATTTTCCAATCATTCTCAACCATTGATTTCACATGATCATCATTGGAAGGTTCTAGAATTGATTCAATTTTCACCATTTCCCTCCAAATTTCAAACACTCAATTTCTAATTCCACTCCTAATTTCTGTTCCAAACACTAACCCACATTCCAAACCACATTTTAATTCCAAACCTAGATCTTATTTAAGTGAATTTGCTCCAAACCTCACAATTACCTTCATTTTCAAATTTCACATTCATTCTTGAGAATTTTCCCTCAACTTTCTCTCAACTTTTTCACTCCCAAAACCTCCATTAGAGCTCTTTCCATTTGAGTTCATTGATTCTACATTGGAATCCTTGAATTATAGAGCTAAACCTCCATCATTCATCTCCATTATCTTCAATTCATCATTCATTTTTCGTTTAGTTTTGGATCTGAATTTGGAAGTTAGATTGGAAGTCTTTTTTTGACCAATTTTGCTTGATCTTGCTTGTTCTTCATTTCTACCATAAGGAAGCTCTTGGATCTTGAAGAATCTCTGGGTTTCTAGCTTGGATCTATTAGTTTCAAGTGAATCAACAGTCACCAAAGCAAATATCAGCTTTGAAGGTTGCTAATTCTTGATCTAATTCTGTTTTGAGCTTATTTGAATAATCACAATGTAGATCCATGGCTTTTATTGCTTTTTGATCCATTTTGATGATTTGGATTTTGGTGATTTGTGATTTCAGTGTTTGATTGTGTTTACATGATACTTGATTACTTATTCTTGATGATAAATTTGTGATTAATTGATAACGTGTTCATATGAGTGATTAGATAAGTTGTTGCATGCTGAAAATTGATTTTAAAAGCTGATATTCTATTTCTGTTCAGTGGTAACCGGTTACCCTTCACAATTTTCAAGTTTCCAAGCTTCTTTACAACAGGTAACTGGTTACTTAATATTAGTAACCGGTTACCACTGAGCAGAATGTTGTTTTTTTTTGCATTTTTCTTGCTTGTTTGGGCTCTTTTTCACATCTAAACTTCATGGGTTGATATGGTTCATTTATGTGGATTGTTTTTTACATATTTCATCATTCTTGAATGTTTGAGTTGGATTCTTCGACATGTGACGTCCGTTTTCCATTTGAGTGCATAACATGTTATTGTTGCTTGATTGATGAATGATCATTGCTTTGCTTGCTTATATCATGTTAATTGGTTATCATGAATTTTCTTTGCTGGATGTTTGATGCATGTTTGCACTTATTCCCGACTCCGCTTTGTTGCTATTTGTTTGATCGACCGATCGTTTAATTTGAATTGAAAACCATGTTGATCTTGTTGATGCAATGTTGTTGATCAATTAAGTTTGATTTTCTAAGCATGTCCATACTTGCATGATGTTTGTTCATGATTAATGCTTGGTCATGATTAATTGTATTCTTGCATGCTTGCTGCTGATGGGCTAAAGACGTGTCTACTTATGCGTCTAGCGGTATCTTACTGCAAGTGCACAGCCTATCGAAGTAATATTTAAGATTATCGATCCACAGGGATTCTATTGTTACTTAGTGCTAGATGAACTTCTAGTTTAGCTAAGGCGAATAGTTGTCACGGTTGTTGTTGGTTTTTAAGAGTATTAAAGGCGGAATTAAATTTAAGTTTTTAATAAAATAATACTAAGGCGGTCGGTATGTAATTATACTAACTTAGGTGGGTCAATCTAACCTAGGCTTATAAAGATGTTCACTTAATCTATTCGGTAGAGATTACTAGTTTAAATACCCTCAACTCACACTCTCGTGGTCTTGTATCAGATCTTATCCCTAAAGCCCTATGCCTGCTCTCGCTAGCCCATAAGTGTTTAGAGGTAATTTTTGGAAACTAAATAATTCTAATTTATCTTAAAGCGCTCTCGCTGTGTTTAATTTAAATGCCTAACTTTAGCTATCTGGTTAAATCTCACACTCTCGTGGTCTTGACCCAACCTAATACTCTTTTCTTACTCTCGTAACGAAAAGGTCTAATTCAATTAAAAAGTATCAGCCAGAATGTTAAGTGATTAATTATTTTAGCCTATGGTTATATTTTTCCGGTTAAGTTTGTTATAACTACATACCGCCCTAAGGTATTTAGCTACTCATCGAGGTTGAATCAGACAGAGAATTAAATAATAACTTACTCATGTCAGAAAAATAAATAGACATTATAATTAAATTAAAGTGCAATAAATTGAAAAACCTGATTAACAAATATCTGAGTAGACTCCTTCTTCCACAGACCGGAAGGCTTGGAGTAGGCGGAAATAAAAATTAAAACGAATGCTGAAGGTTGGAAACAAATAAAAGTATAACAATTCCCTAATGTTGGAAATTGTTACACGGTTGGTTTGGATACAAATAAGACAAGACAGGAAATAAAATAATTGCTGGAATGAAAAATGCTGGTTCGTAAGGTAATTCGGCAGAGCTTCCGCAGGAATTTTGGATAATGAAGTTTGTCCCTCAGTTCACCTCAGCTGGTACTATTTATAGAGCCTTTGATGGGCTGGAGTCTTGGTCTTTTGTTTCTTGGGCCTTGCTGAAGTGGTTGAGGAAATGTTGGAATGTGGCAGCAAAAAATGGGAGAGGTCGTCTTTACGTGCTGCCTTGAGGAGAATTACTAGGAGAAGTGGTCTTCAGTGGTGGCTTGACGTAGTCTGAGTCAAAACCAAGTTTTATCCTTGTCACGGGCGTGACAAGGTCTTCACGTTCGTTAATTTTAGGATTTTAAGTGTCACGGTCGTGACTACTTCCTCACGGTCGTAATGGCCCAGATTAGGGTGTCACGGTCGTGACACCCTTGTAACGACCGTGGCTGCAACAAATTATGCAGTCTTTTTGCAGGCTTCTGCCTTTCTTCATTTTCTTGTGGTCTCTTTTGTTCCTTTCCTCTTAATTCATGATTCGGCCTCACATAACGATGTACCTGCAAAATAGTAAGAAAAACTCGAGAAATCGAGCGTTAAAACGGTGAATGCGCGATAAAACGTCAATGAAATCTAGCGATATAATCGATGCGTTTTCTCGTCATCAAACTTCCCCAAACTTAAACCTTTGCTTGTCCTCAAGCAAATAGTCGGTTGAAAATCGGCGGACAAGATTTTATTCGCGCATACTCGTAACAAACCGTACGGTGGATCGTTTTGTCGGATAGTCCGGTACTTTGATAGAACACTACCGATACACTAATGACACAAGCAACAAGCTATGTCATCGACTTCCCGTCAAGCGAAACAATCGGCAATCACATTACGATTTCACCTAGAGTTTTTCGATCTTATTTCGCCCGGTTTCGTTCTAGCGCAGTCACATTAAGCCCTTTGCCTTAGCACGCACGTAGTGGAGTAGCCGGTTAGCGATTTTGATCCTTTTTGAGCACGGGGTCTGGTACACGCGTGTGGTAACCCTTCATGTTTTATCCGATTCGGAGGTTGTGGGGGATCGAGCCGTAGCACGCCCTACCGAGTTCAGAACCAGTACCTCTGAACCAACTCGAAACAGATTCCTTCTCATATTTCTCGTTTCTTATCTGCGACCGTGTACTTTGGTGCAATTTCTTTTCATTTTGCATCGAGATACGAAGGATCATTATTGATTTGGCATCAAACGCTTATATTCATCGGCTCCCCACGTGGTTTGTGTTCAGGCGGTGCTGACTGCTAGTATAAACTACTGGGGGTTACTTTTGAACTAAAACTAAAGGTGCACTCGCAATGGTGATCGGGATGGAATTTCTTAAGCAGGGAATCAAATATGTCAAGATTGTATTGGTCTTGTTTAATCGTTCCCGGCTTCGTAGTTACGAACCATTCGGTGGTAAGTCGGGTAATGCGAGTAATTAAAGATTTTTCTGGTATGGCTTAATAATCGGGGAAAGCTCGAAATTAAAGAAAATAGCGCACAGATTTGCTCATTTCATTAATTTGTTAAAAGAGATACAACGGAATTGAAAGTACAACAAAATGAAAAAGTGCTGAAATGAAAGGTACCTCTCCCACACTATATCAGACATTGTCCTCAATGTTGTGATATGAATGTGGTACAAAAACAGTACAAGACTAAAAATGAAAAACAACATAAAAGTAAACTACTGCTGCTGAGGACCGCGGGCTCGGCCTCTGGTGCGAGAGCGGCGCCTGGAGGGAGTCGCGTCGGGATCAGAACCGGTGCCGGAGGTAGCAGTAATGCTGATGCGGAGCGCTTCGAGCTCGCCGAAAAGTTCTCCAAACCGCTCATTAGTGGCCTCCTGGTTGGCAGTAATAGTGCCAAGTAAAGCATCATACTGCGCCTTCTGCCGTCGCTCCAGTGCGGCGTTCATCAGGTTCTGCTGATGAATAGCAAGGAGGACTTCCTCAAGTGTAACTGCGGGAGCAGGGGGCTGTCGGGTAGATGTCTCGGGGATATCCTGGACAGGCTCAGCTGCATCCATAGCGTCCTGCATCTCGTCCACTGGGGCGTCTGCCTGATCATCATGAACCGGGACGTGATCGGCAGCAGCTGGTAAAACAAAGAGCCAGTTGGCTCGGTTGGATGGGTCGATGCGGGTGCGGGACGGCAGAGTGATGTGGTGGAAAATGGTGCCATTGACAACAGGGTTGTACCTGCCATCCTCTCGCTGCGCGATCAGGTGGGCGGACCGGCAGTAGCTCATGGTCAGGAATTCGGCGGCGAGGTGAGGCTGATTAGCGAGCGCGTCACCAAGCCCCAACTGAATGGCGAGGGTGGTGACAATGCCGCCTATGAAGAACGGGGAGGAGCCTCGGTGCGCAATGGCCTGGATGTGGTAAAGCATGAAGGGGGCAGCGTTGATTGGCTCGTCATGAAGGGCGCAGTATAAGAACAGAAGCTCCTTGGAGTTGAGCTTGTGGTTGCTTTCTCTGGCGAAGATTGTGTTGCAGATGACCCGGTGAAAATAGCGGATAGCCGGGTTGTGGATGTGTGTGGCGTTGAGGCTCTGGAAGGTGGATGCACGGGTGTTTGTAAGGTCGTGCCATAGAGTGAATGCTTGTTCACTGAAATTATCGGGCACGCGACGGTGGGCTTCGGTGCCGTGATCGAAACCTAACAGCTCGGCGATCCTGGTTTGCGTGAGGTTGAACTCCTGGCCGTGCAATCTGAATGTTACGATGCCGGTAAGCTGACTCTGAGAACCGGGAGGGGTGATGTAACTGTAAGAGCTGAGGAACTCCAGCGTCAGAAGTTCGAAAGTAGGCTGAGGCTGACGACAGAGGTCCCACAGACCGACCTTTTGCAGTAGGCTTTGAACGCTGGACAACATTCCGAGTTCTCGCAGACAGTCAGTGGCAATGTAGCGGGTAGGTTGCAGACCGCGGTTTTGGAAGCGGATGAAACGGTCTCTCTGGTTTACTCCAGCTTCGCCTTCTCTAAAGATGATGGAATCCATAACATGCAAGAGTGAAGAGTGAGGGAGGAAGGATTTTGTGAGGTTTTGTGAGAAGAATGGTAGAATGAGGGAGATAGAGGTTCGGGTTAAATACGGGAGAGTTTTAATGAAATGGTTGATGGTAATGGTGGATTAATGGGGTAGTGGAGAGGTTACGGCGGTTGTGGGATGAGTGGGTAATGTTTTGGGTAGGTTATGGATGGAGAAGAAGAGGGGACACGATGAGAAACAGTTATGTTTCTCACGATTCCTGTAATAGAGGTCGTCACGGTCGTGACAGGGGAGTGACGGTTGTGACACGCTAAATGAGCACGTCACGATCGTAAGTTAAGCGTGACGACCGTGAGGGCATGTTGTGCTGAATAATTCCCAGAAAAGAATATTTTCTCACGTTATTTATAAATTGATAATAATTTATTTTATTTAGTAACACTTATATTAAACACACACCATATTGTATATCGTTTGCAACACAGTAGTATACGAACCTAAGATTGTATACATGAAATAATGCAGTCATACAGAATATAGTCATACAGTATATAGAAAAAGTATATAAGCTGCTAAAAATGAAGAAATAATTGAAATAAAAAGTGCATGGCATAAAGAAAAAATTGAAATTACATAAACGGAAATTATGTTATGAAATTCGTTGCGAAAGATAAATTTAACTGCTAACGAAAATAATGAGAAAAAATAATGGGAAAAAAAATAATAATCTAAATCACTGATAGCCGTTTCAAAGGCGTTTCTTCAGGTCTTCGATGGCGGAGTCCAAATGATAGAATTGTTCGCAGGCCATGTCAGTCAATCCTATGATGTCCAATCGCATACTCTTAATGTCTTCTTTGAATAGATTAATGTCAGTTTGGTAGGCATTGAGAGTGTGCATGATGTTTTGTAAGTTGTTAGCATAATCTCCTTGATTCGCTCCAGGGGTTTCATGTACTTTGGCAGTTGGGTCAATGTCATGGTAACCAGGGGGTGTCTCGGGATCAGTTTCCACAGCGGTCATTATATCGTCTGTTATCCTGTGAGACTGAGGTGTTTCAGGAGTGGCTGGATAATCAGGTGGGTTTAACTCATAAAGCCAGTTATCCTTATTATGAACACTTACTCTAGCATGATTGGGCAATGTGAACAGGGTGACTACTTCGTTCCGGATTAGGTACTCGAAAGGTGGGCGTCCTAAATTCCTTATGATATGTCTATTAAAGCAGAATTTAAGATTCATTAGGCGGATGGTTCCCAGACGGGTGCACCTGTCCAGTTGGTACCTAAGTCCTAAGGCATCAGCAATCATGGTTACAAGACCTCCTACCACTATAGGTAATTCAGGTTCTTCTTGGATGCGGGTGAAGGTTTGCATCATGAAAGGTACACCATTAACAGACTGTCCAGTAGTGAAACATGACATAATAAATAATTCATCCTTAGAGACTCCGGTAATGTTTTCTTCTTTTCCAAAGAAGGTATGGGCGAGGAATTTGTGGAAGTAACGGAGAGCAGGATTATGGATCTCATCATTGTTCATGTTATTTGGTTCAGGGTGGTAGTTTCCGGTCAGAGTTCCCCAAAAGAAATCTAGCTCCACATCCATCAATTCTACCTGTGTGGTAGTAAAAGCAAAAGGTCCACTAGGGAATCCTAACAGGTCAGCTAGTTCTTTATGGTTAAAGTCGTATTTTATTCCAAATAGGCGGAAACTAATAAATCCTTTCCTAGACCCAAAACCGCGCTCAGGTAGGTAAAGTAGGGAACTAAGGAACTCAAGGGTGAGCTCACGGTAAGTCGCAAACTTGTGTTGGATCATTGCATTCTCCCATCCGAGTCGGTTGAACAAGTACATGACACTGTCATGTATACCTAAGGTTTCCATAGTCCTATCATTTGGGTACAGGGTCAAATCCATTTGCCTCTGTGATAACTCTTCGAACTTCATTCTTTGGTTCCTACCTCTAAATTTGGTTTCCATATAGTTAATTGGTTGGTTAGCCATGGTCAGTGAAAATACGGGGGAAACAAATCAGTGGAAAAGACTTTAGAAAATCTGTAAAAAGTGATTTAAGATAAAAATAAGAAAATGAAATGCTAAAATGTAATGGCGATAATAGTAATGTAAAATAAAACTGACAAAACAATTTAAACAAATAGTAAAAACGATAAATAACATTGTGCTAAAAGAATAGTTAAAAATACGTAAATGGGTTGCCTCCCACTAAGCGCTGTTTTTATTGTCAAAAGCCTGACGTAATGCTTTGGTTTAGATTAATCAGGGGAATTGGTGGACAATTCTAAAAGCTTTAGATTATTTGCATAACCTCTATTTTCAACTTTATGATAGTGTTTTAGACGTTGTCCGTTTACTATGAATGGTTCACTATCCTTACCCTGAATTTCTATTGCTCCACTTGGGAATACTTTAGTTATATCAAAGGGTCCTGACCATCTAGACTTTAATTTTCCAGGAAAGAGCCTAAGTCTTGAATTAAAGAGGAGTACAACGTCTCCCACACTGAATTCTTTCCTAGATAGGCGTTTATCATGCCATCGCTTGGTTCTTTCCTTATATATCTTAGCATTCTCATATGCATCTAATCTTAATTCTTCTAATTCGTTAATGTCTAGGATTCGCTTTTCTCCTGCAGCATTATAGTTTATATTGAGAGTTCTGATCGCCCAATAAGCTTTGTGTTCTAGTTCTACTGGGAGGTGACAAGATTTTCCATAAACTAGTTTGAAAGGTGTAGTACCTATGGGTGTCTTGTAAGCGGTCCTATAAGCCCATAGAGCTTCATTAAGTTTAGATGACCAATCTTTCCGAGATATGGCGACAGTCTTTTCTAAGATTTGTTTAATCTCTCTGTTTGAGACTTCGACCTGTCCACTTGTTTGTGGGTGATATGGTGTAGCCACACGGTGTCTCACTCCATACTTAGATAGTAATTTGTCAAAGATTTTTGAAATGAAGTGCGAGCCACCGTCACTTATGACGAGTCGAGGCACACCAAATCTGGGAAAGATTATATTTTTGAAAAGCTTTATTACTACTCGTGTATCGTTTGTAGGAGAAGCTATGGCTTCGATCCATTTCGAGACATAATCAACAGCTACGAGTATGTAATTATTACCGAAAGATGATGGGAATGGTCCCATGAAATCTATTCCCCAGACGTCGAAGATTTCTACTTCCAAAATTCCCTTTTGGGGCATTTCATCTCTTCTTGAAATATTGCCAGTGCGTTGACACCGATCGCAATTTATAACAGCGATGTGGACATCCTTCCATAGATTAGGCCAGTATAAGCCGGCTTGCAAGATTTTTGCACAAGTCTTGGAAGTGCTTGCATGTCCACCATAAGGAGATGAATGACATTGAGCAATGACATCTTCTATTTCTTCTTCGGGAATACATCGGCGAAAGATTCCATCTGGTCCTCTTTTGAACAATAATGGTTCATCCCAATAGTACTGTTTCAGGTTATGAAAGAATTTCTTTTTCTGCTGATAGGTTAGATCGGGTGGAAGAGCTCCTGCGGCTAGGTAGTTGACAATGTCAGCGTACCATGGCAGTCCTACAGTTGTCTGTATTGTTTCCACGGGTTCTGGTTCATTTATATCTAACTGCGCTAGGTCGCTTCCTATTTGTGCTATCAGCTGTTCATACGGAAAATCATCGTTAATCGGCACTTGTTCGGGTTTAATACCTTCTATTCTAGATAAATGGTCCGCTACGACGTTTTCAGTACCTTTTTTATCTTTTATTTCTAGATCAAACTCTTGTAAGATTAAAATCCATCTTAAGAGTCTTGGTTTAGCATCTTTCTTAGTTAATAGATATCGGATAGCAGCATGGTCTGTGTAAATGATTATTTTCGCTCCAACTAGGTAAGAGCGGAATTTGTCAAGCGCAAAGACAACTGCTAGCAATTCTTTTTCTGTAGTAGCGTAGTTCATCTGGGCAGAATCCAAGGTTCTACTGGCATAGTAAATCGCATGGAGTTTCTTTTCCTTTCTCTGACCCAGGACGGCGCCTACAGCATAGTCACTCACATCGCACATGATTTCGAAAGGTAATCTCCAGTCAGGGGGTTGCATGATTGGTGCGGTGATGAGGGCTATTTTTAGAGTTTCGAATGCTTTAAGACAATCTTCATTGAATATGAACTCAGCGTCTTTCATTAACAAACCAGTAAGAGGTTTAGTGATTTTCGAGAAATCTTTGATGAATCGTCGGTAAAAACCGGCGTGTCCTAAAAAGCTTCGTATTTCTCGAACGGTTTTAGGGGGTTGAAGATCTTTTATTACCTCAATCTTAGCCTTATCGACTTCAATTCCCTTGTCTGATATTACATGACCTAATACTATTCCTTCGTTGACCATAAAATGACATTTCTCCCAGTTAAGCACGAGATTCACTTTTACACATCTCTCTAACACCATTTCTAAGTTCGATAAGCATCCTTCAAAGCTTTGCCCGCATACAGAGAAGTCGTCCATGAACACTTCCATGATGTTGTCTATAAAATCTGCGAAGATTGACATCATACATCTTTGAAAGGTTGCAGGAGCGTTGCACAATCCAAAGGGCATTCGCCTATAAGCGAACGTTCCATAAGGACATGTGAATGTAGTCTTCTCTTGATCATCAGGATGGATAGGGATTTGGAAAAATCCTGAGTACCCGTCAAGATAACAGAAGTAAGAATGCTTGGCTAATCGTTCCAACATTTGATCTATGAAAGGTAATGGGAAATGATCTTTTCGAGTGGCTTTGTTTAGTTTACGATAATCTATGCACACTCTATATCCCGTCACTACTCTTTGCGATATCGATTCGCCTTGAGCGTTTTTCACAACAGTGATACCTCCTTTCTTTGGCACTACATGTATTGGACTAACCCATTCACTATCAGAGATTGGATATATTATCCCGGCATCTAATAATTTCTTGACTTCGTCTTTTACTACAGTGCTGAGGGTTGGGTTAATTCTTCTTTGAGATTCTCTGGAGGTTCTGCAATCTTCTTCTAGCAGAATGCGATGCATGCAAACTGAAGGACATATTCCTTTGAGATCAGATATGTTATATCCTAATGCAGTTGGATATTTCTTCAAGACATCTAAAAGTTTCTTTGTTTCTATAGTTCCTAAACTGGAGTTTACTATAACTGGTCTTTTACATTCAACGTCTAAGAATTCGTACCTTAGGTTATTAGGTAAAGTTTTTAATCCTAATGTAGGTTTATCTTTACTTGGCATGGGATCCGGTGTAAGTGCTAAACTTTCGCTTAGACTATCATCCTGATACGGTTTTCGCCAATTATCATCTTCGAGAATTGGAGGGATTTGAATTTTCATTATTTCGGAATAAGTGGTCGCCTCCAGTTCCATTTCTCTTACACATTCCTCAATTACGTCCATTAGATAGCATGTATCCTCTATAGCTGGTGATTGTAAGAATTGTGTTAAAACAAATTCGACTTTCTCTTCACCTACTTCAAAGGTTAGCTTTCCTCTTTTTACGTCTATTATGGCTCCGGCGGTAGCTAAGAATGGTCTTCCTAGTATGATAGGTGTAGTGGAGTCTTCAGAGATGTCCATGATTATAAAATCAGTAGGAATGTAGAATTGTCCTATACGCACTGGGACGTTTTCTAGTATGCCTACAGGATATTTAACAGAGCGATCGGCTAGTTGAACAGACATTTTAGTTGGTCTTAGGTCTCCCATGTCTAGCCTTTTGCAAATAGTTAAGGGCATAACACTGATACTGGCTCCTAAATCGCACAGAGCTTTGTCAATGACGAATTTTCCTATTACACAGGGTATAGAGAAACTTCCTGGATCTTTTAGCTTAGGAGGCATGTTATTCTGAATTATGGCGCTACACTCGGCAGTAAGTGTAACTGTTCCATTATCCTCTATCTTCTTCTTATTGGATAAGATTTCTTTTAGAAACTTGGCATACGAGGGTATTTGGGTAATTGCTTCTGTAAACGGAATGGTAATATTCAACTGTTTCAGAAGTTCGACAAATTTCTTAAATTGACCCGTCGTCTTGGAACTTATTAATCTTTGAGGGTACGGAATTGGTGGTTTATAGGGTGGTGGAGGCACATAAGGTTGTTCTTTCTCCACTACCTCTCGACTTTCATCTTCCTTTTCTTCTGGATCATTCACCACTTCAGTCGGTTTATCTGGTTTTTGGTACATGGCTGGATTGTCAAGTCTTGGATCGGTAGGTCCGTCAAGTTCCTTGCCACTTCTTAATATTACAGCGTTAGCATGTCCTTTCGGGTTAGGTTGAGGTTGTCCAGGGAATACTCCAGCTGGTGCAGCAGTAGGTGCTTTTTGTTGAGCTACTTGTGAAATCTGAGTTTCAAGCATTTTGTTATGTGTAGCTAATGCATCTACTTTGCTCACTAATTGTTTAATCTGCTCACTAGTGTGAATGTTTTGGTTTAAGAAGTCCTTGTTTGTCTGAGATTGGCTAGCTATAAAGCTCTCCATCATCAATTCAAGGTTCGATTTTCTAGGGATATTAGGAGCAGTCTTTTGATATCCTGGCGATGTAGCTGGTGCTTGACCTGGTGCGTAATAAGCATTGTTATTCTTATAGGAGAAGTTCGGATGATTCTTCCAACCTGGGTTGTATGTGTTTGAGTAAGGGTTTCCTTGAGCATAATTCACTTGATCAGTGGGAGTTCCTGTCAATAGTTGACAACCAGAAACTTCGTGTCCTGGGACTCCACATAACTCACAGTTAGGTGTTACTGCAGCCACGGTGGCTGCAGGTGTTATGGCCAAGTTATCGATCTTTTGGCTTAGTTGGTCAAATTTCGCATTGACTTGGTCCATACTACTTACTTCGTACATACCTCCTTTTGTTGGTTTCTCAGTTGCGACTCTCTCGCTTCCCCAAAGGTAATGATTTTGCGCCATACTTTCGATAAGTGCATAGGCATCTCTATATTCTTTGTCCATCAATGCACCACCCGCGGCAGCGTCAATTGTCATTCTTGTATTGTACAAGAGTCCATTATAGAAGGTATGGATGACCATCCAGTCTATTAATCCATGATGTGGACAAAGTCTAAGTAGATCCTTATAGCGTTCCCAAGCTTCGAATAATGATTCACTTTCTCTTTGCTTAAATCCGTTGATCTGAGCTCTCAGCATAGCTGTCTTGCTAGGTGGAAAATACCTATTCAAGAAAACTTTCTTAAGTTCTGCCCACGTAGTTACTGAGTTCGAAGGTAGAGATTGAAGCCAAGCTCTTGCTCTGTCTCGAAGCGAAAAAGGAAATAAACGTAGTCTAATGGCTTCTTGGGTAACTCCATTGGCTTTTACGGTATCTGCATATTGCACAAAGATTGAAAGATGAAGATTCGGATCCTCGGTAGGATTTCCGGCGAATTGATTTTGTTGCACGGCTGATATCAATGATGGTTTCAGTTCAAAATCATTTCGGTTGATAGTCGGCGCTGCAATGCTTGAATGCGGTTCACCTTGCGAAGGATTAGCGTAATATTTGAGTGGATGAGTTTGTTCTTCAGCCATCCCTGCGTCTGGTTTTACGACTGGTTTAGGCGGATCTAATTGAAGATCTGGAATATTGGAATTATTTTCGAAATCGAATATACGTCTTCTTACGTGTAAGAAGCGTTCCGATTCAGGGATTAGAGGTTGCAAGTCTTCGCTTTTAGAGCGAGTACTTGGCATACACTCGGAGATTAGATTAAATTAAATAGTTGATACCTTAGTCTAGACAATGCTACCTAAATGCACTAGTAACTAAATTAAGGAATCCCCGGCAACGGCACCAAAAACTTGATGGGCTAAAGACGTGTCTACTTATGCGTCTAGCGGTATCTTACTGCAAGTGCACAGCCTATCGAAGTAATATTTAAGATTATCGATCCACAGGGATTCTATTGTTACTTAGTGCTAGATGAACTTCTAGTTTAGCTAAGGCGAATAGTTGTCACGATTGTTGTTGGTTTTTAAGAGTATTAAAGGCGGAATTAAATTTAAGTTTTTAATAAAATAATACTAAGGCGGTCGGTATGTAATTATACTAACTTAGGTGGGTCAATCTAACCTAGGCTTATAAAGATGTTCACTTAATCTATTCGGTAGAGATTACTAGTTTAAATACCCTCAACTCACACTCTCGTGGTCTTGTATCAGATCTTATCCCTAAAGCCCTATGCCTGCTCTCGCTAGCCCATAAGTGTTTAGAGGTAATTTTTGGAAACTAAATAATTCTAATTTATCTTAAAGCGCTCTCGCTGTGTTTAATTTAAATGCCTAACTTTAGCTATCTGGTTAAATCTCACACTCTCGTGGTCTTGACCCAACCTAATACCCTTTTCTTACTCTCGTAACGAAAAGGTCTAATTCAATTAAAAAGTATCAGCCAGAATGTTAAGTGGTTAATTATTTTAGCCTATGGTTATATTTTTCCGGTTAAGTTTGTTATAACTACATACCGCCCTAAGGTATTTAGCTACTCATCGAGGTTGAATCAGACATAGAATTAAATAATAACTTACTCATGGCAGAAAAATAAATAGACATTATAATTAAATTAAAGTGCAATAAATTGAAAAACCTGATTAACAAATATCTGAGTAGACTCCTTCTTCCACAGACCGGAAGGCTTGGAGTAGGCGGAAATAAAAATTAAAACGAATGCTGAAGGTTGGAAACAAATAAAAGTATAACAATTCCCTAATGTTGGAAATTGTTACACGGTTGGTTTGGATACAAATAAGACAAGACAGGAAATAAAATAATTGCTGGAATGAAAAATGCTGGTTCGTAAGGTAATTCGGCAGAGCTTCCGCAGGAATTTTGGATAATGAAGTCTGTCCCTCAGTTCACCTCAGCTGGTACTATTTATAGAGCCTTTGATGGGCTGGAGTCTTGGTCTTTTGTTTCTTGGGCCTTGCTGAAGTGGTTGAGGAAATGTTGGAATGTGGCAGCAAAAAATGGGAGAGGTCGTCTTTACGTGCTGCCTTGAGGAGAATTACTAGGAGAAGTGGTCTTCAGTGGTGGCTTGACGTAGTCTGAGTCAAAACCAAGTTTTATCCTTGTCACGGGCGTGACAAGGTCTTCACGTTCGTTAATTTTAGGATTTTAAGTGTCACGGTCGTGACTACTTCCTCACGGTCGTAATGGCCCAGATTAGGGTGTCACGGTCGTGACACCCTTGTAACGACCGTGGCTGCAAGAAATTATGCAGTCTTTTTGCAGGCTTCTGCCTTTCTTCATTTTCTTGTGGTCTCTTTTGTTCCTTTCCTCTTAATTCATGATTCGGCCTCACATAACGATGTACCTGCAAAATAGTAAGAAAAACTCGAGAAATCGAGCGTTAAAACGGTGAATGCGTGATAAAACGTCAATGAAATCTAGCGATATAATCGATGCGTTTTCTCGTCATCAGCTGCCTTACTTTCCACAACTGTGGTTGTTTTGAATTTTGCATGCTGTCTTTGCATTGCTTGCTGCCTGCCTTTTACGCCTGCTTTTGTGCTAAAACATGTGCTGTTATAGGATGTCCTGCTTGTGTGCTAGATTTTATCGCTGTTTTATGCAGGAGGCGCTATTGTAGCTGCTGTTTTTACCTTGTTTCTTTGCTTTTTGCTTTGTCTTTGCATGCTCCCTTAGGATTCTTATTCCTATTTAATTTTCGATTAAATTTGGAGTAAGATAAACATTAGAAGTTTAATCCATTCATGATAACAAGTAGGCTAGTCCCTTTTAACCTCAACCTTAGGTCCATCTTTTGCATGCTAACATTATGATAGAATCTCCTTTCGCTTCCCGACCTTAGGACCACTTTGAATGACAATGTTAGGGCCGATTTTTCCTTAGACCTTTCGTGCGTCTTGTTGTGGTAAGAATCATATGTCAAGCTAATTATTAACTTGAATCTTAATTCATTAAATTCACAACCAGACTTTGATTTATCCAAAGGAAAGGTTAAGGAAAGAAAGACCTTTTGCGCGATGTAACAACAACGCTAAGAGATTCGGGGATCGGGGGTTGGTTATGCCTAGGGTAGGTATTTCACATCCTAAACATCTGTAGTACTCTACAGGAACCTTTTATGTGTGTGTGTATGATAAAGTTGCTATGGTTATGCTATGGTTTGAGATTAGGGTTAGAGTAAAGACCTAAGGATACCTTCTAAGTTTGCTCGCAAGGATATCGCATCTTCTACCTACGTATCCTAACTAGGATAGAATCAGAGCAATCGTAGTTCACCTCACTAGGGATGAATGAACACTTGATTATGACCAAGGTTTAAAGGGGGGAACAAACATAACAATGTTTGTGTAGAGTTTAACAAAACTCTCTATTCTAAGTTGTACACTCAAGGGGATTGACTTTGACAAAAGCCAAGAGGGGAGTAAGTAATCATCACCATGATTCTTACATAGAGTTGACAAACTCTATCCTAGGGTTCTAGTTGAAGAACACTCCTAGTAAAGGTGGGTCGTTTATACTTAAGCAAAGTTTAATGGATAGTAGGTTCTAACTTAGCTAAGTTAGGGTTCAAAATGACTTAACAAAGTCAGAGGGAGGGTAATGAGCTATCTATGACCCAAGGGTCAATAGAGAGACTTTCCTTTGGACAAGGACACAGACAACTTGATGTGAACTAGAAAGTTACATCACTGGGGAATAACTTGACAAATTTGAAGAAATAAAGCAAAAGCTTGTAACAACATGTAACAATAATCAAGATCAACATTTAACATCTTAACAAAGACCAAAAAGCAAAGAGGTAACAACCATCAATGCAAGTAAAGAACATGTGTAACAACAACAAGTTCATCTATAACATTCAAATAAGATTATTACAAACAAGTGACAACTTGACGCAAACATGTTATAAGGATCAAATGAGATCAAATGTAACAACATAAGACCAACTAAACATGTATTGATAACAATCAAACAAGCAATATAGCAAGAAATGTTACAACAGTTCAAGCACGAATTCATGATTTCATGGGGAGAAGTAAACAAGTTTCATGGTAACAACCAAGTCAAAAATCAAACCCTATAATGTTATGGTTCTAACAAGACACATAAACAAGTATAATGAAGCCTGACAATCATATTCAAGAGGTCACAACATCAAGAATCATGCCAAAGTTCACAGATGAAATTCAAAGTATACCATGCATATTCAAGCATTCACAAAGGCAAGAACAAACACTAAACATTTTATGGTTCTAACAAGATACATAAACAAGTAGAATGAGACATAATGGACATATTCAAGAGGTTACTGTCGCAACTGCGAAAAACAACCGGCGGAAAAAAACAGAAGAGTCGCCACTTTCGTTATTTATCCCAAAGAGAGGGAAAGGAAACGATCAGAAAAACCTGACGGAAAAGGGAAAGACAAGGTCATCGCAACCATGTCTGGATTCGGGAGTCGGTTACGCAAGGGGAAGGTATTAGCACCCCTCACGTCCGTCGTACTCGACGGGATCCACGCATTGTTGTCTATCTAGCAGGGTGTGTTGATACTATCTAGCTAAAGGCTCAGGGACAAAAGAAAAAGAAAAGAGAAGTCACTCGGCAGAGCATCGCCACTCTGTGCCTACGTACTCCCTCGTGCAATGGGAAAGTCAGAGTCAACGTAGTTCAACTAACTACGGGAGAAAGGGGGAAGGTTGCTCGCCAAGACACCGTGTCTTGTGCCTACGTACTTTCATCTGGTATGAAAGATCAGAGCAAACGTAGTTCGGGCTAAAAGGACCCCAGGTTGATTCAAAAGTTTTTAGGCCCGAGTAGGGTTAACAAGTAGTTCTAGCAGTTGATGTATGCAGCTCGACCATTGGAGACTTAGGCGTTACCGTTTGCGGCAGAACTAAGAGTTAACGATACTCTTTTGTCTGAAAATATTTTTGTGTTTTTTAAAGAAGAAGTGTTTTGAATTTGATTTGTAACTCATGTCGCACTAGAGACTATGACCTAAGAGTGAATGTGTCGTATATCACCCAAAGGGTGTACACTAAACACTCTAGGTCCTTGAGAGGAGGCCCCTGAATTACCATTTCTCAAGTAGATTAAGGCTCGTAGCGTGCTACACTTATAATTCTTTATTAGATGTTTTATGAATGTTTGAAGATGAGAAGAGAAGAAAGAACACTAATGGGAGACTAATCAATCCTAAAAGTTGTCATGCAAAGTGGACCTAGAGTTGAGTTTAAAAGGGAACTACCTAATGTTATCATGCATAGTTAGGCACCTAATGTCTATCATAACCTCAAGAGGTTAGAGAACTTATGGGGAGCATGGCAAAGAAAGGCAAAAGAAGAAGAAGAAAAAGAATGCATATGCAAATGAAAATGTAAACACAAGATGCACATGTAGAATGAAAGTGGGAGGAAAATAGTGTGGGGAAGTAGCCTCCACAAGCTCATCTCAACGAAGCATGCATATGGAAATGCAAGAAAAGAGAAGAAGGAGAAGTGCACAAGAAGAACTCAATCCAACAAAAGCAAACCACACAAAGATGCGTCAAAAGTGGGATGAAATGACCTAAGTCAAACAACATCAACCACACCAACAAAACTAAATCAAATGAAAGGTAAAACAAAACCCAAAGCCAAGTGAGGATGGGAGAACAAAAGAGGGAAGCAAGGACCTCATAATAGGTACTCAACCATAAGCATCACTCACAATGTGTAACGAAGCACAAGAAAACATCAAGAAAAGTCCTCTAGGATTCCATCACTTTAGGTAGGCTCCAAGTACCTCCTAAGGAGGGACTAAGCCACCTTAAATGAGACTCCAAGGTCATGGGACGAAAGGAAACACAAGAGAAGAGTGTGCATAAATCAAGCAAAGAGAGGAAACAAAACTCAAGGAGAGAACGCACAAAGAAGGCAAGCAAACAAACACTCATCACTTTGAACCACAACTACGAAAGTATGCATTCAAGTGGGAAATGACAACGTGTGTCGAAGGAATCATGATTAAACGATCAAGAACAGTGACAAACATCCAAAACATTTCACTCCTAATGCATCATATCGATCTATGAGGATTCGAAGTGAAACGGTACGAGAACAAGCATAAAAAACAGCAAAACAGACCTGCCAGCACAGTGTTAATCGATTAACACCATAGGTTAATCGGTTTACCACTTTAAAAAGTTTGAAAATTTGAATATTTGAGTTGGTTAATCAATAACCATATAGGTTAACCGATTAACTCTGTACCAGAAGCAGAAAAACAGCAGAAAACAACAGTTTCAGCATATAAGCACTTATCCAATCATTCGAATAATCACATAATCAATTAAGCACGAACTTACACCAGCAAACAGTGATTTAAACAACATCTAAACACATCCACACATCAATATTACAAATCACATGGATCAAAATGAATCAAATCAATAAAAAATGAAGATCCACATGCTAATTATGCAAATAAGCGCGAAAATAGAATCGGATCAAGAAGTTCCAACCTACGAAGTGGAGAATTTCTTCGGTTAATGTTGTTTCACTGGAAATAAGTAGATCTATGCAAGAAACCCAGAGATTCTTCAATATCCAAGTGTGTTCTTGTTGTAGGAGTTAAGATCAACCAAAATTAAGCAAGATCCAACCGAATAAGCTATTCCAAATCACCTTCAAAATTCAGGTCCAAATTGCACGAAAATTGAATGGAAAAATGGAGATGATGATGATCAAGGATGAAAGTTTAGCTCTTAGAAATCAATGATTCCAACGGAGAATCAAGGATCTCAAGGTGAAAAGAGCTTTGGTGAGGGTTTTGGAAGATGGAAAAGTTGAGAGAATTGAGAGCAATTCTCAATTTGAATTTTGAATTATGAGTCATTCGATTGTGAGGTTTGGAGTAAATCATTTAAATATACTCTTGGTTTGGATCCAAAGCAATGTTTGGAACTTGGATTGGAAAATGTGGTATGGAATGTGGAATGGGCATTTGGTGGGAAATTGAAATTAACCAAATTTCAAATGAGGTTCTAGATCCTTCCCAAGAGTGAAAATGTCATTTAAATGATCAAAATTGGACCCCAAAAGTGGCTGGACTTGAAAATTCACGTACAGAGCCAAAATTACACATGTTAATCGGTTAACGCATATGGTTAACCAGTTAACACTGTTAAAACTTGCAAATCTGGGCTATTTTCCATTGGTTAATCGGTTAACCATATGTGTTAACCTTTTAACACATTCAAAAATTTTAACTTGGCGCCTTTTAGAGGGAAATCGGCCCGTGTGTCCGTTTTCAACTGTTTTGAGCTCTGTTAAGCTTCTGAATCTTCCTTTGAATGCTATGACCATGTGAATGTTTGGGATAAGTCTGAATGTTGCTTATGAGCTAAAAATATCCTGCAAAACAAAATAAAATCGGTCGCCCGACCGTTGGGCAAAACAAGTGCCAAAGTTTTTTGACGCTCGCTGCTTGGTCTTTTGTATTGAAAATGCGACTTGAGCCACAAAAAATGCCTTGATCCCCTGTCAAGAAAAATGCTATGTAATGCAAATGCTAGAACAATGAAATGAAAAAAAATCCAAGGCAAGAAAAAGTTTGGGCAAAGTTTGGGGTACAACAGTTACAACATCAAGAATCATGGCAAAGTTCACAGATGAAGTTCAACAGGCCATTTTCACATATATACTTTCATAAAAACAAGTATGAACATGTTAAGGAAATGAATCAAACATCTTTGAACATTTACACATGTTAAAAAACATATATGAATCATACAAGACAAATCTCACAAGAAAACATCAAGTTACAAGTTGAAAAAGTTCAAGAACGTCATGGAAAAAACCCTAAAAACACATGTTATTCAAGTGGATCAAAGTCTTTCTAGGATAATAATCCTTGAATTATTTTTTCACTTAATGAAAATATATATGATAAGGAGAAATTTTCAAAAATAATGGCATCAATAGCACAAAAAAATGAGCAAGTTATGATCATGGAAAGTTGGTGTACTAATGGGGGCAAAACTAAGGCAAGGCAAGGTCACAACCTAAGGCCAATTTGCAAGAAGATTGGAAATCTGTCAAATCTTAACCAAATGATGTGAAACAAAAGTTAAAATTGTATGTTTTTAAACAAGGAATTTAATGGTACCATTTTTTTCATACCATGCACTCACACAAAAATCCGATAACATCAAGGTTTTGGCATCTTTTGTCACAATCAAATGCAAGAACATATGGACAGTCATGTGTAGTGGTGTGCTTGGTGAAAAAAGTGTACAAACATAACATATACATAATATGTATAGTTTGGCACAAGAGAAATCAAGAAATGCACACGTGGTTTGACAAATTGGATACATCATGCAAAAAGTGACTAGGTTGGGCCTAGTTTGTGACCTGGTTTTTTGACAGTCCAAAAGCTACAAGTTTTGCTGCAAGAAATGGTTCATACATGACATATGACATACATAAAACATGTTAAAACAATGTACAACACAAAATCATAGCTAGAAGTCATGGTAGCATGTGATATGCAAGTGATAAGTTCACATTTATGAGTTTTAGGCTTACCTCTTGTAGCAACCTTAAGCAATAAGAAAACCAGAGATCTTGAGAGCTCTTCCAAGGTCTGCAAATGCTCCAAGGATGATGAATATGTGCTCCAAGTAACCGTCAAGCCAGTTGGTGGGTAGAATGCCTTGCAAGTGAAGAAAAAACTTCCAAAATCCAAATATTTCCAAAGCCAACCCACTCAATCCTTGTTACAAAAGTGTGGAACCATCATTAACAGTTTATATATGTTATTTATGAAGTGTTAGAGGTCTTAGAGAGTGTGGAAGTGCAAAGGATCAGTAGTTGCTCTCTAAAGTGCAGAAAAGTCAACAAAAGATGTTTCAACCATTGACTTTTTTATTGGATGAGTTTCTGGCCAATGTGAAGGTTTGGACAGTTCTAGTGCATCATTTTTGATGTGTTTGGAATGTGGTTTGAGTTGGAAAGTGTTTGAAAAAGTTTTGAGAAGTGAAAATGCAAGGCAGATTTTGTGCACTCTACCAAGAGCTTCTTGTCGCTTCCGCGAAAATAAGGTGCCGGCAAAATAGAAGAGTCGCCACCTTTCGTTATTTATCCCTCAGAACGGGAAAGGGAACGATCAGAAAAACCTGACAAAAAGGTATAAGACAAGGTCATCGCAACCGTTGTCTGGGTTCGGGAGTCAGTTACGCAAGGGGAAGGTATTAGCACCCCTCACGTCCATCGTACTCGACGGGATCCACGCTTGTTGTGTTTACTGGACGAGTTGGTTTATCTATCTACCTATCAAGGCTGGCTTAAACAGAAACGAAAAAGACTCGGCAAAGCGTCGTGCTTTATGCCTACGTATTCTCATCAGAGAATGAGAAATCAGAGTCAACGTAGTTCGACCTACTACGATTACGGGGAAGGTGGCTCGCCAATACATCAGTATTGTGCCTACGTATTCTCGTCGGAGAATGAGAAATCAGAGCTTACGTAGTTCGGGATAATACGGATTACGGGGGTTCAGATTCATCTGTTTTATCGAGTAGGGTTAAACAGCAGTTCCAGCAGTTAGGGACAAAGCCTGTTAGCGGTAGAACTGAAGTTTAACGACACTCTTTTCTTCAGAAAAGCTTCCTTTGAATTATGGGCCCACGGGGCAAAAAGGTTTGAAGTTTGTTTTCTGTCTTTTACGGAAGAACTGTTTTTTATTGTGTTTGCAATTTCAATCGCACTAAAGACTATGACCTGAGAGTGAATGCGTTGCATGTCACCCAAAGGGTGTCATACTAAACATCCAGACTGTTGGAAAGAAGCTCTCAAACAATCCTTTCTAAGATAGCTTAAGGCTCGTAACGTACGAAAGAAATCATTCATGATTACTGTATCTTAAGCTGTTTTGAGATGAGAAGGGAACAGGCTCAACTACGGGGAGACTATCCAGTCCTACTGTTGTCATGCCAAGGATTCATCCTATAGTTGAAGTTTGAAGCAGGGAACTCCTAGAAGTTGTCATGCATAGGTTTCAACCTAAAGTTCGATCATCACTTCCTTATTAAAGGAAATGAGAGTCCTAAGGGATCATGTCAATGATAAACATAAATAGATAAAGCATCGGCTTAAACAGTAGACGACTGTAAAATGCGTGCAATGCAAGTGAGGGAGGAAATGTGTGTGAGGTGTCAGCCTCCACAAGCTCATCTCAACCTCAAGCCAGAATGAATAACAGTAATCATACTGAAGAGATAAAATAAAGTGTTGTCAAGCAGAATACAGTAAACTACAATCATACAGTAACAGTAAAACATGCTATCAAGCAAAATAAACCACATGGGCAAGGGAGCAGGGCTCTACCGAATACCCGCAAGCAAAGCCATACAGTAACAATACAAGCAGAGGGAGCAACTCAACCTCTAATGCAATCATGCTCCTAGCTTAAATTCAGTCTAATCATGGACTTATTCTAATGCATCAAGCAAATCAAACAAGGCACATCAACAATACAGCAAAGAAAACAGACAAGAAAGCAGATCAACAACTCTCTACCAATTCCAAGCTTCAGCTCTTCTGACAGCAATCCAGTCTTCAGACTTCAATCATCCTCAAGGCTAAGTATCAACTTCCATGACAAATATCAATTTGTTTCTCCAGGGTTTCAATCCATCAAACACAAGTATCAACTTGTCCTTTCTTCTTCAAGCTTCAGCTCCTCAGTCAATTCTACCTTCAGGCTTCACTCTTAACCACAAGTATCAACTTGATTCCTTCAGGATCTCCAAGCATCAGTGTACAAGTATCAACTTATCCATTATTCCTCAAGCCTCAGCTCTACACTCAATTTCAATTGAATCCTCTTCATAAGTATCCACTTAGTCTTCAAGCTTCAGCTCTCTTTGCTTTACCAGTCTCAACTTGGTCTTCTCTCTTCTACAAGCCTCAGCTTTTCAGAGTAATCTTCAATCACCTGGGGGTGTCAACTTCATCCTTCAATCTTTGCTCAAGCCTCAGCTCTTCATTCAATCTCCATTGGATCTTCAAGTATCAACTTGCTCTTCTTGCTCTTCAAGCTTCAGCTGTAATGGCAATGCTCAAGGAATCATCCTCTTTCACACTCTTCAATGAAGTCTTCATCTTCAAACTCAAGCCCAATCATCTTTCAAGATACTAAAACCAGAAGATAACTGATCTAATAGGATGAGTGGAAATGATAAACAACTTATTGACGACCAAAGGAAGCCTGTAAGGGTTCATCATTATGAAAGACTGGTTCCCTCAAAGTTCTACTTCCCAGATAAAGCCACTCATCCCTCCAAAGGAGGGATGTGAATATCTGAGAAGGACTTTTAGTCATTGGGAGGAATGGAAGCACAAGATGCTTTCCATGTTTGAGAAAGAAATCATTCTAACTACAAGGCTCTCCCTATGTCCTATCTCCTAATCTTCATCAGACACCTTCAGGCACAAACACATCCAAAGCTCCAAGCACCTTCAAGCAACTTCAAGCATCCTCTTCTTGTCTTCAACTTGTCTTCAACCTCAACCCAAGGCAAACCAAGCACAAACCCTAATCTAAGGGAATTAGGGAAGTTAAACTAGTTGAATTAGTAAGTTAGGATCACCTAAAACCTAGCACTAAAGTTAGTCCTAACTAAAATACTAAAATCAATTGTAAAATCCTACAAAAATTACTATGGGACCCTAGGTCAATCATGACTCTATCACATTAGTTTCAAATATCAAATCATCAAATTAGACCTAGAACTAAATTCTATACTACAAGGTATCAACCTAAAACCCTAAAAAGGAAGCATCTAAATATCAATCTAGAAGGCATATCTATTTTCATCACAAAAATGTGAGAAAATTACTATGGGATCATACATGTCTAACCTAATCACACACAAAAAATCAGGCCAAGAATCATCACCATGCGATCAAACAAAATTCTACAAAAATATGCATCAAACATAAACATTTTAATATCAATTAAAATACAAAATTACAATTAAATCAGAAATTACATGAAATGAAAATATTTTTTCTCTAAAAAATAATAGACTCACTCATGAGTAATATGCAAAAAGAATGGGTTGAATTGGATTAATATTCAATTAATTATGAATTTTTCAAGAATCATGAATTAAATGGAAATTTAGTGAAAATCAAATAAAAATAATGAAGCGCGCGGTGCAGGAATTAAACATTTTCAGTTAAAAAGCTGGGTTGGGCTTGCTGGGGGGTGTGGATAGCACTCAGATCACTAAGCCCAAAACATTGAATAAGTGAAACGCATCGTTTCGTTCAGAAACCCTTCACAAATCAGAATTAAAACGTGGCCCTTGGATCTTCTCCCAGTCAATGGTCAAAACAACATCCAATGGTGAGAACTTCATCTTCTCCATTTCAAAGCTCTGAGCTTCGCGCCCAGCTCCGGCCACCGCCGGTGGAGCTCCGGTCGTCCCCTTCAACCCTAGTTCTTGCTAGAGGCCTCCAATCCAAGAGGTCAAAACATGAAACACACTCCAAATCTTGCCACGAACTCAACCATGCCATTAGTTTCTTCTGAAACCCCAAGAATCATCATCTCCCAATCTCAACCGAAAATGGTGATCTTCCTATTTTGTCTCTAATTCAGCAATTAACCATCTGAAAACCATCCTAGGCCATTCTACAACTAATCTAGCACCTTAATTCAGCCTAGTTCTACCTAAATCATGCTATGGGAAGAAGGTTACAAACCTGGAAATTCTTGAATAACAGATGCACGAATCCTCCACCTCAAGCTCTCAAATCTTCTGGACACCATCACTGAACCTCCTCCTTGCTTCTGTATGCAAAAGATTCAATGGAGAGTGCTTCAATCTTGAAACACGATGAAGAGTTGCAGGTGCTGAAAATCCCTTGCTCCCACACGATCTAGCCACCAATTCTTCTTGGAAATGATCTGGAATCAATCCTTAATACTCATGGAAGAAGAACCAATCAAGAAAATGGAAGGAAATGGAGGAAATTGATGAAACCGATTTCAATTGCACTCTATGAAAACTCAATTCCAAACTATGCTCAAACCTTCAATGATCACCAACCTCTGCCATGGATGCATCCTACTCAATATATAGATGAAGTTTGGATGATCTAGAACCCTCTAGATCCTTCCAATGAGATTTTACACATCTCATGTCATGAGATTTTGAATCACTTATCATGCCATGCTCAATTCTGTTTGCAGCTTGAAATTCATCTCAATCTCCTTTAATTTCTCCCCTAGTGACATTTTGGAAGGGTTTAGCTTGCCAAGTTCCTTACGCATGCCTCAATTTTAAGTTATGCATATGTTACTTAATATGCAAGCAAGTGTTTTCCAAAGCAATTCCATGATTTTGACCTCAAATAAAAAATGTGGCTAAACCATTGTTTTTAAAATGTTTTCTAGAGTCAAAATGATATATTACATGCCATGGTTTGGATGTGTAGGTTGAAAATTTCAATTTCCAACTTTGACTTATTTGACTTATGCCTCCATTTTTAGGTCATTTTTACCACTTTGAGCTACAAGCCTTTTCAACATCTCATAACATCCTTACTAGCCTTAAAACATAATTTTAAGCAAGTTTTATGTTGAAGATTTTTCCATTTGAAGCTTGGAAATAGGAGTTATGGCCTTATGCTTGAAATGACCTATAATCTGCAAATGACCAAAATGCCCTTGACTTGTCAAAGCCATAACTTGAGTTCTACAAATCCTATCAAGGACTTCTAGTACTCTATAGAAATATAAGAAGATAAGGAACAACATTCATGTTGACCAAAAGTTCATAGGAATCATCCTTCTTGGGCAAAAGCTTGATGCAAGTGGGGTGACTTTCAAGGCCCCAGATTCACATACCTCAGATGACCTGTAACTTGTCAAAGTCATAACTTGAGCTCTACAAATCCTATCAAGGACTTATAGTACTCAAATTAAAGCTAAGAACAAGCTCTACAACATTCATGTTGGGGGAAATATGAGATGACAATCACATCTTGAGCTAAACTGCCTTGAAGATAGGGGTCAAACTAGGGGATTTTACACTGTCAAGCCTTAGAAACCCTAGCTTGAAACTTCTCAAACTCTTCAATCATGAGGAGTTGACCTTGGAATCATCCTTAGAACATCTCAATGTATCAATCCATGATCACATGGCTCTTTGAATTAGGTCTCAACCTTCTTCAAATCATCAGTTGACTTAGGGTTGACCCAGTCAAACCATATTTACACCACTCATGGCTGAGGCTTCTTTAATCTTGCACAATGACTTATCTAGGCTTCATGATGGCTTTCAAGACATCTCATAAGCTCTCTCAAGGCTTCAAGTCCTTCTTCATAGCCTCAGAATCATCTGATGGCTTTCCACAACTCTCAAGTTAGGAGACACACCCTCTTGGCTTCAACCACTCTCTCTGAGGATCTTTGAACTTCTCTGACAAGGATATCAACCCTTGAACACTTGAATAATCTTCCTAGCTAGCTTCATGGTCTTGTATAGCTCTTGATTGGTAGTCATACCTCTTGATCTCATGCATACATGTCAATGAAATGCAAATGATAATGCTAATATGAATGAAATGAAACACAAGCTAGGTAAAGAAAGGTTGGTCAAATTTTGGGGTGCAACAGCTGCCCCTATTCAAACGGCTTGAACCTGACTGGGTGAGAAGCGAACGACTCTCAACCAATCAAGGTGCGAGACGGTTGAATACCGACAAACCCGAAAATTTGCCAACTGCGCAAGTACACGGTACTCTGATGGGAACAAATCTTCGAAAACTGAAATATTAGCTGCACGGCAACTGGCTGGGGGATTGGTCACACGGTAACCGGTAGTACATGGTTGATCATGCCGTCGGGCATCAAGATTCCCCGGGACTCATCAGGCATTCAAAGAAGACTTTCGGGCATCAGCCGGACTTCATCAGTAAGTCGGGAATAGAATTCTCGGTCAATCGTGAACCAATTAGGGATATCCACTTCTGCCATCAGGCACTCTGCTTCAGCTGAGAGAACTACTTCATCAATACGGTTGGACTTCAGTCATCAAGTCTTCGAGGGAAGTTTCAACTTCGTTGTTCAGCAACCTGCTGGGGATGACGCATCTCCGCCGGGGATTCTGAGGGACTATCAAGTAACTCTGCTTCGGGGATCCAGAAATCAATCTGGGTAGGTCATCTCTGCTGAGGAAATTAAGAATCATCTTGAACAAATAACTCCGTGGGGATTTTAAGAATCATCCTATACTAATAACTCTGCTGGAGATTTCAGGAATCGTCCTGAGCAGGCGCTCTGCCGGGGACTCTAAGCATCAACTTGAGCAAGCAACTCTGGCGACTGCTCGGGGATTTTAAGAATCATCTTGAGCAAACGACTTTGCCGGGGGAGAATTCAAGATTCATCTTGAGCAAGAGACTCCGGTGGGGAGCATTCAAGAATCATCTCGAGCAACCGACCTGCGGGGGAACACCTGCAAAACAAGAACGGTAATGACCTAGCTCATGCTTCATATGCATACGTTTTGACAATGGCGCAACGCTCCACACGGTGGAAATGCTACGCGTTTATGGTAAATGCTATGCAATCATGCAAAATGTTGCGATCCCGTCAGCAAAATAAATGCTGAAGGGAGAATCCTCCTGTCAAGGAGAAAGAACCACTCTGATAGGGGAAGGAATCATCCTGCTGAGGAGAAAAAAGTCACGCCAATCTCAATCGGGCTCTGTGGGGAAGTGAACTTCAGTTGACTGCTGCAGGAGAACGAAGCTCTACGAGAACCTGGACCTGCTGAGGAAAGCAATGTCAATCGCGGAAATAAACTGCACGGCCTTCACGACTACTTCCCTGGAGATAACGGCTTCGGCGGGGAAACACGGCGTCAGCTATTCAACGTTCTACTAGGGAAAACCAATCATGGCCCGAACTGCTTCCACGGACTCGGCTCTCTTGGGGATCTGCCAACTCGTCTGGGGAAGTAAGAATCATCCTGCTTACAGGGGAGAGTACAACTCTGTGGGGAATTTCAATTCCGCTGGAGACTTCAGTCTGGAACTATCAACTGCGGCACACTTCAGTGAACGACTCAGCTGGGGAAATGATGGGGGAGAGAATCTTCTCTGCTTGGGGAGAGGCTGCTGAACTTTGCTGGAGAAGGAGGAATCATCCTGCTTGGGGCCGCGCACGACGTACTGTCTGACATCTGCTACACCTGTAACAACACAAACAAACAGACAAGATGCCCTTCTTAAAAGGACCTATCAATGTTATCGTCTTGTGACAATGTTTAAGTAATTCATTGTTTCAACAATCAGTGGCCTAGGCCAGTAAGTTTATGTATGCGCATTTTATCAAAAACATTGGCGTTCTTTTTCGCAAACAAAACAGATAAATGCTAAACAGACAAACAGAATTGCTGAATAGTATACATTTTATTGATAACGAACCCCTGAATGGGTAAAAATGTTTTACAACAGATGCAAGCTCCTGGACTGAGGAAGCCGCGCAAAAATAAAGCATAAATATACATCGGTATATACAAATGTCGGCAACGAGGCGTAGACGACCACCATGAGTTGATCCTTCTATGACCCACTCGACTTCGATACTTCTCCGACGCTTCAGCTTCAGAAGAGATTGATTCAGATAAACGGCCCTCAGGTCTTCCAAACGACTAAACAATGAAAGTCCTCATGCGAAACGCAGTCATTTTCTTTTTCAAATCCCTAACTTTTGCGTGAACCGCGCTTTGCGGGTTTTCAGTTCACCGGGATACCCTTTTTTGCCAAAGCCGCCCATCCGGGTTTTCGACTTTGCGGGTGTACATTCTTTTCAATTTATATCCCTAATTTTTGCCCGAACCTTTTTCCTTTTTTGCGGTTCGCCGGGATGCCCCATTTTTGCCTGGATACTCTTTTTCTTTCCAGCAGGTCATTCTTTAAGCAAATTATTTTTTAACTGTGTCCGCGTTCACCGGGGATGCAAAATCTTCACCATCCATCGTGGATAACAACAAAGCTCCTCCCGAGAAGACCTTGCTGACGACGTACGGACCTTCGTAATTGGGAGTCCACTTGCCCCGGTGATCGGAGTGTGGAGGAAGAATCTTCTTCAGGACGAGATCACCCGTCTCAAAGCTTCTAGGGTGCACCTTCTTATCATAAGCTTTCTTCATTCAGCTTTGGTACAGACGACCATGCGCAATCGACGCTAACCTCTTCTCGTCCATCAGGCTGAGTTGGTTCAGTCGGTTCGTAATCCATTCTGCCTCATCGAGTTTCACGTCAACCAAAACTCGCAAAGAAGGGATCTCCACTTCTAGCGGTAAGACAGCCTCCATACCGTACACTAAGGAGAAAGGAGTTGCCCCGGTTGATGTACGTACCGTCGTACGATAACCGTGCAGTGAAAATGGCAACATCTCGTGCCAATCTTTATAGGTCACAACCATCTTCTGAACAATCTTCTTTATATTCTTATTGGCCGCTTCAACGGCGCCATTCATCTTCGGCCGGTAAGGAGATGAGTTGTGGTGTTCAATCTTGAAACTCTGGCACAGCTCCTTCATCATCTTGTTATTCAGATTCGAACCATTATCAGTAATGATCCGCTCGGGAATTCCGTAACGACAGATGATATCCCTCTTTATGAATTTAGCCACCACCTGCTTGGTCACATTAGCATATGAGGCTGCCTCCACCCACTTGGTGAAGTAGTCGGTAGCTACTAGAATGAAGTGATGACCATTAGACGCAGTGGGCTCGATCTTGCCTATCATGTCGATGCCCCACATGGAGAACGACCACGGGGAGGACATGACATTTAACGGGCACGGCGGCACATGAATCTTATCAGCATAAATCTGGCATTTATGACATCTCTTCGCGAATTTAAAGCAATCCGACTCCATCGTCAGCCAGTAATATCCTGCTCTCAGGATCTTTCTCGTCATAGCATGCCCGCCGGCGTGCGTACCAAATGTGCCTTCGTGGACTTCTTCCATGAGCATACTCGCTTCTTTATCATCTACACATCTGAGTAGCACGAGATCGTGGTTTCTTTTATACAAAACTCCATCAGGATTGAGATAAAAATTTCCAGATAGCCTCCTCAGAGTCTTCTTATCCTAGGTTGACGCTCCCGCAGGATACTCCTTAGTCATAAGGAAGGTCTGGATATCGTGGAACCATGGCTTGCCGTCGGAGGCTTCCTCGATCGCAAAGACGAATGCAGGTCTATCAAGACGAGAAAGGACAATTCTTGGAGCTTCGTTCCAAAAATTGACTTTATACATCGAAGCCAACGTGGCTAAGGCATCAGCCATTTGGTTTTCAGCCCTGGGCACATGATGGAGTTCCACTCGATCAAAGAACGGAAGCAGCCTTCTGGCATAGTTCATGTACGGCACCAAATTCGATTGACGAGTCTCCCACTCCCCTTTAATCTGGTTGATCACAAGCGCCGAGTCACCATATACGTCTAGGTTCTTGATTCTCGAATCAATTGCCTCTTCTAGACCCATGATGCATGCTTCGTACTCCGCTTCATTGTTGGTGAATGGAAACGTCAGTCTCGCAGTAAACGGGATGTGGGATCCGTGAGGAGTCGTGATGATCACCCCAATGCCACTTCCGTAAGAATTAACCGCCCCGTCAAATATCAATTTCCACTGGGATCTCCTATCTGGCCCCTCGTCGGGCAACGGTTCATCGCTATCCTTCGCTTTGAGAAACATGATATCCTCATCAGGGAATTTAAATCTCATCGGCTGGTAATCCTCGATCGGCTGTTCGGCAAGGTAATCAGACAATACGCTTCCCTTGATGGCCTTTTGGGAAACGTACTGAATATCATACTCTGTCAACACCATTTGCCATCTGGCAATCCTGCCCGAAAGAGCTTACTTCTTGAAGACGTACTTGATCGGATCCATCTTCGAAATTAGCATGGTAGTGTGATTGAGCATGTACTGTCGTAAACGTGTGGCAGCCCAAGCTAGTGCACAACACGTCTTCTCCAGCATCGAGTAACGAGGTTCACAATCTGTGAACTTTTTACTCAAGTAGTAAATGGCATGCTCCTTTCTGTCCGTCTCGTCGTACTGACCGAGAACACACCCCATACTATTCTCAAGAACTGTCAAGTACATGATTAATGGCCATCCAGCCACTAGGGGTATCAAGATCGGAGGCTCCTGCAGATACTGCTTTATCTTGTCGAATGCCTTCTGGAAATCCTCGTTCCAGATAATCGCCTGATCTTTCTTTAACAGTTTGAACATCGGTTCACACGTGGCGGTGAGCTGAGAGATAAACCTTGCAATGTAGTTTATTTTGCCCAAGAAACCACGAACTTCTTTTTCTGTTTTTGGTACTGGCATTTCTTGTATCGCTTTTATCATCGCAGGATCAACCTCGATGCCTCTTTCACTCACGATAAACCCCAGTAACTTTCCGGACCGTACTCCGAAAGTACACTTGTTAGGATTCAGCCTCAACCTGAACTTCCTAAGCCTCTCAAAAAGCTTCAGCAAATTGACCAGATGTCCCTCCTCCGTTTGGGACTTCGCAATCATGTCATCAACATAGGCTTCAATCTCATGATGAATCATATCATGAAACAAAGTAACCATTGCTCGTTGGTAAGTGGCCCCTGCGTTCTTCAGACCGAAAGGCATTACCTTGTAGCAAAACATTCCCCAAGGAGTAATAAACGTAGTTTTCTCCATGTCCTCCGGCGCCATCTTGATCTGATTGTAACTGGAGAAGCCATCCATGAACGAAAACACGGAGAACTGGGCTGTATTGTCGACCAACACATCAATATGAGGTAGCGGGAAATCATCTTTAGGGCTCGCCCTATTCAAATCCCGATAATCGACGCACATTCGTACCTTACCGTCTTTCTTCGGTACAGGCACTATGTTGGCGACCCACGGAGGGTAAGTAGTGACCGCTAAGAAGCCAACATCAAGTTGTTTCTGCACTTCTTCTTTGATCTTAAAGACCATATCCGGTCGTGTCCTCCTAAGCTTCTGCTTAACAGGTGGACAATCTCCTCGCAACGGCAAGTGGTGGACCACGATGTCAGTGTCAAGTCCGGGCATATCTTCGTATGACCAAGCAAAGATGTCACTATACTCTCTTAGCATCTCGACCAATCTCTGCTTGACATCATTCTGCAATGCAGCCCCTATCCTGACGTTTCTGATGAGTTCTTCAGAACCCAGATTCACAATCTCGATTTCCTCTTCATGAGGCAGAATAACTTTCTCCTCTTGTTTCAACAAGCGGGCCAACTCTTCAGGAAGGTCTTCGTCTTCATCAATCTCTTCTTCGGCTTGATAGATCGGGCAATCGAAGTCGAAGTGAGTCATAGAAGGTCCAGAGTCGATGTCATTTGTCATGTGGATCCTGCAATAACAAGGGTTAAGCTTAAAACAAGGATATGCAGGTTAGCACAAACCTCATTGCCATTTTGTTGTTTTTCAAAACAAACATAAAACAGGAATAACAGAGATCACAATATTTGAATACGAAGAAAACGCCTTTGATTTATTAACAAAATGCATGTACATAATCCAACAAGGCCCTGACAATAAAACCACTATGCCCCGGGTAGGACATAGGGTTATACAATGATTGGAAAAAGTAAGTCATTACTCTTCGCTTGTCATCTGGATGATATCCTTGACGTACCAGTTGGTAAGGCCCTCGCCTGGCTTGCTTGGCTGGATCCAAGAGTCGAGGTCACAGTCGCTATCTCCGCTGTCTTCAGACACTGCGTTGATGCTTTCAAAAATCACTCCGCCACTGGTGACCTGGATCGGCCCTTTACCTCGCGACGCACTGCTAGAAGAAGAAGAAGCTTCAGCTCCAGGAGAATATCCCAACCCAAACTTATCTTGCTTGTTAGGTATCTCCAAAATTCGCCCCCAGCCTGGGGTAGATCCGGCTTGGACAACGGCCCGGGCTTCCTTGAAGGAAGAGAGAGTCATCTCTGGCTTTTCGGTGACTACAGGAGCTACGTCCTTCACTTTAACGGCTTAGAACGCTTGGCATAGAGTTTCATGGATTTCCCCATCCATCTCGACATACTTAAAGGACGACAAATGGCTCACCATTATGTCTTCCTCGCCACAAACAGTCACGATGCTACCTCCGACGGCATATTTGAGTTTCTGGTGCAGCGTGGAGGTCACGACACCAACAGCATGGATCCACGGCCAGCCCAAGAGACAGCTGTAGGCAGGCATGATGTCCATAATATAAAAGACTGCGTCGAACGTTTCCGGCCCGACTTGGATTGGCAACGTCACCTCCCCGAAAACATGGCGTTTGGTTCCATCGAACGCTTTCACAACCAGATCACTGGGTGTGCAAATCACTCCACGAGTATCTAACTTCATTAATGCCTTCTTCGGAAGAACATTAAGCGACGAACCCGTGTCCACCAACACGTGCGACATAATCGTGCCCTTACACTCTATCGAGATGTGCAGAGCGCTATTGTGGTTCCTCCCTTTCGGCGTCAGCTCAAGGTCAGTGAACCCTAGCCCATTTCCAGCATTTACATGGGCTACAACCTTTTCTAGCTGATTTACCGATATTTCCTGCGGTACATATGCAGCGTTCAACACCTTCAGCAGCGCGTTGCGGTGTGCTTCAGAACACAACAATAAGTTCAGGATGGAAATCTTCGAAGGTGTCTGATGGAGATGATCTACAATCTTGTAGTCACTTTTTTTAATCAACCGCATAAACTCCTCGGCATCTTTAACGAGTAAGTCTTTTTCTACCCCACGAGGGATCTCTTCGACGACTTTACTTTTACCTTTATCAGCTGCGTCAGCTCTGACCGCTTTATCCGCCACGACCTCCGGTGGTACAAACACTCTTCCGCTGCGAGTAATACCACTGATTCCCGCAAGGTTCTCCACAGACGACCCAAATGGCTCTAGCTCCATCTTCTGTCCGTTGCAGTAGACTTCAGCCCCATAATACCATGGGACAACATTAGTGCTTTCAAAGGGTATCGGCCCAGCTTTGGTGATAGTAATTGTGGGCGGTCTGGGCGCAGAAATAGTTATTGTCTGGCGAGGGATGGTGATGGTGGCGACCTCATCATCTTGCTTCAGCACTACCTCCCCTGACCCACTTTCAGCTTTCCGGCTAAACTGTAAAATCTCTTCAGTCATCAGACTTTGAATTCCTTCTACCAACTGTTCACATCCATCAGAACGTGTCGTACAGCCCATACACAGCTCTCCGCAACCTGGGAAGAAACCTCTTTTTATCAACTTAGCTTTAACGAAGCTAAGTGGCGTCTTCAGATCTCTGATGTCAGTTAACAAATCTAAGCTCTCGTCTTCGATAACGGCGTTCACTCCACCTCCCCTATGATTCGGCATAGGATTCTTCGTGACATTTGGCACATTATCCGAGAAGTTGATGATCTTAGCGTCCACCATGTCCTGCACCTTATGCTTGAAGGCTTTGCAATTCTCTATCGTGTGGCCTGGTGCCCCTGAGTGAAATTCACAAGTTGCATTCGCGTCATGACCTGGCGGAGGTGCCCCTGTCAAAGGAGCCAGCGTTCTCTTCTGGATCAACTGTAGCTGAATCAAAGTTTGCAATAGTTGCGTGTACGACATGGGCGGTGTCTCGAGGTGACGACTCGACAAAGGTGCCCGATTCTGATACTTTTTGTACCCTTGTTGATTCGGTTGCTGATGCTGCTGCTGCTGTTGTAGCTGCGGCTGTTGAACTGCCGGGATAGTTATGCTGGCCACCTGCTGGTGAGGGTATTTACCCTTCCTTCGAGCGTTGGTCACAGCGCTCGCTTCTCCTTCCCGTCTTTTGCCACCATAAGGTTTCTTTTCTCCTCCAGCTGAGGATGACTCACCTTGAATTTTCCCGAGTTTGATCCCATTTTCGATGTGCTCACTCGTGATAATGAGATCTGAGAATGTTCCAGACATGCCGATGACCAATTTCTCATAGTAAACCCCTGGGAGGGTGGCTACAAACATCTGCACAAGCTCGCGCTCAACCATCGGCGGCTGAACCCTGGCTGCCAATTCACGCCACCGCTGGGCGTATTCCTTAAACCCTTTGTTGTTCCTCTGTGACAAATTTTGCAGTTGGACCCGGTTCGGAGCCAAGTCGCTGTTATATTGGTAATGGTGCACGAATGCTTCAGCAAGTTCCTTCCACGTGCGCACACTGGTAGGTTCCAGACTCATGTACCATTCCAGGGAGGGCCCGAACAAGCTATCCTGAAAGAAGTGCATCAGCAACTTCTCGTCTTCAGAGTGAGCGGACATTTTCCGGTAATACGATCTCAGGTGGACGCGAGGGCAAGTGGTGCCCTTATACTTTTCAAAGTCAGGTACCTTGAACTTGGGAGGCACCTTGAAATCAGCAATCAAGCCCAACTTGGACATATCAACGCCCAGGGTGTTCTGGTTCTCGATGTTTCTCATCTTATCCTCGAGTGCTTTGAACCTTAGACGCGCTTCAGCATTCAGCTCTCCTTCAGCACCTCTCTGAGAGAACACATCGTCCTGACGATCTTCTAACCACGGCTGAGGCCCGAACAGATTCCCAACACCTGCGTTGCCGTTGCCCAGCCCAACATTAGCTTCCAGACTCCCATTACCGACACTCGTCGTATTACCATTGAGTCCCATGTTAGCTATCACATTGCCGTTGGCACTGCCATTCCCCCCGGTCACGGGGACGCCATTCTGAGGAGTTTCAACTGGTGGAGGAGTAGGAACAGTCCTACCATGGAGTACGCCATTGCTATCAACCCTTGAAATCAGAGGCTGAACCAAAGTTCTGAGCTGATCCTGGCCATTGGCGACCGCTTGCATGAGCTCCATGAAGCGATCCATTCTTTCGCGGAGTTCCTGAACATCAGTTTGCACTTGCTCCATGATTCTGGTTTGATTTGCTCTGGTCGGATAGCGGTGAATAGGTCTCTGATCAATCCTGGAACAACCTGAAACAACCTGAAAACACAAAAGGGTTAGGAAAATGACAAAATGCTCGTTATGCAAATGCTTCATGCAAATGCAAACGTGTGTCTGTGCGTTAGGGAGATCTCCCCTGATCCTAGTGCCTGAGTGCCAGTGCTGATAATAAGAAGTCCGAATCCAGTCATGGAAATAACAATCTCATATATATAAAGAAAGCCCATCAAGGCAGTACACAACATCAGTGAGTACAAGCAGAACGAATAGCATGACCTCAACCAACAAGCCTGGTGATGGTCAGCATTCAACAATGATCAAAACAAAAGGAATACAAATAGTCAAGTACGGCCACGGGCGCGAAACTCTTCTAACAACCCCTTCGTTTCTGGATGATCAGGCCGAGTGAGAAACCCTTCAACGAGTAGCTCCCTCTGCACAATGGTATACTGAAGACCTTCGACCGAATCTTTCCATGCTCCCTCGCCGAAACAATCTTCTAGCTTCCGCTTCTTGGACTCAAACATCAGTTTGCGCTCCTTCAGGTTAGCAAGAGCCCTGTTGAGCTGGCCTTCAGCGGCATATCTGCGAGCGGTTTCTTCATCAAACCTCTTCTCACTAGCCTTCACTTGGGCTTTCAGCTTGGAGATCTGTAGCATCAGCTTGTCCTCCCGCTCTTTCCTGGTGGCTAGGGAGGCCTTCCAGTGCTGGTTGAACTTGGATATCCTCCGATATGCTTCGTCCAAGTGCTGCTTCTTTGTGGCCAGTACTTCGTTGACAGCTTTGAAGTCTCGATCCATGCGCTCACGCTCAACTATCTGCTTAGTCAAATCTATCTCCAACTGGTTCACCAGCTCTATTTGCCTCTTGAAGGAATGAACGGCTTCGTTTCTCTCGCTCCTGAGCTGAACCAATTCTTTCTCCAATTCTTCATTTGCCCTCTTCAATTCATCTCTCTCAGCTAACACCTGATTATGTTGTTAAATGGGCATGGTGGTAGGCTTTTCAATCATTGAAGGGCTTTCTGGCTTGGCAGGAAGAAACGGCATCCCTATAGCATCTGCTCTGGCTCTGACCCATGTCACGTACGGAGGGTAGGCTTGATTATTGCTTCTCCCCAGCAATGGTTTTCCCCTCTTACTGATACCATTCCAAGCGCGCTGAAGCTTAGACAACAGATCCCCCTCTAGAAGACCAGTGAGGTACAGAGATTCCTGCACCTCTTCATCCTTCGGCGGAGCTCTCAAAGCATACGCGAACTGTCGGACTAGCAAAGACGGATTGTAGTTTATACAGCCCTTCCTGCCTATCAAAGGCACGTTCGGAAACCCGCTGCAGCTGAAGATAATCTCGGTACCCAACCTATCTCTGTTAAACCAGTCAATATCCTCCGCTGATAGGCTCATCAAATGCTCGGACCACTCAGTTGTGGCTGCAGACGAAACAAAGGGACCTCTCTTGGGTAGATGACTATCAAGCCATTTATAAAGCAGGGGCACACAACACGAGACATCCTTGCCCCTTCTGTTCTCGTTTTTGTAGTGGACGAAATGGTAAACATCTCCTATCAAGGTAGGGACTGGATTCCCTGATGCAAAGATGTGAAATGCGTCGAGGTCTACGAAATCGGGCATATTAGGGAACAGAATAATGCCATATATGCACAGGGAGAGAATGGCGTTGAACACGACCCAACATCCGTCTTTGGCGCACTGCTGAGCCTTTCCCACTAAGAACTGCAAGGAGAAGCCGGGAATCTTGTTCCAATTAGACAATACCAACTCGGAGGCATCCAGATGGAGTGAAGGATATAGACTAGCCAGATCAGGTTCAGCATCCATATGAACAAAAGGCATCTGCCTCTTGATAGGCACACCTAACAAATCAGCATATTCTTCCAGCGTGGGCGCGAGAACAAAATCCTGGAAAGTAAAGCATCTCAACGGAGGATCGTAGAACTGCAGCAGAGCGTGCAACCCATTCAACTCGAACGCAGAAGGTTTACGAACCAAACTGAGCAATTTGCCGTAAGATTTTCTGAACTCATCTCTCACAGAATCATCTGCTAAAGCAGTCAAACCAGTCAGCTGAACCACATCAGGGGTCGGGATCCTGTAGGCGACGGTCTTCCTCAGAGAACCCATAACAATACAATAAGAGGCAAGAAATTCTGAATCGGGGGAAACGGTACCTGCAACACAGACACACGTTAATGAAATGCAAATGAGTATGCAAGGCAATGTAATATGCAATCATGCAGCAGGAGATCAAGGCAACTGTGCTGTGGAGATTCTGTGTCAACAAAACCATGATGCTGCTCTGTCAAGAACAACCACTATCTTTGATAAGAAGAAAACCCTGGTATCGGACCACAAATCTGCTCTGTCGAGAACACACATACATAGGACCGTAAATTTGCTCTGTCAAGAACAAACATCTGATAATAAGGATCTCTGATACAGGACCAAAACTCTGCTCTGTCAAGAACAAACATCTCTGATAACCAAAACTCTGCTCTGTCAAGAACAACCATACATTTGCAGATGAGATCCTCAGATCCCAATCATAAACCTACTCTGTCAAGAACAAACATCTGGTAATGAGATCCTCTGATCCCAAAAACTGATTCACTGTCAAGAAAACCAGGTAGTCTGAAGGTCAAAGTTTCCTACAATAAACCCAACCCTGCTCACAGGTATGGACCTAAACTGACTCAAGTTCGGCATCCTATGCGTTCATCAGCGTCACAGACATTCAAGAGGGGTGATGCGATACCCAGAAGGTGTGGCATCACCAGCTCATGAAGCGGCCTCACTCGGCTGAATCACAAATGATCGGTCCCCATAGTCGACAATCCTCCAAACCAACAACCCCCTCAACCCAAAGGGTTGAAAAAGAAGCCAACCGGGAGAACCTCATCTGAGCGTGGATTTCATGAGACACTAGTGCCTGCCAAGCAAGCACGCGCCCACTAATTTCCACAACTAATGCTAAGTTCACTCAAGCCTGGGTCTGGCTTCTCACTCATCATAATGCCCCTCCCACAACAGCACAGATAATCGTATCATACTGAAAATAAAGTGCGGGAAATAAAAAGGCGATAAATAAACACAACCCAACAAGTAATCATACAAGCGCTAGGATTGACTCTCGCAGGGGACGTCAGATCCCCAAACTGACTCGCATTCGGGACGTTGGATCCCAGGAAACTATCAAGTCCCCAGCAGAGTCGCCAGTTGTCGCTTCCGCGAAAATAAGGTGCCGGCAAAACAGAAGAGTCGCCACCTTTCGTTATTTATCCCTCGGAACGGGAAAGGGAACGATCGGAAAAACCTGACAAAAAGGTATAAGACAAGGTCATCGCAACCGTTGTCTGGGTTTGGGAGTCGGTTACGCAAGGGGAAGGTATTAGCACCCCTCACGTCCATCGTACTCGACGGGATCCACGCTTGTTGTGTTTACTGGACGAGTTGGTTTATCTATCTACCTATCAAGGCTAGCTTAAACAGAAACGAAAAAGACTCGTCAAAGCGTCGCGCTTTATGCCTACGTATTCTCATCAGAGAATGAGAAATCTGAGTCAACGTAGTTCGACCTACTACGAGTTACGGGGAAGGTGGCTCGCCAATACATCAGTATTGTGCCTACGTATTCTCATCAGAGAATGAGAAATCAGAGCTTACGTAGTTCGGAATAATACGGATTACGGGGGTTTAGATTCATCTGTTTTATCGAGTAGGGTTAAACAGCAGTTCCAGCAGTTAGGGACAAAGCCTGTTAGCGGTAGAACTGAAGTTTAACGACACTCTTTTCTTCAGAAAAGCTTCCTTTGAATTATGGGCCCACGGGGCAAAAAGGTTTGAAGTTTGTTTTCTGTCTTTTACGGAAGAACTGTTTTTTATTGTGTTTGCAATTTCAATCGCACTAAAGACTATGACCTGAGAGTGAATGCGTTGCATGTCACCCAAAGGGTGTCATACTAAACATCCAGACTGTTGGAAAGAAGCTCTCAAACAATCCTTTCTCAGATAGCTTAAGGCTCGTAACGTACGAAAGAAATCATTCATGATTACTGTATCTTAAGCTGTTTTGAGATGAGAAGGGAACAGGCTCAACTACGGGGAGACTATCCAGTCCTACTGTTGTCATGCCAAGGATTCATCCTATAGTTGAAGTTTGAAGCAGGGAACTCCTAGAAGTTGTCATGCATAGGTTTCAACCTAAAGTTCGATCATCACTTCCTTATTAAAGGAAATGAGAGTCCTAAGGGATCATGTCAATGATAAACATAAATAGATAAAGCATCGGCTTAAACAGTAGACGACTGTAAAATGCGTGCAATGCAAGTGAGGGAGGAAATGTGTGTGAGGTGTCAGCCTCCACAAGCTCATCTCAACCTCAAGCCAGAATGAATAACAGTAATCATACTGAAGAGATAAAATAAAGTGTTGTCAAGCAGAATACAGTAAACTACAATCATACAGTAACAGTAAAACATGCTATCAAGCAAAATAAACCACATGGGCAAGGGAGCAGGGCTCTACCGAATACCCGCAAGCAAAGCCATACAGTAACAATACAAGCAGAGGGAGCAACTCAACCTCTAATGCAATCATGCTCCTAGCTTAAATTCAGTCTAATCATGGACTTATTCTAATGCATCAAGCAAATCAAACAAGGCACATCAACAATACAACAAAGAAAACAGACAAGAAAGCAGATCAACAACTCTCTACCAATTCCAAGCTTCAGCTCTTCTGACAGCAATCCAGTCTTCAAACTTCAATCATCCTCAAGGCTAAGTATCAACTTCCATGACAAATATCAATTTGTTTCTCCAGGGTTTCAATCCATCAAACACAAGTATCAACTTGTCCTTTCTTCTTCAAGCTTCAGCTCCTCAGTCAATTCTACCTTCAGGCTTCACTCTTAACCACAAGTATCAACTTGATTCCTTCAGGATCTCCAAGCATCAGTGTACAAGTATCAACTTATCCATTATTCCTCAAGCCTCAGCTCTACACTCAATTTCAATTGAATCCTCTTCATAAGTATCCACTTAGTCTTCAAGCTTCAGCTCTCTTTGCTTTACCAGTCTCAACTTGGTCTTCTCTCTTCTACAAGCCTCAGCTTTTCAGAGTAATCTTCAATCACCTGGGGGTGTCAACTTCATCCTTCAATCTTTGCTCAAGCCTCAGCTCTTCATTCAATCTCCATTGGATCTTCAAGTATCAACTTGCTCTTCTTGCTCTTCAAGCTTCAGTTGTAATGGCAATGCTCAAGGAATCATCCTCTTTCACACTCTTCAATGAAGTCTTCATCTTCAAACTCAAGCCCAATCATCTTTCAAGATACTAAAACCAGAAGATAACTGATCTAATAGGATGAGTGGAAATGATAAACAACTTATTGACGACCAAAGGAAGCCTGTAAGGGTTCATCATTATGAGAGACTGGTTCCCTCAAAGTTCTACTTCCCAGATAAAGCCACTCATCCCTCCAAAGGAGGGATGTGAATATCTGAGAAGGACTTTTAGTCATTGGGAGGAATGGAAGCACAAGATGCTTTCCATGTTTGAGAAAGAAATCATTCTAACTACAAGGCTCTCCCTATGTCCTATCTCCTAATCTTCATCAGACACCTTCAGGCACAAACACATCCAAAGCTCCAAGCACCTTCAAGCAACTTCAAGCATCCTCTTCTTGTCTTCAACTTGTCTTCAACTTGTCTTCAACCTCAACCCAAGGCAAACCAAGCACAAACCCTAATCTAAGGGAATTAGGGAAGTTAAACTAGTTGAATTAGTAAGTTAGGATCACCTAAAACCTAGCACTAAAGTTAGTCCTAACTAAAATACTAAAATCAATTGTAAAATCCTACAAAAATTACTATGGGACCCTAGGTCAATCATGACTCTATCACATTAGTTTCAAATATCAAATCATCAAATTAGACCTAGAACTAAATTCTATACTACAAGGTATCAACCTAAAACCCTAAAAAGGAAGCATCTAAATATCAATCTAGAAGGCATATCTATTTTCATCACAAAAATGTGAGAAAATTACTATGGGATCATACATGTCTAACCTAATCACACACAAAAAATCAGGCCAAGAATCATCACCATGAGATCAAACAAAATTCTACAAAAATATGCATCAAACATAAACATTTTAATATCAATTAAAATACAAAATTACAATTAAATCAGAAATTACATGAAATGAAAATATTTTTTCTCTAAAAAATAATAGACTCACTCATGAGTAATATGCAAAAAGAATGGGTTGAATTGGATTAATATTCAATTAATTATGAATTTTTCAAGAATCATGAATTAAATGGAAATTTAGTGAAAATCAAATAAAAATAATGAAGCGCGCGGTGCAGGAAGTAAACATTTTCAGTTAAAAAGCTGGGTTGGGCTTGCTGGGAGGTGTGGATAGCACTCAGATCACTAAGCCTAAAACATTGAATAAGTGAAACGCATCGTTTCGTTCAGAAACCCTTCACAAATCAGAATTAAAACGTGGCCCTTGGATCTTCTCCCAGTCAATGGTCAAAACAACATCCAATGGTGAGAACTTCATCTTCTCCATTTCAAAGCTCTGAGCTTCGCGCCCAGCTCCGGCCACCGCCGGTGGAGCTCCGGTCGTCCCCTTCAACCCTAGTTCTTGCTAGAGGCCTCCAATCCAAGAGGTCAAAACATGAAACACACTCCAAATCTTGCCACGAACTCAACCATGCCATTAGTTTCTTCTGAAACCCCAAGAATCATCATCTCCCAATCTCAACCGAAAATGGTGATCTTCCTATTTTGTCTCTAATTCAGCAATTAACCATCTGAAAACCATCCTAAGCCATTCTACAACTAATCTAGCACCTTAATTCAGCCTAGTTCTACCTAAATCATGCTATGGGAAGAAGGTTACAAACCTGGAAATTCTTGAATAACAGATGCACGAATCCTCCACCTCAAGCTCTCAAATCTTCTGGACACCATCACTGAACCTCCTCCTTGCTTCTGTATGCAAAAGATTCAATGGAGAGTGCTTCAATCTTGAAACACAATGAAGAGTTGCAGGTGCTGAAAATCCCTTGCTCCCACACGATCTAGCCACCAATTCTTCTTGGAAATGATCTGGAATCAATCCTTAATACTCATGGAAGAAGAACCAATCAAGAAAATGGAAGGAAATGGAGGAAATTGATGAAACCGATTTCAATTGCACTCTATGAAAACTCAATTCCAAACTATGCTCAAACCTTCAATGATCACCAACCTCTGCCATGGATGCATCCTACTCAATATATAGATGAAGTTTGGATGATCTAGAACCCTCTATATCCTTCCAATGAGATTTTACACATCTCATGTCATGAGATTTTGAATCACTTATCATGCCATGCTCAATTCTGTTTGCAGCTTGAAATTCATCTCAATCTCCTTTAATTTCTCCCCTAGTGACATTTTGGAAGGGTTTAGCTTGCCAAGTTCCTTGCCCATGCCTCAATTTTAAGTTATGCATATGTTACTTAATATGCAAGCAAGTGTTTTCCAAAGCAAGTCCATGATTTTGACCTCAAATCAAAAATGTGGCTAAACCATTGTTTTTAAAATGTTTTCTAGAGTCAAAATGATATATTACATGCCATGGTTTGGATGTGTAGGTTGAAAATTTCAATTTCCAACTTTGACTTATTTGACTTATGCCTCCATTTTTAGGTCATTTTTACCACTTTGAGCTACAAGCCTTTTCAACATCTCATGACCTCCTTAATAGCCTTAAAACATCATTTAAGCAAGTTTGATGTTGAAGATTTTTCCATTTGAAGCTTGGAAATAGGAGTTATGGCCTTATGCTTGAAATGACCTATAATCTCCAAATGACCAAAATGCCCTTGACTTGTCAAAGCCATAACTTGAGTTCTACAAATCCTATCAAGGACTTATAGTACTCTCTAGAAATCTAAGAAGATAAGGAACAACATTCATGTTGACCAAAAGTTCATAGGAATCATCCTTCTTGGGCAAAAGCTTGATGCAAGTGGGGTGACTTTAAAGGCCCCAGATTCACATACCTCAGATGACCTGTAACTTGTCAAAGTCATAACTTGAGCTCTACAAATCCTATCAAGGACTTATAGTACTCAAATTAAAGCTAAGAACAAGCTCTACAACATTCATGTTGGGGGAAAGATGATATGACAATCACATCTTGAGCTAAACTGCCTTGAAGATAGGGGTCAAACTAGGGGATTTTACACTGTCAAGCCTTAGAAACCCTAGCTTGAAACTTCTCAAACTCTTCAATCATGAGAAGTTGACCTTGGAATCATCCTTAGAACATCTCAATGTATCAATCCATGATCACATGGCTCTTGAATTAGGTCTCAACCTTCTTCAAATCATCAGTTGACTTAGGGTTGACTCAGTCAAACCATATTTACACCACTCATGGCTGAGGCTTCTTTAATCTTGCACAATGACTTATCTAGGCTTCATGATGGCTTTCAAGACATATCATAAGCTCTCTCAAGGATTCAAGTCCTTCTTCATAGCCTCAGAATCATCTGATGGCTTTCCACAACTCTCAAGTTAAGAGACACGCCCTCTTGGCTTCAACCACTCTCTCTGAGGATCTTTGAACTTCTCTGACAAGGATATCAACCCTTGAACACTTGAATAATCTTCTTAGCTAGCTTCATGGTCTTGTATAGCTCTTGATTGGTAGTCATACCTCTTGATCTCCTGCATACATGTCAATGAAATGCAAATGATAATGCTAATGTGAATGAAATGAAACACAAGCTAGGTAAAGAAAGGTTGGTCAAATTTTGGGGTGCAACACTTCTCTATGTCCTATAGGTTATTTTAATAATGCTTGTGAGGGTAGGAGGTGACTGGTTGCAGCCAAGATTATGATGTGAAGAGGGGCAGCCACCATTTTTCTCTTTCTACACTATTCATGCTTGCAACTTGCATTAAACAATTATTTCATTCATTTCTTATGCTAATTTCGTGGGAGTTGATGTTAAACATGTTTATTAATAATGTAAACATAAGAAATGAGGCTTAGCCTTTGATTAGAATTGATTTGGGAAGCTTTGGAATTAAAACACTTATGATGAACTAGTTTTGCAAAAGTGAGTTTTTGCCAACTTGTGGACCTTGGTTGTCTCTAACCATGAAGAGTTATGGAACCCACTTGTACTTCTTAGAAAGCCCCCATTAGGTAATATAAAATTGATGTTTAAGGTAGGAACCCATCGTTATTTATCCCAAAAGAGGGAAAGGAAACGATCACCATTCCACTTGAAATTGGGTCAAAACCCTTGTGAAAATGCTGAAAACTTGACTTACAAGTCAAGAATTCTTGAAATTTCTAAGTTTCTTTCCCCCCTCTTGCCTTGTTTTTGCTCATAACTCAAAATCCATGTATTTTTTGCTCATGAGTGCATATATCAGTTTTGAAGAACTCATTGAGACCTTTACAACAGGCTTTGAACCACTCCATTTGGATGTGTGGTTAAGGAGTTATGGCCTGACCCTTTTCAAAACCCTAATTTCCTGACTTTTCGATTACTTCTCAATTCTTGATCAATTGGTCACCAAACTTCATGATTAGATATTAAATGATGTTGGGAACATATTTGGATTCAATTTTGGGTTAAAACCCTGTTGGTCAATGGGTTGACTTTTCAGTCAGACGAACCGAACGATCGAAAAGCTCTTAATCGAGTGTTGGTGTCTTGGGTTCTCTGAGGCCTTGAAACTTCTTGGGTAGACTTCCTTGGGTCATATTAGCCTCATGGCCCATTATTTAAGCTTCGGAACACCATTTAGATCAAAATTCAAACTACAGTTGACTTTCCCAATCAGAAACCCTAATTAGGGTTCTTGTATTGCACTGTTCTTCTTTCTTGGGTGACAACCTCAAATTGGATTCATTCTTGATCTAATGTGATATCATTGATGACATGAAAACTTGATATATGGAGGATCAATCAAAAAATTTGACTAATCAATCCCTTGAAACCCTGATTTCTAACTAAAAGAAACCCTAGTTCATTTGCATCTTGACAAAGACCAAACTTGAAATACGTTATGGTTAGATAATCAATGTTGACGCTCCTAAAATGATGATGTGATCTAGGGGTCAAAATTTGGGGTATAACAGTTGCCCCTATTTAAATATTTTTACTAAATGGCAATGAGAGATGACAATCTCCATAGAATTATGGTCAACGGTATTTAAATATAGCAAACCGAAAATTTTGCCCTTAGATACAATGGTATGAAAAAGGGACAAATTCTAAAATGCAATGCATTCTAAAATGATTCTTCATGATGCTTGAATGCAAGACAATGCTGACATACGAGCAAACAAAAAGAAAAACAAAACAACGAGTAACCATTCACTGGGGACCCAACACACTGAGGAAGAATCTGAAGCATATCAAATAATAGTTTAGACATGACTAAATGATGATAGCCCAAAAGGGGCCCTTCGTGGGGGATAGGAAACAAAAACTCCACTAGGAAAGAAAAATTTCCACTGGGGAAATCCAATGTCACTTGGGGAGAACAAAATATTAAAAGGGGAAATGCAAACCCAGTGGAAAGATGCATCAAAGGAAGCACAGATAAGAAACCACACAGGGGAACAAGAGTCAACAGACTCGGACCCCAACTAGGGATTCAAAAGACGAGACACGACTCCTATTGGGGACAAACCAAAAGGATTCTCTTAATGAAAAGTTCAAACGGGATCTTCGGGAGGAGATAGAAACAAGACTGGACCCACCTAGGAAGCTAGTAACTTCTAGATTTCTGGGACTCTGTTGAGGAATACATACATGTTGGAGATGTTGGTAACAACCAACCATCCTAGGATTTACTAGGGATACTGGTAACGACCAAACATCCATACTAATAACAATTGGATTTTCAAATGAGGCCAGTAACTACTAGACTTCAATAGGGAGACAAGTAACAACCAATGTCAAGGTAACAATTGGATTTCAAATGATTCCAGTAACTACTGGGCTTAACTAGGGAAAATGTGTAACAACCACGAGTCAAACCAATAAAACTTGGATTTAAAAGAAATGCCAATAACCACTGGGCTTACATTGGGAAAACAGGTAACGACCACGTTCCACACCAATAACAATTGGATTTATCAAGACATGCCAATAACAATTGGATTTTCTGGGAAAGATTGGTGACAAACAAATCAAAGTACCAGTAACAATTGGATTTCAAGCAATGCCAGTAACTACTGGAATTCAACGGGGAAGTCGGTAACAATTGAACCACATACCACTAACAATTGGTTTTAGCAATCAATACCAGTAGCTACTTGACTTTAATGGGGAGATAGGTAACTACCAATGTCAAGGTACCAATAACAATTGGATTTTGAAAACATAGTAACCACTTTGTCTCAGCAGATTCGGTTACTAATGAAACATCGACTGGGGTAGATTCAGATAAACACCGGATCTCAAAGATAAACTACGGTATTAGTAACAACTAACATCTTGGTAACCACCAATAAGCAGTAACAGATATTGCTAGTTACAACTAGACCTCTTAGGGATATAAACATTTATCATAATAATACTTAATCCAGGTAACTTGACAAAGTGAGTCCGTGACAACAGGTTTGGATCAAAAGGATTGGTAACGACCAAAGGATCTCAAAGGCTACAGCCAGAACAGAAGCATGCAAACAGATACATATGCTAATGGTATGATGCAAATGTAAATGTAGACCGACTCACAGGAGAGAAGGAAAATAAAGGAAAGATGACAATCTAACTTCACTGGAGGGGAGATTAATCACACCGAGTCCCAACATCACTACCCAGGATAAAATCTTTCACTGGGGAGAGCAGAGTAACTTTCCAAAAGGGATTTGGTCATTGCTTTTGCAAACTTGCGGAGGATAAGTCATAACTTTTGTAGCATGGCGGTTGCTGAGTGCAACCTTATCTGAAGATGGTGTTAAGCTTTCTATTACTCTGCTCTCACGAGAGGAGTCTAATACCGTCATTTCACACCTTTAAAGTTATGACTTGTTTGTTAGATTAGTTTTTCAAAAACACTTTGCTTTCAAAACTCATTATTAACAAATAAATGAAATTTTCATAACAAGAAAAATACAGATCATAAACATGATTGGTCCAAAATCTGATTTCATTAATAGACGAGAACCTTACAAATGGCAAAGTCTCGAGAACAATTACAATTGGAAAAATGTCAAAACAAAACAAGATGGGTTACAAAATCCAACAATGATCCAACTCTACTAACTAGTAGTCCATATGATTCGCTGCTTCTAACGAGAATGGCAGATAGTGATCCTCTTGATTATCTTTTGCGGGCTTAACAACTTCTGATGCAGTGAAAGGTTTGCCCCTAAATTTTGCCTGAATTTCCCTTTCGGGTTTTCAATTCACCCGGATGCTTCTTTTTGCCTAAGTCGCCTTTCTAGGTTTTTAACTTAGTGAGCTCTTTTTCTTTATTTTTATCCCTAATTTTTGCATGGGTCTCCTTAATAGGTTGTGATCCACCGAGATGCTCATTTTTGTCTGAGTCGCCTTTCCAGGTTTTTGACTCAACGAGTCCTCTTTTAGGCATAGTATTTCCTTACTACATTCGAGTTGACGGGGTACATAAGTTGTTCGTCATCCATTGTCTCGAGAATTAGATAGCCTCCAGAGAAAATAGTTTTCACAAAAAAGGAACATCGTAGTTGGGCATTCATTTCCCACGCATATCCTTCTGAATTGGCAGGATCTTTCTAAGTACGAGTTCTCCTTCCTTGTATTCTTTGAGGTGGACCCTTTTATCAAAATTTCTCTTCATCCTTTGCTGGTATATCTGACTGTGACACGTCACAGTCATCCTCTTTTCATCGATGAGATTTAGATAGTCAAATCTTTCCTTTATCCATTCAGCTTCTTCGAGCTCTACTTCCATCAAGACCCTTAGCGAAGGTATCTCAACCTCGATGGATAATACCGCGTCCATCCCATAGACAAGGGAAAAGGGGGTTACCCCTGTTGAAGTGCGTACTGATGTTTTGTATCCGTGCAAGGTAAATGGTAACATTTTGTGCCAGTCTTTGTAGGTTACAACCATCTTTTGCACTATCATCTTGATATTTTTGTTCACAACTTCAACAACATCGTTCATCTTTGATCTGTACGATGAAGAGTCGTGATGTTTGATCTTGAAACTTTTATAAAGCTCATTCATTGTTTTGTTGTTCAAATTTTTTTCGTTATCCGTGATGATCTGATTGAGGATGTCGTATCGGCAGATGATCTCTTTCTTGATAAAATGGGCGACCACTTGTTTGGTGACATTGGCGTACGACGCAGCTTCTACCCACTTAGTGGAGTAGTCGGTAGTGACGAGGATGAAATGGTGACCGTTGGACGCTTTAGGCTCAATTTCCCCAATAATATCTATGCCCCACATTGGGAATAGCCAAGGCGATGTCAATACATTAAAAGGATGTGGAGGAACATGCAGCTTGTCAGCGTAGATCTGGCATTTGTGGCATCTCCGAGCAAAAAGGATGCAATCTGTTTCCAGGGTCAATCAGTAATAACCAGCCCTCAAGATTTTCTTTGCCATGGCATGGTCGCTCACATTAGTGCCAAAGGTACCTTCGTGTACATCTGTCATCAACAAGTCTGCCTCTTTCTCGTCAACACATCGAAGCAGGACCATATCATGATTTCTTTTGTACAGAACATCATTGCTGATGAAGAACTTAGATGACAATCTTCGTATAGCCCTCTTGTCAATTTTAGAGGCATCAGCCGGATACTCTTGATTATGAAGAAAGTTTTTAATGTCATGGAACCAAGGTTTTCCATCGGATTCCTCCTCTGCCATCATGACGTATGCTGGTGCCATTTTTCTTTCGATGCTGATCAAAGGGAGCTTCATTGACGAACTGAACCTTCCACATTGATGCTAGCATGGCCAAGGCATCTCCAATGTGATTCTCAGCCCTTGGGACATGTTTGAAAGTGATCTCGTCAAGGTATTCGATCATTTCCAAAATGTAGTCTTTGTAGGGAATCAACTTCTCATCTAGAGTTTCCCATTCACCTTGGAGTTAGTAAATTACTAAAGCGGAGTCGCCGATCACCTCTAATATCTTGATGCGAAGATCGATGGCAGCTTCGAGTCCTAGGATACATGCTTCATATTCAGCTATATTGTTTGTACATGAGAAGCACAGACTGGCAGTAACAGCGGCATATCCTCCAACTGGATTTTCTAGAAAAGCCCCAACACAACACCATGTCCCTTTTTGTTGGATTCCCCACCAAACATCATCTTCCAACGAGATCCGGGTTCAGGACCAAGTTTTAGTTTCATTCTTTGAACATACATCACAGCCTCATCAGGGAACTCAAATTTGAGTGCTTGGTAATCATCTACAGGATGCTCAGCAAGGTGTTCTGACAAGACACTTCCTTTAATGGCTTTTTGGGTGACGTACTAAATATCATTCTCTGACAGAAGCATATGCCATTTGGCAAGTCTTCCAGTTTGAGCAAGCTTTTCAAAGATATAATTTATTGGGTCCATCTTTGATATCAACAACGTAGTGTGGCAGATCATGTATTGTCGGAGACGTTTGGCCGCCCAAGCCAAAGCACAACAAGCCTTTTCCAAAGGTGAGTAACGACTCTCGTAATCAGTGAACTTTTTGCTTAGATAGTAGATTGTATGTTCCTTCTTTTCTGACTCATCTGTTTGTCCCAAAACACAACCCATTAAATCTTCCAACACCGTCATATACATGAAGAGCGGTTTTCTAGGTACTAGAGAGATCAACACCGGAGATTCTTGAAGATAGCTTTTAATCTTTACAAATGCTAACTGGAAGTCATCACTCCATGTTATTGCTTGATTCTTCCATAATAATTTGAAGATTTGTGCATATATATGAGTCAAATTTGAGATGAATCTGGAGATGTAGTTCAAACGTCCGAGGAAACCTATGATTTGTTTCTCTGTTTGGGGAGCTGGAATCTCTTGAATAGCCCTAAATTTGTTGAGATCCACCTCGATTCTTTGTTGACTAACAATGAACCCAAGTAATTTGCCGGATCGAACTCCAAATGTGCATTTAGCTGGATTCAGCCTCAATTGATATTTTTGGAGTCTTTCAAATAACTTTAACAGATGCTCAAGGTGGTCTTTTTCGCTTTGAGATTTAGCGATCATGTCATCTACATACACCTCGATCTCTTGATGCATCATATCATGGAAGAGTGCAACCATGGCTCACTGATAAGTGGCTCCTGCAATATTCAACCCAAAAGGCATGACCTTATAACAATAAGTGCACCATGGTGTTATGAACGTTGTTTTCTCCATATCATCTGGGTCCATCCCGATTTGATTGTAACCTGAGAACCCGTTCATAAAAGAAAATACTGCAAAGCTAGTTGTGTTATCAACCAATGTGTCAATGTGAGGTAGTGGAAAGTCGTCTTTTGGACTGGATTTATTGAGATCTCGATAGTCCACACACATCCTAACCTTTCCGTCTTTCTTCGGCACTGGCACGATGTTAGCTACCCACTCAGGGTACTTTTAAACTACTAGAAATCATGTGCCAATTTGTTTCTTTACTTCATCTCTGATCTTTAGAGCCATGTCTGGTCTCGATCGTCAGTGTTTTTGCTTAACGGGAGGGCATTCTGGTTTCAGAGGGAGCTTATGGACCACGATATTAGTATCTAGCCCTGGCATATCCTAGTATGACCAAGCAAAAACATCGGCATACTCTTTGAGGAGTAGTATCAACCTGTCCTTGACCTCTGTTTCGAGTGATACCCCAAATTTTACTTCTTTCTTCATCTCTTCAGAACCTAAGTTGACAACTTCGATCTGCTCTTTATAGCTGAAGGTAGGCTTCTTCATGCTCAGCCATTTTGGTTAACTCTTCGGGAACCTCAAATTCTTTATCAAGCTCTTCTTCAGCTTGGAAAATAAATGAGCCATTACTAGAAGGAACCGAATGATCATTGGATTTTGTAGATGATGAAGTTTCTCTGTATGGTTTTAAATGGTTTAATATGATCAGACACACTCACACACAACAATCATGCAGATGATGGGTTCAATTTTAAGTTTTTCCAAAAAAGATTTCCATTTTTTCCTTTTTACTAAAAGTGAAAATGATGAAAAAGTAAATAAACAAAAAGGACAAGAGTTTTAACAAAAAAACTTCTTCATTCATTAATCTTTTTAATCACAAAGTGGCTCATCCAAAATGATTTGCTGGCCTTGGTCATGACTAGGAATTTCAAAGAAAACAAAAGCTAATAAGCAATGCATTACTCTAAAGGTAGCACGACGGGAATTTCCACTGCCCCCCAATTGTGCAAGACTACTCCATCTCGGGTCACCAGATTATTGAGGCTGTTTCTCTCATCTTCTTTAATGATGGCGTTGACTTGTACCCCGCCGCTTACAAACATCTCCTTTAGAGTTTTCTACTTATGGATGCTCTCTTCGGACGCTTCTTCCAGAGTTGGTTTATAACCCAACCCTTGCTTATCATTTTTGGCGTGAGCGTTCACTTCTATAACTTCTCCCCATCCTTGCGAGAGTCCTTCCTTCATTGCAGCTTTTATGCTTTGCACGGAGGCAAAAGATGGGCCACGTACTATGGAAGAGTAATCAATTAGCACAACATGAGCGATTTCCAGGGCTTGAAACGCCATTTCTAGCGCATCCTCGTCGGCGTCGATGTATCGGAATGACGACATGTTGCTCACCATCAAATCTTCCTCCTCGTGCACTATGGCCAGCTGATCATCAATGATAAATTTTAGCTTTTGATGCAGGGTGGAGGTTACAGCTCCCGCCGCATGGATCCAAGGTCTGCCCAATAAACAACTGTAGGCTGGATTAATATCCATGACTTGAAATGGTACTTCAAAACATTGTGGACCCACCATTATTGGCAAAGTCACCTCTCCAGTTACGGACCGTATAGGTCCATCGAATGCCTTTACAACCAAAGAGGTTGCTTTCATAATTGCTCATTTATGACTTAACTTTTCCATAGTCCTTTTTGGTATTACATTCAAGGAAGATGATAGGGCGATTCACAAGTGCACGAATAACATCAAAGTAATATAGAAGATTATCGATCCCACAGAGACCAAACGTCAATCTATCGATTACTATTGTTACGGGGTTTATCTAAGGCAAATCAAATAAAGGATTGGATTGTGCGAAATAAAATTAAAGTGCAAAAATAAATTCAATAATAAAGCAACAGACATGGATGCAATTCATATAGCTACGTAATATTCCAGATGTGTACATATAGGATCCCTTATGGGGTAATATTTTCTACTCATGAAAAGAACTAATTTAACGGGAATTGTTGCTTTCGTGTATTCAGAACCGAGTTTATCCCTAATCGACCCCTCTTATTGTCACTTATAAAAAGGTGCGCATTGCATTAGGATTAATAAACCTATTTTTAAGAAATATAGTTTCTTGACTTAGTCGAAAAGTATTTTAACCTGGAATTTCTAACAAAAAGAGGTTCTTGCGAACCGGAATTTAAATCCATAAACGCGTCTGAAAACAATTTTAAAATCGGTTTTCTTAAACATTAAAGATTTCTAATTGACTGAGTCAAGCGCTTTCGCTTCCTTGGAACAATTAAAACTAACCAAATTTATCTAAAAGTTGGACGGCTTTCGATCTTACCTAACAGATTTTAAGTACATAAAATAAGTGTTAAAAGTTAAAACAACCCCTAAGCAATTCTACCGACAACCGTGTGGAATACTAATTATAACTATAATCCTCGCATCCTAGCCCTTAAGATTTAGCCGGACATGGTAAATAAATGCGGGAAAATTAAGGGCGGGTAAATAAATAAATAAAGTGCGGTGCGGGAAATAAAGGCTGATAAATAAATAAAAGGCAATAAATAGACAGAAACTTGCTCTAAACGAGAGGCTTTAAAATCTTGTACAAATGGAAGTAAAAGGACTGAAATAAAATGGCGGCAGGATTAACTTCTACCCAAGTGCTCCAAACTCGATTACAGACTCGATTACACAGTGTGATAACCCCTCGATGTGAGAAGTTTATCACTTTACAATAGGTGAAATTTATGGCTTGAGTTCTGTTCTCTAAGCTTGGATGATTTGAAATGAAACAAAACTCTTCTATTTATAATGGTAGGAAAGTACAGGTAAAGACAGGAATGCCCCCCAACTCCTTTTGGGAGGGAAATGGCTGTGTGAAGGTGGCGCCCGCCACCTCCTTGTGGCACCCTCCACATGAACTAGGGTGGAAAGGAGTGGGGGACGTGGCAGTTGTCAGCAGTTGGCTTCTATCCAATGTGTGGCATCCCCTATGAGGCCCGCCATGGTGGAAGCCAAGTGTACAATTCCTCATAAAAAAGAAACCTAAAAAAGAAACAAAACAAAGGCATAATACAAGAAAACAGAAATAAAATACTAAATAACGTGCATGAAATTGAGTCAAATAAACAGTATATTTTAGGTATATCAAATTCTCCCACACTAAAACCTTTGCTTGTCCTCAAGCAAAACATCATGACAAAATAGGGTGATATCCATAAATGATCTGGGCAAAAAGGTCTGATAAGTTTAAGATGGGATGAAGCGATAGGCGATGACTCAATGAACCATGGGTATCAGAATGACACTTCTCCGTAAAAACGGAAATAAGCTTCATTCTTACATAAGTCAATCCATATTACCCTATTGTACCTAGGCCTACTTTCGAATCTCCTTTTGAGTCCTTTTCATTGTGGTGCAATCACATTAAGCCCGTTATCCGTACGAAATCATGGTGAAGTGACCGATTAGTGATTCTAATCTAAGCATGGGGTTCTGGTGCACAAAATGGTGTAACCCCTTTTATTGGCCCACTTGCAGCTGCGGGGGATCGGATCGTAATCCGCCCTACTGAGTTCAGTACCAAATACCTCTGAACCAACTGACAATGGGAAGGTATTTTTTGTTTTGTTTTGTCTTTATCATCATTCTTTTTTCTTTTTTCGAATTTACAACTTTTTGGGTTAAATGACCTTGTGAGGGTTACATATACCCGAGTTGCAATTATTTTATTTTTAGAATACCGATCATTCACTTATTTCCATCGACCCTTCACTTAGATAACGCTTTAGCCGGAGCTGACTGCTAGGATAAACTACTAAGGACTTACTATGGATATTCTATTAAGGCCAGAGTAGGAAGGGTATCGGGGTTGATTTCTGCATTTGCGAAGCCTAAGGTGTTATAGTGATATCGATGTTTCAAAGAGAATTTTTCCAAATCATCTGATCCTAACATGAACTTGCCTCAAAGCCCAAAACATTTTCAGGATAGTACACTATTTGTCAAAATAGTTTTTGGTGGGGCAAAGTAATGAGGGAATAAAATGAGGGAGTAAAGGTATACTGTAGAATGACTCATTAAGCACAAGTATGTTCTAAAAAAAACAAAAAAGGAAAATAAGACGGGAAATAAACTAGAAAGCGATAAAAAAGAAAAAATGTAAGATAAAGCGGGAAAATAAATAAAGTCTCCTCTCACACTTAAATTGAACATTGTCACCAATGTTTCAAAATAAGCAAGGGACGAGGTACCTGAGGTGCCTAAGGCATGCTGCTAGTGATGTCGCCAGTGTGCGGCGAGTACCTAGGGCGGCGGGATCTGCTGCGACGACGATCAGTCTGAGAAGCTTCGAACGCGTCGAATCGGGTGGTCAGAGCAACTTGAGATTGCATAATGCTTTGCATGGACTGGCTCATCTGATGCTGAGACTCTTGCATGAATCTCATATTCTCAGATAATTATTTCTGAATGGTGATGAGTAAGTTGCCGCGTCTCTCCTCTCTGGATAATTGTTCTCGCCACATCTACTCAAATACATAAAAGCCAGGAGCAGTACCTATAGAATGGTAAGAGGAAGACTATGCAGTGTGTGTCTGTGGTACATGGTGAGGCAGTATAGGATGATCGGGAGATCGCTCTCGCCGGTCATACTCGGCATCAGTATCATCACCGTCACCAACTGGAATATTTGGGGGTACTGGGCCTGTAATGGGCAGAGCATATAAATCATAGGTCCAGTTTCCCTTGAGAGTCACATTCGTGCGTCTAGTGCAAGGTAGAACGACATATTGGAATTATGCAAATGTCATGCAATGCAATATGAAATACAACAAACACAAGATCAAGGTTGTTGTGTTGTTGACGGTGATGAATCAGCGCTTCGCTTTGATGGCAATACAACACTAGCATAAGGATCCCACTGTAACTGTTCATACTGACGAGAAAAATAGGTAGGCTGAAGGTCAAGGTTCCCTGCAAACCCAATCCCCCTCACAAACATGGACTTAAGCTGATAAGGTTCGGCATCCTATGCGATCGTCAATGTCACAGACTTTCGAGAAACGATGATACGTTCACCATTTCTGGTTTGGCATCATTGTCTTACAAAGCGGCCTCACTTAGCTGACTCCCAAGTGATCGGTCTCCAGAGTCGACAGCTTTCAGATCCAACATCCTTTCCTGACCAATGCACAGGATAGGATGTCTTCAACAGAAAACCTCGTCTGAACACGAATTTCATGAAGACTAGTGCACGCCTAATGTGCAGGTCCCTACTACTATCCACTCTAATGCTATGTGTATCCTCAAGCCTGGGTTTTGGCTTATCTCTCAATGGAACATCCCACCCACAACACAACAACATGATATATGATATAAAGTGCTAGAAATAAAAATGCAAATGCAAAACTGTACAGATGCAACACATATATACATATATACACACCCAAAGACAAAACACACAAGCGCTAGGATTGACTCGCATAGGGGATGAGAAGTTCTCCCCATTAGAGTCGCCAGTTGTCGTATCACTGCGAAGAAGGGGCCGACAAGGACAAAAGAGTCGCCACCATTCGTTATTTATCCCAAAGAGAGGGAAAAGAAACGATCAGAGAAAACCTACGGAAAAGGGAAAAGACAGGTCATCGCAACCAAATCTTGGGTTTGGGAGTCGGTTACGCAGGGGGAAGGTATTTGCACCCCTCACGTTTGTCGTACTCGACGGGATCCACGCTTGTTTTCTATCTAAAAGGGTGTTAAACTATCTAAGCTGCAGGCTGACAAGGACAAAAGAAAAGAAAAGAGACTCGATAGAGCATCGCTGCTCTATGCCTACGTATTCCCTCGTGTAATGGGAAAGTCAGAGTCAACGTAGTTCGGAAAACTACGGGTGATGGGGGGAAGGTTGATCGTTAAGACATCACCGTCTTGTGCCTACGTATCCTTATCTGGTATGAGAAATCAGAGCAAACGTAGTTCGGGCTAACTACTGGAAAAGGGAGAAAAGTTTTTTAAATCGAGTAGGGTTAAACCTTAGTTCTAGCAGTTAGGTGTATGCAGCTCGACCATTAGAGACTTAGGCGTTACCTGTTTGCGGTAGAACCAAGAGTTAACGACACTCTCTTTATGAAAATGATTTTCCATTAATCCCGAAGGATAAAAAGGTTTGATGTTTTTGTTTTGTGTTTTTGAAGACAAGAAGTGAATTGAGTTATGGTTTGAAACTCATGTCGCACTAAAGACTATGACTCGAGGGGGCCCCCCAACCATCATTTCTCAAATACTAAAGGCTCGTAGCGTACGACACAAATTATCCTTTATTAGGTGTTTTGAATTTTTTAGGAGATAAGAAGAGAAAGACACAAACTAAGGGGAAACTAGACCCTAAAGTTGTCATGCACAATGCTCCTAAAGTTGGGATGAAAGGGAAGAACTACCCTAATGTTGTCATGCATAGGATTGAACACCTAATGTCTATCCTACTCCCATCCTGAACGGAGGGACTAGGAATCCTAGGGGGATCATGGCACAAGTCCAAGTAAACACTAAATGATTCACTCATAAATGAAATAAGAAAGAAAAGAAATCAACCGGAATAAGTGATAAGCCACAAAGCACATTAATTTGTAAATTCAAAATAAAATGAAAATAAAATAAAAATGAAGAAAAATAAATAAATTAACACAATAAAATATTAGAAAATTATTTTTTTGGATTTTCATGATATTCAAAACCATTTCTAAATAAATAAATAAAAAACAAAACAAGAAAAGAATAAAATAAAATAAAAAGAAATAGAAAAAACAAGTCACTAGAAAAAGGAAATGCCTCACCCAAGGCTTGAACCCAAGACCTTGGGGCTGCAGACACAAAACATCACCAACCCAACCATTATGTGCGTGTGAAAGTAAATAGAAAAGGAAAGTAAAAATATTAAAAATATGAAAATAATGAAGTAAATGCAAAAACGCCCCCGCTGGGGGTCGAACCGGGGATCAATGGTATGGCAAGTGACTTAAGGGCAAGGTACTAACCATTGGGGTGGCGATACATCCGTTGTATCAAGCCATCCCATTTAAATATGTATCAAAGCAAGCGTGTATTTCTGGACAGACCAAGGCAAGATACGTGTCATACGATTTCACTCTAACTTCCTCAATCCATAATCAAATTCCATGAAACAAAAGTCTATCCTGCTTGATTTTTCATGAGGATCACGATGGTGCTGTCCATTTTCTCAAATAATGCATACATAATGAAATTTTAAGGAAGATGCACAATGAAGTTTTGAGATGCATTTTGAGACTTATGAGCCAAAGTTCAAAACAAAGGAAAACAAGATCAAATAAGGATGTGCACATGTTCCAAATATGTTATTTATTGAATTCAGATGGTGAGAAGATCCAAGTTCCAACTAAATCAATATGTCATATATGAGTAGCAACAAAGCATAGTGACTTGAAAACGGTGCTTTTAAACCAGCAGTTGTTATGTATTAGATGATCCAACATTCTTCACAACATCACCAATGTCATTAAACTCAAACCTCAGCAAGGCACACACTCAAACAGTCAATGATTTTTAAAGATTCAAACTGAAAATTGATGGATCAATAGGTTGACAAACCTCAAACAGAATCTAAACAACAAACTAAATGTATCATGTTTCAACAGCATACACCAAGGATTTCAGCAACAGTGCTACAAGCAACACAATACATATTGATCTAACAGCAGCCTAAGAAAAAAGCTTGTATGCCTAGGCAAATGATTAACAGTCTTTGCAACAAAACTTCAGTCAATAAGTCATATAACAACAGCAGTTTGTCTTTGGACATAATAATGCCAACATCAAACAATGTACATCTCAAACATGAGAGACACCAATCCAATGTAAGCAAACATAAGTTAACAAACTCAACTCAAAAACAGTTCCAACAGAACAATTGCAACCTTAAACATGACAAAGTTAATACATCCAACAACCAATTCAATACATACTTCGTATGATAGTTACAACCTCATGACAACAGACCAATGCATCATTCACCAACAGTTTCAACAGCAACACATAAATCTCATAGTTCAAAACCTAAATTGGACAACAACCTTGTCATGAAAGTACCTTATATGAACTCTAAAAGACCAGCTGCAAATTCTGATAAAGCTAAGTTGAAAAACCTCCCAACAAATTTGGACAGCAAGTACATAGAGATCCAGCAATCAAACTTTTACAAAAGTAAAAATGCAGGCAAAACTCTCAAATTGATTTAGACCACAACTTACAAGTTAAAATGCCTAGACATGGTCAACAACCTTTCTCACCAACCCAAATCAATACAATCTTGTTCAAAACAAAAACAAACACAAAGTTTAGCATTATAATGCAAACACCAGTTCTATATATTTCCCTCATGACAGTTACTATTTCAATCAAGCAAAGTCTAGCATGAGAACCAAGTTTTGACAACCATATAAGGCATCATGTTCCAAACATCATTCGTCAAGGGTTTCAACAGCCAATGCCTTTATTAAGACTGAGCATACATACATAACTCCAACAGCAAATTCACAGAACATGACTAAAAGCTTTCCAACATAAAAACATAATCAAAGAAGTTTTGTTTGAAAACATAAACAACAACCAAGTTTGTTATCACAATACAAACATTAATAAAAAAAAATAAGCAAGTATAGGTTGAACAACCTCAACTCAGCTATAGTTTCAACAACACAGTTGTGAATTCTAACATGACCATGTTAACATCCATTCAACAAATAGTCTAACTACCTACATCAACATGACAATTTCCATATCAACAAACACAAACAGATTTTAGTATGAGAATCAAGTAGAAGCAACAATAGACATGAGTTGAAAAACTCAAACTTCCACACAATTTTGACAGCAAAGTTGCATTTTAAACATTATGCATAATGAGGAGATTTAGGGCTACATACCTCTTGTAGATCTCCCAAAAGCAAGCTAGCAGCAAGAGCAAAGCAAGATATCCCTCCCTCATTTGAGCTTTCTTCCTTTTCCAGCAACAAGTGACTCTTTAGAACAGTTTGAGCAAACAAGCTTCCAAATGTTTTTTGAAGTTTTAGACAGTTCAAAGAACCAAAAGGGAAGGTGTTCAAGGTGTCAAAGAGGTCCAAGTTGTTCTAGGCAGTGAGTTTTATCACTTTGTGTAGAAAAGTCAAACTAATGAGTGTGAGAAGTTGACTTTTGGTTTGGTGGTGCTTTTGATCAAGATAATGGTTAGAACACCTCCTAATGATGATTTGGAAGTTGTGTGGATGATTTTTAAGGTGGTTGAATGATTGAAGAGGGTGCTGGTATGAAATTTGCACAAGGCAATTTTTGTGGTTTTTTGAAGAATTTCAAAGCACAAGCTCTGGTTTTTCTTGCAGTAGTGGTGGCTAGGGTTTCTCTTGTCTGTTCTTCTGCTTAAATATGAGGTGAGAAAGGGATTGGCAAGCTTTTACCATGGTAAAGATTGGATGGACAGATTTGCATTTTCATGAATTTTTTGAATCAATGGTGTATGATGGATTAGGACGGCTTGCATCTTGTTGGTTTCTTGTGAGTGGAGAGAAATAGAATGGATAGGCTGCAGGAACCAGAACAAGGGCAGTTACTTGTCTTTTCCTTGTTTTTGCAAGAAATTCAAAAATGAACAAAAGAGGTACATTAGGTGTTGGTTCATTTTTGGCAATGTTTGGCATGCTCCCAATGCAAGTCCATGCGCGTGATTTGAGGAGTGTAACAGACTGCATGCTGAAATGCATCTCATGCCTAAATGCCACATAATTCATGTCTTGTAATTTGCTCAAACATCAACTTTGCACAATGATAACTTGGTATACAAAACTCATTTGCCCTAAACTTGAGCTCTAAGTAAAGAGGGCATGGAAAGGAACAATTTTCATGTTGAAATCATCTTGATTTGAGGATTGGAAGACCATGAAAAATGATGTTGAAAATCATGTCATGCAAGCTGTCCATAAATAACTTAGAAAAAATTCTAAGTTATGGATTTAGGCTTATTTTTCCTCAACTTTGCACATCCATAACTTGAGCTTCACAAATCATATGGAGGACTTCTAGGACTTTTTGGAAAGCTTGGAACATGGTATATAACTTTCATTTGGGACAAAGTTTCATTTGACATCAAGAAAGTGCTAAACATTGGCTTGCAAAGTGGGTCCAAAAATCTGCCTCAACTTGCCAATATTTGAAATCATTAAAATCCCCAACTTTGAATGATCATAACTTGAGCTCCAAGTATCATATGGTGATGAATTGGTACTAAAAAGAAAGCTTGAAATGCAAGGAACAAGTTTTATGTTGGCCAAAGGTTCATTTGAAACATTGATCATGGAGAAAGATGGCCTTGAAGATGGCTTGTTCAACCATAAAACTTTCCAAAAATAGAAGGTTTCTAAAACCCTAATTCCCCAAAATGGCAACTTTCAACAATTCTTGATTTTTCATGATTCCCTTGACTTTTCTTGATCAAATTCAATCCATTGGCCATATTGGACTTGAGGAACATGATCTTAACCTCAAGAAGTCAGGAGTTGACTTTTTCACTGCACAGTTGACTTTTTCCCCAAATCTCCTGATTTTCAATTGACTGATCAATTAAAGCTCTTCTGATTAAAATTGATGGTCAATCTCTCATACCCAAAAACCTTAGGACATATGGAAGGTCATGGAAACAAGTTTTGATTCAAAAAACAAGTTTATCTTGATTAAAAGTGAAACCCTAATTTCACCCTTTTTTGCCTAAGCATTGTGCAAATGAACTGAGTGACCATTCCCACTCCACAATGACCTCTGAGGTACTCAACAAGCCTCTACCTCATGATTAAACCAATGATAAATCTTCATGGACCCCTTGACAACCTTCTGATGGTTCTTTGATAATGTTGTGGCACACCCCTCCTCTTTAGGAGCTCAGATATCTTCATGATGATGACAACCACATAACAATCTCTACCAATGCCTCTATTTGAGCTTGTGGTCAATAAGGCTCTCCTCTTAGATAGGACACATACAAACACTTGATCCCATGTAAGAAACTATTCTATGCAAATGAAAGATGCTAGAATGCAATGAAACATAAGCCAAAGATTAAGAAAAAGGGTTGGTCAAATTTTAGGGTACAACAATAAGTAATGTTCCCTCCGGCTAATACATTACCAAGCAGTATCGTAACCATTCCACATTTGAGTTAGACCTCACCAATCCAAATTCAAACTAAGTACAACATGAAAAAGGAGAAAAAACGAAGATGGTTAGGGAAAGTACTTCAAGAGCAGTATAAAAAAATAAGGAGAAACATTGGAAAATGGTGATATGATGTCAAAGAAGTGAAATAGTGGTTAATGAGCACCAGACCAAAACCACAACTCATAGGGTAGGTTTGTATCAACAGCTAAGAAGGACATATTATGGTACATTTCATTCAAAGTATATATAGGTACAGGGCATGGTATAACTGCCAAAGTCATTCAATAAAATCAACAACAGCACTATTATGTAATTATACCCTCATACGTAGTAAACAAACAAGGTCATTTGTAAAAACAAAGACTTACTAATCAAGCTTCAAACAACTATCAAAACTTCTTTGTATTATACCAAGCATATGCTCCAATGTACATGAAATACAAATGAATGTGCAATTAGAAGTCAAATAAAGTGCAGTAATAGTTTTACAATAAACATGAAGCATACTATTTCACAAACATACAACAGTAGTGATGCACATAGAGAAATTGATGCATATGTGGAAATGAAATTCAAATATAAGACGTTTATGTGGATTCAACATAAGCATGAGAGGTCATAGGTGATTGATACTCATGATTTCAAGGGCCAAGTGTACAAATCAGTACCAAAACAATATCAAAATAGGTCACAATTCGAGTACCCTTCAAATACGCATCATCTACAGCAAGGCACTCATATGGGACCACACAATCACAAGAGTACAACAATCCATAAATGAAAAAATAAACAAAAAGAAGAAACTCATTCCATTCTCTCAGGATCCCACGAAATCACGGTACATTCCCACCACCCTCTAACATTTTTTTCTCCCCCATCACACCTCATCATCCCTCACACTCATCTGATTTCTTCTCACAGGTACCAAATTCATCCTATAAAAAACTACATCGCTCATTCATTCCAAAAAAATTATCTGAAAACCCTAGAAATTGCTCTACACAAAAGCAACCACCACTGTGAAGCTAAGGAATTTTCCCTAAACCCTAAATTCACAAAAAAAAAAGTCTTAATCTCTAAGGTTTTTTTAGTCTCACATTGAGACTCAAACAAACCTGAGCTCACAGCCATTCACGTAAATAGTCACATTCAGAGAAATAGCAACAACAAAGAACAGAAGGAGAAGAAATAGAAAGAAGAAAAAAGTGCAGAGAAGAGAGCTAGAGTACCTGAGTATCTTCAGGGGTTTATACTTCAAGAGGTAAACCTTGTTATTCACTTTCTTTTTGAATCTGAGCCTCCTGCTTGTGTCATTGTTGTTATATACTCTAACTGTCTTCCCGTGATTTGATTTGTGTGTCCTGTGCTTCGATTTATTGATTTTTTGTTGGTTTTGAGATTAGATTTTAAATTGGGAATAGGTTCGATTTAGGGATTTTGTGGGGTTTTTTGAGAAAGCTGAAGGTATATTTGGAAAGAGGAGAAAGATTTACCTAGGGTTGGTTTAAAAGGTTTTTTGGTTTGAGGTAGTGTCGCCGGAGAAGACGGCGGCCTCCGCCGTTGGCCTCCATCTTCTCCGGCCATAATTAGGTTTCCAGTAGGTTTTAGTTGCAGAGAATTTGATGAGAGAAGAGAGAACGATATTCTGAAGAGAGAGAATAAAGTGAGAAAGTGAAATCACTTATCTCACTCTTGCCTTATGTTAACTGCGTCACTGACGACGCGTTTGGGTGGCGACACGGGGTGGTGACACTTGTCACTCCCCCCTGACAAGTGTCACCAGGGAGTTCACTTTTCCCCGGATTTTATGAACGCGCTACCATATCCCTTACCATGTATCAGACAGTCCAACCATTGGATCTAGAGTCATATTTGAGTCGAATCACGACCGACGCTCCAAATCTTGGCATGAGGTCGAAGGTTGACCTAGGGTGCATGATGCACCCTCCCTGCGCTGGACCTCTGGTTAGTGGGCCTGGGGTTGGATCCTTGAATGAATGCTCTTGGGGCGCACGATTGCGTTCGTTTCGTCTTTCATTTCTAAGACATTTAATCTAATCACAACTTTTAACCCTTAAAAAACTTTATTAATTAAATTAAAATATTGATTATTGCTTCCAAATATTTTTCTTAATTAAATATTGGAGGTAGTGGGTTTTTAGAGTCTAGCACTCCTTGGGTCCTTGAACGAATGCTCTTGAGATGCATGCTTTGAGTTGTGTTCGTTTCATCCTCCGATTCTAATACACTTAATTCTTTTTAAAGCATAAAAAACCCTAATTCAGTTAAAATACTTAACCTAACTTTCTCAAAAGTTATTTTCTAAATTAATAATGGAGATATTAAATTCTTGAGGTCTAGCACTTCTTGGATTCTTGAAAGACCACTCTTGAGGCGCACGCCTGGAGTTGTGATCATTTCGATCTTGCATTTCTAAAATACTCAATTCATTCAAAATACCTAATATGTCTAATCAAAAAACCATAATCGAATCAAATCATTTTTATAATTAAATCATGAAAGAGCTGAGTTTTTGAAGTCTCGCACTCCTTGGATTCTTGAGTGACCGCTCTTGGGGGTGCACACCTTGGGTTGTGGGTTGCTCGATCTTTCGCTCCCAAAATACTCGCCCTAATTATTCGGACAAAGACGTTCATTGTCCTACAAATACAATTTTGTAAATTAAGTGAATAAAAAAGGTGTCGTTGGGATCTAGCATTCCAATAATGCCCCGATTAATTGGTTGCGAGATTGACGTCTCGTTTATCGAATAGTCGTCATTCTCCCTCAAAATACTCAATCAATCTAACATCGTTTTCTTGTTCTCGTGCGACCGAAACCCTAAAACCTACGCAAATCAAAACTCTTTACTCAATTAAAATCCTATTATACTTTAGCATATTCAAACAACTTTTCACAAAGAACATTGTTTAATCCATTCTTTCGCGCATATAAACTCGTGTTTCAGCCTCCCTTAGCAAGCAGACAAGCCAACGTTTAGCAGTTAGAATGAGACCTAAACACTCGTTCATTTAAAATACCAATCAACCGTAGTACCACGAACTACGATGCTCTGACTTTTCTATTGCACGAGGTAGTACGTAGTCACAAGGGCCCTTATCCTTGGCGAGCAGCCTAATAAAAAACCACTCATTTTCCCCTTAGAAGCGAATCCTTTAGAAGAAAACAAACAACCTAGCTAACTTTTCTCTCGAATCGAATCAAAAGGTTGCCGTTGAGTACAACAGACGTAGAGGGCGCTAATATTTTCCCTTTGCGTAATCGACTCCTGAACCTAGAATTTGGTTGCGATGACCATGTTCTTATCTTTTTTAAAGGTTTTATCGATATTTTCCTATTCCTTCCTTAGAATGAATAAAGTTCGGTTGCGACTCTGTTCGAACGTTTTTTCCACATCCATCGCAAGAATCGTATTTTTCGAGATACGACAAAAACGTAATACTTTTGTTTAAAATATATATTACTAAGCGGTAACTAGTTCCATCTTAAAATAAAATAAAATTAATATTACAAGCAAATAAAAAAATACCTCTTTATTTAATAAATTATAATTTCACTTCTTTCCTTCACTTTATTATAATATAACTAATAATATTGTCTTATTTAAAAATAAATTATTTAAATGATACATCATTTAAAGAATTCCCTAACAGATACATATCCATGTATGTATTTCTAAACATGTAGAAATCACATAATATAAATTTATGAAAATTTTTAAGGAGGAATTTCTTAATAAATTATCAAACGAATGAGTAAAAACCTGTATTTTTCTCTGCATGCGCTTCTTTTACAAATGAACTTCAATTTTCATCTTTGGTTCCTTGATTTCCTTCAACAAATTGAATAATGACTAAAAGCTCAACTAAACAACAAAAGCCAAACTAATAAAATTTCTACTTCTAAATTTAATAATCAAATTACCTAAAATTAATTCCATGATCCTATCATTACCTACCCCTTCAAAATCAACCTTGTTCTCAAGGTTGTAAAACTTCATTGTTGCAATAACTTTCTTGGATCTTCAACTTTAACATCCACCTACAAAGCCTATTTTCATCCAATCCAAGAAAAGAAGAACAAAAGGATCTAACTGAGAACTTTTACTATCATTTGTGATATCTCTCATTATAATCTCAGTACCATCCTTACCAAACTTCCATTCTGTCACAACATTCCCTGTCTCAATATCAAATTGATGAAGCCCTGTTGAATGCAGCTTACTTTCATTCAATGAACTCATCAAAAGCATTTTGGTTTCAGCTTTCATGAGAAGTGTTTTCTTGGAAGTCGATGGCACCAATTTCGAAGTAGATCTTGAACCATCACCAAAATTCACAAATGCACCTTTACCATGAATCCCATGTGTGAAATTCTTCACGACTTGAATATCATTTTCGCAAACCAGAAAACGGTTATCTAGAGCACCCATCACTAGGCTCTGAATCCCACCATTTACCGCCTCCTCAAACTCCTCCTTCAAACTTACTAGTGATTCATGGATCACAAAGAATTTTCTTGTGTAAAACACATTATCTAACAACAATTTAATATAATCTAGTAGGGAAATAACACTATCATGGCTAAAGGCACTTCTCCATGGATAAATAAGTTGTTTCCATCCCCTGCTAACTAGTACTATTGACATCAGCTCAATGAAAACCTTTTGATGGATGAAATTAGAGAAAAATGACACTTTTGTCAAACCATTACGAGAGAAAACAAAAAACAGTAATCTCTCAAACAGTTCGGATGCAAGAACAATACTTTCATGTGTTGTTGTGACATCCTTACAAACACCCTCTTGCGATTCAATGCCAACATTGGAGTTTCCTGATGCATGTGTTAGAACACAGATTGGTTCTTAATAATATCTCTATGTTTTGATGATAACTATTATGAAATTTTGTAATTAAGAATTATATACTCTAAAATTTGCTTGAGAGTTTTTACTGCAGATAGTAAAGGAATTAATACTCTAGAAGCAAATCAGAACTGAACATAAGAAATTTGTTAGACTCTGAAGCGCCAGATGCATCCATTAGAAGATTCTGATTGCTGCCAACAAAAGATCCTGAGTGTAGCCTCCAGAAGATTTTGAAGCAGAAGCTCCAGAAGGATCTAAAGCAGAAGCTCTAGAAGAATCTGAAGCAAGTCAGAAGCATCTGAACCAAAGAAGAATTCTGTATGAAGAGTTTTCAAAGCATAGTTACTACAGAAGATTCTGAAAGTACTAAAACTGTCAGTACTGAGGATCTGACTCAAATATGCTCTGATCTTAAACACGCTAAAAGCACACCTGCTGCAGAAGACTCTGATTCAGCAAAACTCTGATCAACATCAGAAAGCTCTGATAAATTTAGACTCTGATGAAATTTGCTGAAAATTGAAGAAGAATTATTCAAAGATTATATCCGTTGGAATGATCCAAACGACTCTTTCCTTATTTATGCTAGACACAAGAACACAGACAAAAAGGATTTCTCTGTGCTTTCTTCTTCTAGGAAAGGTCACTTGATGTGAAGACAAAAAGGCTCAGACCTTTTGGACACTCTTCTCAACGTGAAGTTCTCCTTGGATCAGCTGCCTATAAAAGCAAGTCTTCACCCATCTTCTTTACTTGACATTTTTACCCAAAAGAAATCAACATTCAAAGCTCTCATACTATTCATATTCTTTCAAGAATTAATTTCTTTGTTCTTAATATTTAAGTGAAAAATTACAGTTGTGATAAAGCTTTCTAGAAGCAATTTAAACACTTGTATTTGTATTACATTTGATTGTAAACCTTAAGAAGATCCAGTTAGGATCAGTAGTTCTTGAGAAGACTTTGAACAGTTGTTCTAAGTGCTTACTATTATAATCAGTTGATTAAATAGTGGATTAAGTCCTTGATTGAGAAAGGCAAATCACTCTAGGAAGGATGGACTGGAGTAGTTGAGTTCAACGAACCAGGATAAAAATACTTGAGTTTTTATTTCTAAGTTTTAATCTTCATACTTATTCAACCCCCCCTTCTAAGTATTTTCTCACCTTCAGTTGGCATCAGAGCTCCGGTTCTATGTGTGCTACCACTTCACAGTGACAGTAAAGATCCAGTGAGAAAAACTTTGATATATATTTGGTTGTTACTATGGCTGATAATACAATGTCTAACACTAACAACAAATATGAAGAAAGGGACAGAATCAGCACCAAACCCCCTATGTTTGATGGGGAGAAATTTGATTATTGGAAAGACAGGATTGGAAGTTTTTTCCTTGGATATGATGCTGATTTATGGGATCTGGTCATAGATGGATATGTTTATCCCACTGATGGGAATGGCAAGAAAATAGACAGAAAATCTATGACAGATGCTCAGAAGAAAGAATTTAGAAATCACTACAAAGCCAGAACAATATTGTTGAATGTAATATCTCACACTGAGTATGAAAAAATTACAAACAGGGAAACTGCATTTGACATGTTTGAATCCTTAAAGATGACTCATGAGGGAAACTCTCAAGTCAAGGAAACAAAGGCTCTGGATCTGATCCAGAAGTATGAAGCCTTCAAGATGGAAGACTCTGAATCTGTTGAAGCTATGTTCTCCAGATTTCAAATACTTACAGCTGGACGAAAGGTTCTGGATAAAGGATACTCTACTGCTGATCATGTGAAAGAGATCATCAGAAGCTTACCTACTAGATGGAGACCTATGGTGACTGTGCTGAAGATGGCTAAAGATCTGAACAAGATCTCCTTGGAGGAACTAATTAGTTCACTAAGAAGTCATGAAATTGAACTTGAGGAAGATGAACCTCAAAAGAAAGGTAAATCTGTTGCTTTAAAATCTAATAAATCTGCTAAAGCATTGCAGGTAATAGAGGAAAGCTCTGAAGAATCCTCATCTGAAGATGAAGATGAACTATCCATGCTGTCCAGGAGAATAAACAAACTCTGGAAGCATAAAGGAAAGAAGTTCAGAAACTTCAGGAAGCCTGACCAAAGAAAAGAATCTTCTAGACACAGAAGATCTGGCAAAAAGGAGGTTGTCTGTTAGGAATGTAAAGAACCTGGACATTACAAAAATGAATGTCCAAAGGTGCTGAAAGAAAAGCCTAAAAGAAAGTTTGATAAGAAGAAAAGGGTTCTGATGGCCACCTGGGATGATTCAGATACATCTGAATCTGAACCTGAGTCAGAAGAAGAATGTGCCAATGTATCTTTGATGGCAGACATAGAAGATCAGGAGGAAGGAACTTCAGGATCTGAATCTGACTCTGAATCTGACTCTGACGCTGAAGAGGTAATGGCTAAACTCACTAAAGAAGAACTTATCAAAGTGTTATCAGAAGTTCTGAAAAGATATAACAATATTAAGCTCAAATACAAGAAGCGTCAAAGCAATCTTGTATCTGAGAATAATATTCTCAAATCAGAAGTAGCTGAGCTAAATGAAAAGAACTTAAAATTGAAAAATGATTCTGAATTAGCTCAACAAAACTCTGATTCTGAAACTGAATCTAAATGCAAAAATATTTTGGAAAAATATGATTATAGCTTTCAGAAGTTTCTTGCTAAAAGCATAGACAGAAGCAAAATGGCTTTTATGATCTATGGAGTTAGCAGAAATAACAGAAAAGGAATTGGATATGAATCCTCCTCTGGAAAGGATTTAAATCCAAAACTTGTTGATAAAGTTATCATAAAAAAAACTCCTTTATATTCACACTTTAAATTTGGTCACTTGAATGATATTGAACAAACACGCTCTGAAAAGAATATTCATGTGTTTAAATCTAAGGCTAGTCAAAATAAACCTTATGTTGAAAAACAGAAGTTTGGACAAACCTTCAGAACAACTAACCCTAAAGGACCCAAGAAGATCTGGGTACCTAAAAGTAAAATAATTCCTGTTGCAGATGTTCTTAGCAGCAAGGTCAAGACGCCAATCATGGTACCTGGACTCTGGATGTTCACGACACATGACAGGAGAAAGGTCTATGTTCCAAAGCCTGGAGCTTAGATCTGGAGGTGATGTGAAATTTGGAGGGAATCAGAAGGGCAAGATCATTGGATCTGGCACCATTGGAAATGGTAAACTTCCCTCTATTACTAATGTTTTACTTGTTGAAGGGTTAAAGCATAACTTATTGTCCATAAGTCAATTAAGTGACAATGGTTATGATATTACCTTTAATCAAAAATGTTGTAAAGCTATTAGTCAAAAGGATGGCTCTATCCTATTTAGTGGTAAGAGGAAAAACAACATTTATAAAATAAATCTTTCAGAAGTTAAGGTTCAGAATGTTAAATGCCTCTTGTCTGTTAATGAAGAGCAATGGGTCTGGCACAGAAGATTGAGGCATATTAATATGAGACGTATATCTCAGATTAATAAACTTAATCTTGTCAGAGGACTTCCTAATTTGAAGTTCACCTCAGATGCTCTTTGTGAAGCATGCCAAAAAGGGAAGTTTTCAAAATCATCTTATAAATCAAAAGATGTTGTTTCTACTTCCAGACCACTAGAATTACTTCATATTAATCTGTTTGGACCAGTGAAAACTGCATCCATCAGAGGCAAGAAGTATGGATTAGTCATTGTTGATGACTATAGTAGATGGACATGGGTAAAGTTCTTAAAACACAAGGATGAGTCACATTTTGTGTTCTTTGACTTCTGTAAACAAGTCCAGAATGAAAAAGATTTCAAAATTATAAAAGTCAGAAGTGATCATGGTGGTGAATTTGAAAATAAATATTTTGAAAAGTATTTTAATGAAAATGGCATTGCTCATGATTTTTCCTGTCCTAGAACTCCACAACAAAATGGGGTTGTAGAGAGGAAAATAGAACTCTGCAAGAAATGGCCAGAACCATGATCAATGAGACTAATCTGGCAAAACACTTTTGGGCAGAAGCAATCAACACAGCCTGTTACATTCAGAACAGAGTGTCTGTAAGACCTCTTCTGGAGAAGACTCCATATGAACTGTGGAAGAACAGAAAGCCCAACATTTCATATTTTCATCCTTTTGGATGTATTTGCTATATGTTAAATACTAAAGAAAATCTGAACAAGTTTGATTCCAAAGCACATAAGTGTTTCATGCTTGGATATTCTGAACGCTCTAAAGGCTACAGAGTATACAACACTGAGACACAGATTATGGAAGAATCTATTCATGTTAGATTTGATGATAAGCTTGGCAATAAAAAGCCAAAGCAGTCTGAAAACTCTGCAGATAGAGAAGTAGTCTTCACAGACTCTGAAGGCTTAGAAGCAGACAAAGATCAAGTGAAGGAACCAGAAGCAACGCCAGATGCTATTCCTTTAACCTCTCAGATGATAAATCTAAACATTTCTGAAGAATCAACTGTTAGAGGATCATCATCCAGAATTAAAGCTTCTCATCCAGAGAATGTTATTATTGGAAAGAAGGATGATCCCATCAGAACAAGATCCTTTCTAAGATCATCTGAAGCATCATTATTTGGACTGGTGTCAGTAATTGAACCAACTTCTGTAGATGAAGCTCTGCAAGACAATGATTGGATTATTGCCATGCAAGAAGAGTTAAATCAATTCACCAGAAATGATGTGTGGGATTTAGTTCAAAGACCAAAAGGATTCAATATAATTGGAACAAAATGGGTCTTCAGAAATAAGCTAAATGAGAAAGGAGAAGTTGAAAGAAATAAGGCAAGGCTTGTTGCTCAAGGGTACAGTCAACAAGAAGGTATTGATTATACTGAAACTTATGCTCCAGTGGCAAGGTTAGAATCTATACGCCTTCTTATTTCATTTGTTGCACAAAATAACATCACCCTGTATCAGATGGATGTTAAAAATGCCTTTCTAAATGGTATTATAGAAGAAGAAGTGTATGTCCACCAACCTCCTGGTTTTGAGAGTGAAAAATTTCCAGATCATATTTTCAAATTAAAGAAATCTCTGTATGGTTTAAAACAAGCTCCCAGAGCTTGGTATGAGAGATTGAGCAATTTTCTTCTGGAGAAAAATTTCATCAGAGGCAAAGTGGACACAACACTTTTTTGTAAATCATTTAAGAAAGATCTTCTAATTTGTCAAATTTATGTGGATGATATAATATTTGGATCTACCAATACTATGTTGGGAAAGGAGTTTGCTCAATGTATGCAGGCAGAATTTGAAATGAGCATGATGGGAGAACTGAGATTCTTTCTAGGAATTCAAGTCAATCAAACTCCAGAGTGCACTTACATACATCAGACCAAATACGTTAAAGAACTTCTGAAGAAATTTAACATGACTGATAGTAAGCTGGCAAAGACTCTCATGCATCCAACTAGCTCACTTGGCAAGGAAGAGGTAAGTAAGAAAGTAGATCAGAAAATCTACAGAGGTATGATAGGATCTCTTCTTTACTTAACTGCTTCTAGACCTGACATATTGTTCAGTGTATGCTTGTGTGCTAGATTCCAATCAGATCCTAGAGAATCACACTTGACAGTTGTCAAGAGGATTCTAAGGTATCTGAAAGGTACTTCTAATGTGGGTTTGTGTTACAGAAAATCTGATGATTTCAAATTAGTTGGATTTTGTGATGCTGACTACGCTGGAGACAGAGTGGAAAGGAAAAGTACTTCTGGAAGTTGTCAATTTCTAGGAAGAAATCTAATCTCTTGGTACAGCAAGAAGCAACCCACAATTGCACTTTCAACCACAGAGGCAGAATATATTGCTGCTGCTGGATGTAGCAGCAGATGCTCTGGATGAAAAGTCAGCTAGAAGATTATCAAATATTTGAAAGTAACATTTCTATCTTCTGTGATAATACTTCTGCTATATGTTTGTCTAAAAACCCCATTTTACACTCTAAGGCAAAACATATAGAAATTAAGCATCATTTCATCAGAGACTATGTTCATAAGGGAATCATAAATTTGGCCTTTGTTGATACAGATCATCAATGGGCAGATATTTTCACAAAACCCCTTGTTGAAGATAGATTCAAATTTATTCTGAAAAATATTGGTATGGATTTTTGTCCAGAATGATATTTGTCAGAAGCAAATTTTACAGATGCAAAAATGCCTAATGCTCTGAAGTATTTCTTCTGATTGCTTATTCATTTTCTTCAATTATTTTCTTGTGAAACTCTGAACTAACAATCCTCAGAGGATCTGAACGTTGGTTAACATTTCATTTCTCAAGAGAATTCAGAAACACATATAAGCAAACACGTGTCACTCCAAATCTGCAAAGGTGGCGTGTACACTACTGAAGAGACGTTTGAGGTGAAGTTTGAATAGTGAAAATCTTGATTTTCCCCCCAAATTTTCAGAATCGATAAATGCTTGAAATGATTTTATTCTTTTTCATTAAAGGCTTTGTGTGAACGTGTTTTCTTCTGACTGTTTGTATGCCTAAGTGTTTAGTATAAATACATCATTTCTCAGCATTTTCTCACTTTTCACATCTCAAACCTTTTATGCATTTCTGTCTTCTCTTCTCTCTTCATAAAAACCCTAAGCGTTTGACAAACTCATCTTCAATGGCAACTTCATCATCAACTGCTGCACAATTTCAATCTACCATGGCTGCAGTCACTTCTGCTAATATGGGTGTAACTCCTTATACACCACCAAAGAGAACATTGCTAACACCTGTTGAAAAACTGGAAGTTCTCTGTGAATCAATGGTGGAATTTGATTCACTTGCTGAGAATGGGTTTGAGTTTCGCTCCATTATAGATGCTCAAGGATGGGTGAAGTATTTTGACAGACTTTTTGGACCAGTCTACCCCCTTCTGGTAAAAGAATTCTGGATACATGCTTCTGTATACCCTAAGTTCATCTTATCTTCTGTTTTGGGAAAAGAGATAATCATAACAGAAGATCTGATTAGAAAACTCATTGGATATGAGGAAACAGATGGAGTATCACACTTGCCAGCTGGGCGTGTAGATATGGATGAAGTATATGAGGAAGTGATGACTGTTGGATAAGCTTCTAATAAGTTCAAAGATCTGAAGCCTGACTACAAGGTCTGGGCTAAGATTTTCATGGGATGCATTCATCACAGAAAGTCTACAAACTCTCTAGACTATGTCAACAATGAACAACTCTACTTTATGTATTGCTTAAGTCAGAGCACCAAGGTAGATCTTCCATATATTCTGTTTATGCACTTATGGAATCATATAAATGCCTCTAGAGAATATGTGAAAGAAAAAGGTCAGAAGATCAGAACCTGGATTCCTTTTGGAAGGTTAATCTCAGATCTTCTAACAAAAAATGGACTTGTAACTGCTTTGTATGCTGCTGGAGTCACAGAAGAACTGGAATTCATTCTTGGAAAGCCTCTGAATGCCAAAAGTCTTCAGAGACTAAAAATAGTAGAAGAACTCACAACAGCACCCAAGAAGCTGAACATTACTTAACTTAGTCAGAAGAGAACCCCTGTAGATGACTACCCTCTGTTCTATGCTGAAGAACCAAGGGAAATTATAGTAAGATATATTGATGATTGCAAGGCAGAAGGAAAGCCTATTCCTGCAGATATTATAAAGAGAGCAAGGCAACCATTGCCTGTTGTAGTAGAAGAAACACCAAGAAAGAGGACTCAATCAGAAGCAGAAGTTGCACCTGTTCAGAAGAAGCCCAAGGTTGCTGAGAAGCCACAAAAGCTGCTAAAGAGAAAAGAATCTAGAGACACTCCCTCTGTTCCTGCTAAACGCATCAAAATTAAAGGTACTAAATCTTCTGTATCTTCTGCAAATACTATTGTTATAAATGATTCAACTGATAAGTCAATTCCAAAACCACCCCCTACACAAAAACCATCTGTTACTGCTCCATCTCATGTATCTGTTCCATCCCCACAAAAATCATCTAATCCTATTTCCATCTCTCCTGTAAAACAATCATCTGTACCTAAACCATCAACAACAAAACCAAAAATTCAAACTCCACAACCAGAAATTCCAACCAAACAATCTGTACCACAACAACAACCATCAGAAAAACAACCCACAGAACAACAACAACCAGCAAAGCCATCTGCACAACAAAAGCCATATGAACAACAACAACAACCACAAGAAAACCAACCACAAAAACAATCTGAACCTCAAAAACCATCTGAACCTCAAACACAACAACAAGAGAAACAACCTCAGTCAGAAAATCCACCATCCAAAACATCTGAACCCAATGCATCTGTACCAGTTACTTCTGAACCAATCACATCAGAACCACCTACATTTGAACCCTCATCAAAACCTTCTGAAAATCCTTCAGAATCAACCAACCCATCTGGAACCAACATCCCTGAGACAGAAGTTCTAGATGTTACACCTCTGAAAACTGTCTTTCAAGTGTCCTCTACTTCTTGCACACCAACCACATCATCCAATTCCTCAGAATCTGACATTCACCCAGATTTTCTGATATCCCCCTCTCACAGAGATTCTGAGGTAAACCAACCAAAACCCCCTGTATCTTCTAAAGTTCTTATTCCAGATCCTACTCTCACACCTAAACCATCATCTGAAATTCTCATTTCAAATCCTATCCCAACATCAACACCAAGAACATCTGCCTCGTGCGATCCATTCTCATCTTATCTTCACAACCTTTCCTATGGTTTCAAACTCAAAGATTTCTATGACAGAGTTGAACCATCTGACCCTATCACTCCCTTCAACCCCAAACTTACAATAATCCTACCATCTGTGCTTCTAACCTATATTCAATCTATGTCAGAAGTAGGTTAATTAGCTACAATATCATACTCTGCAAAATCTGCAAAAGCTGTTACTTCAGCTAAACCCGTTTCATCTGATAAACCTGATACTTCTGAGCAACCTGCAAAATATGCTTTCCAACCTTACTCCAATAAACCCTTTGATGTGGTTTCCTATCACACAAAGCAAAACAAAATCTGTTGAATGCCTTAAACAGATCAAAACCTGACAAATCCCCTGAAATTCCTTTCATACCATACTACCCTCCTCCTCTGATCTCCATTAATAAATCCATATTTCCACCTACTCCCCAACCCAAACCAATTACCTTAGAGACTTTGTTACACCCCAGACCTAGACTAAATGTTGATCATTTATTTACATGTTTTTTGCAAGAAATACAGATGTATTTAGGTACTGTACAGAGGAAGTGTTCAGCAACAATGGATGCCAAAGAATCTGATGTCATCTGGAATGGCTTCATAAACAGATTCAACACTGTAGCATCAAATATGAAGAACATATGTTCTGATGATGCGAAGCTCAGATTTTCTGAAGCTGCAAGAAGTCTGTTCTGGACTGTCAAGAGATCTGGACCATTACTTCTTACAGATGCTCCTCCGTCATTAGAAGAAGCTACTGAATCTACATCTGAAGACAACCCTTTGGCCATGACTCTGATAGAACATCCTTTTGGCTCTAATGCTCCAAGCTCCAAAGACCCTATGGAAATTGGCTCTGTTCAAGTTTCAGAAACTGTTCAACCTTCTTCATCTGAGATTAAGAAAGAACATCCAGATCTTGAGGATAAGATTGTTGTTCTGGAAGCTGGTCAATCAGAAATCAAGTCATGGATGGCAAAACAGGATAAGAAGTCTGAAGACATGACTCAGTGGATGTCTCAACAGGATCAGAAGAATGAAACAATGGCTAAGTGGATGTCAAAGCAAGAACAGTCCTTTTCTGAGATCACGGATCTGTTGAAGATGCTTTTGTCAAAACACTCTTAGTTTTTCATTTTTTTTCATTCTGATGTTTGAATTTGATGTTTGCTTATGTATTTTGAATATCTTCTGATGCATGTACTCTTGCTCTGAACTGAATTGAATGAATGTTTCAAAGTTTTCTCCATTTGATCTATCTCTTTTACTGTTTCCTTTTATTTGTCTTTTCAAAGTTTTTACTTTTTGCTTATGACAAAAAAGGGGGAGAAAATATAGATCTGAACTGTTTAATTAAACTTCACCAGAATGAAACTTCAGACATATCTATTTTATCTAACATTAAATCTGAGTATTTCAGAACATTTGATAAGTACACTCTGTAAAAGAAACTCTGAGACTCTCAGATCATTTGACAATTATCAAACTCTGACTCTGAAATTTGCAAGACACTCTGACTCTTAAATGTTAAAGAACAATCAAGCTCTAACTCTGAAAATTACTCAAGACAAAAGGGAAGTTTCTATTCCTTATTTGTATTTAATTCAGGGGGAGATTCATCATCTCAGGGGGAGTTATAATTATCATATTTTCAATTAAACAAAATTTCTGATGTTTTTGTCATCATCAAAAAGGGGGAGATTGTTAGAACACAGATTGGTTCTTAATAATATCTTTATGTTTTGATGATAACTATTATGAAATTTTGTAATTAAGAATTATATACTCTAAAATTTGCTTGAGAGTTTTTACTGCAGATAGTAAAGGAATTAATACTCTAGAAGCAAATCAGAACTGAACATAAGAAATTTGCTAGACTCTGAAGCGCCAGATGCATCCATTAGAAGATTCTGATTGTTGCCAACAGAAGATCCTGAGTGTAGCCTCCAGAAGATTCTGAAGCAGAAGCTCCAGAAGAATCTGAAGCAATTCAGAAGCATCTGAACCAAAGAAGAATTCTGTATGAAGAGTTTTCAAAGCATAGTTACTACAGAAGATTCTGAAAGTACTAAAGCTGCCAGTACTAAGGATCTGACTCAAATATGCTCTGATCTTAAACACGCTAAAAGCACACCTACTGCAGAAGACTCTGATTCAGCAAAACTATGATCAACATCAGAAAGCTCTGATAAATTTAGACTCTGATGAAATTTGCTGAAAATTAAAGAAGAATTATTCAAAGATTATATTCGTTGGAATGATCCAAACGACTCTTTCCTTATTTATGCTAGACACAAGAACACATACAAAAAGGATTTCTCTGTACTTTCTTCTTCTAGGAAAGGTCACTTGATGTGAAGACAAAAAGGCTCAGACCTTTTGGACACTCTTCTCAACGTGAAGCTCTCCTTGGATCAGCTGCCTATAAAAGCAAGTCTTCACCCATCTTCTTTACTTGACATTTTTACCCAAAAGAAATCAACATTCAAAGCTCTCATACTATTCATATTCTTTCAAGAATTAATTTCTTTGTTCTTAATATTTAAGTGAAAAATCACAGTTATGATAAAGCTTTATAGAAGCAATTTAAACACTTGTATTTGTATTACATTTGATTGTAAACCTTAAGAAGATCCAGTTAGGATCAGTAGTTCTTGAGAAGACTTTGAACAGTTGTTCTAAGTGCTTACTATTGTAATCAGTTGATTAAATAGTGGATTAAGTCCTTGATTGAGAAAGGCAAATCACTCTAGGAAGGGTGGACTGGAGTAGTTGAGTTCAACGAACCAGGATAAAAATACTTGAGTTTTTATTTCTAAGTTTTAATCTTCATACTTATTCAACCCCCCCCCCCCCCCCCCCTTCTAAGTATTTTCTCACCTTCAGCATGTACTACATAGAGAAAAGATATCATTTCCATTACATTTAGCCCACCATTCTCAGCCAATGTTCTAGGAATCATCTCAAAACATTCAGCAAATTTGGCTATAGCATACTGACCCAATCCTGTCTCCTTAAAAGAAAATTCTTTCACCCTCTTAGCTAACTCAATTCCAGTTGCAGCAGTTTCAGGCACAATACGGCTATCCCTGTACATGGCCTTGTAACTGTTCACTTCAGCATCAACTGCTCTTTCAATATCATTAAGTATACTATCAGTACTTCCTCTCAAGACAACAGTTGAAACAGAATTGCCACCTTCTTCCTTTTTAACAATGGTAACCCTTGCACCACCAATTTCCTTAACTAAAATCGAATCGACATATCCAAGATCAGCTAGATTTGGTTGAATAAGCTTCGACATAGCAATAACACCGATTGTATGGGAAAATCGATGCAATTCAAACTTAGAACTAATTTTCAGAACCATAAGCTTATAACACTCAAAAAAATGTAAAGCCAATTCTCCTACTTCCTTGATGAGCTCCTCAACTTTATCCTCTTTAATTTTTGAAGAATTCTCTAGCTACTCAGCTGAATGTATGAGAACAGTTCCCTTAGTGTCAGTTATAGATGTATCAATGCCACCTGTAAACACAACAACCTTTGCCTTTTCCATTCTCTTTATACTACCAACAATATCATTTCTCAGAACCATTCACCGAACAACTGTACTGTTATGCAGCCCTCCTCCCAAGAGTTTTGCAACATGAACATTGTCCATATTAAAGTTTACATAAATTTTTGAACACACTTGAACACATGCACCAGTAACAAGGGAGCATATAGTATCTTCTTGACCGAATTGCTTGCTGGAAACAACTGCTTTTATTCGAGAAACAACTTGCTCCTTATCACATACATTCATATTATCAGAACCTTCCTCAACAAGTTTGTCCAATTTTTCAACAGTCTTATTAATAGCTTTGGTATATCCATTAATAATCTCACTAGGATGCAAACCCCCCCTAATAAGCTCCTCAGCACCATGAAGCAACTCGCTTGCAAAAGAAATAGTCAAATTAGCAATACCCATATGGCCCATTTGCTTATCTATAGCAAGAACATCACCATAGGCGTCACTGCTACTTGTTAGCAAGAATCGATCTCCAATTCGCTTAGTCAAACCAAGCATGTCCAACGTTTCCACCATGTTATTCTTAATGGTCTTAATGGGTGTCAGAGGTATTTTAACAAACAACTTGTGAGCAAAAACAGAAATGTATACCTTGGAAGGAGGCTGTGGAGGAGTGATGGAATTGTTGATGTCGAAATTAGGATCCGGTGGCTTTGGGGACGGAGGACTCAGAGCGTGATTGTTTACCTTGATGTCTTTCATCCTAATGACGCCACTATGTTGTTCCTGACTAATGTTGCTCGCAATTGCAAGTGGTACAACCTCCACTTCTGCCATCGATGGTAAAGAGTGCTCCAAAAGTATCTCAAGAACAGAAATTTGGTAAACAGGAATCGTTGAAGTTGTTGAAATGGAATCTTTCGTATGCAAAAGTTGAAGTTCCTGGTGTGGAACTTCTTCTTCATCAACCATCAGTATACATGAATTGTTGAAGTTATGAAATGGTTTGTATAATGATTCAGTTGTATTGCTAAAGTCAGAAGAAACATTGCCTGAACCATTTGATATGAAAGGAAATTCATCTTTTGGTTGTCTTCCATACAGATCTGATGAATTTTCTTTATAAGAAAGTTGTGATGCTTTGAGAGAGTAACCAAAATTTTGAACCAATTCCTTCAACTCTTTTCTATATTCATTTTCTATTTTTTAAGTTTCAATCAAATGTTGTTTTAGAGTTTCTAGTTGTGAATATAAATCTTGAGATTGAGGTTGGTAGCTATGGTAACTTGAATTTTCATGGAAGGTGGAAGATGATTGTTAAGGTGAAGAAGAAATTATGTGTTGTTGTTGTTGATATGGAATATATGAAGTGTATGGGGTGTAGGAATAATAATATGGATATGCCATGGAATGAAGGATTGAAGTTCAAGATGAAAGCACCAATTGATAGGGAGTTTGTCCTATCAAAAGTATGAAACTAGGGTTTCTACAATAAATGGGGAAGAACACTAAAATGACTAATAAAAGATGGTAAAAGATAACTTTTGATTTCATTGATTGATCTTTCATCTCATATGAGAGTACATATATAATATCACTAACAGATAGTAGAATAAAGACCCAATGACTAAAAGCTCAACTAAACAACAAAAGTCCAACTAATAAAATTTCTACTTCTAAATTTAATAATCAAATTACCTAAAATTAAATTAACTCCATGATCCTATCATAAATCATAAGACACATCAAAGTAAGGTAAGAATTTAGAAGAGTTATTTTCACCAATAAGGGTTAGGCATCATTTCAAGTTAATACAAAACTAGGTAGATTACCCGTGCGTCAGGTTTGATTCAAATATATAGTTCAATTTTCAATTATAATCATGTCCTCATTCATTATATTAATGTAAAAAATTTATTAACAAATTAGTTTAGTTATAATTTTTTTATTATCAATTGTTATTTTCATATTATATTTTAAGAGATTTTTTCCACCAGACGAATCTTTAAACTATCAGTTTTTCAATCACTCACTCGTTGTATGAATCCAAAACTTTAATTAATAAATTGATTTAGTTACACTTTTTTATTAATTACTATTCTGTATTATTTTTTGGAAGATTTTGTTTCCATCGCACCGGCCTTTAATCTACTTTTTTATATATACATTTTTATTATAAAATAGTACTCTTTTTTTTTAACATCATATTTATATAGAATAATTAGTTAATAAATTCTAAATTTACTATTTTTATTAAAGTCTATTGTCATTTTATTAATATAATATGAAATTTACTTTGAAATAATTTTTTATTTTCAACCTAATCAATAACAAATAATTTATTATAAAAGTAATTTTGTTTTGATTTGTTTTATGTATTTATATTTATTTTATCATATCATCTATTTTGATGAAAGATGGATGATATCATTTAATGCACATCAGTTGCATGAAATTTAAATTACACAATAAAATAATTGAGTTTTTTTTTTTCATTAAGACTAATAATAACTACAATTTGTTATAAAGTTTATATGTTAAGTAAAAATGGATGTATTTTAATCCATATAAAAATAAAAAACAATAAAGCTATAACTTAGTCATCAAAACTAAATTTAGTATTATCCAGATTATCATAAACTATAAAAAGAAACATTTTAATAATCATTATTCTAATTTAAATAGTTATATAAATATTAAAATAAAATAAATATAAATTATAAAAATATCTATGCTATAATAATAAAAATTATAAAAATCAAGGTATTATTAAAATTAAATAAGTATAAAATATACAAAATTAAAAAATAGACTATATTATAATTTTAGTCCTCATGTTTCGCCCAACTCATAAAAATAGTCCATCTATTTTATTTTTAAACAGTTATGGTTCTCCATTCCAAATTTTTGTTCAAAAAAATGTCGAGCTGTCACTTTTAATAGGTAACATTAATTTGATGATCTCACACAAAATAAATGAATTTTTTTATTCATTAATGAAACTTTCAATTGAATAATTAAAATAAAAATATTCAAATTGAAAACATGTTAAATGTGTTTTTTTTAAACAATAAAAAAATGTTCAATGTATACTACTCATATTTCAATAATTGAACCTAAGACCAATGTGAATTCTTATTTCAATAAGAGACAATAAAAAAACTTCTACTCTATTACAATTTAAGGCATGATAGATATTAGAGGGATTTTCACTAATGTTTCAAGTTTTACTTATGTATTTGGTTGGTATTGTTTGCAGAAGCGAACAAAAGTGAAGATTTAGGATTTGTTGCTTAGGTTAGAGACAATATTGCTCATGATTTGTTACATCCTAGTCGTGCCAACTACTATTTTATAGTTAGATGAAGATAATTGTGATTGAGATTTTTAATTTGATTTGAGATTTTTTATTAGAAGAGAAGGACACATTAAGGATTTCGATTTGGGATTTTCGATTAGAAGAATAGAACACACAAAGTGTTTTGATTTGGAGTTTTCTTCAATCTCAGAAAATGATTTTGCGTTCTTCGGTTTCAATTTCATGTTCTTTCGGGTTCAATTTCACGTTCTTCAGTTTTAATTTTGTGTTCTTCTTAGTTCGATTGTGTGTTCTTCTAGGTTGGTTTTCTAAATGTTCCGTGTTTAGAGTGAAGAAGAGCAGAAACGCGACTTGATGAGTGAAGAAGAAGAGAAACATTTAACATTTTATCTGTTTTTAATTTTAATTAATCAATTAAAAATTTTATTAAAGAATAAAAACTTCATTTATCTTGTGCCAAATTATAAAATTAATGGCACGCACTAAAAAAAAGTGGCAGCTCAGTGTTTTTTGGACAAACATTAGGGATGAGAGACCAAAATTGTTTAAAAACATAATAGAGAGATTATTTTTGTGAATTGGGCAAAATTAAAGATCAAAATTGTAATTTAGCCTAAAATATAATTACTAATATCTAAACTTATATAATAATACAATTAGATTAAATATCAAATGACTTACAAATCATCATAATATCATTAATATTCTCGGGTATAACACAAAGGAAGCTTAACAATTGTTTGTAGCTAATCTACGTGAGAAATTGAAACCTAAAATAAACCCCAACTTCTACTAGGGGTGGCAAAGCGCGCGACCCTCCCCATTTAGACCAGTCCCATTTAAGTCCGTCCAAATACGGGGCGGGGCGGGTCAACTTAGGCGCCTAAGCTCAAAAGTCAAGTCTGCCTCGTTTACTAACGAGTTGGCAGGTTGGCGGGTAGGCCCGCCAATTTTTTTTACAATTTGATTTACTACATAATTTACAAAATTGTTAATCATTAACAAAGATGCCGAAATTTTTTATCAATGCATAGTAAAACTTTAACAAGTCTTAATGTAAATCATATTTTTCAACATAAATAAACAACGTAGCTATAATATCAAAAACTTAAAACAAACACACTAAAACCCCAAAAATCAAAATTTTATTATCATAATAAGAAATAAACTCCTTTGTGCAAACTTATCTTATAACTTTAGAACCCGACTCCAATGTCAACTAGTAATAGAAAATAGAAAAGAATGTATTCTCTATGTTTTATAATAAAGACTTTTTCTACTATGAGTGAAAATAAAGAACGAAATAGAGACCAATTAATGTCTTCAAAATGAAGTGTTTATGGTTATGTGAAAAATGAATATTAGGGTTTGAAGAAATGAGGGTTGTTTTAAAAGTATGTCTACTACATACCATGTTAATATTGTTTTAATTCCAATTAAAAAATAATATTTTAAAACAAAAAATCCGTCCGCCCTCAGCCCGTTTTAAAAGTGGGTTAGGAGGGGCGGGTCAACCTAAGACATCGAGCCAAAAACCTCGCCCCGGTCTGCCGAAAATGGTGGGTTAAATATGCGGGCCCGATGGACCCAACCCATTTTGTCACCCCTAGTTCCTACTATATCAGAGTTCTTCAAACACATTTTCAGCACACAAGATAGCCTAAAATAAAAATTTTATAGCATTAACATAAAATCATTATTTATTAGCATTATTGCGATTGTATTTCTATGTGTCGAATATGATTACACATGTCATATATTTATATGCAAAATATGTCTACACAATAGGTAATAATATAATTTACACTTATGACTAATTGAATGCAAATCAATATTAATTGATTTGTAACAAATTCTCAATACTCCCCTCAAGCCGGATCATATATATTGTATGATCCGAGCTTGTTACATATATAATTCAATCGAGAACCCTTAAGAAACTTGGTAAACATATCAGCCAGTTGATCTTCAAATTTGATGAACTTTGGGTCATTTCTCCTGATAGTACTTTTTCTCTTACATAGCGGCAATCTATTTCTATGTGTTTGCTCCGTTTATGGAATATCGAATTGGATGTGAAGTGCCGCTTGATTGTCGCATGTGAGTCTTGTGTCCTGAATGTCTATCAACCTAAGTTCTGAGAGTAAATTCTTATGCCATGCAAGTTCCTTTGATGTTGCTGCCATATCACGATATTCAACTTCAACACTAGATAGTGCAACTATGTTTTGTTTCTTGCTCCTCTATGAGATCATATTTCCTCTAATAAGAACACAATATCTGGAAGTGGATCTCCTATCCGACAGTAATCCTGCCCAATTTGCATCTAAATAACACGTGATTTTAGCATCACCCTTGTCTTTATATAATAGGCTTATTCCTGGTGCATTCTTTATATATCTAAGAATCTGAATAAATGCATTCCAATGAGTATCACAAGGAGAATTTAGAAATTGACTCACAATGCTCATTGCAAAAGTAATATCTAGTGTGGTGACGGTAAGATAACTGAGTCTACTTACTAGACACCGATATCTTCTCGAGTCTTTCAACAGCTCCCTCTGACCTGGAAGAAGCTTGACGTTGGGATCCGTAGAAGTACCAATTGGAAGATTATCAAGCATACCAGTTTCATTGAGGATATCTAATGGATACTTACGTTGATTAATTGCAATGCCTGATGAGGAATGAGCAACTTCAATACCTAAGAAGTATCTGAGAATTAGAGGAGGAAGTATATATGGACCAACCTTTAGGTTTTACCGTTCTTCGCAATTCTAGACTTGTTTGTCTGCTTCGTCGGGTAATCTTGTAGCCTTTTTATCTACATATTCTCTTGGTCCTTGGATCCTTGGCTCTGATAGCATGTTGTGATTGTATTTATGTGTGCCGAATATGATCATATATGTTGTATATTTATATGCAAAATAGGTATACAAAATAGGTAATAACATAATTTACAGTTATGACTAATTGAATGCAAATCAGTACTAATTGATCTGTAATCGATTCTCAACATACACAAACAAAAACACCATTAGACCTTATAATAGCACAACTATATTCAACTCCTAATTCTAAATCAGAATACTCCAAAGGCTTAGACTTTTAGCGAATTCTATGTTCAGCTCCTACAAAATCAGAGTTCTTCAAACACTTTTCCAACATCAAGAATTTTGAATGTCACCTTAAACAACATATATGATCAACTCTTAGACAGGTGAAAACTATAAAACTATTAGTTTTATAATTTATACATTAAAATTCATATAAATGTGAAATATAAAAGACACGTACCTCGTTGAAAAAGATATACAATATTGTTGTTCATATATAATGTTAGAATTTTCAAACTATTTTCTAAAACACAACCCATTTCAAAAGAGTAATTTAAAATTATGATGTAAACGATTATAAGAAAATGAATAAAAAATATAGGACATAAAGAAAATAAAATTGTTAACCGCTCGAAGCTCCATTTGTTGTTTAGAGTGAGGATTAATTGCTTCATTCCTTAGTTTGTTGTTTGATTCGATGTTAACCTGAAACTTCATTATTCCTTGTATAAGGGGATTCGTGGGCTCAACCTTCTAAAATTTCTCAAGCATTATTAGATACTCTCAAGATCAATTCTTGGGGAGAGGATTAGGTCACTCATTTAAAACCGAACCTCTATAAATCTCTGGTGTCATCTCTCTTCTCTTAACTCTATACTTTCCTTCTATTTTATTTATCCTTATTTTCCACTATTTGTCCAAATGTATTTTAGAAAATATTTTCAAACTCTAATTTGGAAAATGATTTTGTTTTAAACTATCATTTTTCAAACCTCCATAATTCACCCCCTCATGTGTATGGAGTCACATGTTCAACAAATGATATCAGATCCTAACTCTTGTTTAAGGACTAAATATCTTGAGAGAAAGATGACTTCCAGCGTTGTTTTAACAATATGACTTTCTCAAACACACATCCACCATTTAATGGTGATATGTTTGAATTATGAAAAGCTAGATTTAAAATTTTCATTCAAAGCCTTGATTTTGAATAGTGGGAGACCATAATCAATGGCCAGTTTATCTTACTCATCATGTTAATGGAGAATTAGTAGATAAACCAGGTTTTCTTTGGATGGTAGAAGTAAAGAAAAAATTTGATATTGATTTTAAAACTAAAAACTTTTTTACATATGTGCTTAGATGAAAATCAATTATTTTATGTTCATTCTTGTAAATCCACCAAGGAAATAAGGGACACTCTTGGAATTATACATGGAATTTCTCCAAGTGTCGAACATGAGTGAATGAACACACGAGGCGAAGAAGATGATTGCTTCATTCATAAGTTTTCTTCAATTCTTAGATATTTTAGAAATCATACAAGAACCATCGTGACTAACATATATCTAAGAATTAAGAATTGGAATAAAAAATTTGATCCAATACATAAACCGAGAGATGTGAAATACTTTCTTTGATTAAAACTTGATTAGGGTTTAAGTCTGGTAGAACACATAGTAAGGTTATAATAGGAAGAAATCACATCGAATTGTCTATAAATGATCTCACCGTAATAGACTTGGCCACTTAGAGTCGTTCTGCTTTGATAAATTGAGGAGGTCTAAAGGTAATAACCCTAGACCTCTTAGAACTACTGAACACCAGAACTAAAGAAAATTTTGGATCCAAAGGTGAAAACCTAGTATGATTTGCAGGGATGCTTTGCAGATTTAATGAATATGTTGTGCATATTAAATGAAGTTATGTAAAATAAAAGGTATAATTTCAAATATAGAGTAGTAACAGTTTGAACTGAAGCTTGTGATCTAAAAATTCTAAATAAAGGTATATATCAATGATCGTGATCAAATAAAATATTTTTTGAGTCTGATCTCAACATCCCTGGTTTGTGATGATGAGTTGATCTCTTAGTAGGCTGAGAAGATAAGTAAGTAGTGGACATACTCATCTCGTGATTAACCAACTCTCGATCCAATGATTCATATGGAAGGATGTATGACATTGTGCTTTCGTTCCCTCAAAATGGGGAACCTTTATCAAGGTTACTTGATAATTAAGAAAGTGGTGCAAGAAAAATGAGCAAGGGTGCAAAAAGCATAAATTTAATCCAAGACCAAAAAAGCACCAAGAGGGATAAAAAGCAAGAACAAAATCAATTAGAAAATATGCACGCTTCAAATTTCAGATCAAATCAAAATTTATCTTTTCCTCCAAGCTAATTAAATATAGACATTAATGGAAAACACAGAAGATATTTAAAAGTGTAATGATATAATCAATTAGGGCCTTAATTTAATCGATTAGATGGCCTATTTTGGAAAGAGTTGGTTCTCATATTTTATGGGTAGAATCTTCATTAATTTTGTGATATTTTTTACATGCCCAAAATCAAGATAAGGTTTTCTTTAAATAAGTAACTTTACTCCCTTCTTTTTTTCATCTCATACTTTTCCTTCTTCTTGTATTCTTATATGAGTTTCACTTTAAGCTATACGTATTATCACTCATGTCCTTAACAAAGAGCCTCCAAACTGGAAACTCTTCATCAAGAAGACTACTTGCAGAAGATACATTGTCATGAAATCAAGAAGGTAGTCCAATGTCCAACCAAAGCTAGTAAGACCCGATGTGATGGAGGAACATTTCCTCAACAACTTTAAGCCACACATTCATATCTGTTAAGGGTTATTAAGAGAAATCTTCACAAAGATATTAGATATAATGATTCCAAATCTTATGAGAGAATTCTACTCTAACCTAAAAATTGAAGGCTCGTCTTTAAAGTCAATAGTGAAAGGAATATAAATTGACATCCATATAGATGCATTTAAGATGATATTTAAGTTTTTGTTTTGTGGGATATCCTATACCTACGAAAGACCAATAAAGTTTAAGAAGTTTAAACTCTCCACCACCATCATCTTCTTTATTATAAGTCCCATGGAGGATCAAAAAATTCGCATCAAGGAAATCTATCTGAAAGAAAATATTTATGGTGTGCACTATCTTATTACAAAGATACTCCTCCCAAGGCAGGACAATCTTGATGTTATCATTAAGGAAGACGTCGTCCATCTGTAGTTGTTGACTTAAAAATTATAAATTAATTAGGTTGAATGAATTTTCCTTCACATGATCCACTATAAACAAACCTAAACAGCAAAACTTCCATACAGACCCCTGATCACCAAAATATATGTAGTTTAACCACATATCGACCACTTCTCACTTAAAATAATGAGGGTTCGCATATTTCATGGATGATTAAGGAATAATTTAATGGATAAAGACAAAGTCAACACCCAACCAACCATAGAAAATACAGTTGTAAACAATCTCATGGAAATGTGCCAGCAAAATACTCAAGCCATGCATAATTTGGAAAAGGACGTGGCCATTATCAAAATGAATACCTTAAAAATGGATGATACTTATGAAAATGAGTAGTATCACCAATGTGTGCTTTAATCTATGAGTTTGTTTTATTTTCCTGCGTTGTTTCAATTTATGCAATTTTCAGCTTTCTGTACTTTGAATTCTAGTATTTTTAATCAATAAAATAATTTTTTCCATTTCTACTAATATGTTTGACTATGTGAACAATGTGCTGGCTTATTAAAAATTATACCTTTTATCTTTACCCGTCTTTTTTATTATGACAAAGGGGGAGAAATGTACTTTAAAGGGGAGGAGTATATTCTATACTCATGCGATGGGGAGTTTAACCACTCCAATGTTTATCTACTCATGTTTCTTTTACTACCTTTGTGAGAGGTGTGTTTTCATTATCAAAAAAAAGGGAGAATGTAAAACTATGTGCTTGCAGGTATAATCAGGAAGTGATCCACACTCAAAGATAAGCAAAACCTATGGCATGCTTTTGATGTTGGCAAAACCTAATGGCATAAAAACTCTTGAAGTGGTTTTGATTACAATAACACATGAAGACAAGCAAGTAATAAATCTAGTTTAAGTGGTCAAAGATGCACAAAGTGGTTGATCAAGCTACTTCTTTAAATCAAGTTAAAGAATTAGGGTTTGTGATCACCTATGATATCTCTACCCTCTATTGATGATGAATAACTTGAATATATCTCAAGAATCAAGAAAATTTAAGTGAAGTTCTTATTTTATTAGTATATCTTCCAAAAGGACTCGAAGCTTCAATGTGTGAAAGAGAGGAAGTGTGGAAGCTCGCCTGATCGTGTTTGGCTGAATGATCAGTCGTAAAAAAACACAAGGGCATTTTTTGTTAATAGCATGGCTAAAATACACATAAACTTAAAAGTATTTTTGAATCCTCTTGTTTTCAAATAAAATCACAAAAAATGTTTTTGGAACCTAGCTAGATGAATTGGAAAATGTCAAATTGATTAGGACAAGTTTTTGAACTATCTAATAAATTAGAACAAACACCTGATCAATTAGATGAAAGTTAATAAAGTCCAATCGATTATGATAATGTATTAATAAATGATAAGTATTGTCTATAAATACTTGCCGATTTAGGCAGCGATAATTGATTATTACATGTACATAATTGATTAGCTAATCGATTAGGTCATTTATTTTACCCATGGATTGTTTCCTAAATTGAACAATCTCATCATCTAGAAAAACATGAATATATCACTTTTTATATTTCTCTCAATCTCTATAAAAATATTTCTCTTTTCTATGATGTTGTGTGAACTGCAAATGCATGGTTTATGCCAAGTAATACAAAATTTTGATTCTACTGGGAGATGTGTGAATACCAAATTTTGTCTCAACTATGCTTATCTAATGTGATCCCAAGTGGTTTGTTTGATGCAGATTGAAAAGTAAAGTTTTAACAGCTAATAAAACAGGAGTAGGAATTATGATTTGTCCATCTAGACTCACCTTTATGATTTGTGTATGCTTAAAATTACTAGAACTTCTAAGCAGTTTTTATAGAAAATAAGATAAATATGTGTCACACACTTTCGTGGCGTGCACATCTAAACGTGTTTCAAGCACAACTAAATAAATCAAAAGCGTTATGTCTTGTCACGTGACAACACATCTTAATTGTTTCTCAATTTAGATCAAGTCGCCTTTTCGGTGGCTCCCCGGACTCAGTTGTTTAGCAACTTGCTTTCGGATGTCGATTCATTATCTTTTGATACATGGATGACATCTCTATTGAATTTTCTTTTGCAACCGTCATAGATGTGAAAATAGTACTCGAGTTCTAAAAAAATAAAGCTTAAACTTCTCATAGTTTTAAAGACATAGATTTGATAGAGATTCGTCATAAGATGGACTCACATAACTCCTTGTCCCTAAGAATCTACTTACTCATGGTGAAATAAACAACAACAATAATAAAGAATAGGAACATTGCATGAAAAGTAAATGATTAAATGTAAATAAACTAAATTACAAAATAACCATAAGATAAAAGCATGATTGTAATAACAATATATAAAATGCTCAAAGTTAAAATGTAACCAAGCTTAAAGCTAAAAACTTAAGAGAATAACAAGTTTTTGCAAGAATTTCTAGTGAAAAGTGATGAATATGAAAGGTCCTATGGCCCTTATTTATACTAATTCAAGGCCTAATTCACTAATTATTTTCACTAATTATGTGATTAATGAATACTTATCACTAATCATAAACAAAATGGGGGTTACATAAGCCAAAAGGTCACAAATCCAGCCAAGAAGTCAAGAATTTGTAACTGCTTAAGGTGCTGACACGTGTCGTGTCAGGAAACACAGGCTAGCCGTGCCAGCCTCATATTTCTTATATGGAGGGGCTTCATGTGAAAATAAGGCTTGTGTCATGGGATACGTCCAGGCCGTTTGTTCTCAAACATTTTGCATTGGAAGTGCTCTGTTTTATGAAATCTTCACTTTTTTTCGTCCCGATTCTCTCTATTGACTTCTTATTCCATGAAAATAAACTTAGGAGACAAAAATGCCTAAAAATGAACTAGAATGCTTAAAGTACACATGAAATAAAAGGGAAAACAAACAATAAACACGATTCATTTACCACCTATCTTGTCCTCAAGCAACAAGCTTGCTTAAAGAGAATTAGGATCAATCAGTTTTTCGGTCGTTCAAAAAGCCAAAAAGATGAAAGCTTCATTACTCATACGTGGTCTGTCACTCCAACCGGATAAGATTCAAGTTCCCCCATACTCACCAACACCAAAGGCATTACCGAAACACAAAACCATAAAATATATATAGTTTATAGTTTCTTACTTTGGTCACCTCTCTAGCTATGCTTTGGACATAAGTCTCTTATCTATTTTCTTCCCTATTTATTTTAAAAATAAATTTAAGGAACTTTGGATTATGATAATCATCACAAGAATAAGATTGATTGATATTTTTTTTAGTAAGACACCAGATATGCAACAATTGCTATCTTTATATATTGATGAAATCACACACTTTTGTGTGCTTATTTATTGTCCACTTAGAGATAACGTCTGGGTTTTAATCACCATTGGACTGAATAAGCAGGTGAGGGTTACCCAACTTAGAAGGTACAATCGCCTTTTACCGTATTTTTCATCATTTTTGGTGCTAATATTTTTTTTCTTTTTAATCTCTCAACCAATAATACATATGTATGAGTCTAAAATATGCCGAATTGTCATAACAAATTACTCAGGATATACTTCTCAAAATTTGAGTACTATGGTACAAAACATGCGATAAACTCGTGACACTTTTGGGAAACTAAGAATTTTCGAGTAATATCGATTTTATACGTTTTTTATGGGCCCCTAAACTTATTCAATCTTCCTAACAATCCAATATAGTTTCTCAACAAGTTATCAAAATCATGAGTCTTTTTAGAAAAAAATTTATGGTTCAATTTTTGGGTGTTTTAACAGTGGTATATGCAACTTTATTCAAACGAAAATACAAAAACAAACAACAACCTGAAACGTAGAAAAATAATTAAGTAAGGGAAATACCACCCCCAACTTAAATCGTACTTTTTCCCCAATGTTTTAATCCAAGTAAGTAGTAGATAAGAGAAAACTCACAAACACCTCAATGTGTATGCAGGAAGCGCAACAAAAAAAAGGATTGAAAATTTTCTTCTATTATTGCTTTCTTCTCTTTGAGATTTTCTTCTTTATTAGATAAACCATGACTGTAACATAAAATACATTTAGGAACTAAAAGTGTGGGTTACTGATTAGTGCATTCTAATGCACATTCTCTTATGTTTGTACTTAGGCATTTCCCTAGTTTGTTTTGTTTATTTGAATGTTTTATTATGTTTTTAGAATAAAGTCTTTATTTTCCTTTAATCTATTTTTGCAGCTTATTTTCAACTTTAACGGTTATTTGATATCTGTCAATTGTTCGGATCATAACTGAAGCTACGAGAGCTAGAGTTACGCGTTCTAATAAGTGTTAGAAAGCGGAGACAAAGAGCTACAACTTTCACATTGTAGGCAGAAGCTAATTCGGAATGTATCAGGCTCGAAAAATTCGTTAAAGTCAGGACCCGAATTTTGCCTTAAGGAATATATAGTTTTGGGTCGGGTTTTTTTATGATTTTTGACCCAGTTGGGTTAAAGCCGAAATTTGTGATACTTTCCTATACCTAACAGTCGCGTACTGTTCATCTTGAACATTCTTTACGCTATTCACGAAAATATATTTTGCTTTTGTACCGAAAACCTATGGAGAACTAATCCTTAAGGTTGGTCTACTATAATCGCGTCTCCATCATACTTTGAGGTTCTTATGTTTCTCAATTAAATTTATTTTCCTTTCAATTCTTCTCTTCGATTTTTTGTTTTTTTAATTTGATTTTTCTTAGAGTTGATTGATTTATTTCGATGATTGTATGTTCCTATAACTTTTAATCGCTGTTTATGTCGCTTTGTCGTTAAATCACGTTTCTATATTGTGTTTGCTTAATTCACAATTGTGTTTATTTGTTTGCTTAATTCTGAAATTACGAATATATATCTTGAAGTATTAATTGTGCTTGTTGATTGATATTGTAATCAAAAAGGGAATAGAGTCCGCTTAGGGATTAAGAATTATTTGAATCAATGATAAGTTAGGAGACCGAAAGAATAGATTAGCTTATTTCATAATCGCTTTTTATAATCACTTATTTGCCCCTATTTTCTTAATCAAAACTTAAAAACCCCCCGTTGTTCTAATTGTTGGTTAATAACAATACAAGAATCCTTGAGAACAATACTCGAGTTGTCGTTACTGTTAACTATATTTCCAAAAATACTCGTTTTTGACCTGTGTGCGACAACGGATCAAATTGGCCCCGTTGCGGGGGATTCTTGTTGATTTGCCAATTTTAGAGTTTTGTTAGATTTTTTTTATTTTTTGTTTTTGCTTGTTGATTTTCAGGGTTGTTGTGCAGTGGTAAGCGTTTCAGCCTATCAGATAAGTTTAGAAGCTACTGTTTCGATTTACCTCCGATTTGTTTTTCCAAAAATTAGAAACAAATCGATGAACAGTACTCCGTTAGAATAAATTTCTATAAGATTTTGACCCTGAAAATCACAAATTATTTATTTTTCTATTTTATTTGATTTATTTTCTATTTTCATATTTTCAAAAAAAATCCAAAATTTTTTATAGAGATTTATTCTAATTTGATTTGATTTTTAGTTATATTTTCATAATTTTTAGATTTTGTTTTATTCGCTTTTCTATTTTTCTATTCTTTTTTTTAATAGGAACATTGATGGTATTTTCTTAATTGTTGTTGCATTGCTGAATTAGTTATTTGTTTTCTTTTTCTTTGTTGATTTTTTTCTATTAAATGTAATATGGCTAACCAAAGATTTCATAGAGAACTTGCTGCCCATGATATGAATTATAATGCTTTATGTATTGAATATCCTGCTGTTATTGTACCTTTTGAATTAAAATCTAGTTTAATACACTTGTTGTCGAGGTTTAATGGCCTTGCAGGTGAGGATCTGAATAAGCATTTGAAGGAATTCTAAATTGTGTGCTTTGCATCTTCCGAACCTTCACTAGAGGACCTTTTCAAGAAAATGACTATAAATGATCTCCAGTTTCAGCAATGAACATATTCTAGTATTCAGACTTTGCAGACTCTGGTGGGATAACTTGCTACCTCAATGAATGCCATGCTGCAAGCCCAAAAATCAAATCAACTACCTGCCCAAACATTAGTGAATCCAAAAGAGTTGCTTTCTAATTTATTTGATGATACTTATTCTGAATTGTGTTTTAATTTTCCATCATTAGTAAAATTTGATGATACTTACTCTTGTGATTCATGTACCGACATTAACATTTGCTCTATTTGTGTTGAGATTAATGTTGCCTTACAGGGTGACGTTTTTCATGCAAATGAAGTTATAGATGAAGTTGATTATGCAACTGAAGCTCTTGACATCACGGCTTCCCCAACCTCACCATCCATTGAACCCCCCACCCTTAGAGATTAAACCACTTCATGATAATCTGAAATATGCTTATTTAGAGATGGATAAAAAGCTTCCATTTATAATTTCTTCTAACCTTGATTTTGATCAAGAAAATAAGCTTTTGCAGATTTTGAAGAAACAAAAGAAGGGAATTGGATGGACCTCTATGGAAGATGGAAGAAAAAACAGTAAGGCAGCCTCTTAATCCTTTGATTCTTGATGTGAAAAAAGAGAGATCATGTTCACGTGCCCATTTGACACTTTTACTTATCGAAGATTCTTCTTTGATCCTGGAATAAAGTTCGAAGGAACTAATAAATATTTCAAGGTCAATAGATGCTACCCAAAGTCACTTTATGACATCCTCACTTTAGAAGAGGAGATTGTAGAAGATCTCTCTTTGAGAAAGGTTGCTTATGCGATCACCTATCCACATTGACTACTCGAGTGTGTTCTTTCCGCTCTCTCTCTTATTTAGTAGTTATGTCCTTTCATTGAAGATAATGCATGTTTTAAGTGTGAGGGAGGGAACCATTTCTTTATTTTGTTTTCAATTTTCTCTGTTTTGGTTTTCATCTTAAATAAAATTAAAAAAAAATTGCATGTTTTTTCTTTCTTTGATTTTTGAGTTACAAGTATGAGTTCTGTTCATAGTTCTTTTGAATAGAGCTTTGCGATGTGAAAAATTTGTTATGCATTCTTAGTATGATAAGTAAGGCTAAACTCTGAATTGTACATCATTAGTAGTAGATCATTAACCCTTGTGAGTTTTGAGCCTTATATGGATAACATACAAAAATCCATCTCTTTCTTTCTTGTGTGATTCACTCATGTCTGTTAGTCTCTAGAAGTTGAATTGACTATTGTTGATGCTTTTTGTTTACTTGTGCATATTATATGTCCAGGCAAGTTATTTTTGTTTTAATTTTATCCACTTAGCCAAAAAAAATCCAACCCTGATCAATATCATCTCTTTGTTTGAAAATCCCTTTGAGCCTATTTATCTTTTTTTTTGTGATTAACTCATTACAAGCCGAAAAGTGAAAAACAAAATTATCATCCTAATCAAGGGTTGAAAGATTCATGTATGGAGTTGTGTAGGGTTTGAACTTCATTTTTGGTGATGTTCCAAATGTTGGCAGAAAAAGAAAAGATTTTTTTTTTTTGAAAAATGAAAAAAAAAATAGAGAAGGATTTCATTACATAATCCTTCCGGAAAAAAACAGAATAAAAGGAAAAAGAGAAGAGAAATAAGTTATGAGGTTGTTGTTTGAAATCAATTGATGTATCTTGTAGTTTAACTCCCACAATCCTTTCAATTTTCTTTTAACCCTTTGATTTTTAGCCTAGTACCCCCTTAGGATTTATCTCACCCTTACCTTGGTCAAGTTACAATTGAATAAAAGTCCTTTTGATCTGTGTGTGCATGTATTTAAATTTTAGATGTTAGAGTCTTTTCAAGCTTATGGTAGTACTAACTTTCATGTTGTGCTTTGAGTGTAAACAATTAACCTAAACACCTGAGAGTTGAGTGAATTTTATCCTGTGAGGATCTTGCTGTTTTTGATGTACTTTTTGGTAATCTGTTTTTCTTATTTCCTCTGAATGTCAAAAAGAGTTGTTCACTAACATCATATTCTTGAAGCTTAGATTTATAACTCTACTTATACTTTGTATCTTGAATACTTTTGAAAATGCATGCTTTATTTTGTTATGTTTTAAATTTTTGAAGTTATCATTTTGCTCGGAGTGCAAAAATTCAAGTGTGGGGGAATTTGATCAGTGCATTTTAATGCATATTATCTTATGTTTGTACTTAGGAATTTTCCTAATTTGATTTGTTTATTTTACTATTTTATTGTGTTTTTAGAATTAATTATTTGTTTGCCTTTAATCTATTTTCGCAACTTATTTTCAGGTTTAGCGATTATTTGATATATGTCCACTGTTCAGATCATAACTGAAGCTACGAGAATCGAATTTACGCTTTCTAATAAGCATTAGAAATTTGAGACAAATAACTATAACTTTCATGTTGTAGGCAGAAGTTAATTTAGAGTTTAGCAGGCTCGAATAATTCGTTGAAGTCAAGACCTGAATTCTGCCTTAAGGAATATATAATTTTGGGTCGGTTTTTTTTATGTTTTTCGACCCAGTTGGGTTAAAACCGAAATTTATGATGTTTTCTCATACCTAGGAGCTGTGTATTGTTCATCTTGAACATTCTTTATGCTATTCATGAAAATACTTTTTGCTTTTGTACTGAAAACCTATGAAGAACTAATCCTTAAGGTTTATCTACTGTAATCGCGCCTCCATCATACTTTGAGGTTCTTATGTTTCTCAATTAAATTTATTTTCCTTTCAATTCTTCTCTTTGATTTTTAGTTTGCTTAATTCTACTTTTATTAGAGTTGATTGATTTATTTCGATGATTGTATGTTCCTATAACTTTTAATTATCGTTTATGTCGCTTTGTTGTTAAATCACGTTTCTACGTCGTGTTTGCTTAATTCGCGATTGTGTTTATCCATTTTCTTAATTCAAAAATTAGGAATATATATCTTGTAGTATCAATTGCGCTTGTTGATTGATATTGTAATCGAAAAGGGAATAGAGTTCGCTTAGGGATTGAGAGTTATTTGAATCAATGATAAGTTAGGAGACCGAAATAGTATATCAGCTTATTTCATAATCACTTTTTATAATCACTTATTTGCCCCTATTTTCTTAGTTGAAACTTAAAACCCCCTATTGTTCCAATTGTTGGTTAATAATAGTACAAGAATCCTTGAGAACGATACTCGAGTTTTTGTTAATGTTAACTATATTTTCAAAAATACTTGTTTTTGGTCCGTGTGCGAAAACGGATCAGTTACCTTCCACAAAATGCTTTATTTAATGTTATTTTTGCTCGACAATTCATGAGTGCGAACACTCATGGTGGTTCTTTCAGAACCAAATGTATTTCTTCCTCTACTACATCATTTATGACATAGTATTTTAATCTTTGACCATTAACATTGATTGAACATGTTGACTCACTCCAAATTTCAATTGCTCCAAATAGTGTCACTCTTTTTATCACAAAGGGTCCAGACCACCGAGATCAAAGTTTCCCAGGAAACAATGTAAGCATAGAGTTAAATAATAATACAAGCCCTCCTTCCTTGAATTATCTTTTAAGTATTCTTTTATCATGCCATCTTTTAGTTCTCTCTTTATATAACTTTGCATTTTCATATGCATCAAGCCGTAATTCTTCCAACTCATTCAACTGTAATTTTCTTTTTTCCCTTGCTGCCCGATAATCTAGATTAAGGACTTTGATAGCCTAATAAGCCTTATGTTTTAATTCCACAGGGAGGTGGCTGGATTTTACATATATGAGCTTGAATGTGGTCATACCAATTGGAGTTTTAAAAGCATTGCGGTATGCCTAAAGTGAGTCGTCGAGTTTAGAGGACCAGTCTTTCCTAGAAAGGGAAATTGTGTTCTCTAAAGGGGCATCTGTTTCTCTATTAGAAACCTATACTTGCCCATTTTTTTGGGGATGGTAGGGTGTAGCAACCCTGTGCCTAACCCCATATTTCTTAAAAAGGCTCTCAAATTGCATGGCAATAAAATGTGATCCCCCATTGCTTATCACCATCCTAGGGACCCCAAACCTTGGAAAAATTATTTTTTTGAACATTTTTATAACAACTCGGGCATCATTTGTTGGAGGGATATGACCTCAATCCACTTTGATACATAATCCACAATCACGAGTATGTATTCATTTCCCATATATGAGGGAAAGAGTCTCATAAAATCAATCCCCAAAACATCGAAAGTCTCAACCTCTAAGATGTTGTTCATAGGAACTTCATTCCTCTTGAAGAGATTAGGTCAATAAAGACCAGTTTGCAGAATTTTTGACACAGTTTTATGGGTACTAGCATGTCCACCGTAAGAGCAAGCATGACAATGAACCATTAAACTCTCAATTTCCTCTTCTGGGATACACCTCCGGAAAATTCCCTTTGCGCCTCTCTTAAAAAGGAGAGGCTCGTTTTGATAGTAATTTTTAAGGGCAGAGAAAATTTTCTTTAATATCCTTGAGAAAATTAGAGAAAATAGAAATCATGCAGCGCTGGAATGTGGAAGGCGCAAAGAAGGAAGGTTCCAAATGTTGGGTACATTTTACAACACAAGTGCATGACACCTTAAAAATCAAACGATACCCATATTAATTGCAGAGTTAAGGATACATGCCTGAAGAAAGAGACTTGAGATCTCATAGTCAATAACACCCATAATCATCAGATAAGAACACAACAATTACTTCATCTTTAAAAACCATCCTCGAGCACCCTAAGGAATAAAAGCACATGTCATTTCAACAAGATGCCCAACGAAAAGAAGCACATGTCAATTAAACAACCATCCAATAAGGACTGAAAGGATCACAAATGTACTAATGTACAAATTTTACACCTTTTGGAAGTATATAACTCCCTAAAAAGAACACTAACATGTTTATGATTCCTTCCCCATGATTTCCTTACTAAGGTCACCCCACCAAACTCTCAAAAGATCATACTTATATACACTGTCATGGAAAGATAACCTAATTTGATGAACATTGAAGCAAACCATAACCCGACTCCATCAACTATGACTTAATGGGATACTATTTTGATCTCGACTAAGGCCCAACCGATTTAACATCTTAACATAAAATACAAGGAGTTGAAATATTTCCAGACAATTTTCTTTCGAGACAACTAAGTACTATTATGTCCAAAAAACAATTTGGATCCTTGGGATTGTAAATAGTTACCTCCTAAAATCATATTGAATTGAGGCCGGCCAAATATCCCAAGATATTTAAATGAGATGGACAACTAAGATCCACTAAGATATTCCCTCTAAGGCAGTTGTCTTCGAAGAATATTCTAGTACCTCCGAACCATGAGATGATCACACCATATATAATCGTACATTTCATCATAGTTAACATGTTCCCAAAACCATTAGATGGTAATCTATAAGATCTTACATCCGTGCCTCTAAGATAGAGGTTCTAAGGACTATAAACCCTACAAACCAACTCTAAAACAAACATTATAAACAATACTTAGATACGCATTATTCTATAAATTTAAACCTCACATTAACATTAACGACTGCCACTAACTTAATCGTAAGACTGTTTGTAGGCAACCTCTAACTATTAAGAGTATTGTGAGATTTGTTGCATTGCAGATCATCATCACTATCAACAATACTTGAAGAAAAGATCTTATCAGAAAATTTATTAAAGAAAATAAAATAAAATAAAAAATAATGATTAAATGGTTAATGTTAGACGCCAAATTTCACTTATTTGATCTATCAAATGTTGGCATCTTTCACTCATTTTTGTCAAGAAAGTGTTGAAAACCACTATTGCTTTGGTTGGTTTGCAACATTATGAGAATATCTCTTGGTACCTTTGATTTGTGTGTTATTGTGCAGGAATTAGGCACAAAACAAGTGAATATTACGACACACAAAAATGGGCATGCTGTCAAGTTCGCTAGGCGAAGGGGTAGCGAAGCTCTAGCGAAGAAAATGACCCTAAGTTCGCTAGGCGAGTAAGGTAGCGAAGTGCTTGCTAGATGAAGCACCAGCGAGCAGGTAGAGAACACTCCTAGACTTGGATAGAACCAAAAGGACCATAAATTCGTTAGGCGAAATCAGAGCGAAGGCTTCGCTATCTGTTCGCTAGGCGAACATGACAGATCCTGAATGTTCTATTTAAGTATTTTTCTTGCTTTTTAGGTCATAATTCCATATTGTAACATTAGGAACATCAGAACTTATCTCTCTTCATCTATTTTAGAGAGAGAAACACAAAACCCTAAGAGGGAGAAGGTAAGATCTTTGATCTCTTGTTGGAGTTTGGATGTAATCTTTTGATACCTTATATATTTCATCTAATTTATGTGTGTGAACTAGTTTGGATTCTCTATTGATTGATTATCTTTAATTATGTATTTGTGGGTCTTGACAAAACCTTTTCACATCTTTGATCTCAGATTTTCTTCTATCAATGAACAAACTTTTGACATGGTTTTGAAGTTGATATTCATTATATCTTCTATGGTGTTGTGTTGATTAAGTAGCATGGGTAGGATCAATATGATATTGTGTGAGTATGTGATATTAGTGATGAAGAATGATGTTCACAACCATTTGGCATATTAGATGAATACATGTAAAAAGGGTTAAGCGTGTGTACGTATTCTGATCATTGTGTTTTATATGAAACAATCGTTTATCCGATATGGGTGTCGTCTTTGCTTACCTGTTTATCTTTGATTTGAACCGTGATAGAGATACACTCTTCAGATCTGGATCTATGATGATTACCTGTTAGGTCCTAAATGCTAGAGATAGGTTTAGGCTTAGCATTTGCGTTAGTATCAGTTCGTAATGCTCTGTGTTGTGTTTTTGTTGGATGAGAGATCACCAATGAGACAACATGGTTGTTCTCTTGACGCTGCATTAGAGATAAGTTTTGTCGTGGGTGATACGTGATGATATTAGACGAATGATTGCGTTGCGTTTAATTTGATCAGAAGAATGTATATGTTATCAATTGATGAAATCCAATCCCAACAAGGCTCCGTTTATATTTCTGTTTTAATTTATATTTTCTGTTTTTATCTATGGTTCCTTGAACCTTTTAAACCAAAACTTTTGAACAATAAGCTTAGAAATATAGAGGTCGTTGAACGGCGTTCATATCGCACTAATCCCTGTGGAGACGACAAAAACTGAATACTTAATATTTTTTGTTTGCTGCTTTTCCGCACCAACAGTTAAACTTATATATTAAAAAACACTTGAATGAGATTATAAGTGGTCTCTTTCGCTTAATTAGAGATCTTTGGTTCAATCTCAACCTTGAACACACAACAATTTTAAATTTATTTTAAAAATAGTTTTGTCGGCTATCATACTCCTTTTCTATTCAAAAGATTAATCTTTGCCAGAATTGATGCAGAATTTAAATAGTTGAATTCAAATTTAAATACTTTATTTACTTTTCGATTAAACTCTATATCATCATAGTTCACATTTTCTTAATATCATGAAAACAAAAAAAAGAAGAGGCATACATTAATGTGTAATGGTAGATGTTACATAGTAAAGGAGCAGGTAGCGAACTATGCGGAGAAACCGGACCACCATGACTGAAAACTAATCTATTTTCTGGTGAGGCCAACCACAGCCAGCTAATCAATAATAAAGGATAGTTTGTAGGTAGGTTTTTGTGGGATCCTCCTTGTTTCTTCCTTTTTGTTTTGTTGCTATTTACTTTTCACTCCTTACAATTTCATCATCATTCACACACACTACCCTACAAAACTCTTTGGACACTTGTAAGAAGATGTAGGGGCTACTTCTACTTCCACTACTTCTAGTACTATACACCTCTTTCTCTCTTTTTTCCTTTTAAATATTTTTTCTAAGCTAAAAAGTGCATGCATTCCACATAACTCAACTTATGGTCGTTTTCTATGTAGTCGCCACTCAGTGACTGCTTACTTTTAAGACATGTATGTGTGTGCATGGATGGATGCTGTCACTGTTCTTTGTGTGTTGGTTAATAATGGTAGTAAATATTGTACTTGTTCTTTTCAGTTTGTTGAAAAGGATATCATCCATTTCTAGCTCATTCAACTTTAAATCATGTTTTTTTCAAATATATATTTTTGCATGTCCAATTATATTATATTATTTTAATATCAACTTTTTTTTGTCAAATAATTTTAGAAATTAAATAAATTATAACATTTCAGATGTTGATTTTTGAAAGCTGCAATATTTATTAATACAAAAAGTTGAGTTTTTGAAACTTTTAATAATTTAAGAATAACTATTTATTAAAACTGTTATGCTAAGGAATTGAACAGTGGAAAATTCTGATTGTTGGAACAGACATACCATAATAGGTTGTAATTGAAAAGTTAGGTTAGGTTGAAGATGGAACAGTTGTTGAGAGATTCCTTTAGGACCATTCCTCGTTAGTGATCTTACCACAAAGCTAACTGTGGGCCATGTGTCAATTACAACTTCTATGTTAGCTGCAACAACTGATTAATAATATTACTAATATATATTGGAATTAATTAAATAATTTGTGTTTATATATATTTAACTTTTATGGTAATATTGTTGCTTTTGCATATATACACACTACCTACCTAGAAGGCTACAACTAGTGTTATCTTAAGTTAGGCTTTTTGAAAGACAATTTCCTCTGTATAGCACTTTACAAGCTCTTATTAAGATAAGATAAGGACATGTTTTTTCAATCTAAATTAAATCTATGCATTCTTTAGAAAGATTTAGAAAGTTAGTTTCATTTGCAAAAGGGATATCCAAGATTTATATGCGGTATTATCAAGTTTTGTTAGACATGGTATATTCAATATAATAATTTGATGTATGTTATTTTGTAAATTTAATTATCTTTAAATGTTCCATCACAAGTTGATATTTTAAGATTTCTTCTTTAAGTATAGATCTATATTTCACTTAATCTAATTATAACTAGGAAAACACCAATTAATTTATATGATTTTATGTCAAAGTATTTAATAATTGTAAACTCATGAACCGAAGAGTACATGAACGGCTTGAAAGCATTAAATATCATATACACTAATTGTTTAACATAAAGAATATGTCTATAAATGTCTACTTTACCATTTTGAAATATGATATTATTTATTGTCAGTCAAATTTTCCAAAAATCTATTATGATGAGAGTCTTGATCATATTTGAATTTAAGAGTTTCAACTTTTACCGCAAGTTTGAATAAATTTTTGTAACTGGTTTTAGCAATATCTTCATATCAAATAATCATTTGATTCAATTACTACTAGAAAATTCGCTTTTAGTGACCGAATTAGTGACGGGAAATTTTGGATCGCTATAGCCAACAAATTACCCACCGAAATTGGATATCATGTTGATAAAATTTTAAAGGTCACCAAATTGGTCACTAAATAAAATGAACAACCGAATTAGTGACTGAAATTTTGTGACCGTAATTTTCAGTTTCAAATAAACGTTTTATAAAAAATTAATTTATAAAAAATTGTAGCGACCAAAATTTCGGACACTAATAATTTTTTTCTTTATTAAATTACTTCCTCTAATTTTTTTCCTTTTTTTTTTAAATATTTTAATTCCTTTTCAATTTTATTTTTTTAGTGAAAGTTTCATTTTTTTGTTTATCATTTTAAGAAATAAAAGATATATTTATATAAATAATTCGTTCATACGAATTTATTATTTAAAAAAATATAATTTAAACGATAATTAGTTTGATAATGTTTTTAAATAATATTTAAAACTTTTATTTCGTTTATAATATATACAATTTTAAAAAAATAGATACATCTAAAACGAAATAGTCTAGTGGTCAATGCTCAAACTTGTCAAACATAAGAGCATTAGTTTGATTCTTGAATTTTTTAATATGGCAAAACTTTTGATTTTATTTTGATTTTATTTAATTTATTTAATTAACTGAAAATGGTCGCTAAAATTTGTCACTAATTCCGTCATTAAATAGATCGTTATAAGTTAGCGACTAGCACTTTTCAAACCTGAAATTCTAGTAACAGACAGTCGATGTTATATCGGATGTTATGACATCCGCTTCTGAACAGATTATTAAACTTAGCAGTAAACAAGTAACGAAAGCAGTAAAGAATACAGGAAATTGTTTACCCAGTTCGGAGCTAAACACCCAATTTGCACTCTTCACTTAAGACCTACCCAATGCAATTTCAATCTAACTTTAGACCTGAGTTCCTACTCACTCCCCCTCAATCACAACAGTGATATCAATCAAATAACAAACAAATTCAAAAGGAAGACACACTTCAACCAAATCTTGATCTTGCTTAAAAGCTTCAATCAAGAGACATAACACTCTTGCTTAAAAGCTTAGAGTGACACAACCAAAACACCACTCAAAAACCACACTAGTCCAATACAATCATCAAGGTGATAATTGCTTGGCTCACAAGAAAACCTAAGGCACAAACACACGTGAAGATATAAACACCCAAACAGAATTCTTCACACCAAAATCTCAGAGTCTTTAGTAAAGGATTGTCACTCTTCTTTATATGCAGCGCATGGGCCTTGCGCCTAGGTAGCATAAATTAGGTTTAACCAAGTTAATCCAATCTCCACAATTCACGGTGCTAAAAAATAGGACATAGGCGTTTCCTAACATATAGCCTGAGATAAAGTAGGAAACCTAACAGAAAACATAACAGCGCCCATGCTGGCAAATACCTGATGTCACAACATTTAGCTTGACATCCAATAAACTCTGTATTAGCTAACCAAACATCTCCTGCAGAACACTACAGAAGTATGTCATGATATCAGTCAAGACATCTACACACATAACAATATTTTACCATAAAATGCAGCCAATCAAGAACATCTACAAACTCCCCCTTTGACAAATTTTTGGCTAAAACAACTTGTCACCATATCAGAGAAAACATGCAGCAGAAAAGATCATAACACACATCCAATCATGCAGAACAGCTAATACACTACTATCACACAAAACCTGTTGTACTACCATATCAGAAAAAACTCCAAAACAAGGAGAATAAACACAAACTCCCCCTCAACATATTCAAAACAACCCAACCTGTAGAGCACATCATCACACCCCACCTAGGCTACTCAAAGTTCAAAAATAAACCAAGCACACAACTAACAAGGTCAGCATTCTGTTAACAACCAAGCATCTAACAGGATTAACATCCTGTTAACAACAAAAGAGCAGTAGCAACAGCTACCATCTTCACACCTGCTCAGCACACCAGCCAAACATCCCAGAACAAGGTATACACCAAGGTATACAATCAAAGCAACAGCACAACACAACTACTATCATCTTCTCACTTCCACCTGTTAGGGACATACACTAAGTTGTATGCTAGTGTACAGCCAATCTTCCTTTTTTAGCCATAAATTTAAGATCAAAAAACTGATAAAATAGTATTGATCTGAACAGTCAGAAACAAATATGTTAAGGGTATGGAAACCCCAATATTACAACCCAAGAGAAAAAAAACTCATGAAGAACAAAACACACAATCCATTCTGCCTAGACAGACAACACAAAACAACAGCTCAACCAAGTCAGACAAACACAACTAGCCAAACCAATCAGCAGACCATCAACCCAATCCAAACAATAAACCACCAAAGCAGACAACTTAATCTTCATCCTCAGAAGAACTTGAGCCAACCTCCTTAGCATCAGTTGAAACATCTTCAGATTCTTCCCCTGACACAGCCTCACTATTTTGTCCATTAACATTATCAGAACTGGGGGATGGATCAATGCGAGCAAGAGGGGTGGAAATACGATGCACAATACGACCTTTCTAGAGAATCTTAGTGACAAGTTCCCCGATGGATCTGTCAACATATGTCAAGCCTTCCTTGTTCAACATTCTAGTAATATTGTCAGCAGAGGGATCAGACGGTTTACCTGTGGAGTGTTGTTTGGATTTGTCAGCTTGAGAAGATGTAGCATCAGGAGCATCTTCGAAGGGTTGGTATGGGCATTAGTTTGGGAAGCATCTCGTCTGGAAGCCATTTTGTTGAAAGAGGAAAAATTGAAGGACTGTGAGGTATTCTGAAGAGTAGGGGGAATGGGGGAATGGTTGGTGCAGTGGGATGAAAGATTTGTGTGCGATAAAGAGCTTTAGTGGTCAATGGCGTGAAATGTATTAAAGTCGGAGGTTCGAACATGTTTTGTCCAATAAAACTTCTTTTAAACTCAAAACTCCCTCTTGAAAGTAATTGCTATAAGTCCTCATAAATGCAAATTCCCAATTTGCTTCTTAAATTCTTAAATTGAGTAGCATCTAGGGCTTTTGTAAAAATGTCAGTAAGTTGTAGTTCAGTGGCCACATGCTCCAGGGTAATCACTTTGTCTTCCACAAGCTCTCTTATGAAGTGATGTCTGATATCAATATGTTTAGTTCTGCTATGATGAATTAGTTTCTTGGAAATATTGGTGGCACTAAGATTGTCACAGTATAATGTCATGACATCCTGAGTGACATTGTATTCAGTTAACATTTGTTTCATCCAGACCAGTTGGGAACAACTGCTACCAGCTGCTATGTATTCAGCTTCAGCAGTGGATAAGGAGACACAGTTTTGCTTCTTGTTGAACCATGATATGAGGTTGTTCCCTAAGAAGAAACATCCACCAGATGTGTTTTTTCTGTCATCAGCACTCCCAGCCCAATCAGCATCACAATACCCAGATAGAATAGGGTCACACCCATGAGAATAAAGCATACCATAATCACAAGTTCCATTCACATATTTGAGAATCCTCTTGACTTGATTTATGTGACTCACTTTGTGATCTGCTTGATATCTTGCACACACAAAGAGGGTCTTGTCTATCCCTCCTTTCCTGTATCCATTAATAGTAAGAAACTCATCCAGTCTCTCATACCAAGCTCTAGGAGCTTGCTTCAATCCATAAATAACTTTCCTTAATTTGTATACATGACTTGGCAGGTTAGGATCGTAAAATCCTTTAGGTTGTTCCACATATAATTCCTCATTCAAGTAACCATTTAGAAAAGCACTTTTCACATCCATCTGGAATAATTTGAACTTCAGAATGCAAGCAACTCCTAACAGTAGCCTTATTGACTCAAGTCTTGCAACAGGTGCAAAATTTTCATCAAAATCAATCCCTTCAACTTGAGTATAACCTTGTGCCACCAGTCTAGCCTTATTTCTAGTTATTACTCCTTTTTCATCAGATTTATTCTTGTAGATCCACTTGGTACCAATGATGTTTGTTCCTTCAGGTCTTGGAACCAATTCCCATACTTCATTCCTTTTGAATTGTTCCAATTCATCTTGCATGGCATTGATCCAATATTCATCAGTTAGAGCTTCCTTCACATTTTTTAGTTCAATCTTGGATACAAAACATGAACTTGAGATGATCTCTCTAGATCTGGTAATTACATCACTGTTTGGATCTCCTATGATAAGATCTTTGGGATGATCTTTCTGGATTCTGATATAATGTCCTTTGTTGAGAGCTTATGACTCAGAATCTGGAGGTACAACATGAGGATCTTCAGTTTTGACAAAAACATCAGTATGAGTTTCAAAGAATGTTCCAACATCCTCTGTGACATTGGTTTTTTCATGTTGGTCATCAATAATAACATTAATGGATTCCATCAAGACTTTTGTTTTGAAGTTGAATACTCTATATGCTCTGCTGTTTGTAGAGCATATATGCCTTCATCACTTTTGGGATCCATTTTTATTCTTTGTTCACGATCTGTCAGAATGTAGCATTTGCTTCCAAAAACATGGAAATACTTCACAGTAGGTTTCCTTCCTTTCCATATTTCATACAGAGTGGAGGAGGTTCCCTTTCTCAAGGTAACTTTGTTGTGAACGTAGCAGGTTGTGCTCATTGCCTCAGCCCAAAAGTGCATAGGTAGTTTCTTTGCATGAATCATAGCTCTAGCAGACTCTTAAATAGTTCTGTTTTCCTTTCCACTACTCCATTTTGCTAAGGAGTAATAGGAGAAGATAATTCATGGTTGATTCCTTCAGATGAGCCGAATTCAGCAAACTTGGAATTTTCAAACTCCTTTCCATGATCACTTCTGATTCTGACAACACTACTTTCCTTTTCTCTTTGAAGTCTTGTACAAAGATCTTAGAAAACATCAAACACATCTGATTTTTCTCTGATGAAACTTATCCAGGTGTATCTGGAGTAGTCATCAACAACCATATAAGCATACTCCTTCCCATCAAGACTTTCTACTTGCATTGGTCCCATCAAGTCCATGTGCAACAGTTCCAGAATTTTGGAAGTTGTAAGTTGTCCAATCCTTGGATGTGACATTTTGGTTTGCTTGCCAACCTGACATTCACCATAGAATTTTCCTTCATCAATTGTTAGCTTTGGAATTCCTCTCACTGCTTCCTTGGATATGATCTTTTTCATCCCTCTTAGATGAAGATGTCCAAGTTTTTGATGCCACAGTTTAACCTCATTTTCTTATTTGGCCATAGAACAAATAGTGGAGTTATTTGAGACTTTAGGCTCCCATAAGTAGCAATTGTCCTTAGATCTAAATCCCCTCATGACTTCCTCATTTTCTCCATTGGTAACAACACATTCTTCTTTAGTAAATATGACATTGAATCCTTGATCACATAGCTGACTAATACTAATAAGGTTTGCATTCAGTCCTTTCACCAGCAAAACATTATCTAGGTCTGGAACTCTAGGACAGTCTAGTTTTCCAACACCTTTGATTTCCCCTTTAGCTCCATCACCAAAGGTCACATAACTAGTGGAATGTGGTTTGATGTCCACCAATAAGTTCTTTATTCCAGTCATATGTTTTGAGCAGCCACTATCAAAATACCAGTCTTCTTTGGCTGATACCCTTAGAGAGGTATGAGTTATTAGAGCAACATCCCTAGAAACCCATTGTTGTTTCTTGATAAGAGTATCCTGTTTGGGTTTGACTTGATGAGTATGGCTCCATACAACCTGAAGCAAAAAGGCTTTATGTGTCCAGATCTTCCACAATAGTGACATCTCCACCTTTGGAACTTTCTCTTTGTCTGGTTCGTGCTTCTATTCCCATGATGTTGAGACATCGGTCTTGACATCCGGTTTGACATATGATCTTCAGGCTTTGACCTTTTGAACCCCAAGGTGCATCCCTGTTCACCAACAAAACTTATTCCAGACATGTCTCTTGCTTTTTGACCAACTTGTAGAATTTCTTCTAGAGTGTCAGTTCCATTGTTTAACATCCTGATAGACTTTGACATCTGATCAAGTATAGAATTCAACAAACTGACCTCACTATTGAGTGAGTCTATGGTTGCAAGATGCTCTTTCTTCTCAGCCTCTAACTCCTTTATGAGTTTCTTTTGCTTCTCCCCTTGTTGGCACACTTCTGCACATCTGATACACAACTTTTTATATGAGGCAGCAAGTTCATCAAAAGTCAGCTCATCTTCACTAGAATCATCATCAGATACACATACACTAGTTAGTGCAGTGACATGTTTTGCAGACTCTTCTTCTGATCCACTCTCAGAATCTCCATCAGATCAGGTGACAGATAGACCTTTCTTTTGCTTCTTGAGGTAAGTGGGATATTCAGCTCTAATGTGACCATAGCCTTCACATCCATGGCACTGAATTCCTTTGCCTTGGTTGGACTTTTCTTCATATTCAACTCTTCTGCTGGTGTCAGAGGGGATGTTTTTGACATTAGGTTTGGTCTTCTGATCTATTCTTCTTATCAATCTGTTGAATTATCTTCCAAGCATAGTTATAGCTTCTGATAGATTTTCCTCACTTCCACCATTTCCTTCATCTGAGTCCTCTTCAATATTTGATACAAAAGCTATGCTTTTGTTCTTCTTTTCAGTATTTTCATACATTCCCATCTCAAAATACCAGTCTTCTTTGGCTGATACCCTTAGAGAGGTATGAGCTATTAGAGAAACATCCTTAGCAACCCATTGTTATTTCTTGATAAGAGTATCCTGTTTGGGTTTGACTTGATGAGTATGGCTGGAAAATCCATACAACCTGAAGCAAAAAGGCTTTATGTGTCCAAATCTTCCACAATAGTGACACCTCCACCTTTGGAACTTTCTCTTTGTCTGGTTCATGCTTCTGTTCCCATGATGGAACTTTCTCTTTGTCTGGTTCATGCTTTTGTTCCCATGATGGAACTTTCTCTTTTTCAGTATTTTCACACATTCCCATCTCAAAGGTTTGGAGGGAACCGATGAGTTCATCAACCTTCATGTTGCTGATATCTTGAGCCCTTTCTATAGCAGTAACCTTCATGGCAAATCTCTTGGGCAATGATCTAAGAATCTTTCTTACAAGTTTTTCCTCAGACATTTTCTCTCCTAAGGCTCCTGAGGTATTGGTAATCTCAAGAATATTCATGTAGAAATCATGAATGGTCTCATCCTCTTTCATCCTTAGATTCTCAAAATTAGTAGTTAGCAATTGTAGTCTAGACATCTTGACCTTGGAGGTACCTTCATGAGTTGTTTTGAGAGTATCCCAAACCTCTTTGGCCAGTTCACAGTGATGCACAAGTCTGAAGATATTCTTATTTATCCTATTGCATAGAGCGTTCAAGGCCTTAGAAAATCCAAGAGCCAAAGCTTCTTGCTCTTTACTTCACTCTTCTTCAGGTATTAGCACAGTTGATCCGTCTTTCTCTGTCTTCACTGGGTGTTCCCATCCTAACTTAGCTGCTCTCCAGGCCTTGCTATCCATAGATTTCAAGAATGCTCTCATCTGAGGTTTCCAGTAGTCAATGTTAGATCCATCCATAATGGGTGGTCTATTCGCAAATCCTACATCCTTGTCCATAGTACCAGAATTTATCGTCCCTAGATCTCACCTAGAAAATAACAGGCAGGGTGCCTGCTCTGATACCAATTGAAATTCTAGTAACAAACAATCAATGTTATATCAGATTTTATGACATCCGCTTCTGAACAGATTATTAAACTTAGCAGTAAACAAGTAACGAAAGCAGTAAAAAATACAGGAAATTGTTTACCCAGTTCGGTGGAAATCACACCTACTCTGGGGGCTACCAAGCCAGGGAGGAAATCCACTATAAGCAGTGTTAATTCAGATCTAAACACCCAGTTTGAACTCTTCACTTAAGACCTACCCAATGCAATTTCAATCTAACTCTAAACCTGAATTCCTACACACTCCCCCTCAATCACAGCAGTGATATCAATCAAATAACAAACAGATTCAAAAGGAAGACACACTTCAACCAAATCTTGATCTTGCTTAAAAGCTTCAATCAAGAGACATAACACTCTTGCTTAAAAGCTTAGAGTGACACAACCAAAACACCACTAAAAAAACCACACTAGTCCAATACAATCATCAAGGTGATAATTGCTTGGCTCACAAGAAAACCTAAGGCACAAACACACGTGAAGATATAAACACCCAAACAAAATTCTTCACACCAAAATCTCGGAGTCTTTAGTAAGGATTGCCACTCTTCTTTATATGCAGCGCATGGGCCTTGGGCCTAGGTAGAATAAATTAGGTTTAACCAAGTTAATCCAATCTCCACAATTCACGGTGCTAAAAAATAGGCCATAAGCGTTTCCTAAAATATAGCCTGAGATAAAGTAGGAAACCTAACAGAAAACAAAACAACACTCATGTTGGAAGATACCTGATGTCACAACATTCAGCTTGACATCCAATAAACTCTGTATTAGCTAACCAAACATCTCCTGTAGAACACTAAACAAGTATGTCATGACATCAGTCAAGACATCTACACACATAACAATGTTTTACCACAAAATGCAGCCAATCAAGAACATCTACAAAACCGAAATTTAGTAGTTGCTTTATTGGTCGTTAAACGTTATAGTGATAGATTTTTATATTTTTTAGTCTCTAATTCGGTCACTATATGCGAAGTTTTTAGTAGTGAATGTCAGAAAGTAATGTGTACCTACATCTAAAAAATAAATGGTTTGTAGTTTCGACATCATGATTGTAGATAGAACACCTCAAAACCATATGTATTCTTATTTGAATCGGGTTGTCTTTTGTTGCAATAATATTATGAATTAACTTCCAATTCATTAATGACTTAGAAGATGTTATGTAGTAGTGCCAACTGAATTTTTTTCAAGAAGGCTTAGTGTAATTTCTCATGATATACATTCATATGAATCGTTATAAGATAGATCATCATTTGCAAATCAAGTCCAAATGAGCTTATCAACAGTAGTATAATGACAAGTTAATCTTCAAAATTTCTTCAACAATTTAAAGAGACAAAATGGACAAGTTTTGAGGATGTTCCCATTAATAGAGAAATTTGATTGATCGCGTGATCAAATTATGTAATAAGACTAATCAGATTTTTATTTGGATAATTAATTAATTATTTATTTATTTAGTTAATTGATATGAGAAAAAATATAAGGGGATTTTCCCTAAGGTATTCTCTAGGATCATCTGACATATCTAGATTGTCTAAATAGTCTTGTGATTCTTCCTTTGCAAACTCTACCACTTTCTTTCTCAGTTGATTTCTACATTTTGACCTAGAAGTTCTTCTTCTTTTGTGTGTCTCGACGAAGGTTGCTGAAGAAGTGTGTACTTCTGAATTCATTTGTTTGCTTGTAGATCCTTTAGTTGCTATATTGCTCTTGTTTTCTTGAGCTGCTGCATTTAGTATGACTGTCTTTCTAAAATCTTTCTTTGGGACCCAAATTTGTTTTTGCTTATGAATTTTGGTCTTCAGAAGATTAAGTGATAATGAAAGTAAGTATGCTAAGATTTTTATAAAGTCTTTACATTCATTGCCTTGAGTATTCATTATTTTAATATTGATTTAGTCAAATCAATTTTAAATACTGACTCCTGGAAATAATGTCTAGTATTTTGACCTATTAAGATCCTCATAACAATTGTAAATTTTATTGATAACATGTTGAAATGCTTTTTATGTTCATTACTTCATTAATGTCCATATCAAAAAAGCTAAAGGGTAAATGAAGTGTTTGTACGATTGCATAATATATACTGGTTAAATTAACTTTTCATTAATCAAGCATAAAGGATTATAATAACATAAGGAACTGGTTTGAACTAAGACTAAGCTCTATCTAAGTAATCCAGTGTCTTGTAGTAAAAAAAGTTTCCATAATCGGCATCTGTTCATCTTCATCTATGTCCTTCTCTTCTGCTTCTGGGATAACGAGACAGTAAAACATCTCGTTGATTCTCTTCTTCCTTGTTTTCTTCATGGACTTCTTCCTTGGCTTCAAAACAGCTACTGATAAATATGCTTCTATAGGTTTTTGAGGTAATGATGATGAAGCCTCATCTAAAGTGTTCAGGGTAGAGGGCATATGCCTAGTAGCAGAAGCTTCGGTAACCGATGGCTTTTGAATGTCTTGGATGTTCAGACTCTTAGAGTTCTCTATGACTTCTATCATAACAAATATTTTTTGCTCTCAGTTGAAGATTCCATGATATTTTGGTGGATGTTGATGAAAATGAACTAGGATTCGGTTGCTTTTATAGTGGCTTCTAGGTAACCTAAATGACGGGATAAAATCCCTTGCTTGATTCTTGAAACTGTTATAACCAATAAATATTTAACATGCAGTTTACAATCTTTAATGACCCTTGTTACTTGATATTTTCTCTTCCTTGAAAACTGATCACATAATGATGCTCTGTTACGGATTTATGAGTGTAATTCTTTTATTTTTATTTTATTATTTTTGATGTGACAAAAGGGGGAAAAAGATATAGTAGCATTTAATTAGAAACTGAACTCATTCAGTTTGTACATATTGTTCATTTATAATTTAGGTATTTAAAATTTTGTTATTATGGCTATTATTTCCGGGCGACACATTTTAGCTTTCTTGTACATAGAACTAAGGAGGAGCTTACAAACCTCAACCTTAGACTATTAGACTCAGAAGGAGCTTACAAACCTCGTATTTATATGTTGCTAAAGAAAGTTAAAATATTTTTTGGTTTTCTTAAATATAGAACTAAGGGGGAGCTTATAAACCTCAACCTTGGACTATTAGACTCAGACGGAGCTTACAAACCTCAAAATCGGATGTTACTAAGAAAACTAAAATACTTTTCCTTGAATATAATACTTAGGGGGAGCTTACAAAACTCAACTATGGACTATTAGACTCAGGGTGAGCTTACAAACCTCATACCCTGATGTTAGCAAGAAAATTCTCAACATTGTTCTTTAAATACTTATGTTTGTCATCATCAAAAAGGGAGAGATTGTTAGAACAAGATTTGTTCATGACATATAATCCTTGGATTTTAATGATAACAAAAGTATTAAAAGAACAATGGTATTATTTGGTGTGTGTTTCAAGTATGCAGGTTCTAATGCTTAAAGATATACATTTAAAATCTAATATAAGGACACACTTGAAAGGAGCTTAATTACTAACTTCTGGTGGTGCAAAATCTAAAGCATACTCTCTAAGTGATGTCTGGTGTAGACTCTGAAGTTAAAGGTCTCAGCATCTGAAGAAGCAACACATTCTCTATAAACTTGATGAATGTAATTAGATTATAGTGATCATTCAGAGTTAGTGATAAAGCTGAAGCTATCTGTACTGTAGAAACCAAGTTGCATTGTTAAATTAGTTTGTCAGCTAAAGTCTAAGATCACAAGGCTCAAGAAGAGTTGACATGCTTTACGGATATATACTCTCAACGACTCTATAGTACAAGATCTCATGGAAGATACAATGGTTAAACATATTACACAATGGATCAAGATCTTTTGGTGTATCTATCTTCAATGCCTCTTGTACTATGAGAAAACAAAGACACTTGATCAAGTTATCTCTTCTAATGGCTATTCTTCTGTAACTACTATATAAGTAGCTGAAGGTTCAAACTGAATCTTTAACAAGGATTAACCTGATGGAGGAATAACAAGATCAATAATGAAGCAACACAATCGAGTATGCAAAATCTTCTGTTATTTTTTGTAAATTATAAAAGCCTTAAGATTTCTTAAACATTGAATATCTTAGAAATATTAAGAGTTTTAGGTCTTTGTTATGGTCATTTCCCTGTACCTCTGATGTTTGTATCAAGTATACCTTGTTCTCTATTCTGCTGAACATGTTGTTTAGCAGTTTAGATAAAGTCTCTTGCTATGTGCTTGAGCACCTAAGTCTCTCGCCAAGATACTTGAGCCATGTAAGTCTCCTAATATGTGCTAGAGTATTAAAATATTAATTAAGTGGATTGATTGAGCACCTAAGTCTCTCTCCAATATGCTTGAGCCATGTAAGTCTCCTGCTATGTGCTAGAGCATTGAAAGTTTTAATCAAGTGGATTGATTGAGCAAGGAAGTCTTGGATTGTGAGTCTAAGCAGAAGTCTTGGGTTCGTGGAACCTGAGCAAGGAAGTCTTGGACCGAGGGTGTGAGCAAGAAGTCTTGGATTCGTGGAATCTAAGCAGAAGTCTTGGGCCCGAGGGGCTTGAGCAGAAGTCTTGAACCTAAGGGGTTTAAGCAAGAAGTCTCGGGTCTAAGGGATATGAGAACTAAAGTTTTAGGCTGCTGGTCTAAGCAAGGAAGTCTTGAGCCTTGGGGGTTTAAGCAAGAAGCCTTGGGCTAAGGGTCTGAGCAAATTAAAATCATATGTTGAATACATATGTGATTGTAATCATGATTTGATTATAGTGAAAATCTCTTATGTTGCAAGGGGACTGGACTACTCTCAGTTTGAGAGAAACCAATATAAATTTCTGTGTGTTATGTTATTATTTATTTACCTCTGTTAACACTCTGCTGCTTAATATAATCAGAATCTGAACACTAGTTTAGATTATGAACTTTAATAAGTAAACTATGAAAATAAAAAACACAATTCAACCCCCCTTCTTGTTTAATTTTCTTCACCTTCAAGATTTTCGTGGTAAAATGAGTAGCAAGGTCAGTAGCTGTTAACTTTGTTGGAAGAGCAATGAAGTGGGCATAATTTGTCAATCAATAAAAAATGACCCATATCACAATGTAACTGAGGAGTTTGGCAGATGTGTGATAAAATCTATAGTAAGTTCCTCCCAAACTTGTTGTGGCATTGGTAAAGGTTGAAGTAAACCTTTCTTTTTATGAGTGAGGTATTTATTGTGTTGACATTCAGGACACTGTTTAATGAAAGTTTTTACATCTGTATACATCCTAGGGCAAGAAAATAAAGTGCATAGATGAGACATAGTTACTTTGACTCCTGAGTGATATGTAGAATGGGTGCCATGATATTCCTTGATTAGAGTTGAGTGCAGATCTCTGATATCGGATACAAATAATCTCTCCTTGAAGTAAAACAACCCATTTGTAAATTTGAACATATTTTCAGAGTCATCTTCTTGTTTCTGTTTAACCAATTTCTGACCTTTGTGTTAAGCATAATAAGTCTGCAACTGTGGAACTAGCGGGGATATGGACACGAAGAGTGGTTCAGCGGTGCAATATTTCTGACTTAGGTCACCTGCTACCAAGTTTGATTTGCTAGGTTTGTAAAATATCTCAAAATTAAATCCCTATAATTTAGATGCCAATTTTTTCTATTATGGTGTTTAAATCTTTTGAAGTAATAAGTTCCTTAAGTTTTTTGATCTGTGTAGATATGGAAATGTTGGTCGATCAAATATTGGCACCACTTCTTCACTGATTCTGTGATGGCAAACATCTCTCACATATAAACTCAAGAATCCTGCATTCTGGGACACATCTTCTTGCTGAAGAAAGCCAAAGGATGTCCTTCCAGAGATAAGACAACCCCGATAGCTACACTAGATGCATCAGTTTCTAATATAAATGTTTTTGTAAAGTGTGGCAAAATCAGCACCGACAGCTACACTTGATGGTCATTATTTTCTTTAACTATGTAAAGACGATACTAGCCTTTGTACTCCATGTAAATTTAATGGAACACAATAAATCAGTAAAGGGAGCATAGAGAGTGGAGTAGTTGCGCACAAAACGCCTATAGAATCTGATGAGTCCCAAAAATCCACAGAGTGTCGTGAGAGAACGCGGTTGAGGCCAATCCAAAATTGCCTTAACTTTATCTAGGTTAGGTGCAACACCACATATCGAAAAAACATGAGACTTTAATAAATAAATAAAAACCTGCAAATGCGTTAGATGATCTTTAAATTTAGTACTGTAAATGAGAATTTCATAAAAAAAACCACAAATTTTCGTAAATTAGGTCTTAGTAAATCATTCATCACGGATTGGAAAGTAGATGGGGCATTTATGAGCCTAAAGGGCATTACGAGAAACTTGCAATGACCATCAAAAGTGCGAAAAGCTGTCTTATGAGTGTCTTTCGAAGCAACTCAGATCTGGTGGTAGCCTGAGCGTAAGTCTATCTTGGAAAAAATTGTGGTTGATCCAAGCTTATCTAACAATTCGTCAATGGTTGGGATTGGGAATCTGTCTTTTATGGTAATTGCGTTAAAATCCCTATAGTCCACACAAAAATGCCACATACCGTCTTTTTTACAAGTAAGACAAAGATGAAAAAGGGATGTTACTAGGGACAATGATCCCCTCTTTTAGAATCTCTTATATGATGAAGGCCATACCTTCCTTTTGAGAGTGTGAATAACGACATGGTTTGACATTGATATGGGGTGTATGTGGGAGGAGAGTGATGTGATGATCATGGGCCTGGGTGGTGGAAGTCCACAAGGTGGTTAGAATATTGTTGGGTATTGATGCAAAAGATGAGAAATTTATGGTTGAAGGGTGAGGGATAGGTTGTTTAAGGATGATGTAGTTGGATGTGAAGCCCCAACTGTAGTGTCAAGAGGCTGGATAATCATAAGGTGAAGTGAAGCAATATGGTTAGTGTGTAGAAATTGACCTAGTTGATGAAAAGAGGTTTGGGTTGGATGTGAGATTAGATCCCGTTTTAATGTCAAAGAATTGTCATTGTGTTTAAAGGTGATGGAAAGGATAGAAAAATCAGCTTGAATTGGACCCAAAGTACATAACCATGACATGCTAAGAACAACGTCTTCCCATTCTATCGGTAGTAAATAAATGGGTAGGGTGAAAGGTTTGTCTTGTAGGTAAATTTGCACATTATTCTGTATGCCTTGGCATTGTAAATGGGAACCATTTCCCACCATAATTGAAAAATGTGGGATATGACAGGCTATGAGGTTAAGGTGTTGTGTTATGCAAGGTTGTAGGATGATGTGAGTAATGCCAATATCAACAAGAACCATTACCGGAAGGCGTCCAACAGATCTCTTAAACTTTAGTGTTTAAGGAGAGAATTGACTTGTCAATGCTTGAGTAGACAATTGAAAATAGGTGTCACCAAGGTCTGTTTGCACTTGTTCTTGTTCAGTTGCTTCGTCAATCACTTGTTGTGGTTTTGTACTATCATCCTCCGCTCGGAGTAAAAGGAATCTGTTTGTAGAACACTTGTGTCCTGTCACAAATTTCTCATCGCAATTGTAACATAGACCTTAGGATCATATTTCTTGCACTTGGGCTTGCGATAAGCATTTAATGGGCAGTCTAGGGGGATGAGAGGTATTGGGAGTTGTTGTGGTGAGGTTACCATGTGGGGGCGTGATAAATTGGGGTTTGGGAGGTTAAAGGGTGGGAAGAGGGGTGTTTTTTTAGGGTATGCGCTAGTAAAAGGTTTTGTGTATTTGAGTTTAGATTCGATAAGTTTGGCAAGGCCAGTAGCTTGAGATATTGAAACTGGTTTATGAATTGCCATTTTATTACGAATGTCATGTGATAACCTGGAAATAAAACAATTTAAAATTGCATCTTGAGGTAACCCAATAACCTGATTACCTAGTTTCTCAAATTGAGTTTGGTAATCCACAACAGAACCATCTTGTTTTAATTTGAATAACTCAACTTGGTCATTGTCATAAGTTAAAGGACTAAAATGTAATTCTAAAGCTTTTGTAAATGAAAACCAATATGTCAATAACTAATTTTGGTGCATCCATTTTGAACCACCTTAGAGCATCACCTTTCATATAGAATGATATCAATGATAATCTATTTTCGGGTGGTAATTGATAAAAATTGAAAAATTTATCGGCTTGAAGTAACCATTCTAATGGGTTTGAACCATAAAATATAACAAGTTCTAATTTAGGGGTTCGGTAAGGGGGTAGTGGGGGAATATGGCATTTGTTGAAAAAAGGAATTTATAGTTTTGTGTGATTGCAAATGTTGTTTGGGGGGGAGGGGGGAGGGGTGTGGTAGGTATGGTATGGTGGTGGTTTTACAACAATATTTCTCATTGTAGTTGTGACAGTAGGTTGTGTGTGTGTGTGTGTGGGGGGGGGGGGGGGGGTTGTTAGAGAATGTTGCTGAGTGTATAGGGGGGTGTTGGTAGGGGTAATAAGATGGGTAACAAGGTTTGTAACAATAGGGATAAATGAAGGGTTTTGTTTGATACCTGGGGAACTAACTGTTGTGGGAACAATAACAACATGTTGTTTCTTTTCTTTTTGTGATGCTAGCTTGGTGAGGATGGACATGATGAATTCATATCTACTCTCTACAATTTTTTTTGTCATTTTCCATTCTTGTGTGGATCCGTCCCACATGCTGCTCCAATTTTGCAGTAGCTTTGTCATACCTTTCAACCATTTGAAGTTGGGTTTGATTAACCGCATTATGAAGATGTAAGTGGGTTGTTTAAACAACTTCTTCGACAATTTCTCTAGAAGAAGTGTTGAGAGGTTTGGGGGAAACCATTAGTACAAAATGAAAACACCAATGATACAGTACACTAAAGTTTAACTAAATCTGAGGTTGTATAAAAAAACATAAAAACGACTTATAAATTTTTCATTGAAGAAAATAACTAGGGTTGGATAAAATAAATGGGCCAAAAATAACTAGGGTTGGATAAAATAAATGGGCCAAAAAGCCACTTAGGATAATTCAGAAATAGAAATAAAAGGCCTGGATGGAAATGCTAATACACCCCATTTAATAAGTATTGAAGTCCTTAAACCAAATTGGTTTTTTTCACTCTTTTAAATAAAAAGTTGGACTTCTTAACACACGACCATGAAATTTGAAATGTTTCCATAGAAAATTGTTAGAACCAACAACGAATATTTGACCTAGAATCACAATGTAAACGGTGAACAATTCAATAGACAAACGACATTTTGTCAAATGACATAGTTAATTGATCTAATATATCATAATTTTTTAATATTAAACCTAGAAAAAAACATAAGATGATAACTTAAAGATTTCCCATACAAATATAATAATGCATTACAAATAACTAATCCAAGAGAAAGTACACCATAAATAACAATAATGCTTTCATTTGTTTGTACATTATCCCAATCTTGTACTTTTACGACAAGACAAAGACATGCTTATAAAAAAAAGACTAAAGATTAAACACCATAGAACCATAGTTTGCTAGGTTTAGTTCAAATTTTATCAAAACTATTTTAAAATATATTATTGGGTCACCATCAAATAAATTTATATTTCTCCTTATTTTTAGAGCTTATCTTTAAAATAATGATGGGCATAGTAAGCACTCTATGAAAGATACGTGAGTAACATACTTTATATATATCAATGAATCATGGAAAATAGCATCATGAAAATATATAAAAATCAAATAAAATAAAACAAAGAGGCTTTTGAATCTTACTGAAACTGATATATTAGTGAATCTTGGTTGGATTATGGAATCCATTATTAATTAATATTGAAGTTGCACTTTAGATTTTTTAATGTTTTATTTGCTTCATGGATTTGTGGCATATCACGCAGAATCAACAAATATTTCTAATTTTAATGCTTCAGAAAGTATAGACAACTACATACTGATTTGAATACTCTTCTTATATATTGGTTTCATTTTTAGTTTAGATATCGAGTATTTTCTAACTAATCAGAAAAAACTATAATAAACGACAAAACTCATTTTAAAAAAATTTAACACTACTGCAAACTTAACCTAAAATTTATGGTTACGCTGGAAAAGATTTTTACCATTTCCACCGAGTTATATTGAATTTCGATATATTGATTCAGTTCTCTTTTATATATTGAGTTATAATAATTCGTCCAAAAAAATTTGGTTCTTAATTCTTGACGATATATATTATTTATTTATTTATTCTTATGAATTCACATTTGTTTATATATGCTACAAATTAATATACAGAAAGATTTAATAAGAATGTGATAGTTGAATTCATTGCTGGAAGCTAAAAGATAATTTAATGAAATCAGTTGATAGGGATTATTTTTTCTTCAAATAATTGATTGCTTTTTATCTTTGAATGACATGGAGTGGATAGTGAGTTTGGTATATAAGCAATTAAAAAATTAGAGTGGTGTATGTGTAGGGGAGAGTGACCCTAGAAATTGGGAGTGTGTCCTATTAATAAGAGTGAATGAACCCATCTTAGTCAACTTTGTTGAAAATGAAACAATAATTAAGAGAAGATGTGATAATGATATAAAGAAAAAAAGAAAAAAAAATCTACTAGCAATAAATACTACTAGTATTTATTAATAGTATTTTTTTCTTAATTATAATTTTGATCGCCTATTTACGAAATTAATTATTTAATTTTAAAATTAAATAATTTTAATATTTGTTTTATATTTGTGTGATTAAAATTGACGATTTGTTTAATTTTAATTTATGTGTCACTTATGAAATTGACAAAGCATATATAAAAATATTTTATAAAGCATTATAAATAAAAATATATTTTAAAAAACTAACATTGATCGATTTGTAGCATAAAAAAATGAATATCAATACTATAGTGAATATGAACATTATAAATAAAAATATAATTAAAAAAAACTAACACTCATTAAAATAAAAATTTGCAAACCCTATCTAAATAGAAAAAAGTCGATATCCTTATATTGAATATTGACATTAGAGCTGAAATCGTAAGGGTGAGCTTTTAACATTTATTACACTTTGTGTTTTGATAAAAAAGTATTAAAATAATTTTAATGATATTATGTATTTATAAGATATGATTATAAAATATATTTGTCCTACTTTTTGAGTTAAATTTTTTATCAATTAATTTTACAAAATATAAGAATTGTTAATTTATTAATTATCCTATAATTGTACATTCAAATGTTTTGATCATTTTTTATTTTATAAAAATTTGGGAAGGCCCAAAAAGTATAGACTCAAACAGAATGAAGAAAAGTGAGTATATTGGGCTGATATGCTAAATGCTCATTACAATTCTTTTTCCACCCATCAAATCTCTCGGACACTTTTATGAATAACAGAGAAATATATCATTTGGATTATAGAATATGGAGCATGTTATATTTTCACTGCAAGCATCTTGCTTAGAGGTTAGTGAATTGTTTTACTGAAATGTTTACATTTTAGAGCTTTCTTGTGTATGTTTAATTTCACTTTTTTAAAAGGTAAATTTTCTTAATGTGTTTGAATGTTCTCTATTAAAAGTCAACATATTTGAATTTTAACAACTCTTGAGTTTTGACTATTTTAACTTAGTTTAACAAGGAAAAGTTCATTCAAAATGTGATATTTGGGCGATGTTACTACCAATTTTTTTACTTACTGCTATTCAGAATGTGTGTAATTGAATTGGTTTTAGAATAAACATTCTAATTAATAGTAAATAATAAGAAATATTAAACTCGATCTTTATATTGTCAAAAGCACTACAATTGAATATGTTCTAATCGGTTAGCTATATATGAAGCACGAATACGTCAAACATGATCTAGACACTGACACGACAACACCAAAAATAATTTTAAAAAATAAATAAAATAAATGTAATCATAAGTATCGGTGCAGGCGTCCAACCCCAACACGAACACACTATTTTTCAGAAGTGTCCGTGCTACATAGTCAATTAATATAGACAAAACTTTGAATTGGAACACTAAACAAAGTATGTTACTTTAGAAGGTAAAACTTATATTAAACTTAATCCTTATATTGTCAAAAGTATTGTGACTGAATATGTCATGATTTTTAAATGTCCTAACCGATTAGTAAAAATAAAACTTTGTCCTGAACTATTCTAACAGCTTCCAACTCAGCTGGCACAACTTCAAGACATTTTAGAAAATAGTTTCTTGAGAAGAATCAATTTGAAAAGATGCTTTAGTGTGTGTTTGGGTGATTTAGTCATGTGCTTTTACGAGAATTTCCGTATAGTTTACAAAGTGTTTACTCAGGCTGTTTAAGGTATGACTTTCTTGTACTTCAAGACTTTTTAGATACTTTCTTGGGTCAACACTTCTTGTACTTCAAAATGATTTTATTCTATAATTTATATAAATATAGATCAGATGCATCAATTATTTAATGAATCTAAAAAGGTGAAATTTGCTTATAAGATGAGACAGAGGGAATATATTATTCCTCTGCACAACTTCATTAATGACCGTCAAATCTCCGAGCTGCACAACATACCTGTAAACTATTAAGGTTTCACCTTTGGTGCTCATATCTTCACGAGTCCAAGTGCATTAGTTCAAAAAGATTTAAGGTTGCTACCTTTAAATATTTTCAGCTTATTAAAATAAAAAAGGTTCTAAATGCTCTATTCTTTTATAACGTGTGAACTTATAAACTAGACGATTCTTTTCCTTATGATATATATATATATATATATATATATATATATATATATATATATATATATATATATATATATATATATATATATATATATATATATATATATATATATATATATATATATATATATATATATATATATATATATATATATATATATATATATATATATATATATATATGTATGTATATATATATATATATATATATGTATATATATATATATATATATGTATATATATATATATATATCTATATATATATATATATATATATATATATATATATATATATATATATATATATATATATATATATATATATATATATATATATATTAATTCCTATTTCATTTTTGTTTATATAGAATCTTTGACTTGATAAGATCAAGTTAATTTTTTTTCCTAGTAAATAAATTTCTAGGGTTTCACGTAAATCAGTTACTTCCTTTATAAGGGAGTCACACCTCTTACATTCTTCTATGATTTTATAAAATTAGTTATTTCTTTCTTGAATGAATCATTTATTTCATTAAGATGTCTTGATAATTCTTTGAGACCTAAGATACATTATTTCAGTTTATCATTTTTTTCTACTAATTGACCATTCATTTTAAACAGTTGAGCGTAAGATGGTTTGGTACCTGGAATAGTATTTGCCTCGTAAGATTCCTTTAAGCCTATTTCATCTTCTTCGCTGGAAGAAGATTCTTTCATATTTCTCTTTCGAGGTTGATGTCTCTCTTCCTCTTATTTGTTTGAGTATTAAAGAAACTTCTTCTTCTTTTTCTTCTTTGTCGTTCCTTCATTTGATGTTGAAACTTCTGAGGATCATCCAACTACTGAGTATATTCTTTCTAAGGATTGCACATAAGTTGTGTGATAGGAGTATGATGAAGATGAAAATTCTTTAGTTTGAAAAGATGTTATGATTTAGAAAATAGATTTTTTTAGAAGAATCGGTTTGAAAAGATGTTATGATTTACAAAGTGTTCGCTCTGAATGTTTAAGGTATGGTTTTCTTGTACTTCAAGACTTTTTTAGATACTATCTTGTGTCGACACTTCTTTGAGTTCACTTGAGATGATGTTAAGTATGTATTCCATTTGTTTGTATCATCCGATAGTCAAATCCATCAAAGCTTAATACTTAGATTTGCATATTTATATGATTAATTACTTGTACTTGACTTTTCAGAAAATATTAGTTGTCATCATCAAAAGTTGTTGTCCTTGTTCAAAGCATATCATCTGCAAAACAAGGTTCCACATTCAGCCTCTTTTAGATGATGATAACACATCTCTTAATGGAGGTGGTAAAAGAAAATATATGTTCGGAGTAATTAAACTCCCCCTAAGTTAAATAAATAACATACTCTACTCCCTATGAGAGTATACTTCTCCCCATTTGTCAAAATAAGAAAGGCGGGTAAAGATGCTTTGTGAAAATAAATATGCAAACATAGGCAAATAAAGTATTTAGTAACGGAAAACCCATTGTTTTTTATTTATTGCTTAAAATTAAAAAACAAGAAGGAAATTTTGTGGAATTAAAAATTCTACTAAAAAATGGTTAAACTAAATATATAAGCGAGATCATTAGATGCCATAAGCATAGCTATTTCTCGCCATATATTTTTTCATATTCTCAGCTAGACTTTGGCAGATTTTTAACACCTTGTATATTTTGGTGTTTTCATTACCATTCGATTATTCTTCTCCTTCTTCCTCAAAGGATGAGTTTTCCTCTATCTCCCCATGCTTGATTCGAACTCTCACCTCTTTTAGGGCAGTGCAGTTTTTCTTATGGTTTGCTGAGTCTTCTACTTCTTCCATGATGTCAATGCTAAAGGTGGCCAGAAGTCTCGTGATGATTGGTCCATAGGGAATCCATACGGGTGGGATTTTTCTACATTAGATCATGTGGTTGAATATACCTTCTACCCATTTGGTTAAGATTTGTTAGGTTAGGAGCCATAAGGGTACTGCATATTCCCTAACTTCATAGCCATGGTTTATGATTCTTGGGAACATGATCCTAATGAGGAGATATTAGAGGATTCTAAATTTTGGATTTATTTGAAGAGTTTTGAATGGAACCTTCTTCTTTTCCATGGGGTTGATTACAAATTGATAGCAGTATATTGTTTAAGTTCTTAGTTCCTTTAGGTTTATCTATAGTGCTGGTTATCCATTTAGTGGGAAGCTAAAAAATTATACCAAAATTATCCTTGTGAATTTCAACTTCCACTCCTCTCACTGATGTTTTCAAGGAGGTTTCCATGAGCTTTAAGTTCAGGTAGAACTATTTTACTAAGTTTAGGAAGATTCTATTTGGTATTTGGGTGAAAGTTCTTTTAGAGAGGCTTAAGAAATCTGGTGATAAGGTTTGTGGCTTTTCAGGAGACTCGGTTCCAGATACCATGGTTGAATTAATTTCTTGGCCAAAATTATCATCTTGTCTTCTTGTTTTTGGTTTATTAGGATCGTATAACATGCATTTGTTTTTGGTGTTTCTTTTAATTTCTTTGTTTTTTACTTGAGGAGGCCATGGTGTTATGGCAGAGGAACTCGCACAAGAGAATATGAATTTTTGAGATGCAAGGAATAGTGAATGAAACATACTTATTTATAGTGTGCCATATGAATATTTAACAGTGTATTCCTAGCAAGCATTTAATTTAGATTTTTCTTATTGAAAATCAAATTGAAATCTTTCCACACTAAAGTGTTAATCCGTTAGCTAAGGATTTTAATCGATTAATTAACATGTTTTTCCGAATCTTGTGAAATATTCATTAATCTTGGAATTAGATTTGCTTAAGGCACAAGTTTGGCTTGAATTTGATCTGAGAGTATGTACGTCAATATTTTCTAATCAGTTTCAATAATGTGTTAATCAATTGGGTTTACATAGTTCAGCCTTTGATCAGTAACAAATTCTTCCATTGTTATACTTAGGCATTCCTACCGTTTATTTGAGTATTTTTACTATTTTAATGTGTTTTCATATTTAATTTTGTTTTTACCTTTATTTTATTTTCGCAGCTTATTTTCAACTTTAGCAGTTATTTGATATTTGTCCACTGTTTGAATCATAACTAGAGCTGCGAGAATCAGATTTGTGCGTTCTAATAGGCGTTGGAAATAAGCTACCACTTTTATGTTTTAGGAAGAGGATGATTCGGAGTGTAGCAGGTCCAAATAATTCGTTGAAGTTAAGACCCGAAATCTTTTGTTTGAAATATTTAGTTTTGGACCGGGTTTTTTTATATTTTTCGACCCAGTTGGGTTAAAATCAGAAGTGTTGATGTTTTCTTATACCTAGAAGCCATATTGCTGTCACTTTACCTTCTTTTAACAAATTTCATTGTGTTTTGCACGATTTTCATGAAAAACTAATTCCCAAGGCAAATCCTGCTGTGTACGGTTCCATCGCTTTTAGGTTATTCTAATACCAATTTAAATTCATTTCCTTTCAATCCTTTTCTATGAAGTCATTTGCTTAATTTGATTGCAATTGTTTACTTAATTCTATTGTATTCATAGGATAGAATTGATTAAATTCGATTATATGCATGTTCCTAAATTTAATTGCGTGTTTTCGTTTGCTTAATTCGTTAACTCGTCATATTCTTAATTGTTTGCTTAATTCGGTAATAGGAACATAATTCGTATGATTTTGATAAGCACTTGTATGATTAATATCATAATCGAATAGGATTGAAGCCGCTTAGAGATTGCTGTTATAATAGCCGATGATAAGTCGGAATCCGAATTAGTAGGATTAGTCGTTTTACCTTAATTGATAATCACTTATTTTAATCACTTTTTATCTTGTTTTATAAATCAAAATTTAAAACCCCCCATAAACATTTTCTTTAGTTGGTTGAAATAATACAAGAATCCTTGTGAGAACGATACTCGAGTTGTCATTACCGTTATTACTGTTTTAAAAAATACTCGTTTTTGATCCGTGCGTGACAACAGATCAAATTAGCGCCATTGTCGGGGATTCTCGTTGATGTTAGCCAAATTTAGAATTTTATTTTAGATTTTTTTTTGTGTTTTTGTTTTTACGTGTTAATTTTCAGGGTTATAATGCAGTGGTAAGCGTTTCAGCTTATCAAGTAAGTTGAAATGTACTGTTTCTATTTGCTTCAAATTTTTTTCAGAAATTCAAGAAAAAATCGACGAACAGTACACCTTTAGAATAAAATTCTAAAAGATTTTGACCCTGAAAATCGCAAATTCCTTATTTTCCTATTTGATTTGATTTAATTTCTATTTTCATATTTTCAAAAAAGTCCGAAATTTTTTGTAAAGATTTATTCTGATTTTATTTGATTTTTAGTAATATTTTGATAATTTTTAGTTTTTATTTTATTCGCTTTTGTATTTCTCCTTTCTTTTTCTTATTAGGGACATTGTTGTTATTTTTCAAATTGTTGCTGCAGTGCTGAATTAGTTTTGTGATTTCTAATTTTTTGTTAATTTTTTTCCCTTTTCATAACATAGCTGAATAAAGAACATTAAGAGAGCTTGCTGCTCTTGATTTTCATTATAATGGTTTAAGTATTGAATATATTGATTTTGATATTTCTTTCAAATTGAAATCTGATTTAATACACTTGTTGTCGAGGTTTAATGGACTTGCAGGTGAGGATCCGAATAAGCATATATGAAGGAATTCCAATTTGTATGCTTTACACCTTCCGAACTTTCACTAGAGGACCTTGTTAAGCAAATGGCTATAAATGATCTTCAATTTCAGCAACAAACAAATTCCAGTATTCGGGCTTTGTAGACGCAGATTGGACAGCTTGCCACTGTAGTGAATGTCATGCAGCAAGTTCAAGAATCAAACCAACTACTTGCCCAAACAGTAGTGAATCCAAAAGAGTTACTGTCTGATTTAGTTGATTATACTTATCCTGAGTCGTTATTTAATTTTCTATATTTATTAGATTATGATGATACTTACTCTTGTGATTTATGTACTGACACTAACGTTTGCTCTGTTTGTATTGAGATTAATGTTGTCTTGCAGGGTGATGCTTTTCATGATGTCGTTTATGCATCTGAAGCTCTTGATATCCCTACTTCCCCGATCATACCATCCATTGAACAACCTCCTTCCTTAGAGATTAAACCACTTTCTGATAATTTAAAATATGCTTATTTAGAGAGGGATGAAAAACTTCCAATTATAATTTCTTCTAACCTTGACTTTGATAAAAAAAAAAGTTTTTGCAGGTTTGAAAAAACATAAGAAGGGAATTGGATGTACCTCGATGGAAGATGGAAGAAAATTAGTGAGGCAGCCCCTTAATCCTTTGATTCTTGATGTTGTGAAAAAAGAGATCATGTTCACGTGGCCATTCGACACTTTTATTTATCGAAGATTCTTTTTTGTTCCTGAAATAAAAGGCGAAGGCATTAATAAAAATCTCAGGGTCGATGGATGCTAACCAAAGTCACTTTATGACATCCCCACTATGGGAGAGGAGCCTGTAGAAGATCTCCCTTTGGGAAAGGATACTCATGTGATTACCTATCCACCTTGGCTGCTCGGGTGTGTTCTTTTCTTTCCCTCACTCTTATTTAATAGTTATGTCTTTTCATTGAGGATAATGCGTGTTTTAAGTGTGGGGGTAGGGAACCATTTCTATATTTTGTTTTCTTTGCTTTGTTTTGGTTTTGTTCTTAAATAAAAAAAATAAAAAATCTTGGTGCATGTTTGGCGTTATGCTGGATTTATACTTTTCTACACTGTCGTTTATCATTATTTGCATCCTTTGCTATAAAACATTAGAATACTCATCTGTTGGGTTAGAAAAGTAATTTTTTGAGATGAGAAAAAAATTAAATTTGTTATTTTAAGGGGTTAATAAGAGTTTATGATTATTTCAACCTTAAAATAATGTATACCTCTTTTATCCTGAAATCTTGATAAATACTTCCCTTAAAGGGAAGAACACCAAATATTCTATGATGTATCATTCTCTGCACATCTTGGATGCGAGAGTTGGTATAAACAAAAAAAATGAGCAAGTCTACTATAGACGTGTCTATTCAGCTGATCACTAAGGATCATAAACTTTGAGATATTTTCAAACATTTTTCTTTGATCAGAACGGTTGATTATTTTCCATCATCGTTCACCTTTGGATCGAGACTTCATAATCATTGTATACTTTAGAAGTATACTATTTCTTTGCACAAATTCAGTATTGACCTCCGAATCCCCGAGCTGCAAAGAATACCTGTAAAACATTAAGGTTTCAACTTTGGTGCCCTCATCTTCTTGTTCCCAAGTGCATTAGTTTCATAAGATCTAAGGTTGTTACCTTTAGATTTTTCAACTTATAAAAACAAAAAGGTTCTTAATGTCCTATTCTTTTACAATGTGTGAACTTATAAGCTTAACACTTTTTTTTCTTATGATTTATACCTTTCCAAGGTTTTTTTTAATCCTTTTCAAATTCTAATCCATTTTTTTATATAGAATCTTTGACTTGATAAGATCAAGTCAATTTTCTCTACCGTTGGGTAAACATTCCTATGGTTTCACGTAAATCAGTTACTTCTTTTATAAGGGAGTCACACCTCTTAAATTATTTTATCGATTTTATAATCTTATTTATTTCTATTTTGAATGAATCATCGTTCACCCTTGGATCAGAGACTTCATAAATATTATATACTTTAGAAATACTCCTTTCGTCCCATATTATAAGCAAATTTTATCGTTTTAGATTCATTAAATAATTGATGTACCTGGTCACAATATAGACTTGGTACATCAATTATTTAATGAACTAAAAATATGAAATTTGATTATAATATGGGGTGGAGGGAGTATATTATTCCTCTACACAACTTCATTAATGATTGTCAAATTCTCGAGCTGAAAGGCATACTTGCAAAACATTAAGGTTTCACCTTTGGTGCTCACGTCTTCTCGGGCCCAAGTGCATTAGTTCCAAAAGATCTAAGGTTGTTACGTTTAGATCTTTTCAAATTATCAAAATAAAAAGTTTATAAATGTCCAATTTTTTTTACAAAGTGTGAACTTATAAACTAGACGCTTCTTTTCCGTATGATATATACCTTTCCTAGGTTTTTTTTCTATCATTTTTAAATCCTAATTCATTTTTGTTTATATAGAATATTTGACTTTGTAAGCTCAAGTCAATTTTCTTTTGCCCTTATGTAAACTTTCCTAGGGTTTCATGTAAATCAATTACTTCCTTTATAAGGAGTCATACCTCTTACATTCTTCTACAGAGTTTATAAAATTAGATTTTTCTTTCTTGAATGAATCTTTTATTTCATTAAGACGTCTTAATGATTCTTTGAGACATAAGATATCTTCTCTCAGTTTATCATTTTCTTCTACTAATTGACCGCTAATTTTAAACAATTGAGCATAAGATAGTTTGATACCTGGAATAGTATTTGCCTCGTAGGATGCCTTTAAGCATATTTTATCTTCTTTGTTGGAAGAAGATTCTTTCATATTTCTCCCCGGGGTTGATGTCTCTCTTTCTCTTATTTGTTTGAGTATTAAAGAAACTTCTTCTTCTTCTTTGTCGCTCCTTGAACAAGAAGTTCATTCATTTGATGTTGAATCTTCTAAGGATCGTCCAACTACTGAGTACATTCTTTCTAAGGATTGCACATAAGTTGTGTGATAGGAGTATGATGAAGATGATAATTCTTCAGTTTGTATTCCCTCATCTTTGATTAATCGAACTAGTTCGTTCAATTTCTTTATAATTTCCTTCTTTCTTAATTTTTTTCCTGAAATTCATAAAGGTTCCCATAATTTGATTTTAGAATTGGCTTAAACATCCAATTCTTAATTATTAGATATTTTTCAGTGATACAATTTTAAACATAATTTCCAGTATTCTTAAACTTTGAGAAACATTTGGGAGTAGTATCTTTATCTTCTTTGCCTCATGAGTTCATCTTCTCCTGTCTGATACTTAGAGAAACTCCATATATCATTTCAATAGTCTCCCACATTTCCTTGGTGGTTTGACAATGATGAACATAGTAAAATTTACTATCATCTTGAGACATTGTTATAAAAATCTTAGTTTTAAAATCTATCTCAAGTTTCCTCTTTTCCTCTTCGGTCCAAAGGGAATTGAGTTTATCTACTACTTCATTATTTCCTTGATAATTAGGGATAAACGGATCATTGACTATTGTTTTTCATGATCCATGCTTTATACTTTGAAGAAAACTTCTAAAACTAGCTTTCCAAGTATCAAATCTACTATCATTGAAAAGTGGTGGTGTGTTTAGAAAAGATTTCTTGTCGTGAGTCATCTTACTCTTGAGACGAATAGCCCTAAAATAGAAGTTAAGCTCTGATGTCACTTGTTGGTCATGTGACTTAACACACAAGAAAGGGGAAAGGGGGAGGTGAATTGTGTGGTTGAGAAAAAAACTTGGTTTTGGAAAAATTTTCGGATTAGAATTATAATTTAAAACCATTTAGAAAAATTTAACTATTAAGCCACAGAAAAATAAATTGTAGAATAAAAATTGTAGAAAATAAAGAGTTAAGGGAAGAGAGGAATACCAAGAGTTACAGAGGTTTAGTGAAGAAATGACTTAGTCATGTACCTAAGAATTGATCTTGAGAGTTTCCAATAAACTTTGAGAGCTTTTAGTAGGTAATACTTGTCGCTACTGCGAAAATAAGGTGTCGGCAAAACAGAAGAGTCGCCACCTTTCGTTATTTATCCCATAGAAAGGGAAATGAAACAATCGGAAAAACCTGACGAAAAGGTATAAGACAAGTTCATCGCAACCATGTCTGGGTTCGGGAGTCGGTTACGCAAGGGGAAGGTATTAGCACCCCTCACGTCCTTTGTACTCAATGGGATCCATGCTTGTTGTGTTTATCTGACGGGTTGGTTTAACTATCTACCTATCAAGGTTGGTCTGAAAAGAAAAGAAAATTGACTCGGAAAAGCATCGCACTTCGTGCCTACGTATTCTCGTCAGAGAACGAGAAATCAGAGTCAACGTAGTTCGGCTAACTACGGGTGAAAGGATAGGGGAAGGTGGCTAGCCAATACGTCAGTATTGTGCCTACGTACTCTCAACAGATGTGAGAGATCAGAGCTTACGTAGTTCGGGTAACTACGGGTAACCAGGGTGTTCTCGATCACACAGGGGTGAGAGAAAGGGTTGACGATACTAGCGTACGCATTCTAGCAGTTAGGTGTATGCTGCTCGACCATTAGAGACTTATGCGTTACCTGTTTGCGGTAGAACGGACGTAGTATGTCGGGGTTTAAAGGTAAGGGAACCTACGGGAACTAGAACTATGGTCTGGTCTCAATTGCGCTAGGGCAAGAGAAAGGAAAGATTAGTCGTTAGCGAGAAAGTCTCGATCGCACGGCAGCGAGAGAACATAGAAGTTAGTCGTTAGTATGCTCGCTAGGATATCGCATCCTATGCCTACATATTCTCATCTAGTACGAGAAATCAGAGTAGCTGTAGTTCAGCTAACTACAGGAAAGGGGGAAAAAGAAACACAACTGTCAAGCAGGTGAAACATAAAGTAACTGGATGCAGATGCGATGCAACAGTACAAGCAGAAGGAGGATGCCTCAACTTCTAATGAAAACAATGGATGCAAATAGAGATGCACAGAGGAAGCACACAAGCAAAGGGAGACAAGCTCAACCTTTCAATGCAGACAAGCAAAGGGAGACACACTCAACCTTTAGATGCAAGTATGAACCTAAACAGAAGTCTCTACTCATACAAATCTATCCTAATGCAGCAAGCAAATCAAGCAAATAGGGAGGAGGGTGGTAAACAAGATGGGCAACAAAGAAGTCATCCCAGGCTACATCAGGTTGAATGTGTGTCAACACAAGAGTCCATCATGGGCTCAACCTCTTGAGGAATGCACAGAATCCAACCAAGGGAAGGATTAGGCTCTCCCAAGAGGGATCCCATGTCAATAGGACAGAGAAGACTGGGTATTAGTCCTAGATGTCAATCTAAGATAACTGGTTAAAGTGTATCAACACAGAATGTCCATCTCAGGCTCAACCTATTGAGGAATGCATATAATCCAACCAAGGGAAGGATTAGGCTCTCCCAAGAGGGATCCTAAGAAAAGGGACTTAGATAAAGAAGACAGTCTAAACCAAAGGAATATACCATGCCATTGAATGTCAATCCAAGGCTCAACCTCTTGAGGAATGCATAGAATCCAACAAAGGGAAGGATTAGGCTCTCCCAAGAGGGATCCTTATCATGACTTGAAGGAGGAAGACAATACAAACCAAAGGAATGTACTATGCTGATGGATGTCAATCCTAGGCTCAACCTCTTGAGGAATGCACATAATCCAACCAAAGGAAGGATTAGGCTCTCCCAAGAGGGATCCTAAAGATAGGACTAGGAAAGTTTGGAATGACAAGGCAAGCTCAATCAAAGAAACCACACAAGGGATAGGAATCATCACAAAAACTTCCAAAGAAGCCTTCAATGTTTTAGCTCTAAAAGAAAGTTCATCCTAAGGGAACTTAATGGTATTCTAGAGACTTGAAAATGGACCTAAAAGGGTGTCAACCTATGTATTAAGGGTTAATGGGAAGATTTCATGCTTAAAGTTGGCTAAAAGTTCATTTAGATTGCCAAACTATGAGAAGGTGCAATCATGAATACACAAACTTTGGTCAGAAAATAAAATATGGGAAAAATAGGAAATCAGGTCCTAAAATCTTGATAAAATTCCTAAAGGATCCTAAATGTGTTAGGAATCTATGGTTAAAGTTTCAAGTCCAAGCTCTATGCCTAAGGGCACTAACAGAAAGCTAAGCCAAGATGTATGCTATGGGAGATTCACATGGGGAAGGCTCTAAAAATGTGCCTCAAAACCTATACAAATGGAATCTAAAAAATGCAAGAAAAATATTACAATATTTTACAATGTATCAACATCTACCATACAAAAAATCAGAGATTAATATGGATTATTGAAAGAGAAAGAAAATCACAAAGCATGACATGTAATTTTTCAATTATTAAAAACACATTAAAATGGAAAATATGCAATTAATTGGAAAATGCATTAAAACTGAAATTAAAAAAGATGACAACATTATAGACATGTCAAACTACCTACATAATTTTTCTCAAGATTTATTGGCAACAATTAATATTTTTTCTGAATTAAAACCAAATAGTTATCCAATTAAAAAACAAAAGAAAAAATGAAATTAAAAAAGGAACAACAAGGGTGTAACTAGTAACAGATCTACACGGTAATCGCTTGGGCCTGCACACGAGGGGGTGGGGATAGCATGGAATTAAGGCCCAGCTGAGTTTCCAAGTGAAACTCAGCGTTTTACACTTAAGGGAAAGACCACACGCGAAATGATATAGGCCACACGATGGGATGAAGAAGTCCACGATCTAGCGCGATCGGACGGACGGTATGCGAGCTGGCGTTTTGAATGCAAAACGGAGGGAGTTTACTCGTGGCGGGGACTGTGGCGGCCGGAGAAGATCCGGCCATCTTCTCCGGCGGAAATGAACAATAACGAATTTTCCAAACTTCACAAAAGTCCAAATTTTTTATACCAATCTCTTCCTCTCACTTCCTAGATCATGAATATCCTATTCTTTTTCATTATTATCCAATGAATAAGGAGAAATTCGAACTACAACCTAAGGTGCCATTTCCTAAAGTTTCAAGAAACCTAACCATTCTAATCCTAAAAGCTTCTACCTATCCTAAGGAGTGTAAATCCATGAAAATGGCACTAAAATTCCTCAAGAATAGAGAGCATGGATGAAAAGTAAGAACCTGGTTTTGAGCTTCAATGGAGGTGTAAATTGGAAATGGTTCTCACTCCAAATGGTGTAGAAAGCTTCAATGAATCATCCTCAAGCTTCTAGCAACCTTGGTTTGGCTTGAATGTGTGCAATTCTCCAAAAACGAAAATCGATTTTTCTTCACTTTTTCTCCATGAATTTCTGTTGTAACTGCCTCCAAAAATCTGTTATTTTCTGTTAGGAATGATTAGAATGTTATATAGATATGGGATGATTTTCATCCAATGGAAGCCCATAATAGTCCAATCCAAAATTCACATTTTTGCACTTTCAAGCTTTGTAATTTCCATAAAAACAGAGCCAACCAGCTTGCAATTTGATTCATATCAGTTTCTTATGATGCAAGGATCATGTGTGACTGAGATTGATCCCTTAGAAATGAATGGATGGTTGATTTTGCATTTGTTGCTTAAAGATGAAGAAACCATGAATTTCCACATGTAAATGGCTTCAAACTTGATTTCTGATTTTTCCAATGTTCTTAAAACATTATTTGCACTCAAAAAATGTACCAACATGACATGAATTGGTTCCACAATGAATTGATTTGAATTAGCCCTTTTCAAGCTTCCTTTCATGAATTTTTCTCCATACATTTTCCAATTCAAGCCATATCAATGATCCCTTGAGGTTTGATTGATCAAATAATACCATTTTGAGAAACTTTCAAGTTGGAAAGATTTTCATTTGAGGTATGCAAAGTGGTGAACTTGACCTATAGTGAAAATGACTTGTAATCTTACTTTCCCAAAATACCCTTGACTTGTAAGTCTCATATCTTGAGTTCTACAAATACAAATGATGACTTTTAGTACTCTTTGGAAAGCTAAGATGATGAGGAACAATATTCATGTTTGTCAAAAGTTGAGGAGAAACATCCTTCTAGCTCAAAAATATCCTGGAAGTTGGTTGACTTTCAAGTACCAAAATCACATTCATCTGATGACCTGTAACTTGTCTGCCTCATAACTTGAGTTCTAGAAATCCAATGAATGACTTCTAATACTCAAATTAAAGGTATGAACATGCTCTACAAGTCTCATGTGGATATCAAGATGATATGAAACTTGTATCTTGAGTTATGTGGTCTTGAAGTTAGGCACTAAAATAGGGGATTTTACACTGTCTAGCTTAGAAACCCTAGCTCAATAACTTCTCACACTCTTGAATATTGATGAATTGATATTGAAATGATCTCTTAGGTGTCTCAACACATCCTTCCATGATCATATTTGCTTGGAGTTGAGTCTTAATATCCTCAAGACTCACAGTTGACTGAGGGTTGACCAGGTGAAAACCCTAGTTGTACTAACTTTGGTTGTGGCCTCTTGTGCTTTGCATAATGACTTAACTAAGCTCCATAATGACTCTCAAGACCTCTTATGAGCTCCCACAATGCTTAATACCCATATCCATGGACTCACAATCATCTGGTGATCTTTTCATAGCCCCTAAGACAGGAGGTGAACCACATACAACTCTTTGACTTTTCTGATGGTGATAAGCTCTTGCATAGCTTGAATATAACCCCTTGATTAGGTTTAGAACTTGGATAAACTCTTCTTGATGAGCACACCCCCTTGATCCCCTGTGAATGGATGATGGTATGCAAATGTTAATGCAACAAAAGCCAGTTAAAGAAAAAAGGTTGGGCAAATTTTGGGGTGCAACAATACTCAAGAACAACCTCATACAAGGAAAACTGGTTGACTTCAAACCAAACAATAAGACTTGGAATTTAACAGTTGAGTCTTGTCTTTCAAACGGTAGATTGAAACAGATAATCTAATTTACACAAATAATAGATCAAAGCGGATAGTCTTCTTTCCATGAGAATCTTGGAGTAGCCAGTCTTCAAATATTTAAACAAACTTTGTAAGCTTGTACCACGGGCTGAGATCACAAATCTTAAACCTTGTTTTATCATGGACTAACCAATAACCTAAGAAATTTTAATACTGGGATAAGCTTTAACCTAACCTTATTTTACCATAGGATGATCTCAAACCTAAACAAAAAGGCTTGACCATACAATCCCAAAACCAAAAACATTTAAAAGTTTAGCTTCTAACCCAAATAAAACTTAATAAAATGTTCAAACAAAAATTATTTGGAGAACTTACAATTATACCCTTCCACAATTACAACTTATTCTCACTCACAAAAATGACTTTCTCGAATTCGGCTAAAATATTAGTCATCGAAACGTAACGAAAAAATTTAGAGAGATAGAGAGGGAGAAAGTGAGAAGTGTCAAAACACAATTTTGGATCATTTGAAATGAGAAAAAGGACCTCTATTTATAATGCTAATCGATTAGATAATTCAAAGATAGTCTATTACCAGTTCAAAATAGGAAAGAAGAGATATCTAGACATTGCACGTCATTAAAATGTTGTAATAACCGCTTAGAGCTCAATCTTAAACTGAGCTAATCGATTACGTTAATGTCCTAATCGATTAGAAACAAAAACACTTTGCCCTAAACTATTCCAATAGCTTCCAACTCATCTGGCACAACTTCAAGACATTTTAGAAAAAAATATTTTTTAGAAGAATTAATTTTAAAAGATGTTATAGTGTGTGATTTAGACATGCATTTTTACAAGAATGTCCTTATGATTTACAAAGGGTTCACTCAGACTATTTAAGGTATGACTTTCTTGTACTTCAATACTTTTTTAGATACTTTCTTGTGCCGACACTTCTTTGAGTTCACTTGAGATAATGTTGAGTTTGTATTTCATTTGTTTGCCATTATCGGATAGTTAAATTCATCAAACCCTAATACTTAAATTTGCATCTTTATTTGCTTAATCGTTTGTGCTTGACTTGTAAAAACACGTTAGTTGTCATCATCAAAATGCGTTGTCCTATTGTTCATAGAATATCTTCTACAAAACTAGGTTCCACATTATTTGGCAAGTGTTAGAGCTTCAAAGTGTGAAAGAGATTAAGTGTGAAAGTTTGTCAGGTTGTGTCTGTCTGAGTGACCAGAGTTTTGTAAAAGCAATGAAGTAACTCCTAAGCTTTAAGACAATTTTCTTCTCTCTCTCTCTCTCTCTCTCTCTCTCTCTCTCTCTCTCTCTCTCTCTCTCTCTCACACACACACACACACACACACACACACACACACACACACAATTAAAAGTCTTTTGAAACTCTTAAAAAGTATGTTAAAGGTCGAGTCAAGTCATTAGATATCTATCTACTTTCTTGTAAATGCCTTTTTGAACTATCCAATAGAATAAGGCCTTAAGTCAATCAATTGAAAATACTTTTTTGAATTGCCTAATCGATTGGGACATTAAGTCAATCAATTGGAAAAGGCCTAATTGATTACCCAATCGGTTAGGACATTATCTTAATGACTTATAATGACTCTCTATCTAATCTTTCCATATTGGACAAAGGTAATCGATTAAAATTGATCGTCAAATCGATTAGTGCAAGAATCTAATTAATCATGACTTTAATTTCGCCCATGGATGTTTTCTTTTTGGATTTTCCTTCTCCTTTATAAAGGAGGGTTCCCTCTTCTTCATCACACAGATTTTTACAAAACTTTACATTTTCTTTGAAAATTATCTCTCTATTATCTCTCTTTCTCTCGCTTTCTATAAATAACTTTCTTTTTCGCTCATACCAGTACTAGGTAGTACATATTCCTTCTTCTTATCCTCTCATACCAGTACTGGGTAGTACATATTAGTGTGCAAGGGAGAAAATGTCCTGCGGCAACAGTAAGAAAATTTTGCGTTTTGTCTTGGAGTGTTTGTTTTTATCCATCAGTTTTGCAGTTCAGCTAGTGTTTCCATCTTCAAATTTTTGCCACGAGTTTTGCAGTTCAGCTAGTGTTTCCATCTTCAAATTTTTGCCACGTTAGATCTAGTGGTGAGATCTTTCACTCCTTACCGCGTCTTCTGGCAATAAGGTCTGTTGAGAAGTGATGTTGCATTAATGCAACATTTATGGTGTAACAGAACTTGTCACTAAAGCAATATTACACAAGTAACTAACACATATAACTTAAAAAAAAAAAAAGAGTATCTAACGCGCTCCATACTAATTAAGCTAAAAACAATAGAACCTACTTAAATTAACCTGATAACATTTGTTAACACAAAATAAACACAAATAATAAGAATTTAAATATCTCACAAATAGTAACTTATCAGAAAAGTCAAATATGATACATATGTGCTTAGCTATGTTGGGAGCTAAAAACGGGAAAACAATCTTAAGTGGTTAGCCTTGGATCGCTAACCCGCACATAACATCTTTATTTAATTATTATTACCACTAATCTTTCAACTTTATTTTTTAATCTCTAAGTAGATCAGTTTTATCAGCAATATATTATGTCAAATTGACATTGTCTAGATTATTACATAAATCTGAACAAAGTTAGGGCAATATAAGCCACACAAAAAAGGAGTTCCATTTTTCTGATGCAGACTGTAGAAAATTAGAAATGTTGTTACATTCATGCACGTGCAGTCAATTACCCAATTAATAATCGATTCTTTTCACCGAGTTCGCAATGGCATGTGATTCCCATTGAAGGAGTATATTGTTTCTGCTTTGATATAGCCCATACTTGGTTCAGCTGTTACCAAGTGCAAGTACCATTGTAAGTATATATATGATCTTAGTGCCCAAATGCATGCACTACTTAAATTACTAGGTTAAAATTAATGATGTGAATACATGTTTGGTCCACGTCATTTTTTGAGATCCAAGTGATTTTATAGCAGTAACTTGCAGCTTTCTTTCCTTATTTATTATATACCCAACTGATACATACTGTTTGTCTTGAGTTATTGGAAGACAGAACACTCAAGTTACTTGAGAAAAATATTTTTAACTTTTATTTGAGAAATATACCACTGACAAACATATGTAATTACAATAAGAATGCAAAAAGTAGTCTTCTTGGTCATTGGAAAAAAGTGTTCTTCATAATCCATTAGGTCGATTTTAGGTATGTCCAACCTGACCGTTGGAAAAAATATGATTAATTAGTTATTAAGTTTGTTATATTTATTTATTATAATTTTTAAAATTGTCCAATATATTAAAATCACAATTGTAACTAAAATGACAATGATTTTATAAATGTGTAGAATGTGTATTTTTTATATTATCATAGTTGGATGTACGATAAAACATATTTAAAAAGATGTTAACTTAAACCAAATTTTAAAGAAGAAGTTAAAAAGTTTATGAGGTTGTCAAAGAAAATGAGGAGTAAGATATTATTGTCTTAAATATGAATGTAAACTTATAACTAATGATCTATAGGAAATAGGCATTTTAAAAAAAAAAGTTTCATTAAAAGTTATTGGGTCATGTGGCATTTATGAAAATATGGATGCAATTTATTTAAATATTTTAGACATGAATATCAAACCACTAGTTTGTGACGTCTTTTTTTACATAGTAGAAGCCGGTTGCGGTTACCTTTCAAAAATTATAATTGAGATTTTGCAATTTTTCAATTAGATATCAAATTGTACTTTTATTAAAAAATTAATTAATATGTATTGATATTGTAAAATTATTTTATACCGTCAACTAATTATTTTCGTGTATCTCGCCACATCTGTAATTTTTAAGTTAAAAGTAGATTAATAAATTTTTATTAAATAACCGTTTAAAATTACACTGTAGTGTAAACCAATTAAACTTTTTTTATTAATTTGTGTTTATTTTAATTTTTTTCTATCTATTGTTTTATTTTCTTCTACTTTCCCAAAAAATCTTTCTTATTTTTTTCTTTTTATTCTGATAAAGTAAAATCATAGCTTTCCAATTAATTTGGCCTTTGTTGTGAAATACTGAACGTCCAATGTTTACTAATTGCCAAGTTCCACGCATCTTCGAGGAGAAAGTACACTTTATTTCTGACTTTATAATGAAAATGATCAAAAGGCAGAAAAAAGTACACAAATGTTTTAAGGATCAACGAACTCAAAGCACCAAATGTGGCTGCTATCATATCATAGCATATAGCTTATCCGCAGCCAATATATAATATAACAGCTAGCATAACTCATGTTACACTGTAGAACACTCAACAACAAAAGTAATGAAGAAATTAAAATAAGGTAAGAATATGAAAAAGATTCTCACCTCAATTTTACAAATTGTCAAATAAGGTTGGCAACTATTTACTCAACTAAGTAATAATAAACCAAGTGAATTACTGCCTAGTATCATGTTATAGTCACAACTATTCTAATTTACAATTATGTTTTAATCATTTCTGCACTGCGTTTTTGGGCTTTGTCAGGTGACTCTGTACATAAATCTTGGATCGCGATTGCAACATGCGGCGCGTTATCAATGTCCGCAACAGGTTTTATGATTCCTCTATGAAGTAGTGGAGGTTTTTCTGGTGAAACATTGGTTTCTATATTCTTGAAGTGTGCTAAATGAGAAAGCTCAGAAACCGAATCATAGATTTTTTCCACTGAAATAGTGATTTCTTCAAGTATTGCAGCAACTGTGGCAACTGGTATTATAGCTAAGAGCTCCACATCCTCTAAGGAAATGGCTTCTAGTACAACTTTGAGTTCTTCTATTGCGATTTTTGAATTTTCTATGTGGCTTTTAGCGGATGATGGGTGTGTCATTGTTTTCAGTGATGATGATATTGCTTTCAATGCTCTGTTGGATTCCGAACTCATCTTTGTGCATGCTTCTTGGATTGAACACTTGAATTCCAAACAAGTCTGCAGTAACCAAATTGTATATATTAGCTTCAAAATGGTCTTCATAAAATAGACATGCATGCAAGTTAATTATTTTACTTTTATATTATATAGAAAAGCAATAATATTGATTTATTACTTGAATTTCAGGGTTAAGATATGTGTTGAGGGTTTCAATCTTGTATGCGCATTCGCGAGCAAGTACTCCGATTTTCAAGTATTGCATCCAAGGATGACGAAGACTAAAACCGCCGTGACCTGGTTCCCACCTTGCAAAATTTGCCTGAAGATTATATGAAAATTATAAGTTCATTCCAAAACATGAAAAATGTTACTATTCAAAAGAAAAATATTAAAATACCTACCAATGATTCTTCAGTTGCTTTGGAATTAAGAACAGTTTTATATCCTTGTAGAAATGACTTAGATTTTTCTTTATCCTCAGATGAGTGAAAATATTCACCTTCAAAACCTGAAAATAAATAATTTTAGATTCAGATTGACTGTACTCGGTAAACACTACTCGTTAGATGAAAATCAGACGATCTATGTTCTAACTTTTTAAATCATAACAGTTGTATCTTCAATATACAACCGAGATTACAAGTACATAATAAATATGTATTATATTATATATATACCTTCAAGATAATTTGCTAGTTTTTCTATGTTGGAAGCAACCAAGTTATGAAGGTCTTGACCAGCCCAAACAGGACAAACAAATATGGAGATGATCATGCAAGCTGCAGCTCCAATAATAATAGTTGAAAGTCTCTGATGTGCAAGCTCAACAAGTTCTTCCACTCTATACCCCGACACGGTAACCAAACAGAATGTCAATATAAATATCACCATTCCATAGTCATATCTTGCCTTTATCTTTGGAACAAATCTTAAAAATGTTGCCACTGCAGCTGCAAACACAAAACATCTCACTAATTAGCTTCAAATATATATAACCTTCCTTTCCTTAACTTTTTTTATAGTACAATTATAGTTACCTAGAATGAAGACAAGGGTTCCAAGGACAATAGCTTCTCCTCTTTCTCCAACAGCAGTGGCTAATTGATGCCCTCCAACACCTAAAGCACCAGCTAATAATGTAGCACATCCCCTATTCAAACTTTTGCTAAGGGTTGCACCTGATTCATTAGGAACAAAATTTTTTTAAGTATATGTTCTGTCTAGACTTAAATACGAACAAAAAATATACACATCTAATAGTACATGTATCTAAGTTTCTGGTCCTCGTTTGGACCAGATACTTCAATTTAAGTTTGGATTGTTTCTTGTATAAGTATGATACTTAAATATTGAACTTACCAACGGTAAATTCAAAAACTACAACGACAGTAAGAACTGCCCAGATTCCAGCATCTCCAAAGCCATTATAAAGAGGCCTTGAATAGTAAAACAATGACACAACTGTAAGAGCAACTCCAACTTTCAATGAGTGGATTACTCTTCTAGGGTCATCTTTTCCTATCTTTTTCACACTTTTTATTGCATTCATAAACTTAGACTTGAAGTTCGTAGGCATAGCCTTGAAGAAACCACCTATGCTAGATAAGAATCCAGCTTTGTTTACTTGATTTGTTGACTCAATATCCATGACAAGATATAGAGATACTTAAGTTTCGAAATGGAACAAAATGACAAAATATGAAATGGAGCAAATAAGGTTGAAACTTGAAAGACCTGAGGTTGAAATGAGTTTAAAGAGTTATATTTATAGGAGTAGAAATGAAAGCATATTCTTGTTTCAAGCAGCCATAGTTTTTTTTTTAATTAATCAGATACATGAATTGCTGTCTTTTGTTGAAAATGAAAGACTAATTTTCTTTGAGAAGTGCTTTGGTCACAAAAACATATAATATAATTAAGCACACATGCCCATGACTAAAAGTACTATACTTTTAGAAATTGATCTTAAAATAACATGTACCAAAACATGCATAGACAGGGAATGTTAGGAGATATACCTTGAGCTAGGAATTGTTTAGTTCTTAAAACAGATTAAACAAAGTTAATTTACTAGAGTTCCTGAATAAGTAAAGATAAAATATGGTAGTAATTTTATAGAGGAAGTAACTGACACATATACTTTGGTCACTATCATCCTAAACCGCTGTATCCCACCTCTTTAATGTTATTGGTGTTATGTTTAGAAAATTATCACTACAAGAAAACATTAAAAGTTACTGTGTAAATTTGCTAGGTGTTATTCACCCACACCGCAGAAATTAAAAAAAAAATTATGAGGTTTTTTATCTTTCAACTGAGAAATTCAAATTTTTTAAAAAGTCCGTTGTGGGATGAAAAGCACTTCGCAACGCTTCTGAATAAAATTGGTGAAAAATTAAAAGGCTCAATTAATGAGGCGTCAGTGTAGCAGGTGAACGTTCTCACACATACGTTGTTGGGTGTTTGTCACACCGCAACTTCCAACGGCATTAAATGTTGCAGGATGTTTTCCACGCCGCAACCTCCTTATATATTCTACCGCTTCGTTTTCTCATCCACATTCCAGAATCCAAAGAAAATTAATACACTAATGTTCTCTTCTAACTCCTCTTTATCTCTTTCTATCCCACTACACAAATAAATTTTTCAAATCATTCATCTTCAATATAAATATCTCAGTCTTTAGGAGCAAGTTCGGTTGCTGCTGATGAGTGAATCCGGTTCTTTTTCAAGATCTTCTTCAAAAGTTGTTGTTGCCGTTAAGATACACATTATAAACTTGTTCTTGTATATTTTTTACTGGATTGTATGAGTTGTGTAAATTTAGTTTCTTTCAAGGTTGTATGATAAAATTAAGAATGATATAATTTTTGAATAATAGGTTAAAACAGTTTTTCGTTTTTATTTTTATAATTAGGGAAGATTTATAAAAATTAGGGATAATTTTCGTTTTTAAAAAATACTTATTTTTTTAGAGATGATTTTCATTTTTCTTTAGAAAAATTAGGGAACAAAATCAAAAAATACTTTTTTTTATAATATTTTTTAGACAAATTTAATATATAAAAATAGATTTTCGTTTTTATAATTTTTTTTAAAAAGCTTTATTATTATTTTTTAGAAATAGATTATTATTATTATTATTTTAAAAAAAAAAATAAATTTATTATTATTTATGTTTTTTTATAATATTTTTTAGACAGATTTAATATACAAAAATAGATTTTTGTTTTTATTATTTTTTTTTTATTTTTTTTTTTTAATCAAGAAATTTGACATTAACTCAAAAAAACAGTACAAAACAAGGCGACCAAAGGTTCCTTTTATAATTTTTTAAAACATATTTATTGTTATTTTTAGTAATAGATTATTATTATTATTTTCAAAAATAGAAATAAATTTATCATTATTTTCATTTTTTAATAGATTTTTTATTATTATTTTTCGTTTTTTAATAGATTATTATTATTATTTTTAAAAACAGAAATAGATTTATTATTATTTTTGTTTTATAATATATATATATATATATATATATATATATATATATATATATATATATATATATATATATATATATATATATATATATATATATATATATATATATATATATATATAAAATACAGAATATTATTATTATTTTTAAAAACAGAATATTATTATTATTTTTGAAAACATAATATTATTATTATTATAATTATGTATGAATTTAAATATTTCATTATTTCTGAATTTATTTTTTAAAATTAACTTTTGAATTTATATTATTTATTATATTTATATTATTATAAATATTAAATTAATATTTATAATAATATAAATATAATTATTTTTTATTATATAAAATACATTTTGCGGCGTGATTTACACCCTACAACAGTTTGCGACTAACAATTTTGTGGGGTGTTTGGGATACTCCGCAATAGTTCATTTGCAGGGTGTTTTTTACACTTGCTGGGTGTTATTCACCTAGCTACTTGAAGTTTTTTTATAGTGTATGTGTTCCTCGAGTCGTAAACTATGTGTTCCTCGAGTCTAATCCATAATGGACTCTCCTAATGTGAGGGTATATGTTAGAAATCTCATATCGAAAAGATAGAAGTGTTTGATATAATAGGTTAAGATTCATTTGTGAGCGGTTAAGTCTCATATTGATTAAAAATAGAGAAAATTGTTTTGTTTTAGATGAATATGTGGTGTCAAAGTCTATTTGATCCCAAACGTTTAATTCATTGACACATCTATTGTAATTGACTGTTGCAATATTAACTGCTCATAAAAAACAACATCTTTGTTGATTATCATCTTCTTTTTAATCGGACCTTCACACCTTTTGTGTAATCGATAAAGACACACTTTTTCGACGTTGGGTCAAGTTTGGATCGATCTTCAGTGGATACATCCACATACGTTAGACACCCAAAAATCATTAAGTTGTCAAGACAAATAGGATTACTTATCCATACATCCTCTGCAACCTTCCCCACCAATGAAGCACGTGGTGACATGTTGGTAAAATAATACGCCGTGTTAAGTGCCTCTACCCATAAATCTTTTGATAGTTCAACATTTAATAAGAGACATTTTTCCCTTTCAATTATAGGCTTCTTCATTCATTCTAACATACCTTTTTGTTGTGGTGTCTTACAAATTAAAAAATGTTTTTAAATACCATGATCTTAACAAAACCTCTTGAAATTTAAATCAGTGTACTATGTCTTATTAGAGCATCTCCAATCGTGAACTTATTTTTGGGTTCTTTGTGGGACCTATTAAGCAACGTCAGCTTGAAGCAACTCAACTAATTTTTCACTCCAATGGTGCAACTCTGAAGAACTCATGTTGGGTTCCACAAATTTTCTTTTATATATTAATATTTTATTCATATTAAATTTTATATCACTTAAAATAATAATTTTAATTTTTTACAGAAAATTATTTCAGTCTACTATATACCCCAACGGGTATATAGTGTTGTTTTAAGGAAAAATATTTCATTCTACTATATAAAAAATTAAATTAAACTTAAAAAATATTTCAATCTCTCCTTAGTTAATTTTAGTATTTTAAATTAAATTTGATATGAAATTTAAAAAAATTGAAATTAAAATTAAAATTTAAAATAAATAAAAATAAAATTCAAATTAAACTTATAATTTAAATTTATAATTAAAATATAGTTTTTATATTATAAAATCAATATTTTAATATTGTAATTATAGTTTTCATATGATAATTAAAATGATAAATAAAATTTTATATTAAATTATAGTTTTCATATTATAAAATCAATATTTTAATATAAGAACGGTGGAAGAACCGTTGCATAATTCAGAACCGTTGAACAACATGGCAATCTTGAAAACAACAAATATAAGTGCCATGTTGGCAAACCCACTTTAAGAACTCCCATTGGAGTTGGTCTTATCTCCCTGCAAATACTTGATTTTTTCGCCTCTTTAATTCTCTATATCTACATTCCACAACTTAAATTTAGTTAAACCTTCAGTTTTCTACTTCAAGAAATACACACAAATCTTGTGAGAAAAATCATCTTTGAAAATCACAAAAATACTTTGAATCACCCATGGAAACCTCTTTTGGCAGGCCCTCACACATCTAAATATACATAGTCTAAAATTCTCTATATTTTGTGCTCTTTATTCTTGAACCGAACAAGAAATTGTTTCTCAAATACACAATACTTGTACAAATCCATCTTGCAACTACAAGCACTCTTCAATAGATTTATCTTATAAAATTTCATCATCTCACATTTATAGAGATGACCTAGACACATATGCTAGAGTTTGATTGCATCATTATCAAGCTCAACTAATGAAACATTACGTACAACATTATTCCCTAGCAGTTTGAAGATTTTATAAGCATTCCTCCTTACTTTCATCACAATCAATGCACCATTGGTAGCCTTCATAATTTTCATATGTCAATCAGATTTGTAGAAATTTGCATGTAGAGTACATAGGAAAATTAAATTCTTCCTCAATTTTAAAATATATCTAACATCTTTCATTATTTGTACCCCCACCATCGTCCATCGAAATTTTAATATGTCCAACTATATATGTTTCACTTTCAAAATAACCGCTTTGAACTAGATTTGTAGAACTAAATGAACCATACTTTCTATTTGGTCATTCCTTCTTCTAAAACCCAATTTATTTGCAACTATAACACACAATTGTTTTTTATTCTTGAAATTAAACATTTTCTTTCCAGGACCTCCAATACCCTTGTTCTGCCCATGATCTTGACCACCTTTCACATACATACTATCGCCATGAGTTCCTTCCTTTACACTATGTCTCCATTGAGAATGAGACAAAAGTGTACCAGTAATAACATCAAGACTAATAGTGTTTTTCATGCAAGTAAGAGTAATCACAAAGTGGTCATAAGAACCTGATAATGAGTACAACAAGATAATTGCCCCATCTTGGTTATAAATCTTTACCACAAGCATCGCTAGATCAAAGATTATATTGTTGAAGACGTTGACATACTGTTGCAAATTTGACCCTTCTTGCATCTTCATACTGTATAGTTGTTACTTCGCAAACAATTTGTTCCTCAACATCTTTGAAATATACAGACTCTCCAATTTTTTCCAAACCTTCTTCTAGGTCGTTAGATCTAGGATATGATACATCACCTTGTTGAACCACATTAGCGAATAAATCATGTGGCATTTTCCTTCATCTCTGCCTAATTAATATCATCCACGTCGTTTAGTTTCGCATCACGGAACATCTTTTGTAAACTTTGTTAAGCCAATAGATCCTTAACCCTCATTTGCCATAATTCAAAATTACATGTCTTGTCAAACCTTGTTACTTCGAATTTCATAGTATATTTATTCACCATCTCATATCAATTGTTAAAAAAACAACCAATATAAAATTTTAAAGAGAAACAAAAGTAAAAGACAATGAACACAATCAATCCTTGTTAATACACTTTTGCTAATGGTTCGTACCTCGACGACTTAGAGTATAGTTCCCTTGATTTTGTTTAATAACTAGGTTTTTTAGGTTATAAGGTTACAAGAAATATATATAATAGGGTTCAACTTATAATAATACTTCTGAAGCCCCTACACCTACCAATTACCTACCCACGAAAATCTCTACAATATGATTCATACTCAAGAATCTCCATCTTGGCGAATATAAAACCCTTTTGAATATTTATTGCAAGACAATCATATCCTAGAAAGTGGGAAGATACCTCATTCTTAACATTGAAAAATATATAACAAGTCCAAGCAATGCATGAACTTGCCAGTGATGACTAGCTTGGTCAACATATTAGTTGCATTCTCTAAAGTATGAACATTTTCAAGTAATATCTGTCAAGATTAAAGTAACTATCTAATCTTGTGAAACCTCACATACATATGCTTGGTCATGGCATGACACTCTTGCTTTTTTTTTAATAAATGGAATTCTGACTATCATAATGAAACTGAACTCCACCATGATCAACACCCAATTCTCTCATCAATCTTGTAAACCATAAGGCTTATTTGGCAGCTTCACACGCCATACCATGTACTTTGCTTCAGTTGTCCACATGGCCACTATGGATTCAAACGATGATTTCCAACAAAAAGATTATCTTACTAAAGTGAAGATATACCCTGTTATAGACCTCCCATCATCCATATTACCAACAAAGTCTAAATCCACATATCAAACAACTGAAGGATCACATGTGACGTGTTTTACCCTTTAGGTACCTAAAAAATCCACTTGATTTCTTCCAAATGATGCTTAACGGGTTTGGACATAAACTTACAAATTTGACTTACAGCTTGTGCCAAATTTGGTATAGTGTAGACCATAACATATATTAAACAATCAACAATACTAGCATAAGAAACCTTTGATATATACTCAACTTCTACATCTGTCTTTGGACACTAATCTAATAAGAGTTTAAAATGATTTGCCAATAGATTACTCATAACCTTCAAATTATTCATGTAAAAAAGTGATATTTTCACATCCATCTACTCTAAATGCATGTGTCAGGTGGCTGCCAAAGCCAACACAATGTTGATATAAATATGTCTTATAACGAAGAGAAAATTTATAGTCAATCCCCTTCTGATCCCTTTTGCAACAAGACATGTCTTGAACTTTTACCCTTTTTTTTATTACAAATAATTTTATCTTAAAACACCAACTTGCAATCGATGACTCTTTTCCTCTTTAAGAAGTTGAACAAAATCTCATGTCTATTTTTTTCTTTAAGGATTCCATCTCCTTCACCATTGCACTCATCCAATTATATTTCTCCATTAAAACTCCCGACCCTTCCCAGACTCGTTAACAAGTGGTATCAGTGTCATGTCTAGGCTCCATGGGAGAATGAAAATAGGATCATAGTATGGATCAAGATTAGTGATATGGGTGACTCACTTGTGGATAGGAGTGTGCATGGATACCATTTAATATGAACCAATCCATTTTTATAGTTATGGTTTATAAATTAAACCATTTTTATGGTTATGGTTTATAAACCAAACCATTTGTTCTAAACTGCTTTAAAACCGGTTCTAAATGGATTTTGATTTTAACCCAAATTATTTAGTTAAATTTAAATTTAATTTTTTTTAAATCATATCAATTTTTAAATTTAAAATACTTAGATTTTAATATATTTTTTCTTTGAAAATAAATATAAAATTTTTTTTAAAAAAAATCTAAAAATTAAAAATATTTATAAAATTAAAAATAAAATTGAAAATAAAAAATTTCAGCAAATTATATGGACTTAAAATGATAACTAATATTTATAATACATATATTTATATATTTCAAAACCTCTATCTATTGTTGGAGAAATCTATAATATTTATAATTATTTTTTCATAAAGCTTTAATGAACTTCGAGATTTATAAATGAAAAATAGAGTCAAATCCAACAAGTCAAGTTTTGGTACATTTTATTGCACATGTCAAATCAAACTCGATGCACTAAGATCTATATAATTAATTACTGAAAGTTCATATAATTAACTGATAAAAGTCCATATAATTTGTGAAGTATTAGTACACCATTTTAGATAGTTAGAGAATTTGTAAACAATTTTATTTTTCATTTTGAAATACAAAATTTTGAATCTTTTGGTTTAAAATATAAAATTAGTTTATAACGTGTATATGATAAAATATGAAAAGAGACAAAAACATATTAATTTAACAAATAATAAAATTTGGATAACCAATAATTAAACCACATAGAAACTGGTTTATATTTGGATAACCAAATTTATATTTTAGTATTTGGTTTGAATTTTTAAAAGTTGAATAATTTGGATACAAATTTGGTTAACTGTTAAATTTGCTACAAATTTCTAGAGAGTTCTTAAATATAATATGTAAGAAAATATAGAACATCCTAGAAACTATAAGGTGTATGAATATGGTAGAATAATCTAGATATATAAGTATATGGCAAAGATAGAAAAATCTAGATTTATCATGATAATAACCTATCATGAGAACTCTAGAATATTCACCACCATTGAAAGGTTGGTGACTTGAGCCTATAAATAGGCATTTGCTACATTGTAAACTATCATCCAAGAAATTAATCATAAAACCTTCTTTCTAAACTACTCTCGAAAACTATCTTCTACCAACTATCATCTAAACAATTCCAAACAGTGGCATCAGAGCTACGTTCAGTCATACATTGGGCGTAGTTATACTAATACCTATCATTTCAAAATCCTCCAAACTACTTCAAAATATTTCCCTTATACTATTAACCCACTACAATATTTTTTCTAAGCCATGGATAACACTAGTCAATCATCAACTATTTGTGTCCTTATTTTCAATGGTGAAAATTATGATTTCTGGCGTGTTAAAATGGAGACATATTTTTCATCTCAAGATTTATGGGACATAGTAGAAGAAGGCTTCATCGCTCCCATAGATACTTCAGCTCTAAATGCAGCTCAAGAAAAAGAGTTGAAGAAAAATAAACAGAAAAATTCAAAGGCATTGTTCACCTTGCAACAAGCGGTGACTGATGCAATTTTTCCAAGAATTATGGGAGCTAAGACTGCAAAAGAAGCGTGGAAGACATTGCAGGAGGAGTTTCAAGGAAATGACAAGGTACGTGCTGTCAAACTTCAATCTCTAAGAAGAGATTTTGAACTATTGAAGATGAAGGAGTCTGAGACAGTTAAAGATTACTATTCTAAAGTTAAAGAAATAGTTAATCAAATGAGAGCTTTTGGGGAGGATATTCTTGACAAGAAAATTGTTGAGAAAATTCTAATTACTATACCTCTAAAATTTGACCCAATCGTGACAACAATAGAGGAAACCAAAGATCTGTCTACTCTATCAGTGACAAAACTAGTGGGCTCTCTTGAAGCATATGAGCAAAGACTACATAGGCATAAAGAAGATACACTTGAAAATGCCTTTCAGTCAAAGCTCAAATTCAAGTCTCAAAATAAAGAAAATGGAGGAAAGAAAAATTATGGTGAAACTTCCAAAAGAAGAGAAGTTCCTAGAAATTTCCAAAAGAACAATCCAGATAAAAATATTCCATGCAATATATGCAAACGACTAGGCCATGCGGAGAAAAGTTGTTGGTACCGTAATATGCCACAATGCAATCATTGCAAGAAATTCGGGCACATAGAGAAACACTGTCGCAACAAAAATAGGCATCAAGCTAATATCGCAGAGGAGCATGATCAAGAACAATGTATGTTCTATGCCACTCAAGAATCAATCAAAGAAAAAGGAGGAAGTTGGTACTTGGATAGTGGATGTAGCAATCACATGGCCAAGGATGAGACTATTTTCAAAAGCATTGATGAGTCAGTCAAAGTCAAAGTTCGACTAGGAAATGGAAGTGTGGTTGAGTCAAAAAGAAAAGGCACCGTCGTGGTAGAGACAGATAAAGGTACGCAACTCATCCATGATGTCTTACTAGTTCCCAGCCTAAAAGAAAATCTTCTAAGCATTGGCCAAATGATGGAGAAAGGCTACACACTTCACTTTGAAGGAGGTGTATGCAAAATCTTAGACAACAAGAATAAAAGGGCCGAGATAGCCGAAGTGAAGATGAATAAGAGCAATAGAAGCTTCTCGCTAAATTTAAAATATACAACTAACATTGCCATGAAGGTACAAGTTGATGATTCATGGCTTTGGCATCGAAGATTTGGCCACTTCAACACACATGCCTTGAAGTTGTTACATGATAAGAACATGATGAGAGATCTTCCAAGCATAAAGGATAACAATGAAGTGTGTGAAGGATGTCTCCTTGGTAAGCAACACCAATTTCCATTCTCAACAAGCGGAGCATGGAGAGCAAAAGATCTGTTGGAGCTGATACATACTGACGTCTGTGGACCGATGAGGACGCCATCACACGAGAACAACAGGTACTTCATACTCTTCATTGATGACTTCTCTAGAATGACATGGGTCTATTTCTTGAAAGAAAAATCAGAAGTTTTTGGAGTATTCAAAAGGTTCAAGGCTCTTGTTGAAAATCAAAGTGGAAAGCGGATAAAAGTACTAAGAAGTGATCGCGGCAAAGAGTACACATCCCGCGAGTTTGATAGATTTTGTGAGGATGAAGGCATAGAGCGACAATTTACAGTCGCATATTCTCCTCAGCAAAATGGTGTGTCTGAGAGAAAGAATCACACAGTTATGGAGATGGCTAGATCGATGCTCAAAGAGAAGCGACTACCTAACACATTCTGGGCTGAAGCAGTCTACACTGCTGTTTACTTACTCAACAGATGTCCAACTAAATCTATACAAGATAAGACTCCAATTGAGGCTTGGAACGGGAAGAAGCCATCAGCAAAGCACCTAAGGGTCTTTGGATCTATATGCTACATTCATATTCCAGACGTGAAGTGGCATAAGCTTGAAGACAAGACTATACGAGGTATCTTCTTGGGGTATAGCACAATATCTAAAGGCTACCGTGTATATAACTTGCAAACAAAAAAACTCATCATCAGTCGAGATGTTGAAGTTGATGAGAATGCTTCTTGGAATTGGGATGAAGAAAAAGTGGAGAAGAATGTTCTTATACCCACTCAACTACCTCAAAAAGAAGCTGAGGAAGAAGTCCTAGGTGAACCTTCTTCACCTCCACCACAACAACAAGTTCAAGAACTATCATCACCAGAGTCTACTCCAAGACGAGTAAGATCTTTGAGAGACATATATAAAACCTGCAACATGGGCATACTCGAACCTGGAAGCTTTGAAGAAGCATCAAAGCATGAAGCATGGGTCAAGGCAATGGAAGAAGAGATAAAGATGATCGAGAAAAATAACACACGGGAGTTAGTAAATCGTCCCCATGGAAAAGATATCATTGGGGTTAAGTGGGTCTATAAGACAAAGCTCAATCCTGATGGCACCATACAGAAATATAAGGCGAGGCTAGTAGCTAAGGGTTACTCACAACAACCTGGGGTTGACTACAATGAGACATTTGCACCAGTAGCTCATCTTGATACCATTAGAGCTCTAATAGCTCTTGCGGCACAAAAAGGATGGAGTATACATCAACTGGATGTCAAATCTGCCTTCCTCAATGGTGTACTTGAAGAAGAGATCTATGTGGAGCAGCCACAAGGATTCATATCTGAAGGCGAAGAGAGCAAAGTGTTAAGACTAAGAAAAGCACTATACAGTTTGAAGCAAGCTCCTCGAGCATGGTATAGCAGAATCGATCAATATTTCATGGATCAAGGATTTAGGAGAAGCAAGAGTGAGCCCACACTATACATCAAGTCTCAAGGTCAGTACACTCTCTTACTCTCTCTATATGTAGATGACCTCATCTACACGGGAAACAATACTAAGATGATAACGGAGTTCAAAGAAGACATGATGAAGACCTTTGAGATGACCGACCTTGGTTTGATGAGTTACTTCCTCAGTATAGAGGTAAGCCAAAGAAATGAAGGGATATTCATCTCACAAAAGAAATACACAGAAGGCTTACTTAAGAAATTCAAGATGTACGATGGCAAACCTGTCGCTACCTCACTCATAACAAATGAGAAACTACAAAAGAATGATGGAGCACTAGAAGCTGATGCATCCAAATATTGAAGTTTAATTGGAAGCCTCCTATATTTGACAGCTACGCGGCCAGACATAATGTATGCTACATGTCTTCTATCAAGATTCATGCAAAGTCCAAGTCAAATACACTTTGGAGCAGGAAAAAGAATTTTGAGATATCTACAAGGAACAAAAGAGTTAGGTATATGGTACTCTACCGAAACTAACTCAGGATTACTTGGCTACACCGATAGTGATTGGGCAGGTTCGGTAGATGACATGAAGAGCACCTCTGGCTATGCTTTCTCACTCGGATCAGGAATTTTCTCTTGGGCGCCGAAGAAGCAAGCTACGGTTGCACAATCCACAGCAGAAGCAGAGTACGTGGCAGCTGCTGAAGCAACGAGTCAGACTATATGGCTTCGTAGGATACTTGAAGACATGGGAGAAAAACAGGATCAACCAACTAAAATCAATTGCGATAACAAATCAGCAATTGCAATGGCAAAGAATCCAGTGCATCACAGTAGACAAAACATATAGCAATCAAGTATCACTTTATAAGAGAAGCTGAAGCAACTAAAGAGATCAAACTCAACTACTGCAGAACAGAAGATCAAATTGCAGACATATTCACGAAGGCGTTGCCAAGACCAAGATTTGAAGAGCTACGAGCTATGCTTGGAGTCAAAGAAATTTGTATCAAGGAGGAGTGTTAAATTTGCTACAAATTTCTAGAGAGTTCTTAAATATAATATGTAAGAAAATATAGAACATCCTAGAAACTATAAGGTGTATGAATATGGTAGAATAATCTAGATATATAAGTATATGGCAAAGATAGAAAAATCTAGATTTATTATGATAATAACCTATCATGAGAACTCTAGAATATTCACCACCATTGAAAGGTTGGTGACTTGAGCCTATAAATAAGCATTTGCTACATTGTAAACTATCATCCAAGAAATTAATCATAAAACCTTCTTTCTAAACTACTCTCTAAAACTATCTTCTACCAACTAACATCTAAACAATTACAAACATTAACAATAACCGGTTTTTTTACACACTCCTCCTTGTAAAAAATTGTTTTGAGATTCAAACGTGAGTGGTTAAGTCCTCCATTAACTAGATTGGAGAAAATATTGGGTATATAAGAGAGATTACATCTAATACTCTTACTCTCTTAAAATTTTGTGTAGATATATAGTGTCAAAATCTCTTAATTCCTAAATGTTTAGCTTTTTGACAATTAAAAAAATAAAAGATAAGTTTAATATTTTGTGAGTGTACCTAAAAGAATTATATTTGAGACTGTGACCATACAAGAATATCTCATAATACTCTCCTATCTAATAAAATGCTTAATTTCTTCATTTTTCTCCTCGATATGAATTATTTCTCATTTTAACAGAATTTGATTTTGTAGTGTTCCATACTAACTAATAAGTTGTAAATCAGATCATTAAGTCTAAATTAGACATCTTATTATCATGCGAAAGTTTCTCAAATTTGTAGAAATGATCAAATAGAAAATCCTCCATGCACGAATGATTTTACTTTCTTTTTGTTATAAGGGTGCCATCCAGACCCAAGAGCATTGAAAATAACAGCTGTAACTTATTAGATCTATATACATTTTAGTAAAACAATTTGAGCCATAGGTATTAGATATTGCTTTTGAATAACTTGTAGGTAGGAGACATTCATAGGCAGAGACAAGTTGACTAGTTGTGTAAAAAGTAATTCAAACCAATATTTTTCTTGTTTTTTTCAGCTATTAGTACAAGTTTGGTTGTAAAGAGAAAACATGCATCGTGATAAAAATTGGTAAGATATACCAAACTATTTTTAGTTTTTTCTACCTTGATAAGAAGAAAATGACAAGAATGACACAAACACTCATATAAGTTATATAATACCATTAAACATTTTTTAAAGATTATGAAAAGCTTCACATGTATACCTAAATTGATTTCCTCCCCTTGAGAATGCATACAGCAGCAAGCGTCAGCTTTTCGATTCATATTAAAATAATTAGGTTTGATTAGAAAGTGGAAAAATGACAAAGCATGCATAAGTCAACCACTTCAGTGGACATTCAAAAGAAAAAGAAATGCATGAAAGAATTGGACCAACCATAGGGCCTTAAAGAGAACAAATAATATATTCTTCTACTTCTATTTATAAAAATAAAATAAAATTATCTTTTAAATTTATTTAACAATTGTTAAATATAATTTATTGTTTTGATTTGATTTGATATGATTAGATTTGATTTGAATATTTTGGCCCTTTTATGTTTTGGGCTTTTGTAAACCTAAAACTATAAATAGGGTGTCTTGCTTTGTATTCAAACACAACATAGAACAGATTTCACAGTTGTAGTTTGAGCAAGTGAAAGTTCTATAAACAATAAGAAATCCCACAGTTGTGGGTAACAATTTTCTCCAAATATTTCTTCTCTCATTCTTCTCTTTCTTGTTTGTTATTCTTCTTCTCTTTTGCTGTTCTTGATAATTACTTGTTATTACCATTAATATCATATTGTGGGTTTGTTCATCAATCTTGAGATCAAGATTGAAGGGAATTCTTCATAGGGTGTGAGGTGAATTTCCAACATCTGGTATCTAGAGCTCCGGTTGAGAGATTCAAGGAAGGAAAATAATGATGGCAATGAATTATCCGAACGGAAACTTTCCGGCGACCCTGCCAATTCTCAAGAAAGACAATTATGAGAATTGGTGCAAACAGATTAAGGTGATTTTCTGTTATCAAGATCTTTGGGATCTTGTGAAGGACGGAGTAACATCGCTTGGGGAGAACGCAACGGAGGCAGAAAAGGCTGCGCACAAAGAATTGAAGAAGAAGGATTATAAAGCACTCTTTATAATTCATCAGTGTGTTGATCCTGATAACTTTGAAAAGGTTAGTGATGTTGATTCAGCAAAAGAAGCATGGGAGATTCTTGAAAATTCGTTTGGAGGTGCAGAGAAGGTGAAAGAGGTGAGGTTACAAACTCACAAGAGAACCTATGAGTTGGTTCAGATGGAAGACAACAAAAGCATTACAGATTTCTTCACCAGAGTTACAAAGTTGGTGAATCAAATCAAAGTATGTGGAGAAGCGCTGACAACGAAAGCAGTTGTCTCAAAGATTTTGAGATCGTTAGCTCCAAAATTCGACCACGTGGTAGTTGCCATAGAAGAGTCGAAAAATCTGTCAGTGTTAACGAAGGAAGAGCTTCAAGGGACTCTTGAGTCTCATGAGCAGAGGATGGCTGAGAGAGCTGCAGGAAAGTCGAAAGATATGACTTTGCAGGCGCAGTCAGAAAAGGAAAGAAAAGACAAAGGTAGCTGGAATGGCAACAAAGGAGGAAACCAGTCGAATAAGAAGAAACCTTGGAACCAAGGCAACCAAAGAGGTGGTGTTGCAGGTAAAGGAAGAGGTGGTGGTCAAAAGCCAGACAAAAGTCACATTCAATGTTTCAATTGCCAGAAGTATGATCATTATGCAAGTGATTGTCCAGAAAGGAAGAGAAATCAAAAGACTGATGCAAAGCTGGAGAAACATGAAGAAGAAGAAACGTTGCTAATGGTCACAACAAAAGATGAAGAAAGATTCCAAGATCAGTGGTACTTGGACTCAGGATGCTCATCACACATGACTGGAAGGAAAGATTGGTTTGTCAACATGAAGCCCTCGTCGAAGAACATAGTAAAGTTTGCAAATGACAACACTCTAGCAGCTGAAGGTGTTGGTGATGTTCTGATTATGAGGAAAGATGGCAAAAGGTCAACAATTTTCAACGTGTTGTACATACCAGGCATGAAGAGTAATTTGCTCAGTATAGGGCAGCTTGTCGAAAAGAACTACAAGGTAGTTGTCGAAGACAAGATGATGAGAGTTCTCGACGCAGGTGGTAGATTAATCTTGAAGGCTCCAATGTTTCAGAATAGGACCTTCAAGATTGGACTAAATGTGATGGAGCACAAGTGTTTAGCAACTGCAGCCAGCAGAGATGAGTGGTTATGGAATTTTCGACTAGGTCATCTCAACTTTAATGACATCAGAGAACTGAAAAGAAGAAATATGGTTTCAGGATTACCAGAAATCGACATTCCAAGTGAAGTCTGTGAGGAGTGTGTTCAGTCGAAACAACACAAGAATAGCTTCAGCAAGGATGCAGGAAGGAATTCGAAGGCAATACTTGAAGTCATATACTCTGATGTATGTGGTCCAATCCAAGTGGATTCGATTGGTGGCAATAGATACTTTGTCACAGTTATAGATGATTACAGTCGAAAGTTGTGGACTTACCTCATCAAGAAGAAAAGTGATGTGATTGAGGTATTTTCTAGATTCAAGTCCATGGTCGAAAGACAAAGTGGTCGAAAGCTAAAAATTCTGAGGACTGATGGTGGTGGAGAGTATGTGTCGAAAGAGTTTGATACACTATGTGTAAAAGAAGGGATTATGCATGAGGTGGTGCCACCTTACACTCCACAGAAAAATGGGATTGCAGAACGCAAGAACAGAACCATCATGAATATGGTGAGAAGTATGTTGAATGGAAAGCATCTACCTAAAGAATTATGGGGAGAAGCAGTTTCGACAACAACATATATATTGAACAGATGTCCGACGAAGAAGCTTGAAGGAATCACACCAGAAGAATGTTGGTCTGGTGTCAAGCCTAGTCTCAGTCACTTGAAGGTGTTTGGATCTATAACACATAGACATGTGCTAGATCAGTTGAGAAGGAAGCTTGATGATAAGTCGAATCAGATGATCTTGATAGGGTATCATTCGACAGGAGGGTACAAGTTGTTCGACCCGATGAATAAGCAGGTAGTGATCAGTAGGGATGTGATCATATATGAGCTTAAAGAATGGGATTGGACTGAGAATGCCAAGAAGGATTAAGTGAGAATCTCTTGTGAAGAACTAGCCACTGAAGTCGAAATAGAAGTTCGACAGGAACCAGTTGCAGATGAAGCATGTTCAAGCAGACTTGGACGAACAAGACACATGCCTGCAAGGTTACAAGAATGTGTAATTACATCAGATGATGTAGTCGATGAAGAGGGTGAGTTGGTACACTATGCTTTCTACGCAGATGCCGAACCAGTCAATGCAGCTGAGGCATTGAAAGATTCGAAGTGGATGAAAGCAATGATTGAAGAATTGGAGTCCATCGAAGTCAATGATACCTGGTCACTTGTCGAATTGCCACAAGGCAAGAAGGCAATTGATGTGAAGTGGGTTTACAAGGTGAAGGTAAATCCTAAAGGAGAAGTAACTCGACACAAGGCGAGACTTGTGGCGAAAGGATTTCTTCAAAAGGAAGGAATCGACTTCGATGAAGTATTCGCACCTGTTGCTAGAATCGAAACAATCAAGTTGGTTGTTGGTCTAACAAATATGAACAACTGGCACACATGTCAGATGGACGTGAAGTGTGCATTCCTTAATGACCCCTTAGACGAAGAAGTTTATGTTGCACAACCAGCTGGGTTTGTGAAACATGGTCGAAGCAAGCACATTGAAATGAGGTTTGTTGCACCCCAAAATTTACCCAACCTCTTTGCTTACTTGGTTTATATTTCATTACATTAACATTTGCATTGTTATATCATTTGCATATCATGATATCATTTATATAGAAGGGGATCAAGTGTGATTCTTATCAAGAGAATCCTAGCAAGAGGTCTTATTCAAGCTTGAGAAGTTATCAAAGTCGTCAGGAGGTAATTTGAGTGCCTAAGAGTTTAGATTTTTGCATGTGGATTTTCTCCTAACTGGAGGATCAATTGAAGACCATCAGAGGGATGTGAAGTGTTGAATATGAGAAGAGGATGTGTATGGAGCTCATAGAATGCCTAGAGGGCAATGGGAGAGCTCAATCAAGTCATTGAGTCAAATGCAATAGCCACAGTTGAGGTGCAAGCAATTAGGGTTTCATCTGGGTCAATTCTAGGTCAACTGTGCAATTGAAGGGTATCAAAGCCTACTTTTAGGTCATGGAGTTCATGAAATGATATGTTGAGACATTTGTGGTGTTGTGCCAAGATCAAGTCAAGAAGAGTTAAGAGTGTGGGAAGTTGCTAAATTAGGGTTTTAGTGTAAAATCCCCTATTTAGTGCCTAACTTCAAGACAACATAAGTCAAGATGCAAGTTTCAAATGGATCTTTGTCCAACATGAAACTTGTAAAGCATCTCAATACCTTTAATTTGAGTACTAGAAGTCCTCAAGTGGATCTATAGAACTCAAGTTATGGTCCAGACAAGTTACAAGTCCTCAGATGCCTCTGAAATTTGTCTGTGAAAGTCATCTGACTTCAAAGCTATTTTTGACCTAGAAGGAGGTTTCACCTGAATTTTTTGCCAACATGAAAGTTGTTCCTCATGATCTTATATTTCTAAATTGTATTAGAAGTCTTCCATCTGATTTGTAGAACTTAAGTTATAAGGTTTACAAGTCAGAGGTATTTTGGGAAAGTGAGATTATAGGCCATTTTCAATCATAGGTCAAAATCTCCAACTTGCACTTGTCAAATGGATTTTTGTTCAACATGGAACTTGTTCAAAATGTGGTTTTTAGGCTAACTAAGTAGTCATGATGAATTGATTTGTTTCATATCAAGATTTGGTTTGAAATGGCTTAAAAAGGAAGATTTTAAAAGAATTCAAGGTTGGAAAATTCAAATTAATGGTTAAGTGACCAAAACATTTCAAATAAATACTCATTTTGATTGGAAATTTCATTTCAAACACAATGACATTGGTAGATTTTTGAGTTGAGGCAGATTTTCATGAGTTACAATGTTGTTTCTTCATATGCAAGTTACATGACCAAATCCCTCACCAAGGTAATTCAAGTGTTCCTTTTGGTCCCATTGCATTCACAAGGCATTGTGCAAGTTATTAGAAGCTTATAGAGCAAGCTGGGATGGAAAATTCGTGACTGTCATGTGCAATTTTGAAGAGAAAAACAGAAAAATTGAAATGGATGATTTGGGCTTGGATTGGACTCAAAAAGCCCATAGACACACTCTATATAAGTTATGTGATGATTCTAGACTCAGGTTGGAGCTCATTTCATGGTGGAATCAGAGATAGCAGTTGGAATTGCAAGGGAGCAAGTTGAAATCGTGATTTCATTTCCAAGCCAATTCAGATCAAATTGAAGCTTACAACATCTTTCTCTTGCATCCTTGAGTGATTCTGGAGAGTTTTGAAGGCTGAATCGTGCTCTAACTACATCCGTGCATATATCTACACCAAGTATGTAACCTTCAAATTTCTCACAATTCTAGGGAGATGTAGTTCATGTTGTACATGTGGTTAGGATCTAGTTGAGACACAGATCGTTTCTGGATCAAAATTGAAGTAATTAGATACAATATTTAGGTTGAAGTGCAATTTCTGTTTGGACACGATTTAACTTGATCTTAAGGTTTCAATGTGATTTGGATAGATCAGGTTAATCTAGGAAGTGTGAGGATCATTTCTATGCAATTGAATTATGATTTGGTGATGATCAATTTGGATGTGATTTCTGAAACTTGGATCGTGTTTTAAAACCTAGCCTGATCTAGAGAATTTGGATAGGATATCTGAGATCCTTGTGAGATTCTGAGCATTTTGATGTAAGGTTTGATGTTACTTGGCCACCTGAGACCACCTGCTCACCGGAGAAGACGACCAGAGGTCTTCTCCGGCCACCTGAACAGTTCTCCCTCCATCTGAGGATTTAAATTGGGACGATGACTGTGAGACATTAGATTAGGTCTTCAGACTTGACCTTGTATGCATAACCAATGGCCACGATTGCTTCTCAAAGTTTGAAGACTTTGACTTAGTGAAACGCAGAGTTTCACTAATGCGCTGGCGTGATGAGGACCTTTGGATGGCTTGACTAGTAAACGCATCTTGCGCTCCACGTTTTATTCTGGCTTTTGTTTTATTTTATTTCATTTTTAATTCATTTTGATTTTATTTTAATGCAAATTGATTCCTAAAATCACAATAAATCCATCTTTAATCAGAAAAATATTTTAAAAATATGTCCATGCTCCTCTTTCAATTTGTGATTTTCTGGGATCAATAAATTGCATTTTCATGCATTTTTCAATTTAATTTGCATTTTTCCCTTTTATGTTATTTCTTTAATTTTGCATAATTGGCTACCTGGTTTGTTGATTTTGGTTTGGTCTTTTGGTGTGGTTTCTGAATTTGATTTTTGAGTATGTTGTAGGTTAGATGTGCATGGTCCCTTAGGATTTTTATTAGATTTTTTTTACAAATGTAGGTTCTGTTTTAGGTGAGATGTTTAGAGCCTTCCCAACTTATGGTTTATCTTGACACAATTCAACTTAGGATTTATTTAGTGGACATAGAAGTTGATTTAGGCTTTGATATTTGAACCCTAGAATGTTAAAACATGCATGTTCCCTTAGGAAATTTATTAGATTTTTACAACTTAGTTTTCTATTTTAGATAGAATTTGCAAGTATGTGTTGCTTTTGGTGTTCCTTCTTTGGTGCCTTGCCTTGTTTGATCTTGTTGGTGGCTTTGGAGCTTGAAGAGCTTGGTTTCCTTTTTTGAGGAGGTGTTGGACATCTTGTAGCTGTTGTGGATTGGCTTGTGGAGCTTATTTTGGAGTTTTCTTTCTCTTTTAGGAGCTTTTTAGAAGCTTATATGATTAGGGTTTTAAGAAGAGCCATTAGAACTAGTTCTTTTCTTTTCCTCAAAAAATAGAATGCATTGTTTGCTTCTATCCTCATCCCATGATGCAAAGTCCTCTTAACGAAGCACCATCTCTCCTTTGGAGGGATGAGTGGCATGCCTTAATGAGTAGAACTTTTGAGGATGCACTTTCTTTCCATGTTGGTTCCTGATGAATTCCTTTGGTTTTCATCAGGTTTCCTAGCATTGTAACTTGATCTCAATGATGATTTCTCTTCTTGTGGAGCTTGCTAGAGTTAGAAGATGAAGAATTGGAGAAGCTTGAAGATAGGAGCTAGCTTGAAGATGAAGACTTTTTGCTGTCAATTCAATTTTGCTGACTAGAGCTGCTATTCAAGGTTGAAATTGCTGTCTGTAGAAGATTGTTGCTGCTGCTTGGGCTGCTTCCTCTGTTTTTCTTTTGTGGTATTGTCTGTTTGCTTGTGTTTCTTACCTTTATGTTTGAGGTGGAGCTTGTATCCCCTTGCCTATTGTTTTCTTAGGTTTGAGGTTGAGTCAGACTCCCTTGCCTCGCTTGTACTGTTGCATAGCATGCATTTTACTGTTTACTGTTTACTGCTTGCTTTCTTTTGCTGTTTTCCCCTAGGATCTCTGATTTCCTTTGTGCAAGAGGGAATTATGATAGACATTAGGTTCCTAAACCATGCATGATAACTGTAGGTAGATTCCCTTTCAATCATAGTTTTAGGGCGTCTTTCTCTTCTCATCTCAAAACAATTCAAAAATACATTAATAAGGTTAGTTGAAGTCGTACGTTACGAGCCTTAAGCTATCTAGGAAAAGGTTGGTGGAGGGTCTCTCTCCAGTAATTTGGATGTTTAGTGTGGTACCCTTTGGGTGACATACGAGGCATTCACTCCTGGGTCATAGTCTCTAGTGCGATGGAGATTGCGAACATCCTAAAAAACAGTTCTTTCGTAAAAGATTCAAACAAACAATCAAACTCTATTTTTGTCCTCTTGGACCCTTAATCTGGAAAACCCTTTCCTAAGGAGATAAAAAACTGTCAGACAAACTTGTGTCTTCCGTAGCCTGAACTACATTTGCTCTAATCTTTCATGCCGTATGAAAGTACGTAGGCACGAGATGTGATGTCTCGGCGAGCAACCTTCCCCCCTTCACCAGTAGTTAGGCGAACTACGTTGACTCTGATTTCTCATTCCAGACGGGAATACGTAGGCATAAAGTGTGATACTTTGCCGAGTCTTTTTCTTTTTTTTTTAGACCAGATCTTTAGAGTAGATAGATAAACATACCCTTAGATAGAAAACAAGCGTGGATCCCGTCGAGTACGACGGACGTGAGGGGTGCTAATACCTTCCCCTTGCGTAACCGACTCCCGAATCCAGGATTTGGTTGCGAGACCATTCCTTTCCCTCTTTGCGTTAGGTTTTCTCTGAGCGTTTCCTTTCCCTCTGTTGGGATAAATAACGCACGGTGGCGACTCTTCTGTCTAGCCGGCGCCGATTTTCGCAGTAGCGACAAGGTTCCATTATCTTCGAGAGCAGGTAGCAGAAGAGAAGATGAAGTTGGAACACTGCAGAACTGAGAATCAGATTGCAGATATGATGATGAAGGGAGTGCAGGCCGAAGCCTTCAGAAAAATAAGAGCCATGATGAATGTAGACAGTTTAGACACAATGAATTAGGCGGTGCGTTAAATGTAATTCATTGTTTTGATTTGATTTGATATGATTAGATTTGATTTGAATATTTTGGGCCTTTTATGTTTTGGGCTTTTGTAAACCTAAAACTATAAATAGGGTGTCTTGCTTTGTATTCAAACACAACATAGAACAGATTTCACAGTTGCAGTTTGAGCAAGTGAAAGTTCTATAAGCAATAAGAAATCCCACAGTTGTGGGTAACAATTTTCTCCAAATATTTCTTCTCTCTTTCTTCTCTTTCTTGTTTGTTATTCTTCTTCTCTTTTGTTGTTCTTGATAATTACTTGTTATTACCATTACTATCATATTGTGGGTTTGTTCATCAATCTTGAGATCAAGATTGAAGGGAATTCTTCATAGGGTGTGAGGTGAATTTCCAACTACAATCAGTAATAATATATCAAATACAATAATTATGTAAGACTCCTGCACATGCCCTTAAATTTAGAGAGTTAAATTTTTAGCTAAACAGGACTTTATAAAATATTTGTCAGGTTAAATCGTGATTAAATAGAGCATTTATTTATTTTGCTATGGTTAAAATGTGGCTAACAAACACAGGGCCTCTAAAAATTTGAGACGGTTCTGATTTGAAGGAGTATGTTATTGAAAAAAAATTAAAGTCTTACATTGGTTAAAGATAGAGCCCACAAAGAGTTTATATAGAGTAACACTCCTCATCTTATAATTCGGTTTAAACCGATTTTGTAAGGATGAGTTAGACCAAAGTCTAATTCTATCATGGTATTACGAGCTTATCACTTCAAATCACCCACCATCTATATATGCGGACTGAGAGAAAAGAAAAGTGATGGGCGCAGGGGGTGTATTGGAAAAACCAAATCTCACGTATCGATAATTAGATTACCCACTATTTATATCCACACGCCAAATTAAATAGTGTTGGATGTGACAAAGTGTATTGAGAAAAATTGAAGACACACATTAGTCAAATATAGAGTCCACAAAAAATTTATATAGGGTAATATCTCTTACCTTATAAATCAATTTATGCCGGTTTTATAAAGATGAGTTAGATCAAACTCTAATTTTATAATATGTTATAAGCTACCTCTCAAAATTAAATTTCAGACATGGGAAGGTGATTAAGTCTGGAATTTAAACTTTAGGTGAATTAGAGGTTATTTTTGGTAGTAAATCTCATAGACAGTATAAAGACGGTGATAAATGTGATTATTTTGGGAGGCGTGGAGCATGCTTTTAAAATGTTGCGTTTACGGCTGCTGTGACACATATTATCGTAGTTGCAGCGTGAAACTTGATTGTAGGTGCTTTAAATGCATAGTAGAAAGACATTATAATATTTTTCATTAAATCATTATAAATTTGAGTTTTGGAATTCTAAAATTTTCATTTATGATGAAAATAATCTATCAAAGATTAATGAAATTTTCTAAAGTGGTTTCTAATGCAATTAAATTAAACACATAATTTGAAATCCAACACTAGTTGTAGTCTAACACACTATTAGAGACTACTACAACAGTAATATTGTGACACTATTAAAAAATTTGTTTTTATTTATCATAGTAGTTACTGAAATTTTTTGGTTCCTTTTATTATCGAATTAGCTATCAAAATTAGATATCATAGTAAAATTTTAAAAGTCATTAAATCAGTCATTAAATAAAATCAACCACCAAATTAACATCTGATATTTTGTGACTATAATTTTCAGTCTCAAATAATTATTTTATATAAATTAATTCATAAAAAAATTCAGTGACATAAATTTCGGTCACTAATATTTTTTTTTCATTATTAAGTTACTTACCTCTAAATTTTCTTCTTTTATTTATTTTTTAATTTTTTAGTCAAAATTTTACATTTTTATTGTTTTAACAAATAAAACATATATTTATATAAATAATTAACTCATACAAATTTATTAATTTAGATAAAATATAATTTTAATGATAATTAGTTCAAGAATCTTTTTAAATAATATTTGAAAGTTCTATTTCATTAATAATATATACATTTCAAATGTAAATTATACAACAAAAATCAAATAGCACAGTAGACATTCGAAAGTCTTCGCTAAAATCGGTCATAAGAATAGTCTATGTCGACCTATTTGATTCTATATGATCAAGTTCACATTAATTTGGTAAAGTTGGGCTTCCTTTAAAACATTAAATTTTTTACAATGAGATCAATATAGAATACCAACTAGGATAAATTATTGAGGCAGATGATTGTTGTGGACATGAGAGGGTCCATTTGTGTCCTATATATGACTATGATATGGAGTCTTCTTGTCATTTAGTCACTTGTGAGGTTGTAATTCTTGTTACATATAATATTTTTAGGTGGTTGATGTAAGTTTTTTGTTTGAGCTTTTCAAGTTGTTAGGAACTAAGCTCAAGATTGGTTTTGGTTTGACTTTCTAGTAAAAATTTGACACTTGAGGAATTGATAAATAAGATTGTTTTTTTATTAGCAGACTCATCCTTATCTCTATATAATCCTTTAGAAGAATGTGAATTTGGTTTATCAGGCTCTATGCTTTTGGTTAGATAAGTGATGAATTTAATTTTTTAGGTTTATCACGTGTGATTTGACATCTTTTGTCTATTTATCTTCTCACGGTTGTGAGAGTTTTTAATTATTTTGTTAACAAATTTTTCTTCTTTGGAGTTCTAACATCCCCAGTAAGATTCAAATTTTCTGTTGGAGATTGCTTCTCAAACGTCTTCCAACAAAAGATCAATTGTATCGCCGTAGAATTCTGATTGGGTCAAACAGTTTCATTTGTCAGTTGTGCTCTAATTATGATAAAGATGTGGTTCACCTCTTCAGCTCTTGTTATTTCAGTATCGTTGTCTGAAATCAAGTGTGTCGTTAGTTTGACATTGACTCGTTAGGAATGGTGCCGAGCGTGGTAGATCACTTGTGAGGTTGCGATGCTTATTACATATAATATTTTTAGGTGGTTTGAGTAGTGTTTATTTTTGTCTAAGGATGTAAGTTTTTTGTTTGAGCTTTTCAAGTTGTTAAGGACTAAGCTCAAAATTACTTCTGGTTTGACTTAGGTTTGAGATTTTGTAGTGTGGAACTTTGGAAAATCTTATAATAAAATTAATTTTTCTAGTAAAAATTTGACACTTGAGGAACTGGTAAAAAAGATTGTTTTTTATTAGCAGACTCATCATTATCTCCATTTAATCCTTTAGAAGAATGTGAACTTAGTTTATCAGGATCTATGCTTTTGGTTGGATAAGTGATGAATTTAATTTTTTAGATTTATCACGTGTGATTTGACATCTTTTGTCTCTTTACCTTCTCACGGTTGTGAGAGTTTTTAATTATTTTGTTAACAACTTTTTCTTGTTTGAAGTTCTAACATCCCCAGTAAGATTCAAGTTTTCTGTTGGAGATTGTTTCGCAATCGTCTTCCAACAAAAGATCAATTGTGTTGTCGTGGAATTCTGGTTTGCTCAAACAGTTTCGTATGTCAGTTGTGCTCTAATTATGATAAAGATGTGGTTCACCTCTTTTGCTCTTGTTCTTTCATAATCGTTGTCTAAAATCAAGTGTGTCGTTGACTTGGCATTGACTCGTTAGAAATGGTGGCGAGCGTGGTAGATCACTTGTGAGGTTATAATGCTTGTTACATATAATATTTTTAGGTGGTTTGAATAGTGTTTAGGTTTGCCTAAGGATGTAAATTTTTATTTGAGCTTTTCAAGTTTTTAGGGAATAAGCTCAAGATTGCTTCTGGTTTGACTTAGGTTTGAGATTTTGTGGTGTGGAACTTTCGAAAATCTCATAATAAAATTAATTTTTCTAGTAAAAATTTGACACTTGAAAGACTGGTAAATAAAATTGTTTTTTTATTAGCAGACTCATCTTTATCTCCATTTAATCCTTTAGAAGAATGTGAATTTGGTTTATCAGGCTCTATGCTTTTTGTTGGATAAGTGATGAATTTAATTTTTTAAGTTTATCACATGTGATTTGACATCTTTTGTCTTTTTACCTTCTCACGGTTATGAGAGTTTTTAATTATTTTGTTAACAACTTTTTCTTGTTTGGAGTTCTAACATCCCCAATAAGATTCAAGTTTTTTGTTGGAGATTTCTTCTCAATCGTCTTCCAACAAAAGATCAATTGTGTCGCCGCGGAATTTTGGTTGGGTCAAACAGTTTTGTTTGTCAGTTGTGCTCTAATTATGATAAAGATGTGGTTCATCTCTTTTGTTCTTGTTCTTTCAGTATCATTGTCTGAAATCAAGCGTGTCGTTGGCTTGACATTGACTCGTTAGGAATGGTGGCGAGCATAGTAGATCACTTTGAAATTTTCTCTGTTTGGTTGAAAAAAGTTTACAATAAACAGTTTGTGTGTTTGTTCTAGTCTAGTGTTTGTTGGATTCTTTGGTTACGGAGGAATTTTGTGATCTTCAAGTCAGAATTTGGTGATCTTCTTTAGTTGATCCAGCTAGATGTATTTCTTAGTTGTTTTGATGTCCATTGGTTTTTGTTGGACTCCTTTATCTTTGAGTCTCCTTGTATTAAGAGGATTGTGTAATTCTTATACTCTTCATAATCCATTATTATTTATAAAAAAAACTAAGGACTTTTTCACTTTAGCTTTAAAATACCGCTGGAATTATCATCTTTGTATTCCAACATTTCTTCTCTTTTATTTAAACATATATTACAAAAGAGAAAGGAGAATAAGAGAAAATGGTGTTAAGGTCACAACTAAAAGCAGCCAACCGCATTGTTCACTGCAAGCAGACATATAAGTTCATTTTGACATGAGGACTTCAAGTTTGATTATTAAGCAAAAAACTAATTGCACCTTCCAAGAATAATTTTCAATATGAATAACTAATATTTAAATAGCAACCTGTTCATGCACTCATCAAACGAAAATATATTTGAAGAACCCATCATTGAACAAACATTAATTAATAATCTATATAATAATTTCAAAATTTGGCTTTAAATCCAACAATACATAGTGTGTTGATCATGATAATATATGAAATGAGACTAAAAAGAGTAAAAGTTAAGTTAGAAACATGTTTGCATCATCAATTGTGAATCTAAAATAAGGCCAATTAAAGTGAAGTTAACATCATGCAATTTTTGTGATAACTATAACCAATAAATATAATACAAACAAGCGCAAAAGAATATAAGGCATTAAAAAATAATAGTTGAAAGTAGTGTATAAGCAAAACAAGTTCTGAAACATTTGATAATGACCCTTCCACTTCCACACATTATCTTTATTATTATTATTATTACCTTAAAGCAGTAAAGGTAAAGAAAAGGAGTTTGAGTTATCTTCACAAAACTTGGAATCATTTTTCAATTTATTATAAGTAGAGTTTATAGAAATATAGAGTAAATTAAGTTGTTTTCAGAACAACAAGCTATATAAAAGATGAATGAGATAAAGTAAAAATCAATGAATATGATTGATTTTTATTAATGCAATTTGGCTAATAATCCATATCTCTATGACTATAGAGAATATATAGTTTCATTATATATATATATATATATATATATATATATATATATATATATATATATATATATATATATATATATATATATATATATATATATATATATATATATATATATATATATATATATATATATATATATATATATATATATATATATATATATATATATATATATATATATATATATATATATATATATATATATATATATATATATATATATATATATATATATAGCATATTAAATGAGAGTGATTTTAAATGAGAGGTAAGAGGAACAAACAACAACCATTAGATCAAATTAATAAGAGAGAGAAATTAATAGTCACATTAATGAATAAGTTTAATCATGATTTAATAGTTGTTGTTTGTTCCTCTCACCTCTCATTTAAAATCTCTCTCACTTGATATGCCCTCATATATATATATATATATATATATATATATATATATATATATATATATATATATATATATATATATATATATATATATATATATATATATATATATATATATATATATATATATATATATATATATATATATATATATATATTAGTTTATTATAATATCCATGAACTGTACGGCGGGAATACCGCCCCACACCCTTTAGTCACCTCCCAAATACAACAGTTCGGCTTAATACACGTTTGATGTTACCATATTAAATTTTTGTGTTTTTATTGTGCTCTTCTTTGTCTTTATACGAGTCCTACTCAACAATCACCACTTTGAAGAATATGAAACATTTATGAAGACTTTCTGCATAACAATTAAATCTTGACAACTAGGGAAGTACACCTCCTATTTAACATTGAAAAACATGTAATAAGTCCAAACAATGATTGAACTTATCACTAATGATTTTATTGGTCAACTTACTAGTTGCATTCTCTATAAAAAAAAATGTACATTTTTCAAGTAATATCTATCCATATGCAAGTAACTTTTTAATCTTGTGAAATCTCACATTAAGATGTTTGGTCCTGACATGGTACACCTGATTGTTTTTCAAATAAATGGCATTCTGCCTATCACACTACAACTAAATTTCTCCTTACAAAACACCAAATTCTCTCACCAATCTTGTAAGCCATAAAGATTCTTTTCCAGCTTCACCTTTTGTCGTGTACTTTGCTTCAATTATCGACATGACCACCTTGGATTGAACCAGTGATTTTCAACATATGAGACTTCTTGCTAAGTTAAATGCATATCTTGTTGTAGACATTGTATCTACATATCACCTGTATAATATAAATCAACATATCCTAAAGTTGAAGGATTACCCTATTCATTGCTAAACATGTTACCATTACTTGTTGTACCCTTTAAGTACTTGAAAATCCAGTTGTCTACTTCCAAATGACGCATTTCCTATTTGAACATAAACTTTCAAACTTGATTTACAATTTGTGCCAAATATGGTCTTGTGCAGACTATAACATACATTAAACAACCAACAACATTTACGTGAGGAACCTATGACATATACTCAGTTTCTCCATATATCTTTAGACATTGATCCATTAAGATCTTAAAAGGAATTTATAATGGAATATACACATCCCTCAAATTACTCATGTCAAACTTGTCTAGCACCTTTCAACATATCTTTTTCCAGAAAGCCATAATTTTAATACACTCTTATCCATGTCAATTTCCATACCAAGGTTGTTCTTAGAAATACCTAAGTATTTCATATCAAATTCCTTTTCCAACATAACTTTTAGTCCATTTACATCATGTAAATGATTAGAAATAATCAACATATCATCAACATACAATAATATGAAAATAAAAGAGTCATCATTAAGGCTAATAACATAAACACAACAGTTATACTGACACCTTCTATAGCCAATATGAAGTATGTAGAAATCAAAGCGCTTGTATCATTTTCTTGGAGTATGCTTTTAAACCATAAAAGTCCTATTCAATTTATAAAATAGTCTTCCATATCCATTATCGTTGAATCCCTCTAGTTTCTTCTATGGATCTATGTGATTGCAGGTGTGATGTGTGAAGTAACCTATCTGGTTTGGTTTTGAATTTGAAAAGGCTCAATAGTGACGTCTTCATCAAAAGTGATGATTAAGTCATATAATGTTAATGATAACACTATGGTGATCAAGTTATGGAGTTTGAAGATAAATATGATAAAATTATAGAGCATGGAGATCAAGGTGTGGTGATAAATTTATGGAGCTTGAAGATAGATATTATAAATTTTGTTGATCAATTGTGGTGATCAAGTTGTGATAGTGTGCTTGGAGATCAAGTTATCAATTCTTATCTCTAGAGGACAAAACTTTATGTCAAGCAGAATTTGGTGGATCTAATGAAGATCTTCGATCAAGCAGTCTGTCTAACGATGATGTCTATCTTGAAGAGTCATCCCAAACCTCATCATAAGAATTATCAAGGTTTCATTAAAGTGATAAAGTCATTAAAGTGATAAAGTCATAATATTGAATCTTCAAAGTTCTGAAAGAGAGGAAGTGTGAAAGTTCGTCGAATCTGGGTTGAGTAATTTTCAATTGTAAAGGCATAATACTGAATCTCGTTTTTATTAAGGAAAATCAAATACGAATTATTGATTGATTATAAAAAATCTCTCTTTTTTATTAAAATCAACATAAAATGTTGTTGTGTCTAACTAATTGGTTAAAAGCTCAAAAAGTTGTTTGTGAGAGAAACTTGTACTACTACAAAATACTCATTCGGTAACATTAATTATACTACAGTTATGTATTCCACCGTTGTAATATCGCAAACTGGATGTGTCTGATATATTTTTTATTTTTTAAAACTTATTTAATTACGATTGATATAAACAACCATGGTGATAAAGTAATAGTTACAAGCTTCGAATCCTAACAACTACATTTTTTTTCCATTTTTTCCTATTATAAAAAGCGTGTGTCACTTAAGCTCAAAAATAAATAAAAAATTAAACACTATTTAACCACAGTTTTAGTCTACAATTGTTGTAATAATATCTATATTTCATTGCGGTTGTAAATATCAACCGTGATTAAATATTTTCCTGATAAATTTAAAACAAAACATATTCATTATTTCCTTCCTAACATGCTCTAAGCGAACTAGCGAACCAGCGAACTAGAGAAGACAACGATAGCAATAGCGAAATCTTCATCTTCACAATATTCTTTCATTTGAACCTTCATTCTTGATAATCTTAACTTTCTTCATTCTTGGTCTCTTCAAAGGTATGTTTCGTGAAAAATTCACTCTCTTTCTCATCTTCCTAATTCTTGATAATCTTCACCATCTTCATTCTTGTTTGATTTTGTGGTCTGTTTCTTGAAAAGCTCATATGCTTTATCCATATGCTTAAGATTTAGAGTTGTATTATTGTACTAAATATGCTTTATGTTTTGTTGTTGGATTTTGTGGTTTGTTTATTGCAAAGTTCATATGCTTTATCCATATGCTTAAGATTTAGAGTTGTATTATTGTATTGAATATGCTTTATGTTTTTTTTTTTTGGATTTTATGGTCTGTTTTTTGCAAAGCTCATATGCTTTATCCATATGCTTAAGATTTAGAGTTGTATTATTGTACTGAATATGATTTAGTTTTTTGACATGCTTTAGGTTTAGATTTTGTTGTGTCATTCACAATATTATTTTGATATAAATTTCAGAATTTATTATCGATCGTACTTGGATGAAAGCTGATAGATTAGGTCTAGTATATGAGAAATGAGTTCTTGAATTCCTTGAATACACTGATCAAAATTGTCCTGACAATAATGGTATCTTTTATTGTCCTTGTGTTAATTGCGTGAAAATAAAGAAAGGTACAAAGGATGATATATTTCATCAATTATGTTGTGATGGTATATGTCAAAATTATACAATATGGACGTGGCATGGTGGGGTGGAAAAAAAATAGAAACCATGCGTCACAAAGCCATGAAGTTGACGAACATGAATATATGGATGACCGTCTAGAAGATATGTTAAAACTCAATCATTCTTATCGTAGATTGTGGAAGGCTTTTAATGAAGAGTAGGAGTTTGATATCACTCATAAACCTTTAATCGGGGATGAAGTTTATCAATGACAGAAACACATTAATGTTGTCCTTGGAAAGATAGAAAAAGAAGAAGGGTAAGTTGTTGAGAAAAATATATGGAAAAAGAGGTTTGTGTTCTTTGATCTTCCATATTGGTTAAGTCTCGATATAAGACATTTTCTTGATGTAATGCAAGTAGAGAAAAATGTTTGTGATAGTTTGATTGGAACACTTCTAAACATTCCAAGAAATACTAAATATAGTAAGCAATCTCATCTTGATATGGAGGCGATAGGTATACGAAAATAATTGGCTTCTCAATAGAAAAAGAGAAAAGAACTTATCTACCTCCGACTTGTTACACTCTATGTAAAAAGGAAATGAAAAGTTTTTGTGAGTGCTTACATGGTATCAAAGTTCCCAAAGGTTACTCATCAAACATCAAGAAACTTGTATCAATGAAAGACCTCAATTTAATTGGTTTGAAATCTCATGATTGTCATATCTTGGTGCAACAACTTCTACCGGTGGCTATCCGTGGAATCCTACCAAAAAAATATGAGCGTAACTATCACCAGATTTTGTTTTTTCTTTAATGCCATATGTAATAAAGTTTCTGATTTCAAAAAATTAGATGGATTAGAAGATGAAGTTGTCATACTCTTGTGTCAATTGGAGATGTATTTTCCTCCATCATTTTTTGACATTATGGTTCACTTACTTGTTCATCTGGTTACAGAAATCAAAATTTATGGTCCATTTTATTTAAGGTGGATGTATCCAATAGAGAAATACATGAAGATATTTAAAGGATATACGAAGAATCATCACCGATCAGAAGCTTCGATTGTTGAAAGGTACATCACAGAAGAAGGTATTGAGTTTTGTACAAACTATTTTTTGGAGGTAAAGTCTATAGTAATTCCAAAGTCTCATCATGCTGACACTGAAAGTAGAGGTATTCAAGATTTAAATATTAATTCAATGGCTCTAGATGTATTTATTCAGGCACATTTCTATATATTGAATAATCTTGAAGAAGTTCAACTTTACATGACTACTCACAAAAGACTTTTGAAGAAAAAATATCCACGAATGAGTGACAAGTTGTTGTTGGTCGAACATAACAAGAAATTCCTAGATTGGTTTAATAAAAGGATACCAAAATATCATAGTGCATCCAGGATAATTAAATGGGGAATTAAGTTATTAAATTGTACATTATTCTAGAATTCTCTAATTAAATTGGTGATCACAATCATTTGTAAAAAAATGTAATTTTTTTTATAATTACTTTAAATATTTTTATTTAATATTGATTAATTAAATCATTGATTAATCTTATTAAATATTTATATTTAACTTGATTAATAGTTCTCTTGTTTCGCGATTCTATTTTACGCTTGACGCTTCCATGTCTTAGCCTCGATTTCTTTGGTTGATTCTTCTTGATGCTTTATCCGTTTGAGCTTGATGACTACATGATATTTTGCCATGTATTTGTTGATTCCATTTGTTGTTTGATCACACTTTGGTGCTTGATGACTATATCATGTTTTCCTATGTGTCTGTGAATTCCATTTGATACTTGTGCTTATGACCTAATCCAAGGGAAGGGATAGTGTGTGTTGACTTATTGCCATGTGCATGTTCATTGTATATTTGTTGCATTCTTTGCCCGCTTTTGTCTTGTTACACTTGGTCCAAACCCTAGTTTTAACCCAAACCCCCTTTTTAAATACAAAAACATGTCTTTCTTCATTTTCCTGATCTTTAGCAAATAATTTTATCCAAAACACAAATATTTCAATAGGTTCCTGTAGAGTACTACAAATGCTTAGGGTTCTAGTACCTTCCTTTTGCATAACCAACCCCCGTACCTTTGATCTCTTTATTGCTTTGCTTTTAGAATTACTTTTTTATTTGCATGTTTATTTTGGGTTTATTAGATCTTTTCTCCCTTCCCTTGGAAAAATAAAAGTTTAGTGGCGATATCTTGTTATGGGAGTCAAGCTAGCCAATAGCTTGGCCTTTGATCCTTCATCGCAACACATATGCCTAGAAGATACATATTATACATGTTTGAAAGTTTGTGATAAGTGCTACATTTTAGTGATTTTGAGTGTAAATAATTGGCACTTATCAGCTTAATTCAACAAATAAAGCTCAACTTTTGTGCATAGGTTATATAGTTTACATTATAGTGTATATATTGCGTATTGTATAAATATGATTGAGTTTAATTGTTTTTCTCTTATTTTTGTAGGTATACAAGAAATTTTATTTTGAAATTTTCTTATAGAGAATTGAATAAGCTTTCCAACGCTTCCGACCACGCGTAAAATGGAGTTACAGTTCAAAAGTTATGGACAAAATAAGTGCGAGTCTGCTGTCATGTTCGCTGTGCGAACTGGAAGAGTTCACACTATGAACTCAAGGTGAATAAAAATTGCCCAAAAGCGTGGAAAACATTGTTTTGGCAGTAGCTAAGGCGGCATATGTTCGTTGGGCGAACGGGAGTTTGCAGTGCGAACACGGTAACTCATTTTTGCCTATTTAAGTCACTTTCAGCATTTTTTTAGGTTATGTTTTTGGGGAACTTTTTTCCCCAACTTCATTAAACACATTCTTTAGTAGTTTTAGCTTAGAAACAACACATAGATGATGGATCTAAACAATTTGGAGGCAAATCATACTTTGCTTGGAGATGACAAACCGTGTGAAGTTCTCCCAAAATTGACAAACTGTGAGAAATTTGTTCTTCTTCCTTCTTCTCTATGTATTTTTAATTGTGTTGGGGTTGTTGTATGTATGTTTACTTAGATTGTATTTTCATCTATGGATCTTTGTATAAAATCCCTTCTACAAATCTTAATCGATGTTATCTTTAATTTAATATCTATCTTAATGGATTTTGGATCGCTGTAGACATACACGTTTCAAACTCGACCTAAGATAATGATCTATTAGTTATGGGAAATGGTCTAAATATCCGCGCGTGTGTCTGTGTCGGATCTTAATGTTCCATGTTGTTTGGTCGCGTGAGACATTCGAGAGAACATGGTTGATCTCTCAAACTTTGCGTTAGATATAACCTCTGTTTGTGAGTGATACATGGGGGTTTTGACAAGTAATAAAGGGTGAGTGCATTTTGATCGATAGGTTTTTCTTTAGTACGATGTGGGTAGAAGGAAATACAACTCCTGATGAGTTTCTCCTTTCTAAAGAATGTGTTATTTATTTGCTTTTATGCTTTTAATTTCCGCATGTTACCTTTGGAATCCAATCCAAACCCAAGCTTGGATATGTAGAGATTGTAGAACGACATTATTTCCTTCAAACCGATCCCTTTGTAGACGACAAAAATTAGGTACTTAATTAATTTTTGCTTTCCACTTCTGCACTAGCAGTTTGGTACTGAAATACAAATAAGTTCCTAGTAGCACATTGTATACATTACATGCCAAAACATAAAATCTAAAAACCATGGCATAATGCCCCAAAAGACTAAGAACTAGATCATATCAAATGATCTCAAAATAGAGTCTTCATAGCGGAAATAACCATCCAAAAAGCTAGGACAAGTAAGGACGTCAAACAACTTTGTCCTTACCTTTCACAGAACCTGAACCGTCTGAAATATAATCAACAACATGGGGTGAGATAATAATCCTAGTAGGTTCCCTATCTTATGGGTTCTCTCGGCTTCACAAGGTTCTAACCAATCCTAACTCAACTCAAAGGGAAGGGACAAGACTTGAGTTCACAACTTCGCACTATATGGAGACATGTTGCTTGCGTTAAACAAGTCAAACTATCACTAATCGGAAACTATACCAAGGCATCCATTTTTCCCGTCCTCTTATACTTCTAGGATTTCAACACGGGTCATGAATCCTTGTAATGTACTTTGACATACGAAATGGATTCAAATTCAAGGTGTTTTCCACATGAATCGTCGCTTCCCATGGGAATACCCCCATCTCAATCATTTTACCTATAGGCTCCATTCGTACTACACACGGAAATCAAACATGTCAAAGTAATAGTGCGTACATTTTAGAGGAGCGCTCTACATAAGCCTCAAATCTTGGAACGACACGTCTCAATGAATTGTTTTTTACTATGTGATCACAATGCAACCATGATTGTATGCGGAAATCATAAGGAAACTCACTCATCTTATTCACAAGTAACACAAAATTATCACATGTTCCATATAATGTCTCACCTTTCTACTAGACAACTACTGGGCAAGGATGCACACCTAAACATCAAATTCACAAGCATCATCATCTATCATATGCTAGTCACCCTACTAGTTCACCTAATTAATCTCCATTTAGGGTTTTCCTCACATTCCTTTACAATTTTCCAATATATTTATATTGTTCCCGATTCACTGATCATTCATGGTATACATATATAATAATCATAATAATCAAGGTAAAACAAGTCATGATATCAATGGACATGCACAGGAAGCAACCAAGCTAGTAAACAAACAAAATGAAACCAAACTACTAGCCTCGATGTGCGAGCTCTAGGTGAGGTCCCCTCAGTTTGAGTTCGCTTTGTGAGCCTTGGGTGAGGCATAAAAATTAATGGAAGTGGCAAAAGGGCTCAGTGGTCGCTGTGCGAGCCATAGGTGAATGCTCGCCTTCGCCTCACCTCTAACTTGCAGTGCGAGCATGACAGACTGTCATCTTTGCCTATGGTTGCAGTGCGAGCTCTACAAATTTTCCAGAATCTCAGTAAAAGTATGGATAGTTCCAAAGAGGATTTCAAACCCCATTTCTACCCAACTCCAAACCAACAAAATACCAACAAGTATGCATCAAAACAACATATATGGCTTCAATATGACACATATAACATGGTTAGCAACATATTTGTATGTATTTCATAATATAGAAAAAAGAATACCTCAACCCACTATAACTCATTCTATATAAAAATCTTAACTTAGAGCTTTTACCCAAAACACACCTCTAGATGATTATGAAGGAGTTGTTGATGATGAAGATGAGATGATTGAATGATGAATGGTGAAGTTTCCTCTTTTACTATGGTTTCTTCTTCTTTCTCTCTACTTTCTCTTCTTCCTCACTTTTCTTCATTTCCTTTCCTCTTACTATCTTTTATTTTATTCTTCTTCTTACTACTTTTCCAACAAAATAAGAAACCAGAGGCACATGGAAGCATCAAGGAAAGTTAGTATGACACTTGGTAAAAGTCCAAATTAAGGGTATCCAAAATGTCCCTAAAGTACCAATTAATAAAACCTTATAGTAGGATAATATTACTTAAATAAACTCTGAGCTCATCAGTTACTCTAATTATCTAAATAAATAACTCTCAGAGCACACCGGAATCCACTTGAGCTCAGCTAATATTATTTACTGCATTTATTAAATACGGGGTATTACATCCTCTCCCCTTAAATAAAATTTGTCCTCAAATTTAAATATTACCTAAAAAAGGTGAGGGTAAGCATTTCGCATCTTGGACTTAAGCTCCCAAGTAGCATCACCCGAATGTGTTTCGTCCCATTGAACCTTAACAAGAGGAATCTCTTTGTTCCTCAATACCTTAGTTTATCTTTCCACAATCCGGCTTGGTAGAGGTTCGAAAGTCAAATCTACTTCTATCTCAATTGTATTAGGTAGAACTGGCTGAAGACGATAAGGAATAAACTACACGTTAAAAAATCATGCATCTCCGATAGAGAAGGCAGTAAGGCTAATCTATAAGATACTTCACCAATCTTCTCTAAGATCTGATATGGTCCCACGTATCTCAGACTTAACTTTCGTGACTTAAATGGTCATTTCAATCTCAATCTTGGAGTAACCTTCAAGAACACATGATCACTTTCTTCTAATTCCAGCAGTCTCCTTCAGTTATCCGCATAACTCTTCTGACGATCTTTTACTTTCTTAACCTTGTCACAAATCATTCTAATATTTTATGTGGTTTCTTGAATAACCTCTGGTATCAAAATTCTCTCTTCACCAACTTTCGTCCAACACAATGGTGTCATAAATTTCCTTCCTTACAAAGCCTTGTAAGAGGCCATACTAATAATCGCGTGTTAACTATTGTTGTAAGTAAAATCAATCAACGGTGAAAGCTCCTTCCAATTTCCTCCACTTTCAAGCACACAAGCTCTTAACATGTCTTCTAAGGTTTGTATCGTTCATTCCTTCTGGCCATTCGTTTGAGGATGATTCGATGTACTCAAACACAACTTAGATCCCATAGCTTGTTGATAAGCTCTCCAAAACCTTGAAGTAAACTTTGGATCTCTATCAGATATAATGCTGGAGGGAACACCATGAAGTCTCACAAATTCCGAAATAAACAACCTCACAAAATGATTTACCTTGTAAGTGGTCTTCACAACCAAGATGCTATCCCATTATCACACTAACCGAAACGTAACCTAACCGAAACGTTCATTGAAATGCTATCCCATTATCACACCAAACTCTCTAACGGATGTAACAAACCACCCGGTCTTTGGTGTTCGATCTTCACTTGTTGGTGTTGCACCCCAAAATTTGCCCAACCTTTTCTTTTATCTTGGCTTATGTTTCATATCATTTAGCATTTACATTTGCATAACATTGGTTCTTGATAAGGGATCAAGATGTTGTTTTTGAAACTCAATAGAAGAGTTTCATGTTCAAGCTCAAGCAAGAGCACACTTTCAAGTCATCAAGAGTTCTATCATCATCAAAGTTGGGTTTCAAAGCTCCTTGAGGGGAGAAAGCTTGTGTGTGGATATCACCTCCTATCTTGAGGATGTGTAGAGGCACATGAGGTTATTTATTTGGATTAGACATGGTTCAAGGGGTTGTTGTTTACCCTAGGGATCCTCTATGGAAGTTGTATGATCACTCAATTCATTTGCAAGAGCCTCAATCAATGGATAAGAGATTAGGGATTCATCTGGTCAACCAAAAGTCAACTGTGTATTTGAGAGGGCTCAAGACTTGGTTCTTGATCATTGAAGCCATGAGAAGTCATATTACGTCATCTCTAATGTCATGTTGAGATCAATTCAAGAAGATTCAAGGATTCAAGGAGTTACTAAATTAGGGTTGCAGATGATTCTAAGTGTAAAATCCCCTCTTTTAGTCTCTAACTTAAAAGACAAATTTCATTATGGTACAAGTCTTGTCTCATTTTCTATCAAACATGATACTTGTTCACTAACTTTCAAGCTTTCTTTTGAGTACAAGAACTCATCCATTGGATTTGTGCATCTCAAGTTATGGTGTCAACAAGTTGGTGTCATCAGATGAAGGGATTTTTTAGGCACTTGAGGATAGCTCACTTCTAAGACATTTTTCACAAGGAATTAAGTTCTTCCTCATCTTTCCTCAAACATTAAAGTTGTTCCTCATTGTCTTAACTTTCCAAAAAGTCATAAAACTCATCATTCTCATGTGTGGAGCTCAAGTTATGGTCTTCACAAGTCAAGGGTATTTTTGGAAACTTCATTGTAGGTCATTCACTTCAAAAACCATTTTCACGAACTTCAAGACCTCTAATCCAAATTTGTGCCACATGAAAGTTGTGTCACATTGCCTTAACATCTTCTGGAATTCAAAAACCATGATGTTTGATGAATTATTGTTAGATGCCAAATTTCACTTATTTGATCTATCAAATGTTGGCATCTTTCACTCATTTTTGTCAAGAAAGTGTTGAAAACCACTCTTACTTTGTTCGGTTTGCAATATATTGTGAAAATTTCTTGGTACCTTTGATTTGTGTGCTATTGTGCAGGAATTAGGCACAAAATAAATGGAAATTAAGACACAAGAAATATGACAAAGAAACCAAGGCAGCATGCAAACAACAGCAAGTTCGCTAGGCGAACTTGCTAGCGAAGCTCTCTATAGAACATCATGAAGTTCGCTAGGCGAACTATGTCGCGAAGGACTCGCTAGGCGAAGTGGTAGCGAAGCTCTAGCGAATACTCCTAGACTTGAGGCAGGGGCGAAAGGAGCATAAATTCTCTAGGCGAAGCTCGCAACGAAGGCTTCGCTAGGCGAAGGAATTGCTCGCCTAGCGAATATCTGGAAATGTCTCAGGGGCGGTTTGACTGTTCACATGCACCTCACGTGCCAAACTTACTGTTCGCTAGGCAAACATGATAGATCCTGAATGTAATATTTAAGTGTTTTTCTTGCTTTTTAGGTCATTATTCCATTTTTGTAACATTTCTTACATCAAAACTTATCTCTCTTCATTTATTTTAGAGAGAGGAACACAAAACTCTAAGATGGAGGAGGTAAGATCTTTGATCTCTTGTTGGGGTTTGGATGTAATATTTTGATACCTTATGTATTTCATCTAATTTATGTTTGTGAATTAGTTTGGATTCTCTATTGATTGATTATCTTTCATTACTTGTTTGTGGGTCTTGACAAAACCATTTCACAAATTTGATCTAAGATTTTCTTCTATCAATGAACAAAGTTTTGACATGGTTTTGTAAGTTGATATTCATTGTATCCTCTTTGGTATTATGCTAATTAAGTAGCGTGGGTAGCATGAGTAGGATCAATACGATATTGTGCGGGTGCATGATAATAGTGATGAAGAACGATGTTCACAAACATTTGGCAAATTAGATGAATACATGTAAAAAGGGTTAAGCGTGTGTACGTATTTTGATCATTGTATTTTATATGAAACAATCGTTTATCCGATATGGGTGTCGTCTTTGTTTATCTGTTTATCTTTGATTTGAACCGTAATAGAGATATACTCTTCAGATCTGGATCTAGGATGATTCCCTGTTAGGTCCTGGGCCCTGGCTTGACCGGACAGGCCCAACCCAATGATACTTAGTTAGGCCCAATCCAACTTGGGCTACATCCATTGAGCACATGGTTCCAGCTGGGCAGACAATGACCCCTCCGCGGGCACAACCTTCTCCCTTGTCGAGCAGAACAACGTGTCCTTCACACGTGCTCCCTTCCGCGGGGACACGTCATCAACCAACTGCCCACCTCCGAAAGAGAAGGTCAATCTACCCTTCGGAGTTCACGGAGCAGTTGAACTAGGGTGAAGACCACGTTCTGGTCTTCACTACGCCATGTAAACCATAGCAGTCACGTGGGTTAGGCCTGGCCCTCCAGCCCAACTCAAATGACTGTTGGCCCTGTGCTGGGGTCTCTCTATAGATACCCTCTTTCACTAGAGGGTCAGGTATTCTCTTCTTAGCCTTTTCTGTATTTGCTGTATCTCTGTCCAAACTCTTAATTTGGCATCGAAGTGTCTCGCAAGTACACCCCCATCTCCTTCTCAACACCGGTGAACAGGCAGCAGATCAACGACGTGTGGCAAGTCCATGGTCCCCTTCTGATCAGGTCCTAAATGCTAGAGATAGGTTTAGGCTTAGCATTTGCGTAAGTATCAGTTCGTAATGCTCTGTGTTGTGTTTTTGTTAGATGAGAGATCACCAATGAGACAACACGGTTATTCTCTCGATGCTGCGTTAGAGATAAGCTTTGTCGTGGGTGATACGTAAGGGTATTAGACAAATGATTCCGTTGTGTTTAACTTGATCAGAAGAATGCATGTGTTATCAATTTATGAGATCCAATCCCAACAAGGCTCCGTTTATATTTCAGTCTTTATTTTATATTTTCTATTTTTATTTATGGTTCCTTTAACCCTTTTTAAACCAAAACTTTTGAACAATAAGCTTAGAAATGTAGAGGCCGTTAAATGGCGTTCATATCGCACTAATCCTTGTGGAGACGATAAAACTGGGTACTTAATATTTTTTGCTTGCTGCTTTACCGCACCAACAATTATGTGATCACTTAGGCCATGATAAGCATGAAAAGTTGATTTTTGGACATGGTTTGAATTCCTTGCATTTCAAGTCATCAAATGAGTTGATTTTTAAAGTTTTCACACCATATCATCATCACATAATGTGCATACTACTCTTTACCTCTTTTGAGCCAACATGGAACCATTTTTCATGAGACTTTTTCAAATATCATACCATAAGAATTCATTGTTCAAAACTTGGTGCCAACTCATTTTCAATCCTCAAAATCATCATCATTCATTTCTACACACACCCTAATGTCCATTTGCTAACCCAAGCGGATTGTACAAGAAGCTAAATCATGTGTGCACCTCACTTGAAGCTTTTGGAAAGTTTTGGATTTCATCTCATTTAACCAACATGGGCCTGCATGAGACTCACTAGTCCTTCATATTTAAACCATAATTGAACCCTAATTGCTGAGAAGAGAGGTTGCTGGGCAGAGAAGAGAGTTTCCATCAAAAATACATAAAATTTTCTCTTTTTCGAATTGGTGTTTTCCCTGAGTTTCCATTCAAACCATTGCTCAGTTCATCATCATTGAGGATCAAGGAGGAGATTAGAACCATCAGAGCAAAGCTTGCAAGGAGTTTGAAGAGCCAACGGAGCCGCTTCGTTAGGTAAACTTCTATGACTTGAAACTCTCATGTTAGGCACTGATTTAGGGTCATAACTAGTGCATATGAAGCCCTACTTCATGTAGGCCATGTTTGGATAGTTTTCATGGATGTTTGATTGAGTTTCAATGTGTGCATCAAAACTTTCGTGGCCTGTTTTCATGATGTTTCGAGGACCTTTTTCAAAATCTAAGTTCATTTTCGTATTCTACATGAAAAATGCTTCAAAACCATGTCAAGGGTTTCAATTTTTAAGGTGGTTTTTGGTTTGCTCCAGTGAAGCTCGCCTGAGAAGACAACCAGAGCTAGGGCTCCAGCGTCCAGGCTTGAGCTGAGGTGGCTGGGTATGTGGCAGTTTGACTTCGCTTGCGTGGGCGTGGACTGTCTGAGTTGGCATGCCACTCAATTTAACGAAACAATGCGTTTTATTAAACTAAGTTTGAATCTTGTGCTTGGGCCTTTGTTTTTTCTATTCACCACCCCCATTATTTGACCCATCAGTGTGTAACAAAGGATTTCAATTCAAATCTTATTTGCTGACTCACCCCTCTTCCCATTTTATTTTCTTTATATTTTCTTTTATTTGCAATTTCATTTTAAATCTTTTAAAAATAGTTTTGACTATTATAAAAACCCCAAAAAATGAGTTTATGATATTTTAATGTGTTGAGTTTATTTTCCATGTTTTTATTTTATTTTTCAATTATTTTTTATATTTTTAATTGAATTAATATTAAGGGGGTTTTATGGTTTATACCTTGATTTGAACTTGATCATTGACCCTCATTTGAAAACCTCCAAGGACCAAATTTCCTCTCACACTTAGGTTATTGATTGAGGTATATTGGAGGGCTGGTTTGAGGTCTTGATAATCATTTTTCAGTTGTTTCTCATTGTTTTTTTATGGACTCTCGATGCATACTCGACAAGTTGAACATGTTGCCTTCTTTGATTTAATTGGCGGTGCTTTGAATTTACTCTTACCTTGATATTTTGCACACTGATTTTAGATTGTTTCAACTTGATTTGGGTATTTTATTTGGAATTTATTTGGGATTTCTTCTATTTTTGGTGTGTACTTCAAATTCAAGTTGTTTTCACTATGTGTATACATCCTTTTCTTGACCTAATTTTTGGGATGTGATCTTGTGCGATCCCTTGAGCACCTCTTAAGCCTTGTTAGATTTTTTAACATGCTTGAGGTGCTTCCTTGCATTATTAGAGGTCATTTGGATGTGTACCTTGTACCACAAGTTTCATTTTGATCTTGTCTTTCCACTTGTTTGAAGTGTGAGATGTTTATATGAACATTGGTCCTCTAATTGAACTTGATCATTCTTGTGTTTGCCTTCATCTTTGATTTTGAATTTGAGGTATGCCATTTGAGTTTCACTTCTGAACTTGATGGTTATGGATTTGTTCTTGATGCCTTGGTGATGTTTGTGTAACTTTAAGGATGCTATGAACATTTGAACCTCTCTCTCTTTGTTTGGTTGCTTTGTTTTACTTGATCATGTATAAGTGTTTGGTTGAGTTGATTATGATGTGGTTGCTGCCCCACACTCTTTCCTCCCACACTTATTTGATTGTGCTTTTGTGTTTAGCACCTTTTCCTCTTGATGATTGATGGTATTTGGTTGTAGAAGCTTGCTTCTCCCATTTCATCTCATCTCTCTTGACTTGTTTAAGTCTTCCATTGTTGTGTTGGTCTTGTTGCATTGTTTGCATTTGTGCTTGCATTTCATATCTTTTCTCATCTTGCATTGAATTGTTTAATTCTGTCATTTCATCCTCATCTGTGATTGATTATGCAGTGTGTTTACTTGTGCTTCTTGCCATGATCCCTTAGGATTCCTAGCCCCTCTGTTTAAGATGGAAGTAGGAGAGAAATTAGGCTTTCAATCCTTTGCATGATAACATTAGGTAGTACCCCTTTTCATCCAAACTTTAGGATCACTTTGCATGATAACATTAGGGTTTACAGTTCCCTTTAGAGTATTATGTCTTCTCTTCTCATCTCATAACTCTTTAATACGCTTAATAAAGGATGACAATTGTTGTATGCTACGAGACTTAAGTACATAAGAAATGATGAGTGGGGGGTCTCTTCTCACATTGTCTAGAGTGTTTAGCGTATTCCCTTTGGGCGATATGCGACGCATTCGCTCTTATGTCATAGTCTTTAGTGCAACATGGGTTTCAAACTAACTTAATTCACTTCTTCTAAAAAACACAACAAAAATTCAAACCTTTTCATCCTTCAGGATTGTTTCAAACCTAATTTTCAGAAAGAGTATGTTACATTTCCGTTCTACTGCAAACAGGCATCGTCCCTAACTGCTGGAATTGAAACGTAACATTACTCATAAAAGACATTTGAACCAACTAGTGGTCTAGTTTCCCGAACTAAGTTTGCTCTTATTTCTCATACCAGATGAGGATACGTAGGCACAAGACGACGATGTCGTGGCGAACAACCTTCCCCTTATCACTCGTAGTTTTTCGAACTACGTTGACTCTGACTTTCCCATTGCACGAGGGAATACGTAGGCATAGGGCGACGATGTCCTATCGAGTCTGTTCTTTCTCTTCACCCTCGTTTAGCAGTAGCATTAGATAGTTTTCACCCATATATTAGACAACAAACATGGATCCCGTTGAGTACAACGGACGTGAGGGGTGCTCATTTGAGTGAGGCCTCCTCGTTTGACCATGATGCCAAACTAGAAATGGATGCTGGATTTGAGAATTAACGACTCTGGAGACTGATCATTGGGAATTCATTTGAGTGAGGCCTCCTCGTTTGACCATGATGCCAAACTAGAAATGGTGAATGTATCATCATTTCTCGAGAGTCTGTGACATTGATGACCTGCATAGGATGCTGAACCTTATCATAGATTACGTCCATACCTGTGAGTGGGATGGTTATGCAGGAAACTTGATCTTCAACCAACCCGGTTTTCTGGTTTTCTCGTCAGTGTGGACCTTTGATATTTGGTATTATTGGGTTTCTATTATCTCAGTGCTGGTGTTCTGGTCTTTTCTTGCAGAAGTGGAATTCTGGTTCAACTCTGTCAGCAGCACAACAGTCTTGATCCCTTGTTTGCATCTGCATTTTAACAATTGCATGTATTTATGATTTCATGTGTTCATTTTCCCTTTGGTTCTAGTAATCTGATCCACCATCAGAATGGAGCCTGGTTTAAAGAGGACTTTTGTCTACAAGTTCCCGACACCGGAGTTAGGACCCTCGCTTGGTCTTATTTCTGTGGCTGATCGTATTGTTATGGAAGACTTCAAGAAGGATTATGGGAAGATTTCGAGCTTTGTCTGTAAGATCTCAAGATTTGAATTAGGAGGTATTCACACTCTGCTGCAGTTCTATGATCCTCAGTTGTGTTGCTTCATTTTTCCTAGTTATGTCTTGATGCCAACCTTGGAGGAGTTTGCTCTATTAATGGGAGTTCCAATTTTGGAGGAAGTGCCTTTCTTTCACTCTGAAGAAGAACCTGACTTGACAAGATTGGCTAATGCTCTTCATCTCAGTATCTCTGAGTTAGATGGTAAGGTGGTGTGGAGAAATGGAGTCCCTGGTTTTCCACTGTCATTCTTGGTGAGCAAGGCTCAACACTTTTCTAAGGAGGGTTGTTGGGTGGTTTTCAACGCTATTCTGGCCTTATGCATCTATGGCATAGTCCTGTTCCTTAATATCCCAGATTTTGTTGATTTGGATGCTTTCCATATTTTTGCTTCTCGGAATCCTGTACCCACTCTCTTGGGGGATGTATACCACTCAGTACACTACAAGAATGAGAACAGAAGAGGAAAGAATGTATCTTGTTGTGCGCCACTTCTTTACAGATGGTTTATGGCACATCTTCCTAAGGCCGGACCTTTTGTTGATACCTCAGGCACAATTGATTGGTCAGAGAGACTCATGGGTTTGACGTCTGAGAACATTGTTTGGTTTAACAGAGATCTTCTTGGTAAAGAGATTATCTTTAGTTGCGAAAACTTTCCCAATGTTCCTTTGATAGGAAGGAAGGGTGGCATCAACTATAATCCTGCTCTGGCTGTCCGAAAATTTGGTTAGGCTTTGAGAGGACCTCTGAGGGAAGAAGAAATACAGGAATCTCTGTATTTCACAGTAGTGGCTGACAGTGATACTTTAACCAGATTGAAAAAGGCTCGGGGAAGGATTCATCGGAGAGTAAAATGTTCTTTAGGTAAAGGTGACTGTAGAGCCTATGAATCGTATGTGGATTGGATCCAAGAGAGGGTGGAAAGATTGTTGCTACCATTCCCGGTCAAAGAGCCTTTATATCCTCCGGTAGCTGAAGAACCAACAACAGTTGACATTCAGAAGTATAACCAGTTGTGGGCTAAGAAAGAAGAGCTACGCAAAACGAATGAAGAGCTAGAAAATGAGGTTATTCAGCTAAGGAGTGAAAAGAATGAAGCAGCCAACTTGTCTAAGATGAAGACAGAGACCTTGAACAAGATGGGAAAAGAATTGACTGAAGAGATTTGTGTCCGAGAACGACTTGGTCAAGACTTGAAGAGCATGGGTAATGTCCTTAGAGGCAAGAAGAAAGAGCTGGAAAAAGTGTGCCTGGAGATGTCCAAATTCAACAATCAGTGGAATGCAGCTCTGACTGCCAGCAAGGGAAGAGAAGATGTGCTCCGTGATTGATAGGATGGAGACACAACTCAGGATTAAAGATGAAAAAGCTTCAGGGGAATCATCTCGTCAGTATGAAGTTGATCGCAAGTTACGAGAAGCTCTGGCAACATTGGAAGAATACAAGATAAGAGCAGAACTGAAGAAACCAAGACTTGAAGATGCTTTCGAAGAGGGTGCTTGGGAGGAGTATGCTCAGGATTTGAAGGATGTTATCAGCAGAAGGGAGTTTCTCATTCAGGTGTTGGTTGTGAGGCCTGAGCATCCGGATACAAAGGAATTGTTAGAGGAGTTTCAGATTCGCTACCATGGCTGAAGGGAGAGTTACTTGATGCAGTTTTCTCTTTGTTCTTCTGCTCTTTTGTTATTGTTATTATCTTGTATTCAGACCATCACCAGGCTTGTTGGTTGGGGTCATTATCAGTTTCCTGTTGTTTTCCCTAACATTATATTGTGTACACTAACTCTTGCTCTCATTTTATTTATGAGAAGGGATTTATGGCTCAATTTGTTTCTTCTTCTGTCTCATGTTTGTTTGTGGAACTAGAATCAAGGGGAGAATTTATCTGAATCATATTTGCATGGTTGCATTTTACATTACCATTTTTAATGTTGCATTGCAGGTGTTCTTGGGCCTGTTAACCTTATCTCTGTGTGGTTTTCTTTCAGTTAGTTTTTAGAATAACATACCAGACGCTTCACAGATACTCGACCAGAGGGAATTAGCAAAGAGCTATGGGTCAGATACAACTAGAGTTGCAAGAGTTCAGAGGTCGTATGGCTCAGTTAATGGTGTTAGAACACAGCTTGGTCCTTAATATATCTCAATGTTTTGATGATAACATTAATGAAATTTTGTATGAAGAAAATGTATACTCTAATTTTGTTCAAGTATTTTTGTTTCAGATATCATAAGAAATATTCCACTGAACGCAAAATATTCCTCTGATGGAATATTCTTCTGGACGTTAAGCTACAGAAGACTCTGAGCGAAGCTACAAAAGACTTTGAATGAAGCTACAGAAGACTCTGAGCGTTATGACAAAAAGCGAAGCAGACTTTGAGCATAAAAGTATAAAGAAAAAGATTCAGAAGACTCTGAGGTTCAAATCAAGCAAGGCTCTGAGAATCATAACAAACAAGACTCTGAAATGTTAGCAACAAAAGTAATACATATGGATGAACAGTTTGTTCAAACATTCACGCTAAGCACTATGCTGCAGAACTCTGGTAGAGAGTTACTCTGATAAGAAACTCTGATTTGAAGTTACTCTGATTAGAATAAAATTGAACGTCAACCAGGCTTTGATAATATGATAAGAAGAAAATGGAACATCATCAGAGGATTTGATGAAGAAGATATTTCCCGAAGAATAGGTAACTGCCAAAACTAGCCGTTGTAACGGGAAGACGTGCCCATAACTAGCCGTTGCTACGGGCTGGGGCGTAGTTACGGGTACAAGCGTCTTGGCTATTTCTAGATGGCGGGGCCGTGCGTGACGAGTAGAGACTGATGAGGAGAAGTGATGTGACCAAGGGTAAATTGGTCAGCCTCCCTAGTTGGAGGGGCAAAAAGGTAAATTCTCCCTTCAAAGTGGTTGGGCTCGGGAAGTTGGACCGTTCTAGGAGCAGAAGTGGATTGGGCCATGCCTAGCCATTGGGCCAGTCCAGAACAAAATGATTTTTCTGTTCTTACAATCTATCTCACGTAATGACGTTATTGTTCTTGTTATTGTTCATGTTAATGCTTAATGGAATAACTTTCCAATGTTGTTAATCAAAGAAAGCTTTCTATAATATATATGGATTTGTTAGGTTGCCAAAATTGAAAATTTTATTCTTAATCATATTGCAACACACAAATAAATTAGTGAATGGTAAAAAATTAAAAAAAGCAAAAAATAAACGTTACAGCAATTTTTTCATTTCACCATTTTTTTTTGGCAATAAAAGTCCTTTATTACCTTGGTTCTTTTAGAAATCAAAGTTAAAATCAAAGGGAAAAATAAGTATTTTATTGAGTTTCTTCGCAGTCTTTAAACAAATGTTTGTTGTCCGTTTAGTGAGTGTCAACGCTTAAGACACTTCCATTAGTGATCTGCGTGAAATCTAAAATGCATCCATTATAAAAGCATTTTGATTATAAAAAATTGATCATGAAGTATTTGTCATGAAAACATTGAAACTTATTTATTTTATATCATAAATATTGAAACTTTGTTCTCTATGATGGATTACAAGATTAGAAAAATATTTGGGTTTAAGGATCAAATGTTTGGGTTTAAGGTTTGTGTTCTTAAATAATCATATAACTGAATATGTATATTATTGATTTAACCTTTTTTGTTTGTTTTATATCAAAAACAAATGTATAAAATATCTAACATTTGATCTTATCCAAGACAATAAAATGAGGATCCAACATTTGTTCTTCACCTACAGCGATGATGATGAATCAGATTTAAAATTTGTTATATATTTTTACTTTAATATTATGTAAATCATGTAATACTTTGTGTAAATAATATAATTTTTAAACAAATTAATTTGATATTCTATATAAACAATATAATTTTCGTTAAACAAAATATTATTTCCCTTAATTTTGCTCATAAACAGAGAGGTGTGTGCCGCTAGTTTTGAAAATATAAAAAATATTATTGTTGGGGATCGAAATCAGGATCACTTAAACTATTCTCTCGATTATTTAAAAATCGAGGAGATAAAGTGACAAGTTTTTATGACGCCCTTCGTTAGCTCGCTTATATCACCAAGGTAAAATCTCTGTCTCGTCTTAGGTACACATGTGTTTTTTATAGCAGTGAGAATTTGACATTACAAATGAAAAATCACATGTAATTGGTTTTGAAAATAATGTTATTGAGCCTTTTACGTGTCATTATATGTCAAATATTGTATATCCTTGATCTAATTACTAATGACACAAGCAAGTTTGTTGCAATCAATTTATTTGACTATTATTTGCTAAGTTAGCTTCAATGGCATAATAAAAAGATTATTTCTTATTTCCTTGATAGTAGTACTTGTATTTGTTAGAACGCAGTTAATAAGCAGCAAGATTGTAATTGCAAGATGAAAGAAATAGCGCGCATACACACACACACACACACACTCTCTAATATTTTGACATCTTGGAAGACATCTTGGAGGATAAGAAGAGAGAATAGAGATGATTCTCATTGATTTATTTTTCACATTACAAACTGTTATTTATATGCGTTACACAATAGCTTGCTAAACAAGTCATCAATACACAAACTAACTAACTAACTAACTAACTAACTAACTAACTAGCTTGTACACAAGATAATTATGGATTAACATTTAACGCTTCCCCTTAATTCATAATTGTTGAACACTCATGACAACAAGTTTCTTTCTCAAAACTCAAATCTGTCAAGCTTTGGAGCCTTTGTAAAATCATCTGCCCGCTGTATTTCAGTTGGACAATATTGCACTTCAATCATTCCATTTTTCACTTGCTCTCTAACAAAATGAAACCTTGTATTGATGTGTTTACTTCTGCCATGTGAGATTGGATTTTTAGCAAGGCCAATAGGTGACTTGTTATTAATTCTGAGTATCAGAGGCTTCATCACTTCACACCTCAGTTCCTTCATCACTAAATCCAACCACATTGCTTGACAAATTGCAAATGTTCCTGCAATATATTCTGCCTCACAAGATGAAAGTGTACTCATTAGTTGCTTCTTTGTAAACTATGGTATAACTGCCTCATTGAACTTCAAAATATAGCCAGAGACACTTCTTCTATTTGTGATGCCTCCACACCAATCAATATCTGATTATCCAATGAGTTCACTTCTTTCACCTTTGCTTCCATTTGAGAATAGCATACCAAAATCCTTTATGGCTTTTATATACCTAAGTATCCTTTTAGCAGCTATCAACTGAGTCTTCCTTGTGTCATGCATGAACTTGAAAGTCACACTGACTGAGTAGCAAATGTCAGGCCTGTTGTTGCACAAGCATCTCAATGAACCAACCCTTTTTCTGAACAATGTTGGATCAACTCTTTCTTCTTCACTGCACTCATCCACTTTTGAGGTCTCTGATGGATTTAAAATTGAATTGCAGCTATTCATTTCAAATTTCTCAAGCAGTTCACCTACATACTTCTACTGGTGCATAACTATTCCATTCTTCACCTTTAGAAACTCCATTCCTAAGAAGAATGAGAGTTCCCCTAGATCAGTCATTTCAAATTTATATTTCAACTTGTTTTTCACTTTTTCAATCTCTGATGTCTTGCTTCCTATAATGAGCAAATCATCCACATATAGGCAGATTATCATGGTCTCTTCCTCACTTAAACTTTGCACATATACACCAAACTCTACTAAACACTTTTTAAAACCTATTGTATCTGAAACTGATCAATCCTCTTATTTCAGGCTCTAGGGGTATACTTCAAACCATAAAAAGCCTTATGGAGTCTATGCACCATGTTCTCCTTACCTTGTGCTTCAAAACCAGGAGGCTGTGACACAAATGGTACCTCTTCAAGTGGACCATTTAGAAAGGCTGATTTCACATCTAAATGATAAAGTGGCCACCTTCTATTGCAAGCTAGAGCCACAAATAACCTTACAGTTTCAAGCCTTGCAACTGGAGCAAACACCTCATTGTAATCAACACCATGTTTGTAAGAAGCCTCTAGCCACCAACCTTGTCGTATACTTTGAAATTTTCCCATCAGGATTTAATTTTAGTTTGAACACCCACTTCACATTTATTTTCTTTTTCTTATCTGGCAAGTTAACTAGCTCTCAGGTCTGATTCTTCTCAATTGAATGGAGCTCTTCCATCGTATCTTTCCTCCATACATCTATCTTTAATGCTTCTTTGTAATTGAGAGGTTCAGTATCTGCCAATGATGCAAAGTGAATGATATCACCTTCGTCATTTACTGCATTATCAGGAATTACTTCACAATCATCAACCTTCTTGGAGCGTGTCTGATTCTTTGAGGTCTCACAACTTCTTCCTCTTCTTTTGGTTCATCTGCATCATTATTGTTCACTTCTTTATTATCTAATTCATCACTTGAATTAGGATAAATGCAGCTTTGTTGATTCTCTTTATTGTACACTGGCTCCTTTTCCCATTTCCACTTCTCAACCTCATTCATAATCACATCTCTACTGACATGTACCTTTTGAGCTAGAGGATTATATAACTTATAGGCACCTGTTGGATGATAGCCTATAAGTATCATAATCTCACTCTTACCTTCAAGTTTCCTTCTTCTAACATCTGGTACATGTTTGTAGCATAAAAAGCCAAAAATCTTGAAATGCTTCACACTAGGCTTTCTTCCACACCAAGCTTCCTCTGGTACCTTCAAATTCAGCTTCTTTGTAGGACATTTATTCAGAATGTAAGCAGTTGTAGTGACTGCTTCACCCCAAAACTTTTGTGGTAGGTTTTTCTGCTTGATCATGCTTCTTTCTATATTCAGTAGAGTTTTATTCCTTCTCTCAGCAAGTCCATTATGCTAAGGTGTATAGGGAGCTGCCACCTCATGCATAATGCCTTGATTGACACATAAGGATTTAAATTCTTTTGAGGTGTATTCTCCTCCACCATCAGTTCTCAAGATCTTAATAGATTTATCACTCTCCTTTTATATTAATATTTTGAATTTTTTGAATACATCTAAAGCCTCACTCTTAAGCTTGATTGTATACAACCATATCATTCTTGTACATTCATAAACAAATGGGATGAAGTATCTGCTTCCCTCTAATGAAGATACTTTTAAAGGACCACATATATCATAGTGAACCACTTGTAGTGCTACACTAGCTCTTTTAGGTGTTTCAGAAGCAAATGAAAGCCTATTTTGCTTGCTCTTTACACATACTTCACAAATGGATATTTTGACATTCAGTTTTGGCAAGCCATACACCAGTTCTTTAGAATTCAAATCACTAAGACTTCTAAATTTTAGGTGACCATACCTCTTGTGCCATAGATCTTCAACATCTTCACTTATTGCTGCAGACAGACACATCATCTTTTCACTTGAGATGTTGCATCTGTATGTTCTATTCTTTGACATGTTGGATTTAAGCACCAAATTCTTCTTTTCATCAAACAACTTCAAAGACTCACCATCCATGGTCCCTAAGAATCCCTTTTCCACCAGTTGACAAATGCTCATGAGATTGCACTTCTTCTCAGGAACATACATCACATCCTAAAAAATGATTCTTTTGCCATCATTACTTCTGATCACTATATTTCCACTACCTTCAGCTGCAAGTTCTCTATTGTCAGCCAATTTGATGCTTGTTTTCTTGCTAGCATTAAAACTTGTTAAGCATTCTCTATGTGATGTCACGTTATTTGAGCACCCAGAATCAAGAAACCATTCTTCATTCTTAATCCTTTCATTACTAGTAGTAGCCATCATTAACACTATATTGGAATCATCTCCACAAGCCAAATTTGCTTCTTCATCTGTTTTTTGACCTTTCTCGAACCAACATTCATCAGTAAAGTTTCCATACTTCTCACAGTTGAAGCATTGCACCTTACTTTTGTCAAAATCCCTCTTCTTGTTCTGACATCTACCAAAGCTTCTTCCTTTTGAAGATTCAGGTTTGTCTTCACTCTTGTTCTTTTCATTGTTTGACCAATTTGCTTTGCTTTTTCCCTTCTTCTTGAAAATCTTCTGATTTCCCTCCCTCTTGAAAGTTTGAACTTGAAATGCTTGTTAAACTGATCTCTCAGAACTTCTATCAAGCACCAGGAGCTCACATGCTTCCAATGTATTTTGCAACTCTTCAATTTTTATAGTTTTCACATCCTTTGCTTCTTGGATAGCTACAACTATAAAACCAAACTTTGGACTCAAATATCTCAGTACCTTTTCTACTACCATTTGATATGTAATGCTCTCACCATAAGTTTGTATCTGATTAACAGTGGCTGTTAATTTTGAAAAGTAATCACTTACTTTTTGATCTTCTTCCATCTGCATCATCTCATACTTTCTTCTATGGGATTGTAGCTTCATTTGCTTCACCTTTTCTCCACCAGTGCGATAATTTTCTAAAATGTCCCATGTTTCTTTGGATCTTGTCGCCTTGGAAATCTTCTCAAAGTGTTGATTGTCAACATTCTGCTGAATGTAGAACAGAGCTTTGCAGTCTTTCTTCTTGACTTCCTTGAATGCAGTTCTTTGTGCATCAGTTGGATTTGCCACCAGACCCTCATATCCATTTTGCACAATTTCACTCACTTATTGTGTTTTAAATAAAGACTTCGTCAAAGCACTCCAACGATCCTAGTTCTTGCCATCAAGAACCATAATATTTGATCCAAAACCATTGCTATTCATCTTGCATATCAAAAAACTATCACTCAATGTTTCCCTTGGATTTAACCCCTTACTTTTCACTCATGTTTCCCTTAGAATTAACCAGGCTCTAGATGTCAATTGTTAGAACACACGATTAATGCGTAACAAGATTGTAATTGCAAGATGAAAAAAATAATACACACACACACATTCTAATGTTTTGACATCTCAGAAGATATCTTGAAGGAGAAGAAGAGAGAGAATAGAGATGATTCTCATTGATTTATTTTTCACATTACAAACTGTTATTTATACGTGTTACACAATAGCTGGCTAAGCAAGTCATCAATACACAAAGTAACTAACTAACTAACTAACTTGTACACAAGACAATTATGGATTAACATTTAGCAGTATTAAGGGGGAAAAACGAGTCCGGCTCGCTAGTATGTCAGTCGCCTCCATTTTAGTGCGGGACGGGTTAAGGATTTAGGTTTTTACCCTCTAATGTGTTCATCCAACTCCATTTCGTTTTCTTCTCAGACTTTTGCGGATACGAACATTTACATGCAGACTTTCCTAGCCTCACCCTCACTTTTTTGTGAGACAGTCCTAAGTTTTAAATCCGCATCTTAAATCATGTCCATCCTTCTGGCCATCCCAATTTTTACAAGTTTTGGGCAGATTTAAACGTGACAGACATTCTTATTTGCCATCCTATGTTTCATGTCTTACTTAGATTTTATTGATTTTACTTTAATGTAATTTTAAGCAGATTGTGTTTTTAGAAATCCGTCATAGTTGAAGGTGTTATTGTTTATTTAGCCTCTACTTCTTGGTTGTATTTGAAATAGTTAGCTGTAATCGGTTGTTAACGAATTATATTTAAATAGTTTAAATTTTAATTAACAATGATTTGAATGTAGATAAAATGTTCGAGAAATTATATGCGTGCATTTTAACTAAAATTGAATCGTAGCTAAACATGTAGTATTTTGAATTATCAATAAGACATTCTACAATGTTATTACCGTGTTCAATATTTGTTATTACTTTCTATGAATTATAATTTAACCATGACTAATAATTTGCAACACCATTTTTGTCTACTGTTTTATAAATCATAGCTAAATTTAATTTGCCATGGTTTTTTTTTTCCAAATTACCATGGCTGTATATAAAATATTATTCTTCTTATTCTATTTGTCTTTAAAAAGATACACTTTTAACAGTTGCATAAAATATTATTCTTATTTTTTGATTTACTCTTTTCTAATATGAAAGGTTAAGAAATAGTAAAAAGAAATAATAAAGATAGTAATGAATTATAAAGATGGGTACGCTTTCAGACCTCCTTTTTTTTTAAGTGCATAAAATGTGAAAATCCAACACTTTGATATACTTAGGAGACATTTAATAATTATTAAAATATAAATATAAAAAAATCAACTCTACAAGTTCTAGGTGTAAAAGTACACTATAAGCATGAAAAACTATATAAGTAATGTAAGTAGAGCATTAAATTTATAAATCATAAAGTGATAAAGTAATACTCTATCTAATACATACATACAAAGGGTGGAAAATATGGCTAAAATTATCAACTTTGTCCAAGTTATGATCATCTTTGTTTTTCTATTTCTTGTTACAATAAACGTTAATGGTAAACCATTTTTCCTTTTTAAATTCTTTTCATTATTTTGTACATAATATTTTCTCCTATTTTAGTAATATATATTTCTATTCTCTTTTCTCATTACAGCAGCAGAGCGTCGTACATGTTTTACTCCTGCGGATTGCCCTACAAGTGACTGTGAATCTCCTTTGAGACCTTTTTGTGCTTTCAAATATTGTATTTGTGGTTGAGTGACTCCACATATGATAATGACGATCCAAGAGAGTATAGACATGCCTTACTATAATAATGAATAAGTTGTCCTTATCAATGATGTTGGAACCTAATAATTTATTTAATTTTTGTTTTTATTTAAGTTTTATGGACCTTGTAGTTAAGGCTTTGTACTCTAAGAGGATGTTGATGAAATGAAATAAATTATTAAAAATATTATATTATCTTGTTTTCTTTTAGTTTTGAAGATAGCATGCCTTCAATTTAGGCATATTAAATTTCCTCTCCAACTATAATGCAGATTTGAATATCTTTAATATTTAGGTTCTAGTAGTTTTTATTTTACATTTCTTTCATAATATTCTTATACTTTTGTTTTTTTTTACACTTCAACTTGCACTACTCTTACTTTTTTTTATACTATTAGAAAATTCATTTTTAGTGACCGAATTAGTGACTGAAAAATTTTGGTCACTACAAAAATTAGACATTATATTAATAAAATTTTAGGTTTAATTGCAACTTTGATCTCTCTATTTTATTTTTATTTGAGTTTTAGTCCTCCCATTTTAAAAATTACATTTTGGTCCCTTTTTTAAATTTTATTTAGGATTTTAGTCCCCTTTTTAATTTAAAGTTAGAATTTGATGACATGAGAATTAACTTGATGATGTGTCAATGCCATATTTTCAATAAATAAGTTCATGCCATTTTTATTAATTTTTAATTATAATCATTTTTTTAAAGAATTAAAAATATAAACAATTTAAAATTAAGAAACCAAAATTTTAACCCTCAAAGGATTCAAACCCTTGACTTATTTAATGATGAGAAAATATTTTACCACTTAACCACCAATGCTTAGTTGACATTTTTATGCAGCATTAATATATAACAATTGCATAGACGTTAACTTGATGATGCTTACTTGATGATGCTTTCATAATAGTTTAATCAAAAGTATAACAATGAGAATTCAATAAATTGTTTGTGTTTTCCTAATCAATGATTTATGAAAAGTAACATCAAATTTGAAAGGGTCAATTTCTCTCCAAGCATCGTTATTGTATCATCAAGCAACACATAAAATTTTAACTATTCAATTTCTCTCCAAACATCTCACCGCTTCACAAATTCAACAAACTATTCAATCAAATCAACAAAATTTAATTAAATTCACCAAAAAATTGACTGAAGAAAAAAATAGAATAAAAAAGATTGAATTTTGATGGAACATTAACAAAGCAATCATGATATTGAAAGTTCATAAGAGAGGCAACACTTCTAGGTTCTTTAATAAGTAATTTTTTCATGAAATCCCTGACAATAATTTCAATTTTTTGATGTTTTTGAGTAATATCGAAGTTGAAAACGGTAAAAATTTTTATCTTACACATGATGATGGGTGGGCTTTTGTGTGTTTGAAACAATATGGTCCCAATTGTTTTGTTTTGATTTGAACAATGTGTGTTTAAGTGAAAAGAGAAGACGGTGAAGTAAAGAGTGGAGTAAAGGAAGAGGAACAATTTGAAGTTGTTGAAATAATGATGTTTTATTAAATGTAATATATTATTGCTTCCATGTAAATGATAACTAAAGTATAATGGTTGAGTGACAAACATTCTGTGTCTTGAGAGTTAAAATTTTGCTTTCTTAATTTTAAATTGTTTATGTTTCTAATTCTTTAAAAAAAATTATAATTAAACATTAATAAAAATGACATAGACTTATTTATAAAACATGTAGCATTGACACATCATTAAGTTAGTTGTCATGTCATTAAATTTTGACCTTAAATTAGAAAGGGGGTTAAAATTCAAAATAAAATTTAAAAAAGGACCAAAAATGTGGTTTTTAAAATGGGGCGACTAAAACTAAAAAAAAGATAAAATAGAGGGACCAAAGTTGCAATTAAGACAAAATTTTAAAAGTCACTAAGTCGGACGCTAAATAAAATAAGCCACCGAATTAGAGACTGATATTTTGTGAACATAATTTTCAGTCTCAAATAATCGTTTTTATATAAATTAATTCATAAAAAAATTCAGTGACCAAAATTTCGGTCACTAATATTTTATTTTATTTTCATTATTAAGTTACTTACCTCTCAATTTTCTCCTTTTATTTATTTTTTTAATTTTTTAGTCAAAATTTTATACTTTTATTGTTTTAATAAATAAAACATATATTTATATAAATAATTAACTCATACAAATTTATTGATTTAGATAAAATATAATTTTAATGACAATCAGTGTAAAAATCTTTTTAATGACAAGAGATACTCGAATCTCACAGAAAAATTACAAATTCTTTAGACAAACTGCTAGATTACGAAACCAATGACTTGAAATGCTAAAAGAAAACGACATATAAGCATTTCCTAACCAAAACCAAGCAGAAGATTCAATAGAGCAGACTATATCGTCAACAAAAAGAGAAGAAAGGTAGAAGATATAGTTGTTTCGGCTAATCCATAAGTGCCACACGGTAACTGTCCATACGACCATTCCATACGAGTTGTCCAATCTCTAATTGAACTCTTTTAAGCGCTGATGTTTTCACTACTCTTACGTTTTAATTCATTTCACAACCTTAAATACTTTGTTTTCACTAAAAAGTTCGAATTGCGGTGGTTTGGATGAATCCGCTTCTTACTTGTTCAAAGATTGTCCTTTCGCGCAGAAAATTTGATTTGGGGTGGAGGCTTGGACAGGGTTTGATGTTATTTTGCTTTAAAATTTTGCTACCTCTTTGGTCGAATTTGGTAGAGTTTTGCGCAACCGTATCGGTAAAGACTTAGGAGCTGTTATATGGGCATTCACTAGCTGGTGTATTGGAAATAGCAGAAATAATTTCTTTTTTAGCGATAAGGCTCTTAATGTTTTAGATGTGATTAAAAACATTAAGTTCCTATTTTGGAGGTGGTGTGCTCTCTTGCTTCAGTTGCAAGTTCTTGTTTTTTTTACGAGTGGTTTGTCGCTCCGCTCAATTATATTATTTGATATGTCCGGTTTATATTGTATTTGGGTTTTTATAATTCCATTGCCTTAAAGAAAAAAACTAAAAGTATGAAAGATTAAACATTGTTGCATAAATATACTGATAATGTAGTGCAATATATAACTATGCAAGTTTTAAGTAATTGTTCTTTTTTAATTTAAATTAATAAAATATATATATGACTCGGTTAACTAATCTTATAATTTCAAAATACGGTTATTTTAAAATACAGTAATTTTAAAATAGAGTAATGTTAATTTGTACTTTTAGACCATAAGTTAAGAATTTCAATATTAGAAAGCTTGTGTTGAAAAAAGTAATTAAAAGAATTATATATATATATATATATATATATATATATATATATATATATATATATATATATATATATATATTAATAATATACAATTTTAAAAAATAAAATTGTACGTTTAACTTTTGTGACTTTAGAACACACTTTAAATAAATAGAAGTGTTCCTCCTTAATAATTAATCCTTGAATAAAGTTGAATTTCATTCACATCTACTATCAACCCTTTAAAATAAACTTGCATGATTATACCAATTTACCCTTCCACTTATTTTAATTTACACTAGCATTTGGATATATAGGTAATTGACAAATGTTACAAATAAATCACAACCAAACCTCCAATTACATGCCAAGTGTCGATCAATTTTTGACTAACTCAAATTAAAGTTTTTTCTCTATTCCCCCAAAACCAAACCATCTCTCTCGGTTTTCTCTCACTCTCTCTCTCTCTCTCCAGTTTTCTCTCACTCTCCCTCTTCAATGTTTTCCTCCACAAACCCTAAATCTACCACCGCTGCCCCCTTTCTCCGGTTGGAATTTTTTCAGATAAATTCTGTCGTCGACAATTGTTTCTCCCTATCACTAGTTTGTGTAACAGGTTTTTCAATTCTGTTTTTTCTCTCATCTCTTTGATTTTTTTATCTACTTCTAATTCACGATGGTTTGTTGATGTTTTTGTTTATATTTAACATCATTTTTCAACTTTATTTCTCATTCATGGCTGATTTATTGTTGTTTATTTTGTGTCTTGCTGTTCATTTATCATATTGAAACTTTATTTTATTTTGTTATACTTTATTTTAGGTTTTGACTTCTCTATTTTTATCAGTTCTGGTCTGTTGTTGTTTGTTTGATTTTGTGAAGTTCATTGAGGATGATGCTGTTAGTTTGTCACATGCTTGCATATCGATGGAATGATAATGAGTATGAAGAGAAAGGAAGAGAGAAAACTGTTGACAAAGAGAGCCTGAGATCTGTTGGGACATGGACAATGGAGTTCCCTAAATCCAAACCTATCTCTAAAGTTCTAAGATGTGAGTCTCACTTTTGTTTATAATTTTATTTCCTGCTTTTTATTTCTTATTTTTAAGTTTGATTCTATTTGTCACATTTTGTTATCTTCTCTTGGAATCTCAATTGGACTATAACTTTTATTTTTAAGTTGGAGTTTAAATTTGAGCTTGAGGTTAATTTCTATAGGCTTATATCAAACATGATTTTTGTTTTGAGTTAGTTTGTCTCACACGTTGATTTGATTGTCGTTCACTTTGAATGTCTTTAATAACTGTATTCAGATGACTATCTGGGTGATGTTGTTAGGTATCAAACCAAAATTCATAGTTTAAACTGTCAAAATATATAAGAGTCATTGATGTGTGCTCTTATGTATGTTACTATTCAGACAGATTATAATCTGTGGTATCATGCACCCATGAGCCTCTGAAATGTGGTTATGCCTGCATCTGTGATTTAAAGTGATTAAGCATATGCATTATCGGTATCGGAGTATCCATGTCATGTCGTGTCTCGGTGTCCGTAGCAGAGTCCATGGCTTATGTATTAAGATTTGCATGAACCATTTTTACAGGTACTTTAAACTATTCATGTTCCGAAGCTCCTGCTCCTGTACAACAAAACACAGGAAAAGCCAATGGATCAGTATTTGATGGTAATTGACATATGACTTTTGGTATCTCACATATTTCAGTTTTTCACTTTGATATGTAATGACATTTTGGTTATATATTGATGTAGTTTACCATTGGGTTGATTGTGGAGGTGGCTCATGCAAAAAAAAAACATCCTTGTTCTCTTATAGTTGCAACTGTGATGCTGGATATTACAATCTTCTCAATGTCACTGTCTTTCCTTACTTCAGAGAATGTAAGAGTATATAAACTGATGGAATTAATACTTTATTTTTTGGTTTTGAAAGGGAAAATATATACCTTGAGATTTCATTTTTTTTCCATAAGGTGCTTTTGATTTCAGTTGCTCTAACATTTGAGTACCAATGTCAAACTCATCCACAACTTCACCACCACCAGCATTCAATGAAAATTGTAAGAATTTGGATATTATATAATTTATTTATGCATTTTAAGATAGGCTATAAATATTATTTTTCATATTCAGTAGCAAAAGGAATGTAGCATTAATCTTACCACTTTACCATTTTATGGTAGGGCAATTGCACTTGGTATGTGGGCTGGGCAATTGGGTGATGGTAGGGCAATTACACTTGGAGAGATACTGAATTCAAAGTCTGAAAGGTGGGAACTGCAACTTAAAGGTGTCGGGAAGACTCCTTACAGTCGGTTTGCCGATGGCCTTGCAGTGCTCCGTAGCAACATCATGGAGTTCCTTTGCAGCGAAGCAATGCATCACTTGGGGATACCAACAACTCGTGCTCTTTGTCTTGTGAACACTGGAAAGTTGGTCACTCGAGACATGTTCTATGAGTATGTTCACTGAACTTCCACTAATGTTGGCCTTTTCTAATGTATCTCAGCTTAGACTATTGTTAATTGCCTTTAGATTGTTATGATTTATTTGAAATTACAGTCTGTGGTTCATAGAATGAATAACATAACAAGTCCCCTTTCTCCTATATACTATATATATTATGAAAAACTTTTCTGTATCTATGAATTTTTAATATCAACCTTTCTTGAAATTTGAGTGTCAGATTCCGTGCATAGCAAAACTTCCTTAGCTCACCAAACAAAAAAGAAGTAAAAGTTGTATTTTAATTTTATATGATATAAATATAGAATTGAAGATCAAAACTGTGGATTTATAGAAGTGTATTTGGCAATTGGCACAAATAAAAATTAATTGCTTTAATATGTTGTTAATATCACACATGCAGTGGCAATCCAAAGGAAGAACAAGGTGCAATCATTTGCAGAGTTGCTCAATCTTTTTTGCATTTTGGGTCATACCAAATACATGCTTCCAGAGGTAGTAATGAGGTCCTGGAAATTGTTCGTGTTTTGGCAGACTATGCTATTAAGCACCACTTTCCTCATATTGAGAACATGAGTAAGAGTGAAAGCTTATCTTTCAGCACCAGTGATGAAGATGTTGTGGATCTTACATCAAACAAGTATGCAGGTAAGATAATTCTTTTAGTAGTGGTTACTTTTTAACCTTAAAATTTATGTTGAAGGAGTACATAGCCATTAAACATTGTCACTCACTTTACCATTTTATATCTTATGGTTTTAGCACTAACTTTTTCACATTCAGTACCAGAATATGTAGCATCATTAAAGTTGTATAATGATTGTTAGTTATGCTTTCTATTATATAAGATGCATGTTATGTGGTTCAATTAAATAACTGAAAGTTTGAAATTTGTCAAGCAGCATCAGGATTTCCTAGCCTCTCAAATGCATGGAATAGATCGAGACTTCACATCAACTTGAAGCATCCCCAAGTTCACGATTTTAATACCAAGTATGTGAATATACTTGACAATTAGAAATTTATCTATACTTTGGCATAACTCAGTTTAATTTAATTTGATTCATTACCTTTGTGCCTACAAATTTTTTCCAGGCTACGATCCACAGTTTCAATTGCTGCACCAACTCACTCCATAACCCAGACTTCAGAATCCTTTGTGCAACCTGGATATTGAATCGTTTAAGCAGAGCTGTGAATTTGTTTGCCCCAATGATGATTTTCTAGAGCAGGTGTGTATTATGAAGGTCACTTTGTATGCTGTAAATGTTGGATGTATTACTTTACAGTAAGGATTATAACATTCGTTATGTGTTTTTATTGGCTTACTTGAACAATGGTTTTTGATATGTTGCATGAAAATGACAAACTGGTTGTTGTAAAATACGATTTTGATGCATTCACTTTTCATTTTTTTCTCTCAAATCAAAACTGTCAACTATGGTTTTCGAAAGTTTACGTGACCCTGCAATATATGTCTTAACTGATTGACCTTGCTAACTATTAATGTTCTTTTGGTTTACAACATGTTTCTAACTTTTTATGTGTTCGTTACAACATATTACAGATGTTTGTATTTGTCATATTATTTTCATTTTATTTGATCAACCATAAGTCAATGGTTTGTATATGTGCCACATTTTATGTTCTTGGAGTGAACTCTGATCCTACTCGAATTGATGAGGTTTATATACATGCAATCTTTCTTTTAATACTGATGTATTGGCTTCATAATTTAGACATTTCATTTGAATTAATAAATTCATATTTGATTTGTAATAGGTGGAAAAATTCAGTGGTGAGTTTCATGCTACCAGAAGCACGCGTCATCTTTGTCCTGCTCGGGGCAGGCCTCGGAAAAACGTTTTCGTTCCAATTTTACCAATTCCATTGGCGTGTCGCAACAAAATCATAAAGATATTTCTACCAATTTTATGTAAGTTGATGTGTTATATACCAGTTCTATATCCCTGCCCATGTTGGTTGTAAGTTATTCACGATTCGCAGCGTTACTGGTAGCTTGTGTCCATGAATTTCTTATAACAATAATGCTTTCATGAATTTCAGGCTCCACACTGCTGCAAAAGAACTTCGTGGCAGACCTCGAAACTCATTGGGAATTCTAAATCTTGCAATGAATCTGATAAGAATAGAGCCACAACAAAATAATAGCAACAAAGTCTTTCCATTACCAACTAGGTAAACTTTTTTCGTTTTCTATGACAATTTTATAACATGAAATGATTAATGTGTCTATCTATCTACATGACTTGATGGGTGTGTTGGCATACATGATTTACATATGCCTAATATTGTATTCATGAAAAATTATATTTGGAACGCATAAGCTTTTTCCATTCCTGCATGCCAGTCGTTTTCTATGACTTACTTGACAGTCTTTAAATCCATTCCATATTTTGCCCATGTTGTACCATAATACACACGTTCAACTTTGCCAATATATTTTCTGTTGTTTTTTAAGATTTTAATTAAATATACTTTCCTGCTTTATGAGCCAATATATCATGTAATCTATTTTTATAATTTTTTAAGATTTCATTCTTAGTTGGTTTGTGATTTGTCCCAGTTTTATTACAACCTATCAAATTTACTCATTTTTGTTTCATTGTTGTATAAGAATTATGCGATGCATACTATCCAAGAACAACTAAGCGAAGACCGAAGTTTTCGACCCATTTTGTCGGATGAAATAAATGTGCAGCATCCCGGACAAACTGTTAGACATGTTGTCCAAAATCCAACATGTTATCACTTTATTTAGTGTTTACATGTTATAAATCTTTTGTTACTCTATTTATGTTCCAACATTTCATCTCCTCATAAATCACTTTTTTTAATATGATTATTTAATATAATTAAATTTTTATAATTATTATTTATTTCATATTTAAATAATTTATTTCAGATTTAAATATACATTTAAATATAATTTATAATGTTCTAAATAAATTTACCCGTGCGGGAGCACGTGTATCTTACTAGTTTAATGCAACTAAAAAAAAATCAAAAGAACCACTATCTTTAGAGAGAAACACTAACTTTTCTCTAGTTCTCTTATGCATGGTGATTTCCACTCATCCATTTTATTTATTTTTACATCTTTTATATTTTTTTCTTGCATCTACATTCATGTTGTTTTAGTTTCATACGCTACTACAATAAAAGACACATATAAGATGTTATTTTGGTTTTATATACGATACTTAATGAAGGGCGTTAGAAAAATGTGTGACTTTATTTTTGTTTTAGTTCTATCATTCAATAAGGTGTAAAGGTAGTTCTATTTCTAGGTAGATATTTTATTTTAGAAATTCTAAATAGCGAAAATGAAATTTCTATCAATTTTGACACGATTGAGTTTATTATATTTAATGTGGTTTGTTTATTTCATGAAGTTTTAATTGAACATACAACTTCTCAAATTTGTCTACAAAATAATTATATGAACAATTATATTATATTTAAAGAACAACTTACATTAATTAATGATTTTCGAGCATCTTGTAACCCATTATTCATCTCACGTTCTTTAATGGTTAAAATCTTGTTTAATGTTTCATGTTGTTCATTCAACATTTCTTTATCTACTAATTCATTCTTTAAGACATAAAATTTGATGCTTTGCAAAATTATTAATCATTAAGATGAATGAAGAGTTGTAAAATGCTCGAAAAACATTAATTAGTATAAGATGTTTTTCAAATACAACCTAATTTTTTATATTATTATTTTCAAAATCAGTTTAATAGCTTATATGTTCAAAGAGGGGTTAGTGATACAAGCAATCGACATTAGATGTAATAAACTCAATTTTATTTTCTGTCACTATAATTTCTTCTTGAGATGTTCGACAGAACAAGGTGAGAGCTACAAAAAACATCACAAAAAACATAATCTCAAACTCAAACTCAAACTCAATAACAACATATAACTTTTTTCATAATTCTGATGCATTACATAACAAAAGCTTTTTCTTCTCTGTAGACCAAATTCAAAAAAAGGTAGAGATACGTATATTAACGAAATCCAAGTTTTTCAATGTTACTTTGAAACTGTGTATAACGCAAACAATCTTAATTGAACTATCTTTGAGGCAACCCTCACTTTAAAAGAAAAACTCATCGAAAAGATACCTAAATTGAAATTTCCTTCCTATGTAACAGATATTTATCCTTTTTCTTTAGAATTTTGACTCTCATTTCCACAGTGGTTTACTTATGGGTCTTCTTTATAAGTTTTGCAAAATGAATGTAAAAAACATGCCCACAGAGTATTTTTGACTAAGCACGATATACATAATTATAGAGGTCACCTTCATGTCGATATCAGGCATGTTAGGATATTGTTCCTCGAATTTGCAGGTGAGGAACAACACCTTTCGAAATACCTTTCTCGGTACCATCATATCTTTTAATATGACATTGTCTAATTCTTGCAGTTGTTGCTGCAAGAAAATCTAGAAAAGGTATTGTTGATGTTGGTGAAAAGCCTGATCAACCACCTGAGGTGTCACAAATATCCTCTTTTTAATCACATTTTTTGCACCAACTCCGCTAATGCCATGTCGAGTATTAAATATACGTGACATGTTTCTACAATTTCTCCTTCAATCCAGCTTGACATTATTCAAGAGGTTGTCAGGGAGGTCATTGTCGACAAACCAAATGTGGTAGTCGAAGAAAAAATTGTGGACCAGGAGAAAGAAACAACTAAAGGCCAGCATCATAAGAATTGACAAGCGTGAATGATGAGATTAGAGACTCTTTTAAGATACAATTACAACATGAACTATATAAATTGTTTTTAATGTTAAAGAGTTGTATTATGGATCTTGTGAAGGGTATTAACTGAATTAAAATAACAGTACTTCAATTATGGTGCATGTAAGTACAATTCTTATGGCGATTTTAACTTATATTCATTGCTCTCAAATTCTTTTAATGACAAATTTTGTGTTAACATCATTTAGGTACATGCATAAAATTTTCACACAATTTATTATTTTTATTTTACAAAAGTATGGTTTATCAAATGTCCATCAAATGATATCCAAACCTACATACAAAATAAGTTGACTCAAGAAAAAAGAGATTATTATCTAGGTATGTTTATCAATTCATAAGTATATATGGATATTGTGTTTTCTCTTATTTAATATTCATTTTTTGTCCATTATTAATTATTCTAAATGTTTATATAGTGGTCATTGGCAACTGAAAATCATTTGTCCCAAGCAAAATATCGTAATTATTTTATGGTCGTTACACTATAATCTTGTTTCAAGAATGACAAAAATTACTAGCGCGTAAATGTGATCTTTACTTTTGAATAATTTTTATTTACACTATAATAAATAACGCTTTTCATGACGAAACTTTCACCTCGAACAATAGAAAACTGAGGTATAAAGTCAAGACGCACTATTTTTTATTATTTAAAAAAAATAAAAAAACCATAAATTCCCTCGGATTTTCATAACACTGAGGTAAAAAATAAATCAGTACAAGCTTCGATTCCCATCTATTACAGTTTATAATATTATTTGTTTATAAGTGTAAACAAAATGTTCTAACTGTTCGATTTTCTATTTAACTGAGATATAAAATAATAAGATTTTACTATAAAATTACTTGTTAAACATATTTACCCTAATCCTTACTAATATAAAATCGCTTCAAACTTGCAAGCATCATTTTGTGGGATGTATTGCAATACAAAAAAAATCTTCAATGTTCTTCTATCTTGAATTAAATATTTTTTCTGCCCTTGTAATCTATCTCACATAATGGTGTTGATGATGTCGTTGTTGTATTTTTGGAGTAACCCTCAATTAAAGAAGGGAGCTCAACATTTGAAGAGTAATCAATTGTTAGATTGCAAGTGCAAACAATTATTCTTGCTTCAAGTTACACAAAGAATGAAGCTTAACCAACACGGAAGAGAGCTTAACATTTGAATAAAGAAGGAAATGCAACTAAATCTAAATATCAACGAAGATATTCAGTAATAAGAGCAAATATTTGTTGTAAACAATTTATTTTAATATTCTCTGTAAATAATGTAATTTAAAAAAAATATATTCACTTCAGTTTTCGTCATCACCGAGGTGATAGTTAAAAGGAGAAGATAAAAAACCTCAGTTTTAATAATCATATTTTACTATTAAAATAAATAGATTTTACCTTAAGACAAACTTATATGTAGCCTCCCCAAAGAGAGGAAATATTCACCACCATCCATTTGATCATTAGTTGCTACTATAGATCTTTGGGATGGACTGCAAGTACAAAAAATATAAATTGTCATTGGGAAACATATCTCTAGTATCTTGCATGAGAGTTGGACATGAAAAATAAAAAATCTCATTGGAAAATAGATTTTACAATGTATTTTTAACATTCTGTGTAAACAATGTAATTAAAAAAAACAGAATATTCACCTTGATTTTCTTCGTGACCGAGAGAATAGTTAAGCATTTTTTTTATATTATATGCCCTTAAGCAAATATTTTACGTCCATTTAATGTTATCAACGCTCAAGAATCTGCCATTAGTGATCCGCGTGAAACCTAATAGACATTTATTATAAAAGCATGCAGAATATTAACATTTCTAACCTAAATGAAACATGAAGCGCTTGAAATCTAAAGACGTTTGGAAAAGTTCTCTACGATAGATTGTAAGAGCAGAAAGTTATCTGAGCTCAAGGTTTATTTTCTTAAATATTTATTTGAGCCGAAAGTCATATATTTGAATATTGATTTTAATTATCTTACTCTTTTTTTTCCATCAGAAACAAATGCATGCAAGATCCGTGGTGAATAATCTTGCACTCAACATGTGATCTTCTCCAAGATTCAATAATTCGAAGATCTAAAATTTAAATCTTTAGAAAATTTGATTTTTATCTTGATCTCTAGGGAATTTGATTTTTATATTAATATTCTGTGTAAACAATGTAATATTTTAGGTAAATAATAAAATAATTAAAAAAAAGAAATAATCTTACCCCTCGATTTTCAAGATAAACTGAGATATAAGATACGCTAGTTTTAAAAATAATAAAGTGTTGATGTTGGGGGTTTGAGCCCATGTGCATATAACTTTACTTCTCGGTTTTAATTCCACCGAGGTGATAAGTGGCGAGTTTTCATGTTGCCCTTCATTACCTCGCTTCTTTAACCAAGGTATTATGCATTTCACATGCGAGATAAAAAATACTTTTTGTAGTAGTGTTATGTTTAATTTTTTCTAACATGTAGAGTTATGGAGGAATACAATCTTATGTGTCATAGTCATATGTTGATGATGTTGTGTTAATCTTATTTAATTTTGTTTAAATTATAGATGTTTAACGATGAGACATCATTCACACAAGAAGATCTAGATGATATTCGTTCACATTGAGCTGGTTGCTTCTTAAATTACAGTGATCATTTAAACTAATTTCTCTTGGATTGTTATCTTGTGACCTAGATTTATATGATGTATATGTGTGTGTGTCATTTTGAGTTTGTTGTAAACAAAATATTTTTGTATATAAAAGATGCTCTTGGTTTGCTGTCTTCTTGAAAACATGTTTACATATATAGGTTTATGTCTACAAAAACCATGTGTCAAAATATAAATTATGTAATATTAAAAAAAAGTTATATTTCAAAAAAATAATATTTTTTCTTTCGGTTGTAACTCCCAACCGAGGTAAAAATTTACATTTTATTTCAGTTAGAAAAAGCAATTAAGGGGAAAGTGGTGTGTGCTTTTTCAGTTTTAAAAATACAAATATAGTGTTATTAGGGATCGAACCCATAATCAACAAAACTTTTTCATTCAGGTGACAATGGAAAAAGTGACGCACTTTTCATAATACCCTTCTTTACCTTGTTCGACGTAAAACTCGTTTTTCAACCGAGATAAAATCATTTATTTGTAATCCTGCATTTTCTATTTGTGTATTTAAGGGTAGAAGGTGGCAATATGTCCACTCCATTTAGGTATGTGCCACGAAAAAAAAATTTAGTTTGGGTATAGTTGAGAGTGGAGCAGACATGCGAGCGTTGTCTCCTTAATAGCTAAAAGTTGAAAAAAAATATTTTTAATGTATGTGCTTGCAACAAAAAAATTGAGGCAAAGTAAATAGTCAATAATATAATGTGTGAGCTAAAAACTTTTACTCAACTAAAAGATATATAGGTAAAACGAATGCGTTAAATCCGTTTTTCTACTCACTCTTTTTTTCAAGTTAAATTTTAAACAAATATGATGTTGAGTTTAGGTCAGAGAGAAGTTTTAGTTGCACTGGTAGAAATCTAAATTTTTTGGATCAATTCTTTTTGTAACCCCCAACCAAATTATTTGACTATTCCTTTGAAAACAAATATTGTACATGTGAAACTCACTTAGAATTTTTATCAGAGGATATGGATAAGATCCTATTATAATTGGACATTTTCATTTTCCAAACCGGGTAAAGAAAGTATCTATCAAATATTTGAAGTTTTATTCATTTAAAAGAAATTTTAGTGAAAGCATAGAATAATCGAGTCAGATCCTATCACTCACTAGTGACTTATGACACTGCTTCTGATTAAACACACATGCTATGTGATCAACTTTATTAGTAGGATAATCAAGTGAAAAACAAATTGAAAAGTGATTCCAAGTTTAGTGATGATAATGTGTGGAAATGTCATTATCAAATGATTAATAACTTGTTCTGCTTATACACCACTTTTCAACTTTTCAGTTTTTTATAATTGACTTGTATTCTTCTATGCTTGTTTATATTATTTTATTGGCTATAGCTATGACAAAAATAATGCAATGATGTTAAGTTCATTTTTAGTGATGATGCAAACATGTTTCTAACTTAACTTTTTCTCTTTTTTTTGTCTCATTTATTATATTATCAGCAGGATCAACACACTAGGTATTGTTGGATTTAAAGCATAGTTTTGTAATTAATATATAGATTATTAATTAAGGTTTGTTCAAGGATGGGTTCTTCAAATATTATTTCATTTGATGAGTGGATTGAACAAGTTGCTTATTCTTAGAAGGTGTAGTTAATCTTTTTTCTTATTAATCAAACAATAGGTCCTCATGTCAAAATGAACTGATATGGCTGCTTTTAAAATGTAGCTGGCTGCTAATACCATAATTTTTAGGTTTAAATATATTCATGGTTCTCTTAAATATTTTAAATTTTAATTTTTAATCTTTAAACATATTTTCTTTATAGAATAATTTTTCTAAATTTTTTCATACATATTTTTAGTTCTTAATACTAAAACCGTCGTTAAAAATGTTGTTAATTCAGTTGTTAAATAAAAACTCGTCGTTAATTCAGTCGTCAAGTTATAAAAATCATCACTAAATTGCAGAGGAACTAAAAGTGTTAATGAAAAATTTTAAAAGACATTCTTAAAAAAAAATTGTGATATTAAAAAAAAAAATAAATATTTAAAAGAACCATAAATATATTTAATCCTAATTTTGAAATATTTACATTTGCAATATTGTTAATGTGATATCTTCTATATCGAAATCATGAAATTTTCAATAAAGTATGTAGTGATACTCTATCCTCATGAACATAAGATGATTTTTGATTAACTCCCTTCAAATATTCTAACAAAAAATTTAAATTTATAACAAAAAATCTCAATCTTTTCTAAATTTAATGAAAAAACTAAATTTTAAATCAATATTTACAAAACATACTATAGAGTAGTAGTGGCACAATAGAGCCGAATTTTATAATTTGTAAAAATTTAAATGTTTTCGATTGTAACAATCGCACAGTGTTTTACATAAACGACAATGACTGCAATCGAAATTTAAAACACTGAATATAAGCTTAGCATCATTTTCTCTTATATATTTTTCTTAATAATATTCAATCTTAAAAAAATTTTTTTTATATATATATATATATATATATATATATATATATATATATATATATATATATATATATATATATATATATATATATATATATATATATATATATATATATATATATATATATATATATATATATATATATATATATATATATATATATATATAAAAGGCCCTGTGGTTGGTATGGATTGTTTTAACTCTTTAAATGTCCATTGAAGTGGCTGACTTATGCATGCTTTGTCATTTTTCCACTTTCTAATCAAACCTAAATTTTTTAATGAATTGAAAAGCTGACCTTTGCTGTATGCATTCTCAAGGGGAGGAAATCAATTTAGGTATACATGTGAAGCTTTTCATAATCTTTAAAGAATGTTTAATGATAGTATATAACTTATATGAGTGTTTGTGTCATTCTTCTCATTTTCTTCTTATCACGGTAGAAAAAACTAAAAACAGTTTGGTATAGTTTATCAATTTTTATCACCGTGCATGGTTTCTCTTTACAAGCAAACTTATACTAATAGCTGAAAAAAACAAACAAAACATTGGTTTGATTTACTTTTTACTCAACTAGTCAACTTGTCTCTGCCTATGAATGTTTCCTACTTACAAGTTATTCAAAAGCAATATCTAATACCTATGGCTCAAATTATTTTACTAAAATATATATCGATCTTTTAAGTTCAGCTGTTATTTTTAATGCTCTTGGGTCTGGATGCCACTCTATAACAAAAAGAAAGTAAAAGGAAAGGAGGGAAAGTTAAAGTGGTAAGTACTATCTTTATAAAACATGAAGGGTAATAAAATGAAAAACTTTAAACTAAAATTTAGGAAGACACAAACTTAAAAAGGGTAAGACGAAGTCACTATGAAATGGTTTTTCCTTGGTTAGAAAAAGGGTTTTATATATATATATATATATATATATATATATATATATATATATATATATATATATATATATATATATATATATATATATATATATATATATATATATATATATATATATATATATATATATATATATATATATATATATATATATATATATATATATATATATATATATATATATATATATATATATATATATATATATATATATATGAGCTTAAGCCACCAATTTCTACCTAATTTAAGCAAATCTCTTAATACTTCCCCTTAAGTTGGGAGGTATATGTTGCAAATTATCAACTTGGCTATGAGGTAATGATACAAGTTTCTAGCTAGAGCCTTAGTGAGAAGATCGGTCGGTTGGTGCTTGGATAATATGTGTATTTACTTGAGAAAATCAGAAGCTACGTGTTCTCTAATGAAGTGACAATTTATGTCTATGTGTTTACCTCTTTCATGACTTATAGGATTGCTTGCTATTTGAATTGTTGACATGTTATCGCAAAAAACTTTTCATGAAGGAACATTTATGTCGAATGCCCTTAGAAGTTGTTTCATCTGTAACACTCCAAATTTATTGAAATATTTATTTAATTTATTTAAATATGAATATTCGTATTTTTGGTGATTTTCGGTAGTTGGTGTGAATATTGAGAATTATGAATTTTGAGTTATTTATTTAAATAATAGTATATAATATGAATATATTGCTATTATTATTAATCTAAATAAATATAAGTGAATTGAGACCCAAAGTTAGGTTTAAGAAAAATGAATTTTGAGGGAATTATGTTTCATTCTTGTTAGACCGTGAAAAGAGAAGAAGTAGAGGACAGAGCTCTGAGGAAGAGGATTGAGGCAAAGCTTCGCGAGGTTTCCAAGAATTAAGGGGAAAGGCTTAGAGTCGGCAATTAAGGTATGAGGAGTATTACCTTCATTGTTTTCAATATATGATTCAATGTATTTAAAGCCGATTTAAGGATTTAGGAGGTTTTTGAGTTTAAGAAAATTAGGCCTTCGTGGCCATATCTGTTTTGAGGTTGTTTAAGTATGGGGAGTATTACCTTCACTGTTTTCAATATATGATTCAATGTATTTAAAGCTGATTTAAGGATTTAGGAGGTTTTGAGTTTGAGGAAATTAGGACTTCGTGGCCAAATCTGTTTTTTAGGTTGTTTAAGTATGGGGAGTATTACCTTCATTGTTTTCAATATATGATTCAATGTATTTAAAACCGATTTAAGGATTTAAGAGGTTTTGTGTCTGAGGAAATTAGACCTTCGTGGCCAAATCTGTTTTTGAGGTTGTTTAACCCTGTAGGGTAAGTGATTGTGAAAACTATGATGACCTTGAGGTATTTGTAATAATTTATGGGAATTGGTGTTGTTAAATAGGATACGGGATTGACCTAATAAGTCATAGATTTTGTGCCTATATCGTCGTAATACCTTAGGAATGATTTGAGGATGTTTTTGGGCATTGGGGAAGGAATTTGTATAGACTTTTGGCCTGATTTTTCTACTATTGCATAACAACGATTTGCTGTAATCGCAAGTTCGCAAAGCGAACAATTCTTCACAAAGCGAACATTCGCCCCAGACTCGCAAAGCAAGCATCGTAGCGAACGTAGCAACATTTCGCAAATTGTTTCTTGTTCAATGTTATCTTGATATTTTCATGCTGCGATTTTCCTGATGAATTACCGTGAGTATAATTATGAATTTTATGAGAATAATACATGATTGTATAATGAATTCCCATGAGTAATTGTGATGATTTATGATGTTGATTTCATGAGGCTTTAGTGATTTTTTGATAACATGATTATTATGATGATTTTGATGAATGATGATGCACCTTATGAGTTTATTATGAGGATGATATTGACGTGTGTACCATGCATTCATATGCATTCCAGACTTCGGTTTAGTATTTGATTCTTGTGGTTTCAGTCCCATTATGCAGATGTGAAGTATTTTGTTATGCTCCGGTTCTTGTGTAGAATCGATCCTATTGATGGGGATCTATGGAGGATTGATGGCCCAGTGTCCATCAAAATTTGATGAATTGGTACCACATGCATGACAATTTGGAAAATGAGACTGCAGTTATCTTATGCCAATTAGAGATGTATTTTCCTCCTTCATTTTTTGACATTATGGTTCACTTGATTGTTCATCTAGTAAGGGAGATTAGATTATGTGGTCCAATTTATTTACGGTGGATGTATCCAACAGAGCTATACATGAAGATCCTAAAAGGGTATACAAAAAAACCACACCGTCCGGAAGCATCAATTGTTGAGAGGTACATCGCAGAAGAAGCAATTGAGTTTTATTCAAACTATTTGTCAGAAGTGGATGCTGTAGGGGTTCCCAAGTCTCGTCATGATGAAAGATGTGAGTGTGTGGGTACACAAGGTTTAAAGGTCAAGAGCTTAAGTATTGATGTGGTTCTTCAAGCGCATTTGTATATATTGAATAACACGGATGAAGTTCAACCTTATCTGCTCACAAAAGCATCATAAAGAAAAAGTACCCCAAGATGAATTAAAGATGGTTGTTAAAAGAGCATAATAAGAGTTTCTCTGAGTGGTTTAAAGAAATAATTTCTAATGAGGATAGTGCTTCCAATATAATTAAGTGGTTGTCCTATGAGCTTAAATGTAACATAATAACTTGGAGTGGATATGATATTAATAAAACTTGCTTTTGTACAAAGTCAAAGGATGATCGTAGTACCACACAAAATAGTGGGGTTATGATTGTGGCCGAGTCCATGCACTTTTCTAGTGCCAAAAGAATGAAGACACGCTTCACAAAAAGACCTCCAGCATACCTACTCTGCAATGCCTCATAGAGCATCATAAAACAGCAGAAGGGTGAGAAATATTATCATAACAACAATGCATATAATTATATATCTTAGCATATAAATACACATATTCTACATTCTCACCACAATTCATCACAACTCACTCATATATATCACAATGTGTGTGTATATATATATATATATATATATATATATATATATATATATATATATATATATATATATATATATATATATATATATATATATATATATATATATATATATATATATATATATATATATATATATATATATATATATATATATATATATATATATATATATATATATATATATATATATATATATATATATATATATATATATATATATATATATATATATATATATATATATATATATATATATATATATATATAACCAAGCATATTCATCATGCATACTTTCACAATTCTTATCATTCCACATAAACATACACATTTATGTTTATTCACCAACGCACAATTATAAAGATGATAAATGCAAATCTTAGAGACCGACTCACGACTCTATGCAAATGCAATGCGGTACCGACTCAATCATCTCAAGTTCACTCAGGAACGTATTGGAACCATCGCTCGTTAGCAATGTAACTCCCCGTCGGGCCTACGATGTTCACCCATTGCTCATACCTCACATAGGCACACAATGTTTATGGATTGGTCACACCTCACATAGGCACACAATCTGATTGCTCACACCTCACATAGGCACACAATCATTTGTAATCATCGCTCACACGTCACATAGGCACACGATGTTACAACGGATTCTCATTAGAATCACACAACACAAGAATGTACATCATTATGCTTCACATATAAAATGACTCAAGACACTCTTGAAATGCATACATATTTACAATATATTCATGCATTCATCTCATACTATCACACACAATCTATATACATTCACAATAAATTCCACAATCTAGGATTCACGCCATACGGCTACCCACAACATAACATATAACAGCACACAAGCTACACGTTTTGAGAGAAGGTTGATCAACATCCAAGTCGAAGAATCGATATTGGATGGGAATAAAAAAATGTTGTGCTGTCATGCTCGTTAGGCGAGCATAATGGTTCGCCTAGCGAGTCCTTCGCTACTTCACTGTCTCCAACGAGTTTTGATCTTTTTGATTCTGTCCAAGTCTGGGAGTGTTCGCTGGCAGCTCGCGGTGTGCTCGCCTAGCGAACACTTCGCTACCTCACTCGCCAGTGATTCACCTAGCGAACACTTCGCTACTCAAACCCTCATTTATCCAAAAATGTCAAAAAGTCGCGAAATCACCCGAATTCAATCAAACAAATTTCATTAGTCTCGGCCTAACATTCTTCGACTAAACTACGCAATTTATTTCAAATTCTAACCATAAAAACATCGGTTTCCATCGATTTTACCAATTCGACCTAAAATGGAAATAGGTGGAAAAACAACCAAAACAATCCAACAAACACATACATAATGATATACATTGATGAGATAATAAGATTTCACACCCTTACCCGATTAAATCGATTCTTAGAAGTTATTTTGAAGATTTCCAAGCTTTTCCTCTTTTCCTTCTCTTTTCTCTTCTTCCTCTTTCTTTCTCTCGTTTTTCTTCTTTCTTTCTCTTTTCTCTCCTCTTTCTCTCTTATATCTTTCTATTCTAATTCTTTCTATTACTTTTTCTCACAAAATATCTAATAATTCATTTTCTCAAAAAATATCTAACTTAACATTAATTAAGAAATATCTAAAAAACCCTCCAACCTAATTTCCCCGAAAACTCTCAAAAACGATAAAATAACACAATATGCAAACATAACATATTAACACACCAATTCCAAAAATAAAATAATAATCACCCAAATAAAATAAAAGACTCAATAAAAATGGGAAATTAGAATCGGGGCGTTACAACCTACACCCTACTTTGGGGTGATTGAAGAGATTTAGGAAGTTGATTATGTTGTGTTTAAAGTTCATGTATTTAAATGCAAATGGATTGATATCAATAGTGGTGTAAGAATCGATGAATTCGGAGTTACATCGGTTGATCTTAGCAAGTTAGCTTATGCGGACGAACCTTTCATCATGGCGTCTCAAGCAAAACAAGTGTTTTATTTCACAGAACCTTCTAATAAAAAGTGATCAGTGGTTATACAAGGAAAGGTGCATGATAGTGATAAAAATGAAGATGCGAACCTTGATATTTTCGAAACTCCTCCTTTCTCAACGAATGTGCCTACCTTCGTTGAAGAAAACGAAGAGGATGACGTGCACGCTATTCACATAAATCATGAAGAAGGGATATGAGAGGACTAGTAAGGTTATTTTATACGTTAATTTGACATTACTTTAATTTCTATTTTTTTTTATTTTGTGCTTAATTTGATGTCTAATTGTTTATATTTTGTGATTAATTTAATTTCTAATTGTTTTTATTTTGTGTTAACAGATAGATGGCTGATTCAACCGACAACCCTTCTTCATCTAGTGACCCTAAAAAAAGAAGAGTTAGAGGTCCCACTTTGATGACACAAATTAACAAATTTCAACAAACAGGTGAAAAGATAAAGGTCGAGTTTCATCCAATAACCAAGGGATGTATGGGTAAAAATGCTTCAAATTTTAGGAGTTACGTAACGTCTCTTGCTCGACAGAGATGTAGTATTTTGAAAAATGAATGGAAAGACATAGATGAAGGCATAAAAGAGGTTATTTGGACTGATGTTCATTTATTTTTAACTGCTACACTTTATTATATTTTATAATCATATACTAACAACATATACCATATACTATATGTGTAGGCTCATTTCACTATTCCAGAACCTAATGATCCAAAGAAGGATCCGTTGAAGAAAGAATGGATTAAATATGCAAGAGAGCGATGGAGAGCTTTTAAGACACAACTCACAAGCGAGTATATTAGACACCCCAAAGAAGGTCTAGCTCCTCCACATATCAGGTATAATTATATTAAATAAGAAGTATGAAAGGATTTTGTGCAGTCTCGAGATACCCCTGAATTTAAGGTTAGTAGGAGTTATAATTTTTTTTGTGCATAACATTTTTATTATGTTTAGTATGATTAATAACTTTTTGAGTTTGTAATAGGAAAAAAGTCAAAAGGGTGCAGCAAATGTGGCTAAGAATGTATACCCACATGTATTATCTCGTGGAGGGTATCTCTTGCTTGAGGAGAAAATGATAAATGAAAGGAGATCAACTAGAGATGATTCTACCTTAGATGATACTGGTAGCCCATCTCTACCGTCACGCCATGAGTTATAGAAGAGAGCACGACAAAAGAAAGGGGGAGAATACACATCAAAGGTCACACAAGTTGTTGCTGAGAAAATTGTAAGTAAAAAAATATAGTTTTTTCATTTTGTAGGATTCTCTAGTTGAAGAAGATGAAAAGGGTGGCTTTGTTCTGGATGGACGTAACGATATCTTAACAGCAACCATTGGAATATTTGAGCATGTCGGTCGTGTTCGTGGTGTTGGAAAACACCATAAACAAAGCACTTTCTTTGGCAGATCTTCTTCACGTCAATGACAAGAAGATATAAGAGAACAATTTGCACCATTTTCATCTGAATTAGAAGCAAAGCTTAGAGCTGATTTTGATTAAAAGATGGCTGAAGAGCATAAGGCGATGGAACAATCTTTCATGGAGACACTTAGGTCTATGGGTCTCTCGCAACAAAGCACTGAAAATAATAATAAATGCATTGTACAATGGGAAGTTGTTGATGGAAGCGGAAAAAGAAGTTGTTCAACTGCAAAAGTAAGCACAAAAGAAAGAGAAGGAGAAGACAATGTTGAGAGATTAATGAGAATGGTTCTAAGAATGGGTGAAGATCATTTGGTAATAGAATTAAGTCATTGTGCGAGTGCCAATAATTTTTATATGTCAGCTAAGTGTATCAGAGAGCTGCTAGTGGGTTTTAATTGGCTTGATGTGTCTATTCTCCAAGTTTGGTACACGTAAGTTCATTTTATATTTTTATTAGTGTCAATATCTATTACTATGTTATATCTCTCATCACTTTTATTATAATGTTGATTTAAATATTTTTTAGGTATATTAATCGTTTGTGTATTGATACTTCACAATCTAAAGTATACGCATTTATGGACCCTGCTATGTGTTTGTACGTTTATCATGTGCCAAAAACTCAAGCAAGTGTCAAATAATACATACAAGATAAGTTATGTGACGAAAAGAGAGAGTGTCATTTGCTACCATTTATTCATGGGTAAGTTTGTATGAAATTATGTTTTCTATTTTTTAATTTTGGTAACATATATAGTTCAATTTTGGTAACATGAAATTGTGACTTTTGTGTTTCCACACACACGTACAAAGGTCATTGGCAATTAATAGTCATGTATTCAAATGATAATACGGTGGTCGTCTTTTGTTCACTTCATCATGAACTTAATCAAACCATGACAAAAATTGTTACAAGGTAAGTTTATCTTTTATGTTCACTTCATCCTATATACATAATTTGTTACAAAAGTAATATCATATGTTATGTGGCTTTATATGAATTTTTTTCTTCTGAATTAGTGCTTTAGGGGTTCATCAAGCGGCAAATGGGAATAGAAAAAAGGCTACATGACTTCAACCCAAGGTAAGCGTGGTGTAAATTATAATTATATATTTAATTTTATCATATAAGTATTCACTAATTATGTCATTCATTTGTAGATAAGGAAACAACCTAACTCTAATGATTGTGGGTATTATGTGATGAAAAATATGTTGGATATTGTCTCTGCCAATATAACCAATTTGTGAAAGAAGGTAATAAAAATGACTTTAATTTGTTACTTACTTTACGTTTTGCAACTTAATGTGAATTTTCAAAGAATAACTCTATTGTTATTTACGTGTTGTAGGTATTTGATGATCCAACGAACTTAACAAAAGATGATTTGCGACTCCGTTGGGCAACATGTTTCTTTTAGTTATATAAAGGTTAAGCTTTTTGTTGTTGTAGTGGTCCATCGTGTAAACCTCCTTATAATTTAATACATTTGTGTATATCCTATATCAGTACTTTTGCAAATCAATTATGTGTATACTAGATATTTGGTGCAATGAAATTAGATTTGTGAGAAAAATATGAAAATAACGACTTAAATATGGTCTATGTGATGTTGGAAAACTATGAAAATAGCGACCGGAATGTGATCTATATGATGTTGGGAAACTATGGAAAATAACGACCTAATTATGGTCTGTGTGATGTTGGAAAAATACGAAAAATTAGGTACCAAAAAAGTTACACAGAACGGCTAAAAAATAGACAAATAATTTATACTCGTAACAGTACATTTTACATCGGGCGAACGAAATAACCAATGTAAAAAACCACCTTTCATATCGGGTTAACCACAGAACCGATGTTAAAAGTGTCACCTAGGACTTTTCAAATCGGTCAAACAAGAGAACCGATGTAATAAATGTCACCAGGCGCATGTTTGACATTTTTATTTTGTTTACTACAGTACTTTTTACATCTGGTTAACCACACAACCGATGTAAAAACTCTACCTTTTACATCGGTTTTGTCTTACAACCGATGTAAAAACACCCTTTTATAATTAAAATTTACAATTATATTTTTTTCACATCAGACTTAAAAATTTAACTGATGTGCTTGGTGTATTTCTTACATCAGATCAAAATTCGATATAAAATGTCTTTGATTTACTACATCGCCTGACTTTACATCGGACCCAGACCCGATGTAAAATGTCATTTTCGCCCGATGTAAAAAGTCATTTCTGCATTAGTGGTTGTTTAAGTATGGGGAGTATTATCTCATTGTTTTCAATATATGATTCAATGAATTTTAAGCCGATTTAAGGATATAAGAGGTTTTGAGTTTGAGGAAATTAGGCCTTTGTGTCCAAATCTGTTTTTGAGGTTGTTTAATCCTATAGGGTAAGTGATTATGAGAACTATGATGACCTTGGGGTATTTGTAAGAATTTATGTGAATTGGTGTTGTTAAATAGGATACGGGATTGCCCTAATAAGTCGTAGATTTTGTGCCTTTGTCGCTGTAACACCTTAGGAATGATTTGGGGATGTTTTTGGGCGTGGGGGAAGGAATTCGTATAGACTTTTGGTCTGATTTTGCTATTGTTGCATAACAGCGATTTGCTGCAATCGCGAGTTCGCAAAGCGAACAATTCTTTACAGAGCAAACATTCGCCCCAGATTCGCAAAGCGACCATCGCAACGAAAGTAGCAGCATTTCACGAACTGTTTCTTGTTCAATGTTGTCTTGATGTTTTAATGCTGTGATTTTCCTGATGAATTACTGTGATATAATTGTGAATTTTATGAGAATAATACATGATTGTGTGATGAATCCCCATGAGTAATTGTGATGATTTATGATGTTGATTTCATGAGGTTTTGGTGATTTATGATGACATGATTATTATGACGATTTTGATGAATGATGATGCACCTAATGAGTTTAATATTTTACTCTTATAAATGTGATTGATTTGCCATTATATTTGTGGGGTAGAAAAGGGTGTTACATTAGTGGTATCAGAGCAGGTCGGTCCGTCCAACCATGTTTTTATGTTATTAGTCCCCTATCAGTCAATAGTTTGAGAATACTATTTGATGAGTTGTTTTCTTCTGACCCTGTTGTTGGATGCAGATGGCTAAAAGAAATGATCGTGCTCTTGCTGATACACTGGAATCGCTTGTCCAAGTGATGACCCATAATGGTGGACCTCTAGAATGGAAGAAATGATAGATTTTATGGAACTTGACCTAAAATATTCATCTATCGATTTATAGATTGGAGATATCAGTTTATGGTTGATATTTACTTTGTATTAAACTTAAAACTTATTTATATGGATAGATCGTATAGCGATGAATACAATATTTCTCACGACGCCGCTTTAGAGATAGACGGTGTTGAGAGAATACACGATGATATTAATCGAATCTGACTTCACATGCAAGATTGAAAGGATACATATAAGTTAGAGTAGATGAAAACTACTTTTGATATACTTTGTTAATAAAACACTTTAGAATTTATAAGTTTTGATACTAAAAACTGTGACAATTTATGAACCAAAATTTGAAACACCCTTTTTTTAGAACTGTAAACTATTGAAAGGCAAGCATCAAGATATCAGACAACTCCTGTGAAGACGATAACAAAAGCTCACCTATAGTACGATTCGAACAGTGAGTCAAATCATGACTTAGTCTTGACTCGAATAAAAAAAAAGGGTCTCTCTTTAAGTGTTCATCTTATTTCAAATTATTTTGTCACTTGACTCAAATCACCAAATGCTTTTGACTCAAATCAAACATGATTTTTTCATCTCCAACACCTATATAAATCATTTTTTCTCTCTCCCTCATAATTATTAACAAGAAAAATGATTATTGTGATGATAATCATATCTTTGAAAGTCTTTCCAAAAACTTAGAAATCCACTTTCAAAGAACACCTTTTCACATCTATCTTTTGCATCCGAATTCATCTTCAACCTCTAACAAGATTACCATCAATTGCTTCTTAATTCTTAGAGAATGTGAGATTTATTGTAGAGTAGATTCATTCTTTGTTGATGTTGGTGAATTTCTTGAGTTGAAAATCAAAATTTAGATTGTGTGGTGTTGCATAAGTATTTGGAAATCTCCTATCTATGTAATACTAAATAATTGAATGCTTTGCCAACAATGTTCTAAATCATAAAAAAAAAAATTGTTAACAAAAGAGCGATTTAATAAATAACAAACGACAAAATTAATTCACTTTCTCTTGCTTTTTATAGCTCACGTGTCACACATTCATTGGATAGTTGTGATAGTATTTTCCAAAACAACAATGACGACTTCCTCCTTGCCTTTTACGAACTTAGTTTCTTAACGTTTATCCTTACATGTAGAATTCTCTGTGATGTTCAAGGAAATTAAAATTGTTAGAGATAATGTATGATCAAAGCAGACAAAATTTCTTGTGGTCATCCAAGTTTTTTCAAAGGACTCCTTAGTGCCTTGACAACTGAGAAACCGTTGGCATTTTTGTAAAAACATATTGGCTATCATGTCTTTTTCATATCACACTTTTATGGAGAATGATACTCGTGTGCTGACTTCCTCGCTAATATAGGGTGCACAACTATCTCATACTTTTTGATTTCATTTCTTTAAAGAATTAAGGATGATTTTGTAAAACATAAATTAGAATTGCCTTTTTTTTATACTTATTTTCTTTTGATAGATTGAACCGATCTCACGCAACTGTGATTAGAAAAGTGTTAGAACCACTTAATATCATAAGTGACCTCTGAATCGAATAAATCAATTTAGTGAATCGAATATTGGAGGTGAAAAAACAAAATATTGCCAATCATTTAAAAATGAAAAACGAAAAAAGCAAAATAAAATTAAGGAGGTGGGATACAGCGATGATTAAGGATGACAGTGACTAAAGTCTATGTGTCAGTTACTTCCTCTAATAAATTACTACCATATTTTATCTTTACTTATTCAGGAACTCTAGTAAATTAATTGTGTTTAATCTGTTTTAAGAACTAAACAATTCCTAGCTCGAGGTATATCTCCTAACATTCCATGTCTATGCATGTTTTGGTACATGTTATTTTAAAACCAATTTCTAAAAGTATAGTACTTTTAGTCATGGGCATGCGTGTTTAATCATAATATATTTTCTGTGACCAAACTACTTTCTCAAACAAAATTAGTCTCTCACTTTCAACAAAAGACAGCAATTCATGTATCTGATTAATTAAAATAATAACTAGGCTGCTTGAAACAAGTATATGCTTTCATTTCTACTCCTATAAATATAACTCTTCAAACTCATTTCAACCTCAAGTCTTTCAAGTTTCAACCTTATTTGCTCCATTTCATATTTTGTCATTTTGTTCCATTTTGAAACTTAAGTATCTCTATATCTTGTCATGGATATTGAGTCAACAAATCAAGTAAAGAAAGCTGGATTCTTATCTAGCATAGGTGGTTTCTTCAAGGATTTGCCTATGAAGTTTAAGTCTAAGTTTATGAGTGCAATAAAAAGTGTGAAAAAGATAGGAAAAGATGACCCTAGAAGAGTAATCCACTCATTGAAAGTTGGAGTTGCTCTTACAGTTGTGTCATTGTTTTACTATTCAAGGCCTCTTTATAATGGCTTTGGAGATGCTGGAATCTGGGCAGTTCTTACTGTCGTTGTAGTTTTTGAATTTACCGTTGGTGAGTTCAATATCTAAATATCATACTTATATAAGATATAATCCGAATTTAAATTAAAGTATCTGGTTCAAACGAGGACCAGATACTTAGATGCATGTACTATTAGATGTATATTTTTTGTTCGTATTTAAGTCTAGACGGAATAGATACTTATAAAAGTTTTGTTCCTAATGAATCAGGTGCAACCCTTAGCAAAAGTTTGAATAGGGGATGTGCTACATTATTTGCTGGTGCTTTAGGTGTTGGAGGGCATCAATTAGCCACTGCTGTTGGAGAAAGAGGAGAAGCTATTGTCCTTGGAACCCTTGTCTTCATTCTAGGTAACTGTAATTGTACTATAAAAAAAGTTAAGGAAAGGAAGGTTATATATATTTGAAGCTAATTAGTGAGATGTTTTGTGCTTGCAGCTGCAGTGGCAACATTTTTAAGATTTGTTCCAAAGATAAAGGCAAGATATGACTATGGAATGGTGATATTTATATTGACATTCTGTTTGGTTACCGTCTCGGGGTATAGAGTGGAGGAACTTGTTGAGCTTGCACATCAGAGACTTTCAACTATTATTATTGGAGCTGCAGCTTGCATGATCATCTCCATATTTGTTTGTCCTGTTTGGGCTGGTCAAGACCTTCATAACTTGGTTGCTTCCAACATAGAAAAACTAGCAAACTATCTTGAAGGTATATATATAATATAATACATATTTATTATGTAGTTGTAATCTCGGTTGTATGTTGAAGATACGACAGTTATGATTTAAAAAGTTAGAACATAGATCGTCTGATCTTCATCTAACTGAGTAATGTTTACCGAGTAAAGTCAATTTGAATCTTAAACTATTTATTTTTATTTTCAGGGTTTGAAGGTGAATATTTTCACTCATTTGAGGATAAAGAAAAATCTAAGTCACTTCTAGTAGGATATAAAAGTGTTCTTAATTCCAAAGCAACTGAAGAATCATTGGTAGGTATTTTAATAATTTTCTTTTGTATAGTAACATTTTTCATGTTTTGGAATGAACTTATAATTTTCATATAATCTTCAGGCAAATTTTGCAAGGTGGGAACCAGGTCACGGCGGTTTTAGTCTTCGTCATCCTTGGATGCAATACTTGAAAATCGGAGTACTTGCTCGCGAATGCGCATACAAGATTGAAACCCTAAACACATATCTTAACCCTGAAATTCAAGTAATAAATCAATATTATTGCTTTTCTATATAATATAAAAGTAAAAAAATTAACTTGCATGCATGTCTATTTTATGAAGACCATTTTGAAGCTAATATATACAATTTGGTTACTGCAGACTTGTTTGGAATTCAAGTGTTCAATCCAAGAAGCATGCACAAAGATGAGTTCGGAATCCAACAAAGCATTGAAAGCAATATCATCATCAATGAAAACAATGACACACCCATCATCCGCTAAAAGCCACATAGAAAATTCAAAAATCGCAATAGAAGAACTCAAAGTTGTACTAGATGCCATTTCCTTAGAGGATGTGGAGCTCTTAGCTATAATACCAGTTGCCACAGTTGCTGCAATACTTGAAGAAATCACTATTTCAGTGGAAAAAATCTATGATTCGGTTTCTGAGCTTTCTCATTTAGCACACTTCAAGAATGTAGAAACCAATGTTTCACCAGAAAAACCTCCACTACTTCATAGAGGAATCATAAAACCTGTTGCGGACATTGATAACGCGCCGCATGTTGCAATCGTGATCCAAGATTTATGTACAGAGTCACCTGACAAAGCCCAAAAACGCAGTGCAGAAATGATTAAAACATAATTGTAAATTAGAATAGTTGGGACTATAACATGATACTAGGCTGTAATTCACTTGGTTTATTATTACTTAGTTGAGTAAATAGTTGCCAACCTTATTTGACAATTTGTAAAATTGAGGTGAGAATCTTTTTCATATTCTTACCTTATTTCAATTTCTTCATTGCTTTTGTTGTTGAGTGTTCTATAGTGTAGCATGAGTTACGCTAGCTGTTATATTATATATTGGCTGCGGAAAAGCTTTATGTTCTGATATGATAGCAGCCACATTTGGTGCTTTGAGTTTGTTGATTTTTTCTGCTTTTTGATCATTTTCATTATAAAGTGTACTTTTTCTCCTCGAAGATGCATGGAACTTGACAAATTGCTGGATGGCAATTAGTAAACATTGGACGTTCAATATTTCACAACAAAGACCAATTTAATTGGAAAGCTATGATTATACTTTATAAGAATAAAAAGAAAAAATAGAGTGTAACATGAAAAAAGAATGGTTGGGAAAGCAGAAGAATAAAAAAACTATATATCCAAGTAGAAAGAAAGATTCCTATAAAGGGAATAAAATAAATAAAAATACAATTTATCGATTTATTTATGGTGGTTCCATATTTTCATATTAACATCTACAATATCTCAACAAAAATATTTTCTTATTTAATTTGTAATTTTTACAAAATTAAAACTACAAACTCTTCGTACAACACGATTATTCTGCCAGATGCCTCCTTTGAAAACTTATGGTCGATTAAGGACGTTTTTCGAATCTTTAAGCTAGTCTTAGATTTTGGGTGAATTTTGCAGCAGTTTTATTAGAGTAAACCTTAATGTTGTTTCTCTTGACCTACCTTGTGATTTTCTCCAATGTCATTGAGAGTCTCTTCTGTTTAAGTAACCGGATCTATTAGTAGGGATGTACCTTTGTTTTTTCTCTGCGTGGAAACTTTTATGTAATCTATCCTATCCTCTTAAATATTTTATACCTTGTCAGTGAAAAAAAGTTGAGTTTCTAAATGTTTTATTATGTGTTCGTTGGAAGAAATAGAGTAACTAGTAAATTCACATGAGCCTAATTATTATTCATTGATCATTAAGGGATAAATATCTCCGGTTAGATATTTCACTACTTCAAAGTGAACATATAACAACGTCATGGTTATCACGGTATCACGAAGCACCGTGATGACATCTTTTACTTAACGCGGGAACATTTTTATTTATTTAATATAATTAAAGATGAAAGATACAACTCTGGTTATATAATCACTCTTTCATGGGTTCGAATCTCAGCACTCTCAAATATTTTATTTCTTTAACATTTAATCACGTCTTTATATTTTTATTTATTTTTAATTTCAAAATAGATTTGATACCACCATTGTTGAGTAACTCAACCGTTATGACTTGTTTTAAATATTTTTAATTGTAATGTACGGACACTTCAAATGTTTTATTTCTTTAACATTTAGTCGCACCTTTTTATTTTTATTTATTTTTAATATTTAAATAAATGTGATACCATCACGTTTGCATAGCTAAACCGTTGTGACATATTTTTTATTTTGTTTTAAATATTTTAAATTGTAATATATTGACGCTTCTTTATGAAATTTAATTAAGCAAGTAATATATCACCATGGTTCCGTTTGTTGACCATGGTGGTATAATTCATTCATTTTTATCACAACTAACTAACTTGTCTTTTCAGTAACCATTTTTTGTTCAGAAACAATATGATACAAAACACCATTTCAACCTTAAAATTCACTACTGAGAAACAAAACACCATATCAACCATAACATTCATCGTTCATCGTTTTTCATCAGTTGTTCAACGACTCTTCTTTTTTCATCAGTTTATTATTTTTCATTCGTTGTTCATTTTCAAGACGTAGTCATCAGTTTATTTTCTACCCTAACACCAACACCAACGCCAACACTAACATCATCGTCATCGTCAAGGAGGAATACAACAACAACACTATTTGTTTCAACCCAAATATTCACCTTTACTTAGTCATCACGTTTGTGATACGTAAAGCTTTTTTCTAATGCATCTACAGTAAATTTCAGCTTCTATTGTTGTTGATGTTGTTGTTCTTGTTGTTTTTCTGGTTGTTGTTGAATGTCTGTGATAAAACTTGATTAATCTTTTGTTGTGGTTGTGGTTGTTGTTGTTGTTGAATGTGTATGTGATAATAGATGAAAGAGTTTGTTATTGTTGTTGAGGTTGTTGTTTTTTTTAAATAGATGTTGTCTTCGTTGTATTCTTCATCTAGTTGTCGCTACTGCGAAAATCGGCGCCGACTGAACAGAAGAGTCGCCACCGTGCGTTATTTATCCCAACGGAGGGAAAGGAAACGCTCGAAGTAAACCTACCGCAAAGACGGGAAAGGAATGGTCATCGCAACCAAATCCTGGATTCGGGAGTCGGTTACGCAAGGGGAAGGTATTAGCACCCCTCACGTCCGTCGTACTCGACGGGATCCACGCTTGTTTTCTAGTACGGATTGTTATTCTATCTACTCTACAGGTCTGGGTTAAAAAGAAAAGAAAATGACTCGGCAAAGTATCGCACTTTATGCCTACGTATTCCCGTCTGGAACGAGAAATCAGAGTCAACGTAGTTCGCCTACCTACGGGAAAGGAGGGGAAGGTTGCTCGTTAGGATATCGCATCCTATGCCTACGTACTTTCATACAACATGAAAGATCAGAGCAAACGTAGTTCGGGCTACGGAAGACACAAGCTTGTCTGAATGTTTTTTTATCTCCTTATGAAAGGGTTTTCCTGATTAAAGGTCCAAGCGGACAAAAATGACATGTTGATGTTTTGTTTTCAGTCTTTTACGCAAGAACTGTCTTTTATGATGTTTGCAATCTCTGACGCACTAGAGACTATGATTTAAGGGTGACTACGTCGTATGTCACCCTAAGGGTAACACACTAAGTAATCAGATTACTGAAAAGTGACCCTTCAACAACCTTTCTCAAATAGCTTAAGGCTCGTAGCGTACGGCATCGATTATCCTTATTACTGTGTTTTGAATTGTTCTGAGACAGAAGAAAAAGAAGTCTAAAAACCCTAGGGTTAGAAAGGGGAATCAAAACTACCCTAATGTTATCATGCATGGATTACAACCTAATGTCTGTCATAATTCCCTCCTGCGTAGAGGAAATCAGAGATCCTATGGGATAAACGAAAAAGAAACAGCATATATACAGTAAATAGTAAAATGCATGAGATGCGGCAAAACAATAGGCAAAGTGAAACAGCTTCACCTCAAACCTAAGGGAAAAACAACAGATAATACAGCAAAGAAAAACACACCCAACACCAGCTCAGACAACCACAATAGCTCCTACAGCAGTAGATTCAAACAGCACTAGCTCTGGCAGCTACAGTTGATAAACAACAAAAGGTTGACAGTAACAACTTTAGGCAAGATCCCATCTTCACTCTCCAATGATATTCAAACTTTAGGTAAGCTCTTGTCTCCCATGATCTTCATCTTTAGCAAGCACTGAATCCAAACAGTAGACATCTTCAAACAGCAATATAACCCTAATTTCACAATTAACCAGCTTTGACAGGCACAAGCTTCATCTTCACCAGTATTTAATGCACTTCTTAGCTTCAACTTCAATGCAGACACTCACAGGAGAGAATCAACTAACAAATGAGGTTGGAATGTTAAGATGTTTAATGATAACCCAGGGAAATCACTAAGGTCTTAACACAGCAAGTGAAAGTTATCCTCAAGGTTCTACCCAATCAAAGCATGCTCTACATCCCTCCTAAGGAGAGATGGAACTCTTTTAGGGGACCTTGTGTCATAGGATGGAATAGAGGCACTAGAAGCTCTCTATGTTGACAGAAGAAATCAGTCTATTCTAGAGCTCTCCCTATATCTCCTATCTCCTAAGCCTTCATCAAGCAATCTTCAAGCACAAGCAACTTAAGATCCAAGCATCATTATTTGTCTTCAATCATCCTCAAAGTCTTCATACAATCCTCAAACCAAGCACAAGCCCCAACACCCAAAGAAAAGGCCCAAAACCCATCAAACAACACAATATCCCAAGAGGGAACACACCAATATCAACCAACTTGCAAAGATCAAATAAAATGGAAATATTCAACATAAAATCCTATATTAATTTCTAAAGGACCCTAGCTATGTACCCTAAACCCCACATAAATTCCAAGGCCTAAATCAAACTAGAAACCCCAAAACTATGTGTTATGATGCACCTATGTCAAGTTTAACCCTAATTCTAGTCAACCTAATGTTCCTCATTCAAAACTAATTAAAATTAAATCACAAAAATGTGAAATAATTCCAAGGGGGACCTAATGCTCTAATCTAACTAAAACAAAAGGAATTACATCAAAATGTAAAATAAAATGGCTAAACAAAATTCAGCAAAATGGATATACAAAATAAAATGCAATAAAAGCAACTAAATGTAAAAATTCACCAGAAATAGAAAAATGACTAAAATGCTAATTTTATTTTTCTATAATTTTCTTGAGACACTTATGAGAATGGATAAAAAACTCCCATATAAAAAGACCTATTTTTGCATTTATTATGAATTTTCAAAGATCCTAAAATAAATGTGTAAAATAAAAGAAATATGATGAAAAATGGAAAACATGCGTGTCAAATAGTAATTAAAACAAGTTCAGATCCAGATATGGGCTCAGAAGGGGGTATGGATAGAAAAGCGCGCTAGGCCCAAACATTATTCAGAAATTAAATGGAAAACATAAGGAAAAATGAAAAAAATGCGGTGAGAATAGCAAGCAAATGTAGTGCATTTCTCAGTGGGCCTTGGACAAGGGGTGTGGATATCAAGTTTCTCACTAGGCCCATTGCTGCGTTTTAATGAAACGCCTCGTTTCATCTCTCAGACTCCTCCTTCACAATATGAAAACAACTCACGGCTGTTGGATTGGTTCTTGGTCAAAGTCTTCGTGAGGATCTAATGGTGGTGGCATCGTCTTCTCCAATTCAAATTCTGGAGGGAGAGGGAATCCATGGAAACAGAGCTTGAAGCTTCTTCTTCCTCAAATCGTATCTCCTCAATACTCCACTGAACATCAAAATTAAAAACTCTAACCTGCTTGAAATTTTACACTGAATCTAACCATGGTAATCACAAACATTGAAACACAACCTAACTCAAAACACGAATCAAACCTCAGAATTTGGTCCATGATCAAAACTCACCAAACTTGAAATTGGATAGCCTAAACTCTTCACCATGCTTCACTGATCATTTCTAACCATCAAACTATGATTATATCGTCAAGAACAACAAGATATGAGCATGAACAGATTTTGCACCACTCCACTAATTGCATCTAAATCGATCCTAAAGCTACCAGAAAGCTTCATACACTAACCTACATTGAATCTAACTAATCAAAACAGATTGAAACTACCTAAATCGAGCTGTGGATTGAAAAGTACCTACCTGCAAAATCTTGATGCACAGAGGTATTAAATCTTCAAATCAAGCTTTGAGAACTTCAATACACCTTCAATGAGTCACAATCTTGCTTCTGTATGCAAAAGAATTGGTGGAGGAGGCTTGGATTATGGAAATCGATTATGAGTTGCAGGTGAGAAAATCCAAGAGCAAGAACACGATTTCTCCACCAATTTGCTTGGAACTTGATCTGGAAACACTCACTAGTATCAATGGCAGCTATAGAAATCAAAATCTTGGATGGAAATGGTGTAAAAGCTTGTAACCGACTCTGAGTTGCAACAAGAAATTTCTGATCTCAATCTCTCTTCTCTCCTTCAATTCTCACCAACTCTTGCTTGGGATCACTTCATATGCATATATAGAGTGTGAATGAAGACTCTAGAAAGTTCTAGATTGATCCAATGAGAAAATCAACTTCTCATGTCATGAAAATCTTTTCTTATGCTATGCACATACCATCTCCTGTTTTTGGCTTGCAATTCACTTGGTTCTGAGTTTAAATTCTCTCCAAATGAGATATTGGAGGTGTATGGATGGAAAGGAGCCTTGCATTTGCTTGGAAATGTGGTTTTGCAATTGTGCCTTATGGTTCAAGTAACCAATTTTCAAAGCAAGTCCTAAAAATAACCCTCAATTCAAAATTGTGGCAATGTCAATGTTCTCAAAATGCATTTTACAGTCAAATTGGTATGTCATATGGCTTGGTTTGGATGTGTAGATCAAAAACCCTAATTTCCAACTTTGGTTCATTTAAAATATACCTTCATTTAGGCCATTTTTATGATTTTGTGAAGAAAGACATTCCAAGTTCTCATGACCTTTTTTCTAGCCTAAAAACATCATTTTGAACACATCTCATGTTGAACATTTTTTCATTTGAGGAGTGGAAGATGGAGATTTGGACCTATGTTGAAAAATGACATGTAATTCAACTTTCCCAAAATATCCCTGGATTGCCAAGACCATAACTTGAGTTCTACAAATACTCTTGAGGACTTCTAGTACTCAAATTAAAGCTAAGATCAAGATCTACAACTCTTATGTTGGCCAAGAATCCATTTGAAAACTCCTTGATGGGAAAACGTTGCTTGGAAGTCAAGTGACTTTCACAGATAAATTTCAATGCCCTCTGAGGACCCATAACTTGCAAGAACCATAACTTGAGTTCTATAAATCTCCTTGAAGACTTCTAGTACTCAAATTAAAGCTATTGAGAAGCCCTACAAGTTTCATGTTGACCAAGAATTCATTTGAAACTTTAATTTTGACTTATCTGGCTTGGAAGTTAGGCCTAAATTAGGGTTTTTTTACACTAAAACCCTAATTTAGTAACTCCTCTTCTTCTTGATTCTTTTTTATTTCTCCTTGGCACAACACCACACTTATATCCACATATCAAATCCTGAATTCCACATCCTCCAAGTAGGCCTTGATGCCCTCCAATCAACCATTTGACCTAGGGTTGACCTAGGGTTGACCCAGATGAAACCCTAGTTGTCTGCATTCAACTGTAGCTCTGGTACTTCTATTAATGATTTGTCTCATCTTCAAAATGACCCTCTAGGTCTTCCATGATCTCTATACTCATTCCATACCCTCAGTCATGACTCAAACTCCCATTGATGATCTTCAACATACCTCAAACTAGGAGAAAAAACCACTGGTTGACCTTCAAACTTTTCAAAGCTTCAACTCATTTCTTGATTACTTGGATGATCTTGAACTTGAATAAAACCCCTTGATGGGCCTCTTTCTGATAAGAATGGCACTTGATCCCCTGTTAGATGACTTGTTATGCTATGTTATGCAAATGATTAGACTATGTACATGACTTAGTATGCAAATGACAATGCAATTGAAACATAAACCAAGTGAAATAGGTTGAGCAAATTTTAGGGTGCAACAGCTGCCCCTATTCCAGCGACTTGGACTCGACTAGGTGAGGAGCGAACGACCTTCAAACATTCGAGGTACGAGACGGTTGAATACCAAGAACTTTGAAATTTGCCAACCGCAGAAATAAACTGCACCACTGCTTGGGGAACCCCATCCATCCATTGAACCTGGACGACTTCACTGGGGAAGTACTTCTGTCAACAAACATAACTCTGCTACCGATACAGGAAAATAACTCTGTCACCTCTACGGGAAATAACCCCGCCACCACTACAGGAAATAACACCGCCATCACTACGGGAAATAATCTGGGAAACACCGCCATCGCTACGGAAAATACTCCGCCATCACTACGGGAAATAACACCGCCATCGCTACGGGAAATAACACCGCCATCACTACGGGTAATACTCTCTGTCACCCACTACGGGAAAATAACACCGCCATTGCTACGGGTAATACTCTCTGCCACCGCTACAGGAAAATAACACTGCCATCGCTACGGGTAATACTCCCTGTCACCAATACAGGAAAATAACACCGCCATCGCTACGGGTAATACTCTCTGTCACCACTACAGGAACATAACACCGCCATCGCTACGGGTAATACTCTCTGTCACCACTACAGGAAAATAACACCGCCGTCGCTACGGGTAATACTCTCTGTCACCACTACAGGAAAATAACATCGCCATCGCTACGGGTAATACTCTCTGTCACCACTACAGGAACATAACACCGCCATCGCTACGGGTAATACTCTCTGTCACCACTATAGGAAAATAACACCGTCATCGCTACGGGTAATACTCTCTGTCACCACTACAGGAAAATAACACCGCCATCACTACGGGTAATACTCTCTGCCACCGCTACAGGAAAATAACACCGCCATCGCTACGGGAAATAATCTCTGTCACCACTACAGGAACATAACACCGCCATCGCTACGGGTAATAACTCTCGAATACAGCTCCTCTGCCTATCTTTGCAGTAGCTAACTCCATCAATCATATGGGTAACACAATATGAGTCTGGTCTTCCAATTTTCAGTGCGGTCATGGCAGCAAATCTGAGGAGGACTCTATTGGGGATTTTCTGAATCCAAACTGTCAGACACCTACTTCGACATAGGCGGCCACTTCCACAAATTGATTCACGAAATCTTTTGATAACGACATAACAACAATCTTGAAGAAATACTCCGCTGGAGGGGTAAGAGAAACTTAAACGAGCAACTCTGTGGGGAATAATGACAAGGCGAGCATCATCATCACCTGTCTCATGTTGAGACTTTTAATATTTGGCAATTGATCTGAGCAAGAGCTCTCTCCACCTGCAAGGGAAACAACACTTGAAAACAACAGATTAACCAACCTGGCTTATGTTTCAAAAGGCGCATGTTTGAGAATGGCGTAATGCTCCGTACAGCACGAATATGCTACGTGTTTTTGGGTAGATGCAAATATGACACTATATGCAAATGCAAATGCAGGCTCAAGCTGCTGGGGAAACTTTGAAAAGCTTTCTTTGTCATGGCTGTTGAGCAAATACCACCATGTTGGGGATGAACGGGTATCATGAAGTCCTCCGGCAAAATAAATGCCGGCAATATTACCAACTCTACCGAGGAGATTAAACTTTGATTTCCACTGGGAGGAAAGAACACCTGCTGGGGAGAGTAACTCCGCTGGGGAAGAATTGACTCTTTTGGGGAAAGTAAACTGACTGAGCAAGAAACGACTCAGCTGGGGAATGAGGAAATCCTTCTGGAGGAGACGATGCTGTCTGGGCACAGCTTACAAACTCGGAGTTATTGCTCCGTTGGGGATAATCATCCTGACGAAGGCATGACGACCTGCGGGAAGAAAAATCGTCTTCTATGGGAATAATCCTTCTGAACCAACTATGACTTGGCTAAACTCTGCGGGAACCCTCCAAACTGGGGATTGATCATCCACATACTCGACTCTCTGGGGAGTGCAACCTCTGCAAGGGATACTGATCTTGACCGACTGGGGATATCCTCTGGGGATAAACTGCGACTAGCTAGGGAAATTGATCTCTTCGGTACGGAACAAAAATCATCCCAACTTTTGAAGATGATGTGCGACCTGTATGGGGATTAGCGTCATACAAAGTCAATCTTTCATCACGAGCCTCCGGCTGGGCCACAATTTCTGATCGTTCGCTTCAAAGGTGAGAACCCTGCAAAACACAAACGAGACAAAACAAACCTATACAACCAAATCTATTCGGGTTAGTGTCTGTGACATTACTTCAGTCAATTCGAAGTTTTAGCAATTATTGGCAAGGGCCAGCAAAGTTATGCATATGCAAGTTCATCGGAACATCGGCGTTTTCCACATACAAAACAGTAAAGCATAAACATCAAATACTGAATAACATGCTTTATTAATAACAGGCCTCTGAATAGGCAAAGTTTTGTACATCGGATGCAACTCCTGAAAAGAGGAAGTTACGTACACACACATACATATATGCACAAGATGCATAAAAAATACAACTCGAATTTGTACACATGTCGGCAACGTAGTGCAGACAAACATCGTGAGCTGATCCTCCTATGACTTGCCTGACTCTGGCGCTTTCCCGGTATTCAATTTTTGGAAGAGATTGTGTTGGATAAACGAACCCTCAGGTGCTCCCAAACCACTAAGCAATGCAGGCATCGAATTCAGACCGCAGTCATTTGCTTTTTAAATCCCTAGCTTTTGCGTGAATCGCCCTTTGCGGGTTTTCAATTCACCGGGATGCCCTTTTTTGCCGAAGCCGCCCAATGCAAGTTTTCGACTTTGCGGGTGCACTTCTTTTCAATTTTATCCCTAACTTTTGCCCGAACCTTTTATTTTGTTTTTGGTTCACCAGGATGCCCCATTTTTGCCTGGACTCTCTTTTTACTGTCCAGCGGGTCACTTTCAAGCAAAGTATTTTTTAACTGCGTCCGAATTCACAGGAGACGTAAAATCTTCACCGTCCATGGTGGACAACAACAATGCTCCTCCTGAGAAGACTTTTCTGACAACGTAAGGCCCTTCGTAATTATGGGTCCACTTGCCCCTGTGATTTGTTTGTGGCGGGAGAATCCTCTTCAGCACAAGGTCGCCCGTCTGAAAGCTTCGCGGACATATCTTTTTATCGTATGCTTTCTTCATTCGGCTCTGGTACAACCGGCCGTATGCGAGAGAAGCTAGCCTCTTCTCCTCCATTAAACCGAGCTGATTCAGTCTACCTTTAACCCATTCTGCCTCGTCAAGTTGGACATCGCGTAATACCCTCAGGGAAGGAATCTCAACCTCTAACGGTAACACTATTTCCATTTCGTATACCAACGAGAAAGTGGTTGCCCCGGCTGATGTGTGTACCGTCGTACGATAACCGTGCAAAGCGAAAGGTAGCATCTCGTGCCAGTCCTTATACGTTACAACCATCTTCTGAACAATTTTCTTTATGTTCTTATTGGCCGCTTCGACAGCGCCATTCATCTTGGGTCGGTAAGGAGAAGAGTTGTGATGTTCAATCTTAAAATTCTGGCACAGCTCTTTCATCATCTTGTTATTCAAATTCGAACTGTTGTCGGTGATAATCCGCTCAGGGATTCCATATCTGCAGATGATATCTCGTTTGATAAACCTGGCGACCACTTGCTTGGTGACATTGGCATATGATGCTGCTTCCACCCACTTGGTGAAGTAATCGATTGCCACCAAGATGAACTGGTGTTCGTTTGATGTCGTAGGCTCGATCTTGCCAATCATATCAATTCCCCACATCGAGAAGGGCCACGGTGATGACATCACATTCAGAGGACTTGGGGGTACATGAACCTTGTCCGCATAAATTTGGCATTTATGACACCTCTTTGCAAACTTGAAACAGTCTGTTTCCATAGTTAGCCAGTAATAACCTGCTCGCAGCAGCTTTCTCGTCATGGCATGCCCACCAGCATGTGTACCAAATGTACCCTCATGTATCTCTTCCATGAACAACTTCGCTTCTTTCTCGTCTACACAGCGTTGCAACACCAAGTCGTGGTTTCTCTTGTATAGGACCCCGTCAGGATTCAAATAGAAATTGCCAGCCAATCTCCTGAGAGTCTTCTGATCTCGATTGGATTCCCCAGCCGGATACTCCTTATTCTTCAGGAAATTCTGGATGTCATAGTACCAGGGTTTATCATCAAATGCTTCGTCAATAGCAAATATGAACGCAGGCCTATCAGGCCGAGATATAATAATCCGGGGAGCCTCGTTCCAGAAGTTAAATTTATACATGGAAGACAAAGTCGCCAGGGCGTCAGCCATTTGATTTTCTGCTCGCGGCACATGATGCAATTCTACCTTGTCAAAGAAAGGCAACAATCTCCTTGCATAATTCATATATGGTATCAAGTTGGGCTGACGTGTCTCCCATTCTCCTTTTATCTGGTTCACCACTAGAGTTGAGTCTCTGTATACATCCAGATGCTTGATTCGCAAATCAATAGCTTCTTCAAGACCCATAATGCAAGCCTCATATTCAGCTTCATTATTGGTAACAGGAAAGGTCAATCGAGCAGTAAATGGGATGTGCGACCCCCGAGGAGTAGTAATAATTGCACCTATTCCGCTACCATAGGAATTTACAGCTCCATCAAATATTAACTGCCATTTGGAACCCAACTCTGGTCCTTCATCCGGCAACGGTTCTTCACAATCTTTCATATTTAGGTACATGATATCCTCGTCAGGAAAATCAAACCTCATCGATTGGTAGTCCTCCACAGGCTGCTCCGCAAGGTACTCCGACAACACACTACCTTTAATAGCCTCCTGAGAAACATATTGAATATCATACTCAGTTAACACCATCTGCCATCGGGCAATTCTTCCGGAGAGCGCTTGCTTCTCAAACACGTATTTGATTGGATCCATCTTTGAAATGAGCAGGGTTGTATGATTTAGCATGTATTGCCTCAAACGTTTGGCGGCCCAGGCTAGCGCACAACACGTTTTCTCAAGCATTGAGTATCGAGACTCACAGTCGGTAAACTTCTTACTCAAATAGTAGATCGCATGCTCTTTACGTCTTGTCTCGTTGTGTTGACCGAGAACACAACCCATACTTTCCTCAAGATTTGTCAAATACATAATCAACGGTCTCCCGACCACTAGGGGTATCAAAACAGGAGGTTCCTGCAAGTATTCTTTTATCTTGTCGAACGCCTTTTGACAATTTTCATTCCAAGTCATAGCCTGGTCCTTTTTCAACAACTTGAATAACGGCTCACACGTCGCAGTTAAGTGAGAGATGAACCGGGTGATGTAGTTCAACCTCCCTAAAAATCCGCGCACTTCTTTTTCTGTTTTAGGCGTCGGCATTTCTTGTATTGCTTTTATTTTCGCAGGATCAACCTCTATTCCTTTTTCGCTCACAATAAACCCCAGTAGTTTACCCGATCTCACCCAGAAGGTGCACTTGTTAGGGTTCAGTCTCAGCCTGAACTTCCTTAGCCTCTTGAACAGTTTCAACAGATTAACCAAATGCTCCTCCTCCGTATGGGATTTGGCAATCATATCATCAACATAAACCTCGATCTCTTTGTGCATCATGTCATGAAAGAGAGTCGTCATAGCACGTTGATATGTTGCCCCAGCATTCTTCAACCCAAAGGGCATCACTTTGTAGCAAAATGTTCCCCAGGGAGTAATGAAGGTAGTCTTTTCCATGTCTTCTGGCGCCATTTTGATCTGATTATAGCCCGAGAAGTCATCCATGAAGGAGAATACGGAGAATTGAGCAGTGTTATCAACCAGCACATCGATGTGAGGAAGTGGAAAGTCATCTTTCGGGCTCGGTTTGTTCAAGTCACGATAGTCTACGCACATTCTTACCTTACCGTCTTTCTTTGGCACTGGCACAATATTAGCGACCCATGAGGGATATTTTGTAACAGCTAGGAAACCAGCATCCCACTGTTTTTGAACTTCCTCCTTGATCTTCACAGCCATGTCCGGTCTAGTTCTTCGGAGCTTCTGCTTAACCGGCGGGCATTCTTCTTTTAATGGCAGACGGTGAACAACCATATCTGTATCCAACCCTGGCATGTCCTCATACGACCAAGCAAAAATATCACTGTACTCTTTGAGCATCTCAACCAGCCTTTGCTTGATGTCGCTTTGCAGCACAACCCCTATACGGATGTTTCTTTCGACCCCTTCCGACCCCAAATTGATAATCTCGATGACTTCCTCATGAGGCAGAATGATTCTTTCCTCTTGTTTCAATAACCGGGTCAGCTCTTCTGGTACGTTGCCATCTTCAACAATCTCTTCCTCAGCCTGAAATACCGGGTACTCGAAGTCGAAGTGAGTCATAGGCGGTTCATAGATGTCATCTGAAATAGTAATCCTGCAAAGGAAATGATTAAATGCTTCAAAACGCGTATAAAGCAAATAACCACGTTGTCATTTTATTGTAAAAGATAAAAACAGGGATCACAACATTTGTATATAAAAATAAAAATAAAATGCCTTTATTCATGATTAAACAATGTAATGTACATAACAGAATGGCCCTAAGCAAAATCACTATGCCCCGGGTAGGACACAGGATTATTCAACAATTAAGAAAACAAATCATTATTGTTTAGTTGTCACGGGAATAGCTTCCCGGATAGACCAATTGCAGAGAGTTTGTCCTGGCACGCTTGGCTTGATCCATGCGTCCATATCACAGTCGCTATCTCCTTCCTCGGAATCGGAAACAGCATTGATAGTCTCGAAGCTCACCCCGTTTGGTGTGATGGTTATTGGTCCTCTGAATCTGGGCACTTCTGAAGAGGATGCTGATGACGAAGGATGATATCCAAGCCCGAACATGTCATTCTTCACGGGAATTTCCAATACCTGACCCCAGCCCTTGGTTTCGCCTACCTGCACTAGAGCCTGGGCCTCTTTGTACGATGGCACTACTACATCTGATGCTTTGGGTACTGGAGCTTTGTCTCTAATCTTTAGCCCTTCAAATGCCTGACAGGGTGTCTCATGAATTTCGCCGTCGACCTCCACATATCTGAATGAAGACAGATGGCTAACCAGAATATCTTCTTCTCCACAAACAGTGACGACACTATCCCCCACCATATACTTCAACTTTTGGTGCAACGTGGATGTGACTGCCCCGGCAGCATGGATCCATGGGCGTCCGAGCAAACAACTATATGCTGGCTGGATGTCCATTATATAGAATTCAGTTTCAAATACTTCCGGCCCCACCTGCAATGGTAATGTTATTGATCCGAAGCCTGACCTCCGCGTTCCATCGAATGCCCTGACCACCAAGTCACTGGGCGTGCAGAGAATCCCTCTGATATCCAATTTCATCATTACTTTCTTCGGAAGCACATTCAAGGAAGACCCCGTATCCACTAAAACATGGGACATGACCGTGCCCCTGCATTCAACTGAGACGTGCAGTGCCATATTATGCTCTTTCCCCCTCGGGGTCAAATCAAAGTCTGTAAAGCCCAAACTGTGCCCTGCATTAACATGCGCCATCACCCCTTCTAATTGGTTAACCGAAACATCTTGAGGAACGAATGACGTGTCTAGGATCTTCAGCAACGCGTTCTGATAGGCCTCGGAACATAATAGCAGTGACAAGATCGAGATCTTTGATGGCGTTTGCTGGAGGTGCTCCACAATTTTGTAATCACTTTTACGGATGAGCCTCATAAACTCTTCTACATCCTTAAGCGATGTTTCCTTTTCCTTTATCTGCGAGGGGCCACTCTCGTCTACCTTGGCTTTCCCCTTTGCCAATCTTTCCGCCTCTACCTCAGGCGATGTGAAGATTCTCCCACTTCTGGTCATACCTACTGTTCCGACCACATTATCTACAACCCCAGCTGGTTGTTTATTTACTTCAATTTTCTCACCATCACAATATACCTCCAACCCGTAAGTCCATGGTACTGCTTTGGTACTTTCAAAAGGGATCGGCCCTGCTTTGGTAATAGTGATTGTCGGCCGCCTGGCGGGCGCCGTTATTGTTATCGTTTTCCTCGGGATTGTCACTGTCGCAACATCGTTCCGCTCATCACACAATGCCTCTACAGGCTCTTCAACTGCGGTTCTATCAAACTGCAATGTTCCTTCGTTCATCAAAGCCTGAATGCCCTGTTTTAATTCAGTACAACCCTTTGGCCGTATCCAACAATCCAAGCAAAATTCGTCACACCCCGGGAATACACCCCCTTTTAACAACCTGCTTTTGATCTCATCCAACGGTGTCTTCAGCTCATTGACATCCGTCACTAGATTCAGATTTTCCTCTGTCAGGATGGCGTTTGCCCCGTGATTGGGCATAGGCTGTTGTACTATATTTGGACCCGCCTGTCCAAAGTTAATAGCTTTGTTGTCCAACAAGTCTTGGACTTTATGTTTAAACGCATGACAGCCTTCAATATCATGTCCGGGCGCCCCGGAGTGAAACTCACAGTGTTTATCAGCGTCATAGCCAAACGGAGGATTGCCCGTTAACGGTGCCATGGTCCTTTTCTCAACCAACTTTAACCCTAACAATGTTTGGAGCAGTTCAGCGTATGTTGAAGGAGGCGTTTCAAATACTCGCCTTGGCTTGCCCTCTAGAATTCTGCGTTGGGCGGGGTGTTTCCTTTGTTGTTGTTGTTGCTGAGGCTGCTGCTGCTGTTGTTGTTGTTGTGGAAAGGGAATGGTAACACTAGCGACCTGTTGATGCTGAGCATACTGACTTCGTCCTCTGCCCCGGCCCCTGCCGCCAAACACAGCACTAGAATCACCTTGACGCCTACCACCGAATGCTTTTCTTGTACCTCCTGCGGGGGTAGACTCACCTGCTTGGAATCTTCCAACCTTAATATTGTCTTCGACCATCTCACCCATAAGAATCAAATCTGAAAAACTGCTCAACGAAACATTAAACAATTTTTCGTAATATATCCCCGTAAAGGTCCCAATGAACATACTATTCATTTCTCTTTCAGCTAACGGAGGATGTACTCTTGCTGCCATATCACGTCATCTCTGTGCATACTCTTTAAAGCTTTCCTCTTTCTTCTGCGACAAACCTTGCAATTGAACTCGGTTCGGTGCTAGATCAGTGTTATACTTATAATGCAGGACGAAAGCATCCGCCAATTGCTTCCAGGTTTTGATTTGAGCGGGCTCCAACCCCATGTAGCACTCGAGTGATGGTCCTGATAGGCTGTCTTGAAAGAAGTGCATAAGCATCCTTTCGCCGTCCGAATACGCGGACATCCTTCTGTAATAAGAGCGGACATGCACCTTAGGGCAAGTATCCCCCTTATACTTGTCAAAAGCGGGGGCTTTGAATTTCAGCGGTACCTTCAGCCCAGGCACCAAGCCCATAGTAGTCATGTCTAGTCCGGTAGAATTCTGATTAGCCATACCCTTCACCTGTTCTTCAAGCATTTTGATTCTCTGAGTATTGTCAACGGGTCCTTCAAATCCCATGCCTCTTCCAGAAAAGGCGTCCTCTTGACAGTCTTCGCCCCAATTCACATTTTCATTTCCGTACCCGTTATAACCAGTGTTGCGACCAAACCCTTGCTGATTAGTCATGGGACCTCGTCCCCCATGACCATAACCTTGCCCGAAACCAGTGTTGACAGGAATCAATCCAGCACCATTTCCACCATAACCCTGGTTAGTGTTACCAAAACCGTCATAGCCGAAGCCCTGAGTGTTGAAGCCGAACTTTCCGCCCTGATTGTCGTACTCAAACCCCTGGTCATTATAGCCGAATACATTGTTACCAAAACCATTACCGCCATTGAAGTTACCACCGCCCAGATTGGTATCTCCAAATCCAACATTGTTAACAACAGTCTCATTTCCATTTCCTGCGTTACCGTTGCCAGCGCCAGCGTCATTGTTCACAATCACAACAGGTGGGGTCACCACAGGAGGAACCACAGGAGTAGGGGGACCATCCTCATGAAGAGTTTCGACATGCACAGAGTTGTGGTCATTGTTGCCGTTCCCATTAGCCCGCGTCAGCAGCGGCTGCACCAAAGTCTGGAGATTCTCCTGGCCTTTAGCAATGCTCTCCATGGCCTGCATGAACAGGGTCAACTTCTCGCGAATCTCTTGCATCTCTACTTGGACTTGATCCATGATTCTCTTGCAGTTATTTCGGGTTGAGTAGCAGTGAACTCTTTGTTTGTCAATCCTGGAAACCTGCAGACGCAGGAAATAAGATACAGATTCGAGAATACTGGTCATGCAATATGAATGCGGATGCAAATGTGTAAATATGCTACAGGTTATATTCCCCCGCGATCCTAGTTTCGGAGAGAAGGCCATCATGACAATGGAGTCCCCATCAAGCAAGCAAGGAATCAGAAAACCCTCATATATAACAAATGCCAAGAGGCTGAGTACAAGAGTACAACTGAATACAACTGAAGAGACCTCGGCCAACAAGCCTGGCGATGGTCCAAATACAAGTACAAATAACAAAGGCAAGGCAAAGATAAAATCAGGCCAAATGGCGGGCTCTGACGTCCTCTAATATACTCACCGTCTCCGAGTGCCCTAGTCGGGAGATCAGCTCCTGTATCAGTAAAGCATGCCGCTCAGTAGTGGATCTCAGCTTCTTGGCATCGTCCTGGTAGGTTCCTTTGCCAGAACTCTCGTTAAATCTGTACCTCTTAGAACCGGCCTTCTCTTCATAACCTCTCGGCTTCTCGTCAATGTCACTTACTCTGAGCTCCGCAGCGCTCCTAAGTGATGTCGCTTCAACAATCTTTGCGTCCTGGGCTCTAATATGTGCCTCTAGCGTGGCAATCTGCAACTTCAATTCTTCTTCGCGCTCCTTCCGCTTGGTAAGCGTGGCATTCCACAAAGCTTCCCACTTGCTGAGACGGGCATAAGCTTTGCTTAGAAGTTCCTTCTTGGAAGTAAGCACCTTGCTAACACCGTTCAAGGCTATCCCTACTTTTTCTTTCTTGTTGGTTGCTTCTGTCAGCTCCGATCCCAACCTGTTAATCAATTCAGTCTGTTCCTTCACAGTGAAGGTGGCTTCCTTCTTCTCACGACACAACTGGAAGATCTCCTTCTCTAACTCCTCATTGGCTTTCTTCAATTCCTCGTTTTCAGCCAACAATTTGTTATATTTCTCACTCTCTTCCGCAGGAGGTGCCTCAATCAATGGAAGATACAGAGGTTCCACAGCAGGATAAGGCATCAAGGCAATACTAGCTCTCTCGCGGATCCAAGCCAAATAAGGATCATAAGCTCTGTTGTTGCTCTTGCCGAGCAAAGCTTTCCCTCTCCTATGAATGTTAGCCCATGCATGTCTTAATCTAATCAAAACAGCTGTGTCTAGTGACCCTGTGAGATACAGAGATTCCTGTATCTTCTTCTCAATAGGAGCGTCTCTTAAAGCGTAACCGAACTGTCTTACCAGAAGTGAAGGGTTATAGTTGATACAGCCTTTCCGTCCAATCAAGGGGACATTCGGAAAGCCACTGCAACTATATATAATGTCAGTACCAAGCATACTCCGATCAAACCAAATGATATTCTCAGCAGACAGTCCCATCAACCGGGACGACCAATCCAAAGTATCGACAGCATCCACAAAAGGTCCTGTCTTCGGGAGGTTCCCCTGGAACCACCTGTACAAGAGAGGAAGACAGCAGGAAACATTCTTGCCATGACGCTTCTCATTCTTGTAGTGAATGGAATGATAAACATCGCCCAAGAGAGTAGGAACTGGATTCTTCGAGGCAAGAATCAAGAAGGCATCTGAGTCGATAAAGTCTGGCACATTAGGAAACAAGAAAATCCCATAGATGCAGACAGCTAGAATAGCACTGAAGGCAACCCAACATCCACTCTTTGCGCACTGTGTAGCCTTCTCAACTAGGACAGACAAGTGAAAACCATAAGCTCCATTCAGCTTAACCAAGCCTCCCGGAAACTCAGAAGCGTCCAAACTGACAATCTCAGTGAGTGTAGCCAACTCAGGCTCGGTATCAACATGAACAAAGGGCATCTGGTCTAGCACATGAACTCCCAACATCGCAGAATACTCCTCTAAAGTGGGTGCTAGAATATAGTCTGGAAATAAGAAACATCTCAGTTGCGGCTCATAAAACTGCAATAAAGTATACACCCCAGTCGTCTCGAATGTTGAAGGTCGGTACAACAAGCTAAGCAATCTCCCATAAGATACTCTGAACTCAGCCCTCACTTTCTCATCTGCTAGAGCAACTAAACCCAGCAAGGAACTGATATCTGGTGAATGCAACCGGTAAGCAACTGTCTTCTGTAGGGACTCCATGTCTAGCTAGAAGATGCACTAGAATCAGAGGGGAATGATCACCTGCAACATAAATACATGTTAATGAAATGCAATCATGAAAATGCACATGGATATGCAAACAAGGGACCAAGTGCAATGCTGATGAACTGGGATGCTCTGTACCGAAGCCTGAGAACCATCCCATCTTTATCTCAAACCAACCACTCAAAAGAACCTTGTAACCACATCTCACTGACAGAGATAAACCAGGTATTCTGAGGTTAAAGGTTTCCTGCAAACAGACCCACCTACCCCTCACAGGTATGTACTTAACTCGCAGACGAGGTACGGCATCCTATGCGGGTTCAACGTCACAGACTTTCAAGAGCGATGATATGATACCCAGAAGGTGTGGCATCATTATCCCTTGAAGCGGCCTCACTTAGTTGAATCCCAATTGATAGGTTCCCAAAGTCGACAATCCTCGGGTCAGACAACTTGTCGAGCCCTAAGGGCCAGGCAAGAAGCATCAAAGAGAATCTCGTCCTAGCGTAAATTTTGTGGCCAGCTGGTGCGAGCTAAGCAAGCAGGCTAACCACTACTCTCTACTTCTAAGTCTATGTGTAACCTCAAGCCCAAGTCCGACTTATCTCTCAACAGATTACCCCCTTCCCACAGCAGCAATAATAATATAGGGTTGATAATAAAATGCGGAAAGTAAAGACAGAAAAGTAAATCTATACAACACCCACGACGGGAAAACAAGCGCTAGGATTGACTCGCATAGGGGATATTCTTGTCCCCAGCAGAGTCGCCAGCTGTCGCTACTGCGAAAATCGGCGCCGACTGAACAGAAGAGTCGCCACCGTGCTTTATTTATCCCAACGGAGGGAAAGGAAACGCTCGAAGTAAACCTACCGCAAAGACGGGAAAGGAATGGTCATCACAACCAAATCCTGGATTCGGGAGTCGGTTACACAAGGGGAAGGTATTAGCACCCCTCACGTCCGTCGTACTCGACGGGATCCACGCTTGTTTTCTAGTACGAATTTTTATTCTATCTACTCTACAGGTTTGGGTTAAAAAGAAAAGAAAATGACTCGGCAAAGTATCGCACTTTATGCCTACGTATTCCCGTCTGGAACGAGAAATCAGAGTCAACGTAGTTCGCCTACCTACGGGAAAGGAGGGGAAGGTTGCTCGCTAGGATATCACATCCTATGCCTACGTACTTTCATACAGCATGAAAGATCAGAGCAAACGTAGTTCGGGCTACGGCATACACAAGCTTGTCTGAATGTTTTTTTTATCTCCTTATGAAAGGGTTTTCCTGATTAAAGGTCCAAGCGGACAAAAAATGACATGTTGATGTTTTGTTTTCAGTCTTTTACGCAAGAACTGTCTTTTATGATGTTTGCAATCTCTGACGCACTAGAGACTATGATTTGAGGGTGACTACGTCATATGTCACCCTAAGGGTAACACACTAAGTAATCAGATTACTGAAAAGTGACCCTTCAGCAACCTTTCTCAAATAGCTTAAGGCTCGTAGCGTACGGCATCGATTATCCTTATTACTGTGTTTTGAATTGTTCTGAGACAGAAGAGAAAGAAGTCTAAAAACCCTAGGGTTAGAAAGGGGAATCAAAACTACCCTAATGTTATCATGCATGGATTACAACCTAATGTCTGTCATAATTCCCTCCTGCGCAGAGGAAATCAGAGATCCTAGGGGATAAACGAAAAAGAAACAACATATATACAGTAAACAGTAAAATGCATGAGATGCGGCAAAACAATAGGCAAAGTGAAACAGCTTCACCTCAAACCTAAGGGAAAATCAACAGACAATACAGCAAAGAAAAACACACCCAACACCAGCTCAGACAGCCACAATAGCTCCTACAGCAGCAGATTCAAACAGCACTAGCTCTGGCAGCTACAGTTGATAAACAGCAAAAGGTTGACAGTAACAACTTTAGGCAAGATCCCATCTTCACTCTCCAATGATATTCAAACTTCAGGTAAGCTCTTGTCTCCCATTATCTTCAGCTTTAGCAAGCACTGAATCCAAACAGTAGACATCTTCAAACATCAATATAACCCTAATTTCACAATTAACCAGCTTTGACATGCACAAGCTTCATCTTCACCAGTCTTTAATGCACTTCTTAGCTTCAACTTCAATGCAGACACTCACAGGAGAGAATCAACTAACAGATGAGGTTGGAATGTTAAGATGCTTAATGATAACCCAGGGAAATCACTAAGGTCTTAACACAGCAAGTGAAAGTTATCCTCAAGGTTCTACCCAATCAAAGCATGCTCTACATCCCTCCTAAGGAGAGATGGAACTCTTTTAGGGGACCTTGTGTCATAGGATGGAATAGAGGCACCAGAAGCTCTCTATGTTGACAGAAGAAATCAGTCTATTCTAGAGCTCTCCCTATATCTCCTATCTCCTAAGCCTTCATCAAGCAATCTTCAAGCACAAGAAACTTAAGATCCAAGCATAATTATTTGTATTCAATCATCCTCAAAGTCTTCATACAATCCTCAAACCAAGCACAAGCCCCAACACCCAAAGAAAAGGCCCAAAACCCATCAAACAACACAATATCCCAAGAGGGAACACACCAATATCAACCAACTTGCAAAGATCAAATAAAATGGAAATATTCAAAATAAAATCCTATATTAATTTCTAAGGGACCCTAGCTATGTACCCTAAACCCCACATAAATCCCAAGGCCTAAATCAAACTAGAAACCCCAAAACTATGTGTTATGATGCACCTATGTCAAGTTTAACCCTAATTCTAGTCAACCTAATTTTCCTCATTCAACACTAATTAAAATTAAATCACAAAAATGTGAAATAATTCCAGGGGGACCTAATGCTCTAATCTTACTAAAACAAAAGGAATTACATCAAAATGTAAAATAAAATGGCTAAACAAAATTCAGCAAAATGGATATACAAAATAAAATGCAATAAAAGCAACTAAATGTAAAAATTCACCAGAAATAGAAAAATGACTAAAATGCTAATTTTATTTTTCTATAATTTTCTTGAGACACTTATGAGAATGAAGAAAAACTCCCATATAAAAAGACCTATTTTTGCATTTATTATGAATTTTCAAAGATCCTAAAATAAATGTGTAAAATAAAAGAAATATGATGAAAAATGGAAAACATTCGTGTCAAATAGTAATTAAAACAAGTTCAGATCCAGATATGGGCTCAGAGAGGGGTATGGATAGAAAAGTGCGCTAGGCCCAAACATTATTCAGAAACTAAATGGAAAACATAAGGAAAAATGAAAAAAAAAACACGGTGAGAATTTTTAGGTGTGTTATAACTAGGTGATGTATATCTATAAATAGAAGGTTGATTCTTATCTACATAATTTAGATATTGATAGGCAAAAAGATCATATCCATATTGTTTTTTTATTTTTTTTTTATTTTTTAATAAGTCTAGCAAGCAAATGTAGTGCATTTCTCAGTGGGCCTTGGACAAGGGGTGTGGATATCAAGTTTCTCATTAGGCCCATTGCTGCGTTTTAATGAAACGCCTCGTTTCATCTCTCAGACTCCTCCTTCACAATCTGAAAACAACTCACGGCCGTTGGATTGGTTCTTGGTCAAAGTCTTCGTGAGGATCTAATGGTGGTGGCATCGTCTTCTGCAATTCAAATTCTGGAGGGAGAGGGAATCCATGGAAACAGAGCTTGAAGCTTCTTCTTCCTCAAATCGTATCTCCTCAATACTCCACTAAACATCAAAATTAAAAACCCTAACCTGCTTGAAATTTTACACTGAATCTAACCATGGTAATCACAAACATTGAAACACAACCTAACTCAAAACACGAATCAAACCTCAGAATTTGGTCCATGATCAAAACTCACCAAACTTGAAATTGGATAGCCTAAACTCTTCACCATGCTTCACTGATCATTTCTAACCATCAAACTATGATTATATCGTCAAGAACAACAAGATATGAGCATGAACAGATTTTGCACCACTCCACTAATTGCATCTAAATCGATCCTAAAGCTACCAGAAAGCTTCATACACTAACCTACATTGAATCTAACTAATCAAAACAGATTGAAACTACCTAAATCGAGCTGTGGATTGAAAAGTACCTACCTGCAAAATCTTGATGCACAGAGGTATTAAATCTTCAAATCAAGCTTTGAGAACTTCAATACACCTTCAATGAGTCACAATCTTGCTTCTGTATGCAAAAGAATTGGTGGAGGAGGCTTGGATTATGGAAATCGATTATGAGTTGCAGGTGAGAAAATCCAAGAGCAAGAACACGATTTCTCCACCAATTTGCTTGGAACTTGATCTGGAAACACTCACTAGTATCAATGGCAGCTATAGAAATCAAAATCTTGGATGGAAATGGTGTAAAAGCTTGTAACCGACTCTGAGTTGCAACAAGAAATTTCTGATCTCAATCTCTCTTCTCTCCTTCAATTCTCACCAACTCTTGCTTGGGATCACTTCATATGCATATATAGAGTGTGAATGAAGACTCTAGAAAGTTCTAGATTGATCCAATGAGAAAATCAACTTCTCATGTCATGAAAATCTCTTCTTATGCTATGCACATACCATCTCCTGTTTTTGGCTTGCAATTCACTTGGTTCTGAGTTTAAATTCTCTCCAAATGAGATATTGGAGGTGTATGGATGGAAAGGAGCCTTGCATTTGCTTGGAAATGTGGTTTTGCAATTGTGCCTTATGGTTCAAGTAACCAATTTTCAAAGCAAGTCCTAAAAATAACCCTCAATTCAAAATTGTGGCAATGTCAATGTTCTCAAAATGCATTTTACAGTCAAATTGGTATGTCATATGGCTTGGTTTGGATGTGTAGATCAAAAACCCTAATTTCCAACTTTGGTTCATTTAAAATATACCTTCATTTAGGCCATTTTTATGATTTTGTGAAGAAAGACATTCCAAGTTCTCATGACCTTTTTTCTAGCCTAAAAACATCATTTTGAACACATCTCATGTTGAACATTTTTTCATTTGAGGAGTGGAAGATGGAGATTTGGACCTATGTTGAAAAATGACATGTAATTCAACTTTCCCAAAATATCCCTGGATTGCCAAGACCATAACTTGAGTTCTACAAATACTCTTGAGGACTTCTAGTACTCAAATTAAAGCTAAGATCAAGATCTACAACTCTTATGTTGGCCAAGAATCCATTTGAAAACTCCTTGATGGGAAAACGTTGCTTGGAAGTCAAGTGACTTTCACAGATAAATTTCAATGCCCTCTGAGGACCCATAACTTGCAAGAACCATAACTTGAGTTCTATAAATCTCCTTGAAGACTTCTAGTACTCAAATTAAAGCTATTGAGAAGCCCTACAAGTTTCATGTTGACCAAGAATTCATTTGAAACTTTAATTTTGACTTATCTGGCTTGGAAGTTAGGCCTAAATTAGGGTTTTTTTACACTAAAACCCTAATTTAGTAACTCCTCTTCTTCTTGATTCTTTTTTATTTCTCCTTGGCACAACACCACACTTATATCCACATATCAAATCCTGAATTCCACATCCTCCAAGTAGGCCTTGATGCCCTCCAATCAACCATTTGACCTAGGGTTGACCTAGGGTTGACCCAGATGAAACCCTAGTTGTCTGCATTCAACTGTAGCTCTGGTACTTCTATTAATGATTTGTCTCATCTTCAAAATGACCCTCTAGGTCTTCCATGATCTCTATACTCATTCCATACCCTCAGTCATGACTCAAACTCCCATTGATGATCTTCAACATACCTCAAACTAGGAGAAAAAACCACTGGTTGACCTTCAAACTTTTCAAAGCTTCAACTCATTTCTTGATTACTTGGATGATCTTGAACTTGAATAAAACCCCTTGATGGGCCTCTTTCTGATAAGAATGGCACTTGATCCCCTGTTAGATGACTTGTTATGCTATGTTATGCAAATGATTAGACTATGTACATGACTTAGTATGCAAATGACAATGCAATTGAAACATAAACCAAGTGAAATAGGTTGAGCAAATTTTAGGGTGCAACAGCTGCCCCTATTCCAGCGACTTGGACTCGACTAGGTGAGGAGCGAACGACCTTCAAACATTCGAGGTACGAGACGGTTGAATACCAAGAACTTTGAAATTTGCCAACCGCAGAAATAAACTGCACCACTGCTTGGGGAACCCCATCCATCCATTGAACCTGGACGACTTCACTGGGGAAGTACTTCTGTCAACAAACATAACTCTGCTACCGATACAGGAAAATAACTCTGTCACCTCTACGGGAAATAACCCCGCCACCACTACAGGAAATAACACCGCCATCACTACGGGAAATAATCTGGGAAACACCGCCATCGCTACGGAAAATACTCCGCCATCACTACGGGAAATAACACCGCCATCGCTACAGGAAATAACACCGCCATCACTACGGGTAATACTCTCTGTCACCCACTACGGGAAAATAACACCGCCATTGCTACGGGTAATACTCTCTGCCACCGCTACAGGAAAATAACACTGCCATCGCTACGGGTAATACTCCCTGTCACCAATACAGGAAAATAACACCGCCATCGCTACGGGTAATACTCTCTGTCACCACTACAGGAACATAACACCGCCATCGCTACGGGTAATACTCTCTGTCACCACTACAGGAAAATAACACCGTCGTCGCTACGGGTAATACTCTCTGTCACCACTACAGGAAAATAACATCGCCATCGCTACGGGTAATACTCTCTGTCACCACTACAGGAACATAACACCGCCATCGCTACGGGTAATACTCTCTGTCACCACTATAGGAAAATAACACCGTCATCGCTACGGGTAATACTCTCTGTCACCACTACAGGAAAATAACACCGCCATCACTACGGGTAATACTCTCTGCCACCGCTACAGGAAAATAACACCGCCATCGCTACGGGAAATAATCTCTGTCACCACTACACGAACATAACACCGCCATCGCTATGGGTAATAACTCTCGAATACAGCTCCTCTGCCTATCTTTGCAGTAGCTAACTCCATCAATCATATGGGTAACACAATATGAGTCTGGTCTTCCAATTTTCAGTGCGGTCATGGCAGCAAATCTGAGGAGGACTCTATTGGGGATTTTCTGAATCCAAACTGTCAGACACCTACTTCGACATAGGCGGCCACTTCCACAAATTGATTCACGAAATCTTTTGATAACGACATAACAACAATCTTGAAGAAATACTCCGCTGGAGGGGTAAGAGAAACTTAAACGAGCAACTCTGTGGGGAATAATGACAAGGCGAGCATCATCATCACCTGTCTCATGTTGAGACTTTTAATATTTGGCAATTGATCTGAGCAAGAGCTCTCTCCACCTGCAAGGGAAACAACACTTGAAAACAACAGATTAACCAACCTGGCTTATGTTTCAAAAGGCGCATGTTTGAGAATGGCGTAATGCTCCATACAGCACGAATATGCTACGTGTTTTTGGGTAGATGCAAATATGACACTATATGCAAATGCAAATGCAGGCTCAAGCTGCTGGGGAAACTTTGAAAAGCTTTCTTTGTCATGGCTGTTGAGCAAATACCACCATGTTGGGGATGAACGGGTATCATGAAGTCCTCCGGCAAAATAAATGCCGGCAATATTACCAACTCTACCGAGGAGATTAAACTTTGATTTCCACTGGGAGGAAAGAACACCTGCTGGGGAGAGTAACTCCGCTGGGGAAGAATTGACTCTTTTGGGGAAAGTAAACTGACTGAGCAAGAAACGACTCAGCTGGGGAATGAGGAAATCCTTCTGGAGGAGACGATGCTGTCTGGGCACAGCTTACAAACTCGGAGTTATTGCTCCGTTGGGGATAATCATCCTGACGAAGGCATGACGACCTGCGGGAAGAAAAATCATCTTCTATGGGAATAATCCTTCTGAACCAACTATGACTTGGCTAAACTCTGCGGGAACCCTCCAAACTGGGGATTGATCATCCACATACTCGACTCTCTGGGGAGTGCAACCTCTGCAAGGGATACTGATCTTGACCGACTGGGGATATCCTCTGGGGATAAACTGCGACTAGCTAGGGAAATTGATCTCTTCGGTACGGAACAAAAATCATCCCAACTTTTGAAGATGATGTGCGACCTGTATGGGGATTAGCGTCATACAAAGTCAATCTTTCATCACGAGCCTCCGGCTGGGCCACAATTTCTGATCGTTCGCTTCAAAGGTGAGAACCCTGCAAAACACAAACGAGACAAAACAAACCTATACAACCAAATCTATTCGGGTTAGTGTCTGTGACATTACTTCAGTCAATTCGAAGTTTTAGCAATTATTGGCAAGGGCCAGCAAAGTTATGCATATGCAAGTTCATCGGAACATCGGCGTTTTCCACATACAAAACAGTAAAGCATAAACATCAAATACTGAATAACATGCTTTATTAATAACAGGCCTCTGAATAGGCAAAGTTTTGTACATCGGATGCAACTCCTGAAAAGAGGAAGTTACGTACACACACATACATATATGCACAAGATGCATAAAAAATACAACTCGAATTTGTACACATGTCGGCAACGTAGTGCAGACAAACATCGTGAGCTGATCCTCCTATGACTTGCCTGACTCTGGCGCTTTCCCGGTATTCAATTTTTGGAAGAGATTGTGTTGGATAAACGAACCCTCAGGTGCTCCCAAACCACTAAGCAATGCAGGCATCGAATTCGGACCGCAGTCATTTGCTTTTTAAATCCCTAGCTTTTGCGTGAATCGCCCTTTGCGGGTTTTCAATTCACCGGGATGCCCTTTTTTGCCGAAGCCGCCCAATGCAAGTTTTCGACTTTGCGGGTGCACTTCTTTTCAATTTTATCCCTAACTTTTGCCCGAACCTTTTATTTTGTTTTTGGTTCACCAGGATGCCCCATTTTTGCCTGGACTCTCTTTTTACTGTCCAGCGGGTCACTTTCAAGCAAAGTATTTTTTAACTGCGTCCGAATTCACAGGAGACGTAAAATCTTCACCGTCCATGGTGGACAACAACAATGCTCCTCCTGAGAAGACTTTTCTGACAACGTAAGGCCCTTCGTAATTATGGGTCCACTTGCCCCTGTGATTTGTTTGTGGCGGGAGAATCCTCTTCAGCACAAGGTCGCCCGTCTGAAAGCTTCGCGGACATATCTTTTTATCGTATGCTTTCTTCATTCGGCTCTGGTACAACCGGCCGTATGCGAGAGAAGCTAGCCTCTTCTCCTCCATTAAACCGAGCTGATTCAGTCTACCTTTAACCCATTCTGCCTCGTCAAGTTGGACATCGCGTAATACCCTCAGGGAAGGAATCTCAACCTCTAACGGTAACACTATTTCCATTTCGTATACCAACGAGAAAGTGGTTGCCCCGGTTGATGTGTGTACCGTCGTACGATAACCGTGCAAAGCGAAAGGTAGCATCTCGTGCCAGTCCTTATATGTTACAACCATCTTCTGAACAATTTTCTTTATGTTCTTATTGGCCGCTTCGACAGCGCCATTCATCTTGGGTCGGTAAGGAGAAGAGTTGTGATGTTCAATCTTAAAATTCTGGCACAGCTCTTTCATCATCTTGTTATTCAAATTCGAACTGTTGTCGGTGATAATCCGCTCAGGGATTCCATATCTGCAGATGATATCTCGTTTGATAAACCTGGCGACCACTTGCTTGGTGACATTGGCATATGATGCTGCTTCCACCCACTTGGTGAAGTAATCGATTGCCACCAAGATGAACCGGTGTTCGTTTGATGTCGTAGGCTCGATCTTGCCAATCATATCAATTCCCCACATCGAGAAGGGCCACGGTGATGACATCACATTCAGAGGACTTGGGGGTACATGAACCTTGTCCGCATAAATTTGGCATTTATGACACCTCTTTGCAAACTTGAAACAGTCTGTTTCCATAGTTAGCCAGTAATAACCTGCTCGCAGCAGCTTTCTCGTCATGGCATGCCCACCAGCATGTGTACCAAATGTACCCTCATGTATCTCTTCCATGAACAACTTCGCTTCTTTCTCGTCTACACAGCGTTGCAACACCAAGTCGTGGTTTCTCTTGTATAGGACCCCGTCAGGATTCAAATAGAAATTGCCAGCCAATCTCCTGAGAGTCTTCTGATCTCGATTGGATTCCCCAGCCGGATACTCCTTATTCTTCAGGAAATTCTGGATGTCATAGTACCAGGGTTTATCATCAAATGCTTCGTTAATAGCAAATATGAACGCAGGCCTATCAGGCCGAGATATAATAATCCGGGGAGCCTCGTTCCAGAAGTTAAATTTATACATGGAAGACAAAGTCGCCAGGGCGTCAGCCATTTGATTTTCTGCTCGCGGCACATGATGCAATTCTACCTTGTCAAAGAAAGGCAACAATCTCCTTGCATAATTCATATATGGTATCAAGTTGGGCTGACGTGTCTCCCATTCTCCTTTTATCTGGTTCACCACTAGAGTTGAGTCTCTGTATACATCCAGATGCTTGATTCGCAAATCAATAGCTTCTTCAAGACCCATAATGCAAGCCTCATATTCAGCTTCATTATTGGTAACAGGAAAGGTCAATCGAGCAGTAAATGGGATGTGCGACCCCCGAGGAGTAGTAATAATTGCACCTATTCCGCTACCATAGGAATTTACAGCTCCATCAAATATTAACTGCCATTTGGAACCCAACTCTGGTCCTTCATCCGGCAACGGTTCTTCACAATCTTTCATATTTAGGTACATGATATCCTCGTCAGGAAAATCAAACCTCATCGATTGGTAGTCCTCCACAGGCTGCTCCGCAAGGTACTCCGACAACACACTACCTTTAATAGCCTCCTGAGAAACATATTGAATATCATACTCAGTTAACACCATCTGCCATCGGGCAATTCTTCCGGAGAGCGCTTGCTTCTCAAACACGTATTTGATTGGATCCATCTTTGAAATGAGCAGGGTTGTATGATTTAGCATGTATTGCCTCAAACGTTTGGCGGCCCAGGCTAGCGCACAACACGTTTTCTCAAGCATTGAGTATCGAGACTCACAGTCGGTAAACTTCTTACTCAAATAGTAGATCGCATGCTCTTTACGTCTTGTCTCGTTGTGTTGACCGAGAACACAACCCATACTTTCCTCAAGATTTGTCAAATACATAATCAACGGTCTCCCGACCACTGGGGGTATCAAAACAGGAGGTTCCTGCAAGTATTCTTTTATCTTGTCGAACGCCTTTTGACAATTTTCATTCCAAGTCATAGCCTGGTCCTTTTTCAACAACTTGAATAACGGCTCACACGTCGCAGTTAAGTGAGAGATGAACCGGGTGATGTAGTTCAACCTCCCTAAAAATCCGCGCACTTCTTTTTCTGTTTTAGGCGTCGGCATTTCTTGTATTGCTTTTATTTTCGCAGGATCAACCTCTATTCCTTTTTCGCTCACAATAAACCCCAGTAGTTTACCCGATCTCACCCAGAAGGTGCACTTGTTAGGGTTCAGTCTCAGCCTGAACTTCCTTAGCCTCTTGAACAGTTTCAGCAGATTAACCAAATGCTCCTCCTCCGTATGGGATTTGGCAATCATATCATCAACATAAACCTCGATCTCTTTGTGCATCATGTCATGAAAGAGAGTCGTCATAGCACGTTGATATGTTGCCCCAGCATTCTTCAACCCAAAGGGCATCACTTTGTAGCAAAATGTTCCCCAGGGAGTAATGAAGGTAGTCTTTTCCATGTCTTCTGGCGCCATTTTGATCTGATTATAGCCCGAGAAGTCATCCATGAAGGAGAATACGGAGAATTGAGCAGTGTTATCAACCAGCACATCGATGTGAGGAAGTGGAAAGTCATCTTTCGGGCTCGGTTTGTTCAAGTCACGATAGTCTACGCACATTCTTACCTTACCGTCTTTCTTTGGCACTGGCACAATATTAGCGACCCATGAGGGATATTTTGTAACAGCTAGGAAACCAGCATCCCACTGTTTTTGAACTTCCTCCTTGATCTTCACAGCCATGTCCGGTCTAGTTCTTCGGAGCTTCTGCTTAACCGGCGGGCATTCTTCTTTTAATGGCAGACGGTGAACAACCATATCTGTATCCAACCCTGGCATGTCCTCATACGACCAAGCAAAAATATCACTGTACTCTTTGAGCATCTCAACCAGCCTTTGCTTGATGTCGCTTTGCAGCACAACCCCTATACGGATGTTTCTTTCGACCCCTTCCGACCCCAAATTGATAATCTCGATGACTTCCTCATGAGGCAGAATGATTCTTTCCTCTTGTTTCAATAACCGGGTCAGCTCTTCTGGTACGTTGCCATCTTCAACAATCTCTTCCTCAGCCTGAAATACCGGGTACTCGAAGTCGAAGTGAGTCATAGGCGGTTCATAGATGTCATCTGAAATAGTAATCCTGCAAAGGAAATGATTAAATGCTTCAAAACGCGTATAAAGCAAATAACCACGTTGTCATTTTATTGTAAAAGATAAAAACAGGGATCACAACATTTGTATATAAAAATAAAAATAAAATGCCTTTATTCATGATTAAACAATGTAATGTACATAACAGAATGGCCCTAAGCAAAATCACTATGCCCCGGGTAGGACACAGGATTATTCAACAATTAAGAAAACAAATCATTATTGTTTAGTTGTCACGGGAATAGCTTCCCGGATAGACCAATTGCAGAGAGTTTGTCCTGGCACGCTTGGCTTGATCCATGCGTCCATATCACAGTCGCTATCTCCTTCCTCGGAATCGGAAACAGCATTGATAGTCTCGAAGCTCACCCCGTTTGGTGTGATGGTTATTGGTCCTCTGAATCTGGGCACTTCTGAAGAGGATGCTGATGACGAAGGATGATATCCAAGCCCGAACATGTCATTCTTCACGGGAATTTCCAATACCTGACCCCAGCCCTTGGTTTCGCCTACCTGCACTAGAGCCTGGGCCTCTTTGTACGATGGCACTACTACATCTGATGCTTTGGGTACTGGAGCTTTGTCTCTAATCTTTAGCCCTTCAAATGCCTGACAGGGTGTCTCATGAATTTCGCCGTCGACCTCCACATATCTGAATGAAGACAGATGGCTAACCAGAATATCTTCTTCTCCACAAACAGTGACGACACTATCCCCCACCATATACTTCAACTTTTGGTGCAACGTGGATGTGACTGCCCCGGCAGCATGGATCCATGGGCGTCCGAGCAAACAACTATATGCTGGCTGGATGTCCATTATATAGAATTCAGTTTCAAATACTTCCGGCCCCACCTGCAATGGTAATGTTATTGATCCGAAGCCTGACCTCCGCGTTCCATCGAATGCCCTGACCACCAAGTCACTGGGCGTGCAGAGAATCCCTCTGATATCCAATTTCATCATTACTTTCTTCGGAAGCACATTCAAGGAAGACCCCGTATCCACTAAAACATGGGACATGACCGTGCCCCTGCATTCAACTGAGACGTGCAGTGCCATATTATGCTCTTTCCCCCTCGGGGTCAAATCAAAGTCTGTAAAGCCCAAACTGTGCCCTGCATTAACATGCGCCATCACCCCTTCTAATTGGTTAACCGAAACATCTTGAGGAACGAATGACGTGTCTAGGATCTTCAGCAACGCGTTCTGATAGGCCTCGGAACATAATAGCAGTGACAAGATCGAGATCTTTGATGGCGTTTGCTGGAGGTGCTCCACAATTTTGTAATCACTTTTACGGATGAGCCTCATAAACTCTTCTACATCCTTAAGCGATGTTTCCTTTTCCTTTATCTGCGAGGGGCCACTCTCGTCTACCTTGGCTTTCCCCTTTGCCAATCTTTCCGCCTCTACCTCAGGCGATGTGAAGATTCTCCCACTTCTGGTCATACCTACTGTTCCGACCACATTATCTACAACCCCAGCTGGTTGTTTATTTACTTCAATTTTCTCACCATCACAATATACCTCCAACCCGTAAGTCCATGGTACTGCTTTGGTACTTTCAAAAGGGATCGGCCCTGCTTTGGTAATAGTGATTGTCGGCCGCCTGGCGGGCGCCGTTATTGTTATCGTTTTCCTCGGGATTGTCACTGTCGCAACATCGTTCCGCTCATCACACAATGCCTCTACAGGCTCTTCAACTGCGGTTCTATCAAACTGCAATGTTCCTTCGTTCATCAAAGCCTGAATGCCCTGTTTTAATTCAGTACAACCCTTTGGCCGTATCCAACAATCCAAGCAAAATTCGTCACACCCCGGGAATACACCCCCTTTTAACAACCTGCTTTTGATCTCATCCAACGGTGTCTTCAGCTCATTGACATCCGTCACTAGATTCAGATTTTCCTCTGTCAGGATGGCGTTTGCCCCGTGATTGGGCATAGGCTGTTGTACTATATTTGGACCCGCCTGTCCAAAGTTAATAGCTTTGTTGTCCAACAAGTCTTGGACTTTATGTTTAAACGCATGACAGCCTTCAATATCATGTCCGGGCGCCCCGGAGTGAAACTCACAGTGTTTATCAGCGTCATAGCCAAACGGAGGATTGCCCGTTAACGGTGCCATGGTCCTTTTCTCAACCAACTTTAACCCTAACAATGTTTGGAGCAGTTCAGCGTATGTTGAAGGAGGCGTTTCAAATACTCGCCTTGGCTTGCCCTCTAGAATTCTGCGTTGGGCGGGGTGTTTCCTTTGTTGTTGTTGTTGCTGAGGCTGCTGCTGCTGTTGTTGTTGTTGTGGAAAGGGAATGGTAACACTAGCGACCTGTTGATGCTGAGCATACTGACTTCGTCCTCTGCCCCGGCCCCTGCCGCCAAACACAGCACTAGAATCACCTTGACGCCTACCACCGAATGCTTTTCTTGTACCTCCTGCGGGGGTAGACTCACCTGCTTGGAATCTTCCAACCTTAATATTGTCTTCGACCATCTCACCCATAAGAATCAAATCTGAAAAACTGCTCAACGAAACATTAAACAATTTTTCGTAATATATCCCCGTAAAGGTCCCAATGAACATACTATTCATTTCTCTTTCAGCTAACGGAGGATGTACTCTTGCTGCCATATCACGTCATCTCTGTGCATACTCTTTAAAGCTTTCCTCTTTCTTCTGCGACAAACCTTGCAATTGAACTCGGTTCGGTGCTAGATCAGTGTTATACTTATAATGCAGGACGAAAGCATCCGCCAATTGCTTCCAGGTTTTGATTTGAGCGGGCTCCAACCCCATGTAGCACTCGAGTGATGGTCCTGATAGGCTGTCTTGAAAGAAGTGCATAAGCATCCTTTCGCCGTCCGAATACGCGGACATCCTTCTGTAATAAGAGCGGACATGCACCTTAGGGCAAGTATCCCCCTTATACTTGTCAAAAGCGGGGGCTTTGAATTTCAGCGGTACCTTCAGCCCAGGCACCAAGCCCATAGTAGTCATGTCTAGTCCGGTAGAATTCTGATTAGCCATACCCTTCACCTGTTCTTCAAGCATTTTGATTCTCTGAGTATTGTCAACGGGTCCTTCAAATCCCATGCCTCTTCCAGAAAAGGCGTCCTCTTGACAGTCTTCGCCCCAATTCACATTTTCATTTCCGTACCCGTTATAACCAGTGTTGCGACCAAACCCTTGCTGATTAGTCATGGGACCTCGTCCCCCATGACCATAACCTTGCCCGAAACCAGTGTTGACAGGAATCAATCCAGCACCATTTCCACCATAACCCTGGTTAGTGTTACCAAAACCGTCATAGCCGAAGCCCTGAGTGTTGAAGCCGAACTTTCCGCCCTGATTGTCGTACTCAAACCCCTGGTCATTATAGCCGAATACATTGTTACCAAAACCATTACCGCCATTGAAGTTACCACCGCCCAGATTGGTATCTCCAAATCCAACATTGTTAACAACAGTCTCATTTCCATTTCCTGCGTTACCGTTGCCAGCGCCAGCGTCATTGTTCACAATCACAACAGGTGGGGTCACCACAGGAGGAACCACAGGAGTAGGGGGACCATCCTCATGAAGAGTTTCGACATGCACAGAGTTGTGGTCATTGTTGCCGTTCCCATTAGCCCGCGTCAGCAGCGGCTGCACCAAAGTCTGGAGATTCTCCTGGCCTTTAGCAATGCTCTCCATGGCCTGCATGAACAGGGTCAACTTCTCGCGAATCTCTTGCATCTCTACTTGGACTTGATCCATGATTCTCTTGCAGTTATTTCGGGTTGAGTAGCAGTGAACTCTTTGTTTGTCAATCCTGGAAACCTGCAGACGCAGGAAATAAGATACAGATTCGAGAATACTGGTCATGCAATATGAATGCGGATGCAAATGTGTAAATATGCTACAGGTTATATTCCCCCGCGATCCTAGTTTCGGAGAGAAGGCCATCATGACAATGGAGTCCCCATCAAGCAAGCAAGGAATCAGAAAACCCTCATATATAACAAATGCCAAGAGGCTGAGTACAAGAGTACAACTGAATACAACTGAAGAGACCTCGGCCAACAAGCCTGGCGATGGTCCAAATACAAGTACAAATAACAAAGGCAAGGCAAAGATAAAATCAGGCCAAATGGCGGGCTCTGACGTCCTCTAATATACTCACCGTCTCCGAGTGCCCTAGTCGGGAGATCAGCTCCTGTATCAGTAAAGCATGCCGCTCAGTAGTGGATCTCAGCTTCTTGGCATCGTCCTGGTAGGTTCCTTTGCCAGAACTCTCGTCAAATCTGTACCTCTTAGAACCGGCCTTCTCTTCATAACCTCTCGGCTTCTCGTCAATGTCACTTACTCTGAGCTCCGCAGCGCTCCTAAGTGATGTCGCTTCAACAATCTTTGCGTCCTGGGCTCTAATGTGTGCCTCTAGCGTGGCAATCTGCAACTTCAATTCTTCTTCGCGCTCCTTCCGCTTGGTAAGCGTGGCATTCCACAAAGCTTCCCACTTGCTGAGACGGGCATAAGCTTTGCTTAGAAGTTCCTTCTTGGAAGTAAGCACCTTGCTAACACCGTTCAAGGCTATCCCTACTTTTTATTTCTTGTTGGTTGCTTCTGTCAGCTCCGATCCCAACCTGTTAATCAATTCAGTCTGTTCCTTCACAGTGAAGGTGGCTTCCTTCTTCTCACGACACAACTGGAAGATCTCCTTCTCTAACTCCTCATTGGCTTTCTTCAATTCCTCGTTTTCAGCCAACAATTTGTTATATTTCTCACTCTCTTCCGCAGGAGGTGCCTCAATCAATGGAAGATACAGAGGTTCCACAGCAGGATAAGGCATCAAGGCAATACTAGCTCTCTCGCGGATCCAAGCCAAATAAGGATCATAAGCTCTGTTGTTGCTCTTGCCGAGCAAAGCTTTCCCTCTCCTATGAATGTTAGCCCATGCATGTCTTAATCTAATCAAAACAGCTGTGTCTAGTGACCCTGTGAGATACAGAGATTCCTGTATCTTCTTCTCAATAGGAGCGTCTCTTAAAGCGTAACCGAACTGTCTTACCAGAAGTGAAGGGTTATAGTTGATACAGCCTTTCCGTCCAATCAAGGGGACATTCGGAAAGCCACTGCAACTATATATAATGTCAGTACCAAGCATACTCCGATCAAACCAAATGATATTCTCAGCAGACAGTCCCATCAACCGGGACGACCAATCCAAAGTATCGACAGCATCCACAAAAGGTCCTGTCTTCGGGAGGTTCCCCTGGAACCACCTGTACAAGAGAGGAAGACAGCAGGAAACATTCTTGCCACGACGCTTCTCATTCTTGTAGTGAATGGAATGATAAACATCGCCCAAGAGAGTAGGAACTGGATTCTTCGAGGCAAGAATCAAGAAGGCATCTGAGTCGATAAAGTCTGGCACATTAGGAAACAAGAAAATCCCATAGATGCAGACAGCTAGAATAGCACTGAAGGCAACCCAACATCCACTCTTTGCGCACTGTGTAGCCTTCTCAACTAGGACAGACAAGTGAAAACCATAAGCTCCATTCAGCTTAACCAAGCCTCCCGGAAACTCAGAAGCGTCCAAACTGACAATCTCAGTGAGTGTAGCCAACTCAGGCTCGGTATCAACATGAACAAAGGGCATCTGGTCTAGCACAGGAACTCCCAACATCGCAGAATACTCCTCTAAAGTGGGTGCTAGAATATAGTCTGGAAATAAGAAACATCTCAGTTGCGGCTCATAAAACTGCAATAAAGTATACACCCCAGTCGTCTCGAATGTTGAAGGTCGGTACAACAAGCTAAGCAATCTCCCATAAGATACTCTGAACTCAGCCCTCACTTTCTCATCTGCTAGAGCAACTAAACCCAGCAAGGAACTGATATCTGGTGAATGCAACCGGTAAGCAACTGTCTTCTTTAGGGACTCCATGTCTAGCTAGAAGATGCACTAGAATCAGAGGGGAATGATCACCTGCAACATAAATACATGTTAATGAAATGCAATCATGAAAATGCACATGGATATGCAAACAAGGGACCAAGTGCAATGCTGATGAACTGGGATGCTCTGTACCGAAGCCTGAGAACCATCCCATCTTTATCTCAAACCAACCACTCAAAAGAACCTTGTAACCACATCTCACTGACAGAGATAAACCAGGTATTCTGAGGTTAAAGGTTTCCTGCAAACAGACCCACCTACCCCTCACAGGTATGTACTTAACTCGCAGACGAGGTACGGCATCCTATGCGGGTTCAACGTCACAGACTTTCAAGAGCGATGATATGATACCCAGAAGGTGTGGCATCATTATCCCTTGAAGCGGCCTCACTTAGTTGAATCCCAATTGATAGGTTCCCAAAGTCGACAATCCTCGGGTCAGACAACTTGTCGAGCCCTAAGGGCCAGGCAAGAAGCATCAAAGAGAATCTCGTCCTAGCGTAAATTTTGTGGCCAGCTGGTGCGAGCTAAGCAAGCAGGCTAACCACTACTCTCTACTTCTAAGTCTATGTGTAACCTCAAGCCCAAGTCCGACTTATCTCTCAACAGATTACCCCCTTCCCACAGCAGCAATAATAATATAGGGCTGATAATAAAATGCGGAAAGTAAAGACAGAAAAGTAAATCTATACAACACCCACGACGGGAAAACAAGCGCTAGGATTGACTCGCATAGGGGATATTCTTGTCCCCAGCAGAGTCGCCAGCTGTCGCTACTGCGAAAATCGGCGCCGACTGAACAGAAGAGTCGCCACCGTGCTTTATTTATCCCAACGGAGGGAAAGGAAACGCTCGAAGTAAACCTACCGCAAAGACGGGAAAGGAATGGTCATCACAACCAAATCCTGGATTCGGGAGTCGGTTACACAAGGGGAAGGTATTAGCACCCCTCACGTCCGTCGTACTCGACGGGATCCACGCTTGTTTTCTAGTACGAATTTTTATTCTATCTACTCTACAGGTTTGGGTTAAAAAGAAAAGAAAATGACTCGGCAAAGTATCGCACTTTATGCCTACGTATTCCCGTCTGGAACGAGAAATCAGAGTCAACGTAGTTCGCCTACCTACGGGAAAGGAGGGGAAGGTTGCTCGCTAGGATATCACATCCTATGCCTACGTACTTTCATACAGCATGAAAGATCAGAGCAAACGTAGTTCGGGCTACGGCATACACAAGCTTGTCTGAATGTTTTTTTTATCTCCTTATGAAAGGGTTTTCCTGATTAAAGGTCCAAGCGGACAAAAAATGACATGTTGATGTTTTGTTTTCAGTCTTTTACGCAAGAACTGTCTTTTATGATGTTTGCAATCTCTGACGCACTAGAGACTATGATTTGAGGGTGACTACGTCATATGTCACCCTAAGGGTAACACACTAAGTAATCAGATTACTGAAAAGTGACCCTTCAGCAACCTTTCTCAAATAGCTTAAGGCTCGTAGCGTACGGCATCGATTATCCTTATTACTGTGTTTTGAATTGTTCTGAGACAGAAGAGAAAGAAGTCTAAAAACCCTAGGGTTAGAAAGGGGAATCAAAACTACCCTAATGTTATCATGCATGGATTACAACCTAATGTCTGTCATAATTCCCTCCTGCGCAGAGGAAATCAGAGATCCTAGGGGATAAACGAAAAAGAAACAACATATATACAGTAAACAGTAAAATGCATGAGATGCGGCAAAACAATAGGCAAAGTGAAACAGCTTCACCTCAAACCTAAGGGAAAATCAACAGACAATACAGCAAAGAAAAACACACCCAACACCAGCTCAGACAGCCACAATAGCTCCTACAGCAGCAGATTCAAACAGCACTAGCTCTGGCAGCTACAGTTGATAAACAGCAAAAGGTTGACAGTAACAACTTTAGGCAAGATCCCATCTTCACTCTCCAATGATATTCAAACTTCAGGTAAGCTCTTGTCTCCCATTATCTTCAGCTTTAGCAAGCACTGAATCCAAACAGTAGACATCTTCAAACATCAATATAACCCTAATTTCACAATTAACCAGCTTTGACATGCACAAGCTTCATCTTCACCAGTCTTTAATGCACTTCTTAGCTTCAACTTCAATGCAGACACTCACAGGAGAGAATCAACTAACAGATGAGGTTGGAATGTTAAGATGCTTAATGATAACCCAGGGAAATCACTAAGGTCTTAACACAGCAAGTGAAAGTTATCCTCAAGGTTCTACCCAATCAAAGCATGCTCTACATCCCTCCTAAGGAGAGATGGAACTCTTTTAGGGGACCTTGTGTCATAGGATGGAATAGAGGCACCAGAAGCTCTCTATGTTGACAGAAGAAATCAGTCTATTCTAGAGCTCTCCCTATATCTCCTATCTCCTAAGCCTTCATCAAGCAATCTTCAAGCACAAGAAACTTAAGATCCAAGCATAATTATTTGTATTCAATCATCCTCAAAGTCTTCATACAATCCTCAAACCAAGCACAAGCCCCAACACCCAAAGAAAAGGCCCAAAACCCATCAAACAACACAATATCCCAAGAGGGAACACACCAATATCAACCAACTTGCAAAGATCAAATAAAATGGAAATATTCAAAATAAAATCCTATATTAATTTCTAAGGGACCCTAGCTATGTACCCTAAACCCCACATAAATCCCAAGGCCTAAATCAAACTAGAAACCCCAAAACTATGTGTTATGATGCACCTATGTCAAGTTTAACCCTAATTCTAGTCAACCTAATTTTCCTCATTCAACACTAATTAAAATTAAATCACAAAAATGTGAAATAATTCCAGGGGGACCTAATGCTCTAATCTTACTAAAACAAAAGGAATTACATCAAAATGTAAAATAAAATGGCTAAACAAAATTCAGCAAAATGGATATACAAAATAAAATGCAATAAAAGCAACTAAATGTAAAAATTCACCAGAAATAGAAAAATGACTAAAATGCTAATTTTATTTTTCTATAATTTTCTTGAGACACTTATGAGAATGAAGAAAAACTCCCATATAAAAAGACCTATTTTTGCATTTATTATGAATTTTCAAAGATCCTAAAATAAATGTGTAAAATAAAAGAAATATGATGAAAAATGGAAAACATTCGTGTCAAATAGTAATTAAAACAAGTTCAGATCCAGATATGGGCTCAGAGAGGGGTATGGATAGAAAAGTGCGCTAGGCCCAAACATTATTCAGAAACTAAATGGAAAACATAAGGAAAAATGAAAAAAAAACACGGTGAGAATTTTTAGGTGTGTTATAACTAGGTGATGTATATCTATAAATAGAAGGTTGATTCTTATCTACATAATTTAGATATTGATAGGCAAAAAGATCATATCCATATTGTTTTTTTATTTTTTTTTATTTTTTAATAAGTCTAGCAAGCAAATGTAGTGCATTTCTCAGTGGGCCTTGGACAAGGGGTGTGGATATCAAGTTTCTCATTAGGCCCATTGCTGCGTTTTAATGAAACGCCTCGTTTCATCTCTCAGACTCCTCCTTCACAATCTGAAAACAACTCACGGCCGTTGGATTGGTTCTTGGTCAAAGTCTTCGTGAGGATCTAATGGTGGTGGCATCGTCTTCTGCAATTCAAATTCTGGAGGGAGAGGGAATCCATGGAAACAGAGCTTGAAGCTTCTTCTTCCTCAAATCGTATCTCCTCAATACTCCACTAAACATCAAAATTAAAAACCCTAACCTGCTTGAAATTTTACACTGAATCTAACCATGGTAATCATAAGCATTGAAACACAACCTAACTCAAAACACGAGTCAAACCTCAGAATTTGGTCCATGATCAAAACTCACCAAACTTGAAATTGGATAGCCTAAACTCTTCACCATGCTTCACTGATCATTTCTAACCATCAAACTATGATTATATCGTCAAGAACAACAAGATATGAGCATGAACAGATTTTGCACCACTCCACTAATTGCATCTAAATCGATCCTAAAGCTACCAGAAAGCTTCATACACTAACCTACATTGAATCTAACTAATCAAAACAGATTGAAACTACCTAAATCGAGCTGTGGATTGAAAAGTACCTACCTGCAAAATCTTGATGCACAGAGGTATTAAATCTTCAAATCAAGCTTTGAGAACTTCAATACACCTTCAATGAGTCACAATCTTGCTTCTGTATGCAAAAGAATTGGTGGAGGAGGCTTGGATTATGGAAATCGATTATGAGTTGCAGGTGAGAAAATCCAAGAGCAAGAACACGATTTCTCCACCAATTTGCTTGGAACTTGATCTGGAAACACTCACTAGTATCAATGGCAGCTATAGAAATCAAAATCTTGGATGGAAATGGTGTAAAAGCTTGTAACCGACTCTGAGTTGCAACAAGAAATTTCTGATCTCAATCTCTCTTCTCTCCTTCAATTCTCACCAACTCTTGCTTGGGATCACTTCATATGCATATATAGAGTGTGAATGAAGACTCTAGAAAGTTCTAGATTGATCCAATGAGAAAATCAACTTCTCATGTCATGAAAATCTCTTCTTATGCTATGCACATACCATCTCCTGTTTTTTGCTTGCAATTCACTTGGTTCTGAGTTTAAATTCTCTCCAAATGAGATATTGGAGGTGTATGGATGGAAAGGAGCCTTGCATTTGCTTGGAAATGTGGTTTTGCAATTGTGCCTTATGGTTCAAGTAACCAATTTTCAAAGCAAGTCCTAAAAATAACCCTCAATTCAAAATTGTGGCAATGTCAATGTTCTCAAAATGCATTTTACAGTCAAATTGGTATGTCATATGGCTTGGTTTGGATGTGTAGATCAAAAACCCTAATTTCCAACTTTGGTTCATTTAAAATATACCTTCATTTAGGCCATTTTTATGATTTTGCGAAGAAAGCCATTCCAAGTTCTCATGACCTTTTTTCTAGCCTAAAAACATCATTTTGAACACATCTCATGTTGAACATTTTTTCATTTGAGGAGTGGAAGATGGAGATTTGGACCTATGTTGAAAAATGACCTGTAATTCAACTTTCCCAAAATACCCCTGGATTGCCAAGACCATAACTTGAGTTCTACAAACCCTCTTGAGGACTTATAGTACTCAAATTAAATCTAATATCAAGATCTACAACTCTTATGTTGGCCAAGAATCCATTTGAAAACTCCTTGATGGGCAAAAGTTGCTTGGAAGTCAAGTGACTTTCACAGATAAATTTCAATGCCCTCTGAGGACCCATAACTTGCAAGAACCATAACTTGAGTTCTATAAATCTCCTTGAAGACTTCTAGTACTCAAATTAAAGATATTGAGAAGCCCTAAAAGTTTCATGTTGACCAAGAATTCATTTGAAACTTGAATTGTGACTTATCTGGCTTGGAAGTTAGGCCTAAATTAGGGTTTTTTACACTAAAACCCTAATTTAGTAACTCCTCTTCTTCTTGATTCTTTTTGATTTCTCCTTGGCACAACACCACACTTATATCCACATATCAAATCCTGAATTCCACATCCTCCAAGTAGGCCTTGATGCCCTCCAATCAACCATTTGACCTAGGATTGACCCAGATGAAACCCTAGTTGACTGCATTCAACTGTAGCTTTGGTACTTGTATTAATGATTTGTCTCATCTTCAAAATGACCCTCTAGGTCTTCCATGATCTCTATACTCATTCCATACCCTCAGTCATGACTCAAACTCCCATTGATGATCTTCAACATACCTCAAACTAGGAGAAAAAACCACTGGTTGACCTTCAAACTTTTCAAAGCTTCAACTCATTTCTTGATTACTTGGATGATCTTGAACTTGAATAAAACCCCTTGATGGGCCTCTTTCTGATAAGAATGGCACTTGATCCCCTGTTAGATGACTTGTTATGCTATGTTATGTAAATGATTAGACTATGTACATGACTTAGTATGCAAATGACAATGCAATTGAAACATAAACCAAGTGAAATAGGTTGAGCAAATTTTAGGGTGCAACACTAGTGACGAAGAAACTATGATAAGTGATACTCAAAACAAGAAGAAAAGATCACAAAGAGGTGCCACAATGCTTACCAAAGTAACAAAAGTCCACAAAATTGGTAATGAATTGTCTATCGCGTTTGATTTGTATAATAGAGTAGTTCATGGTGATGTAGTTGATGGTGAATACTGTTAGAACACAAATTGGTTTTTAATAATATCTCTATGTTTTGATGATAACTATTATGAAATTTTGTAGTTAAGAATTATGTACTCTAAAATTTTCTTAAGAATGTTTGTTGCAGATATTAAAGTAAATATCACTCCAGAAGCAAATCAGATCTGAACATAAGAAATATGAAAGGCTCTGAAGCGTCAGATGCACCCATTAAAAGATTCTGAACGCTGCCACCAGAAGATCCTGAGCGTTGTCTCCAGAAGGATCTAAAGCAAAAGCTCCAGAAGAATCTGAAGCAGGCCAGAAGCATCTGAACCAATGAAGAATTCTATATGAAAATTTTTCAAGCATAGTTACTTCAGAAGACTCTGATAGTACTAACGCTGCCAGTACTGAGGATCTGACCCAAAACTCTGCTCTGAACTTATACACGCTAAAAGCACACCTGCTACAAAGACTCTGATTCAGCAAAACTCTGATCAACATCAGAAGGCTCTGATCAAATTAGACTCTGATGATTCTTGCTGAAAATTGTTGAAGAAGAATTCAAAGATTATGTCTGTTGGAATATCCAAACGACTCTTTCCTTATTTATGCTAGACACAAGAACACAAACAAAAAGGATTTCTCTGTGTTTTCTTCTTCTAGGAAAGGTCACTTGATGTGAAGACAAAAAGGCTCAGACCTTTTTGGTACATTATTATCAACGTGAAATACTCTTTGATCACTGTGCCTATAAAAGCAAGTCTCCACTCATCTTCTTTAGTTGACGAAATACTTGAAAAGAATTCATTATCAAAGCTCTCATACAACTCATATATTCTTTCTAGAATTATTTCTTTGTTCTTAATCTTAAGTGAAAAATCACTGTTGTGATAAAGCTTTATTAAAAGCATCTTAACACTTGTATTTATTATTACATTTGATTGTAAGAGAACCTTAAGAAGATCCAGTTAGGATCAATAGTTCTTGAGAAGACTTTGAACAGTTGTTAGTGCTTACTATTGTAATCAGTTGATTAAATAGTGGATTAAGTCCTTGTTTGAGAAAGGCAAATCACTCTAGAAAGGGTGGACTGGAGTAGTTGAGTTCAACGAACCAGGATAAAAATACTTGGGTTTTTACTTCTAAGTTTTTATCTTCATACTTATTCAACCCCCTTCTAAGTATTTTCTCACCTTCAATTGGCATCAGAGCTCCTGTTCTGTGTGTGCTACCACTTCACAGTGACAGAAAAGATCCAGTAAGAAAAACTTTGATATATATTTGGTTGTTACTATGGCTGATACTTCAATATCTAACATTAACAACAAATATGAAGAAAGGGACAGAATCAGCATTAAACCCCCTATGTTTGATGGGGAGAAATTTGATTATTGGAAAGACAGGATTGAAAGTTTTTTCCTTGGTTATGATGCTGATTTATGGGATTTCGTCATAGATGGATATGTTCATCCCATTGATGGGAATGGCAAGAAAGTAGATAGAAAATCTATGACAGAAGCCCAAAAGAAGGAATTTAGAAATCACCACAAGGCTAGAACAATATTGTTAAATGCAATATCTCACACTGAGTATGAAAAGATCACAAATAGAGAAACTGCATTTGACATGTTTGAGTCCTTGAAGATGACTCATGAGGGAAACTCTCAAGTCAAGGAAACATAGGCTCTGGCTCTAATTCAGAAGTATGAAGCCTTCAAGATGGAAGAAGCTGAATCTGTTGAAGCTATGTTCTCCAGATTTCAAATACTTACAGCTGGACTAAAGGTTCTGGATAAAGGATACTCTACTGCTGATCATGTGAAAAAGATCATCAGAAGCTTACCTACCAGATGGAGACCTATAGTGACTGCGCTGAAAATGGCTAAAGATCTGAACAAGATTTCCTTGGAGGAACTAATCAGTTCACTGAGGAGTCATGAAATTGAACTTCAGGAAGATAAACCTCAAAAGAAAGGTAAATCAATTGCCTTAAAATCTATTAAATCTGCTAAAGCATTGTAGGTAATAGAGGAAAGCTCTGAAGAATCCTCATCTGAAGATGAAGATGAACTATCCATGTTGTCCAGAAGAATAAACAAACTCTAGAAGCATAAAGGAAAGAAGTTCAGAAACTTCAGGAAGCCTGACCAAAGAAAAGAATCTTCTGGACACAGAAGATCTGGCAAAAAGGAGGTTGTCTGTAACAAATGTAAAGAACCTGGGCATTACAAAAATGAATGTCGAAAGTTGTTGAAAGAAAAGCCTAAAAGAAAATCTGATAAGAAGAAGAAGGTTATAATGGCTACCTGGGATGATTCAGATACATATGAATCTGAATTTGAGTCAGAAGAGGAATGTGCCAACGTAGCATTGATGGCAGACATAGAAGATCGGGAGGAAGAAATTTCAGGATCTGAATCTGACTCTGAATCTGACTCTGACGCTGAAGAGGTAATGGCTAAACTCACTAAAGATGAACTTATCAAAGTGTTATCAAAAGTTCTGAAGAGCTATAACAATATTAAGCTCAAATACAAGAAGCGTCAAAGCAATCTTGTATCTGAGAATAATATTCTCAAATCAGAAGTGGCTGAGCTAAATGAAAAGAACTTAAAATTGAAAAATGATTCTGAATTAACTCAACAAGACTCTGATTCTGAAACTGAGTCTGAATGCAAAAATATGTTTGAAAAATATGACTACAGCTTTCAGAAGTTTCTTGCTAAAAGCATAGACAGAAGCAAAATGGCTTCTACGATCTATGGAGTTAGCAGAAACAACATAAAAGGAATTGGATATAAATCTTCCTCTGGAAAGGATTTAAATCCAAAACCTGTTGATAAAATTATCATCAAGAAGACTCCTTTATATTCCCACTTTAAATTTGGTCACTTAAATGATATTGAACACACTCGTTCTGAAAAGAACATTCATGTGTTTAAATCTAAGGCTAGTCAGAATAAACCTTATGTTGAAAAACAGAAGTTTAGACAAACCTTCAGAACAACTAATCCAAAAGGACCCAAGAAGATCTGGGTACCTAAAAGTAAAATAATTCCTGTTGCAGATGTTCTTAGCAGCAAGCTCAGGACGCCAATCATGGTACCTGGACTCTGGATGCTCGCGACACATGACAGGAGAAAGGTCTATGTTCCAAAGTCTGGAGCTTAGATCTGGAGGTGATGTGAAATTTGGAGGGAATCAGAAGGGAAAGATCATTGGATCTGGCCCTATTGGAAATGGTAAACTTCCCTTTATTACTAATGTTTTACTTGTAGAAGGATTAAAGCATAATCTATTGTCCATAAGTCAATTAAGTGACAATGGTTATGACATAACCTTTAATAAAAAATGTTGTAAAGCTATTAGCCAAAAGGATGGCTCAATCCTATTTAGTGGAAAGAGGAAGAACAACATTTATAAAATAAACCTTTCAGAACTTAAGGTACAGAATGTTAAATGTCTCTTGTCTGTTAATGAGGAGCAATGGGTCTGGCACAGAAGATTGGGGCATATTAATATGAGACGTATATCTCAGATTAATAAACTTAATATTGTCAGAGGACTTCCTAATCTGAAGTTCACTTCAGATGCTCTCTGTGAAGCATGTCAAAAAGGGAAGTTTTCAAAATCATCTTTTAAATCAAAAAATGTTGTTTCTACTTCCAGACCACTAGAATTACTTCATATTGATCTGTTTGGACCAGTGAAAACTGCATCCATCAGAGGCAAGAAGTATGGATTAGTCATTGTTGATGACTATAGTAGATGGACATTGGTAAAGTTCTTAAAACACAAGGATGAGTCACATTCTGTGTTCTTTGACTTCTGCAAACAAGTCCAGAATGAAAAAGATTTCAAAATTATAAAAGTTAGAAGTGATCATGGTGGTGAATTTGAAAACAAATATTTTGAAAAATATTTTAATGAAAATGACATTGCTCATGATTTTTCCTGTCCTAGAACTCCACAACAAAATGGAGTTGTAGAGAGGAAAAATAGAACTCTGCAAGAAATGGCCAGAACCATGATCAATGAGACTAATCTGGCAAAGCACTTTTGGGCAGAAGCAATCAACACAGCCTGTTACATTCAGAACAGAGTGTCTGTAAGACCTCTTCTGGAGAAGACTCCCTATGAACTGTGGAAGAACAGAAAGCCCAACATTTCATATTTTCATCCTTTTGGATGTATTTGCTATATGTTGAATACTAAAGAAAATCTAAACAAGTTTGATTCTAAAGCACAGAAGTGTTTCATGCTTGGGTATTTTGAACGCTCTAAAGGCTACAGAGTATACAATACTGAGACACAGATTGTGGAAGAATCTATTCATGTTAGATTTGATGATAAGCTTGGCATTAAAAAGCCAAAGCAGTTTGAAAACTCTGCAGATAGAGAAGTAGTCTTCACAGACTCTGAAGGCTCAGAGGCAGACAAAGCTCAAGTGAAGGAACCAGAAGCAACGCCAGATGCAATTCCTTTGACTTCTCAGATGAACAACTTAAACATTTCTGAAGAATCAATTGTTAGAGGATCATCTTCCAAAATCAAAGCTTTTCATCCAGAGAATGTTATCATTGGAAAGAAGGATGACCCTATCAGAACAAGATCCTTCCTCAGATCATCTGAAGCATCATTATTTGGATTGGTGTCAGTAATTGAACCAAATTCTGTAGATGAAGCTCTGCAAGACAATGATTGGAATATTGCCATGCAAGAAGAGCTAAATCAGTTCACCAGAAATGATGTGTGAGACTTAGTTCCAAGACCAAAAGGATTCAACATAATTGGAACTAAGTGGGTCTTCAGAAATAAGCTCAATGAGAAAGGAGAAGTTGAAAGAAATAAGGCAAGGCTTGTTGCTCAAGGGTACAGTCAACAAGAAGGTATTGATTACACTGAAACTTATGCTCCAGTGGCTAGGTTAGAATCTATACGCCTTCTTATTTCATTTTCTGCACAATATAACATCACTCTATATCAGATGGATGTTAAAAGTGCCTTTCTAAATGGTATTATAGAGGAAGAAGTTTATGTCCACCAGCCTCCTGGTTTTGAGAGTGAAAAATTCCCAGAACATGTTTTCAAACTAAAGAAATCTCGGTATGGTTTAAAACAAGCTCCCAGAGCTTGGTAAGAGAGATTATGCAATTTTCTTCTGAAGAAAAATTTCATCAGAGGCAAAGTGGACGCAACACTCTTTTGTAAAACATTAAAGAAAGATCTTCTAATTTGTCAAATATAAGTGGATGATATCATATTTGGATCTACCAATACTATGCTGGGAAAGGAGTTTGCTCAATGTATGCAGGAAGAATTTGAAATGAGCATGATGGGAGAATTGAGATTCTTTCTGGGAATTCAAGTCAACCAAACTCCAGAGTTCACTTACATTCATCAGACCAAATATGTTAAAGAACTTCTGAAGAAATTTAACATGACTGATAGTAAGATGGCAAAGACTCTCATGCATCCAACTAGTTCACTAGGAAAGGAGGAGGTAAGTAAGAAAGTAGATCAGAAACTCTACAGAGGTATGATAGGATCTCTTCTCTACTTAACTGCTTCTAGACCTGACATTTTGTTCAGTGTATGCTTGTGTGCAAGATTCCAATCAGATCCTAGAGAATCACACTTAACAGCTGTTAAGAGGATTCTAAGGTATCTGAAAGGTACTTATAATGTGGGTTTGTGTTACAGAAAATCTGATGATTTCAAATTAGTTGGATTCTGTGATGCTGATTACGCTGGAGACAGAGTGGAAAGAAAAAGTACTTCTGGAAGTTGTCAATTTCTAGGAATAAATCTAATCTCTTGGTACAGCAAGAAGCAACCCACAATTACACTATCAACTACAGAGGCAGAATATATTGTTGTTGCTGGATGTAGCACGCAGATGCTCTTGATGAAAAGTCAGCTAGAAGACTATCAGATATTTGAAAGTAACATTTCTATATTCTGTGATAATACTTCTGCTATATGTTTGTCTAAAAACCCCATTTTACACTCTAAGGCAAAACATATAGAAATTAAGCATCATTTCATGAAAGACTATGTTCAGAAGGGAATTATAAACTTAGCCTTTGTTGATACAAATCATCAATGGGCAGATATTTTCACAAAACCCCTTGTTGAAGATAGATTCAAATTTATTCTGAAAAATATTGGTATGGATTTGTGTCCAGAATAATATTTGTCAGAAGAAAATTTTACAGATGATAAATGTTTATCACTCTGAAGTATTTCATTCTGTTGCTTATTAGATTTATGTTTATTTGTGTGTATCTGAACTAACCAATCTCAGAGGATCTGAACGTTGGTTAATGTTTCATTTCTCAAGAGAATTCAGAAGCACATGCAAGCAAACACGTGTCACTCTAAATCTGCAAAGATGGCGTGTACACTACTGAAGAGACGTTTAAGGTATGGTTTGAATAGTGAAAATTTTGATTTTCCCCCCAATTTGTCAGAATCAATTAATGCTTGAAATGATTTTTATTCTCTTTCATTAATTAACATTAATTGCTGTGAGTAAACGTGCTTTGATTGTCTGTTTGTATGCCTATTTGTTTTCTATAAATACCACATCTCTCACCACTTTCACACTTTTCACAACTCAAGCAAGTTTATGCATTTCTGTCTTCTTTTCTCTCTTCACAAAAACCTTAAACCTTTGTCAAAATCATCTTCAATGGCAACCTCGTCTTCTACAGCAGCTCAGTTTCAATCAACCATGGTTGCAGTTACTTCTGCAAATATGGGTGTGGTTCCATACACGACACCTAAAAGGACTTTGTTAACTCCTGTTGACAAACTTGAAGTTCTCTGTGAATCAATGGTGGAATTTGATTCATTAGCTGAAAATGGATTTGAATTTCGTTCAATAGTTGATGCTCAAGGCTGCGTAAAATACTTTGACAGATTATTTGGACCAGTTTACCCTCATCTGGTGAAAGAATTTTGGATACATGCTTCTGTATACCCCAAATTCATCTCGTCTTCTGTTCTGGGTAAGGAGATTATAATTACAGAAGATCTAATCAGGAAACTCATAGGATATGAGGAGACTGATGGAGTATCTCATCTGACAGCTGGGCGTGTAGACATGGAAGAAGTTTATGAGGAAGTCATGACTGCTGGACAGGCCTCTAACAAGTTTAAAGATCTGAAGCCTGACTACAAAATATGGGCAAAGATTTTCATGGGATGCATTCATCACATAAAATCTACAAATTCTCCAGACTATGTGAACAATGAACAACTCTACTTCATGTACTGTTTAAGTCAGAGCACCAAGGTAGATCTTCCTTACATTCTGTTCATGCACTTATGGAATCATATTAATGCTTCAAGAGAATCTGTAAAAGATAAGGGTCAGAAGATCAGAACATGGATTCCCTTTGGAAGGTTAATTTCAGATATTCTGACAGAAAATGGACCGGTGACTGCTCTGTATGCTGCTGGAGTCAAGGAGGAACTTGAATCTATTGTTGGGAAACCTTTGAATGCCAAGAGTCTTCAGAGACTAAAAATTGTAGAGGAACTCGCATCAGCACCCAAGAAGCTGAATATCTCTGAACTTAGTCAGAAGCAAATCCCAGTTGAAAACTACCCATTGTTCTGTGCTGAAGAACCAAGGGAAATAATTGTAAGGTATATTGATTCTTGCAAGGCAGATGGAACCCCAGTTCCTGCAGATATTCTGAAAAGAGCAAGGGAACCAATGCCTGATGGAGGAAATGAGAACACAATGAAAAGAGGTCAATCAGAAGCAGAAGCAGTGGCTTTTCAGAAGAAGCCCAAAGTTGCTGACAAGCCTCAAAAGCTGATCAAGAGGAAAGCATCTGGAGACGCTCCCTCTGTTCCCACAAAGAGTATCAAGATTAAAGGTACCAAATCTTCTGTATCCTCTTTCAATATATTTTTTTTAAATGAATCAACATTCAATTCTATTCCAAAACCACCTCCTACTCAGAAACAATCTGTTCCTGCTCCACCTCATAATTCTGAACCATTAAAAATTCCTTCCCCACAAAAATCATCTGATCCTGTTTCCACCACTCCTGTAAAATCTTCTATTAATCAATCATCTGAACCAACAACAACAACAACAAAACCAGCCAATCAAACTCCACCACCTATAACAAAACCAACAGAACAATCTGAACAACAACAACCACAACCAGAAAAACCACCATCAAACACATCTGAACCTATTGGATCTGCACAAGTTATTTATGAACCTATAAATGTTACATCTGATCCTATTACATCTGAACCACCTACATCTGAACCACCTACATCTGAACCACCTACATCTGATCCACCTACATCAGAACCACCTACATCTGAACCCCTATCAAAACTTTCTGAGAATCCATCAGAATCAACCAACCCATCTGAAACCAATATCCCTGAGACAGAGGTTCTAAACGTTACACCTCTCAAAACTATTTTTGAAGTGTCCTCCACTTCTTACACTCCAACCACATCATCAAATTCATCAAGATCTGATATACACCCAGATTTTCTGATATCTCCCTCTCACAGAAATTCTGAAGTTAACCAACCAGAACCACCTGTTTCTTCTGAAATTCTCATTCCCAATCCTACCCCAACACCTAAGCCAAGGACATCTGAGTGTGTACCCTCTGCTTCGTGTAAACTGTTTTCATCTGACAAACTTTCCTCTGGTTTCAAATTCAAAAATTTCTACACCAGAATTGAACCATCTGACACTATCACTCCTCTTAAACCCAAACTTACCATCATTCTACCATCTGTTCTTCAAAAGTATATTAAAGAACTGCCAGAAATGATTTCATCAGAACCCATTTTATCTGATAAATCTGCATTCACTCCTTACTCTGATACCCCATTTGATGTTGTTTCCTATGCATCAGATGCAAAACCATATCTGTTGAATGCTTTAACCAGATCAAAACCTGACAATTCATCTGATCTTCCATTCATACCCTTCTACCCTCGTCCTCTGATCACCATTCCAAAATTCACCATTCCACCTTCACCCCAACCCAAGCCAATCACATTGGAAACCTTTCTAAACCCAAAACCTAGGCTGAATGTTGATCATTTATTTACAAGTTTTTTTGAAATAAATAGAGATGTATTTAGGTTCTGTACAGAGGAAGTGTTCATCAACAATGGATGCAAATGAATCTGATGCTATTTGGAATAGCTTCATAAACAGATTCAATACTGTAGCATCAAATCTGAAGAACGTATGTTCTGATGATGCGAAGCTCAGATTTGCTGAAACTGCTAGAAGTTTGTTCTAGAGTGTTAAAAGATCTGCACCATTGCTTCTTAAAGATGCTCTTTCATCATCAGAAGAGAATACTGAATCTGCATCTGAAGACAACCCTCTGGCTATGACTCTTGTAGAACATCCCTCTGGATCTGCTGCTCCTAACTCCAAATCCCCAATGGAAATTGACTCTGTTCATGCTTCAGAATCTGTCCCACCCTCTTCATCTGAGATCAAGAAAGAGTATCCAGATCTTGAAGATAAGATTGCAGTTCTGGAAGCTGGTCAATCAGAGATTAAGTCATGGATGGCTAAGCAAGATAATAAGTCTGAAGACATGGCTCAGTGGATGTCCAAACAAGATCAGAAGAATGAAACCATGGCTAAGTGGATGTCAAAACAAGAACAGTCCTCTTCTGAGATCACGGATCTGTTGAAGATGATTTTGTCAAAACAATCTTAGTTTATTTTTTTTCTGATGTTTGCACATGTACTTGAATATTTTCTGATGTTTGTACTTTCTGCTCTGAATTAATGAATGTCTCAATGGTTTCTCTACATGATTTATCTCGTTTGTTTTTCCTTTTATTTATCTTTTAAAAGTTCTTACTTTTTGCTTATGACAAAAAAGGGGGAGAAAATAGATCTGAACTGTTTAATTAAACTCTAACAGAATGAAACTTCAGACATATCAATTTTATCTAACATAATATCTGAGTATTTCAGAACATTTGATAAGTATACTCTGTAAAAGAAACTCTGAGACTCCCAGATCATATGTAAATTATCAGACTCTGACTCTGAAATATGCAAGAGACTCTGACTCTCAAATGTTTAGAACAATCAAGCTCTAACTCTGAAAAATACTCAAGACAAAAAGGGAAGTTTCTATTCCTTATTAATATTTAATTCAGGGGGAGATTCATCATCTCAGGGGGAGTTCTAATTAATCTCTTTTCAATTAAACAAAATTTCTGATGTTTTTGTCATCATCAAAAAGGGGGAGATTGTTAGAACACAGATTGGTTCTTAATAATATCTCTATGTTTTGATGATAACTATTATGAAATTTTGTAGTTAAGAATTATGTACTCTAAAATTTGCTTAAGAATGTTTGCTGCAGATATTAAAGTAAATATCACTCCAGAAGAAAATCATATCTGAACATAAGAAATATGCAAGACTCTGAAGCGTCAGATGCACCCATTAGAAGATTCTGAACGCTGCCATCAGAAGATCCTGAGCGTTGTCTCCAGAAGAATCTGAAGCAGGCCAGAAGCATCTGAACCAATGAAGAATTCTGTATGAAAAGTTTTCAAGCATAGTTACTTCAGAAGACTCTGAGAGTACTAACGCTGCCAGTACTGAGGATCTGACCCAAAACTCTGCTCTGAACTTATACACGCTAAAAGCACACTTGCTGCAAAGACTCTAATTCAGTAAAACTCTGATCAACATCAGAAGGCTCTGATCAAATTAGACTCTGATGATTCTTGCTGAAAATTGTTGAAGAAGAATTCAAAGATTATGTCCGTTGGAATATCCAAACGACTCTTTCCTTATTTATGCTAGACACAAGAACACAGACAAAAAGGATTTCTCTGTGCTTTCTTCTTCTAGGAAAGGTCACTTGATGTGAAGACAAAAAGGCTCAGACCTTTTTGGTACACACTTCTCAACGTGAAATACTCTTGGATCATTGTGCCTATAAAAGCAAGTCTCCACTCATCTTCTTCAGTTGACGAATCACTTGAAAAGAATTTATTATCAAAGCTCTCATACAACTCATATATTCTTTCTAGAATTATCTCTTTGTTCTTAATCTTATGTGAAAAATCACAGTTGTGATAAAGCTTTATTAGAAGCATCTTAACACTTGTATTTGTTATTACATTTGACTGTAAGAGAACCTTAAGAAGATCCAGTTAGGATCAATAGTTCTTGAGAAGACTTTGAACAGTTGTTCTTAGTGCTTACTATTGTAATCAGTTGATTAAATAGTGGATTAAGTCCTTGTTTGAGAAAGGCAAATCACTCTAGAAAGGGTGGACTGGAGTAGTTGAGTTCAACGAACCAGGATAAAAATACTTGAGTTTTTATTTCTAAGTTTTTATCTTCATACTTATTCAACCCCCCTTCTAAGTATTTTCTCACCTTCAATGGCGTCAATCCATAATCTATTAGATTGCTCTTTTTTCCTTTCTCCTTGAGGGATAGAGCCCAAACTTGGATACATTCCCAACCTTCAAATTCCATAACGACATGGAAGGAGATAAAAGAATATGTTCTTAGCAAGGTATTTCCCGCCAAGAAAAATGACAGTGTTTACAAATAGATAACCTGTTTTAGACTGACCGACGATAAATCCCTCTTTGAGGCTTGGGAGAGATACAAAGACATGATAGATTCTTCCCACATATGATTTTAAAAAGTGGTTGATAATCCATACATTCTATAATGATCTTCTCTATAATACGAGAATGATTGTCGATGTTCTGACAGGAGAAGCTTTGATGGACAAGCCATTCCCAAAAGCCTACCAGCTCATTGACAATGTGGCCCAAAACCACGATCAATGGGGAGGAAAACGTGCTCCCATTGAACATGCACAACCCAAAGGGTGGTATGTATGAGGTGAACAATTTTGATCAGATGAACACGAAAGTATATGCTCTAACTCAAAAGATTGAAAACTTTACCATCAACCCTACAGTTACCATAGATGCCATGACTCCCAATTGTGAAATATGTGGAGTCCTTGGACATGTCACTACTGATTATCAGTTATTAGCTGAGCCTACCCTGTACCTGGTTAATTATGCGCAAGGAAACCCTTGTTCCAACACGTATAATCCTGGATGGAGAAATCATCCAAATTTATTCTACAAGAATAATAATACCCTGTTTGAACCTAGCTTACACCCACTCCTCCACCTGGTTTCCAAAATCATAAAGGATCCCCTGTTGCTCCTATTTCCCCCAAGAAATCTAATTTGGAACTAATGATGGAAAAATTTTGTCTTGTCTCAGACTCAGCAGAATAAGGAGTTTATGAACTAAAATGTTCATACTAATGAGTTGATTAAGCGGGTGGCCAATAAAGTGGATGATATGGCCACTCATACAAAATTCTATAGACACAAATCTCTCAAGTGGCCCAACAACAAGCGGCTACTGCTGCTCTCGCTAAAATATTTCCCGGCCAGACACAACATAATCCTAAGGGACACGCTAACGCCATAACACTTAAGAATGGAACAGAGTTAGAGGGTCCTGTCAACAAGAGAGTTAGAGACCATACTATAGGGAGGAGCGTAGAGAAAGACTTTGAGAGAGTAACTGAGAAAGACCCTGAAAATGAACCATCGTTAGTTGATAATGAGCATACATCAAAGACAAAAGGGTAGTAAAGAAGGAAAAGGAACAACCATATGTACCTCCTCCTCCTTATGAGGCACCCATTCCTTACCCTCAAAGACTTGCGAAGTCCAAAATTGAGGAGCACTTAAAGAAGTTTGTGGAGCTCCTACAGATGCTCCACATCACTATTCCTTTTTCGGAGGAAATAACCCAAATGCCTTCGTATGCTAATTTCATGAAGGAGATTTTAATCAACAAGAGGAAAATCAATAACAGCGGTACAGTGGCACTCACTGAAGAGTGCATCGCCATTATATAAAAATAAGATGTCGTCCATACTAAAGGATCCATGGAGTTTCTCAATTTCCTCTTTTGTCAGCAAGTATGTCATCAAAAAATCCTTATGTGACTTAGGAGCTAGTTTTAGTTTGATGCCTCTTTCCATTTGTGAGAGACTCAATTTAAGAGATTTGAATCCAACAAAGATATCCTTTCAGTTGGATAATCGATCAGTAAAATAGCTAGTAGGAATAGTGGAAGAATAATCCAGTTGTATATTCCTATAGATTTTGTAGTAATGGACATTAAATAGAACTTTCATATCCCAATCTTGTTAGGTAGACCTTTCTTAGCTAGTGTTGGTTCGACAATAGATTTAAAGAGAGGAAATCTTACCTTCGAGATAGGTGTCGCAACTGCGAAAAACAACTGGAGGAAAACAGAAGAGTCGCCACCTTTCGTTATTTACCCCAAAGAGAGGGAAAGGAAACAATCGGAAAAGCCTGACGAAAAGGGAAAGACAAGGTCATCGCAACCAAGTCTAGATTCGGGAGTCGGTTACGCAAGAGGAAGGTATGAGCACCCCTCACGTCCGTCGTACTCGACGGGATCCACACATTATTGTCTATCTAAAAGGGTGATCAATTTATCTAGCTAACTGTCAAGGGACAAAAGAAAAAGAAAGGAGACTCGGCAGAGCATCGCCGCTCTGTGCCTACGTATTCCCTCGTGCAATGGGAAAGTCAGAGTCAATGTAGTTCGGCTAACTACGGGTGAAAGGGGGGAAGGTTGCTCGCCAAGACATCGCGTCTTATGCCTACGTACTTTCATTTGGTATGAAAGATCAGAGCAAACGTAGTTCGGGCTAAAAAAGCCCACAGGTTGGTTCAAAAGCTTTTAGGCCCGAGTAGGGTTAACAAGTAGTTCTAGCAGTTGGTGTATGCAGCTCGACCATTGGAGACTTAGGCGTTACCGTTTGCGGTAGAACTAAAAGTTAACAACACTCTTTTATCTGAAAATATTTTCCTAATTAAGAACCCCAAAGGGTGAAAAATATTTAAAGTGTTTTTTTGTTTTTTAGAGAAGAAGTGTTTTGAATTTGAGTGTTTATAATGTATGTTGTACTAAAGTCTAAAACCTAGGATCGAATGCGTCGCATATCGTCTTAAGGACGTATACTAAACACTCTAGTTAATTGAGAGGTAACCACTAAATCACCATTTCCCAAGTACAAGGCTAATGGCACAACATCCATTATCTTTATTAAGTATGTTAAGATTGTATGAAGATGAGAAGAGAAGAAAGGACCACTAATGGGAGACTAATTCAATCCTAAAAGTTATCATGCAAAGTGGACTTAAAGTTGGGATACAAAAGGGAACTACCTAATGTTATCATGCATAGTTAAGCACCTAATATCTATCATAACCTCAAGAGGTTAGAGATCCTATGGGGAACATGGCAACAAAAACAAAAGAAGAAGAAGAAGAAGAAGAAAGAACATGAAAATGCAAACATACAAACATAGAATGCACAAGTAAGATGAAAGTGAGGGAGGAAATATGTATGGGACAGTAGCCTCCACAAGCTCATCTCAACCTCAAGCATGCATATGAGAATGCAAGAAAAGAAGAGAGAGAGAAATACATAAGATGAAATCAAACAACAAGGAAAAACCACACAAATTTGCACCAAAAGTGGGATGAAATTACCTAAGTCAAACAACATTAACCACAAGTGCCAAAAGCCAAACCAAATGAAAGGAAAAGAAGCTCAAAACAAAAGTGAGGATAGGAGGCTATATGAGGATAGCAAGGAACTCATATTATGCACTCAACCATAAGCATCACAAACAAAGTGCAAAAGAAGCACAAAGGAGTCCTCAAGGATTCATCATTTTAGGTATGCTTCAAGTACCTCCTAAGGAGGGACTAAGATACCTTAAATGATACTCCAAAGTCATGGGGCAGAAGAGGAGATGAGAGAAGAGAGCTCAAAAGCAAAAGCAACTACATCAAAAGAAAATGCAAGCAAAAACACAAGGGAAAGCAAGCATGCATCACTTAGAAACCCTAATTAAAAGCTCAAAAGAAAACAACCAAATGAGCAAGCAAAACAAAATGTCATGACCTAAAAATGAGCAAGCATCATTCTTAACATGTTAGCAACATGTATCAAAAGGCATTAAGGGATCAAAGGATTCATAAATGTCATCTCCAAGACAAACTAGGTCAATGTGTATGTATGAACCTCCCTTGGAGGTAACTTGACTTGCAAGTTACCTCAAAATTAGGAAAATGGTTCAAAAATAATCAAATAAAATGCAAACAACACCTAAGCATGTTGGCAAACAGAAGCCAAGAAATCACAATCAAAATCAATTCACAACACCACCAAAGAAATTGATTCACAAGGGTGTTCCATTGTGAATGAGGATTGTCGAGGGTCAAATGAAATGTAAACAAAGTCAACCCAAAAGTCAACCAAACAAGGGCAAAATAGTCCTCCAAAATTCATCAACTCATCATGGATATGAGGATAAATTTTCAGTCATTGGATCAAAAAGAGATGGAAGGAACAAATCAAAAACAAACACATGTCAAGATTTAACTCAAACAACACACTTCCAATGTTTAATTCCATTTTTAATTGAAAATAAAACTAAAAAAAAAATTCCTAAAATCAGAGGACATCTCTAAGTGTCTAAAACATATTTTGTGGAATTTTTGGACCATTGGAAGTATTTTAATTTGAATTAAATCTAAACAGATAGAAAGCAAAATAAAAAAAGAAAATAAAAAGAAAAAGAAAAACCAACGGTGCAAATAGCAGCCCAATAACATGTAAAACCAAGCTGGGCTCAAACAGGGGGTGCAGATAGCAAATAGGCCCATTCAACAATGGAAAGGTCAGCCAACCCAAGGGACAATCTTGGCCACATGTCCACAAGACTAGTCAAAGATCTAAGGGTAAAGACTGTGACACGCATGCTGCAACATTTTAACATAAAACAAGAACGAATTTTGGCCTTACAATCTGGAGACCAGTCAAAGATCTAAGGTTTGTGGGGGGCGCACATGAAACGCACCGTTTCATTAAAGCTAGGTCAAACAAAACATGACCATCAGATGCACTCCAAGTCAAGACATCCAATGGATCCCACAACGTCATGCAAGCACATAACAATCAGTGCAAAACGAAATCAAAAAAGGACCATCAGATCTGGTCCAGTCAACAAATCAAACATGAATCCAACGCTCACTAAACAGCCATGCATCATCCTCCTCATTCAAACATGAAAACGGAGGGAAAACCATATGGCCGGAGCACGGTGGCTCCGGTCATCTTCTTCGGCAAGACAAAAATGCAGAGGGATTAGCACATCACCAAATCATGCAAACAAGCAGTCAAAATTCATCTACATCTCATGTAGAACACGAGTCCATGGTTTGTTTTTAGTTTCAGTTCATAATCATGCCAAATCGCAAACAACAAGTTTGAAGCTCAAAACACAAATCATCACCAATGCCAGACAATTTTAGTTGGAATTAATCTACACATTTCCTAGGTCATTATCATGCAAAAATGTCGTGCTAATGCATCACATACAGAGAGATAAGTTGAATTGAATCTTACCTTGTGGAAAGCTTCCACTGAGCCTTGTTCCTTGATGAAGCTTAATGAAAACCACCTAGAATCACTCCTTGATCTTCACTGAATCCTTAGATGTGCTTAATTTGGCTTGAAATTGGTTAAATCTGAAAATTCGTGTTTCACTTTTCCTTCACCTTCTCCAAGTGTGTTCTTGAGCAATTCTTCACCAAAATTCGTTCTAATGCATTGTGAAGCATTCTGAAGTTATATATGATGGATTTGGAGGGAATTGAGGCCCAATTGCAGTGGTTTTAGGTCCAATTAAAATCCAAGAATTTTGCACATGGAGCTTCATGAATGTGCACGAAAACTGAGCTGCAACCCTTAGAAATTCAATCATTTAGCTTGTTGGGATCTCATATTGATCAAATGGATAGTATTCAAGCCTTGAATTGATCAAATGATTGATATTTGATTACCAAAGACTATTAGCCAAAAACAAACTACTGCTAATAGCTATCGAAATATATAATTTACAACCGTGATAATGACCTGTAAAATGTCTGTCCATGCATTCTCTGGCATGAGAACTTAAGCAAAGAAGTTATTTGCTTTTTGTTCAGCCCTTTTGTATATCTCTAGCCTCTAACTATCTTGCATACTTGAGGCAACATTCACATGAATTCTCCATGGAAAGAACTATAATAAAACCCAGGATTCAAACCAGATTGCAATCCATATCAGTTTCAAGAAGATTCTCTAAAAACATATTGTCATACCCCAAAATTTACCCTTAGATTAGTCAGTTCATTTTGCATTTCATCTTATTCTGCATTGCATTGTAAACTAACCGCTAACCAGTTGCTCAGTCTGTTGGTTTTGCAGGAAAAATCACATTGTGCATTTTTTAGCTTATGAAGGGCAAAATGGTCATTAATTTTCAGCCCGCTGACAATTTATGAAGCTAAGTCGTCCATAGGGATCCCTCGAGCGATCAGGGTTTCCATCTCCGAGTCATGTGACTTATTTGAGGAAGGGTTGAATTTTACGGCAGTTTGTGACGTCAGATTTCTCGTGACACACCATATTTTATTCAAGAGCCGAGATTTAGTCGTCAGTGGGATTTCAGAAATGTTGTTTGATTCTGAAATCATATGAAGCTGAATGTGTCAAGATATCAGTGGATTCAGGTTAAATCGGTGCGAGGATTTGCTTTGAAGAATTTATTTTAACATGCGCACGTTTTCCTGCTTTCTGCTACCTACCAGTCGATTTTGAAGAAAACAGTGGAATTTATAGTGAAAATCTGTGGGTTTGATCATGGTTATTAGTTGAGCTGATTCGAGTTACCGAGTTAAATCATTCGAGATGCAATTTGAATTTTTCAATGCAGAGGACAGTTTGTTTTGCCGTTTAATCGAATTTCTCGGCTTATCCATTCAAGGCCATATTCATTGACTTTAATATCGAGTACGAAATAATTTGGAGAAGAATTTGTTTGAACTCAGCAGTTAAAGAGGATTTAAATCGGGCAAGATGAGCAATTGTCAAAATTTGGAGTTTGGAACGTCGAAGCTTAATCGGATGGATTATCTGGTGAACTTAATCTAGTAAATTTAGTGGGGTGAGTTTAACTGTTTGAGTTTATTTGGAGGAATTTAGTCGGATAAACTTAATTAAGTGAATTTATTCGTTTGAGGAGGAATTATTTGGAGATTTTAATCGAAGAAAATTGATTGGAGAAATAAACTGAATTTACTCATTTAAATTATATGTTTTATTACAATATTACAAAAAATTTACAATTACGAAAAGTGCTAAAAGTCCTAATTTTTCTAAGTTTGTCTCTACGCCAGAATCGTCAATCTTCGACTTTCGACTTTGCTGAACCTGCAAAACAAATCAACAACAGTTGAAAATAATAGAATTAATTAACTTTGGTTTTTCCGGTCCCGATACCCTCAATTGATTATCATCATCGGGTACGTTGGGAGGGTAACGGAATATTCCGCCGCCAGCTCCCGACTCCATTTCCGACCTCGGCATAAGTCAGGCAGATGTCTGTTCTAATTCAAGCCCGTAGAAAGAAAAAGTGATTTTCGAAAAAAATTGATTTTGAAAAAGTGCTTTTGGAAAAAGCACTTGGAAAAATGGGTTTTGGCCAAACAGGCATTAACAACTTTTCTAGAAGTTTTGGACCCACAATGGATCAAATAACCTGTTTAACAGCAACCAAACAAATGCCACGCAAGCAACAAACAACTTTTCCAAAGAATCATGCAAGCAGATCAAACCCATCCATCATAAAAAAAACTGCAAGCAAAACGCAGCAAAGATCCAACAATCAAACGCGGTCAAAACACACCAACAAAAACGCAAATCACAACCACCAAAACCAAATAGTAAACTTTAAACAAGAGGTTCCTGTAGAGTACTATAGAAGTTTAGGGTGTTAATGCCTTCCCTAAGCTTAACCAACCCCTTACCTATATCTCTCCCCGCATTGTTTACGATGCAAAAAAAAACTAGGTTTTTCCTTTCTTTGACCTTTCCTTCGGATAAATCAAAGACCGGTTGTGAATCAAAGATTGCGATTCAAATTAATTAATAATTTGATATCCTATTCTCACCGCAATAGAAAATGGCGATTTCACTAGGGACACAAATGTTTTTTAAGGGTCACCCAAACTTTGTTTTATTTTTACTATTTGCTTCATTATTTGCTTGCCTGTATGATAAACTGATGATTCACTGTTTCCAGGACAGTTTGAAGGGTGCTTCATCAAAATGGTATCTGACTTTGGATCAGTCTCGCATCAAGACTTTCCAAGATTTATCCGATGCCTTCATCAAACACTACAAGTACAACATGGATCTGGCTCCTGATATGAGACAATTGTTGAGTATGTCACAGAGGAGTTCAAAATCATTTAAAGAATATGCTCAGAGGTGGAGAGAGATTGCTTCACAAGTCGAACCTCCTTTGACCGAAAAAGAACTAGCTGATTGGTTCGTTGATACTGTTCGCCCAAAATTCTATGAGAGGATGGTTGGTAGTGTGACTATAAATTTCGCTAATATTGTTGCTTTCGGTGTTAAAGTTGAGTTGGGTCTGAAAAGTGGAAGAATGTCAAGTAGTTCTGGTAGCTCAAGCTCAAAAGACCCAACGAAGAAATCTTCCTTCAATTCTCAGAAAAGGAAGGAAGGTGAGACCAATGTGTCGCATCACTGCGAAGAGGGGTCGACAATGACAGAAGAGTCGCCACCGTTCGTTATTTATCCCAAAGAGAGGGAAAAGAAACGATCAGAGAAAACCTACGAAAAGGGAATAAGACAGGTCATTGCAACCATATCTCGGGTTCGGGAGTCGGTTACGCAAGGGGAAGGTATTAGCACCCCTCACGTCCATCGTACTCGACGGGATCCACGCTTGTTGTCTATCTAAAAGGGTGTTAAACTATCTAAGCTACTGCTCAAGGACAAAATAAAAGAAAAGATACTCGATAGAGCATCACCGCTCTATGCCTACGTATTCCCTCGTGCAATGGGAAAGTCAGAGTCAACGTAGTTCAGAAAACTATGGGTGAAGGTGGGGAAGGTTGCTCGCCAAGACATCGCCGTATTGTGCCTATGTATCCTCGTCTGGTACGAGAAATCAGAGCAAACGTAGTTCGGGCTAACACGACCACATATTGGTTCAAGTGTTTTAAACGAGTAGGGTTAAACCTTAGTTCTAGCAGTTAAGTGTATCCAGCTCGACCATTGGAGACTTAGGCGTTACCTGTTTGCGGTAGAACCAAGAGTTAACGAAACTCTCTTTATGAAAATGATTTTCCATTAATCTCGAAGGATAAAAAAGGTTTAATGTTTTTGTTTTGTGTTTTTTAAGACAAGAAGTGGATTGAGTTACGGTTTGAAACTCATGTCGCACTAAAGACTATGACTCAAGAGCAAATGTGTCGCATATCGCCCAAAGGGCATACGCTAAACACTCTAGATAGTTGAGAGGAGTCCCCCCAACCATCATTCCTCAAGTACTTAAGGATCGTAGGTACGACACAAATTATCCTTTATTAAGTGTTTTTGATTGTTTAGGAGATGAGAAGAGAAAGACTCAAACTAAGGGGAAACTGGACCATAAAGTTATCATGCACAATGCTCCTAAAGTTGGGATGAAGGGAAAGAACTATCCTAATGTTGTCATGCATAGGATTGAACACCTAATGTCTCTCCTACTCCAATCCTAAACGGAGGGACTAGGAATCCTAGGGGGATCATGGCACAAAGGCAAGTAAACACTAAATAATTCACTCACAAGTGAAATGAGAAAGAAAATAAATTTGCAGATTCAAAATAAAATGATAAAATGGAAAATAAAATAAAATAAAATAAAAAAGGATGAAAAATAAAATAACACATTAAAATAATAAAATAAGATTTTTATTTTTTTGGGTTTTTATAATATTTAAAACTAATTTTCAAATAAATAAAACAAAAACAAGAAAAGAATAAAATGAAATAAAAAGAAATAAGAAAACAAGTCACCAAAAAGAAGAAAGTGCCTCCCCCAAGGCTTGAACCCAAGACCTTGGGGTCATAGACTGAAAACTAAACCAACTCAACCAATTCCACATGTGTGCTAATGGATGGAAAAGGAAAGAAAAATATCAAAACAATGAAAAATCACAAAAAGAACTAAAAAATGCCCCAACAGAGGTTCACAAGGCCAGACAAGTTCTTTAAAGCAAAGTTCTAACCACTGGGGTGGTGATACATATGTTGTATCAAGCCAACCCAGTTGCATATATATCAAACAAGTGCGCGGGCTGGACTTTGGGCAAGGCAAGATTCAAGTGAAAATGTGAAAAACGGTTTTGATCCAAACTCTCTCAATTCTTATCCAAATTCAGTGAAATAAAAGTCTATCTCACTTATTTTTTCAAGAGGATCACAATGGTGTTGTCCATTTTTCCAACTGATGTCTCCAATTTAAAATATGATGGTACACGCAAATGAGGGTTTGAATATGCAATTTGAAGTTCAAGGGTCAGACCAGGTGAAAACATACACAATTGAGGGTCTATCCATATCCTAAATTTGTTGTTCATGAACTCTTTTCAAAGAAAAACTTAAATCCTCATTGAATCACACAATGGTTTCAAACTGCAAGCTCTGGAAGAAATGGTTTTTCATGAACTTTGCCACTTAACCATGTTAGAGTAATGACCCCAAGCAAGGACAAATGCTGAAAAGGTCCCAACCGTGACTGACTAAAGACTCATCAGACACATCGCACAAAGCCTGATGGTAATAGGGATGCATTTGGAAACCACAGATTGGAATAGCTGCTAATTAGCTTGAAAACAGATATGCACATATCGCAAACATGATATAAGTCAACTGTTACCAATAGATTGTGCGAGAAGTCAATAGAACAAAGTAATTCAAGCAAAATGGTTGAACACCATCAACAAAATGGTTAGTAGCAGGACCAACACCAACTCAGACCAAATAGAAACTCAATAAGTTCAAACAAAACAATGAACTAAATGCAAACAGGATCAAGGTCTAAGATGATAAACATCAGCTCATGTCATAATTCAAGCATAAATAATGAAACATTTAGGACAAGGGTAAACACAATACATTTGTATGCTCAGCACAAACTGACATGATTGAAAAATATTAATGAATCCACAGTATTTGGACAAAAGCATGAACATATGCAGAATGTTCTCAGACAAAAAAACTTAACCCCTATGCAATGAGTTTGAGCCTAACGGATTTAGAAAAAACAAAGAAAGCTCTAATGAAGAGCTAGGCTTGGCAAACTCTCATCAAGTGGCAGACAGTGAGCACAACTGGTTTAAGAACACAAATGCAAGCAGTTCTAGGAAGGCTGGATAACAGAGATGCTGAACAATATAATACAATGGAAGCAGCAAGATTGTGCCTCAAAGGTATGAATCCCGTAGCAACATGAACCAGTTGTTTACCACCTCATACCTCAAGGTTTTAAATAGTCAAGGCCAAAACCACAATCAAAATCTCATGAAACCAAACTATCTCAAATGGAGGACAGTTATAAACCTAGACCATGAATTCTAAGAAAAAAACTGAGATTGGATAAAGGACGTTGTCAAACCATGATAGTTGGGTTCTCAACAGGCTGCTGGAACAAACCTCCAAATCAAATGGCCAAAGACACCAACTAGCAAAACAAAGCAGATATGGTTGTAAGGGCATACTACCACAAAGAGTCATCAACCCTGAGCACCACAAGAACTAACAGTCTCAATCCTCAAACACCAGCTCTAGGAACAACCCTGTGCATAAACTCTAAATGCTAGGCAACTTCAAGAAACCAACCTAATCAATAGGTAAACCCAATCTAGCTTATGGAACTTCAAAAGAGTTAATAAAACTCAATGATAAGACAACATGGATATTCAGATTCATACACACATAACAGCTACTGCGATAAAATCCTAATGGGAAATTAGGTTGGTCCACTCCTCAACAAGCCTAGACAGCAGGCAGAGTAGTAAGGCAACTAAGTAGCAAGCATTAGATCAATACCATATCAGTAAAGCTTGACATTGCAAAATGTCATGAATCTAAGAAGAACCATGGTAACAACCTCCTCCTCAGTGGAACAAACTAGCAGAGAGATTTCTGAATCTTAGCCTCAAATAACTTACCTAGAACACCTCTCACCAAAATCTGACAGACTAAAAAAACAGTTGGGTGATGAACCCATCATCACAAAGTTCAAAACATAAATTCATCAAGTGTTCAACATCATATATATAAACAATGATAAACACAACACACTACCCTAATGGCATTCCAACAGCCACACTCTTATCAAAACAATAAGGGCACTAGCACCACAAACTGACATTACAATGCCTAGGATATCCAAACCAAGAGATAACCACTTAAATATCTGACCAAGGCCTGATAATTCCAACTTCACACATCCTGTCAGCAGCCCCCTAAACCAAACAATTCTCAAGCAGCCCTAAATCTTAGTAATAGCATGCCTACCATGGTGTAAAAAGTTTGCAACAGAATTTCAGTTTATCAAGTCAACAACAGCAGCAGGTCTTAACTTATGACCATGTCCAGTTCACAAACTGCCCAGCACACACACAAGACTTCCATTCACCAATCAAACAGGGTACTAATCAGGATTAAAACAAAAGCAACACTAAAGTGCCAGGCCAAGTCAAACAGATGCACTTAAGTGAAGAGTTTATGATGCAACATAGGTCAAAACGATCAATGACCTCATACCTCAAGGTTTCAACAGTTAATGCCAAAGCAACCACTAAGTCTCATAAATCCAATTACCTAAAATAGGTAGCAGTTATGACATGAGATTACCCTATATGAACTCTAAGAGGACAACTGCCAACTCTGATGCACATAACAAATCCACCAAGTGTAGAAAATTGATGACAGAAAACAATCCACACATTCCAATGACAGTAACAGTTTGAGTCCTCATAATGCCAACCTCAAACACCACTCCAATATTATTCCACAAATGAAAACTATCACTCTTGCTAAGCACAAACCCAATTTTAGTATGAACAACAACCTTAAACAGCCAGCAATCCTGAGTTGTTTCAAAAACAGTTGTGAACCCTAAAAACACTATGGACAACAAGCACAATATCTAACCTCAAGTCAACAAAATCCAAACTGTCAAGCACTCAAACACCCATATAGTAACAGTCTCCTAACCAAAAGAGAAAGTCACAGCCTCAAGACAGCAAGATAGCAAGTGTGAACAAACCGAACACAAAACTGAATACAAGACAAAGGCAACCCTAAACATGATAATGTTGAGCAACAAACAAACAACTTAAATCAATGTATATTTCTCACACAAACAGCTTACAAATCAACATGGCAATATTGTACATCCAATAACAATAGGCTTGTCATCACAATAATAAAGTAATACTTTGACTAAAAGTTAACAAACTTCAAGAATGCAAACACAAACAAATTCAACCATGCCTTAATGATACCTATGTATATGCAATGGAAAGTTTAGGAACGCTTACCTCTTGTAGTCCTCCTTGAGCAAACTAGCAGCAAGTTATCTCTCCTTCTCACAAGCTTTGAAGTTTTCCTCCCCTTTTGAAATAAACAGCTGGTTTTTTAGGGCAGTTTGGGAGAAAGTGTCAAAAGCTCCTCTTCTGATTTTTGCACAAAGTGGTGGCTAGGGTTTCTTCTCAACTCCTCTATTGTTTAAATATGCAGTGAAAACAAGATTGGAGGGGTTTTACCATGGTGAAAGATTAATGGACAGATTTGCATTTCCATGGTAATTTTTGAATCAATGGTGGATGTAGAGATTGTACAGCTGCTGCTACTAGGGTTATGCATCAGTTGCTTTTTGGGTCTGCTAGCACAGCATGGGGAGGGGCATTGGGTTGTGGCATATTTTGACTCATAGCTTGTTTAGACAATTTATTTGAAAATGAGTAAAATGGCAAAATGGATGTTTGGCTGGTTTTGGCAAAGTTTGGGAGCAACAAACACAACATCACATGCGCATGGAAGAGTTCTAGGGCTAATAAACAAAACAAATCAGAATGACACATATTTCATCTTTTGAAAGAAAACTGTTCAACATACCAACTTTGGGCAATGATAACTTTGTGCATACAACTCCATTTGCTTACTTCTTGTGCTTAAATGAAAGAGGGCATGAGTAGAACAAATTTCATGTTGGAGTCATCTTGATTTGAGGATTGGAAGACCATGAAAAATTATGTTGAAAATCATACCAAGCAAGTTGTCCAAAAATAACTTAGAAAAATTCTAAGTTATGGATTTGGCTTATTTTTCCTCAACTTTGCACACCCATAACTTGAACCTCACAAATCATATTGAGAACTTCTTGGACTTTTTGGAAATCTTTAAATAAACTCTACAACTTTAACTTGGGACAAAGTTTCATTTGACATCAAGAAAGTGATGAAAATTGGCTTGCAAAGTGGTGCAAAAAATCTGTCCAAACTTAACAGTTTTGAAATCATTGAAATCTCCAACTTTGATTGATCATAACTTGAGCTCCAAGTACCATATGAAGGACTTCTAGGACTTTTTGGAAAGCTTGAAATACAAGGAACCACTTTGATGTTTGATCCAAGTCCATTTGAAACCTTGATCATGAAGAAAAATGGCCTTGTAGATGGCTGCTTCAACCATAAAACTTTCCAAAAGTATAAAGTTTCTAAAACCCTAAATCTCAAAATGGCAACTTTCAATAACTCTTGATTTTTCATTATTCCCTTGACTTTTCTTGATCAAATTCCAACCATTGGTCATATTGAAATTAAATATCATGATCTTGAACTCAAAAAGTTAGGAGTTGACTTTTTCATTGCACAGTTGACTTTTTTCTCCAAATCTCCTAACTTTCAATCAACTGATCAATTGAAGCTCTTCTGATTAAAATTGATGGTCAATCTCCCACCCCCAAACACCTTAGGACATATGGAAGACCATGGAAATAAGTATTGCTCTCAAAAACAAATTTATCCTGATTAAAAATGAAACATTAATTTCATCCTTTTTGCCTAAGCATTGTGCAGATGAACTGAGTGACCATTCCCACTCCACCATGACCTCTGAGGTACTCAACAAGCCTCTACATCATGATCACACCAATTATAAATATTCATGGACCCCTTGACAACCTTCTGATGGTTCCTGATAATAACACCCACTTGATGGCTTGTACATGTGCCTCTGTTTGAGCTTGTGGTCAACAAGGCTCTCCTCTTGGATATGACACACAAACAAACACTTGATCCCTATAAGAACTATGCTATGCAAATGCAAGATGCTAAAATGCAATGAAACATAATCCAAAGATTAAGAAAAAGGTTGGTCAAATTTTGGGGTGCAACACAATGTTGTATCTTCAGGTAAACGAAGAAATCAACCGTATCAACATCCTCAGCAGTATGCTCAACCTCAAGGTTATCCCGTTCAGTACGCTCAACAACCTTATATAGTTGTTGTTGCACCTTCTTTCCATCAACAAGCTCAACAAGCTCCTGCTTATCAGCCTATGCAACCGGCTCCTGTTTATCAGCCTCCGGTCTATCAACAAGCTCCTCCTAATTATCAATAAGCGCTCAACACTCCTGCCAATCAACAGTTGAGGAATCAGGCTCCTCGTCAGAATGCTTCGAATAGGAGACAATACAAGCCTTTTCCTCCGATTCTAATGACTTTGTTGTATCCTTTCTTGGTGCAACAAGGTCTGATTACTACCTGAGCATTGGGTCCACCTCCCAATCCTTTGCCTGCCAACTACAACGCCGCTGCTCCTTGTTTATTTCATTAGGGTGCGCCCGGACATGATTTGGAAAACTGTTATGCTCTGAAGAACATTGTCAGAGATCTGATGGAAAACAAGATTTTGTCTTTCGACGATCCTCAGCCAAATGTCAAGGACAACCCTCTGTCTAACCATGGGGTTGTTAACGCAATTGATGACTCGTCCGATGAAGATCTTATCCTTGATGTTGCTCAGATCAAGACTCCTCTCAAGGCATTCCATTCGAAGTTGTTCGAAGCCAGTCTAGTATCTAACTCTCATATTGATTGTACAAGTTGTGACGGCTGTGCCAAGGGCTGTTTATTGGTTCGGAAGGATATTCAGAAATTGATAGAAGATGGTTTTCTACAAGTGGTTAACAAGGTGAAGAAGGATGAAGTTGTTGTGATTGAGCCTATCTTCAACTTTCCAGAACCGAAGGTCAAGATGCCAGTGTTTAATTTTCCAGGGGCAAATTATGCCAAAACAGTGTTCAATATATCAAAGCCAGCTACTCCTACAGCGAATCAGCCAAAGCCGGTAATTATTCAGAAGCCAAGTCTGTTTCCTTTCAGTGATCCTAAAGTCCCCTGGAAATATGATGTGACCATGATTGATAAGAAATCTGGGAATGTTATTCCAAGAGAAGAAGTGAAGACTGATAACGAAATTGTGACCAACATAGCTAAGGCAAAGCAGGATGACTCGCAGTGGTCGTGTTTACACTCCCCGTTCCAGTGAGGCTCTGCTAGAGGAAACCACTACTACCATGTCGACCTCGAATACAAAGACTTCATAAAAACCGTTAGAAGGACTAGTTAGACAGTTCATTTTGTTTACTTCTATGTATTTTATTTCTTTGATAAAGCATAATTAGCATGTACGAACTTGTTCATTTTGAATAATTAATGCAATGCATGTTTGTCTTGAAGAAACCCATTCGTATTCACTCATAAAATTATTTTTCATAATTCCTAAATGCCAACTTTACTCGATCTCTTGCCTTGATAGAGAATTGGAAGGAGGGTGATGAACCAAAACATCAGATCTTGCCGTATGCTTTCGATTGAAACCTGCTGATGATGTAAGGCATTGTTTCAAATCCCAAACACTGGAGATATAAGGACGATAATCCCTCTTTAACCCGTTGAGCCTTGAAGTAGGAGTTTTCTTTTTTCCAATTAAAAACCCTCAATTTTAACCTGGGGCAGGGTAGTGTTTTCAGTCAAACCGATCGAGCGCTCAGACTCTCAAAAGGGAGGGGCGAACCTTCGAGAATCTATCCTTAACATATTAGGAAGTTAAAAGTCAATGACTATCACTCGACTACCTAAAAGAGTGGGAAAGTAACAAGCCTTTCAAAATAGTCACACGACTTGTTCATGAAAACTGGAAAAAAAAGCCCGCTAAGTCAAAACCTACGAAGGAGACTTAGGAAAAACTAGGGCATCCCACTGGACTCCAAGGTCAAATCCAAAAGACTCTGTCCAGGAAAAAGTTAGAGAATAAAAGTAAAAAACAAAGGATTACAATAAAGAATCCCAATAAAGAACAAAGTCGTGTGACCGAACACCAATAGAAATAGGTGAGTGACTGCCATTGTCCAAAGCCTTGATGAGTCCTCGACCATATCAAATCTAATTGAGATATGAGTGCTCACATCCAGTTAACTGAATATAGGATTGGAGAACCTCACGAAGAAGGGGTGGGTACAAATAAAATTTGAGCCTTTATCCTTTGTTTCTTAAAACCGTGAACCAAGCCACGATACAACCTTTAAAAGACCTAATTGAAGTAGGATCTCTTTTGAAAGCATACTCAACGAGATAACGTTTCCTGACTCCTACGAGCTATACTCAATTTAAGGTTGGCATTACAAATTAAATTCATATCCTGACTATGTGATTTCGGTCATGAGTTATAGTGATATCTTTTTCAAAACAAAAAAGAAAACTTCAAGACAAATATACATGTTGCATTGACAATTTCAGGATAGGCATCTCACACGTGTTGACTTTGCTTGATATCTTAGAAACTTACATATAGACATAATCAATGGAGCTTGAAGATCCTGCTAAACAAGGGCAGGCGGTTTCCAAATCACTATTGATGCAAGCCTGACGTTCTTAAGAGCTATTTCTTAAAGGCTCGGTCTACATCGTCGATTCGAGCCAGGTTACGTCGAGATCCGACCAAATCTCTCCAAGAGTTTGAAAACAGTGGGCCAATTGGACTCCATGTTCTCTGTAAAATCCTCTCGAGATGACTCTCTCATAAAGAAGGTACTCTGGGGCATTATGTTTTTCCAAAATGGCGACTACTACAAAGTCCATTAAGATCAAAACTACTTTGTTTCACAACATGCTTCATGCACTCGATGGATTTGACTCCCGGCGGTCTTCATTCCCCAGTAAATCTCGTCGTTGCAGAAACACTGCTAAACCATTGCCTCGTCATAGTCCCCGACAAGACTTTAAGCTGACAACACGTTGGACGGATTCGGTAATCTCCAGTAACGTTCAAGACTGCATAGATCATACTAGCATCTTCCAAGCAATACATTTATTCTGAGGACCCATCCTTAGGTGGAATCATCTTTTCCGCACCCAACCTACCATGCTTTCCTCAGGAAACAGTCCCCAGCGAGACTTTAAGGTGACAACACTTTTGGGATCCATCCAACAAATCCCCAGTGACTCTCAAGACTGTAGAGATATCCCTGGTATCCTCCATATGTTTTGTGTCCTTGAAGACCCACTCCCAGTGGAATCATTTGTTCCTCGGTGAAATTGCCTTACTTTCCTCAAGAAATACTCCCCAGGAGATCGTTGTATTCCCCAAGAAGTCGAGATACTTTCCCCAGAAATGTCTGGTGAATACACCCCAGTAAGTCTGTTGAACTCTCCTCAAGGAAGTCTGATATACCTCTCCTCAGGGAAGTTTGATATATTATCCCCAGGGAATTTGGATGCACCTTTCTCCCAGGAAGCCGATGTATTACTTGTAAGAACACAGATTGTTTCTTAGTAATATCTCTATGTTTTGATGATAACTCTTATGAAATTTTGTATTAAAGAATTATATACTCTAAAATTGGTTCATGAATATTTGCTGCAGATAATTAAAGTATATATACATCCAAGAGAAAATTAATCTGAACATAGAACTATGGAAGGCTCTTAAGAGTCAGAAGCATCTTATAGAAGAATCTGAGCGCTGTCTGCAGAAGGATCTGAAGCAGAAGCTACTGAAGAATCTGAAGCAGAAGCTGCAGAAGAATCTGAAGCAGAAGACTCTAATAAGATCTGAAGACTCTGAAGCATTAAAGAACTTTGTATGAGAGTTAAGAAGCTCAGTTTTTCAGAAGACTCTGAGAGTACTACACGCTGCATGTACTGAGGATCTGATTCATAAAACTCTGCTCTGATAGAACTACACGCTAAAGCACACTTGCTGCCTTACTCTGATTCAGCAAAATCTGATGGGTATCCAAGACTCTGATCATGCAAAATCTGATGATTAACTTTGCTGAAAAGAAATACTTGTTGAAGAAGAATTCAAAGTAATATGCTTTGATTTAGCTCAACGACTCTTTCCTCTTTCATGCTTGACACTAGAACACAGACCAAAAGCATTTCTCTGTGCATTCTACTTCCAGGAAAAGTCATATGATGTAAAGACAAAAAAGGTTCAGGCCTTTTCAGTACACAGCCTCCAATGTCAAGACTTTGTGGACTACTGTGCATATAAAAGCAAGTCTTCATCATCTTCTTCAAAGTGATCTACTACCAACGAATCTTAAAAGAAACTCTTACAAGCTCTCATAAAATATTCTTATTGCTGAGTTTATTCTTTTGTTCTTAAAATTAAGTGAAACATCATTGTTGTGATAAAGCTTGTTAGAAGCATTCATACACTTGTATTAATCTTACATTTTATTGTAATAGTTCCTTAAGAAGATCCAGTTGGGATCAGAAGTTCTTGAGAAGAATTTGAACAGTTGTTCTTAGTGCTTACTATTGTAATCTGTTGATTAAATAGTGGATTAAGTCCTTGTTTGAGAAAGGCAAATCACTCTAGGTAGGGTGGACTGAAGTAGTTGAGTTCAACGAACCAGGATAAAAATACTTGAGTTTTTACTTCTAAGTTTTTATCTCCATACTTATTCAACCCCCCTTCTAAGTATTTTCTCACCTTCAGTTGGTATCAGAGTCTGGTTCTGTGTGTGCTACCACTTCACAGTGACAGAAAAGATCCAGTGAGAAAAACTTTGATACTTATATTTGGTTGTTTATAATGGCTGATGTTTCAACATCTAACAAGTATGAAGAAAGAGACAGAATCAGTACTATACCCCCTATGTTTGATGGGGAGAAATTTGATTATTGGAAAGACAGGATTGAAAGTTTTTTCCTTGGTTATGATGCTGATTTATGGGATTTGGTCATAGATGGATATGTTCATCCCATTAATGGGAATGGTAAGAAAGTAGATAGAAAATCTATGACAGAAGCCCAAAAGAAGCAATTTAGAAATCACCACAAGGCTAGAACAATATTGTTAAATGCAATATCTCACACTGAGTATGAAAAGATCACAAATAGAGAAACTGCATTTGACATGTTTGAGTCCTTGAAAATGACTCATGAGGGAAACTCTCAAGTCAAGGAAATAAAGGCTCTGGATTTAATTCAGAAGTATGAAGCTTTCAAGATGGAAGAAGCTGAATCTGTTGAAGCCATGTTCTCCATATTTCAAATACTTACAGTTGGACTAAAGGTTCTGGATAAAGGTTACTCTACTGCTGATCGTGTGAAGAAGATCATCAGAAGTTTACCTACCAGATGGAGACCTATGGTGACTGCGCTGAAAATGGCCAAAGATCTGAACCAGATTTCCTTGGAGGAACTAATCAGCTCACTAAGGAGCCATGAAATTGAACTTGAGGAAGATGAGCATCAAAAGAAAGGTAAGTCAATTGCCTTAAAATCTAATAAATCTGCTAAAGCGTTGCAGGTAATAGAGGAAACCTCTGAAGAATCCTCATCTGAAGATGAAGATGAATTATCCATGATGTCCAGAAGAATAAACAAACTCTGGAAGCATAAAGGAAAGAAGTTTAGAAACTTCAAGAAGCCTGACCAAAGAAAGGAATCTTCTAGACACAGAAGATCTGGAAAAAAGGAGGTTGTCTGCTACGAATGTAAAGAACCTGGGCATTACAAAAATGATTGTCCAAAGCTTCTGAAAGAAAAGCCTAAAAGAAAATTTGATAAGAAGAAGAAGGTTCTAATGGCAACCTGGGATGATTCAGATACATCTGAATCTGAATCTGAGGCAGAAGAAGAATGTGCCAACGTTGCATTGTTGGCAGACATAGAAGATCAGGAGGAAGGAATTTCAGGATCTGAATCTGACTCTGAATCTGACTCTGATGCTGAAGAGGTAATGGCTAAACTCACTAAAGATGAACTTATCAAAGTGTTATCAGAAGTTCTGAAGAGCTATAATAATATTAAGCTCAAATACAAGGAGCGTCAAAGCAATCTTGTATCTGAGAATAATATTCTCAAATCAGAAGTGGCTGAGCTAAATGAAAAGAACTTAAAAATGAAAAATGATTTTGAATTAGCTCAACAAAACTCTGATTCTGAAACTGAGTCTGAATGCAAAAATATTTTGGAAAAGTATGACTACAGCTTTCAGAAGTTTCTTGCTAAAAGCATAGACAGAAGCAAAATGGCTTCTATGATCTATGGAGTTAGCCGAAATAACAGAAAAGAAATTGGATATAAATCTTCCTCTGATTTAAATCCAAAATCTGTTGATAAAATTATCATCAAGAAGACTCCTTTATATTCCAATTTTAAATTTGGTCACTTGAATGATATTGAACACACTCGTTCTGAAAAGAACATTCATGTGTTTAAATCTAAGGCTAGTCAGAATAAACCCTATGTTGAAAAAAATAAGTTTAGACGAACCTTTAGAATAACTAAACCAAAAGGACCCAAGAAGATCTGGGTACCTAAGAGTAAAATAATTCCTGTTGCAGATGTTCTTAGCAGCAAGATCAGGACGCCAGTCATGGTACCTGGACTCTGGATGCTCGCGACATATGACGGGAGAGAGGTCTATTTTCCAAAGTCTAGAGCTTAGATCTGGAGGTGACGTGAAATTTGGAGGGAATCAGAAGGGCAAGATCATTGGATCTGGCACTATTGGAAATGGTAACCTTCCCTCTATCACTAATGTTTTACTTGTAGAAGGACTAAAGCATAATCTATTGTCCATAAGTCAATTAAGTGACAATGGTTATGACATAGTCTTTAATCAAAAATGTTGTAAAGCTATTAGTCAAAAGGATGGCTCAATCCTATTTAGTGGAAAGAGGAAGAACAACATTTATAAAATAAATCTTTCAGAACTTAAGGTTCAGAATGTTAAATGCCTCTTGTCTGTTAATGAGGAGCAATGGGTCTGGCACAGAAGATTAGGGCATATTAATATGAGACGTATATCTCAGATTAATAAACTTAATCTTGTCAGAGGACTTCCTAAGTTGAAGTTCACCTCAGATGCTCTTTGTGAAGCATGTCAAAAAGGGAAGTTTTCAAAATCATCTTTTAAATCAAAAAATGTTGTTTCTACTTCCAGACCATTAGAATTACTTCATATTAATCTGTTTGGACCAGTGAAAACTACATCCATCAGAGACAAGAAGTATGGATTAGTCATTGTTGATGACTATAGTAGATTGACATGGGTAAAGTTCCTAAAATACAAGGATGAGTCACATTCTGTGTTATTTGACTTCTGCAAACAAGTTCAGAATGAAAAAGATTTCAATATTATAAAAGTCAGAAGTGATCATGGTGGTGAATTTGAAAACAAATATTTTAATGAAAATGGCATTGCTCATGATTTTTCCTGTCCTAGAACTCCACAACAGAATGGAGTTGTAGAGAGGAAAAATAGAACTCTGCAAGAAATGGCCAGAACCATGATCAATGAGACTAATCTGGCAAAGCACTTTTGGGCAGAAGCAATCAACACAGCATGTTACATTCAGAACAGAGTGTCTGTAAGACCTCTTCTGGAAAAGATTCCCTATGAATTGTGGAGGAACAGAAAGCCCAACATTGCTTATTTTCATCCTTTTGGATGTATTTGCTATATGTTGAATACTAAAGAAAATCTGAACAAGTTTGATTCTAAAGCACAGAAGTGTTTCATGCTTGGGTATTCTGAACGCTCTAAAGACTACAGAGTATACAATACTGAAATACAGATTGTGGAAGAATCTATTCATGTTAGATTTGATGATAAGCTTGGCATTGAAAAGCCAAAGCAGTTTGAAAGTTCTGCAGATAGAGAAGTAGTCTTCACATACTCTGAAGGATCATAGGTAGACAAAGCTCAAGTGAAGGAACCAGAAGCAACACCAGATGCAATTCCTTTGACTTCTCAGATGAACAACTTAAACATTTCTGAAGAATCAATTGTTAGAGGATCATCTTCCAGAATCAAAGCTTCTCATCTAGAGAATGTGATCATTGGAAAGAAGGATGACCCTATCAGAACAAGATCCTTCCTCAGATCCTCTGAAGCATCATTATTTGGATTAGTGTCAGTAATTGAACCAACCACTGTGGATAAAGCTCTGAAAGACAATGACTGGATTAGTGCCATGTAAGAAGAGCTAAATCAGTTCACTAGAAATGATGTGTGGTACTAAGTTCCAAGACCAAAAGGATTCAACATAATTGGAACTAAGTGGGTCTTCAGAAATAAGCTTAATGAGAAAGGAGAAGTTGAAAGAAATAAGGCAAGGCTTGTTGCTCAAGGGTACAGTCAACAAGAAGGTATTGATTACACTGAAACTTATGCTCCAGTGGCAAGGTTAGAATCTATACGCCTTCTTATTTCATTTGCTGCATAATACAACATCACTATATATCAGATGGATGTTAAAAGTGCCTTTCTAAATGGTATTATAGAAGAAGAAGTTTATGTTCACCAGCCTCCTGGTTTTGAGTGAAAAATTTCCAGAACAAGTTTTCAAACTAAAGAAATCTCTGTATGGTTTAAAACAAGCTCCCAGAGCTTGGTATGAGAGGTTAAGCAATTTTCTTCTGGAGAAAATTTTCATCAGAGGCAAAGCGGACACAACACTCTTTTGTAAAACATTTAAGAAAGATCTTCTAATTTGTCAAATATATATCGATGATATTGTATTTGGATCTACCAATACTATGCTGGGAAAGGAGTTTGCTCAATGTATGCAGACAGAATTTGAAATAAGCATGATGGGAGAATTGAGATTCTTTCTGGGAATTCAAGTCAACCAAACTCTAGAGTGCACTTACATTCATCAGACCAAATATGTTAAAGAACTTCTGAAGAAATTTAACATGACTGATAGTAAGATGGCAAAGACTCCCATGCATCCAACTAGTACACTAGACAAGGAAGAGGTAAGTAAGAAAGTAGATCAGAAAATCTACAGAGGTATGATAGGATCTCTTCTCTACTTAACTGCTTCTAGACCTGACATTTTGTTCAGTGTATGTTTATGTGCAAGATTCCAATCAGATCCTAGAGAATCTCACTTAACTGCTGTTAAGAGGATTCTAAGGTATCTGAAAGGTAGTACTAACGTGGGTCTGTGTTACAGAAGATCTGATAAATATACATTAGTTGGATTCTGTGATGCTGACTATGCTGGAGACAGAGTAGAACGTAAAAGTACTTCTGGAAGCTGTCAGTTCCTTGGAAGTCATCTGATCTCATGGTACAGCAAGAAGCAACCCACAATTTCACTTTCTACAACAGAGGCAGAATACATTGATGCTGCTGGATGTAGCACGCAGATGCTCTGGATGAAGAGTCAATTAGAGGACTACCAGATCTTTGAGAGTAATGTATCTATCTTCTGTGATAATACTTCTGCTATATGTTTGTCTAAAAATCCAATTTTACATTCTAAGGCAAAACATATAGAAATTAAACATCATTTTATCAGACTATGTTCAGAAGGGTATTATAAACTTAGCCTTTGTTGATACAGATCATCAATGGGCTGATATTTTTACAAAACCCCTTGCAAAAGATAGGTTCAAGTTTATTCTGAAAAATATTGGTATGGATTTTTGTCCAGAATAATATTTATCAGAGGCAAACTTCTGAGATGCAAAATGTTTAATGCTCTAAAGTATTTCATCTGTTAATTTATTCATTTTCTTGAATTATTTTACTTGTGTAAATCTGAACTAACAATACTCAGAGGCTCTGAACGTTGTCTAACGTTTCATTTCTCAAGAGATTTCAGAAGCACAAGCAAGCAAACACGTGTAGCTCAGAAACTGAAAAGGTAAAGTGCACTTTACTGAATTAACGTTTGAAGTACTGCTTTGAAAATCTGAATTTTCTTGATTTTCCCCCCATCTGTCAGAATCATAATTGTTGTGCAATGATGTTTTTACTTTTTTATTAAATGATATTTGAAGCGTGCCTATGTGACTGTTTGTGTATCTGATTTTATCTATAAATATCACAAATCACACCATTTCACACTTTTCACCTCACGAACCTTTTATGCATTTCTGTCGTCTCTTTGCTCTCCATCTAAAGCCTAAACCTAAAACCTCTCACTCAAGAACATCAATGGCATCCTCTTCATTAACATCTGCTCAGATGCAATCAACCATTGCTGGTTCTGTTCCTAATGTTGAAGCTTACAAAGAACCTGTAAGAACTCTTCTCACTCCAACCATAGAACTGGAAGTTCTGAGTGAATGCTTCATATACCTTGAGTCCATTGAAGAAAATGGGTTTAATCTTTCCTCAACCATCCAAACTCAGAGTTGGACAAAGTATTTTGACAGGCTCATGGGTCCTGTTTATCCAACCTTAGTGAAAGAATTTTGGATACATGCTCAGGTGTGCCCTAAATTCATCCATTCTTCTGTCCTTGGAAAGGAGATTGTGATTATTGAGAAGCTGATCAGACAACTAATTGGATACTCTGAAACTGATGGTGAAACCAGTCTACAATCTGCTCGTGTGGATCTTGCTGATGTGTTTCAAGAAGTTACTATTTCTGGGACACCAACTAGCAAAGTAAGGGAACTGAAGCCAGTCTACAGGATCTGGGCCAAGATTTTCATGAGTTCCATCTTTCACAGAAAATCATCAAATTCCCCAGATTATGTCAGTGTTGAACAACTATACTTCATGTTCTGTATGAGCAAGGGAAAGAAGGTGGACTTGCCTTATCTTCTGTTCAGTCACCTTCTGAATCATGTAAAGGAAACAAGAGAAGATGTAAGAGTCAAAGCTGGAAAAGTTAGGAATTGGATTCCTATGGGTAGGCTGATATCAGACATTCTAACAGAGAATGGTCTTGTGAAATATCTGTATGATACTGGATTGACAGAGGATCTGTCTTATGTCATAGGTTCTGTTATCAATGGCAATACTCTGAAGAGGATGAAGGTCATCACAGAGCTTGCCAGCAAACCTAAGAAAATTGCTACTAAGGATGTAAGCAACAGAAGGATTCCTATTAAAGATTTTCCAATGTTCACTGCTGAAGAACCAAGGGGGATCATCTTATCCTACATAGCTGATTATCTATTAAATGGTGTTCCTCTGCCTGTGAACATCGTCCAGAAGGAAGGAGAAGTTCTGCCCAATCTTGTTAGAGAAAGACGCTCAAAGAAGATAGCTGAAGAAGGATCTGAGGCTCAGCCAAAGAGAAAAGCCTCTGAAGCTGCTGCTAAGCCTCGGAAGGTAAAGAAAGTGAAACCCACTCCTCCAGAAGCAAGTCTGGAAGACATAAGAGAAACTATCAATCAGGTATTAACATCTAATCCAACTCCAACCATTCACTCTCCATTACCTTCACCTCCTCCATCACCTTCTAGACCACAATCATCTGTACCACCATCATCTGGAATTCATACATCTGAACTCCCTTCATCTCAAACTACACTTTCACAACCATCTTCTGTACAAACTCCATCTAAACCACCTCAAACAAAAATCCAACCAGAACATCAACAATAAGAACCATCTCAACCAGAACCTCAACAACAACAACAACAAAAAACACAACCAGAACAACAACAACAACAATCACCAGAACATCAATCTCAACCCATTTCATCTGAACCTCCCCAAACAACACCATCTGAACATCCCTCAATAATTGAACAACCGTTACCTGCTCCAAAACCCTCAAATGACATTCTTGATCTGGAACCACTTGCAACCATGGTTGTCTTGTCATCCACCTCATGCCACTCCCCTGAATCATCTGATTCTGAATCAGAAGTTCCCTCACCCTCTTGTTTACACATTCCTGATCCACTCAAACCTGCATTTTCTGATCTATCAGTACCTGACCAAATAAATCGTAGACTTGCACTTCGTTCAAATTTCAACCTCTCAGATTTTCAAAATTCATCCTCTGAAGCTGAAATTTCACCAACCCCTACACCTCAACTCACAATACCACAACCATCTGAACCTCAACAGTCTAAACCTCAATCATCTGCATTTCAACCATCTGACCAACCACCATCTGATCCAACACCTCCTAATATCACTTGTGAACAACCTCAGCCAAACTCTGAATCTGCTGAGAAAGTGACCCCTGAGGAATTTCTTTACCCCAACCCTAAATCAGATGTTGATAAACTGTTTGATAATTTTAAAAAGGAAGTTCGTATGAGGATTGCACGTGTGGAAGAAGAGTGTTTGTTCAGTATAAATCCTGTTAAGTCTGAAGCTGCTTGGGATAAATTTATCTCTAAGATCAACGTGGTGGCCTCTCATCTCAAGACAGTATGTGCTGAAGATGCTAAGGAAAAGTTTGCTGAGTTGGTAAGATAAACTCTGATGAGCATTCCCAAACCACCAGTGCTGCTTCTGGAAGCTGCTCCTGCTGAAGACTCTCCTTTTAAAGACGTTGCATCTGATATGGACATTGATGCATCTGCATCTGAAGTAAAGGCTGACAATTCAGAACTTGTGAAAGAGGTTAAGGAAATCAGGTCCTGGATGATCAAACAAGAACAAACCACTGAAGAGATTAAGACTTGGATGGCCAAGCAAGAAGAGTCTACTACAAAAGATCACAGATCTTCTGACCCTGATTGCATCTCGTCAACCCTAGTTTCTTTTCATGTTTTTGCACTGTTGTTTTGAATATGTTTTCTCTTGTTTGTTTGTTATCATCTGTTATGTGATCCATATGAATGAATGAAATTGTTTACTTTGTTTTTCTTCTATTATCTTTTCTGTCTTTACACATCTTTTTGATTATGACAAAAAGGGGGAGAAAAAGAATCTGATTGTTCAATCCATAAGCAAATACTAAAAAAAAATTCAGACATATTATTAACTATCTTTGAATTTAAGTCTTTCAGATTCTATTGTTTCATCTGACAAAATAAATTCATTGAAGTTATCCTGAGAGTTACCCAACCAGACTCTGATTCTTGAAGCAAATTGTACTCTAAGTCTAAACGCAAAACCAGACTCTGTGTTTGAAAGAAGTCATCAGACTCTGATTAACCAGACTCTGTGTTGAAAGAAGTCATCAGACTCTGATTCTGAAATACACTCAAGCAAAAAGGGAAGTATTCTTTTCCTTAGAGTATTCATTTCAGGGGGAGATTCTTAATCTCAAGGGGAGTTATAATTATTATTTTTTACTATTGAACAAAATTTCTCATGTTTTGTCATCATCAAAAAGGGGGAGATTGTAAGAACACAGATTGTTTCTTAGTAATATCTCTATGTTTTGATGATAACTCTTATGAAATTTTGTATTAAAGCATTATATACTCTAAAATTGGTTCATGAATATTTGCTGCAGATGATTAAAGTATATATACATCCAAGAGCAAATTAATCTGAACGTAGAACTATGGAAGGCTCTGAAGAGTCAGAAGTATCTTATAGAAGAATCTGAGCGCTGTCTGCAGAAGGATCTGAAGCAGAAGCTACAGAAGAATCTGAAGCAGAAGCTGCAGAAGAATCTGAAGCAGAAGACTCTAATAAGATCTGAAGACTCTGAAGCATTAAAGAACTTTGTATGAGAGTTAAGAAGCTCAGTTTTTCAGAAGACTCTGAGAGTACTACACGCTGCATGTACTGAAGATTTGATTCATAAAACTCTGCTCTGATAGAACTACACGCTAAAGCACACTTGCTGCCTTACTCTGATTCAGCAAAATCTGATGGGTATCCAAGACTCTAATCATGCAAAATCTGATGATTAACTTTGCTGAAAAGAAATACTTGTTGAAGAAGAATTCAAAGTAATATCCTTTGATTTAGCTCAACGACTCTTTCCTCTTTCATGCTTAACACTAGAACACAGACCAAAAGCATTTCTCTGTGCATTCTACTTCCAGGAAAAGTCATGTGATGTAAAGAAAAAAAAGGTTCAGGCCTTTTCAGTACACAGCCTCCAATGTCAAGACTTTGTGGACTATTGTGCATATAAAAGCAAGTCTTCATCATCTTCTTCAAATTGATCTACTACCAACAAATCTTAAAAGAAACTCTTACAAGCTCTCATAAAATATTCTTATTGCTGAGTTTATTCTTTTGTTCTTAACATTAAGTGAAACATCACTGTTGTGATAAAGCTTGTTAGAAGCATTCATACACTTGTATTAATCTTACATTTTATTGTAATAGTTCCTTAAGAAGATCCAGTTGGGATCAGAAGTTCTTGAGAAGACTTTGAACAGTTGTTCTTAGTGCTTACTATTGTAATCAGTTGATTAAATAGTGGATTAAGTCCTTGTTTGAGAAAGGCAAATCACTCTAGGTAGGGTGGACTGGAGTAGTTGAGTTCAACGAACCAGGATAAAAATACTTGAGTTTTTACTTCTAAGTTTTTATCTCCATACTTATTCAACCCTCCTTCTAAGTATTTTTTTCACCTTCATTACTCCCAGGAAGTCGCTACGTTTTCTCCATGAAGCTGCCTAGCTCCTCATCTTCCCCATGAAGCGGATATTTATTTTATCCCCGGAAGTCTCCAATCCTAAGATTTTATTTGGCGGATGATGATTCATGATAGCAATCCCTCCAGTGGCGCCATGATATCGTACTCTCCAGTGAGGTCGTATCATATCCCCAGGAGGAAGTCATGATATCGTATCCCTAAGTGGATTGTTTTCTCCCCAGAGAAGTTTGAACTTTGAAGCAAGATTTAGTTCCGCCATCAACTTTTCCTATCCTTCAAAAGATGTACTATTGCAGAGGTCACCGGGTATCCCCGCCGAGATGTTTATTTCATCTCATGTTTCCACCTCTCATCTATTTTGTCAGCATATGCATGTGCATGAGCATAAGCATGGCATTTTCATACATATTATTATACACATTGACATACGCATTAGCCTTTTCCTATTTGCTATCTGTGTCATCCTTTGTCGTTACCGTTGAGTAGCTGGGTTTGTCCACTCTCTCCAAGTAGATCGTCAGCCCTAAGCACAAAATACCTATTATTTCCAGTTTCCCCACAGAGTTCAACCCTCGTGGACGATGGTTATTTTAGTTATCTCTCTGCGCTAGGATAAGATAATCCCCATTTGAGTTCATTTCCTCAATGGGTTCTTGTTTGACAGATTCTTTCTAGCTCGATTCTAGATTGAACGTCGGTCCTGTCGGTCGCCGAAACCTACTTGGACGTGCATTAATTTTGCACTACCTTTCTAGAAAAGCCTTTTACGACGCCTTTGTTGATTAACGACAGTTCTCGTCCAAGAAGCTTATCATTACATTATTACACACCAACGAGCAACCATTCTCTCCTGAGAAGCGTATCATTACATTTCCATCGGTATGCGACAGTTCTCGCCCGAGAAGCTTATCATTACATTGCAACAACTGGTACGCAACAGTTCTCATACGAGAAGCTTATTATCATTACACTATACAACCTAGATATCATTTTACAACATCGATATGCGACAGTTCTCGCTCGAGAAGCCTATCGTTACACCTTTCAGTGACAAGCGACAGTTCTCATACAAGAAGCCTATCATTTCATTACAACCTTCATTTCATTACAACTTTCATTACAACCTTCATTACAATCTCCATTACATTACAACCTTACATTACATTCTACAAACTCTACAACCAGGTCTCCGCCGAGAAGCTTATCATTGCTACTCTTGCAAATAAGCAGTATTTCTCACCTGAGAAGCTTATCTTATCTTCATCATGACTAGCCGCAAGTGGCCATCTCCATCGAGAAGCTAGTTTCCATTGCCCTTTCATCTTGAAGAGCGGGGAGGTGTAAACTGAATCATATTCAGGGCGCAAACCTTGAAGTATGGGGGAGGTTTATTTTACCCTTTAGTAAAATAAGAAACCGAGACCCGTTCATGGCATACAAACCTTGAAGTACGGGGGAGGTTTATTTTACCCTTTAGTAAAAGAAGAAACTGAGACACGCTCATGGCATACAAACCTTGAAGTATGAGGGAAGTTTATTTTACCTTTTAGTAAAAGAAGAAGCTAAGACCCGTTCAGAGCATAGACCTTGAAGTATGGGGGAGGTTTATTTTACTCTTTAGTAAAAGAAGAAACTGAGACCCGTTCATGGCATACAAACCTTGAAGTATGGGGAAGGTTTATTTTACCCTTTAATAAAAGAAGAGACTGAGACCTATTCAGAGCACACAAACTTTGAAGTGTGGGGAAGTTTATTTACCCTTTCTGAATGAATCGTTTAGTTAAAGAAGAAGATGAATCACATTTTTGAAGCTTATCATCCGATTATGGTATGTAAGTCCCTTCCAACGATAAGTGGAATTTCTCTCTCGAGAAACTTATCAGGGCAGTCCCCATTAAAGTCCATTATTGTGGCATACAGCAGGTTTTACCCTGTATATTTTCTAATGATTCCTGAAGATCTTGTTTCCAGAAGCTCGGATGTTATTCTTTGCTCAATGCTTCAGCATTCTGTTTACTTGATCCTACCCTAGAGTATCAGTTGGTCATGCCTGAACTTGTGAACAATTACTCTCGGATATTTCCCAGTGGAGGTTGTCTTGTCGGTGCCATCTCCATTGAGGATCCCATCCTTACCATTTTTTCTACAGTTACAATTGTTCATGCTCGCACCAGTTGGCCATCATTTCAGAATTCCCCAGTGTCGTGATGTTGCCTCAGTGCGTCGTATTCGCCAGTGTGGTTCGTTCGTCTCGTCTGTCCCTTGTGTCGTCGTGTCATCTGCATCTGTACATTTAGCATTCCATCATACACATCATATCAGGTTCATAACATTGTTAGCATTATAGTTCATTTTGTTATGTCCATAGCATTGCATATCACTGCATCTAAGGGCAAAATTTTTGGTTATTTGTATTTAAATCCCTTTCACCATGATTTCTCGAGCCTACGCTGCTCAAATCATCCGGTGAAGCTATTTAAATATGGGCAAATGTCATACCCCAAATTTTACCCTTAGATTAGTCGGTTCATTTTGTATTTCATCTCATTCTGCATTGCATTGTAAACTAACCGCTAACCAGTTGCTCAGTCTGTTGGTTTTATAGGAAAAATCACATTGTGCGCTCTTTAGCTTATGAAGGGCAAAATGGTCATTAATTTGCAGTCCGCTGACAATCTATGAAGTTGAGTCATCCGCAGGGATCCCTCGAGCGATCAGGGTTTCCATCTCCGAGTCATGTGACTTATTCGAGGAAGGGTTAAATTTTACGGCAGTTTGTGACGTCAGATTTCTCGTGACACACCACATTTTATTCAAGAACCGAGATTTAGTCGTCAGTGGGATTTTAGAAATTTTGTTTGATTTCGAAACCATATGGAGCTGAATGTGTCAAGATATCAGTGGATTCAGGTTAAATTGGTGCGAGGATTTGCTTTGAAGAATTTATTTTAACAGACGCACGTTTTCCTGCTTTCTGCTACCTACCAGTCGATTTTGAAGAAAACATTGGAATTTCGGTTCGTGTGGAATTTATAGTGAAAGTCTGTGGGTTTGATAATGGTTATTAGTTGAGCTGATTCGGGTTACCGAGTTAAATCATTCGAGATGCAATTTGAATTTTTCAATGCGGAGGACAGTTCGTTTTGCCGTTTAATCGAATTTCTCTGCTTATCCATTCAAGGCCATATTCATTGACTTTAATATCGAGTACGAAATAATTTACAGAAGAATTTGTTTGAACTTAGTAATTACGGAGGATTTAAATCGGGCAAGATGATCAATTGTCAAAATTCGGAGTTTGGAACGTCGAAGCTTAATCGGATGGATTATCTGGTGAATTTAATCTAATAAATTTAGTCGGGTGAGTTTAACAGTTTGAGTTTATTTGGAGGAATTTAGTCGGATAAACTTAATTAAGTGAACTTATTCGTTTGAGGACAAATTATTTGGAGATTTTAATCGAAGAAAATTGATTGGAGAAATAAACTGAATTTATTCATTTAAATTCTATGTTTTATTACAATATTACAAAAAATTTATAATTACAAGAAGTGTTAAAAGTCCTAATTTTTCTAAGTTTGTCTCTACGCCCGATTCATCAATCTTCGACTTTCGACTTTGCCGAACCTGCAAAACAAATCAACAACAGTTGAAAATAATAGAATTAATTAACTTTGGTTTTTCCGGTCCCGATACCCTCAGTTAATTATCATCATCGGGTACGTCGGGAAGGTAACGGAATATTCCACCGCCAGCTCCTGACTCCATTTTCGACCTCGGCACAAGTCAGGCAGATGTCTGTTCTAATTCAAGCCTGGAGAAAGAAAAAGTGATTTTCGAAAAAAAGTGATTTTGAAAAAGTGATTTTGGAAAAAGTACTTTTCTTGGAAAAATGGGTTATGGCCAAACAGGTCATTAACAACTTTTCTAGAAGTTCTAGACCCACAATGGATCAAACAACCTGTCTAACAGCAACCAAACAAATGTCACGCAAGCAACAAACAACTTTTCCAAAGAATCCTGCAAGCAGATCAAACCCATCCATCACCAAAAAAAAACTGCAAGCAAAACGCAGCAAAGATCCAACAATGAAACCCGGTCAAAACACACCAAAAAAAAACGCAAATCACAACAACCAAAGCCAAATTCCCAGCAACAAAATTTCCAGCAAATCCTCAACCAAAACGCGACCAAATCGTAACAACCTGGATCACTCAAGCCCACAAAAATCAATATAAAATACCCAGTTCATCTGTTAAAAAGGGGAACGAAAATTTTTGAAGAACACCAAGGATCGGAACGACGCAAACTCAACCTGGGAGGAACAAGCATCACTGCGAAACCCAACACACTACGAAGCTAACGGCGGCCGTGAGTTCGCCTAGAGACTCAGTACCACCGCCGGACTCAGAGACGAGAGCCATCGTCCTCCATCATTGTCCGCGAGAACAATCACCACCACGGGCCATCATTGCATGCAACAAAGCAACAGCCTCCATCAAACAATCAACACTATCACAGTTCATACAGGCGACGAAAATCATCAAGAAATCATAATCATCCATAAGAATCAAATCAAATCATATGGTTTTGTGTGGTTTTTTTCAGGAATGAGAAAGCTCGAGCGGCCATGGAGGAAGAAGGGAGCTCAAACGTCCAGGGAAGAAGAAGCAAATCACGGCGAGACCCATGAGTGGATCGTCCGCCGCCGCGAAGAAGAAGAGGGAAATGGGTCTCCAAAAACCCTGATGTTCAGCAACTCTATCCACTCCCCCTTTTATTTCTCTATTTCTATTCTCTATTTTTTTGTTCTTTAGTTAAATTAATAATGGTGTTAATACATTGTAATTACATTATTTAAATTAGTACCCCTTTTTTAACATTTAATCAAAAAAACCTTAATTTAAAACTAGTCTAAAAAATGTAAAACTCATTTTTTTTAAAGACTTAATTTAAAACTCATTTTTCAAAACTTAATTTAAAACTTTTTTTTTTGTTAAAACTTAATTTAAAACCTTTTTTACAAAAACTTAAAGTTAAAAATTGATTAAATTTAATTTCAAACCTTTTTTTGAAATTTAAATAAGGGATTTAAATTTGTAAGTTACAATTAATATTTAGTTTAGTTGTTAGCTTATTGTCAAGCATTTTCGCTTTCAGTTTCAAATTGAATTTAGCCCTGGTTACTGCCCTGTTTACTTACGTTTAATGTTTATGCAGTTGTACAATTATAGCTTTTATTTTTCGTATTTTATTTTGGTTGTAATTTATGCGAGGCAATCGTCGCTTTTATTTCGTTATCATTTTTGCATTTTTTATGGTTGTAATTTATGCGAGGCAATCATCGCTTTTGTTCCATCATTATTCTCACAATTTCCCGTATTTCAATTTCGTCGTTTAATTATTTATCATTGCATTGTTTACCGTAACTCCCCTCCGAAGGATTAGGTCTAGCCGTTTGACCTTCGTGTAAATAGTCTGCACCTTTGACCATTTCAAAACCCTAATTGCTTAGGCATCCCGTCGTGGACTAAATTACCCTTTACCCTAGCAGTAGGTTAAGGATTCTCCGTACTCCATATTAGGTTTCCCGCCATGGAATACCTATTTTACCCTTTTTCAAATGCAATTCAATTACAACGTAGAAATAGGAGCCGTCGCACTCCATGTAAGCGCTTCCTTAAGAATGCTTATTCCCCATTGAAACCTTGACCACAGTCAAGAAGTTTCTAACCTCCCTTTCGAGGGGAACTACGATTACTCTGATTCCATCCCCTACCTCGGATACGTAGGCACAAGATGCGAGTCTTGGCGAGTAAACTTAGGACTAACCCTTAGATCTTTCTTTCACCTTCTAACCCTTAGCATATACCCTAAAGCAGATAATCAAGCAAAATAGTAAACTTTAAACAAGAGGTTCCTGTAGAGTACTATAGAAGTTTAGGGTGCTAATGCCTTCCCTAAGCTTAACCAACCCCTTACCTAGATCTCTCCCCGTATTGTTTACGATGCAATAAAAAAACTAGGTTTTTCCTTTCTTTGACCTTTCCTTCGGATAAATCAAAGACCGGTTGTGAATCAAAGGTTGCAATTCAAATTAATTAATAATTTGATATTCTATTCTCACTGCAACATATATTCAAGACAGAAATTGAAATTCTCCAAAACAGGCCCCGACATGTCTGCTAGAACATATGAATTCATTTAAAACAGGTTGGATTTGGAAAGGAGACAACATTAACAGCATTATGGCAAATTTATGAAAAATAACACTACACAAATCAAATCATAACAGTCCCATATTTCTATCCAAAACAAGTCAGGGACATGTCCAAACATTGTCGATTTGGAAATGGAATTGAATTCAAAACCACAGATTTTGTTGTTCTTTCAAAATGGCTATAAAAATATCACACATACACACAGAAAAGTCTCAATTCAAAAATTGTATCACAAACACACAAGTGATTCTGAAAAGAAGAAAAGTGACGGGATACTACCAATTGCAACAACAATACGCACGCAAGAACAGTAAGCAAGGAAAGGGGCAACACCTATGTCAAGCTCATATCAATATCACCGACGAAGACGCATCGGACGAACTCTGATAGGTAATTCCAGTCAATCTTTTCCCTTGTTTCGCCGATGTAATATTCGATTGTTGCTTTTCTGCTACCGCATCGCTCTAATCTTTCTTTGAACCTTGTGCTCCTTTTGTTGCAATTTGGTGTTCAAGCATCGTGTGAACCTACGGGAATGATGATATGATGAGGAATTTGGGCAAGGAAGAGAGAATAAAAAGGGATTCATGAATAAGGAGGGGACGTGGAGAAGAAGTGTACAACAAGGAAGATAAGGAGAGGGTGCCGACAGCATGGAGGTCGCGAGAAAGGGTATAGAGTGTTCTCATTGTTCCATCCTTTTCTTTGTTCCTTTTGACAATGTTGTTGGAGTTGGGTCGGTGCAAGAAGAATCTAGCCTGACGCTTGTTTCTTTTAGTTTTTTTTTCTTTGGAGCGTAAGCCCATTATATTGCCAATCCAAGTCCATTTTCTTAATTTGGTTAAATCTACTTCTTTAGTTACAAACTTTGATCTTAGACTTTATTTTTTTTATAAGGATAAAATATTTGTTTTTTTATTAAATGGAAGTTCTAATGGGTCAGTTAAGCTTCTAGTCAATTTGTAAAAAAAAAAAGAGGAAATATGAAAATAAAATACCTTTTAATCAATCAAGATAGTTGTTGCTATTTTACTATAATTTAATTTAACATATTTACTTATTGTTTCGAAATATAATTGATTTTTAAATTTTATTGAACATTAAATGATTTAGAAATTTTAATTTTTGTATTTACTTTTATTTTTTATCAGGTATTGAAATCATCATTTCTTTCTTTTTAGTAATTGCACTGTTTTTTATGATAATTAAATATTCGTACTAATTTAATATCGATAGTTGCCTATAACTCTTTTGGAAAAAGATATAGGACCCTACTTCTGATTCCGCATCAAACCTTCTTCATGCATTTATATGCCTATGCATTCTTAGTTCTATACGTGCTTGATTTGGGGTAGGCTTAATTCATGATATGTTACTTCACTTCATAAGTTGGTTGTATATTATCCCATGTCTTATCTATTAAATACTCAATCGTGGCTTTAGTTTTGATACTTGATGCCTTTATCTATACTCTTATAATCTGATTACATATCTCTACGTCCAAGGGAATAATTTGTATATAACTTTTTTTTAAGTTATATACAACGCATTGTTCATCTGCATCATTTCCCCCGCTTGATCCCTGATTTTTGAGGTCGATCATCTTAGGTCACCCTTTTGCACCTTAGGATAGATACATGCCTTTAAGACATCAAATTAGACAACTTACAATTAAATCCCCTATTCTCCCACAAGAGAAGTAGACATAAGTCATCTATGTAGTCGAGATATAATTCTCTTACCCCATTGCATATTCGAGAAAGTTGTAGAATCCTTTCCATGTGAGAGAGGTACGTGGCATACTCGTCAGTTAAATCTGAGTTAGAGGCCTTCTCTTAATGCGACGTAAAGACCGTCTTCCATACGTTTGTGGTGAATAAGTCGAGTATTCTCCCTAAGATGACGACTCGTCTCTTCTCCTAGAATCAACCAACAAACCTTCTCCCTCCTGGAACTTTGACCATAGTCAATGGTTCCTCGTCCCTTTACGGGAACTACGAATACTCTGATTCCATTCCCGTCAGGATACGTAGGTACAAGATGCAATTTCTTGGCGGGTATACTTAGAAGCAAACCCTTAGGTCTTTCACCCTTAGCAAACAACAATAACACAATAAAACAAGAGGTTCTTGTAGAGTACTACAGATGCTTAGGATGTTAATACCTTCCCTAAGTTTAACCAACCCCCGAACCTTAGATTCTCTAACTTTGCACTTGCATTGCATATTTATGGGTTATTCGCTCTTTTTCCCTTCCCTTGGACAAACTAAAGACCGATGGTGAACATGATTTGTGATTCAAGTTAATCAATAGCTTGATATTCAATTCTTACCGCAACAATGTCAAGTTGTTTTTTGCATTTCGGTGAGAAAATAAGGGTCAGAAATGCCACATTAGATAGAAAAAGAGTGGTGAGCAAGTTTATTGGGTGCAAACTTTCTTTCTTATTTTGGTAAAACCACTTGAATCTTGTGCACGAAGAAAAAAATGTGTTTGGCTACTTTTGATAGTGTTTTGGTGATGTGCCATTCATGGGAAAATGGTAAAGAGAGGTGGTTTGGTGACAAAATTCAAATGGTGTACAAGAATAGAAACATGGCATGGCTAGTAAGAAGTTGATGAAACCAATTTTGAACCATCACAACTTTATGAATTTAAATCCGAATGGTGAGGTTTTGAGTTCATATGAAAGTATGAAGACAAAGGAATATTTCTCATGTTGAAAACAAATTAAGGTAAGGTTTGGAAGGTTATGAAAATTGGCATTGAAGTTGATCACAAAAATCTGCCTAAAGTAACTTAGAAAAAATTCTAAGTTATGAACTTTTGGCAACTTTGACACCCTATCTTTGAAAGCACATAACTTGAAGCGTTTTTATCCAATGAAAAAGTTATTATAATGGATAGAAATCTTGAAGAATTATCTTCAATTTTCATGCTTGAAGGATGATGAGATGGAGTTAGGATCTTGGTGAAAAATGCCTTGGAAGATTGTTCCAAAAATCTACCTAGAAACTTGCCAAACTTGACATCTTTGAAACCCTAACTTAGAGATATCATAACTTAAGTTCTACACATCCAATGGAAGAGTTCTAGTACTCAAAAGAAATCTTTGAGGATGATATACAACTCTCATGTTGGAGGAAAATTCACTAGAAGCTTGAATCATCATGTAAGATAGGCTTGAAAGTAGGTACTTCAAGCTGAATTTCTATACTTGGAAAATTTTCCAAGTGTTGAAATGATAAAATCTTGATTTTCTCAACTTTACCACATCATATCTCCCAAACTATGGATCTTTTGTACTTGTTTCCTTCCATAAATTTGTAGTTCATTATGTCCTCTTTAATTTGATAACAAGTTTGCTTCCATTGGATCAAGGATGAGAAAGTTATGGAAGTTGCAAAATGGCTAGAATTTAGGGTTTTCCACACTTTGAAAATTTTCAAACAAAACCCTAACCCAATCAAACTTCTGATTTTACGTTTCTCCTTGACTTTTCTTGTTCCAAACACATTAAATCTCTTGAAAACACACAGTATACTCTTGGTTGACCTTGAGATCCAAGATTTTGACCCTATTGAACCACAGTTGACTTTTTGTTGACCAGATGAAACCCTAGGATCATTTCCACTGATTGAAGCTCTTGTGATGACACATAGTCCATGTAGAGGACCCTTGAGATGTGTATTTAAATTTAGAATCATGTCTTGCCCAAATAACTAGCCACATATACCTTTTGAACCAAAACCCTAGTCCAATTGTCCACAAGATAGGAGGAGGTAAACAATGCTTGAATTCTTGAGTCAAATGGTTGTGAAACTTGTCTTGATGATGAGGGAACCTTATGACTTGATATTGCCACAAAGTTTAGAATGAAATCTTACTTGAGCTTTGAAGATGAAACTTTTTCCTTGAGTGTTGAACCAAATGCCTTGATCCTCTACATAGAAACAATGTTATGCACAAATGTTGATGCAAAAATGATATGAAACATAAGCCATCTGATATAAGGAAATAGTGGGAACATTTTGGGGTGATATAGTGCCCATAAATTCTTAGGCCCATGTGCATTATTTCTAGAAGATCTAAGGTGGTTACCTTTAAATCCTTTCAATTTATCAAAACAAAAAGGTTCTAAAAATATCCTATTCTCTTATAGTGTGTGCACTTATAAACGTGATGCTGCTTTTCCTTATGATCTATACCTTTCCTTGATTTTTTATCATTTTTAAATCCTAGTGCATTTTTATTTATGGAGTATCTTTGACTTGATAAGATCAGTTCAAGCTTCCGTTCTCCTTGGGTAAACTTTCCTAGGGTTTCACAAAGCTCTGTTACTTCTTCTATAAGGGAGTCACATTATTTACATCCTCGTTTAGAATTTCCAAGCTTAGTTATTTCTATCTTAAATGAGTCATTTATTTCTTTGATATGTCTTGGTGATTCTTGAATACCAAAGGTACTTTCTCGTGGTTTATCATTTTTTCCACTAATTGGCTCTTCATTCTAAATAGTTTAGCCTAAGACGATTTGATACCTAGAATAGTATCTTCCTCCTAGGATGCCTTTAAGAAAAATTAATCTTTGTTAGAACAAGATTATTTCATATTTCTCCCTGAGGCTTATTTCTCTCATCCTCTTCTTTGTTCGAGTATTAAAGAAACTTCTTCTTTTTCTGTTGTTCCTTGAACAAAAGAGTCTTTCATTTGATGTTGAATCTTATGAAGATCTCTTAAATATAGAGCGTGTTCTTTTGAAGGATCCTTGGAAATTTGAAAATGATGAACATAGTGGAATTTATTATCATCTAGATACATTGTTATAAAGCTCTTAGTTTTAAAATCAATTTCAAACTTTTGCTTTTTCTCTTTGGTCCACGACGAATCAGGTTTATCTACTACTTCATCCTTTACCTGATGAGTAGGGATAAACAGACCATTAAATATTGTTTCTCATAATTCGAGATTTATACTTTAAACAAAATCATAAACCTATATTTCCAAATATTAAATGTACTATTAAAATGTGGTGTTGTGTTTAAAAAATATTTCCTATCGGAAGTCATCTTCCTCCTGAGTCGATTAGTCCTTAAACAGGAGTTAGGCTCTGATGCCACTTGTTGGACATGTGACTTCACACACAAGAGGGGGATGAATTGTGTGGTTCAAAAAAACATGGTTTTAAAAACTTTTTCGGATGATAATCAGATTTTAAAAACATTTTGAAAATGTTTAAGTATTAAGAATGGAAAATAAATTGCAGAATGTAAAATGCTAAAAATAAGAGATTAGGGAAAGAGAAAACACTGAGAATCATAGTGATTCGGTCAAAACAAATGGAACCTACTCCTCTCCCAAATAATTTACTTTGAGATTATCTAATAAACTTTGAGAGATTTTAGTAGGTAATACTCATGAATCCCCTCATACAAGGAAAATGGTTGACTTCCATACAAAACAACAAGACTCTAGAATTAAGCAGTTTGAGTCTTCTCTTACAAACAGTTGATTGAAGCGGTTAGTCTTCTTCCCAAAAATGGTAAATTGATTCATTTAGTCTTCTTTCCATAAGAATCTTGAAGCAGTTAGTCTTCAAGCCTCTAAACAATATTTGTAAGCATTTACCACGGACTGAGCTCATGAACCTTAAAACATGGTTTTACACGGGCTAACTAATAACCTAGAATATTTTAATACTAGGATAATTGCGAAAGTTATCCAAATTTTTACCACAGCCTAAGCTTTAACCTAATTTTGGCTTTACCACGGGCTAATATTGAACCTACCATGCTTTTAATCACAGGCTGAGCTTGAACCTAAATAAGGGTTTGATCACACAATCCCCAAACCAAAAGCTTTTACAGGTTTAGCTTCTAACCTAAACAAATCCTAAATAAATAATATTTAACAAAGTTTTGTCCAAAATATTCCCTTGGTGATTTTTACAGTTCTACCCTTTCGGAATTACAGCTTATCCTCACTCACAAAACAACTTTCTCGTATAAATCACCTTTGGCTAAAGTATAGTGAGAGAAAGTAAAAGAAAAATTTTAGACAAAGAATATGAGAAGTGTCAAAATACGATTCTGAATAGTTTTAAATGAGGGAAGGAACATCTATTTATAGGCTAGAGGTTGAATCAAAAAGGAAATTGATTTTAAAGCCTTTTAAGACTATCTAATCGGTTCGAATCTAATGCTAATTGTGTAGAATCTCCAATGGTAATCGATTACCAGTTTCAAAAAGAAAAGAAAAGATATCTAGTCCTTGTACATCATTAATATGTTGTCGTAATCGCTTAGATATCAATTTTGAATTGATCTAATCAATTAGACAAGTGCCTTAATTGATTGAGAAAGACAAAGCTTTTTGCATAACAATTTTGACTGCTCTCAATCCATTTGATAAAACTTCAAAAAAAATTAGATAAATATTTTCTTGAGAAAAACCAGTTTGAAAATAAGTTTTAATGTGTGTATGTGTGTTTTAGCCATGTACTTTTACGAGAATTCCCTTTTTCTTTACACAATATTCTCTCAAACTAAGGTAGGATTTCCTTGCACTTCAAGACTTTGTTAGATGCTTTCTTTTGTAGACACTTGATTGAGTTTATATGAGAAGAGGCTTGAGCTTATATTCCATTTGGTTTCCATCATTGAATATTCAAGTCCATCAAACCATAATACTCAGGTTTGTATTTTTATCCGCTTAATAACTTATGCTTAACTTTGTTAGAAGACATTGGAGTCATCATTAATTAGTTTTCATCATCAAAATTTCAACAAAAATTGTTGTCCTTGTTAAAATTATATCACCTACAAAACAAGTTTCCATAGTAAGTGCTTGAAAATAAAAATTTTCAACACACATATATATGTTTCCTCCCATCGAATGTCATAACGTCATTGAAGCTCAAAAATAACTTGAAACAAAGAAAAGACAACAAAACATCAATGAAGTTTCCTCCACTGTTGTTTATCTTCTTCGTCATGTATTTGGTATGTAACTCACTCATTTTATCCATGCATGTAACTTAGAAATGATAGTTTTTGTTGTGTGGATTGCTCATTGCTTATAGATTCTGTTATTCTGATTATGTTGATAAAAATGGAAATAGGTTTTTCCGTTTTAAGTTGATGTTTTTCCATATCTACCATGAGTTAAGTAAAATAGGTTTTTCCTTTTTAGTGTTGATTTTGTTTATGTCGTTTTAAGTAAAATGTTTATGATGTTATTCTAATGTTGTTAGGAATCTGCTAAGTAATATATATCATATGTACAATTATCTCACATTAGGTGTCTTTGCTGATGAAATTCTTAGGTTTATTTGTTAATGTAATGTTAAGTAAAATTATTATGAGAATGTACTTAAGAAGTGCTCTTGGGAATTTTTTATGTTGTATTAAGTAAAATGTTTATTGTCATTGTTGTTCTTTAAATAGAGATGGACGATTTAACCACCACATCTCCTAAAATCACAACCTTTCATACTAAAACTACCTCTCCTACAACCACATCTACTAAGACTAAAAGTATAATAAATTCTAGAGATTCCACAATGAGGTATAGGTTGACCAAATCCTGCAACACTAATGTTAGGTTGCCGAATGATTTTTGTTTACAAAGTGTTAAGGTCTAAGGTGAAAATGCTACAGATTTTAATAGTTAAATGGAATTACTTTATAGAAGAAAAGTTAGCATTTTGTTAGATAATTGTAGCCAAATTGATGGTGACTTGAAAGAAAGTATATGGGATGATCTTGGAGTATTTATTTTAACTTTCATGATTTGTTTTACAATTATATAACTTTTTTAATGCTAATACCAACTTTATTATGTAAATATAGAATGTTTTTATTCTTTCAAAAGATGATAAGCTGACAAAGAAATGAATATCATATGTTGGTGAAAGTTGGAGAGGCTTTAAGACACAACTCATAACCTATTATATTACAAATCCAAAGAGTAGTAACTTAAAACCTCCATATGTGACTTATTTTTTTTATTTATAAGAACATTTGGGAGAGCTTTCTCAAGTCTTGCAAAACTCCTGATTTTTTGGCTAAGAGTCAAAAAGGAAAGGAGAATAGAAAAAAAATATCCTCATAGATTGTCTCGTGGAGCATATGATAAACTAGAAGAGACAATGATAAAAGAAAAAAGAAAACAGAGAAAATAAGAGTTGAGAGATATTTCTATGAGCCTTGATCGTAGTCCATCTTCATCATCACACCATGAGAAATGTAACATAGTACGTCAAACACTAGAAGGCGAGTTCACATAAGAGGCTACATGCATAATTTCGGATAAGATTGTAAGTAGGTTCTTTTTTCAACATTATTAAATGTAGTTAATTCAATTTGACAATGATCTTTATTTGTGTTGTAGGATTTACTGGTTAAAAAACTAATGTTGGTGTCTGTGGTGTTGGACGAGATGTCGGCTTGAAGTTATTTTTTGAATTATCTTCAAAGAGTGGTGGAATTCACACAAAAAAAAAGTTTAAAGAGCTAGTAGATCAGAGAATGGAGGAATATATACATTGAAAGATAGACGAAACATTAGAAAAAGAAGGGACATCAATGTGGGAGAGTGTGGTCAATGAGGTGCGGGATAGGGTGACCCAGCTATGTGCGAGATAGTGTGACCCAGCAGATGCAGGAGAGTGTGATTCATGAGGAGCAGGATAGTGTGATCTAGGAGATGTGGGAGAGTGTGGCTCATGATGTGATTGAAGTAAATATAAGTTTGGTTAATAACTTTCTTTTTTTGTCTGATTAAAAATATGTGTTATGTGTTGTTACTTTTGTGTTCTTGAAACTATGTATAGTGTTGTTTTTGTTTTTATGATGCAATATATAAATTATTTGTAGACACGGAGACAGCCAAACAGGTATGATCTTGATATCATGTTATGAAACATATGTTGGATATTATCTTTGGAGATATTAGGGATTCATGGGATACAGTAATCACTTTATCCATCCATATGCATGTAATTTATTTACGTTAGTTAAACTGTTGTTATTGTTAGCTTGTAAAATATTTATGTTGTTGTTATTGTTGTGATTGAAAGTTAAATGTTATTATTGTTGTATTAACCTAATTTAAATTTTGTTTAAATTATAGGTGTTTAACGATGTGATACCAATCACACAAGAAGATATAGATGATATTCGTTCATGTTGGGTTGGTTGCTTCTTATATTCTTATGATTTAAACTAATTTCTCTTAGGTTGTTGCTACTAACCTAAATTAGTATGATGTAAATGTATGTGTGTCATTTTGAGTTGATTATAAACAATGTATTTTTGTATATATAATTAATGCTCTTGGCTGATTTGGTGCTATGTTAAAAACATGTATATAGACTATGTCACAAAATGTGTATAGGTTTCTATCTAAAATGCTCATGTTGGTTTTGTTGCCTTATAGAAAAACATGTGTATATAGGTTTTATTACAATGTGTATATAGGTTAGTATACAGGTCAAAATGAAAATGATGTAGTATTAAAAAAAATTAATGTTTTATTTTCTCGATTGAAACTTCCGACCAAAGTAAATAAATCGAGAGGAAAAGCGACATGCGCTTTAAAGCTTTGAGGATAAAAAATACAGTTATTGAAAATTGAATTCATGACTAATACAATTTTTTCATAAATTGATATATCAATAGTGTACTTTTTATGACACTTTTTTGTGTTTGCCAACAAACTGAAGTAAAACTTTTTTTTAACCGAGATGAAAATAGTTATTTGTAGTGGGAATGAGAAAGGTATAAAATAAAGAAAACTTTACCTGGTCTTAAAAAAAGTTCCACGAGCTTGAGTTTAGAAATTAAATAATCCGACTGAACCTCTTGTGCTCTAGTGATTGTTATTCTACTTTGTAAAAACAAAATTTCATAGTTGTATTTTACTTTTATTACTACGAGTAAAAGGTACATAAAAGCTGAAAATACCAAGAATTCTCATATTTGACTTCTTAAAAATGTTCGGTATAAGACAGTTATAAAGTAAGAGTTAAATAACTTAAAAAATTAGAAAAGATGGTGCAAGTAACTTGAGTGTTCTATCTTCCAATAACTCAAGACAAACAGTATGTATCAGTTGGGTATATAATAAAGTATCAAAGAAAGCTGCAAGTTACTGCTATAAAATCACTTGGATCTTAAAAAATGACGTGGACCAAACATGTATTCACATCATTAATTTTAACCTAGTAATTTAAGTAGTGCATGCATTTGGGCACTAAGATCATATATACTTACAATGGTACTTGCACTTGGTAACAGCTGAATCAAGTATGGGCTATATCAAAGCAGAAACAATATACTCCTTCAATGGGAATCACATGCCATTGCGAACTCGGTGAAAAGAATCGATTATTAATTGGGTAATTGACTGCACGTGCATGAATGTAACAACATTTCTAATTTTCTACAGTCTGCATCAGTAAAATGGAACTCCTTTTTTGTGTGGCTTATATTGCCCTAACTTTGTTCAGATTTATGTAATAATCTAGACAATGTCAATTTGACATAATAAATTGCTGATAAAACTGATCTACTTAGAGATTAATAAATAAAGTTAAAAGATTAGTGGTAATAATAATTAAATAGAGATGTTATGTGCGGGTTAGCGATCCAAGGCTAACCACTTAAGATTGTTTTCCCGTTTTTAGCTCCCAACATAGCCTTAGCACGTGAGTATCATGCTTGACTTTTGGAAAATTAATTTAAGTGAAAACATTTCAAAAATTAAGTGAATTCACTCACGCCACTCTTATGTTAAAATATGTGAGCGATTCTAAAAGAGTAGAATCATATGAGAATCAATGATTGTATTGAAAAAACATTAAGTTTCACATTAGATTAAAATTAGATTAAAGATAATGTCTCACAAAAGTTTATCGAAAGAGATCTATATCATCTTATATATTTTCAAAAGAGATATGCGACTCATGTTTAGGAAACTATATACATGTTCAAACGAACACCCTAATTTAGAAAGGGTCGGAGCCGTGAAGAAAGACTTCATCCCGACCAAAAAAATCACACTTTGAATATGATTATGGGAGACTTTGCAAGAGGTGAAAAGTTGAGTTCATCAAGAGAGACATATATTCGTTAAATAATGCATATCATCAGCACCCCATCCGTGAAAAGAATAGTTGTCATGCCATATATTAACGTCTCCAACATAGACGCGGAGGGAGACCTACCTTACAAAAATGACTCCATAGTGATTAGCTTATTGATGTCGAATAGGAATGCTAAAATATTTTTACTAGAGCCAAGTAGCTCAGTCGTTGATGTATAATGGGATGTATTTGATAGTTTAAAGATGGATCCTAAGCTCCAACAAACTTTCATAGATTTTTTTGGTGGGGTTTTTGAAGGAGTAGGTGCAGGCACAAGGATATGTTACAACGTTGACGATGTTCGAAGGGGGAAAGAACGCCAAGGTCATAGGTAAGATACTTGGTGGTGAACACGCATTCCACATATAATATCATCATCGCCAGGCAAGATTTGAACGCCTTAGGAGTTGTCCTATCGACCCTATATTTAAAAATTAAGTATCTCATTGACAGCGATCTGGTAGGGGTGATTAGAGGCGACTAAGAAATGGCAAGAAAATGTTATCAGAATTGTCTAAGGCTTTAAAGAAGAGGGGAGGCGACCCCATCATGCAATGCCCTTAGGGTCAACTACATTGACTTGGACCCTATAAATGATTCCTTGGAAGACATGTTAAACTCAATAGAGGAATTAAAAGTGATATAGTATATCCTCATAATCACCAAACTACTCATATATGGACTTCGATGACTAACGAGGAAGAAAATGAAATTACCCAACTACTTTGGAATAATACATACCAATTTGCTTGGGATACATTTGATATGCCTTGAATAAACTCTGACTTTGTGTTCCACCATCAGACAATCAAGCTCGTGTTGAAGATCAAATCAAATTTAAATGGAGATTTGAATTTTAATTTGAAGGTAACATTTCATATCTTTTAAACATTTTTATGGAGCAACCAATTCTAACAAGATTCTCTATTATTCTAGATGAATTTAAATCAGAGATCCATAAGAAAAAAGCCTAGAAGACATTGCTATATAAGGAGACTAAATTCTCATATTTTACTTAAGGGTTGGTACACCAGATTAAGTTTTTTATGTCTAGGGTTTTTTCTTCTTATATTCCACTCTAATGTTGTATTAATGTTGAACCTATTTGTTGTACACCACACTATGTTTCAGTAACTTGGCTTAGTTTTTGGTTTGTCTTAGTTGAGTTGTAAATTCAACATGTTTGTGTACATCACTCTATGTTTCAGCAAATTGGCCTAGTTGTTCGTTTGTTTTAGTTGAGTTGTATTCGACATTCATCATTTTTTCTAGTGACATTGATCACTTAGGATTAAAGATTGAGAAAAAGTGATAGGGGTATTCATATTTAGGGGGAGACCTAAATAGAAAGTCACTAGGATTAGGGAGAGTCATGGAACTTCATGGGGTTAGGATTCTTATAAGACTAATAGTTCTAATTTGAATTAGTGAATTTCCTTTACTAGGCAAAGTGTCCCTCGGACGTATGTGTGATTTCACCAAACTGGATTACCAATCTCTTGTATTATTTTATTACTTTATGTACTATTTTATTGTTGTCATATTACTTTCATTCTGGTTTAATAAGTTGGTTCAGTTGTTCCAACATCGTGTCCAACATCTGTCCTCATCGGAAACATAATTTAAATTGGCAGCAGAGCAGACACCCTTGTGAGTGCACCTTCCTATTAGAATTGTTTTGAATGATGTCAAAACTAGGATGCTTTAGCGTTTATGTATATTGGATGGTATCCTCTGAGTCTTAATGTGCATCTTAGCATTAGGATGCATAAAAACATTTTGGAAATGGTTTAGAAAAGTTTTCATGCATTAAAAAATGGTTTTTATGTCAAAAACATGTTTATGTGTCGACACATACATGCTATGAGTCGACACATAAAAGAAAAATTTTCCTATGTGTCGATACATATGAGTTATAAGTCGACACATGTAAGTCATTGTTAAATCCTGTAGCCTCAGTTTGATGTGCTGACTATACATGTCGACACATGCATTGTACGTGTTGACACATGACTTTCATAGGTCGGCACATGTATTAAAAATCTTGAAATTTTGCATTATTTTCCAAACCTCTTGCATTATTTTTGCTTCTATCTTACACACATATATATACTTCATACATGCATCACTTTTATTAGTGATTTTGTGAAAAACATATACGAAACCGAGATTTCAAAGGACTCTCTTTATCTTCAACCTTTGTTCTATGCATACACACAAGCAAATTACACATAATCATTCTTTCTTTGGGTGCCATCTAAAATTAGAGTTGATAACGTCAAATTTAGATGTTGAATTGTAAATTGGGTTGAGAATCTTTGAGGGTTTCAAATAAGAAAACCAAGTTGGACTTTTCCTTCAAGATGAAATGGAGATTTAAAGCTTTTGGCCAAGATTATGTAATTTGGATTCGATCGAGTGAAAGCTTTGAAGAAAGGGGTTTCTTGCAAAGGAGTAGCGTGAGACGCTTAATCAAATTGGTATTGTTTGATGACTTGATAAAGCTCATATCAATGGAAGAGAAAGTGTTAGAATCAACATCAATTATAGGATTTGTGAGGTTGCATTTCTACATTTCTCTTGTAAACTACTTTTGCAAAGTAAGGTTAATTTTCATAATCTCAATTCGAATTTGAATTGAGGGTAAATGTACCCATAGCAAGGCCGATTCGAGAACTGCCTAAATAAATCTTTGTGTACTCTCTCACTCTTTCTCTCCCTCTCTATATACCTATCTGTGTGTGTGTGTGTGTGTGTGTGCACGCGCGCGTGTGTGTGTGTGTGTGCGTGTGTGTGTGTGTGTGTCTTCTATTTTTTATTTGCAAATTGTTGAATTCTTTGATTGTGCGATCAATATATTTCGTTAATCCTTTTGATAACTTTTTGAAAAAGGTTTTGTTGAGTTGATCACAATCTATTTGATTGTGGTTGGATTTGCAAATTAAAAAAACCATACAAAATTCTAAACGAAAATTGAGGAACCACATCATATTTGCAGTTTTAAGACATAAGACATTCCTACAAGCAATCAACATTAAAATTTAAGTCCCCATTTAATGTTGAGTCTTTGGGGATTAGTGTTAGGACTCTTAAGTTTTCATGCCATGAGACTATTTGAAATTTTTACATTCCAAATGTAACATTTAGACTTAATGTATTATTTTTCACCATAATAATGGTATGAAACTCTAGGATAAATGTTCTTCCTATTCCTTCTAGTAACATGAGTGTGTTTCTTTTTTTTCTTTTCCAAGACTTTATTCATAGTCACTTAAATTAATAGAGGTAACAATAGGTGTTCTAGTGAATTTTGTTATTTGTCCCTTTAAATTTTTTATTTATATCTTCAAAGACAAGTAAAACGATCAATTAAATTTTATTTTTTCATCTAGAGTAAGGGGAATGCAAAATTAGTCAACAATCAATTGTTGTATATTGAACCGAGATAGATGATAAGAGTGTATAAGGCAAACTACACCACAATTCCTCATATTTATCCACAAATAAATTATTGTTAAATATAACTTTATTATATATTTTCCACTATTAAATTAGGACTAAATTAGATCTTCGGTACCTTGATATAATTGTGGCTAAATTGAGAATATTGTAAATCTTTCAACAGTCTCAACAAAATCTACTATAATTTTCATAAAACCTTACTTATTAAGAAACTTGAACATTAAATAATATGCATATTTTATTCCATTAATTATCTCACTCTTCTCATTCAAAGGTGTTGGAACATAAAAGAATTCAGGATTTTGAAAGAGGGAAAATAGGTGAAGGATTCTTGTGTAATTGATGGTGATGAAATTTCTTTATTGATCGTTGTTATACCCCAAATTTTGACCTCTATATTTTTATCATCATTCTAGGAGCATCATCATTTTCTTATTTAACCTTAACCTATTTCAAGTTTGTCTTTGTCAAGATGCAGATGAATTAGGGTTCCTTACAGTCAGTAATCGGGGTTTCGATGGTTTGATTAGTTAATGTCTTGGATTGATTCTCCATGAAAAAAGTCTCCACATCATCAATAAGACTACATTGGATCAATTATGAATCCAATTTGAGGTTGTCACCCAAAGATCAAGAACAGTGCAGTCCAGGACCCCCGATTTAGGGTTTCTGATCAGGAAAAGTCAACTGTAGTTTGACTTTTGATTTAAATGGTACTCCAATGATGGGATCATGGTCCATTGAGCTCATTTTACTTAGTGCAGTCCACCCAAGAAGTTCCAAGACCTCAGGAGACGCAGAACACCAACAGTCGATTCAGGGGTTTTCAATCGATCGGTTCGTTTGACTGAAAAGTCAACTCATTGACCAAAAGGGTTTTGACCTCAAAGTTGAAAGAAAATATGTTCATAATTTCATATTACATCTATTCATGAAGTTTTGTGACCATTGGGTCAAGGATTGAGGAGTAATCGAAAAAGTTGGGAATTAGGATTTTGAAAGGGACAAGACCATAACTTTTTAACCACACATCCAAATGAGCTGGTTCAAAGCTTGTTGGAAAGGTCTTAACAAGCCCTAAAAAAGTGTAAAGGTGATCGATGTGAAAAAAATGATTGGATTTGGAGTTATAGTCAAAATCATTACAAAGGGAGAAAAACACTTAGTAAAATTCTAAGTTTTTAGCACTTTTAAGTCATGTTTTCAGCCAACTTCAAGAGGATTTTTGACCTAGTTCCACTTGGAATTTGAAAATCCAAAAAATAGGAAAGTTGTGGAGAATGATGAGGGCTTTCCAAAAAGTAAAAGAAATCCTCCATAGCATTTGTGAGCTGAGAGTTTTGAAGGAGTCAAGTTGGCTATTCACACTTGAAATGCATCATGCCCAAACTCAGCACAAACTTACTTTCCAACTATCCGCTTGATTTCTAACCATGGATTGACATCTGATATAATGTTCAAGAGTGTATAATGAACTAAGTCATAGGAACTTGCAAGCATGGCCAAGGTTTTTATCAAAAAAGATCATTGTTTAATAAGAAAAAGTACAAAAGTACAATATGAGAGAGATGGTTTGTGGCTGCAGCATGGGAGATCTTGTTAGAACACAAATTGATTCTTAATAATATCTCTATGTTTTGATGATAACTATTATGAAATTTTGTAATTAAGAATTATATACTCTAAAATTTTCTTGAGAGTTTTTACTGCAGATAGTAAAGGAATTAACACTCCAGAAGCAAATCAGAATTGAACATAAGAAATTTGTTAGACTCTGAAGCGCCAGATACATCAATTAGAAGATTCTAATTGCTGCCAACAGAAGATCCTGAGCGTAGCCTCCAGAAGGATCTGAAGCAGAAGCTCCAGAAGAATCTGAAGCAAGTCAGAAGCATCTGAACCAAAGAAGAATTATGTATGAAGAGTTTTTCAAAGCATAGTTACTATAAAAGATTCTGAAAGTACTAAAGCTGTCAGTACTAAGGATCTGACTCAAGTATGCTCTGATCTTAAACACGCTAAAAGCACACCTGCTGTAGAAGACTCTGATTTAGCAAAACTCTGATCAACATCAGAAGGCTCTGATCAAATTTGACTCTGATGAAATTTGCTGAAAATTGAAGAAGAATTATTCAAAGATTATATCCGTTGGAATGAACCAAACAACTCTTTCCTTATTTATGCTAGACACAAGAACACATACAAAAAGGATTTTTATGTGCTTTCTTCTTCTAGGAAAAGTCACTTGATGTGAAGACAAAAAGGCTCAGACCTTTTAGACACTCTTCTCAACGTGAAGCTCTCCTTAGATCAGCTGCCTATAAAAGCAAGTCTTCACCCAACTTCTTCAGTTGACGTTTTATCCAAAAGAAATCAACATTCAAGCTCTCATACTATTCATATTTTTCTAAGAATTAATTTCTTTGTTCTTAATAGTTAAGTGAAAAATCACAGTTGTGATAAAGCTTTATAGAAGCAATCTTAAACACTTTTATTTGTATTACATTTGATTGTAAACCTTAAGAAGATCCAGTTAGGATCAGTAGTTCTTGAGAAGACTTTGAACAGTTTTTCTTAGTGCTTACTATTGTAATCAGTTGATTAAATAGTGGATTAAGTCCTTGATTGAGAAAGGCAAATCACTCTAGGAAGGGTGGACTGAAGTAGTTGAGTTCAACGAACCAGGATAAAAATACTTGAGTTTTTATTTCTAAGTTTTAATCTTCATACTTATTCAACCCCCCCCCCCCCCCTTTAAGTATTTTCTCACCTTCAGTTGGCATTAGAGCTCCGGTTCTGTGTGTGCTACCACTTAACAGTGACAGTAAAGATCTAGTGAGAAATACTTTGATATATATTTGGTTGTTACTATGGCTGATAATACAATGTCTAACATTAACAACAAATATGAAGAAAGGGACATAATCAGCACCAAACCCCCTATGTTTGATGGGTAGAAATTTGATTATTGGAAAGACAGGATTGAAAGTTTTTTCCTTGGATATGATGCTGATTTATGGGATCTGGTCATAGATGGATATGTTCATCCCACTGATGGGAATGGAAAGAAAATAGACAGAAAATCTATGACAGATGCTCAGAAGAAAGAATTTAGAAATCACCACAAGGCCAGAACAATATTGTTGAATGCAATATCTCACACTGAGTATGAAAAAATTACAAACAGGGAAACTGCATTTGACATGTTTGAATCCTTAAAGATGACTCATGAGGGAAACTCTCAAGTCAAGGAAAAAAAGGTTCTGGCTCTGATCCAGAAGTATGAAGCCTTCAAGATGGAAGACTCTGAATCTGTTGAAGCTATGTTCTCCAGATTTCAAATACTTACAGTTGGACTAAAGGTTCTGGATAAAGGACACTTTACTGCTGATCATGTGAAAAAGATCATCAGAAGCTTACCTACTAGATGGAGACCTATGGTGACAGCGCTGAAGATGGCTAAAGATCTGAACAAGATCTCTTTAGAGGAACTGATCAGTTCACTAAGAAGTCATGAAATTGAACTTGAGGAAGATGAACCTCAAAAGAAAGGTAAAATTGTTGCTTTAAAATCTAATAAATCTGCTAAAGCATTGCAGGTAATAGAGGAAAGCTCTGAAGAATCCTCATCTGAAGATGAAGATGAACTATCCATGTTGTCCAGAAGAATAAACAAACTCTGGAAGCATAAAGGAAAGAAGTTCAGAAACTTCAGGAAGCCTGACCAAAGAAAAGAATCTTCTGGACACAGAAGATCTGGCAAAAAGGAGGTTGTATGTTATGAATGTAAAGAACCTGGACATTACAAAAATGAATGTCCAAAGGTGCTGAAAGAAAAGCCTAAAAGAAAATTTGATAAGAAGAAAAAGGTTCTGATGGCCACCTGGGATGATTCAGATACATCTGAATCTGAATCTGAGTCAGAAGAAGAATGTGCCAATGTAGCTTTGATGGCAGACATAGAAGATCAGGAGGAAGGAACTTCAAGATCTGAATCTGACTCTGAATCTGACTCTGACGCTGAAGAGGTAATGGCTAAACTCAACAAAGAAGAACTTATCAAAGTGTTATCAGAAGTTCTGAAAAGCTATAACAATATTAAGCTCAAATACAAGAAGCGTCAAAGCAATCTTGTATCTGAGAATAATATTCTCAAATCAGAAGTAGCTGAGCTAAATGAAAAGAACTTAAAATTGAAAAATGATTCTGAATTAGCTCAACAAAACTCTGATTCTAAAACTAAATCTGAATGCAAAGATATTTTGGAAAAATATGATTATAGCTTTCAGAAGTTTCTTGCTAAAAGCATAGACAGAAGCAAAATGGCTTATATGATCTATGGAGTTAGCAGAAATAACAGAAAAGGAATTGGATATGAATCCTCCTCTGGAAAGGATTTAAATCCAAAACCTGTTGATAAAATTATCATCAAGAAAACTCCTTTATATTCACACTTTAAATTTGTTCACTTGAATGATATTGAACAAACACGCTCTGAAAAGAATATTCATGTGTTTAAATCTAAGGCTAGTCGAATAAACCTTATGTTGAAAAACAGAAGTTTAGAAAAACCTTCAGAACAACTAACCCTAAAGGACCCAAGAAGATCTGGGTACCTAAAAGTAAAATAATTCCTATTGCAGATGTTCTTAGCAGCAAGGTCAGGACGCCAATCATGGTACCTAGACTCTGGATGCTCACGACACATGACAGGAGAAAGGTCTATGTTCCAAAGCCTGGAGCTTAGATCTGGAGGTGATGTGAAATTTGGAGGGAACCAGAAGGGCAAGATCATTGGATCTGGCACCATTGGAAATGGTAAACTTCCCTCTATTACAAATGTTTTACTTGTTGAAGGGTTAAAGCATAACTTATTGTCCATAAGTCAATTAAGTGACAATGGTTATGATATTACCTTTAATCAAAAATGTTGTAAAGCTATTAGTCAAAAAGATGGCTCTATCCTATTTAGTGGTAAGAGGAAAAACAACATTTATAAAATAAATCTTTCAGAACTTAAGGTTCAGAATGTTAAATGCCTCTTGACTGTTAATGAAGAGCAATGGGTCTGGCACAGAAGATTGGGGCATATTAATATGAGACGTATATCTCAGATTAATAAACTTAATCTTGTCAGAGGACTTCCTAATCTGAAGTTCACCTCAGATGCTCTTTGTGAAGCATGCCAAAAAGGGAAGTTTTCAAAATCATCTTTTAAATCAAAAAATGTTGTTTCTACTTCCAGACCACTAGAATTACTTCATATTGATTTGTTTGGACCAGTGAAAACTGCATCCATCATAGGCAAGAAGTATGGATTAGTCATTGTTGATGACTATAGTAGATGGACATGGGTAAAGTTCTTAAAACACAAGGATGAGTCACATTCTGTGTTTTTTGACTTTTGTAAACAAGTCCAGAATGAAAAAGATTTCAAAATTATAAAAGTCAGAAGTGATCATGGTGGTGAATTTGAAAATAAATATTTTGAAAAATATTTTAATGAAAATGGCATTGCTCATGATTTTTCTTGTCCTAGAACTCCACAACAAAATGGGGTTGTAGAGAGGAAAAACAGAACTCTGCAAGAAATGGCCAGAACCATGATCAATGAGACCAATCTGGCAAAACACTTTTGGGAAGAAGCAATCAACAGAACCTGTTACATTCAAAACAGAGTGTCTGTAAGACCTCTTCTGGAGAAGACTCCATATGAACTGTGGAAGAACAGAAAGTCCGACATTTCATATTTTCATCCCTTTGGATGTATTTGTTATATGTTAAATACTAAAGAAAATCTGAACAAGTTTGATTCCAGAGCACAGAAGTGTTTCATGCTTGGATATTCTGAACGCTCTAAAGGCTACAGAGTATACAACACTGAGACACAGATTGTGGAAGAATCTATTCATGTTAGATTTGATGATAAGCTTGGCAATAAAAAGCCAAAGCAATCTGAAAACTCTGCAGATAGAGAAGTAGTCTTCACAGACTCTGAAGTCCTAGAGGTAGATAAAGCTCAAGTGAAGGAACCAGAAGCAACGCCAGATGCTATTCCTTTAACTTCTCAGATGAACAATCTAAACATTTCTGAAGAATCAACTGTTAGAGGATCATCATCCAGAATTAAAGTTTCTCATCCAGAGAATGTTATTATTGGAAAGAAGGATGATCCCATCAGAACAAGATCCTTTCTAAGATCATCTGAAGCATCATTATTTGGACTGGTGTCAGTAATTGAACCAACTTCTATAGATGAAGCTCTGCAAGACAATGATTGGATTATTGCCATGCAAGAAGAGTTAAATCAATTCACCAGAAATGATGTGTGGGATTTAGTTCAAAGACCAAAAGGATTCAATATAATTGGAACAAAATGGGTCTTCAGAAATAAGCTAAATGAGAAAGGAGAAGTTGAAAGAAATAAGACAAGGCTTGTTGCTCAAGGGTACAGTCAACAAGAAGATATTGATTATACTGAAACTTATGCTCCAGTGGCAAGGTTAGAATCTATACGCCTTCTTATTTCATTTGCTGCACAAAATAACATCACTCTGTATCAGATGGATGTTAAAAGTGTCTTTCTAAATGGTATTATAGAAGAAGAAGTTTATGTCCACTAACCTCCTGGTTTTGAGAGTGAAAAATTTCCAGATCATGTTTTCAAATTAAAGAAATCTCTGTATGGTTTAAAACAAGCTCCCAGAGCTTGGTATGAGAGATTGAGCAATTTTCTTCTGGAGAAAAATGTCATCAGAGGCAAAGTGGACACAACACTTTTTTGTAAATCATTTAAGAAAGATCTTCTAATTTATCAAATTTATGTGGATGATATAATATTTGGATCGACCAATACTATGCTGGGAAAGGAGTTTGCTCAATGTATGCAGGCAGAATTTGAAATGAGCATGATGGGAGAACTCAGATTCTTTCTGGTAATTCAAGTCAATCAAACTCCAGAGTGCACTTACATACATCAGACCAAATATGTTAAAGAACTTCTGAAGAAATTTAACATGACTGATAGTAAGCTGGCAAAGACTCTCATGCATCCAACTAGCTCACTTGGCAAGGAAGAGGTAAGTAAGAAAGTAGATCAGAAACTCTACAGAGGTATGATAGGATCTCTTCTTTACTTAACTGCTTTTAGACCTGACATATTGTTCAGTGTATACTTGTGTTCTAGATTCCAATCAGATCCTAGAGAATCACACTTGACAGCTATCAAGAGGATTCTAAGGTATCTGAAAGGTACTTCTAATGTGGGTTTGTGTTACAGAAAATCTGATGATTTCAAATTAGTTAGATTCTGTGATGTTGACTACGCTGGAGACAGAGTGGAAAGGAAAAGTACTTCTGGAAGTTGTCAATTTCTAGGAAGAAATCTAATCTCTTGGTACAGCAAGAAGCAACCCACAATTGCACTTTCAACCACAGAGGCAGAATATATAGTTGTTGCTGGATGTAGCACGCAGATGTTCTGGATGAAAAGTCAGCTAGAAGATTATCAGATATTTGAAAGTAACATTTCTATCTTCTCTGATAATACTTCTGCTATATGTTTGTCTAAAAACCCCATTTTACACTCTAAGGCAAAACATATAGAAATTAAGCATCATTTCATCAGAGGCTATGTTCAGAAGGGAATCATAAATTTGGCCTTTGTTGATACAGATCATCAATGGGCAGATATTTTCACAAAACCCCTTGTTGAAGATAGATTCAAATTTATTCTGAAAAATATTGGTATGGATTTTTGTCCAGAATGATATTTGTCAGAAGCAAATTTTACAGATGTAAAAATGCCTAATGCTCTGAAGTATTTATTCTGATTGCTTATTTATTTTCTTTAATTATTTTTGTGAAACTCTGAACTAACAATCCTTAGAGGATCTGAACATTGGCTAACGTTTCATTTCTCAAGAGAATTCAGAACACATGCAAGCAAACACATGTCACTCCAAATCTGCAAAGGTGGCGTGTACACTACTGAAGAGACGTTTGAGGTGAAGTTTGAATAGTGAAAATCTTGATTTTCCCCCCAAATTGTCAGAATCAATAAATGCTTGAAATGATTTTTATTCTTTTTATTAAATGCTTTGTTTAAATGTGCCTTCTTCTGACTGTTTGTATGCCTAAGTGTTTAGTATAAATACATCATTTCTCTTCATTTTAACATTTTTCACATCTCAAGCCTTTTATGCATTTCTGTCTTCTCTTCTCACTTCACAAAAACCCTAAGCGTTTGACAAACTCATCTTCAATGGCAACTTCATCATCAACTGCTACAGAGTTTCAATCTACCATGGCTGCAGTGACTTCTGCTAATATGGGTGTAACTCCTTATACGCCTCCAAAGAGAACATTGCTAACACCTGTTGAAAACCTGGAGGTTCTATGTGAATCAATGGTGGAATTTGATTCACTGGCTGAGAATGGGTTTGAATTTTTCTCCATTATAGGTGCTCAAGGATGGGTGAAATATTTTGATAGACTTTTTGGACCAGTTTACCCCCTTCTTGTGAAAGAATTCTGGATCCATGCTTCTGTATATCCTAAGTTTATTTTATCTTCTGTTCTGGGAAAAGAGATAATCATAACAGAAGATCTGATTAGAAAACTCATTGGATATGAGGAAACAGATGGAGTATCACACTTGCCAGCTGGGCGTGTTGATATGGATGAAGTATATGAAGAAGTGATGACTGTTGGACAAGCTTCTAATAAGTTCAAAGATCTGAAGCCTGACTACGAGATCTGGGCTAAGATTTTCATGGGATGCATTCATCACAGAAAGTCAACAAACTCTCCAGACTATGTCAATAATGAACAGCTCTACTTTATGTATTGCTTAAGTCAGAGCACCAAGGTAGATCTTCTATATATTCTTTTTATGCACTTATGGAATCATATAAATGCTTCTAGAGAATATGTGAAAGAAAAAGGTTAGAAGATCAGAACTTGGATTCCTTTTGGAAGGTTAATATCATATCTTCTAACAGAAAATGGACTTGTAACTGCTCTGTACGTTGCTGGAGTCACAGAGGAACTGGAATTTATTTTGAGAAAGCCTTTGAATGCCAAAAGTCTTCAGAGACTAAAAATAGTAGAAGAACTCAAAACAGCACCCAAGAAGCTGAACATTACTGAACTGAGTCAGAAGAGAACCCCTGTAGATGACTACCCTCTGTTCTATGCTGAAGAACCAAGGGAAATTGTTGTAAGATATATTGATGAGTGCAAGGCAGAAGGAAAGCCTATTCCTGCAGATATTATAAAGAGAGCAAGACAACCATTACCTGTTGTAGTAGAAGAACCACCAAGAAAGAGGACTCAATCAGAAGCAGAAGCTGCACCTGTTCAGAAGAAGCCCAAGATTGCTGAGAATCCACAGAAGCTGCTAAAGAGGAAAGAATCTGGAGACACTCCTTCTGTTCCTGCTAAACGCATCAAAATCAAAGGTACTAAATCTTCTGTATCTTCTGCAAATCCTATTGTTATAAATGATTCAACTGTTAAGCCTATTCCAAAACCACCCTCTACACAAAATCAATTTGTTACTGCTCCATCTCATGTTTCTATTCCATCCCCACAAAAATCTTCTAATCCTATTTCAATCTCACCTGTAAAACAACCATCTGTACCAAAACCAACAACAACAAAACCACAAATTCAGACTCCACAAATTACAAAACCATCTGCACCATAAAAACCACAATCAGAACAACAACCACCAAAACCATCTGAACACCTCAAAGAAAATCCATCTGAACAACAAACACAACCACAAGAAAAACAATCTGAACCTCTACCAGAAAAAGACTCTGAACATCAACAACAAAAACCATCTGAACCTCAAACACAACAACAAAAGAAACAACCACCATCAGATAATCCTCCGTCCAAAACATCTGAACCCACTGAATCTATTCCAGTTATCTCTGAACCAATCACATCAGAACCACCTACATTTAAACCCTCCTCAAAACCTTCTGAAAATCCTTCAGAATCCACCAACCCCTCTGGAACCAACATCCCTGAGACAGAAGTTCTAGATGTTACACCTCTGAAAACTGTCTTTCAAGTGTCCTCTACCTCCTGTACACCAACCACATCATCCAATTCCTCAGAATCTGATATACATCTAGATTTTCTGATATCCCCCTCTCACAGAGACTCTGAGGTAAACCAACCAGAACCCCCTGTATCTTCTAAAGTTCTTATTTCATATCTCACTCCCACACCTACACCATCATCTGAAATCCTCATTCCAAATACTATCCCAACATCTACCCCAAGAACATCTATCTCATGTGCACAATTCTCATCTCTTTTTCACAACCTTTCCTATGGTTTCAAACTCAAAGATTTCTATGATAGAGTTGAACCATCTGACCCTATCACTCCCCTCAAACCCAAACTTACAATCACCCTACTGTAACCCGGTGAACTGACTTTAAACAATGTTGCGGATAGCAAGAGTCGCCACCGACTTTTATTTTATCCATAAGGAAAGGTTATAAAAGAACAGGAAAGACCTTAGAGAATATTTTGGGTCCGGGGGGTAGGTTATGAAAAGGGAAGGTATTAGCATCCTTTTCATCCATGGTTATCCATGGGCTCTTAGGTACTTAAGCTCACTTTTGAATCGTTTTGAAATTGTAGTGTGTGAATAGAAAATTTTCAGAATAGTTAATAAATAATCCATGTAAGGATGTGTTAAGAACTTGTTTGAAAACTTGTTGAAAATTTGTTTAAGTGCGAAACAATTTTGAAGTGAGCAAGCACCTAGGAGTAACCTACCCTAATGTTTAAAGGTCTTTCTTATTCTTCATTCTTTCCTTTAGTAAGACTATCCCTACTATAATGGAGTAGGTAGTCCTTACTTTGGATGTTAAGGGACATGTGAGGGACAATTGGATTCTTGAAGGCCATTGTGGAGTGTAATAAGCAAACTGGAGGGACTATCATCATTTTTCGAAAGGGACTCGATTCGTAAAGGCAACCATAAGGGACTTTGATGATTTTTCTATTTGAGGGACTTGCTTTATACACCCCACTTAACCAATATTCATAGGCAACTTGAGGGATATCCTTAAGAAGTGAGACGGCGATTAAAATCGACTTACGTGTGTGAAATGTTTAATTTAATTATCTTATATTAAAATGATCTAATTTATTTTTTTAAATATCATACATATTAGCACTCCCTAATTACTAACCATAATGATAATAATAATTAAGTAATTACAATTTACATCCAAGAGGCAATTACAAAATTATAATAAATAAAAAAAATAACAAATAAGCAAATAAAATATTAGGGTTAGTAAATAATAAGAAAAAATTAAATAAGGTTAGTATAAATATAAAGTTAGTGAAAATAATTAGTTGAAACAATAATAATGAGAAAAATAGACAAAGTTAGAAAAAATAATAAGATAGAAATTTCAAAATAATAATAAGCAACAAAATATGATTAGCAATAATAATTAATTAATAACGTGATTAAACATAAGATTTGATTTTTATTTAGAAACATAAATGATTAAATAATTACTATAATATAAAGTTCTAAATATCATAAGATTTGATTTTTATTTAGAAACATAAATGATTAAATAATTACTATAATATAAAGTTCTAAATATAACATAATTATAAATTTCTTAATCATTTACAAAAATTTAATTATCTCTAATTATATATTAACAATTATTAAGAAAAATATTTACACATTATGATGAAACAAATTTTAACTAATCAATAATCACATTCACCAAAATTTTACATTAAGTGTTTATAAGGTTTAATTTTATTTACAAAAATTTACAAGAATTATAATAAATATATACATAGAATCATATAGAAAATTAAAATTAGGTTTTCATATTAATTTGGAAAAAAGATGTTAATGTCATTTATTTTAAAAAAAACAGATTTTTATATTACAACAAATTTTAATAAATTAATGATAACAATAATAATAATAATGATAATAATGATAATAATAATAAATAATGATAATAATAATAATAATAATAATAATAATAATAATAATAATAATAATAATAAAGCAATAATGAATTTTAAATGTGCCAAATAACCCAACAATGTTGCTAACGCAGAAATGCGCTCATCGCAACCAGATCTAAATCGGACGAAACAAAATTTATCGCAAAGAAAAAGAAATTAAGCAAAAAATAGTATTATTGCTCACACAAAAATGCGATCATCGCAACCAGATCGAACTAACACAAATGTCACGCGTCATGCACACAAATGTGCAAACATCGTATCGACATAATTCGATCAAAAATCTTATATATATAAACTCTAACAATTTAAAAATTATATATATATAAACGCAACAGTAATAGATGAAGAAAAAGAAATAACGGTAAAAGATGAAGAAAAAGAAACAACAGTAATAGATGAAGGAAAAGAAATAACGGTAAACGATGAAGAAAAAGAAACAATAGTAATGGATGAAGAAGAAAACTAAATAACGGCCAACGGCACTCACTCCTCTTAGGTTTTTTCATTCTCTCCCCTTTTCCAACAAGGCAACACATGTATATATAGGGAACAAATTAGGGTTAACACCAAATTGTCAATAATGTCCCTAAAGCCCATTTTAAAGCCCAAACTAAATAATTAGTTAAGAAAAAATAAAATTTAAATAATTTAAAATACCTAAAATAAAAACTAATAATCCTATTGATTCCTAAAATAAAAAAAATATTATAAAAAGAACAAAAATTTTTTCAATATTTTTTATTTTATGATTTTTTGGATATTTTTATGAATAATTTAGAAAAAAGTGAAAAAACTAATATTTTAAAAAATGATTTAATTAAAATACGAAAATAATAACTAAATAATAATAAAAAACTATTTTTGTTATTTTTTTAATGAAAGATAGAAAAATTTAGAGTAAAAATAATAAAAACAACAAAAAGTGCCAAAGGTGAGATTCGAACTCTCAACCTCTCACACTCATAACTCCTTACACATGTCCTCCTGCCAATTGTGCCATTTTTACTTTTTAGAAAAAAAATGCATGCCATATGATATTTACCTCTCTTTGATGTTGGCAAAAAAAATCATGAAGTTTGACTTTGGTTTGACCACAGTTGACCTCAGTTTGACCTTTTAACCGCATTGACTGCTTTTGACTTATCTGATCATCTGACTGAGCAAACTTTTGAGAAAAGTCTTGAAACTTGACATGGGGGTTCTTATACACATATAAGATGTTATGAAGCTCACTTGAAGTCTTGGAAGTCCATTTAGCCTGATTAAAGTCAAAACCCTAGTTTTGGATGCACTGCTTAGGAGGTGCATTGTCTGAGGGAATTGTCAACTCTTCTGACCAATTATGAATTTTGTGAACCTTGTGAACCTTCTTGGAACACAAAGTCTTGTATTGTGAGGGCAAATTTTGGGGTGCAACAGCTGCCCCTGTTCAATTTTCTGAAACCTGAGGGGTTAGATTGGTATATTTGCCAGTCGTAACCTGGAAGGTTGAAGGGGATTGAACACAAAAGCCCAAAAATTTGCACTCACCAGTGCATGGAGTGATATTGATGGTTGGTTGAACATGATTGAGTGGGCTTAAAGATGCCACTAGGGGAAAGTTCTTCAGTAGTATAATGAGAGCTGTCAGGAGTCTGGAGTAATACTGATGTAACAGCATGTCTTCATGAGGATAGAGCGATCAAGAATGATAACCCTAAAGCAGTCTTGAAGTGATAAATCGGACCTCAGGAGGATAGAGCAATCAATAGCTCTAAAGCAGTCTTGAAGTAATAATGGCTTCAGGAGGATAGAGCAATCAATAGCTCTAAAGCAGTCTTGAAGTAATAGAATGGCTTCAGGAGGATAGAGCAATCAACAGCTCTAAAGTAGTCTTGAAGTAATGATTTCAGGAGGATAGAGCAATGAATAGCTCTAAAGCAGTCTTGAAATAATAACGTGATATGTCTTCAGGAGGATAGAGCAATCAATAGCTCTAAAGTAGTCTTGAAGTAATGATTTCAGGAGGATAGAGCAATGAATAGCTCTAAAGCAGTCTTGAAATAATAATGTAATTTCAGGAGGATAGAGCAATGAATACTCTAAAGCAGTCTTGAAGTAATGATTTCAGGAGGATAGAGCAATGAATAGCTCTAAAGCAGTCTTGAAATAATAACGTGATATGTCTTCAGGAGGATAGAGCAATCAATAGCTCTAAAGCAGTCTTGAAGTAATGATTTCAGGAGGATAGAGCAATGAATAGCTCTAAAGCAGTCTTGAAATAATAATGTAATTTCAGGAGGATAGAGCAATGAATACTCTAAAGCAGTCTTGAAGTAATGATTTCAGGAGGATAGAGCAATGAATAGCTCTAAAGCAGTCTTGAAATAATAACGTGATATGTCTTCAGGAGGATAGAGCAATCAATAGCTCTAAAGCAGTCTTGAAGTAATGATTTCAGGAGGATAGAGCAATGAATAGCTCTAAAGCAGTCTCGAAATAATAATGTAATTTCAGGAGGATAGAGCAAGGAATACTCTAAAGCAGTCTTGAAGTAATGATTTCAGGAGGATAGAGCAATGAATAGCTCTAAAGCAGTCTTGAAATAATAACGTGATATGTCTTCAGGAGGATAGAGCAATCAATAGCTCTAAAGCAGTCTTGAAATAATAATGTGATATGTCTTCAGGAGGATAGAGCAATCAATAGCTCTAAAGCAGTCTTGAAATAATAATGTGATATGTCTTCAGGAGGATAGAGCAATCAATAGCTCTAAAGCAGTCTTGAAGTAATGATTTCAGGAGGATAGAGCAATGGATAGCTCTAAAGCAGTCTTGAAATAATTAGATGGCTTCAGGAGGATAGAGCAATCAATAGCTCTAAAGCAGTCTTGAAGTAGTAATATGACCTCATGAGGATAGAGCAATGAATAGCTCTAAAGCAGTCTTGAAGTAATAGGATGATTTCAGGAGGATAGAGCAATCAGTAGCTCTAAAGCAGTCTTGAAGTCATGAGAGGCTATCAGGAGGATAAAATAACCCTGAGGTTACAATAAAGCAGTCCCAAAGTAATAAGAAGCTCATCAGGAGGATAAAGTAACCCTGAGGTTACAATAAAGCAGTCCCAAAGATCATAAGCTTGTTTGTTGGATAATTAACCTGAAAACAAGGTAGCATTCTGTATAACAACATTAGTTTATGCTTTATGTATGCATGTATGACATGATGCACTTAGGTAATGTACTATAGACATATATGTTATGGTATGATGTAAATGATGCATGTATGATATGACACTGCTGGAAGTGTCTGGATATCCTTGTATAACAACTGCTGGCCAAGGAAAATAAATCCCGATTCGTTGTTGAAGAATACATAACCCTCCGTCTGCTGGGGATAACAAGGTATAGATAACCTCCCATTGTTGGGGATAACAAGGTATAGATAACCTCCCGTTGTTGGGGACAGTAGGGTATAGATAACCTTCGTTTTCGTTTGATAGTAGGATAAGTATAACATCCCGTCTTCGTTCATCGTGCCCTTATTGGAAAGTAATTTCCCGTATATCCGTATGAGGATAAAAGAGATGGATATAAATTCCAGGGGAGATTAGACTTTGTGAAAATGGATTAGTCCTACTGATGGTTTGTAACTGCCTTGTAAAGATGAACCGGCGAAGCTTCGTTGAAATCCTTCCCTCGTTCGTCCTTAGTAAATACTATTACTGCATTTTCATGCATTTCTGGTAAACATCAATCATATTAAAAGCATACATGCATTTCTGGTAAACATCAATCATATTCAAAGGCATACATACATTCAAACACAACCAATGGACGTTTCGCTTATGTAAATAGGGTAAAAGTAAATCTGGATTCAAAAGATGGAATTTATTTATATCAAAAGTGACCCATACACGGGTAAGTTTGTACAAGGAGACATAAACCCTAGTAAGAGAATTTTGTCATGAAGTTTTACAAAAAGAATCAGCTATGTGGGAAATAATCCTATTGAGTTTCAATTCTACTATTGCCCCTCAAGTATCTCATCTTCTTGCTGTTGAGACGGAAACGATTGGATTGAGCTTTATCTGTTTGAGCTTGAGTAAGTAGTACAACTGGTTGCAGTTTCATGAGTGATCCAAACGAGACATAGTCATACGCTTTAATCCCTAACTTTTGCCTGGATTGCCCTTTCAGGTTTTCAATCCACCGGGATACCCTTTTTTGCCCAAGCCGCCTTTTCAGGTTTTCGACTTGCCGGGTGTACATCTTTTTATATATATATCCCTAATTTTTGCCCAAACCCTTTTGGTTTGCCGGGATGCCCTTATTTTTGCCTAGGCCTGTCAACCTAGCGGGTCTCTTTTTATGCGTAGTATTTTTTAACTATGTCTGCGTTTACAGGTTGTGGGAAGTCTTCACCATCCATTGTAGTCAATATCATGGCACCTCCTGAGAACACTGTCTTGACTACAAATGGTCCCTCATATGTTGGAGTCCACTTGCCCCTAGGATCACCCTGTGGTAATATGATACGCTTGATTACCAAGTCACCAGCCTGATATACCTTTGGCTTAACCTTCTTGTTAAAAGCTTTGATCATCCGTTTCTGGTACATCTGGCCATGACAAACTGCTGCTAACCTTTTCTCATCAATCAAATTTATCTGGTCAAGTCGAGTCTGAATCCACTCATCTTCATCCAAGCCTGCATCCTTCATAATTCTCAAGGAGGGGATCTGAACTTCAATAGGCAGAAATGCTTCCATACCATAGACCAAGGAGAATGGGGTTGCCCCGGTTGAAGTACGTATTGTAGTACGATAACCATGCAGAGCAAATGGTAACATCTCGTGCCAATCCTTGTAAGTAACAGTTATCTTCTGTACAATCTTCTTAATGTTCTTATTAGCAGCTTCAACTGCCCCATTCATCTTTGAAATCAACAAGGTAGTATGGGTCAACATATACTGTCTTAGTCGGCGAGCAGCCCGTGCCAAAGCGCAGCAAGTTTTCTCGAGCAGTGAGTATTTTGTTTCACAGTCGGTAAACTTTTTGCTAAGGTAGTATATTGCCTGCTCTTTTCGACCAGACTCGTCATGTTGCCCCAATACACACCCCATTGAGTTGTCTAATACTGTTAAATACATAATCAAGGGTCTTCCATCAACTGGTGGCATTAAAATTGGAGGTTCTAGCAAATATCTCTTGATTTCATCAAAGGCAGTCTGGCACTCATCATTCCATTCCATCACCTGATCTTTCTTCAACAACTTGAAGATTGGCTCACAGATGGTAGTTAATTGGGAAATAAATCTTGCAATGTAGTCCCAAGAAACCTCTAACCTCCTTCTCAGTACGGGGAGCTGGCATCTCTCGTATAGCTTTCACTTTTGCAGGATCCACTTCAATACCTTTTCCACTGACAATGAAACCCAGGAGCTTTCCAGATCTAACTCCAAAAGTACACTTGTTTGGATTTAATCTCAACCTGTATTTCTTCAACCTCTCAAACAACTTGTGCAGATGATCAAGATGTTGTTCTTCATTCTGAGACCTGGCTATCATATCATCCACATATACCTCTATCTCATGATGAATCATATCATGAAACAAAGCCACCATAGCACGCTGATATGTTGCCCCTGCATTCTTATGCTGAGCAGTGTTGTCTAAATCAGCACCTATCTGGACCTCTTTTCTGTTTTCTTCAGTTCCCAGATTCACAACTTCGACTGGCTCTTCATGTGGTTGTATAGCTTTCTCTTCTTGTTGTAACAACCTAGCAAGCCCTACAGATATTTCACAATCGTCCTCGTTTCCGTCTTCAGTTTGATAGATCGGATTCTCGAAATTGTAATTGGCAATAGTAGAACTGTTATCAATTGGATCCAGAGTGGATGAGGATCGGCATTTTAGTGACGTGGGTGTGTGTAAGAACACATAGCTGATAAAGCAAAAATGAAAGAAAAAGAAAGACAAGGAACACAATATTTACGAAAACGAAACGTCCACTGATTTTATCGAATGAAGTATGCAAATGAGATGACAACCCGTAACAAGCACACCATTGTGCCCCGGGTAAGGCACATGGCTTGAAAGTTTTAATTGTTCCAGAAATTATAAATTTAAAAACATAACACAGTAATAGTATTTACTCCTGACTAAAGGAGATAGGGATAACATCTTCAGCTGTCCAATTATTGAGTCCAGCACCCACAGTAGGAAGAATCCATGCCTCCAAGTTGTAGTCTTCATCTTGATCTCCCACGGCATTGATAACCCCTTGATTGGTGATACGAACAGCACGGGCACGACGGACAGCCTTCTGGGACTCTTCTTCCACCATAGCTTTTGCATCATTGAGGGAGGCCATTGCCATTGTTGGAGGGTTTCTGATGACCACAGGAGCCTTCTTCACAGCAGGAGGAGTCACACAATCCTTAACAGCCCAGGGAACCACTTCAAATGACTGACATGGAGTTTCAATGTATTCACCTTCTACTTCCAGATACTTGAAAGTGTTTACATGGCTGACAAAGTATTCTTCCTCTCCAAAGACAGTAACAACTTTTCCATTCACCGGATATCTCAACTTTTGATGTAATGTGGAGGTCACCGCACCTGCCCCATGGATCCAGGGACGACCAAGCAGACATGAGTACGAAGGACGAATATCCATCACATAGAATGTAGCAGTAAACACCTGAGAGCCAACCTTGATTGGAAGATCAATTTCCCCATGCACTACTCTTCTAGAACCATCAAAAGCCTTTACCACAATATTACTGGGCTTCAATACCGTATCTTCAGGACTCAGCTTGTTCAGGACTTCCTTAGGCAACACATTCAGAGAGGAACCATTGTCTATCAGCACATGAGACAGGGTAGTGCCCCTGCATTCAATTGAAATATGCAAGGCCCTGTTATGATCCCTCTTGGCAGGGGTCAAGTCAGCATCAGAAAATCCTAACCCGTTGTCATAGGTCAGGTGAGCAACACAATTCTCAAACTGGTCCACAGAAATTGCACTGGGTACATGAGCCATCTTTAGAAACTTGATCAATGACTTGGCATGAGCCTCAGAACATAATAACAGGGAGAGCATAGAAATCTTTGAGGGAGTATGCCCCAGCTGATCAACAATATCATAATCACTCTTGCGAATGATTTTCAATACTTCTTCCATCTGCTTAGAGAGGTCATCAGCAGCTGGCACATCAGTAGATACAGGCTCAATAACAGGACCCTTGCCCCGAGCATCAGTGGTGGAAGTAACAGCAGGAGTAACTGCACTCTTAGAAGCAACTGGAGGAGAGAAGACTCTTCCACTACGGGTGATCTTGCTAGATCCAGCAATATTATCAATGTCAACAGGCATATCAGGTAAAGGCTCCTGCCCCTTGGATAGGTTCAGGATCAGCTCTTGGAACTGTGCATTCTGTGCCTGGAGATCCTTAACTGATTGTTCAAGAGCCATTGCTGAAATAAACAGCGAGAAGATGAGCAACCTGTGCACAATTATAAACCTGTGATGCAATGATATGGGAATGCATATGCAATGTTTTCAAGGACCGCAGGATTTAAATTTGCTTAAACAAACAAGAAAGTAACTTTTTATTAGTAATAACTTGTTTTGCCTTTTAGGCTTACAAAAAATGAAAACGAAATAAGTACAAAAGATGGGGTTTTAAGTCTCCCATGGACGTTTCCTCTTTGTGTTGAGGTATGAGTTGAGGTTTCGTTCCTCATGAAGTAGCTTTGTTAGCTCTAGGATCCTTGCTTGGCTTGCTTTGTAATGAGCCTCGAAAGTATCCCTTTGCTCTTTCAGTTGGATCCATGATCTCTGCAAGTCTTCCATATCAGTAGGCATGTCTGGGTGACGGATGGTATAAGCTGTGTCTCCTTCAGCAACAGGTTCCATGGTAACTGGTAGGACGGCAGGATATGGCATCATGAGTGTCTGAGCACGAGATCGTACCCATCTGAGATAAGCCTCCATAGGAATAGTGTACTTAGGCTCCAGTGTCTTGCTGTCAATCCTGTTTACCTTTCCCCAAGCTCGGATGAATCTCTGACGGTAACCCTGAAGATCATTGTCGTAATCAAACACAATGCCCTGAATCAACATGTCATGTGGACCATCGCTCCGGGCGTAACCAAACTGTCGTAAAGCTAGAGATGGGTTGTAGGTGATGCCTCCTCTTATGCCTAGAAGTGGCACATTAGGAAACTCCCCACAACGGTCAATGATGGTGACATTCTCCATAGATCTGGAGCACCAATGGATGTCTGAGTGAGAAAGTGACATGATCCTCTTGGACCATCTGAACCCTTGCTCATTCTTCATTACTGAGCGAGGAAGGTGAGAAATAAACTACCTAGAAAGTAAAGGTATGCAGCACATCAAAGTTTCTCTTGCCCTTGTAGTACGGGTGTGAAGAGAATGTAGGATGTCTCCAAGTAAGGTAGGCACTGGATTGTGACTCAGGAATATGTTGATGGCATGAACGTCTATGAACTGATCAGGATTGGGGAACAACACTAAGCCATAAATCAATAAGGCTAAGATCTCCTCAAAAGCATCGTAGCTCATAGCCTTCAAGAACATTTGAGCTTTATCCACTAGTACCTTGGCAAGAATACCTTTAACTCCACTTCTCGTCTCTAGAACAATGTCAGACTTCTTCAGATGTAGAGCTGCAGCAATAACTTCTGGTTTAAGCTCCTTCTCTAAGCCCGTGAATGGCTTTTGATCAAGAACAGGTATACCCAGAAGTTTAGAGAACTCCTCCATGGTTGGAACCAGCTGATAATCAGGAAATGTAAAGCAATGGTGCTTAGGGTCAAAGAACTGAAACAGCACACTCATCATGTCTTCACTGAACCCTGAAGTAACTAGATCCAATAAGTGACCATGTCTCTTGTTGAACTGGGAATGATCAGGCACTAGGGAAACCAACTCCTTGAGCTTAGCAGGTATCCCTACAAAGTTGATCCTGATGGTGTTTCTACGAGCAGAAGCCATGACCTGCAACAAAGAACAAAGATAAATCCTTTGGTCCTTGAAATGGTTAGGGAAAATGATATGCTTATGATGCATGATGATGTCATGATGTCATGCTCAATCACAAACATGTGGCACACACAAACAAGTCACACCATAGCCCTAGGTTTAAAGGCTTGCATGAGGTTCAAAGGCAAGTACCCTCCCCTGAAGTTAGATGGTTCATCCTGTCCTACAAAAGTAACCAGGTTCTAAGGGATCTCAATATCATTGATCCTTCACAAGGGTGGTTGTTCAGAAGGCAACTTACTTGCCAACCAAAACCCTCCAAGTTTAAGATCTCTTGTTGAACTGGGAACAGGTATACCCAGAAGTTTAGAGAACTCCTCCATGGTTGGAACCAGCTGATAATCAGGAAATGTAAAGCAATGGTGCTTAGGGTCAAAGAACTGAAACAGCACACTCATCATGTCTTCACTGAACCCTGAAGTAACTAGATCCAATAAGTGACCATGTCTCTTGTTGAACTGGGAATGATCAGGCACTAGGGAAACCAACTCCTTGAGCTTAGCAGGTATCCCTACAAAGTTGATCCTGATGGTGTTTCTACGAGCAGAAGCCATGACCTGCAACAAAGAACAAAGATAAATCCTTTGGTCCTTGAAATGGTTAGGGAAAATGATATGCTTATGATGCATGATGATGTCATGATGTCATGCTCAATCACAAACATGTGGCACACACAAACAAGTCACACCATAGCCCTAGGTTTAAAGGCTTGCATGAGGTTCAAAGGCAAGTACCCTCCCCTGAAGTTAGATGGTTCATCCTGTCCTACAAAAGTAACCAGGTTCTAAGGGATCTCAATATCATTGATCCTTCACAAGGGTGGTTGTTCAGAAGGCAACTTACTTGCCAACCAAAACCCTCCAAGTTTAAGATCTCAATGAGCGTAGTATCGAGTGTCAACCAACTTCAGTCTGCACCAAAGCCGGTTACCTCACTACTTTCTAAAGGCCAAGATGAGTTAATTAGGGTTCTAAAAGTCAGTTAGTGCATTGACAACATATGGCAGCCTCAATATTATCCTCAACTTGACTTAAGGAATATAAGCACCAACCAAGAAGTCGCACTAACTATGGCCACCAGATCAACCGTATCGATATACGTCGTACAGTTTCCTTGGTCTATTGCCATTTACCTAAGGTACACTAGATCCGGGTTAGGACCTTTCACACATAAGAGCACCCCAACAATATAATAATAAAGCAAACAAGGCAAACAATTTAAAGTGATCTTAATTCCTAAGGGTACCCCTCTTAAATAGATCCCCAGCAGAGTCGCCAGTTCTGTAACCCGGTGAACTGACTTTAAACAATGTTGCGGATAGCAAGAGTCGCCACCGACTTTTATTTTATCCATAAGGAAAGGTTATAAAAGAACAGGAAAGACCTTAGAGAATATTTTGGGTCCGGGGGGTAGGTTATGAAAAGGGAAGGTATTAGCATCCTTTTCATCCATGGTTATCCATGGGCTCTTAGGTACTTAAGCTCACTTTTGAATCGTTTTGAAATTGTAGTGTGTGAATAGAAAATTTTCAGAATAGTTAATAAATAATCCATGTAAGGATGTGTTAAGAACTTGTTTGAAAACTTGTTGAAAATTTATTTAAGTGCGAAACAATTTTGAAGTGAGCAAGCACCTAGGAGTAACCTACCCTAATGTTTAAAGGTCTTTCTTATTCTTCATTCTTTCCTTTAGTAAGATTATCCCTACTATAATGGAGTAGGTAGTCCTTACTTTGGATGTTAAGGGACATGTGAGGGACAATTGGATTCTTGAAGGCCATTGTGGAGTGTAATAAGCAAACTGGAGGGACTATCATCATTTTTCGAAAGGGACTCGATTCGTAAAGGCAACCATAAGGGACTTTGATGATTTTTCTATTTGAGGGACTTGCTTTATACACCCCACTTAACCAATATTCATAGGCAACTTGAGGGATATCCTTAAGAAGTGAGACGGCGATTAAAATCGACTTACGTGTGTGAAATGTTTAATTTAATTATCTTATATTAAAATGATCTAATTTATTTTTTTAAATATCATACATATTAGCACTCCCTAATTACTAACCATAATGATAATAATAATTAAGTAATTACAATTTACATCCAAGAGGCAATTACAAAATTATAATAAATAAAAAAAATAACAAATAAGCAAATAAAATATTAGGGTTAGTAAATAATAAGAAAAAATTAAATAAGGTTAGTATAAATATAAAGTTAGTGAAAATAATTAGTTGAAACAATAATAATGAGAAAAATAGACAAAATTAGAAAAAATAATAAGATAGAAATTTCAAAATAATAATAAGCAACAAAATATGATTAGCAATAATAATTAATTAATAACGTGATTAAACATAAGATTTGATTTTTATTTAGAAACATAAATGATTAAATAATTACTATAATATAAAGTTCTAAATATCATAAGATTTGATTTTTATTTAGAAACATAAATGATTAAATAATTACTATAATATAAAGTTCTAAATATAACATAATTATAAATTTCTTAATCATTTACAAAAATTTAATTATCTCTAATTATATATTAACAATTATTAAGAAAAATATTTACACATTATGATGAAAACAAATTTTAACTAATCAATAATCACATTCACCAAAATTTTACATTAAGTGTTTATAAGGTTTAATTTTATTTACAAAAATTTACAAGAATTATAATAAATATATACATAGAATCATATAGAAAATTAAAATTAAGTTTTCATATTAATTTGGAAAAAAGATGTTAATGTCATTTATTTTAAAAAAAATAGATTTTTATATTACAACAAATTTTAATAAATTAATGATAACAATAATAATAATAATGATAATAATGATAATAATAATAAATAATGATAATAATAATAATAATAATAATAATAATAATAATAATAAAGCAATAATGAATTTTAAATGTGCCAAATAACCCAACAATGTTGCTAACGCAGAAATGCGCTCATCGCAACCAGATCTAAATCGGACGAAACAAAATTTATCGCAAAGAAAAAGAAATTAAGCAAAAAATAGTATTATTGCTCACACAAAAATGCGATCATCGCAACCAGATCGAACTAACACAAATGTCACGCGTCATGCACACAAATGTGCAAACATCGTATCGACATAATTCGATCAAAAATCTTATATATATAAACTCTAACAATTTAAAAATTATATATATATAAACGCAACAGTAATAGATAAAGAAAAAGAAATAACGGTAATAGATGAAGAAAAAGAAATAACGGTAAAAGATGAAGAAAAAGAAACAACAGTAATAGATGAAGGAAAAGAAATAACGGTAAACGATGAAGAAAAAGAAACAATAGTAATGGATGAAGAAGAAAACTAAATAACGGCCAACGGCACTCACTCCTCTTAGGTTTTTTCATTCTCTCCCCTTTTCCAACAAGGCAACACATGTATATATAGGGAACAAATTAGGGTTAACACCAAATTGTCAATAATGTCCCTAAAGCCCATTTTAAAGCCCAAACTAAATAATTAGTTAAGAAAAAATAAAATTTAAATAATTTAAAATACCTAAAATAAAAACTAATAATCCTATTGATTCCTAAAATAAAAAAAATATTATAAAAAGAACAAAAATTTTTTCAATATTTTTTATTTTATGATTTTTTGGATATTTTTATGAATAATTTAGAAAAAAGTGAAAAAACTAATATTTTAAAAAATGATTTAATTAAAATACGAAAATAATAACTAAATAATAATAAAAAACTATTTTTGTTATTTTTTTAATGAAAGATAGAAAAATTTAGAGTAAAAATAATAAAAACAACAAAAAGTGCCAAAGGTGAGATTCGAACTCTCAACCTCTCACACTCATAACTCCTTACACATGTCCTCCTGCCAATTGTGCCATTTTTACTTTTTAGAAAAAAAATGCATGCCATATGATATTTACCTCTCTTTGATGTTGGCAAAAAAAATCATGAAGTTTGACTTTGGTTTGACCACAGTTGACCTCAGTTTGACCTTTTAACCGCATTGACTGCTTTTGACTTATCTGATCATCTGACTGAGCAAACTTTTGAGAAAAGTCTTGAAACTTGACATGGGGGTTCTTATACACATATAAGATGTTATGAAGCTCACTTGAAGTCTTGGAAGTCCATTTAGCCTGATTAAAGTCAAAACCCTAGTTTTGGATGCACTGCTTAGGAGGTGCATTGTCTGAGGGAATTGTCAACTCTTCTGACCAATTATGAATTTTGTGAACCTTGTGAACCTTCTTGGAACACAAAGTCTTGTATTGTGAGGGCAAATTTTGGGGTGCAACACCTACCATCTGTGCTTCTCACCTATATTCAATCAATGTCAGAAGTAGGTTCATTAGCAACAATATCATATTCTGCTAAATCTGCAAAAGTTGTTACTTCAGCTACACCTGTTTCATCTGATAAACCTGCTGCTTCTGATGAACCTGCAAAATCTGCTTTCCAACCTTACTCTAATAAACCCTTTGATGTGGTTTCCTATCACACCAAAGCAAAACCAAATCTGTTGAATTCTCTAAACATATCCAAACCTGACAAATCCCCTGAAATTCCTTTCATACCATACTACCCTCCTCCTCTGATTTCCATTCACAAATCCTTATTTCCACCTACTCCCCAACCAAAGCCAATAACATTGGAGACTCTGTTACACCCCAAACCTAGACTAAATGTTGATCATTTATTTACATGCTTTTTGTAAGAAATACAGATGTATTTAGGTACTATACAGAGGAAGTGTTTAGCAACAATGGATGCAACAGAATCTGATGTCATCTGGAATGGATTCATCAACAGATTCAACACTGTAGCATCAAATCTGAAGAACATATGTTCTGATGATGCGAAGCTTAGATTTGCTGAAGCTGCAAGAAGTCTGTTCTAGACTGTCAAGAGATCTGGACCATTACTTCTTACAGATGCTCCTCCATCATCAGAAGAAACTACTGAATCTGCATCTGAAGACAACCCTTTGGCCATGACTCTGGTAGAACTTCCTTCTGGCTCTAATGCTCCAAGCTCTACAGACCCTATGGAAATTGACTCTGTTCAAGCTCCAGAAAATGTTCAACCTTCTTCATCTGAGATTAAGAAAGAACATCCAGATTTTGAGGATAAAATTGCTGCCTTGGAAGCTGGTCAATCAGAAATCAAGTCTTGGATGGCCAAACAGGATAAGAAGTCTGAAGACATGACTTAGTGGATGTCTAAACAGGATCAGAAGAATGAAACAATGGCTAAGTGGATGTCAAAGCAAGAACAGTCCTCTTCTGAGATCACGGATCTGTTGAAGATGCTTTTGTCAAAACACTCTTAGTTTTTCATTTTTTTCATTCTGATGTTTTTGCATCTGGTGTTTGCTTATGTATTTTGAATATCTTCTGATGCATGTATTCTTTCTCTAAACTGAATTGAATGAATGTTTCAAAGTTTTCTCCACATGATTTATCTCCTTTACTGTTTCCTTTTATTTGTCTTTTTAAAGTTTTTACTTTTTGCTTATGACAAAAAAGGGGGAGAAGATATAAATCTGAACTGTTTAATTAAACTTCACCAGAATGAAACTTCAGACATATCTATTTTATCTAACATTAAATCTGAGTATTTCAGAACATTTGATAAGTTCACTCTGTAAAAGAAACTCTGAGACTATCAGATCATTTGACAATTATCAAACTCTGACTCTGAAATTTGCAAGACACTCTGACTCTTAAATGTTAAAAGAACAATCAAGATCTAACTCTGAAAATTACTCAAGACAAAAGGGAAGTTTCTATTCCTTATTTGTATTTAATTCAGGGGGAGATTCATCATCTCAGGGGGAGTTATAATTATTATATTTTCAATTAAACAAAATTTCTGATGTTTTTGTCATCATCAAAAAGGGGGAGATTGTTAGAACACAGATTGGTTCTTAATAATATCTCTATATTTTGATGATAACTATTATGAAATTTTGTAACTAAGAATTATATACTCTAAAATTTGCTTGAGAGTTTTTACTGTAGATAGTAAAGGAATTAACACTTCAGAAGCAAATCAGAATTGAACATAAGAAATTTGCTAGACTCTAAAGCGCCAGATGCATCCATTAGAAGATTCTGATTGCTGCCAATAGAAGATCCTGAGCGTAGCCTCCAGAAGATTCTGAAGCAGAAGCTCCAGAAGAATCTGAAGCAGAAGCTCCAGAAGAATCTGAAGCAAGTCAGAAGCATCTGAACCAAAGAAGAATTATGTATGAAGAGTTTTTCAAAGCATAGTTACTACAGAAGATTCTAAAAGTACTAAAGCTGCCAGTACTAAGGATCTGACTCAAATATGCTCTGATCTTAAACACGCTAAAAGCACACCTGCTGCAGAAGGCTCTGATTCAGCAAAACTCTGATCAACATCAAAAGGCTCTGATTAAATTTGACTCTGATGAAATTTGCTGAAAATTGAAGAAGAATTATTCAAAGATTATATCCGTTGGAATGATCCAAACGAATCTTTCCTTATTTATGCTAGACACAAGAACACAGACAAAAAAGATTTTTATGTGCTTTCTTCTTCTAGGAAAAGTCACTTGATGTGAAGACAAAAAGGATCAGACCTTTTGGACACTCTTCTCAACGTGAAGCTCTCCTTAGATCAGCTGCCTATAAAAGCAAGTCTTCACCCAACTTCTTCAGTTGACGTTTTATCCAAAAGAAATCAACATTCAAGCTCTCATACTATTCATATTATTTCTAAGAATTAATTTCTTTGTTCTTAATAGTTAAGTGAAAAATCACAGTTGTGATAAAGCTTTATAGAAGCAATCTTAAACACTTGTATTTGTATTACATTTGATTGTAAACCTTAAGAAGATCCAGTTAGGATCAGTAGTTCTTGAGAAGACTTTGAACAGTTGTTCTTAGTGCTTACTATTGTAATCATTTGATTAAATAGTGGATTAAGTCCTTGATTGAGAAAGGCAAATCACTCTAGGAAGGGTGGACTGGAGTAGTTGAGTTCAACGAACCAGGATAAAAATACTTGAGTTTTTATTTCTAAGTTTTAATCTTCATACTTATTCAACCCCCCCCCCCCTTCTAAGTATTTTCTCACCTTCAGATCTGTCCTTTCTATCTCAATGTCACTTCTTAACAGCCCAAGAATAGCTGGTTTCAGAGGCTAAAGGGCATTGGAAGCAAGCATCATCTGCAGAAAGCAATCACACTTGAATTTGCTAAGATCTTTCATCCAAAATCTAACTTGCAAACCAAAATGCCAAGTTTGCCCTCATTCTTGCCTTTACTGTAAATAGAGTTTCCCTCTATGCACAAATACACACCATAGCACTCTAAATCCTAAGAGAAAACCAAGCTCTCTCATCTTGCATAACCTTTACTTGAAAGTGAAGCAAAGTCTCCAAAACCATCAAAAACTGTCTTGCACAAACTGCATACCAGCACTCTCTCCAACCATTCAATCACCCTAAAAACCATCCACACAATCTCAAAATCACTATTAGAAGGTGTTCCAACCATTAGTTTTGCCAAAAATACCACAACATTAAAAGTCAACCCCTCACACCCTAAATGTTGACTTTTCTGCATAAAATGGTGAAACACACTGCCTAGATCAGTTTGGACCTCTTTGACACTTTGAACACCACATATTTATGTTGTACCAACTGTCCAAATCATTGAAAAGCAGCTGGAACACCATTTGCTAAAACTGTCATCACTTGTCACTCATTACTTCAAAAGGAAGTAACTTCAAGGCTTGCATCAAAGGAGGACATCTTGCTCAAAAGGATTCTCACTCAAGGCTGCTAGTTCATCTTGGATGTCTACAAGAGGTATGTGATTACAAATTCTCTCATTGATATAAATTAATTGAAATATCTTGAATCATTAAAGCATGTTGAACTCGGTTTGTGTTTGCTATCATGAGTTTGTGATTGTCATGTGAAACATGTAATGAATTGGTTTATGATGTTTAACATTATTATGTTAAGGTTGTATCTATTGCTGTTAAGACTTGGTTCTCATGCTAAGACTTGTTTGTTTTTTCTATCATAAAGTAGTAACTATCATTTGAGGCAATGTATTGAAATGATGTTTGATGTTGGCATTGTGATGTCAAAGCTTGATGTTGTTTCTGTTTTAAATGAGACTTTATTGGTTATGTCTGTTTTGTTGTAAAACTGATTATTCATGTTTGGGAATACAAGCTTGTTAGGCTGTCTGGTTAGACCAATTTGTTAGGATGTGAAAACTATATGTGTGTGTGTGTGTTTTGAAGGCATCACTGTTGTAGGATTCATTATGTATTGTTGTTTGAAACTTTGATTTAATGAACAATAAATGGCTGCCAGTTTCTGTTTTGAGGTTTGTTAACCTCTTGTTCTATCAAATTCATTTTAGATTTTTGCAATCTGTGTGTGTTTGGAGTTCATGTCATGATGCAGCTTGGATGAGTAAACATGTAATGTCTTGAATCATGTTTAAACATTTGTTGCACAAAACTGTTTTTCAAATGCTATTTCCACATTTGCAACATAGTGTTCATTTGTTGATTCAGTGAGAATTTGAGCCATGTCTTTGGACATACTTCATCAAAAACCTATTTAGAGCATGTGCATATTCGCAATTGGTTTTAAATGCAACTGTTTTGGATCATGACTTTGAGATTGCATCTTTAAACCCTCATCTGCGTTTACCATCGTGTTTTACTTTCTACACTTTGTTTTGAAAAAGTAATGTTACCATCGTGTTCCTCATTAAAATTCAAGTAGGTTAGAGTCAAGTTTTGTTAAATTTGATAATGATTTAATCAAGTTTGGATTGGAAACGTTTTCATGTTTGCTTGCTTGAAGTTGCCTTGGTTTGCCCAGAATATGTAACTTGGAAGGTTATATATTATTGGGGTGGCTTGATACATTGGATGTATCGCCACCCCAGTGGTTATGTCTGTGTATTCATGTACTTTCTATCCTTGCCATCCTGAGTTCGATCCCTGCGGGACAACTCTTTTTGTGTTTTTGTGATTTTTATCTTTTGTTTACATTTAAACTCTCTATTCCATAAGTTTTCACCTGCGCCTTGTGGCTTGAATGGTAGAAGTTTTAACCTGTGACCCCTAAGTCACGAGTTCAACACTTGGTGTGGACACTCCCTTCTTTTTTAATACTAGTTCTTTCATGATTTTCTTCAAATTTTCAAATCAACATAACTTTGTCATTTCTTCTCATTTTTGAGTGGTTCTTTTTTCATTGTGCTCCTAATCTTGCCTATTTTCATATGTTAAATAAAGGATTCAAGGATTTATATTCTAGAAACAATTTATGACATTTGAAAGTCTTGTTTTGTTTTAGGCTTTTTACCCTCCTCTCTTTCAATCATTTTCAAAACTCTTTTGATTCAATTTCATGAGTTTGATTTGCACTTGATGTGAATTTTGTTTGTTAACTCTTTGGTGTGTTTAATTATGTTGCTTGAACCAAAACTTATTCGCATTCAAATCTTTGCATGTAAGCATTTAATTGATTACCTTTGTACTTTATGTTTAAAAACCATGTTACCTCTAGATGTTGTAACTTTTTTAGTACACTTTTTATATGTTCCCCCCACCTATCTAGAAGTCTTGTTAGAACTCTAGTATGATATAATTTGTTTCATTTGTGGGTGTTACCTTGAAGTTATATGTTTTCCCATGTGTAATACCCCAAATTTTACCCTTACATTTAGTCAGGTATTTCGCATATCATCTCATATGTACATTTGCTAACCACTAACAAGTTATGAAGGTGTTTGTTTTGCAGATTGGGTCCCAGGGGTATTTTGGTCATTTTACACAAATTCTACCAATTCCTTGAAGACGGGCTGTTATTAAAATTCTGAGGCATTTGATACGTTATGGTTTTGAGGCATTTATCAATCACCAGTTCTGATCATATTGAGATTTGGGCATTTGGTCAGTGGAGTTTAATTACGATTAGTTTTGCTGCTGATGCTGAAAATGTTGTGATTACGGTGCCCATATGTGTTTGGTTATGAAACAATTGGTTAACATTTTAATCGGATGATGAGATTAGGATCACAAATACCACTTGGGAATATTTATGTTTTATGCCTATGTTAATGAATTAAATACTTGTGGATTTATTCACATTTGTTTATATTTTTTAACTAAGAATAAAATATAAATAAATTCAAAACTTTGAGAATTTTATTTCATAAATAATGCTATCATACAAGAATGTGGATGTTGCTTCATATTTTACAAAGTACTGTTACAAGGAAGTACATTAAAATTCTCAATCCTAAGGGATTACATTAAAGCATCTACCCTAAATCCTAAGAGTATCTAAAGATCTTCATGTTGTATTTGAACTTCTCCATGAATCCTCAGCTAACCTGCACATCAAAAGAAAACAAACAGTACAGAAAAATGTTAGAAGTTTTTTCGACACTCTCAGAACAATGTCATCATCGAGTGCCGGGAGTGGCACAACCGAAGCTACATCCTACCCCCGTTACCGATCCGCGCCGTAGGCGTCAGATCAGGTAACACCTGTTCTTAATCGTTGCGGGACATCCGAGAGACAGAAGTAATAGAAGAAGCGGGATTGATTCGTTTTGCCGTGATTGGATTTCCAAACTGATACGAGAATAAGGCAACATAGGCAAATTTGGACTCAGACCCGGATGCCGGCAGGTCTGAGTCGCTTTGGCCCCGAAATTTCCAACACCTGAAATTCCACAATTGCATCAGTACAAATTGATGACAGAAAGTCAAAAACAAGACAGTGCATAAGATGCCACAAGTAAGCGGAAATTCAAACTGAAATGCAAGCCAAAACTGCATCAAACTGCAGTAATTCTGAACCACATAGGCAAGTTCATGAAAAACCAAGTTCAAACAGAACAAGATGAGTGAAATGAAGCCAAGGCTGCATCAAATCGCAGCAAGATGGTTCAGAACGAAAACCAAGCTGCCCCAAAATGAACTCATAAAGGAACTCCAAGTATCAATGAATAACCACAAACAATAGTGCTGTCAAAGGCATCATGGTAAGGCCAAGCTGCGAAAAAGTTCGAGCCCAGGGACAAAAGGCATCCAGCCTAACGTCTGCAGAAGGAGAATCAAAGCAACAGTTAGTATTTCCGATAACACGCCATAACAGTTTGCGGCATTTCCAAACCAAATAAGAAGGTCACATTGGAAAATTGGGAATGCAGGGCATAGGCTCAGTTATGAACATCATAGCCCAACAATATACACATCAGTCCAAATATCAGCCTACACCAAGTGAGAATCAACGGCAACTGCATCGATGAAAAGGGGACATACGCATCATAATCACAGTTCAGCACCTGAAAATTGGAGAATCAAATCAGAAGTAACGCAGAGGGTTCAGACCAGTGGTCATCATCACCATGTGACCATCCTCGGCAGCGTTTGACTCAACAGCATCAGTATCAGTTATGAAAGGAGAAAAAGAGGGTCAATGAACTCAAAACCGGAAGAGTAAATTGAACTCGAAACCATATCAGAAAACGATTCAAAGTAGCAGCCCAACTCGTGTTCTGAACCAAGTTCCACAGAACACGGAAGAAGACAATCGCAGCAGCATCGAGAAGTATTTTCTCGAGGGTTCAGAACACAGTCATCATCACCGCCTACCGTTCCCGGCAATTTTGACTCGACCGAAGCATCAGCTTCAATTCCCTGAAAGAAGAAGAGGAAAAATTAATGTATGTTTCAAAACCGGAATCCAGAAAATCAGAAGCAGATATCCAACGAAAATCCAATCCAGACTGCATCAAAAATAGTTCAAATCGGTTCGAAACGAAACAAATCAGTTCAGATATCGAACGAATCAAATGAAACCCGAGCAAATCCATCAAGGAGTTTTGGAAAAGGAAAGTGTGAATCAGTATCAGATAAAATCAAATCATATCAGAATACCAATCAAACACGAAATCATCAAATCAGACAAAATCACGCGAAATTATATCTCAGTGAAGCGCAAATCCAACATCCAAAAGCCCAAAATAAAAGTTATAAAAGGGACGATTTCACCTGTGAGAAAGAACCCTAGGGAGGATCAGGTACAAACCCTTGACAACAACGGCGGAGAAGCGAACAAAATCGCAGAAACCCTAGCGCTAGTGGCCGCGAGGGAGAGAGATCGAAACAAGAACATCCACCGTGAAATACCGACGGAGAAGATTCACCAGCGCCTATTCCTAGACGGGCAAATCCTCTCGAGCCTCAGTCGATCCATCACTGGCCAACGAACATCCTCCACTCTTACCAGAAATTCACACACAAACGTAAGTGCGAATATTGAATCGGTTTCCATTTGATGTTTTGGGGTTTTGATTTCAGAAAATTCAACATGCAATGAAAGAAACGAAGGACGGAGAGAATTACGGCGAGAGAGAAGAAGAAGAAACGCAAACGGCGCCGCGAGGGACGTAGGGTCCTGGAAACCCTAAGTGTCTTTTGTTTGTTTAATCTACCCCATCCGGGTTGGGTCCGGGTGTGATGACCGGCCCAACCCCTCCTTTTTTTTTATTTTTTTCTTTATTTCATTTTTTAATTTTAATTTGTTTTATGTTTTTTAAAAAAAAAACTATTTTAACATTTTAATTTTTATAATATAAAAAAAAATCTTTATAAAAAAAATAATAAATAAAAATAATAACATAACATTTTAGTTTTGTAATTATAAAAGGAAAAAACCTTTTTTAAAAAATAAATATTAAGAATAAATCGAAACCTTTTTTTATAGAATTAAATTTTTGTAAATAAAAATGAAATTTTTTTAAAATAAATAAAAAAACTTTTTTTAAAAAAAATATAAAAATAAAAAACTTTTTTTTAAATTTCTCTTTTGCAAACTAACATTAAATTAGTAAGATTTTTAAATAAACATTAGTAAAGTCTCAATTTACGTCTTCTTGTAACTCATTGCTGCCTAACTCTGCCTACTAACGGGTGTTCGTTTTTGCAGTTCATAGTTATCGTGTCGAGTTTTCATTTAAGTTTCTTTATATTATTGTAACTGCTTCTCATATGTAATCCCGCGAACCAATAATCGCGCTTTAAGTTTCTGCTTTTAAATTTCTGTTTGCATGGCTTTAACTTCTGTCTTATTTTCTGCTTGCATAGCTCAATCATCTCACACCTTCATTAACATTTCTGTCACATTGCACACACCTCCGAAGGAATTAGGTCTAGCATTTGACCGCCGTGTCAATAGTCCTCAACTCCAAAACTACAAACTACAAACCCTAATTTTCACAAACGCCTCGCCGCAGGCCAAATTACAATTTTACCCCTAGCATTAGGTCAAAGAGCCGCCGCGCTCATTTTAGGGTTTCCCGCCGTGGAATCCCTAACCTAACCTAATTTAACCCTGATTACAATTTAACAATTCACAACATAGAGATCGGAGTTTAAGACTCCATGTAAGCGTGTCCTTAAGATGCGTTTATTCCCCTTGAGACCTTGACCACGGTCGAGTGTTCTTTAACCTCCCTTGAGAGGGGAACTACGATTACTCTGATTCCACTCCCGTAAGGATACGTAGGCACAAGATGCGATGTCTTGCCGAGTAAACTTAGAATTAACCCCTTAGGTCTCTTTTTCTCACTTTTAATCCTTTTGTACATATACCTTAAGCAAATAAATAAAGTAAATAGTAAACATCTGAACAAAAGGTTCCCGTAGAGTACTACGGAAGTTTAGGGTGCTAATACCTTCCCTAAATTTAACCAACCCCCGAACCCTAGATCTTTCCCCGCATTGTGTTTACGATGCAAAAATAGGTTTTCCCTCTTTTGACCTTTTCCTTCGGATAAATCAAAGAGCGGTTGTGAATTGAATCGTGATTCAAACTCATTAATAGTTTGTGATCCTATTTCCACCGCAACACCATGAAACTTTGAGCTTGATTTGTTGTAACAATTCGTGCATGCTTACTTGTGCTTGATTGTCATCAATACATGCTATTGGTCTTATGTTGTTACATTTGACATTCTTTGAACTATAAGACATGCTTGTCTCAAGTTGTTACTTGCTTGCATTTAAACTTATTTGAATTACATGTGGATTGTTACCTCACTTCCCTTCACCTTTGTTAAGATATTTCAATTGGTTTGTTATCTTAGATGTTTAGTCTTGTAAGAACCCTTACCTTGCTCCCTCCCTAGATATTGTAATATATTTGTGATTTATTGGTTGTAACCATTTGACTTGATTGTTACTTTTGCTCGATGTTGTTACATACTTGCATGTCTCTTCTTGGTTGTTACCATACTCTCTTATACGTCCATCATGTTTGAATGAATGCTCTTTTGTATTTTAACTTTGTTAAGTTATTACCTAAGTGATGAAACTTGTTAGTTCTCATCCAGTTGCGTCCTCTTTTCTCATGTTCCAAAGGAAAGTCTCTCTATTGGCCCTTGGGTCATAGATAGCTCATTACACTCCCCTTGAATTTGTTAAGTCATTTTGAACCTTAGTTAAGTTAGAACCCATAGACATTAGACTTTTATTTAAGTCTAAAAGACCTTCCCCCTTTGTTAGGAATATCCTTCAATTAGAACTTTAAGATAGAGTTTGTTAACTCTATGTAAGAATTATGGTGATAATTACTTACTCCCCTCTTGACTTTTGTAAAAATCAATTCCTTTGAGTGTACAACTTAGAATAAAGAGTTTTGTTAAACTCTACACAAGCATTGTTATGTTTGTTCCCCTTTGAACCTTGATCATAATCAAGTGTTCATCTATCCCTAGTGAGGTGAACTACGATTGCTCTGATTCTATCCTAGTTAGGATACGTAGGCAGAGGATGCGCTATCTTTGCGAGCAAATTTAGAAACTATCCCTAGGACTTTACCTATAATTTTAGCTTATACACAATCCCAAACTATAGCAAACATTTAGCAAATATAGCATACAAACATACAAAAGGTTCCTGTAGAGTACTACAGATGTTTAGGATGTGAAATACCTACCCTAGGCATAACCAACCCCTGATCTCTTAGCGTTGTTATTATATCGCGCAAAAGGTCTTTCTCTCTTTAACCTTTCCTTTGGATAAATCAAAGTATGATTATGAATTTAATGAGTTAAGATTCAAATTAATCAATAGCTTGGTATAACGATTCTCACTGCAACAATTGTATACAGTGTTTTTCACACTATGTGTTCCTTTTCAAGTTACAAAGTGATGTACAAATTACATTCTAGGAGTTACAAACATGAGATATTTATACACAAAGATAACTAACTTGTGCTCCAAGTATTCTTAGTCGAATTCCCTACAACTGAGCTTGTGACTTCCCATCACCAACACAACTTCGACTACACTTCTAAGCACAACTTCGACCTCAGAACAACTGCTGGTCGAAAACTCAATTTAAATAAAAATATTTGAAATACAAACAACACACCGCCTAATTAATACTTTCTAAACTCCTTATTATAATGAGCATCTTTAATTTATAGAATCTTGCCTTCTTCAAAGGCTTTATAAGCAAGTCTGCTAGTTGCACTTTTGACTCACAATACTCAAGCTTAATCTTCTCTTTATTTACTTGATATCTCATAAAGTTATACCTCATTTCGATGTGCTTACTCCTTCCATGGCACATTGAATGGTTGGCTAAGTCGATATTTGACTTGTTATCTACAAAGAATTTCATCTTCTTCGATTCAATCACTTTCAATTCTTCTATCAATATTTTGATCTATAAGGCTTGACAAGATGCATAGTATGCTGCTACATACTCAGCTTCATACAATAATAAAGCCAATATCACTTTATTCCTCGAGCTCTAAGAGATTGGTGCCCCGCCAGTAATGAATATGAGCCTGCAGTGCTCTTCCTTTCATCTTGATCTCTACTGAAATCAAAATTTGAATAGTTGTGCACTTTAGCTCTGTCAAACCTGATCTTCTACCTTGGAATTAACACACCATGATCAATTTTTCCCTTAAGGTATCTGTTTTGAAAAATGATACCGGAATAACAAAGTATAATCGGTTTCTTGATCAGCAAGAAACCCACAAGAGCAAGAAAAAAAGTAAACAAGAATAACACAATAAGATTGGTTATAAATTGCTACTTTTTACTTTATCTTTGAAACAAGATTACAAGTGTTACAGAATAGAAAATAACCTCTCTCACCCTAATTAGGATTTGCACCACACCCCAAAGATGAGAGACTAGTATGTTATTTATAAGAAAACTAACATACTAACCTAATGGACTTTTACACACAAGTCCATTACACAAGCTAACTCAAACAATTGGGCTTACAACAAAGGCCCAATTCGACATGCTAACACTCCTAGCATACTTCGAATACAGCATGTGAACAGACCTTGACGACATGCTAAGATTCTTTCGAATTGTCGAACCAAAAAGGTGCCCTTCGACCATACTAGAGTTCAATCCAATATCTCACAGTATCGTAGCACGATTTTCAAGACGTCGTGAGCACACTTTTGTTGGTGTAGGAACACTCCTTGACTTGTGGTTTTGAACTCCATTCATAGGCAGTGTGATAAGTTTCCTAAGCCATACATTTCAAACTCTCGCATCAACTCAACTTTTCACCCTATGATCCTTTCTTCATCAAATCGTGTGATTAGTAAATCATCTACACATAGACATATAATGATTCGGCTGCTCATAACAGCATCATGGACATAAACTTCATGTTCTAAAACACATTTCACAAGCCTGACTTTGATCAAGAAGTTGTCTATTCTCTTACTCCAAGTCCTTGAGACTTATTTTAAGCCATATATAGTCTTCCTCAATATGTACACCTTTGACTCTTGCCCTTTGATTTTGAATCATGGTGGTTGAGTGACATGGACTTCTTCTTCCAATGATCCATTTAAAAATGTTTACTTAACATCTAGCTGGTGTATCTTCCATCCGTAGTACGTTGCAGTCAACATAACAATCCTGATTGTTTCCAACCTTGTTAAAGATGCATAAACTTCATTGAAGTTGATACCATGTTTTTGTTGAAAACCAATTGCCACTAACCTTTCCTTATACTTGGCAAGCTCACCATCTGGCCTCAGTTTTAACTTATAAACTCACTTTATATTAATTGGCTTCTTACTCGACCTGCCCATGAGCTCTCAAGTCTTATTCTTTTCAATTTATGTAATCTCTTCTTGCATAGCCTCTAAATAGTCCAAGTCATTCATTACTTATTTGAAGTTGACTGGTTCTAACTCGACCATCATTGTGTCTTCTATGATATCACCTTCTACATTAACTGCTTGATTTGGAAATCTTTCATAATCAGTGAGCCTTGTTGATCCAGTTCTTGCTCTGGTGGATCTTCTGACATGTTGCATTGGTGCTTCTATCTCTTGAGCCGATACCTCTTCATTTAGTTCTTCTCCCTCTTCGAGAACACTTCTGATTGCGTCTTATTCATATTGAGATAACTTCTTAGTCCAATCCCAACTTTTTCCTTCATATACTTGAACATCTCAACTTTCACTAGCTTACCATCATCTGGTGAATACAGTTTGTAAGCACCAATTGAATGATAGCTTATAAGAACCATTACTTGAGTTCTATCATCTAGTTTTATTCTTAATTGTTCACGTACATGTTAAAGCACATTGATCCAAAGACCTTTAAGTGACCAATACTTGGCTTTGATCTTGTCTAAGCCTCATAAGGTGTCTTCTCGACTATTTTCTCGGTTGGACATTTGTTTAGAATGTATGTTGATGTCGAAGCTGCTTCACCTCAAAATCTCTTCGGTATTTCTTTAGATTCCAACATGCTCCTAGTCATGTTCAGAACACTTCACTTTCTCCTTTCATCTATACCATTATGCTTAGGTATATAGGGCGCATTGATCTCATGATTTATACCTTCATTATTGCAGTATTTTGCAAATTATCTAGAAGTGTATTCACCTCCACAATCAGTTCTCAGTTTCTTTAACTTTCATCCATTTTGTTTCTCAGGATGCAATTTAAACTTTTTAAAATGTGTGAGTATTTCACTCATCTTTTCAATGATGTAAATCCATATATATCTGATAAATTCATCAATGAAAGTCAAGAAATAGAAGTTACCTCTATTTGACCTTACCTCAAATGGTCCACACACATCAGAGTGAGCAAGCCCAAATTTTTCCTGCGACTTTATAGGCAAGTCATGCTTAAATGACTTCCTTTCTTGCTTTTTTCTGCAACACTATTCACATATCAGACTTGGCTCTTTTATCTGGGGTATATCATACACCATTTTATTTTGTTTGAGCACACTTAAACCTCTAAAGATCAAGTGTCCATACCTTTGGTGCCATAGCCATTTTTTGTCTTCTTCTACAATCAAAGCGAGATATTAATAATCAATTCCATTGATCTCAACCTTAAAGATTTTCTTATCTGATAATGGTGCCATCAGGATCAACTTCCTTCACCATTATACACCTTTATCATATTTGCTTCCACCTTCATGCTATACCATTTGGCAAGTAATTGACCTATGCTTATCAAATTACTTTTCATTGAAGGTATATACAAAAAATCAGTGATGGTAGCCTTTTGACCTTCTTTCTTCAATACATTTATGTTACATTTCCCTTCTGATGTAACATATATGTCATCTGCAAATCTTATCGCTTTCTTAATCGATTCATCTAATTTGATGAACCAGCTTTTATTCCCAATCATGTGGTTGCTGCATCCTGAATCCAGGTACCACATGTTGGTTTGTTCATCATTCGACTGAATATGGCCATGAATAACATATCATCTGAGTCACTGCCTCCAGCATGTGTACATTCCACCTCTTTATTGCATGTTGCTCGTGATTCCTTCTATCGACAATCTTGAACATAATGATCAAATCATTGATATATGTATACCTCCTTCATCTTAACTTTTTTTTCCTGAATACTTGTTGCCTATGAATTTCTTGGTTGAATCAGAGTGATTCTTTGAACCTTTCTCGACTTCTCATTGTTAGCAAGAATTTTCCTATGTTTTTCCTTTTCATTCCTAGACTTCTCGATGAATCTGTCTGCAGTGTCTGTTCAGCCACATTCTCCCTTTCTGAGTTCTTCTGCTTCAACCTCATCTCACGAGTTTCTAATGAAGCTTGAAGTTCCTTGAACTTCATCTCAGCTTGATTCTTTGACTCTTCAATAAAACTATTATGTAATCAAAGTTTGCAATCATAGATCTCAACACTTTCTCAATCTTCTGCAAATCAGTTATTGATTAACCACACGCCTTCATCTTGTTTACTAGCAGCACCAATCGTGACAAGAAATCTGAAACGAACTCATCTTCTATCAATTGAGTAATTTCAAATTGCTTTCTCAAGGTCAGCAACTTCACTATCTTGAGTTTCTCATCACCACCGTACAACTTCTTCAGTTTATCTTAGGCTTCTTTAATCGTTTCTTCTTCAAGTATCTTCTCAAAGATATTCGGATCCATGTATTGGTGAATCAAGAATAGGATTTTTTCGTATTTCTTCATATTTTCCTTGTGCGTAGCGTTCTAAACATCACTTGCATTCACTTTCAACGATGATACTCCTTCATTTACGATTTCACTCACATCTTAAAATTTGAATATGACATTCATATGCGCAATTCGCCTCTCATAGTTTTCTCCTTTGAAAACTAGATTCGCTAAAAATTGTGTTGATGTTGTATGCTAGTTGATGTGAGTTGGACGAAGATCAAAATTGGAGTTAATAGACTCTGAATAAGGGTGGCGGCTGGACTCTTTCCCGTGGTGTTGATTATCATGTATAAAGTTCAACTCAATCTTTTATTGTTTGTATTTTAAAATTTTCTATTTTAGTTGAGTTTTCAATCAACAGTTGTGTTGAAGTTGAAGTTGTGCTTTTAAGTGTAGTTGAATCTATGTTGATGATAGGAAGTCACAGACTTTGTTATAGGAAATTCTACTAAGAATATTTAGAGCACAAGTTAGTTAGTTAATTATCTTTGTGTATAAATAACCCATATTTGTACACACCCTTATTCAGATCTATTAACTCCAATTCGGAGTCTGTTAGTACTAGTACTCCTATGGTGTCTCAACTTTTCAACCAATAACAGACGTGCTAAATACAAGTTGTTAAAGACCAACGATTCTCTCAAGCTCAGAGTTATTCCGTGTTAAACTGATCCATGTTTATTACACTTACTCCAACAACTTACACGAATGGATGATTTATTTTTTGCCATTGCACAGTAAAACTCAACTTCAGCGTTCTACGTCTGATTTAAAAGTAGTAAAGAAAAACTACATCACTTAGTTAAAATACAAAAACAATTACAGCTACAAAACTTAAGGATTACAATAGGCACCTAATTACAAACAACCATAAACAAGCAGAAACTACAAATTTGAAGCGCTAAAGCTATTCACCAGCATTTTACAACATTTTTACAATGCTGCTTGTCATAATCTGGCATCACGAATATTTCATGGCCATCTCCATATTCTAATGCTTCTTTAACTTTTGCTACAAAGTCTTCAGGTGTCTTGTAAATCAAACAATTGGGAAATGAGTTGAAGAACTCATTTGATGGATGACCAGCACACACTACAAATTTTCCCATGGCAAGTGCCTCAGCAGTAGCTGTGCATAGCACATCTACGTGTGATTTAAAAGTAGTAAAGAAAAACTACATCACTTAGTTAAAATACAAAAACAATTACAGCTACAAAACTTAAGGATTACAATAGGCACCTAATTACAAACAACCATAAACAAGCAGAAACTACAAATTTGAAGCGCTAAAGCTATTCACCAGCATTTTACAACATTTTTACAATGCTGCTTGTCATAATCTGGCATCACGAATATTTCATGGCCATCTCCATATTCAAACTAGTCAATCTATTTACCAACCATAGATAGGATTTTCCACCTGTGGGGGCAAGAGATGAAGGTCTTTACAGTGCTGCTTGTCATAATCACGTGTCCCAGGTATTGCTCCAGTACATAATCTCAGGAACTCGTTCCCAGTGAGACATTGGTGAGCGAATGCTAAGCCTCCATTTGCTAGTTCTGAAAGATTAGGCATTGACGCTGACTTGCCAATGAGCTTTCCTTTATCTCTACTTGATTTTACGCCATCCTTTTCCTTGTTCAGGATTTGGTCAAGATCAGAATATTCCATAAATCTTTGAGTTGCAGCTTCCCAAGAAAGTTTATATCTTTGTTCAGGAGTGAGAGGATAAGGCTCATTTTCTAATGCTTCTTTAACTTTTGCTACAAAGTCTTCAGGTGTCTTGTAAATCAAACAATTGGGAAATGAGTTGAAGAACTCATTTGATGGATGATCAGCACACACTACAAATTTTCCCATGGCAAGTGCCTCAGCAGTAGCTGTGCATAGCACATCACTGATGCTAGGATTTATAAAAACTTTGTACCTTCAATTAAGTTAATGAACAGTATCAAAATAAAAATAACCAAATTTAATAAAAACAAGCTCTAAATTAGTGTATGTGTACATAAGCATGAACGATTATCACCTGTAGGTGAAGGTGCCTTTGTGCGTACATGAAAAAACAGTTTTGGAAATTTCATTTTCTTAACATAGAATCAATAATCACCCAAAAAAAAAGATCTACTTTATGAAGATAGGAGAGGATGAAGGATAACTCAGTTCCATGTTGCAATAGATATAACTTCAAAGTTAATTTCCCAATTTTGTGTAGTATGTTTCAGAACAATGTGAAGAACTTTCCAGTGAATGTATCGTATTTTAAAGTTTGAAGCTAAATTTTCAAATTGGTCTTACCTGTGAAGGGAATCATCTGCATGATCTCTTCCTTTCTGAAAGTTGAGATTCAAATCCAACCTTCTAGCTGCACTCTGAACTTCATGAGCATCCTCTCCACTTCCAAATACATCCATGTTGAAGCCATCAAGGTCAGTCTTATGCTTTCCTAATAAATCTATCAACTCCTTATATCCCTTTGCCCATACCATCTTTCCCAAGAAATATGCCCCTTTTGTGAAAGCCTTCTGCCCTAGCTCTCTCTCTGCAGCAATCATTTCTCCAATTTTTAAGAACTTGGGATTCACACCATGAACATTGCAAATTACAGAGTTGGGTAAATCCTGAGTAGCAGCCGAGAGACGAAGAACCTGAATATAAATCATAGATAATTTAGTCCCTTTTTCCTTGTTCAATTCTCTTTAGATAACAGAACTCCATGAAATTTATCAATCAAATTACTATAATCATTTTAACTATCCCAAGTTAATTCAAGCTTACATGCAACGATGTTAAATTCTCATACCTTGTTACAGTACGACCTTGTAACCCAGTTGTTGATGTGTTTCACAAAGAATGCCTGAAGTGCCCCATTTTTCTCCCTCTTTATGTATTCTAAGTAATTGGTGTGGACAACGCCAACAACATGATTGAATTTATCCGTCCAACGTTTCCCATGATGATACCAATTCAAATGTTCTGGTTCTTCCAGGATAGCAATGTCAGCATCCCTGGATGGTATAAATTGAGAAGTATCTCCAGCAGGTAATATACTACGCCTTTCCTTTGAAAACTACATCCAAGAAGGGCAAAGTGTTAGTACTGATAATAATGATATAAAACATCATAGAATGTAGCCCACCAAGCAACTCTTATGTGAGCAAAACAAATCAAAACATTAAGATAATACATTAAATTAAATTCAGCAAGGACTTTCCCTTTTTATTATGATTTTTATATATTTTGACATTGTCATTGGATGTGTTTATAGGCAATGTGGTCTTGGAAGAACTATAGCTAACAATATCAGAAAATTACCTTCCCAGGATAAAATGAAATTTTGAACTCCGCCTTAAAACCAGTTCTTTCCTCAAGCCAGTTGCGTATATAACCTTCTTGCTCTTCTGGGGAAGCAAAAGTGAGGTTGCTGGGATAAACTAGTTCCTGGTCCGATTTACAAAGCCATGGAACCAGCAGAGTGACTTTCTGCTTTTTAGACTGTGATAAATATGCAGCTCGAAATAGTGGGTTCACAGCTGTTCCCGTCATCCAAGGAAGACTAGCAGTTGTGACTATGGCAACATGTCTTTCATTGTTAGAGAAATCCTGCTTTGGACGGTCTGTCCAAAGTCCACCTTCATACCGGTGTCCTGTGCTCTGAAGGACACTGGCTATTCGCAGATCCAATTCATCATTTATGTTTCCATTCCCAAGTAAAGAAGATTCTTCCTCAGAAATAGACTGCAGTAGAAGTTGGTTCTTGCGCTTGCTATACAAGCTTTCAACTATCCTGTCGCATGTATCTGCAACAATCACAAATTTGAGAAATCAACAAAATCGAAGGGAAGATAAAGTAAAACAAACACTTTTAGACTATATAGAAAGCTGTAAAATAGGAAAGACATAGTCCTGCTTACTCACAAACATTCATGAACAGTATCAGGAAACATTTAATTTAAATATAATTTGATGGAGTAGAAAATAATATTGAAAATATGGGAATTTTATATGCACAATGTTTAAGTACATTTTGAAACCAATGGTAAATTCATAAACTAGTCATGCTCTAAAGGATCCAATAGTTAAAATATAACCAACTAATTATGCAGATCTTACAAAAGAAATTTCAGAAAATGTAGATAATATGTTTGTGATCAGATGCTTAATATTTTATTTGAGCATATTCTCTACATTAATTTGAAGATATTTTGATGGAGAGTACAAGATGATCTTGAATTAGTGAACTTTATATCATAAGCATGTTATACACATTGTATACTTTCAACCAACAGCAAATTTTATGAAAATAGAAATTATACAAAGTTATAGATCGATAGATTTTGGGAGAAGTTGAATGGTGAATAACTATAGAATGGGTGTTTTTAAAAATCTACAATTGGATTGAAAGTATGTGTATATGTTCATCAAATCTCCCATAAATCCAAGATTGTTTTGTTATCTCTCACATCGTATTAAAATAAGAGTATAAAATGTTTTTCAAGCAAATGAAAATATTAACTCTTAGTCACACACTTGTATGAAACCATTGCATTGGTTTGTTTCATACAGCTGATTTGCTAGTAACACGAAAAATAATGCTTTGCCAAGAGTTGACTGCAGAGCTATTCCAGATTATTTGCTCACATTTTATTATTCTACGAAAAGAAAGTTTTACAATGTTGAGAGTTAAAGAAAGGGGGACGAACTTGGTGATTTATAAAGACAAGAATCCGAAACAGGAAAACGATTTCCATTGCAAGAGAGGATATTGCTAAATAGCATACATACTTTTAGATAAGATATATAAAGAGAGGGAAAGCATGGGCTGCATTGCAATGATATTCCATATAAGTTATGCATAATGAAGTACCTCGGCTGACTCCAAAAAAGGGCCCAGACTGTTTGACAAAGTAGGCCAGAAGTTCAGGTACATCCAGTGGTGGCACTTCCTGCAAAAGATGTGTGGAAATGTTAGCCATCGCTCGTGATTCAGATTAAGACCCCAGGTTAATAAGTTGCGAGAAATATCATACAAGGTTGATGACATGTATAGAATCATAACATCCTTATCACGGAACCAATTATTTAAATACACTCGCTACATCCCAAAATAAGCGTCACTTTTGTAAAAATAAATTATCACAAAATATACTCCTAATTGAAATTTTAGTTTTTATCTTTCAATTGTATCATCTAATTAATACTCCTAACTAACTTACTATTTCGCTCACCTTGCATTAATGATAATTAAAATATAGCAATAGTCAATAAGGATAACTTTGTAAAATTGATATTCTCTCTCTTTCATTTACCACATTTTTTTAATCGGTGTGAAAGTCTCAAGTATGATAGTTATTTTGGACGGAGGGAGTAAAGTAACATTCATATGTATCCTTGAGAGGTTTACTCCTAGGGCTGGCAATGAACCGAACCAACTCGAAAATAGTTCGAAATTCAATTCGACAATTAAATCGTTGAACTAGGTTCATGAATCAAATGAGTTGAGTATGAGCGAAAAATTAAGTTCGTTAACTAAATGAGCTGAACTTGAACTATACATAGTTCGACTCGTTAGGTTCATGAGTCAACTCGATTACAAGAAGAATTATACTGTCTTTAAGATTAGGTTTAAATATTTACTCCAAATCTTAGACAAATTTAATCTTCAATTTAGTAGTTTTTGAATTAGACTCTCAAATGCCCTATATTCAATCAAGCAAATTCATATATAAACCCAAAAGAAACTATACAAATTACAGCGTACATACAAACCTTTGACTCTTGGGGTTCTTTGCACATCGATTTCTGCAAGAAGTAAAATATGAACTTGTCAATTTTCGAAAAGAAAGCGCTTACAAATCCATGCACAAAAACATGTCATAAAAAGAATAAAACATATCGCCACTATCCGCATTAAGAGACATTTAAACTACCAAATAAGATGTATGAACTTGAGACAAGATTCAATGAAAATAAACAGAATAACAGATACACCAACAAAAAATTTGATTGGACACACTTCTGCTGCACAGACAAATTATCCCCAAAATGTGATTCTTCAAATGATCGTGTCAAGTACTATTTTCATTCAATTCATTAAAACAAGCCCCAGCAGCAGCAAGGTCTTAAAAAACGGTCTGCTACCGCGCGAAAACGGTTGCGACAAAACAGTATCGGCACGATACCGTTATTCACCGTTTTTATGATGAAAAAGAAATATGGTTAATTCACACTACGACAATTGCAATCAATATCGCAACACCTATACCGACTCAAATCACAAAAGTCTTTACGCGATTACAACCCGAGCAGCAGCAAACAAACACAACAAACAAGTCAATTGCTACTAATAGTTACAGTCAAGTTCTGAAATGAAGAATCAAAAAATATAAAACTCTGACCAAGTAAAAATAAGAAAGAGTCCACCACAAGTTGAACACAAATTAAATAAGAGTCCCTTTCTAAGTCCCAAATCCTTCATTAAAAATCGACGAAAAGGACTCATTTTATTCTGTAACAAGTAACTACCAGTGACAAAACATATGCAGTCCGTGAACAACATAACTACTTAATAATTCCTTTACCCAAAAATTGCTAAAGGGAGAAGAAGTACATACCCAGCTAGACTTAAGTTTCTCAAGAAATTCACTGTTCTTAAACCCATCAAAAATTTCCACAGAAGAACTTCTCTTCTCAAATTCTCTAATTTTAGTTTTCAAAGCTCGAATCGGTTCCCAATCCCTAGTTTCACTCTCACTTTCCCCTTCCCAAAACCCTAACCTTCTTCCCTTAACCCCTCTCTCAACATCCACAATCCCATCCCCGAGCTCCTCCGACACAATCGCGTTCTTAATAGCAGTCAAATCAATCCGAATCGTCGCCCTAGGCTTCCACTTCTCCAGAACCTTCTTACTAAAATCCGGCGACGAGTAAGCCCTACGAATCTCCGACAACTTCGGCTGCAATTTCTTCACGAATTCGATCTCCGCCGGCGGCGAAGAATTCATCGCCGGGACAGAAAACCCCGGAGCAGCCGAATTGATGAAATTCTCAATCTCGCGGTCAAACGAGGTGGTTAGGTTTGAGAACGACTTGGCTCGGTCTTTTAGTAAGCGTATATCCGCGTTTGCTGAGTCGCGAAATTCTCCCCAACCTTTGGAGATGAAGGAAAACGTGTTTGAAGGATGATGCTGGGTTGCCATGGCATCAACCTCAACGGAAGAAGAGGTTCGTTCGCGTTCGTATGGCTTCGTTTCGTTTCTATTTGGAGTACGAAAACACGAAACGCGAAACCAATGTGTGAAGAAGAAGAAGAAGAAGATGGTAATGATAGTTTTAACGGTTGAGATTTAGGGGAAATTTCTGGAATTCCACGTAGGATATTATGGGTTGTCGACGAGGGATTTGATTGGATGACATGGATATATCACGTGCTTTGTTGATAAATAGCGCCATGATTTTGGAAGGAAGAATATTCGAGTGAAATATACGGTTAATAAACAAGGCAAAAACACGCGTTTGATTAGTTAGAGAAAATTGTATAGAAGTGGGAATTCCTAGACATATTGTCACACTACTTTTTGTCTTGGGAAGTAAACGGCTATGAATTGCAATGCTATCTCATCAAGGGAAATCTTTGTCAAAGCCCTCTTGTATTTGTACTTCATGCTAAGTTATCTCTTGGAATTAGTTTGAGATTTTGTTTTGTTTTTCGAACTTATATGTCCCTTTCTTTTTAGTGATCCCTTTGTTTTTAGTAATCATCATAAAGGTAGGAAAAATGTTTGAGTTTGTTTTAACTTTTTGAAAGGTTGTGTCGACTTAGTTTTAATTTAATTGTAATAAAATAAAGATAGTCAGATAAATTATGTGTAAATATAATTTAACTGTGACAAATTTATTTTGATAGCATATTTAGTTATTGTCACGTCATTTGTATTGATCTGAGTTTGGGGTCGATGTCACATCGACCTTATATGAATGGTTGTGTGTAATTTAGTCATAAAATACATTTTGTTTTTCTTTTAATTTCTTCTAATTCACAAAATGTGTTTATTGTCATAACTTTTAGGAGTTATTGAGCATTTACATAAATGTAAATTCAACTTTAATGAAATTTAAGACTTGTCTAAACAATTTATTAGAGAAGTTGGATGATAATAGAATGGTGAAAACATTGTTGTGTAGTTGTTCATACATAACATTGAAAGATGATAATGACGGTGGTAATAAATGTTATGAATGAATGTGTCTTTAGAATGATGAAGATCTTGTTTAGAATCATGAAGGATAACAAGGTTCACTTGTTTTATATTATGTGCTATAAAAATTATTTAAGATGGAGTTCAATTTTGTATTGATGTGATTATGTTTATATATATATATATATATATATATATATATATATATATATATATATATATATATATATATATATATATATATATATATATATATATATATATATATATATATATATATATATATATATATATATATATATATATATATATGTTCTGGACTGGGCCGAGGCTTAGCCCACAATCGAGAAGGCCCAAAATCCCACTGAGGTTGGGCCCAATTGGACCACACTGATGAGCAGGGACCCATGGGCAGAACCTCCTCCCGTCGGGCAGGTGCCCATCCTGTCGGGCAAAACCTGTGCCCATCCCGTCAGGGCAGAACCTCCTCACGTCGGGCAGGTGCCCATCCCGTGGGCAGAACCTGTGCCCATCCTGTCAGGCAGAACCTGTGCCCATCCTGTCGGGCAGAACCTGTGCCCATCCCGTCAGGGCAGAACCTCCTCACGTCGGGCAGGTGCCCATCCCGTGGGCAGAACCTGTGCCCATCCTGTCGGACAGAACCTGTGCTCATCCCGTCAGAGCAGAACCTCCTCACGTCGGGCAGGTGCCCATCCCGTGGGCAGAACCTGTGCCCATCCTGTCGGGCAGAACCTGTGCCCATCCAGTCAGGGCAGAACCTCCTCCCGTCGGGCAGGTGCCCATCCCGTGGGCAGAACCTGTGCCCATCCCGTCGGGCAGCACAACGTGCCTTCCACATGTTCTCCGCGTGCTCCCCTCCGCGGGGACACGTCATCAACCAACTGCCCACCTCCGAAAGAGCAGGTCAAACCCACTTTCCGGAGATCTAGGAGCAGTTGGACTAGGGCGAAGACCACGTTCTGGTCTTCACTACGCCACGTAAGCCCTAGCAGTCATTAGGGTTGGGCCTGGTCATCCAGCCCATCTCAAATGACCGTTGGCCCAGCGTTGGGGTCTCTCTATAAATACCCTCTTCCTCAAGAGGGTCAGGTAATTTCAATTCTCTACCAACTTTCTGTATTTGCTGTCACTCTGCTCATTTTCTCACTTTGGCATCGGAGTGCCTTGCAGGTACACCCCCTCCTCATCCTCCCCACCGGTGAACAGGAAGCAGCCTAACGGAGCGTGGCCATCCAGTGATCCCCTTTTGATCAGGTCAGATCAATATATATATATATATATATATATATATATATATATATATATATATATATATATATTCTTTAAGAGAATGAATGCTTAAGTCCAAAGAGAAAAAAAAAATCACAAAAATAACACGGGGGATAAAGACCCCTAAAATATTGATATTGATCATATCGAGCAATTCTTCCGGACATTCTTCAAACACTTGAGGTTCGGAATCATGGAGAAAGCTCATCTTTGTCATTGCATCAGCGTACCAGTTAGCTTATTTGTATACGTGAATGAAGTGAAATGTAATAGCTTCAGATAACACCTGGTTGATTTGACTCAACAGTCCCTTAGTTGCTCTAATAAATGTCTTCTTCCCATTTAGGCTTTCAACAACCTTTTTGTTATCACATTAAACCTCAATTTTCTTTGTATCATCTATTCACAACTCGCCCCCCCCCCCCCCCCCCCCCCAAAAAAAAAAAAAAACTTCAACCACCTCAATATTGCACATGTCGATATATTCGGAGAAGCCTTCATACCAACTTTCCTTGCGGTCTCAAAGAATCTGCCACTAACTATCATAGAATATTTATTCACCGCCCCATCCACGTTGATGTCAAACCAACCCTCAGGTGGCGGTTGTGATCTAATATTCTTCACAACATGAGTGTTCTAGAATATACCTCGCTGGAGCGACGCACTAACAGAGTATTTCTATACCCTATTATTAATTATTTATAAGTATTAAGAACTTATTTACATTAATACATAATTAGAAAATACAAAAAAAATGTTAGCTTAGAGTGTTTGAACCCTATTTCAAAATTTACACACATCTAACTCAACAAGCATATATCAGTTGAACTCCCTCATTCACTCATGTTTTAATTAATATATATTTAAAGGTATGATTGATTCTCTCCTCAATTTAATTTCTTAAATGTCTGATATTTTGTTTAATGTGTATTTATTTATTATATTTCTCATATCATAGAGAATCTCACATAATCATTCTTAAGATAATATTTAAATATTTGAAATGTATTATTAACCTTAGATTTCTTAACAATAAAATTTGTGATGTTGACTATGTTAGAGGTAAAATTGAATGAAAGAGCACTAATTAGGGGTCAATTCATATGTGAAAACTCAATCACTTGTTTAAGCAATTGGAAATCAACAGTAGCTTTGGGTGAAATATTAGCTTGAAAAGTATTAGATAAATAAGAGTAATATTTCTATTTTATGGAGATAATAATTCTGCAATTTTTTTTATTTAAAAATCTACTTTTACACTTCAAAGCAAAACACGTTGAAATTAAGCATTGTTTCACTAGAAACAATGTTTAATGGGGTATTCTTAATATTAAGTTTATTAGTATAAATCATCAATAACTTGATATTTTCATAAAATTATTTCCTGAGATAAATTTATGTTTATAAAAAAGAATTTAAATGTTCAATTTGTAAAAGAATAAATGGTACATATCAAAATTGTGTTCTTTTGATTAAAAATAGCTTTCGTTTATCATCGGGTGAATCGGATGGTATTCCTTGGGGTGAATCCTTTGTCTAGTGAAGACATGTGGTAGAACAAATACTTTCTTTTTTTAAATGTAACATGTATTTTTCATTGATAAAATTAATTCACCTTACTTTGGTGAACCATAAACTCCCACTAAATGAAAACTATTTTTGCTAAGTATTAAATTATCTATAATATAAGAAAAAATTATTGTGGCTAATACAATTTAACCTTTTGTCTTTATCCTCAACATCGCCAAATTAATGGCAAATCATGTCTTTAAACATAAAAACTCAATCAATTTGTCAGCAAATTAAATGGCAACTAGAAATTACCACCTTGGTTAGCCACTTTAATGCCTTATTTGACCAAAAAGACAGGTCTTTGCTTTATTTCTGGTTACTTTTGTAACTATTATATCTGTTATGAATCGGATACATTGAACCAAAGTATAAACGGTTTCTTCCTTATCAAGAAACACACAAGGGTTAGGGTTAACAAAGAAAATAAGGTAAAACAACAAGGAACAACAAGGATTGGTTATAAACTGTTATTCTTTCCTTTCTCTTAGAAACAAGATTACAAGTATACAAGAATAACAAATAAATTCTCTCTCTTGAAATTAGGATTTTATCTTCCTATTTTTTCTTATGCCAAGATTGAGAAACTAGCATCCTGTTTATAAGAAAAATAACACACTAACCTGATGGGTTTTTTTAATAATTACCCATTACAAGCTAACTTAGGGTACAAGCTAACTTAAACAATTAGACTTACAAGCAAGGCCTAATTCAACATATTAACAACCCTATCAATATTGACTAATGCATGTTAGAACAAACTTCGATTACAACACGCATTACTTTGACAGCAACATGCGAACAGACTTCGACCTCATGCTTAATTCCTGTCGAATCAGAAGCTACCCTTCGACCATACTAGAGTTTGATCCAACATCTCACAAATCTCCACCTCTGATATAACTCTATAACATCAAGGAACTAGCTTTCTTTATGAAGCTTTATCAACTACGTACAGTGGAAAAACTTGCAACTGGGCAACATCTTGGTGATCATATCAGCAACATTATGATCCGTCGAAACCTTCAGCATTTGGACTTCTCCATGCTCGATTACCTCTTTGACAAAATACAACCTCACGTCAATGTGTTTGGTTTGCTCATGATAGGTTGAATGCTTCGACAAGTGTATTACACTTTGACTATCACATTTAACAGTGATAACTCGACCTTGAAGTTTCAACTCCTTTGCAAAACCTTCAAGCCACAATGCTTCCTTCACAACTTCAGTTAGGGAAATATACTCTACTTCAGTGGTTGATAAGACAACGACCTTCTGAAGTGTTGATTTCCAACGGGTTGATGTCCCAAACATAGTGAACACATATCCAGAAATAGACTTTCCGGAATCCATACAACCTGCATAATCAAAGTCGACATATCCTTTGATTGTTGCTTTACTATCTTCACCCAAGGCTCCACCATAAATTAGAACTCTATTCAGATACTCATTTATGTACCTTAGAATCCACTTCAATGCTTTCCAGTGAGTCTTTCCAGGATTTGTCATGTACCTGCTTACAAGACTTACTGCATATGCTATGTCGGGTCTAGAACATACCATAGCATATATCAAATATATTAGCATATGGAATGTTATTCATATAAGTTCTTTCAACATCAGTGTTAGGACACTGATCTATACTCAGCTTGAATTAAGGGGTTGTCAGAGTCACAACAGGCTTTGAATTCAACATACCAAACTTTTCGAGAACCTTCTATAGGTATGCCTCTTGAGATAAGCATAATTTTGACTGCTTTCTATCTCTTCGGATGTCAATCCCCCAAGAATCCTGGACGCAGCTCCCAGATCCTTCATGTCGAACTCCTTATTGAGTTTAGCCTTCACACTCATTATATCTTCGACATTGTTGTTTGCTATTAGAATATCATCCACATAGAGCAACAAAATAACAAATGAATTACCCGGTCGAAATCTGAAGTAAACACAGTGGTCGAACTGAATTCTGATGAAAATTATGCGTGCCATGAACTTTTCGAATCTTCTATTCCATTGTCGAGGAGATTGTTTCAGTCCATATAGGGATTTATTCATGTTTCACACATAATTTTCCTTCCCTTTTTCGACATACAATTTCAGGTTGCCTCATCAGGATTGTTTCATCTAAGTCACCATACAAGAACGCAGTCTTCACATCCATCTGTTCCAATTCAAGGTCGAACTATGCCACTGTGGCAAGCAACATTCGAATGGATATGTGCTTCACAACAGGAGAGAACACATCATTGAAGTCGATACCTTCTTTCTGAGTGAATCCTTTAGCAACCAATCTTTCCTTGTATTTCTTCAACGCCACTTCTTCGATTCCTTCCTTAACTTTGAAAATCTATTTACAGCTGACTAACCTAGCTCTAACAGGTTTCTTGATCAGTTCCCATGTATTGTTATCATGAAGAGATTTCATCTTATCATCCATGACCTTCAGCCATTCAGTCTTCTTTCGACTCCTTATAACTTTCTTATAGTCTCTAGGTTCTTCGTCTAGAACCTCACTTACATAGATTAAGGCATAAGCTATAAGATCTGCATACCCAAGTCTCTAAGGTGGATTGATGACTCTCCTTAACCTGTTTTTTGCTAGAAGGTAGTCATTATCAGTCTCCTCATCTTCGAAAATATCTTCTGCGTCTTCTTCGACTTCATCTGGGGTACGTAATTCAGCATCAACATGCTCCACCTTAACAGGAACTTTTCCCTGTTTCAGCTCTTCGTCAGCATCATCAGTTTTCTTGAAAGCCATTTTTGCTTCATTAAAAACTACATCTCGACTAGTGACACACCTCCTGTGACCTGGCTCTAGGAACCATAGCCTATAAGCTTTGACTCCTTCAGGGTATCCCATGAACATGCATTTTAGAGCTCTATGTTCGGCCTTGTCTTGCCTAATGTGAGCATAGGCCACACAACCAAATATATCGAGACTAGGTGGATGTCCCGACCAAACTTCTTCAGGTGTCTTCATTCCCAAGGCAGTCGGGGGACATCTATTTATTAGGTAAGTTGTTGTCAAAACAGCTTCCACCCAAAACACCTTCTTCAATCCAGCACTAACCAACATGCATTTAACTCTTTCAAGGATTGTTCGATTGAATCTCTCAGCTAAGCCATTTTGTTGAGGAGTATCTGCTACAATCTTATGTCTTGCAATCCCAGACTCAACACAGTAATTGTCAAACGCTTCGTTGCAAATAACATGTTTTGTGATCATTTGTTTTCTACAGCTCAAACCTGGTACTTTTGAGCTCACAACTTTCCTCTTGAATCCATATTTTAGTTATTCAAAGATCATTTTTTTCTTCAGGAACATTGTTGGATTTACGACAGAAAATAGTGAGACCCTTTGAGATGGTGAAAGATATCAATGATACAAAATAGTTGTGGAAGATTGATATTAGAATCCATCACAAATAGATTGTGGTGTCAAGAAATAAGGAGCACTTCGAGATGATTTTTGTTGATAAAAACGTAAGATTTCTACTACCATATGCATACCTCTGTTTTAACAAACAACTCATCTGAATAACTTTACCAGCATATGATATATGAATCACAACAAAATGTTCATCAAGACTTTCATTTACATGTTTATTTCAATATTTTTTTGATTCTAAAAAAAAGGAGGACTTTTGAATGATACTTTGTATTTTTTGTTTTATTATTTCAATTTTCATTTTCATTTTTTCAAACACCATTTGATACATTATTTGCTTTTGCTTTCAGGGTTCAGATATTCATATTAAAGTACCTACTATGTTTAAACAAGCTTTTGATTTTGTGTTAACAATGAACAATACTTATACAATTTCAAATTTTCAAGTTGTGTTGAATGAACTTTTGTTCAAACCATCTGACCACAAATTTGTCTTGGTCTTCATTGGTGGAACTTCAGTTTGTGACAAAACAAACATGACATACCACCCAAATTCATGAAGTTCACACCTTTTACTGATATCATCTTTAAAAAATTAAAAAGGAACGTCTTGATAGGTACTATGTATCTTATTTGGTTTTTAAAGTGTTATTTTTCTAGTTTTAACTCTTTATAATACTTGCTTCCGAGATATGTTTTTGATTTCTTCTTCATATTTCACAAATTTTATTGGAATGGTTGATGATATTGGTTACACACAATTATAATTAAAAAGCAAAAAACAACAAAGTAATTTGGTCTTGAAAGAATTGGGGTATGTTTATAGAACCTCCACATTGTTTTAAATTTGTCACTTTGTTTACAGATTTTTTAACACTCTTGATTGGTATGTATGCAGTGACAACACAATGAATTGTATGTTGTGGGAGGCATATGCATTACAGTTCCATGACTACATTAAACATAGGAAAAATTCTTATAGTCCAACAATAATCGTCTTGCAATTCTCCAAAGTGAAAGAGGAAGGTTATCACTAAATCCTTTTGTATTAATTAATAAGTTTCAAATTTTAGTCTGCCATACAATTTATATGTCATCCTTCTACAATATATGGAAGTATCCATTATGTGTTTCAAACACTTTCAACATAACAAAACTGCATATCAATGATGATTTGCCCGAGATTAAGGATTTCCTAAAAATGTTATCCATCCTAACAATAAATATAATTTATCTTTAACGCTTTTTACATTTATTTAATTTATATTTCTTTCTTTGTAATCTTACTTTTATTATTCATATGGCATAGGATCCCAAAAATGCTTTTCATTGAAGGATCAACTCAAACATTGACTACAGATTAACAAAACTGGTCTCAAACTTCTGGAAGTTCTCAGTTGTCCCTGTACGACAAATTCATGTATAAGACAATCACTCTTCCTAATAGTCGGATCCTACAACTTAAAGATGTAACTACTAAAACTATCACTTTTATTATTCTGCTTGTTCCTTTGTATGTTAGCACTCTATCCATGTACTCATTAATATGTATGTCAACATCCATACAAATCATTCAATGTGTCACAGTTGCAAGAACTGACAAACTTAAGGCATCACACGAAGTTTGGTATTACCAGGCATGTCATGAATGTCCAAGGGTCACGAAGGGACATCAACCACCTTATATTTATGGTGTTGGCCACAATACTGAAACTGAAATTTACAGGTCAAGTCATATATCAATATAACATTTACATTTATCTATATTTTTGAAAGTAATCACAACTGAATTTCTGCCATTATCTGGTATAAAATACTTATTGAAGTGGTCAGTGATGGAATCGTGCAACGTTTTTTCTGTGGGACCATGAGTGCTCATAGCTTTTGAAAATTTCAACTGCAGAAATACGCAAGAATCTCCTTGAGGTGAAGTCATTTTCTTTCGTATTTTCTTTTAAATGTTATTTATGTATGGTAATTACTAATATTAACATGTTCACTTTTCATTTTAGACAGGAGTCAATGATCCACTTGAGTATCCATTAACTCTTGATGCTTTGATTCATATCACCATGGCATTTAAGATCAAGTGTCAACCATCATGGGAAAAAGCATCAATTGTCTTTATCTTTCAGGATGAATCCATCATTAAATAGTTGTCGGGTAAATAAACAATAACATGATACTAAATAAGAATTAAAATTAAGAAAAACCCCGAGTATATTACTCAAACTAAAGCATAACAAGAACAAAAACAAAACATAAACGAAAATATTTTTCTAAACTTATACAAAGTTAAAATGATGAGAGGATGAGGAGAAGATGATTATTCTCGAGCAATTTTATGTCCTGTTTATAAAAAAATAGTCATAAGTCCTCCAGAATTTCGAAGTTGATGGGTAACATGAATTTGTTGACATAACACAAGTTGGTTTTGTTAGCTGCATGTCATTCCTAATTTTGTCACGGCTTTTGGTATTCTTCATATTTTCTCGTACATGAAACATGATCGTATTGTTCTAACATTATGAGGGTAGTCCACCATATGATGTTTTTTAGTATTAATTTGATTGGTTTTATACGTTTACTATCAATGTGTTTCCATTTTTGTAAGTTTTAATAAAGATTGGGAAGAATCGTGGAAAAGATATATCCAAGTCAAAATCATCCTAATTGTGGTATTTTAATATGAAAGTTACGATGACAAAGCAAATAGTGGACTATCACTCGAGAAGCAAAAGAAAATGATGAAGATTTCAAAGAAAACAGAAAATAGCAGCGCTGCACTAAGTCACAATGATGTTATTAAACACAACAGCTGATAGTGGTGCTAGCAAAGCCATAATGGTGAGATCCTGGGCCTCTACTTTGCAAATAGTGGCGCTTTCCAACGTGAAACATTGCAAATTTTATGATTTTAAAATGCCAGATCACCAAGTCATTGAAATAATGGCACACCTACGTTTGATAGTGGAGCAATTTGACGGTTTTAGGATTTTTTTTCTATATATTAATGAACATATTTATTCATTAGAGTTCCAAGTTTTCATGATACAAATTCACATTCTACAACTAGGGAGAATGGGAGACTATTTTCATCACTAAGGAACCACCCCTGGTTTTTGTTAGTTTACTTTCTTGCTTTAATTTCTGATAGTCATGAATCACTTAAGGATGAGTGGCGAGTTTCCCTATATTATGTTCCCATAAATGAATTTACCTCGATAATGTGAAACATGTTGATTACTAATATTTATCCTTTGTAAACGAATATCTTTTATAAATTATTCAAATTTATTTGTGTTTAATGTTTTTTTTTTCAATTTATGGAATTAGTAGAAACGATATATGTAGAATTAAGAACTAACCGTATATTTTAAAACCTTAATAAAGAGGATTGTGAAATGATTCATGATTTTTAGAGATATGGATTACTTAATTATGATATTAAATTGTTTTATATGCGGTAAATTTTCTTGCGGTTATATTAGGGTAATTATGGTCGAGGCAATAACAAAGAGGGTGGACTTAATCATTTTCCTTGTATATTAAATCACTGTTATTTTAGTTATTTATGCTCGTAGTTATACCTCAACAAATCAATTGTGTTCTGCAAACTTCCCATTACATTTTCGTTTCAATTCACTCATAATAACAAGTATAATATTCTCATTCTTATCAAATTTACGACAATCCCTGTGGACATGGTTAAAATATACTCAGACTTTGTGAAATTTTGTTGGCGTAACTATTACAAATGATTTTTACTTCAACCCAATACATGGTCCTGTTTACTAGATATTTTCCTTTTTTCATGTTTTCTCGATCACTTTAACCCTATGTTCCAGTAGTTCGTCCATAAAATTCATTTTTTTAGTCTTTTCCTTTAGAAAGTCCTTGAAATCTTTATGTCTTTCATGAAAATTATAATCAAACAAAATGTAATAAAAAACTCTTAAAATGATACCAAAGACATTAACTTGTCATACACAGTAAAGGTTCAAAGTGCTAAAATTTCATATCATCAAAGATGTATGTCTTTCATTTAGATATTTTTACATTTAGGATGGTGAAGATTATCCAACCATGTTGGAAAAATTAAAAAAAAACTCTTTGTTTGAGTGCCATTTTTTCCTCTACCTCTAACATCTATAAATGTGTATGAGAAAAGAACAAAGATAAAACAAGTTGACCTTGTTGAATAGTAAGAGTCTATAGATGGTGAAAAAGAATACATATAATATATTGTCCCTATGAATTCATCTAACATATTAATATTATTAGTGAAAATATTGTGAATTCATCTTCATCTACACTTTTTCTACTTCCCCCATTTGTTCCTACACCACGTGAAATGACTAATCCTCCATTTTCTCAAATTTTAACTCACTATAATCATCAACCATCTCAACCTACACACCTTAACTCTCAAGCATGCAATCCTTTACCCTTCATACCAAAGCCCTCTGAATTTTTTCCTTTTTCTACCTCTATCTTTTAACCTCAACTTATTAGTTTTAAATTTACACCAACCAATCCTCAACTAACAATGATTGAATAATTCGATCCAATTATTTAAGAACTCTGTGAATAACTTGTTATCATCGTGCCTAATATTACACTTACATCTCCCTCCAACGTCCCCATGATTGAATTATCACTAACCAGACCAAATATTCCAATAGTCATATCTAACTCACCCATAGACTTAGTATTCCACTATCACATATGCCTTATGTTCTCTAATGTGTATTTCATGTGTAAAAAGTTATTTTGAATAATGAAAGAAATTAGAATCCTTATAGAGGAAATTATAATCAAGTTATAACTTTCCATTTGGTATCATTTTTGTCCAACCAAAGGAACAATACCTTTTTTAAAAGGAAAATATGAATATATTGATAAAAAGGTTCCTAAAAGGTTACAAGAGATCGAAAGCAATAATACGTGCCAAAAAATAAAGGAGAGTGACAATACCTAAAACAAAAAGAAACAAGGGCGAAAAACAACTTCAAGCAAATAACCACTTCACCAATGAGCACCAAACTAGAGCTCGAAAATGAGAATCAGTAATAACAAATCATCATCCTCCAAAAACACCAAAGAAGAACACAAATCCAAGGATCCATGTCAGAAACACTCAAACTTCAATTGACTCAAGAAGAGAATATGGTTCTCAAGGCAGGTAGAGAAAGAACACGAGTAAACCGATGACCTACCCATATACCATTTTTGTAAGACGAAGGCGACTTATCTAGAGGGGGTGAATAAATTCCATGTTTAAAAAAAATCTTTACAAAACAGTTTTCGAAAATTAAGGGTTAGCAGAAATAACCCGGATCAAATCGTCTAAACTGAACCGCTATCAAATAGCTCGTACATGCGTACATGGAAACCAATCAATGATAATGATAAGCAAATCAATCAATATTCTTTAATCACAATCACTTGAAAGATACTCAACAAATAAAGCTATTTCCAATGATAAAATACACACACACAAAAACTTGGAAAACAATCACTTGAAAGCTACTCAATAAGTAAAGTTATTTCTAATTAACGAAAAGCTACGTTTAAAAGTAATTATGGTTAAGAAACGTGAATAAATTGAATTTAATAAAAACTACTCTATGACATATCGAGTTACAAAAGCAAAATTTATAGAACATGATTGAAAAGAAAAAGAAATTGAATTGATAAAGGTAAGAAAACTCAAAGTCTTTATGGAAACACGACTCGGTAGATCAACCGTAAGGAATATAGCTCTCCATAAGATTCTAAGAGGTGTCTAATTTGATTTCGTGAAAAATAAATACCTAGCAGTAGAATTGCATTTTAGGTTAAATAGTACAAGAAAAATCAGGTCTTAAGAGCAACCGACTCGAAAGACATACATTGGCCCAAAAAAAAACTAATTATTTATTAAACCTGGAACAAAAATAATAATTCGAATCTTCTTCACTCCGAATTGGATTTTGACTTCAACATAAAACTTTTTACTTATCTTGTTAGTTTTTCAATACATATTAGAATGCATCAAGAAGAGAATATGGTTCTCAATTGACTCAAGAAGAGAATATGGTTCTCAAGGTAGGTAGAGAAAGAACACGAGTAAACCGATGACCTACCCATATACCATTTTTGTAAGACGAAGGTGACTTATCTAGAGGGGGTGAATAAATTCCATGTTCAAAAAAAATCTTTACAAAACAGTTTTCAAAAATTAAGGGTTAGCAGAAATAACCCGGATCAAATCGTCTAAACTGAACCGCTATCAAATAGCTCGTACATGCGTACATGGAAACCAATCAATGATAATGATAAGAAAATCAATCAATATTATTTAATCATAATCACTTGAAAGATACTCAACAAATAAAGCTATTTCCAATGATAAAATACACACACACAGAAAAAAACTTGGAAAGCAATCACTTGAAAGCTACTCAATAAGTAAAGTTATTTCTAATTAACGAAAAGCTACGTTTAAAAGTAATTATGGTTAAGAAACGTGAATAAATTGAATTTAATAAAAACTACTCTATGACATATCGAGTTACAAAAGCAAAATTCATAGAACATGATTGAAAAGAAAAAGAAATTGAATTGATAAAGGTAAGAAAACTCAAAGTCTTTATGGAAACACGACTCGGTAGATCAACCGTAAGGAATATAGCTCTCCATAAGATTCTAAGAGGTGTCTAATTTGATTTCGTGAAAAATAAATACCTAGCAGTAGAATTGCATTTTAGGTTAAATAGTACAAGAAAAATCAGGCCTTAAGAGCAACCGACTTGAA